>CAWUFW010006096.1:0-1213084 GCA_963921515.1 Calotriton arnoldi | reverse complement strand
TTTCTTGTGGTCACCACCCTGATTCTTAGGCCTTACTCTGGTTCTGACCCATTTGTCTGCCTTCTTTCCCAATTCTTGGGGAGAGGTCAGATCAGAGTCCACCAGGTACTGGTGTAAAAGCTGGTTTTGACAATTATTAAGGATCTGTTCTCTCATCATTAGATTATAAAATCCTTTGAAATCAGTAACCCTACTGCCAACCAGCCAACCCTCCAGAGCCTTGGATGCACAATCTACAAAGTCTGTCCAGTCCTGAGTCTGTGCCTTCTGGGTATCTCTGAACTTCAACCTGTACTGCTCAGTGGTTAAGCCAAACCCATCTATCAGTGCACTCTTCAGGACCTCATAATCATCAGCATCCTCCTCTCTAACAGTGAGGAGCTTGTCTCTTCCTTTATCTGAAAAGGAGAGCCACAAGATTGCTGCCCACTGCTTTTGGGGGACCTGCTGTACTCTACAGGCCCTCTCCATAGCAGTTATCCACTTGTGGATATCATCCCCACTCTGGTAGGGAGGAACAACCTTGCTCAGGTTCCTATGGTCAGGAATATATTCTCTGCCTCTAGGGACACTGTTGCTGCCACCAGGGGGTTCTAACCCCTCTCTTCTAGAAGCTCTCTGGATCTCCAGGGCTTCCCTATCCAGTGCCAACTGCTTGGTTCTGAGGGCCACTTTGGCCTCCTCATACTGGAGCAGTTTGCACCTTCTCTCAGAGGAGGTCTCTCTTAAGGAAAAGTATGAGCTCCTCTGCTGGACAAATTCTCTGCCAGAGTGATAAGAGTGGTCAGATTCCCTGGAAGGGGATCTGTGCCTCTCCTCCTCTCTGTCAGTTCTCTTAGGGAGAATTCCTCTGTCCTTTTCAGGCCCCTTGAAGCCTGGCCCTTCAATCACAGAGTCTTGGTCATTCTGATTTTCATCATCTGACCCAGATACTATGACTGACCCACCCACTGATTCAGACCCTTTAGCTCCTAGAGCCAATCTAAGGTCATCTGCTGTCAGCAGATCTATCAGGTGTAGTGTTGAGGGACCCTGTCCTAGCCTCAGGTGTCTGTCAACACACATGGCTCTCAAGTCAGAGAAAGCCATGTCCTTATACTGAGGCTGAGTGGATCCACTGGGTCCACCCTTTAAGGACATTCTAGTGTTGTGCAGTGTTGTACTACCTACACTAGTTTGTGGCCTACTGATCCTAGCTTGAGCTGTGGAAAGGGTGTGCTATCCCTTGGCACACAGCTCTAAGTTCAGTAGAACTTATTGATACTAAGCTTGACTTTATATGTACCTTGAGTACCTATAATGGTTTTCAGTTAGTAATTCAAATAGAGATTTTCTGGTAAAACAATGGCAAGCTGGAATCCCACACGCTGCCCACCAATGTGAGAAGTTGGCCTGGTATATGCTGTTCACTAATTAAAGTGGACACCTTGCACCAGGGCAAATCGACTCTTATGGTAGATAGGTTTTAAGACAACCTTTTAAAGAAAGCTATCCTAGTGGTGGTTGTGGAGAGCAGCCTTCAGGCTAAGTCTTGAAGGAATGTAAAGCAGCTTGTTTTACCATATAATCTCTTGAATCACCAAATGAAAAGACACCACACAGGTATATATATCAAATATATATGTATTTATTTCTAAATAACTCTCTACTAATCTCTTTATGAGATTAGAAGTCAAACATATGCACAAATCAACGTTTCACAATAAGTTAAGCACAAAATATGGCTGGGGCCCTAGGGGCGTACCAGACCATATACTAAGTAAGAGACTTAGGGACAACGACTTGCAGGGAGACAAGGCCTAGGGCCTTCAGAAGTGCTGGGGCCTCACGAAACCACCCAAGGCAGGTAAGTAAAGGACCCACGGGGGACGCGTGCAGTGTAGATACACAGGCGCGGATCGCCGTTGACTTCAATGGGGCAAGTCGCGGTTGGAAATAAAGAGTTTTAGGATACTTCTGTAGAACCTACAAGCAAGTCACTTACAGGGTAAGTCGTTCTAGGGCCCACACCCACAGGAGCACCGTAGTGCTGGAGTTACCTCACCCAGGGAAGCCGGGTGCACAGGTGTCCTTTGGTGTCGGGTCGCGGCGTCGTTTTCAATGGCGACCAAAGAAGACTTGCTGCTTGCGGGAGCTGAAGAAGTGTCCGGTGGAATCCAAGCCTGGATTCTGAAGAAGGGTGACCTGAAAGCAGAGGGGACAGTGTTCAAAGTCACTTGGCAGTGACTCGGGGCAAGGAAGATGGATGCCCACCGTCGTCGAGTGATTCAGGTCGGTTGCGGGTGCCTTGACTCTTCAGCCACGTGGTCCAGGAGGTGTCGACGACGACCAGGAGCTGGATTCGGTGTGTCCCTCGACGTCTGCAGCTGACTGCGGTGTCGGCAACTCGATCGGAGCCAACAAGCCTTGGCAGCCGCAAGTCTTGGGGAGATGAAGAAAAGTCGATGGCGCAGACCAGCAAGGTCTGTGGAACTCACCCAGTGAGGGTAAGTCAGGGCACGCCTGGAGCAACCAGGGGAGCCCTTTGGTTTCTTTAAGAAGTCTTCTGGGGACCCACAAGCCAGCGGGCAAGGGATCGCGAAGACACCTCGGACGGAATCACTCAACAGGGGCCCACGGTCACTCGGGACGGTGTAGGCCTCTGATCTTCGGAGGGATTCCTGCTGGAGGTCGGGACCACACGTGGTCCAAAGCACAGGTTCGTAGACCGTTGTGAAGGGGTTGCACTTGACAATAGTGCACGGTACCCAGGGGTCGCGGTTCCTCGTTACTCGTGGGGTCCACTTGCCTCAGCTTCGCTGGGGACTCACGATGGCCTGGGTGAAGTCAGGAAATCTACTTCCTGGGCTGCAGGGACTTCGGACTCCGGCGGGAGTGGCGTAGTTTGCGACCGTCGTTGTCGTTTTTGGTGCCTGCCAAGCAGGGGAGTCACTCCTTGACTCCAAGGGAGATTCTTCTGTCTTCCAAAGGTAGTGGAACGTCGAAGGGCAAGGATTCTTCTTGTAGAGCGTCGTCCAGGGGTTATCTGCTTTGCAATGGCAAGGTTCCCCCTCTTATACTAAAAAGAGGGGATGGACTAGCTCTATGACCCCACCTATGGGAGGGTCAAGGGAGGGGGTGGCTACACCCACTTCCCTTTGTCCAGTTTCGCGCCAGAGCAGGGGCAGGTAGCCCCTGAGCTGGTTTGAACTGGCATATGCACAGAGGAGCCTTCTGCTCCCCCAGTGCAGGACTTCAAAGCACTCTAAGAGTGCACCCACCCAGCCCCAATACACTAAACCCTGTCTGGGAGGTGGTTACACCTCCCTGTGACAGGATGCCTATTGTTGGGCTTCCTCCACTGTGAGTGTTGGTCATCAGCAGGAGGGCAGCCCAGTGTCTGTGACTGGTGGCATCCATTTTGTGATGCCAGGGCTCTGCAGGATTCTACCGCGTTTCCACAGCAGGTACATGTCTTATCCCTCTAGAAGGGTGGAATGCTACCCCCGCCGCCAGGATTGGCGGGGGGTAGTATTCCAAGATGTTTGACACCAAACACGACATGTTTTGATGCAGCCATTCCAAAGTTAGCATTCTACCGCGAGGATATAATGCACTTAAGAGTATATGGTTTAACCGCATCCACAAAAAGCACCAGAGAATGGACTCTGAGAACTGCAGAGGGGCCCTGCTCATGCAGAGGCACCCCCTCACATAGAAGCCAAGCACCCTGCCCTCAGGATTGATAGGGCCTGCCATAGGGGTGACTGATAGGTTTATATGTGTGTGCAGGAGAGATATAGGAAACCTATATCTCAGTGAGGGGTGCTAGCACCACCTCACCCAGGCTGCAGTAGCAGGCCTGTGGTGTCAGATTTAGTCTGCTTCCCAGGGGTGGCATAATACATGCTGCAGCCCCTGGTAGGCCTGTGAAGTACCTATGCCCTTGGCACCTAAGGTACCATATACTAGGGACTCATAAGGCACCACAGTATCCAATCACTAGTGCACCTAGAGTGCACTCCATGTCATTTAGAGAGAGCAGATAGACTGGGGCCCTGAATAGCAGGGTCCCAGTCCAACTAAGTCATAAACCAGCAAAACACCATAAAAAAAATGGGGGCAACCATATAGTCAGATTCCACCTTCCTACATAACCCCCCCAAACGAAAGGAGATAAGGCTAACCTTGGCCAGTTGAGCCTTTATTGACTAAGTGGCCATATAAGGAAGCACCTGCACTAGCATGGTTGCCCCCTGTCTTATGGTCCACTAAGCAATCCCTCACCCTAAGGGTATGAGAGGGTCTCCACCATGGGGAATCACTACCTGTGGTGTGCTTTGGTAAAGTACCAGGCTGGTGAGGTGTCTGAGTAGGGAAGTGTGGCCCTAGGAATGTTGGCCTCAGCTTTCTCAGCTCACTGGTCACCATGTATGCCTGTCTTTCCATGACTGAGTGGTACTCTGCTCTAAGGGTCAACCTTTGACTGCCTACAGCCGGGGGTTGGGTCCCTTTGGGTGGAACACTGGAGGGACATGGCATGTTTGGAACCTTTTGGTCCCAGGTTTGCCCTTGCCTAACAGAGTCCTTCTGGGGAGGTCCCTACATAAAGGTATGGGGGATCCCTCAGTGGGTTGAGGAATTTCTACCTGGCTAGGGCTACTAGCCTGGGTGCCCCTAATCTGCTGATGGGGGTTCCTCTGGACAGGGGGCCCTGGGGGGTCCACTGACCTCCCTGACCTCTGCAGCCCTGGGCTGACTGAGGCAGGGTAGAGAGGGGCAGGTTACCTGCTCCAGACTGGGTACCACCTTGTAAGGGTCCTCTGCCATCAGGGGGTGGCCAGGCCAGGCCTGACTACCTCTGTGGCAGTTCCTTCACTAGGGGTAGGGTCAGTTCCCTGAGGAGGCTGACCCTTACCTACTGTCTGGAGGGAAGAAGACTTTTCTTCAACCCTTGTGCTCTCTTCTGGGGGAGAGTGGGCCATTCTTCCAGGCTCCATCTCTCCAAAATCTTGGGCTGGGGCTGTGGCCATCACAGCCCCACTAACCTTTACAGGGACACCCAACATCTTTAGATGGGTTTGGTGTTCAATTTCAGCCCAGGCTGAAATTTCCAGATTGTGAGAAGTTGGCCTGGTATATGCTGTTCACTAATTAAAGTGGACACCTTGCACCAGGGCAAATCGACTCTTATGGTAGATAGGTTTAAGACAACCTTTTAAAGAAAGCTATCCTAGTGGTAGCTGTGGAGAGCAGCCTTCAGGCTAAGTCTCGGAGGAATGTAAAGCAGCTTGTTTTACCATATAATCTCTTGAATCACCAAATGAAAAGACACCACACAGGTATATATATCAAATATATATGTATTTATTTCTAAATAACTCTCTACTAATCTCTTTATGAGATTAGAAGACAAACATATGCACAAATCAACGTTTCACAATAAGTTAAGCACAAAATATGGCTGGGGCCCTAGGGGCGTACCAGACCATATACTAAGTAAGAGACTTAGAAACAACGACTTGCAAGGAGACAAGGCCTAGGGCCTTCAGAAGTGCTGGGGCCTCACGAAACCACCCAAGGCAGGTAAGTAAAGGACCCACGGGGGACGCATGCAGTGTGGATACACAGGCGCGAATCGCCGTTAACTTCAATGGGGCAAGTCGCGGTTGGAAATAAAGAGTTTTAGGATACTTCGGGAGAACCTACAAGCAAGTCACTTACAGGGTAAGTAGTTCTAGGGCCCACACCCACAGGAGCACCGTAGTGCTGGAGTTACCTCACCCAGGGAAGCCGGGTGCACAGGTGTCCTTTGGTGTCGGGTCGCGGCGTCGTTTTCAATGGCGAACAAAGAAGACTTGCTGCTTGCGGGAGCTGAAGAAGTGTCCGGTGGAATCCAAGCCTGGATTCTGAAGAAGGATGACCTGAAAGCAGAGGGGACAGTGTTCAAAGTCACTTGGCAGTGACCCGGGGCAAGGAAGATGGATGCCCACCGTCGTCGGTCGCTTCAGGTCGGTTGCAGGTGCCTTGACTCTTCAGCCACGTGGTCCAGGAGGCGTCGACGACGACCAGGAGCTGGATTCGGTGTGTCCCTCGACGTCTGCAGCTGACTGCGGTGTTGGCAACTCGATCGGAGCCAACAAGCCTTGGCAGCCGCAAGTCTCGGGGAGATGAAGAAAAGTCGATGGCGCAGACCAGCAAGGTCTGAGGGACTCACCCAGCGAGGGTAAGTCAGGGCAGGCCTGGAGCAACCAGGGGAGCCCTTTGGTTTCTTTAAGAAGTCTTCTGGGGACCCACAAGCCAGCGGGCAAGGGATCGCAAAGACACCTCGGGCGGAATCACTCAACAGGGGCCCACGGTCACTCGGGACGGTGTAGGCCTCTGATCTTCGGAGGGATTCCTGCTGGAGGTCGGGACCACACGTGGTCCAAAGCACAGGTTCGTAGAACGTTGTGAAGGGGTTGCACTCGACAATAGTGCACAGTACCCAGGGGTCGCGGTTCCTCGTTACTCGTGGGGTCCACTTGCCTCAGCTTCGCTGGGGACTCACGATGGCCTGGGAGAGGTCAGGAAATCCACTTCTTGGGCTGCAGGGACTTCGGACTCCGGCGGGAGCGGCGTAGTTTGCGACCGTCGTTGTCGTTTTTGGTGCCTGCCAAGCAGGGGAGTCACTCCTTGACTCCAAGGGAGATTCTTCTGTCTTCCAAAGGTAGTGGAACGTCGAAGGGCCAGGATTCTTCTGTAGAGTGTCGTCCAGGGGTTATCTGCTTTGCAATGGCAAGGTTCCCCCTCTTATACTAAAAAGAGGGGATGGACTAGCTCTATGACCCCACCTATGGGAGGGTCAAGGGAGGGGGTGGCTACACCCACTTCCCTTTGTCCAGTTTCGCGCCAGAGCAGGGGCAGGTAGCCCCTGAGCTGGTTTGAACTGGCATATGCACAGAGGAGCCTTCTGCTCCCCCAGTGCAGGACTTCAAAGCACTCTAAGAGT
The DNA here is from genome assembly GCA_963921515.1 of Calotriton arnoldi. NCBI lineage: Eukaryota > Metazoa > Chordata > Amphibia > Caudata > Salamandridae > Calotriton > Calotriton arnoldi. The sequence continues at coordinate 1,206,114 of CAWUFW010006096.1, read as the reverse complement.
GCACCCACCCAGCCCCAATACACTAAACCCTGTCTGGGAGGTGGTTACACCTCCCTGTGACAGGATGCCTATTGTTGGGCTTCCTCCACTGTGAGTTTCGGTCATCAGCAGGAGGGCAGCCCAGTGTCTGTGACTGGTGGCATCCATTTTGTGATGCCAGGGCTCTTTAGGATTCTACCGCGTTTCCACAGCAGGTACATGTCTTATCCCTCTAGAAGGGTGGAATGCTACCCCCGCCGCCAAGATTGGCGGGGGGTAGTATTCCAAGATGTTTGACACCAAACACGACATGTTTTGATGCAGCCATTCCAAAGTTAGCATTTACCGCGAGGATATAATGCACTTAAATAGTATATGGTTTAACCGCATCCACAAACAGCACCAGAGAATAGACTCTGAGAGCTGCAGAGGGGCCCTGCTCAGGCAGAGGCACCCCCTCACATAGAAGCCAAGCACCCTGCCCTCAGGATTGATAGGGCCTGCCTTAGGGGTGACTGATAGGTTTATATGTGTGTGCAGGAGAGATATAGGAAACCTATATCTCAGTGAGGGGTGCTAGCACCACCTCACCCAGGCTGCAGTAGCAGGCCTGTGGTGTCAGATTTAGACTGCTTCCCAGGGGTGGCATAATATATGCTGCAGCCCCTGGTAGGCCTGTGAAGTACCTATGCCCTTGGCACCTAAGGTACCATATACTAGGGACTCATAAGGCACCACAGTATCCAATCACTAGTGCACCTAGAGTGCACTCCATGTCGTTTAGAGAGAGCAGATAGACTGGGGCCCTGAATAGCAGGGTCCCAGTCCAACTAAGTCATAAACCAGCAAAACACCATAAAAAAAGTGGGGGCAACCATATAGTCAGATTCCACCTTCCTACATAACCCCCCCCAAACGAAAGGAGATAAGGCTAACCTTGGCCAGTTGAGCCTTTATTGACTAAGTGGCCATATAAGGAAGCACCTGCACTAGCATGGTTGCCCCCTGTCTTATGGTCCACTAAGCAATCCCTCACCCTAAGGGTATGAGAGGGTCTCCACCATGGGGAATCACTACCTGTGGTGTGCTTTGGTAAAGTACCAGGCTGGTGAGGTGTCTGAGTAGGGAAGTGTGGCCCTAGGAATGTTGGCCTCAGCTTTCTCAGCTCACTGGTCACCATGTATGCCTGTCTTTCCATGACTGAGTGGTACTCTGCTCTAAGGGTCAACCTTTGACTGCCTACAGCCGGGGGTTGGGTCCCTTTGGGTGGAACACTGGAGGGACATGGCATGTTTGGAACCTTTTGGTCCCAGGTTTGCCCTTGCCTAACAGAGTCCTTCTGGGGGAGATCCCTACATAAAGGTATGGGGGATCCCTCAGTGGGTTGAGGAATTTCTACCTGGCTAGGGCTACTAGCCTGGGTGCCCCTAATCTGCTGATGGGGGGGTTCCTCTGGACAGGGGGCCCTGGGGGGTCCACTGACCTCCCTGACCTCTGCAGCCCTGGGCTGACTGAGGCAGGGTAGAGAGGGGCAGGTTACCTGCTCCAGACTGGGTACCACCTTGGAAGGGTCCTCTGCCATCAGGGGTGTGGCCAGGCCAGGCCTGACTACCTCTGTGGCAGTTCCTTCACTAGGGGTAGGGTCAGTTCCCTGAGGAGGCTGACCCTTACCTACTGTCTGGGGGGAAGAAGACTTTTCTTCAACCCTTGTGCTCTCTTTTGGGGGAGAGTGGGCCATTCTTTCAGGCTCCATCTCTCCAAATTCTTGGGCTGGGGCTGTGGCCATCACAGCCCCCCTAACCTTTGCAGGGACGCCCAACATCCTAAGATGGGTTTGGTGTTCAACTTCAGCCCAGGCTGAAATTTCCAAATCATTGCCCATCAGGCAATCTACAGGTAGGGTTGGGGACACTGCCACTCTTTTTGGGCCTGTGACCCCCTCCCAGCTGAGATTGACTATGGCCATGGGGTGATCTGTTCTGACACCATCAATGTTGGTCACCTGGTATTTAAACTCAGGTAAAAGCTGGTGAGGGGGGACTAGTTTCCCTGCCACCATGGTGACACTAGCCCCTGTGTCCCTAAATGCCACAGCTTTCTGACCATTAATTATTGGCTCCAGTCTGTACCTGCCCAATGCTATGGGACCCATGGTAAAGGTGGCATATCCTACACCACCATCAGAATCTGAGGAGTCTGTTGAGGGGTCCTGTCTAAACTAGGGCCCACCTCTGTTCCTCTTGCAAAAGCACCTAACTTTTTGGGTGCACTACTCCCAACTGGAGGATTACTACTGGTAGTACCAGGAGGGGTGGTAGTAGTTGTTGGAGGAACATTTCCTTTATTGCCATTCCTGGGACAACTGGGATCAGATTTCCAGTGCCCAGGCTTTTTACAGACATGGCAATAGGGTTTCTTTTCAGGAGAGGAAGGAGTTTGGGACCCACCCCCAGAAGAGGAATTTTGGGGCCCTGTAGTGGACTTATCCTTGGATTTATCCCCACCTTTCTCTTGGGACTTGGTAGAATCTTTCTTGTGGTCACCACCCTGATTCTTAGGCCTTACCCTGGTTCTGACCCATTTGTCTGCCTTCTTTCCCAATTCTTGGGGAGAGGTCAGATCAGAGTCCACCAGGTACTGGTGTAAAAGCTGGTTTTGACAATTATTAAGGATCTGTTCTCTCATCATTAGATTATAAAATCCTTTGAAATCAGTAACCCTACTGCCAACCAGCCAACCCTCCAGAGCCTTGGATGCACAATCTACAAAGTCAGTCCAGTCCTGAGTCTGTGCCTTCTGGGTATCTCTGAACTTCAACCTGTACTCTTCAGTGGTTAAGCCAAACCCATCTATCAGTGCACTCTTCAGGACCTCATAATCATCAGCATCCTCTTCTCTAACAGTGAGGAGCTTGTCTCTACCTTTATCTGAAAAGGAGAGCCACAAGATTGCTGCCCACTGCTTTTGGGGGACCTGCTGTACTCTACAGGCCCTCTCCATAGCAGTTATCCACTTGTGGATATCATCCCCACTCTGGTAGGGAGGAACAACCTTGCTCAGGTTCCTATGGTCAGGAATATATTCTCTGCCTCTAGGGACACTGTTGCTGCCACCAGGGGGTTCTAAACCCTCCCTTCTGGAAGCTCTCTGGATCTCCAGGGCTTCTCTATCCAGTGCCAACTGCTTGGTTCTGAGGGCCACTTTGGCTTCCTCATACTGGAGCAGTTTGCACCTTCTCTCAGAGGAGGTCTCTCTTAAGTTAAAGTATGAGCTCCTCTCTTGGACAAATTCTCTGCCAGAGTGATAAGAGTGCTCAGATTCCCTGGAAGGGGATCTGTGCCTCTCATCCACTCTGCCAGTTCTCTTAGGGAGAACTCCTCTGTCCTGTTCAGGCTCCTTGAAGCCTGGCCCTTCAACCACAGAGTCTTGGTCATTCGGATTGTCCTCATCTGACCCAGATACTATGATTGACCCACCCACTGATTCAGACCCCTTAGCTCCTAGAGCCAATCTAAGGTCATCTGCTGTCAGCAGATCTATCAGGTGCAGGGTTGAGGGACTCTGTCCTAGCCTCAGGTGTCTGTCAACACACATGGCTCTCAAGTCAGAGAAAGCCATGTCCTTATACTGAGGCTGAGTGGATCCACTGGGTCCACCCCTTAAGGACATTCTAGTGTTGTGCAGTGTTGTACTACCTACACTAGTTTGTGGCCTACTGATCCTAGCTTGAGCTGTGGAAAGGGTGTGCTATCCCTTGGCACACAGCTCTAAGTTCAGTAGAACTTATTGATACTAAGCTTGACTTTATATGTACCTTGAGTACCTATAATGGTTTTCAGTTAGTAATTCAAATAGAGATTTTCTGGTAAAACAATGGCAAGCTGGAATCCCACACGCTGCCCACCAATGTGAGAAGTTGGCCTGGTATATGCTGTTCACTAATTAAAGTGGACACCTTGCACCAGGGCAAATCGACTCTTATGGTAGATAGGTTTAAGACAACCTTTTAAAGAAAGCTATCCTAGTGGTAGCTGTGGAGAGCAGCCTTCAGGCTAAGTCTCGGAGGAATGTAAAGCAGCTTGTTTTACCATATAATCTCTTGAATCACCAAATGAAAAGACACCACACAGGTATATATATCAAATATATATGTATTTATTTCTAAATAACTCTCTACTAATCTCTTTATGAGATTAGAAGACAAACATATGCACAAATCAACGTTTCACAATAAGTTAAGCACAAAATATGGCTGGGGCCCTAGGGGCGTACCAGACCATATACTAAGTAAGAGACTTAGAAACAACGACTTGCAAGGAGACAAGGCCTAGGGCCTTCAGAAGTGCTGGGGCCTCACGAAACCACCCAAGGCAGGTAAGTAAAGGACCCACGGGGGACGCATGCAGTGTGGATACACAGGCGCGAATCGCCGTTAACTTCAATGGGGCAAGTCGCGGTTGGAAATAAAGAGTTTTAGGATACTTCGGGAGAACCTACAAGCAAGTCACTTACAGGGTAAGTAGTTCTAGGGCCCACACCCACAGGAGCACCGTAGTGCTGGAGTTACCTCACCCAGGGAAGCCGGGTGCACAGGTGTCCTTTGGTGTCGGGTCGCGGCGTCGTTTTCAATGGCGAACAAAGAAGACTTGCTGCTTGCGGGAGCTGAAGAAGTGTCCGGTGGAATCCAAGCCTGGATTCTGAAGAAGGATGACCTGAAAGCAGAGGGGACAGTGTTCAAAGTCACTTGGCAGTGACCCGGGGCAAGGAAGATGGATGCCCACCGTCGTCGGTCGCTTCAGGTCGGTTGCAGGTGCCTTGACTCTTCAGCCACGTGGTCCAGGAGGCGTCGACGACGACCAGGAGCTGGATTCGGTGTGTCCCTCGACGTCTGCAGCTGACTGCGGTGTTGGCAACTCGATCGGAGCCAACAAGCCTTGGCAGCCGCAAGTCTCGGGGAGATGAAGAAAAGTCGATGGCGCAGACCAGCAAGGTCTGAGGGACTCACCCAGCGAGGGTAAGTCAGGGCAGGCCTGGAGCAACCAGGGGAGCCCTTTGGTTTCTTTAAGAAGTCTTCTGGGGACCCACAAGCCAGCGGGCAAGGGATCGCAAAGACACCTCGGGCGGAATCACTCAACAGGGGCCCACGGTCACTCGGGACGGTGTAGGCCTCTGATCTTCGGAGGGATTCCTGCTGGAGGTCGGGACCACACGTGGTCCAAAGCACAGGTTCGTAGAACGTTGTGAAGGGGTTGCACTCGACAATAGTGCACAGTACCCAGGGGTCGCGGTTCCTCGTTACTCGTGGGGTCCACTTGCCTCAGCTTCGCTGGGGACTCACGATGGCCTGGGAGAGGTCAGGAAATCCACTTCTTGGGCTGCAGGGACTTCGGACTCCGGCGGGAGCGGCGTAGTTTGCGACCGTCGTTGTCGTTTTTGGTGCCTGCCAAGCAGGGGAGTCACTCCTTGACTCCAAGGGAGATTCTTCTGTCTTCCAAAGGTAGTGGAACGTCGAAGGGCCAGGATTCTTCTGTAGAGTGTCGTCCAGGGGTTATCTGCTTTGCAATGGCAAGGTTCCCCCTCTTATACTAAAAAGAGGGGATGGACTAGCTCTATGACCCCACCTATGGGAGGGTCAAGGGAGGGGTGGCTACACCCACTTCCCTTTGTCCAGTTTCGCGCCAGAGCAGGGGCAGGTAGCCCCTGAGCTGGTTTGAACTGGCATATGCACAGAGGAGCCTTCTGCTCCCCCAGTGCAGGACTTCAAAGCACTCTAAGAGTGCACCCACCCAGCCCCAATACACTAAACCCTGTCTGGGAGGTGGTTACACCTCCCTGTGACAGGATGCCTATTGTTGGGCTTCCTCCACTGTGAGTTTCGGTCATCAGCAGGAGGGCAGCCCAGTGTCTGTGACTGGTGGCATCCATTTTGTGATGCCAGGGCTCTTTAGGATTCTACCGCGTTTCCACAGCAGGTACATGTCTTATCCCTCTAGAAGGGTGGAATGCTACCCCCGCCGCCAAGATTGGCGGGGGGTAGTATTCCAAGATGTTTGACACCAAACACGACATGTTTTGATGCAGCCATTCCAAAGTTAGCATTTACCGCGAGGATATAATGCACTTAAATAGTATATGGTTTAACCGCATCCACAAACAGCACCAGAGAATAGACTCTGAGAGCTGCAGAGGGACCCTGCTCAGGCAGAGGCACCCCCTCACATAGAAGCCAAGCACCCTGCCCTCAGGATTGATAGGGCCTGCCTTAGGGGTGACTGATAGGTTTATATGTGTGTGCAGGAGAGATATAGGAAACCTATATCTCAGTGAGGGGTGCTAGCACCACCTCACCCAGGCTGCAGTAGCAGGCCTGTGGTGTCAGATTTAGACTGCTTCCCAGGGGTGGCATAATATATGCTGCAGCCCCTGGTAGGCCTGTGAAGTACCTATGCCCTTGGCACCTAAGGTACCATATACTAGGGACTCATAAGGCACCACAGTATCCAATCACTAGTGCACCTAGAGTGCACTCCATGTCGTTTAGAGAGAGCAGATAGACTGGGGCCCTGAATAGCAGGGTCCCAGTCCAACTAAGTCATAAACCAGCAAAACACCATAAAAAAAGTGGGGGCAACCATATAGTCAGATTCCACCTTCCTACACAGATCATTGCCCATCAGGCAATCTACAGGTAAGGTTGGGGACACTGCCACTCTTTTTGGGCCTGTGACCCCTCCCAGCTGAGATTGACTATGGCCATGGGGTGATCTGTTCTGACACCATCAATGTTGGTCACCTGGTATTTAAACTCAGGTAAAAGATGGTGAGGGGGGACTAGTTTCCCTGCCACCATGGTGACACTAGCCCCTGTGTCCCTAAATGCCACAGCTTTCTGACCATTAATTATTGGCTCCAGTCTGTACCTGCCCAATGCTGTGGGACCCACGGTAAAGGTGGCAAATCCTATACCACCATCAGAATCTGAGGAGTCTGTTGAGGGGGTCCTGTCTAAACTAGGGCCCACCTCTGTTCCTCTTGCAAAAGCACCTAACTTTTTGGGTGCACTACTCCCAACTGGAGGATTACTACTGGTAGTACCAGGAGGGGTGGTAGTAGTTGTTGGAGGAACATTTTCTTTATTGCCATTCCTGGGACAACTGGGATCAGATTTCCAGTGCCCAGGCTTTTTACAGACATGGCAATAGGGTTTCTTTTCAGGAGAGGAAGGAGTTTGGGACCCACCCCCAGAAGAGGAATGTTGGGGCCCTGTAGTGGACTTATCCTTGGATTTATCCCCACCTTTCTCTTGGGACTTGGTAGAATCTTTCTTGTGGTCACCACCCTGATTCTTAGGTCTTACTCTGGTTCTGACCCATTTGTCTGCCTTCTTTCCCAATTCTTGGGGAGAGGTCAGATCAGAGTCCACCAGGTACTGGTGTAAAAACTGGTTTTGACAATTATTAAGGATCTGTTCTCTCATCATTAGATTATAAAATCCTTTGAAATCAGTAACCCTACTGCCAACCAGCCAACCCTCCAGAGCCTTGGATGCACAATCTACAAAGTCTGTCCAGTCCTGAGTCTGTGCCTTCTGGGTATCTCTGAACTTCAACCTGTACTGCTCAGTGGTTAAGCCAAACCCATCTATCAGTGCACTCTTCAGGACCTCATAATCATCAGCATCCTCCTCTCTAACAGTGAGGAGCTTGTCTCTTCCTTTATCTGAAAAGGAGAGCCACAAGATTGCTGCCCACTGCTTTTGGGGGACCTGCTGTACTCTACAGGCCCTCTCCATAGCAGTTATCCACTTGTGGATATCATCCCCACTCTGGTAGGGAGGAACAACCTTGCTCAGGTTCCTATGGTCAGGAATATATTCTCTGCCTCTAGGGACACTGTTGCTGCCACCAGGGGGTTCTAACCCCTCTCTTCTAGAAGCTCTCTGGATCTCCAGGGCTTCCCTATCCAGTGCCAACTGCTTGGTTCTGAGGGCCACTTTGGCCTCCTCATACTGGAGCAGTTTGCACCTTCTCTCAGAGGAGGTCTCTCTTAAGGAAAAGTATGAGCTCCTCTGCTGGACAAATTCTCTGCCAGAGTGATAAGAGTGGTCAGATTCCCTGGAAGCGGATCTGTGCCTCTCCTCCTCTCTGTCAGTTCTCTTAGGGAGAATTCCTCTGTCCTTTTCAGGCCCCTTGAAGCCTGGCCCTTCAATCACAGAGTCTTGGTCATTCTGATTTTCATCATCTGACCCAGATACTATGACTGACCCACCCACTGATTCAGACCCTTTAGCTCCTAGAGCCAATCTAAGGTCATCTGCTGTCAGCAGATCTATCATGTGTAGTGTTGAGGGACTCTGTCCTAGCCTCAGGTGCCTGTCAACACACATGGCTCTCAAGTCAGAGAAAGCCATGTCCTTATACTGAGGCTGAGTGGATCCACTGGGTCCACCCTTTAAGGACATTCTAGTGTTGTGCAGTGTTGTACTACCTACACTAGTTTGTGGCCTACTGATCCTAGCTTGAGCTGTGGAAAGGGTGTGCTATCCCTTGGCACACAGCTCTAAGTTCAGTAGAACTTATTGATACTAAGCTTGACTTTATATGTACCTTGAGTACCTATAATGGTTTTCAGTTAGTAATTCAAATAGAGATTTTCTGGTAAAACAATGACAAGCTGGAATCCCACACGCTGCGCACCAATGTGAGAAGTTGGCCTGGTATATGCTGTTCACTAATTAAAGTGGACACCTTGCACCAGGGCAAATCGACTCTTATGGTAGATAGGTTTTAAGACAACCTTTTAAAGAAAGCTATCCTAGTGGTAGCTGTGGAGAGCAGCCTTCAGGCTAAGTCTTGAAGGAATGTAAAGCAGCTTGTTTTACCATATAATCTCTTGAATCACCAAATGAAAAGACACCACACAGGTATATATATCAAATATATATGTATTTATTTCTAAATAACTCTCTACTAATCTCTTTATGAGATTAGAAGTCAAACATATGCACAAATCAACGTTTCACAATAAGTTAAGCACAAAATATGGCTGGGGCCCTAGGGGCGTACCAGACCATATACTAAGTAAGAGACTTAGGGACAACGACTTGCAGGGAGACAAGGCCTAGGGCCTTCAGAAGTGCTGGGGCCTCACGAAACCACCCAAGGCAGGTAAGTAAAGGACCCACGGGGGACGCGTGCAGTGTAGATACACAGGCGCGGATCGCCGTTGACTTCAATGGGGCAAGTCGCGGTTGGAAATAAAGAGTTTTAGGATACTTCTGTAGAACCTACAAGCAAGTCACTTACAGGGTAAGTCGTTCTAGGGCCCACACCCACAGGAGCACCGTAGTGCTGGAGTTACCTCACCCAGGGAAGCCGGGTGCACAGGTGTCCTTTGGTGTCGGGTCGCGGCGTCGTTTTCAATGGCGAACAAAGAAGACTTGCTGCTTGCGGGAGCTGAAGAAGTGTCCGGTGGAATCCAAGCCTGGATTCTGAAGAAGGATGACCTGAAAGCAGAGGGGACAGTGTTCAAAGTCACTTGGCAGTGACTCGGGGCAAGGAAGATGGATGCCCACCGTCGTCGAGTGATTCAGGTCGGTTGCGGGTGCCTTGACTCTTCAGCCACGTGGTCCAGGAGGTGTCGACGACAACCAGGAGCTGGATTCGGTGTGTCCCTCGACGTCTGCAGCTGACTGCGGTGTCGGCAACTCGATCGGAGCCAACAAGCCTTGGCAGCCGCAAGTCTCGGGGAGATGAAGAAAAGTCGATGGCGCAGACCAGCAAGGTCTGTGGAACTCACCCAGTGAGGGTAAGTCAGGGCAGGCCTGGAGCAACCAGGGGAGCCCTCTGGTTTCTTTAAGAAGTCTTCTGGGGACCCACAAGCCAGCGGGCAAGGGATCGCGAAGACACCTCGGACGGAATCACTCAACAGAGGCCCACGGTCACTCGGGACGGTGTAGGCCTCTGATCTTCGGAGGGATTCCTGCTGGAGGTCGGGACCACACGTGGTCCAAAGCACAGGTTCGTAGAACGTTGTGAAGGGGTTGCACTCGACAATAGTGCACGGTACCCAGGGGTCGCGGTTCCTCGTTACTCGTGGGGTCCACTTGCCTCAGCTTCGCTGGGGACTCACGATGGCCTGGGAGAGGTCAGGAAATCCACTTCCTGGGCTGCAGGGACTTCGGACTCCGGCGGGAGTGGCGTAGTTTGCGACCGTCGTTGTCGTTTTTGGTGCCTGCCAAGCAGGGGAGTCACTCCTTGACTCCAAGGGAGATTCTTCTGTCTTCCAAAGGTAGTGGAACGTCGAAGGGCAAGGATTCTTCTTGTAGAGCGTCGTCCAGGGGTTATCTGCTTTGCAATGGCAAGGTTCCCCCTCTTATACTAAAAAGAGGGGATGGACTAGCTCTATGACCCCACCTATGGGAGGGTCAAGGGAGGGGGTGGCTACACCCACTTCCCTTTGTCCAGTTTCGCGCCAGAGCAGGGGCAGGTAGCCCCTGAGCTGGTTTGAACTGGCATATGCACAGAGGAGCCTTCTGCTCCCCCAGTGCAGGACTTCAAAGCACTCTAAGAGTGCACCCACCCAGCCCCAATACACTAAACCCTGTCTGGGAGGTGGTTACACCTCCCTGTGACAGGATGCCTATTGTTGGGCTTCCTCCACTGTGAGTGTTGGTCATCAGCAGGAGGGCAGCCCAGTGTCTGTGACTGGTGGCATCCATTTTGTGATGCCAGGGCTCTGCAGGATTCTACCGCGTTTCCACAGCAGGTACATGTCTTATCCCTCTAGAAGGGTGGAATGCTACCCCCGCCGCCAGGATTGGCGGGGGGTAGTATTCCAAGATGTTTGACACCAAACACGACATGTTTTGATGCAGCCATTCCAAAGTTAGCATTCTACCGCGAGGATATAATGCACTTAAGAGTATATGGTTTAACCGCATCCACAAACAGCACCAGAGAATGGACTCTGAGAACTGCAGAGGGGCCCTGCTCATGCAGAGGCACCCCCTCACATAGAAGCCAAGCACCCTGCCCTCAGGATTGATAGGGCCTGCCATAGGGGTGACTGATAGGTTTATATGTGTGTGCAGGAGAGATATAGGAAACCTATATCTCAGTGAGGGGTGCTAGCACCACCTCACCCAGGCTGCAGTAGCAGGCCTGTGGTGTCAGATTTAGTCTGCTTCCCAGGGGTGGCATAATACATGCTGCAGCCCCTGGTAGGCCTGTGAAGTACCTATGCCCTTGGCACCTAAGGTACCATATACTAGGGACTCATAAGGCACCACAGTATCCAATCACTAGTGCACCTAGAGTGCACTCCATGTCATTTAGAGAGAGCAGATAGACTGGGGCCCTGAATAGCAGGGTCCCAGTCCAACTAAGTCATAAACCAGCAAAACACCATAAAAAAAATGGGGGCAACCATATAGTCAGATTCCACCTTCCTACAAAGACAGAAGAATCTCCTTGGAGTCAAGGAGTGACTCCCCTGCTTGGCAGGCACCAAAAACGACAACGACGGTCGCAAACTACGCCGCTCCCGCCGGAGTCCGAAGTCCCTGCAGCCCAGGAAGTGGCTTTCCTGACCTCTCCAGGCCATCGTGAGTCCCCAGCGAAGCTAAGGCAAGTGGACCCCACGAGTAACGAGGAACCGCGACCCCTGGGTACCGTGCACTATTGTCGAGTGCAACCCCTTCACAACGTTCCTACGAACCTGTGCTTTGGACCACGTGTGGTCCCGACCTCCAGCAGGAATCCCTCCGAAGATCAGAGGCCTACACCGTCCCGAGTGACCGTGGGCCCCTGTTGAGTGATTCCGCCCGAGGTGTCTTCACGATCCCTTGCCCGCTGGCTTGTGGGTCCCCAGAAGACTTCTTAAAGAAACCAAAGGGCTCCCCTGGTTGCTCCAGGCCTGCCCTGACTTACCCTTGCTGGGTGAGTTCCACAGACCTTGCTGGTCTGCGCCATCAACTTTTCTTCATCTCCCCAAGACTTGTGGCTGCCAAGGCTTGTTGGCTCCAATCGAGTTGCCGACACCGCAGTCAGCTGCAGACGTCGAGGGTCACACAGAATCCAGCTCCTGGTTGTCGTCGACACCTCCTGAACCACGTGGCTGAAGAGTCAAGGCACCCACAACCGACCTGAATCACTCGACGACGGTGGGCATCCATCTTCCTTGCCCCGAGTCACTGCCAAGTGACTTTGAACACTGTCCCCTCTGCTTTCAGGTCATCCTTCTTCAGAATCCAGGCTTGGATTCCACCGGACACTTCTTCAGCTCCCGCAAGCAGCAAGTCTTCTTTGGTCGCCCTTGAAAACGACGCCGCGACCCAACACCAAAGGACACCTATGCACCCGGCTTCCCTGGGTGAGGTAACTCCAGCACTACGGTGCTCCTGTGGGTGTGGGCCCTAGAACGACTTACCCTGTAAGTGACTTGCTTGTAGGTTCTACAGAAGTATCCTAAAACCCTTTATTTCCAACCGTGACTTGCCCCATTGAAGTCAACGGCGATCCGCGCCTGTGTATCTACACTGCACGCGTCCCCCGTGGGTCCTTTACTTACCTGCCTTGGGTGGTTTCGTGAGGCCCCCTCACTTCTGAAGGCCCTAGGCCTTGTCTCCCTGCAAGTCGTTGTCCCTAAGTCTCTTACTTAGTATATGGTCTGGTACGCCCCTAGGGCCCCAGCCATATTTTGTGCTTAACTTATTGTGAAACGTTGATTTGTGCATATGTTTGTCTTCTAATCTCATAAAGAGATTAGTAGAGAGTTATTTAGAAATAAATACATATATTTGATATATATACCTGTGTGGTGTCTTTGCATTTGGTGATCCAAGAGATTATATGGTAAAACAAGCTGCTTTACATTCCTCCGAGACTTAGCCTGAAGGCTGCTCTCCACAGCTACCACTAGGATAGCTTTCTTTAAAAGGTTGTCTTAAACCTATCTACCATAAGAGTCGATTTGCCCTGGTGCAAGGTGTCCACTTTAATTAGTGAACAGCATATACCAGGCCAACTTCTCACAGGTACATAAAGAGGCAAGAGGGATGCAGAAATTTGCAACAGAGGTGCAAAAAGAAGCAAGAGCAGTGCAGAAAGAACCAACAGAGGTGCAGAAAGAGGCAAGAGAACTGCAGAAAAAGGTAAGAGAGGTGCAGAAAGAGTCAAGAGATGTGCACAAAGAGGCAAAAGGGATACAGAAAGAGGCAAGAGGGGTGTAGAAAGAAGCAAGCGAAGTGCAGAAAGAAGCAACAGAGGTGCTTAAAGAGGCAAGAGGGGTACAGAAAGAGGCAAGAGAAGTGCAGAAAGAAGCAACACAGGTGCCAAAAGAGGCAAGAGAGGTGCACAAACAGGCAAGAAAGGTACAGAAAGAAGGAACAGGGGTGCAGAAAGAGGTAAGAGGGATACAGACATTTGCACTAGAGCTGCAAAAAGAAGCAAGAGCAGTTCAGAAAGAAGCAAGAAAAGTGCAGAAAGAAGGAAGAGAGGTGGAGAAATAGGGAAGAGGGGTGCAGAAAGAGGCATGAGGGATGCAGAAATTTGCAAAAGAGGTGCAGAAAGAAGCAAGAGAAGTTCAGAAAGAACCAACAGAGGTGCAAAAAGAGGTAAGAGGGGTGCAAAAATAGGTAGGAGAGGTGCAGAAAGAGGCGAGAGGGGTACAGAAAGAGGCAGGAGGGGTGCAGGAAGAAGGAAGAGAAGTGCAGAAAGAAGCAACAGAGGTGCTGAAAGAGGCGCGAAGGGTGCAGAAAGAGTCAAGAGAAGTGCAGAAAGAAGCAACAGAGGTACAGAAAGAGGTAAGAGAGGTGCAGAAAGAGGGAAGAGAGGTGTAGAAAGAGGCTAGAGAGTTGCACAAAGAGGGAAGACAGGTGCAGATGAGGCAAGAGGGGTGCAGAAACAGGCAAGAGAACTGCAGAAAGAGGCAAGAGAATTGATGAAAGAAGCAACAGAGGTGTAGAAAGAGGCAAGTGAGATGCAGAAACAGGCAAGAAAGGTAGAGAAAGAGGGAAAACAAGTGCAGAAAGAGACAACAGGGGTGCAGAAAGAAGCAAGACAGATGCAGAAAGAAGCATGGAAAGTGCAGAATGAAGCAACAGGGGTGCAGAAAGAGGCAAGAGAAGTGCAGAAAGAAGCAACAGAGGTGCAGAAAGAGTAAGAAATGTGCAGAAAGAGGCAAGAGAAGTGCAGAAACATGCAAGAGAAGTGGAGAATGAGGCAAAAGAAATGCAGAAACAGGCAAGAGATGTGCACAAAAAGGCAAGAGATGTGCAGAAAAAAGCAAGACTAGTGCAGAAAGAGGCAAGAGAAGTGCAGAAAGAGGCATGAGAAATGCAAAAAGGGGCAAGAGAAGTGCAGAAAGAGGGAAGTGAGGTGCAGAAAGAGGCACAAGTGGTACAGAAAGAGGCAAGTAAGGTGCAGAAATAGGCAAGAGAGGTACAGAAAGAAACAAGAGAAGTGCAAAAATAGGCAACTGAGGTATAGAAAGAGGCAGGAGAGATACAGAAAGAGACAAGAGAACTGCAGAAAGAGGCAAGAGGGGTGCAGAAAGAGGCAAGAGCAGTGCAGAAAGAACCAAGAGATGTGCAGAATGAGGCAAGAGACATGCAGAAAGAGGCAAGAGATGTGCAGAAAAAGGAAGAAGGGTGCAGAAAGAAACAAAAGAAGTGCAGAACGAGGCAAGTGAGGTGTAGAAGGAGGCAAGAGAACTGCAGAAAGAGGCAAGAGAGTTGCAGAAACAGGTAAAAGGGGTACAGAAAGAGGGAATAGGTGTGCAGACAGAGGCAAGAGAGGTGCAGAAAGAGGGAAGAGGGGTACAGAAAGAGGCAAGAGGGATGCAGAAATTTGCAACAGAGGTGCAAAAAGAAGCAGGAGCAGTGCAGAAAGAACCAACAGAGGTGCTGAAAGAGGCAAGAGAACTGCAGAAAAAGGTGAGAGAGGTGCAGAAAGAGTCAAGAGAGGTGCACAAAGAGGCAAAAGGGGTACAGAAAGAGGCAAGAGGGGTGTAGAAAGAAGCAAGAGAAGTGCAGAAAGAAGCAACAGAGGTGCTTAAAGAGGCAAGAGGGGTACAGAAAGAGGCAAGAGAAGTACAGAAAGAAGCAACAGAGGTGCCAAAAGAGGCAAGAGAGGTGCACAAACAGGCAAGAAAGGTACAGAAAGAGGGAACAGGGGTGCAGAAAGAGGTAAGAGGGATACAGAAATTTGCACTAGAACTGCAGAAAGAAGCAAGAGCAGTGCAGAAAGAAGCAAGAAAAGTGCAGAAAGAAGGAAGAGAGGTGGAGAAATAGGGAAGAGGGGTGCAGAACGAGGCATGAGGGATGCAGAAATTTGCAAAAGAGGTGCAGAAAAAAGCAAGAGAAGTGCAGAAAGAACCAACAGAGGTGCAAAAAGAGGCAAGAGGGGTACAGAAATAGGTAGGAGAGGTGCAGAAAGAGGCAAGAGGGGTACAGAAAGAGGCAGGAGGGGTGCAGAAAGACGGAAGAGAAGTGCAGAAAGAAGCAACAGAGGTGCTGAAAGAGGCACGAAGGGTGTAGAAAGAGTCTAGAGAAGTGCAGAAAGAAGCAACAGAGGTACAGAAAGAGGCTAGAGAGTTGCACAAAGACGGAAGACAGGTGCAGAAAGAGGCAAGATGGGTGCAGAAACAGGCAAGAGAACTGCAGAAAGAGGCAAGAGAATTGCTGAAAGAAGCAACAGAGGTGTAGAAAGAAGCAAAAAAGTACAGAAAGAGGCAAGTAAGATGCAGAAACAGGCAAGAAAGGTAGAGAAAGAGGAAAGACGAGTGCAGAAAGAGACAACGGGGTGCAGAAAGAAGCAAGACAGATGCAGAAAGAAGCAAGGAAAGTGCAGAATGAAGCAACAGGGGTGCAGAAAGAGGCAAGAGAAGTGCAGAAAGAAGCAACAGAGGTGCAGAAAGAGTAAGAAATGTGCAGAAAGAGGCAAGAGAAGTGCAGAAACATGCAAGAGAAGTGGAGAATGAGGCAAAAGAAACGCAGAAACAGGCAAGAGATGCGCACAAAAAGGCAAGAGATGTGCAGAAAAAAGCAAGACTTGTGCAGAAAGAGGCAAGAGAAGTGCAGAAAGAGGCAAGAGAAGTGCAGAAAGAGGCAAAAGAAATGCAGAAAGAGGCAAGAGAACTGCAGAAAGAGGCACGAGAAATGCAGAAAGGGGCAAGAGAAGTGCAGAAAGAGGGAAGTGAGGTGCAGAAAGAGGCACAAGTGGTACAGAAAGAGGCAAGTAAGGTGCAGAAATAGGGCAGAGAGGTACAGAAAGAAACAAGAGAAGTGCAAAAAGAGGCAAGTGAGGTACAGAAAGAGGCAGAAGAGGTACAGAAAGAGACAAGAGAACTTCAGAAAGAGACAAGAGAAGTGCAGAAAGAGGCAAGAGAAGTGCAGAAAGAGGCAAGAGAAGTGCAGGAAGAGGAAAGTGAGGTGCAGAAAGAGGCAAGAGAGGTACAGAACGAGGCAAGTGAGGTGCAGAAAGAGGCAAGTGAGGTGCAGAAAGAAGCAAGAGAAGTGCAGAAAGAGCCAAGAGAAGTGCAGAAAGAGGCAAAAGAAGTGCAGAAAGAGGCAAGTGAGGTACAGAAAGAGGCAAGAGAGGTACAGAAAGAGGCAAGTAAGGTGCACAAATAGGCAAGTGAAGGGCAGAAAGAGGCATGAGAGGTACAGACAGAGGGAAGTGAGGTGCAGACAGAGGCAAGAGAAGCGCAGAAAGAGGCAAGAGAAGCACAGAAAGAAGCAAGAGTGATTTGTGCACCATTAGTACCAATTTAACACCCACATTTAGCAATAAGTAACAGTTGACCATTCCAGCTTTGCAAAGGACCTTCCACCACGCTGTAACTCTTGTCGCTGCATTTTTAGTAACGTTTGAGCTCTTTGAGCTAGAAACAAGATTTTTTTGTTCAAGTCTGCAGATTATACAGCAGATGATGGATTATGCGGCAAATGCGGAAAATAGATAATTATGTGAAAATCAGAGCAGCCAACCAGCCGCATAATTCCAGTGGCGTTGCTCATACCTCTGACTAGGTCCGGAAGTGCTCCTTAGTGGTTCCTTCTTTTTTTTGTCTCATTGAGTTTATAGTTTAACTTCTATAGAGACGAGGAAGACTAAACCTGAGGTTACCACTCCACAACACAGACTACCATACCACATAAATACTCACTTTAACACATAATCCCATTCTACATAGATCCTATACACTAAATACCACATACTTTCTATCCACATAATTTCACTGCACAACATACCACATAATTCCACTACACACAACGTACATTCACTCCACTCCAAAAAACATTAGTAAAAATCTTTTACATTTACAACGCCAATAGCTCTAACTCTAGCAAATGCGAAACCTATTACATTGCAAATGCTTCTTTAACTACTAGTCGCGTTTGCAGAGTGGTGGAGAAAGGGGGCTGGGCCTCCGACCAGCGCTCAGGAATTCCGCTGCTAAGGATTTACAGAAGGTACCAGGAGGGCTTCTTGGCCCCTAAAGTCCCTCAGGAGTAAAGTGGACTTCATACCCCAACCCATAGTGTGCCAGGAGGCGCATTTGCAGAGTGCTGGGGAAAGGGGGCGTGGCCTCCGAAAGACCTCTTAGCAATACCACTGTGTGGGACTTACTGGAGGTAATAGGAGGGGTAGTTGACCCCCAAGGACAACCTTAGGGGCCAACTACCCCTCCTATTACCTCCAATAAGTTCCATACAGCAGCAATGGTAAGTTCTCAAAGCATGCCACACCCCCTTTGCCCACCAGTCTGCAAACGCGCTCCCTGGCACGCTCTTAGATGGGGATTGAAGTCCCCTTCGCTGCTGGGGGTCATTAGGGGCTGACTAGCCTACCTGACACCTCCAGTAAGCCCCAGATAGTGGGATTGCTGAGAGTGGACACAGGCCACGCCCCCTTTCTCCACCACTCAGCAAACGTGCCTCCTGGCGCACTCTTGGTTGGGGGATGAAGTCCCCTTGCCTCCTGGGGGTCCCTGGGGGCCAACTAGCCCACCAGGTACCTCCAATAAGTGCCACACAGCTGGATTGCAGAGAGGTGGTCCGAGGCCACGCCCCCTTTTCACACCACTCTGCAAACGTGCCTCCTGGGGCACTGCTGCTCGGGGGATGAAGTCCACTTGTGTCCTGAGGTCCTCAGGACACAAGAGGACCTCATCACCCCACCAGCAGTGCACCAAGAGGCGTGTTTGCAGAGTGGTGTAAAAAGAGGCGTGGCCTCGGAACACCTCTCTGCAATCCAGCTGTGTGGAGCTTACTGGAGGTACCTGGTGGGCTACTTGGCCCCTAGGGACCCTGAGTATTCAAGGGGACTTAATTCCCCAACTTAGAACGCGCCAGGGGGCGCGTTTGCAGAGTGCTGCAGGGAGGGGGCGGGGCCTCCGGCGAGATGCCGGCTTTTCTCTGTATATATTTTTAGAAGGGGGGCTGTGTGGCCCCCTTCTTTTAGAACTTTTGGGGCCCTGGGGACCCCATCCCCCAGGGCCTGACTTTTTTTTTTTTAAAACAAATAAAAAAAACGGGAAGAGGGGGCCGCGCGGCCCTCCTCCCGAGGCTGATTTCGGCCCCGGGAACCCAATCCCCCGGGGCATGGCCTCCTTTTTTTAAATATATTCATAGGTGAGGGGGGCCGCGTGGCCCCCTTTCCCTGGGCCAATATTGGCCCCGGGGACCCAATCCCCCGGGGCTGGCCATTATATTATTATTATTTTTTAAAGGAAGGGGGACACGCGGCCCCCCTCCCCAGGCTGATTTTGGCCCCGGCCATTCTTTTTTTTATTAAATTAGGGAGGGGACCCCATCCCCCGGGGCCGGCCCTTACCGATGGGGACCGTGGGGGGAGCCCCAATGCCCCCACGGTCACGCCTGCTCCCCGGCTCCTGCGGGAGCTGGCATTGCTTTTGAGCAAGGGGAGCTGCTGACATGCAGCTTCCCTTGCTCAAAAGCAATCCTGCTTTGCTTAGTTGAAGCGAGAGCAGGTTTTCCTGCTCTCGCTTCAATGAAGCAAAGCAGAGTTTGCTATGGCAGGGCGGAAGGCGTGCTCCCGCCCTGCCATAGCAAACAGCAATGTCCCGGGGGTGGGCACCCCGGGACATTGCAGGAGCCGGCCCTGGGGGGTGGTGGTTCCCAGGGCCATCGAGGGCTCCTGGAGGGGGGCCGTGCGGCCCCCATCCCTACGTTTTCAAAGCCCCAGGGAGGTGGTGGTCCCCGGGGCTGGGGGGCCGCAACAGACCCCCGCATTCAAATAATTAGTGCCCCGGGGAGGTGGTGGTCCCTGGGGCAGTGTGGGGGGGCAGGAGCCCCCCCACACTTTAATTTTTTTAATAAAGCCCTGGGGTGGTGGCGGTCCCCGAGGCTTGGAGGGCCCTGAGGCCCCCCGAATATAATTAAACAGTGCCCTGGGGAGGTGGTGGTCCCCGGGGCAGTGTGGGTGGGCAGGAGCCCCCCCACACACATTTAGAAAACAAAGCCCCGGGGAGGTGGTGGCCCCCGGGGCTGCGGGGGGTGCGTGCCCCCCACATATAATTAAAGAAAGCCCCGGGGAGGTGGCGGTCCCCGGGGCTGCGGGGGCCCCCACGGCCCTCGCTAATTTACCAAGCATAGCCCTCGGGACCTGGCGCACCCGGGGGCTTACAGATACCGAAGCGCGGGAGCCTGCGCTTCGTTTTTTTATTTTCTCGGCAGGATTCACGCACCCAGCGCAAATTCTGCCTATTTTTTTTTTTTTATGCTTTTTTTGGGCCTGGGGGTCCCTGTGGGACACCCTGAGCAGGCCTAGGAGGTCAGGGTGTTTTTACCCTGCCCCCTTTTTTTTGTTTTTTAATCTTTCTCTCACTTTTTTATTTCTCTCTCCGTCTGAGGCACAAGATGGCTGCCAACACTTCCTGGTTTGAAGTGTTGGCAGCCAATCAGAGGCAAGATTGCTCGGGGGTTAGGCTCCGCCCAGATATTGAAACTTTTTATTTTTTGAATTTCTCAGGAACTACAGAACGGATTTACACCATTTAACAAAAAGGACTCTTTCTGAACCAAGGGCTAATTTTGTGTAATTCCGTTCAGCAGTTCGGGCTGTAGCTTTGTCTAAAGTTTCCTATGGAAAATTACATGGGGAAAATCCGTTTTGGGACCCCCCTTTTTTCTCGGCCCCCGCTTGGCGAATCACCCCGAAACTTTCAAGACAGGAGCTGACCGGAGCTGATCACTAGTTTTGAACATTTCGCGAAGATTCGTCAACCGGCGCCAAAGTTATTGGGAAAACAAAATGCGCTTTTCCTATGGAAACTAGGTCCTAACTATAACTACCTACTGGCGACCGCCAGTAGGTAATATATATATATTCACTGAAAAAACCATAGGTTTCAGGCACGTTATAGTTAGAAATTAGCATTTAAAAAACCTTAGAAATTCACTGAAAAAACCATAGGTTTCAGGGACGTTATAGTTAGTTCAGCTAACTATAACTCGCGCCCCCGCAATGCACTGCTGATGACATCACATATTACATCATTCATGACATGGTCAGTGACATCACTGATGACATCACTAATGACATCTCAAATGACATCACTGATGACATCATCCACATGATAATCTGATGCACCTCCTCATACCCTAATATAACCTTTGATACACCCACTCTGAAATACAGACTACCATTTTCGAAACCATAGACACACCAATACCAGTTACTACATACCCACTAATTCCTAGGTCTACACACACATCCACTCATTCACCCATACAGTCACACATACATGACGTCAACCATCAATACGGCAATATCATATACACTCACATATCTATACAGACACTCACACACCGCCACTCATCCATAGAGTTACTCACACACCTAGTCAGTCATGCAAAGAATCAATCACACTCCCATTTACTCACCTATACAGTTATACACACACCACCTCACTTATTCAAATATATACTAACACATACTTACACTCTTATACGATAACTAATACAAGCACACACTGATCCATACAGCCACTCTCACAATCACTCACTCTTACATATAGTCATTTATACACTCCAACACTCAGATATACTGCCTTTCACATATGCAGTTACTCACACATGTACCACTGAGGCATCCATTCACTCACCAACACACCCATACACATACTCACCCACCCATACAGCCCTTCACAGATGCACTCTTGAACCCGTACACCCAGTGAATCATCCACTCACACATCTATGCACAGTCACACCTCCCCACTCACCCACACAGACACTCAGGCACCCATACAGATACTCATACAACCAATCAATAACCCATATAGATCCTCATTTAGCTACTCACCAACCCATGCAACCGCTTACAAACCAACTGAGAAACTAAACTGTGTGAATGTCTGTATCAGTCACTAACCCATGCATTCAGTAAGACACATTTAATCACTCACTTATACAGTCAGTCACGCACCTACTAAAGCATCCATCTAGACACTTATCACCTTAACCGCGGCGGCAATTCCGTCCCGGTGCGGGACGTTCTATTAAGTGGGCGGGGCCGCGTCGGCCAACGGACGTGCGCAGCACTACCGAGGTAGTGCTCGCGACGGCCGTTGGCCGACGGGAGCACTTAAAGGGTTAAACACCCACTCATTTTTCAATACACCTTGGCATATATATATATAAAACATATTTAAACTTTACAGAAACACATAGTCAATGGATGATGTCATCAGTGATGTCATCAGTGATGTCATTTGAGATGTCATCAGTGATGTCACTGACCATGTCATGAATAATGTAATATGTGACGTCATCAGCAGTGCAATGCGGGGGCGCGAGTTATAGTTAGCTGAACTAACTATATCGGTGGAATTTCTCTGGTTTTGTACGAGTGAAATCTCCAACTAACTATAACGTCCCTGAAAGCTATGGTTTTTTCAGTGAATGTTTAAGGTTTTTTAAATGCTAATTTCTAACTATAACGTGCCAGAAACCTATGGTTTTTTCAGTGAATTTCAAAGGATTTTTAAATGCTAATTTTTATCTATAATGTCCCTATTAAGTCCCATTGAATCCTGAGGGTCCCTGGGGGCCAACTAGCCCACCAGCTACCTCCAGTAAGCGCCACAGAGCTGCGTTGCAGAGTGGTGTAAAAAGGGGGCGTGGCCTTGGACCACCTCTCTGCAAGGAAGCTCCCTGGCGCTTACAGAGAGGTACCTGGTGGGCTAGTTGGCCCCCAAGGACCCTCAGGATTCAAGGGGACCTAATCCTCCAACTTAAAACACGCCATGGGGCGCGTTTGCACAGTGGTGAAGGCAGGGGGCGGAGCCTGATGTGACAAGTGTGCAAACGCGCCCCGTGGCGCGTTTTAAGTTGGGGGATTAAGTCCCCTTGAATCCTGAGGGTCCCTGAGGTCCAACTAGCCCACCAGGTACCTCCAGTAAGCGCCACAGAGCTGCATTGCAGAGAGGTGTAAAAAGGGGCGTGGCCTCGGACCACCTCTCTGCAACGCAGCCCTGTGGCGCTTATTGGAAGTACCTGGTGGGCTAGTTGGCCCCCAGTGACCCTCAGGATTCAAGGGGACTTAATCCCCCAACTTAAAACACGCCACAGGGCGTGTTTGCACACTTGTCACATCAGGCCCCGCCCCCTGCCTTCACCACTGTGCAAACGCACCCCATGGTGCGTTTTAAGTGGGGGATTAAGTCCCCTTGAATCCTAAGAGTCCCTTGGGGCCAACTAGCCCACCAGGTACCTCCAGTAAGCGCCACAGGGCTGTGTTGCAGAGAGGTGGTCCGAGGCCACGCCCCTTTTTACACCTCTCTGCAACGCAGCTCTGTGGCGCTTACTGGAGGTACCTGGTGGGCTAGTTGGCCCCCAGGGACCCTCAGGATTCAAAGGGACTTAATCCCCCAACTTAAAACGCACCACGGGGCGCGTTTGCACAGTGGTGGAGGGAGGGGGCATGGCCTGATGTGACAAGTGTGCAAACGCGCCCGTGGCGCGTTTTAAGTTGGGGGATTAAGTCCCCTTGAATCTTGAGGGTCCCTGGGGTCCAACTAGCCCAACAGGTACCTCCAGTAAGCGCCACAGAGCTGCGTTGCAGAGAGCTGTAAAAAGGGGCGTGGCCTAGGACCACCTCTCTGCAACGTAGCCCTGAGGCGCATACTGGAGGTGCCTGGTGGGCTAGTTGGCCCCCAGGGACCCTCAGGATTGAAGGGGAATTAATTCCCCAACTTAAACGCGCCACGGGGCGCGTTTGCAGAGTGTTGCTGGGAGGGGGCGGGCCTCAGGCACGATGCCAGCTATTTTTTTTATTTCTTTTTTAGAAAGGGGGCTGTGTGGCCCCCTTCCTTTCCATATTTTTTGGGCCCTGGGGACCTCATCCCCCAGGGCCTGACCCCTATTTTCTTAATTTTTTTTTTTTTTAAAACAGAAGGGGGCCGCGTGGCCCCCCTCCCGAGTCCATTTTTGGCCCCAGGGACCCCATCCCCCGGGGCATGGCCAGTATTTTTTTTTTTATATATATATATTTGGAGGGGGGCCGCGTAGCCCCCCTCCTCAGGCCATTAATGGCCCCGGGGACCCAATCCCCCGGGGCCTGGCCTCTCCATTGGGGACTGTGGGGGGAGCCCCAATTCCCCCACGGTCCCTGCCGGCTCCCCGCCTCCTGCGGGAGCCGGCATTGCTTTTCCACACGGGGAGCTGCTGACATGCAGCTCCCCGTGTGGAAAAGCAATGTGCTTTGGATTTTGGAAGTGAGAGCAGGAAACCTGCTCTCACTTCCAAAATCCAAAGCAGAGTTTGCTATGACAGGGCGGGAGCCGCACGTCTCCCGTCCTGCCATAGCAAACAGCAGTGTCCCGGGGGTGGGCACCCCGGGACACTGCAGGAGCCGGCCCTGGGGGGTGGCGGTCCCCAGGGCCATGAAGGGCTCCAGGAGGGGGGCCGCGCGGCCCCTCCCTTCGTGAAAATAGCCCCGGGGAGGTGGTGGTCCCCGGGGATATTTACATTTTAGTGCCCCGTGGAGGTGGCGGTCCCCGGGGCGTGTGGGGGGCTCGAGCCGCCCCACACAGGTTTAATAATTTATTAAAATAGAAGCCCCGGTGGTGGCGGTCCCCGGGGCTGCGGGAGGGCCGCGTGCTCTCCCGCATATTATTAACATAGCCCCGGGGAGGTGGCGGTCCCCGGGGCTGTGGGGGCCCCCGCGGGCCCCCGCAATTATAAATTATATATTGCGC
This sequence comes from Calotriton arnoldi, assembly GCA_963921515.1. Taxonomy (NCBI): domain Eukaryota; kingdom Metazoa; phylum Chordata; class Amphibia; order Caudata; family Salamandridae; genus Calotriton; species Calotriton arnoldi. The sequence continues at coordinate 1,181,907 of CAWUFW010006096.1, read as the reverse complement.
AATGCCCCTGGGACCTGGCCCACCTGGGGGCCTCATTTAAATGAAGCGCAGGAGCCCGCCCTTCATTTTTTTTTATAATTTCGGCGGGATTCGCGACCCCAGCGCGAATTCCGCCGAAATTATTTTAAAAAATGCTTTTTTTGGTCCTGGGGGTCCTTGTGGGACCCCCTGAGCAAGCCTAGGGGGTCAGGGTGTTTCTACCCTGCCCCCTTTTCTTGTTTTTTAACGTTTTTCCTGCCCCCTTTTCTTGTTTTTTAACGTTTTTTCTACTGTTTTCTTGTGACTCGGTTCTACCGAGTCACAAGATGGCTGCCAACACTTCCTGGTTTGGAGTGTTGGCAACCAATCACAGTGAAGCTCGTGGTCGGGAGGGTTCGCGAATCCACCGCTGCCCTAGATATCGAAACTTTTATTTTTTTAATTTCTCAGCAACTACTGAACGGATTTACACCATTTAACAAAAAGGACTCTTTCTGAACCAAGGGCTACCTTTTTGCCAAATTTGGTGTAATTCCGTTCAGCAGTTCGGGCTGTAGCCGTGTCTAAATTTTCCTATGGAAAATAACATGGGGAAAACGCGTTTTGGGACCCCGTTTTTTCTCGGCCCCCGCTTGACAAATCACCCCGAAACTTTCAAGACAGGAGCTGACCGGAGCGCCCCACTAGTTTTGAAAATTTCGCGAAGATTCGTCAACCAGCGCCAAAGTTATTGGGAAAAGAAAAAACGCTTTTCCTATGGAAACTAGGTTCTAACTATAACTACCTACTGGCGACCGCCAGTAGGTAATATATATATATATATATATATATATATATATATATATATATATATATATATATATAATTTAAAAATGTACACCTTCCCCTAGATACTTTGTTGTACCTCACCTTTTGGTTGGGGTGTCACCTCCATTAACTCTTCTATTTCTATCAGGTTGGATTGTGGCATTAGGTTTTCCATGGTTAATATTTAGCTCATCACTCTGTTGTTTCCCTGACCGCGAGGTTGGTATGGGATTGTCAGGTGCATCGATCTGTGTTTCAGATCCTTTCTATATTTGCCGGATGCCTTTTAAGAACATCATACACCTGGCTAGTAGTTTTCTGATTTTCTTTGGCATTTGGGCCAATCTTGTCCCTTCTCAGTCACATCTCTCTCATTGGGATTAACAGCTGCTTTTGCCGTTTTCTTCTTTTTTCGTATGAGGGAGCTTATTGGGCTGGTTATTTGGCCTACTGCCTCGTCCTCTTTTTTGGTTGGGTTTGCAGGTTTCTGATGTTGAGTTGTATCTGTGCGCCTCTTGGATCCTGTTTCATTCTGTGCATTAGCTCTGAATTGGTTTCTTGACCAGTGCTTGTCTTTGCCCGAACTCTCCCCCTCTAAGCCAGCTGAGGAGGCAGTCTGTTCAATGCCAGGAGTTTCAAAAGTGACCCTCATTTTCTGTCGCTCAGGCCCATCCAGGATACCCCCTTGACCAACTGAGCTGAAGGGTCACCTCCTGTAACTTTCTTACCAGGGCCTTAGGTGTTAAGGTCAAGGCACCCATATACATCACTCATGCAGGTGGGATGGCCTCAGATTTTAAAGTACATGCCAAACAGGAGAATCCTCTAAATTCCAATATTAGAAGGAATTCCCTCCCCAGGAATCTCTGGGAGGGAGGAGTCCTGTTTGCTAAACAACTTTGCTATCACAATATTCTGTGCCACTAATGACCAATTCTTTTCCTTTCATCTACACTTATTTTTCTCTTTTTTAATATCTTTTCCTTCTCTCGCATTCACAGACGCCTCCTTTGCATTATCACAGCCAGTCTCCCTTTTGGGTCCATCATAGTATATTCAACTCGCAGCACCATTATATTACTGCTTCCAAACCCCAGGCCATTGTCATAAATTATCAAATCAGATCGATGTGCTGGTCCTTCAGGGATGTTGTCGACAATTCCACCTCCATCCACAAGGTCATGCTCTAAACTACTAATCTGGCTATTGTCTTTGTTCCCTGGGGCACTATAGCATTTGTCAATATCCCCCAGGGGCACAATAGCATTTGTCAGCTGCGGCACGTGCAGGTAAGAGTGGTGGGGCCGGGTGCGGGGGGATTTCGACAGACGATGACGAGGGGAAATTAATTATTTATTTAATTCTTACCCTTGTCGTCGTCTGTCGAAATCCCCCCAGCCGGCCCACCACTCTTCCCTGCATGGGCCGCCGCTGGCATTTGTCAATATCCCCCAGGGGCACCATAGCATTTCTCAATGTCCCCCTGGTGCACCATAGCATTTGTCAATATCCCCCAGGGGCACCACATCAGTGCAAAACCCTCGGCTAAGGAGGCCATAAAGGGGAGAGGGAGAAAACATCCTTTGCCTGTTTTGGGACAGCTAGATACATGATTCCCCTGTTGGCCTGCATGTGCTTGTCACATACTTGGGCATTTATTTGCAGCTTTTACCCACAGAAACGTCCCTGCCTTCAGGGTTTAACCTTAAGACCAGAGAGCCAATGAGACCAGTTCGGGAGTCTATTTTCATTGTCGAGGTCGAGCCCTTGTCGTTGTTTATCATTTAGCTTCACCAAAGCCGACAACACTGGGTGGACAGCATCCAAAGGTATTGGTGTAATACATCTGGAGAGTGCTTGGCCCACTGATGGAGTAAATAAATAAATTAAAACAGGTTCATTGGCCACCGCCTCCCCCATTTACTCTCCCATGAAGTGCACATTAATACTGTCATTTAAAAATAATTCCTCAAGTTCTTCCACAGTAAAATGCTGTCACCACTGAAACTGCCATCCACCTCCACCTGGGAACATCTCATGCTCTGCTGCGTGCTCTTTCTAACCGCAAGATAGATCACCAGATCCACCAATCAGAGCATTCATACCCACACTGAATGTTGTCACCATGAGAAACAGCTGGGGCTGGGCTCTGGAGTTATCCTTATACAGAATGCTAACCAGAGCCTGTAGTTGCATGGATAACAACACAGCAGAGCTAACCTTATTCTGATCCGCTCTGGTCGCTGTGGCACTTGCCCGTTGACCCTGACTTCAAGACACAGCACCTGCAGTCGCCGGGCAACCATAAGCTCCTTCAATAACTGCCTATGTTCGATTTCTGGGCACTCTGAGGCTGGGGTTTAGGGGAGATTAGGAAGGAGGATAATCTGAGTGTTCAATGTGAGAAGTTGGCCTGGCATATGCTGTCCACTAATTATAGTGGGCACCTTGCACCAGTCCAAACAACCCCTTATTGGAGATAGGTTAAAGACAACCTTATTGAAAGCTATCCTAGTGGTAGCTATGGAGAGCAGCCTTCAGGCTAAGTCTTGAAGGAATGTAAAGCAGCTTGTTTTACCAGTCTATAATCTCTTGAGTGACCAAATGAAAGAGCACCACACCAGGTATATATTCAAAATATATGTATTTATTGCTAAACACACCCCTCTAGTCTCTTTATGAGGCTAGAGTTCGAAGTACATAAGTTATAAGTTATCAAATCACAGTAATAGCACAAATACACGTTTGGGCCCTAGGGGCGTACCAAACCATATACCAATAAAGTGGTATGCGAACCACGACTGAACTAGACACAAGGCCTAGAGCCTCTAGAAGTGCTTGGACCACAAGGAACCACCCAAGGTAGTGACACAGGGGACCTACGGGAGACGCGTGCAGTGTAAATACACAACCGCGATACGCCGTTGACTTCTATGGAGAAAGTCGGGATCGGGAAATTAGAGAAAAGGGACACTTAAAAGAGGACTAGGACAAAACCCTTTGAGATCTAGGACTTTGAAGAGTCTCTACCCACGGGAGCACCGGAGTACTCGTGTTACCTCACCCAGGGAAGCCGGGTGCATAGGTGCCTTTCGGGGTCGGGTTTCGTCGTCGATTCGAATGGCGATCTGCTGCAAAGTGCTGCTGGCGGCCAAGAGAAAAGTGTCCGGGTGGATCCAAGAGTGGATCAGAGTTCTGAAGAACCTGAAAGCAGAGGGGACAGAGTCTGGGTCACTAGCCAGTGACCAGGAAGGCGATGGACAGATGCCCACCGATGTCGAGTGCTTCAGGTGCGTTGACGGTTGTCTTGACTCTTCAGCCACAAGGTCCAGGAGGCGTTGTCGGCAACTAGGAGCAGGATTCGGGCTGGTACACAATGTCTGTCGAGTGCTGAGGTGTCGGCGACTGGATTGGACCCAACAAGCCTTGGCAACGGCAAGTCTCGAGGAAGATGTAGATCGTCGATGGTGCAGACCAGCAAGGTCTGTGGAACTCACCCAGCAAGGGTAAGTGAGGGCAGGTCTGGAGCAACCAGGATGCCAAGTAAGAAAAGGATTGACCTTCGTTAAGGGCTACTAGCCAACGGGCTAGCGACCGCGAAGGAGCCTCGTGACGCCGCACGTGGAGCTGGCTTACAGGACACTCGTGGAGTGGGGGCCAGTGATCTTTGGTGCAGGTGGTGCTGGAGGCTAGGGCTACTCGGAGCCCAAAGCACGACTTCTTGGGAGACCCAGAAGATGGTGCACTTGCAAATGTGCTCGGTGTCCAGGGGTCACGGTCTCAAGTCACCCACGATAGCCACGGGCCTCAGCTTTGCTGGGGACTCAGGGTAGCCTCGGGGAAGTCTGAGAATCCACCTCTGGTGATGCGATGACTTCAGCGTCCGACGGGAGCTTCAGAAATGCGAACCGGACAGATGCTTCTTTGGTGCCTGCCAAGCAGGGGAGTCACTCCTTGACCCCAAGGGAGATTCTTCAGTCCTCTAATCTTGTCGTAGAGCGTCGAAGGTCCAGGATTCAGTTTCAGAGTTTCGTCCAGGTATAATCTAAAGTCCTAAGGACTGGGTTCCTATCTTTATACTAAAGATAGGGGTTGGACTACTCTGTGGCCCCACCTATGGGTGGGTCAGGGCAGAGGGGTGGCTACACCCCTTTCCCTTTGTCCAGTTCGCGCCAAAGCAGGGGCTGGAAGCCCCTGATCCGGTTTGAACTGGGGTATGCACTAGGGACACCAAATGTGCCCCCAGTGCAGGACTTCAAAGCACCCGAAAGTGCTCCCGCCCAGCCCCAATACACATTATCCTGTCTGGGGAGGTGGTCACACCTCCCTGGGACAGGAAACCTATTGTCCAGGACTCCCCTGTCGGAGTTTCGTCCAGCAGCAGGAGGCCAGACTCGTGTCTGTGGCAGCAGCATCCATTTTGTGATGCCAGGGCTCTGGAGAGAAGTTACCGGGTTAGTCAGGGTTAACATGTCTTTCCCTCTAGAAGGGTGGAATGCTACCCCCGCCGCCTGAATTGGCGGGGGGGTAGTATTCCAAGATGTTTGACACCAAACACGACATGTTTAGGTGCAGCCATTCCAAAGTTAGCATTTTACCGCAAGGATATAATGCGCTTAAGAGTATATGGTCAGGCTGCACTACAAACAGCATCAGAGATGGTCTCCGAACGCTGCAGAGGGGCCCTGCTCACACAGGGGCACCCTCTCACATAGGAACCACGCACTCTGCCTTTAGGATTGATAAGGCCTGCCTTAGGAGTGACTTATAGGTTTATATGTGTGTATGTATTTCGTGATATAGGTAACCTATATCACAGTAAGGAGGTGCATGCACCACCTTACCCAGGCTGCAGTAGCAGACCTGTGGTGTCAGTTTGGATGGCCTTCCAGGGGTGGCATAAGACATGCTGCAGCCCCTGGCAGGCCTCTGAGGTACCTATGCCCTTGGTACATAGTATACCATATACTAGGGACTTATAAGGGCACTCCAGATCCCAATCAGTGATGTGCCTAAGGCACATGGAAACCATTTTAGAGAGGAAGCAGCTAGGCTGGGGTTCTGATTAGCAGGGCCCCAGCCAGACTAATGTCGAAAAACAGTGAAGCATCAGCAAAAAGTGGGGGTACCCATGTGAAGCAGATCCTACTCTCCTACATTCACCCTACAATAGAGAATCGCAGTAAAAAGTGAAAGGCAGTGGGAGACAAAAGCAGTCCCTGCCTCTTGCATGGAAGGCGCAGCTCCTGGACCCAGTGGGATGGGGCATCCATACAGATATCATCACCGTGAAGTAAAGAAATAACATCAGGACAATAGGATGCATTAGAAGGTAATGGCACATGGCTGGGATGATGCTGAGGGATAATAGTGCGAGCCACAAAGGGAACAAAGACAGTCACGGATCTTCTCACAGCACGTCATAAGAGGTTTGACAATACAAACTAGTATTCATTTAAGTCAGTCAGTCTAGCATTGGCCGCCAGGCTTTTGTCTGTGTCAATGCTTGCTTTCTTTTGTTATGGTTTTTGCAAAACTTTATTGTTGAGGAAGCTGCCAGGCTAGCTAAAAAAGAAACTGGTTTAAAGCAAAAATAGTTTTGTCTGAAAAAGCACACATTGACATGCCCTGCCACTTAAGGGAATTGCGATTCTAATAGGTTTACTGATTATAGAATCGGGATTTATTAAAGACAAGGAGGCTAGCATTATGCATATAACTTTTATTTTCCACTTCTGAGCAGCACCATTAAAAGCTCATAGAACCTTAAAACATCACAATCAAAAAGAATCTTCAAGTCCATAAATAACATGAGACCACCATCTTCTTCCTCTTTTCGTTTGCTTCTTCCAGCTTTCCTTCTCATCAACTACTTGAATTAACCAACATTAATTCTCTACAACAAAAAAATATATAAACAATTTTAGCAAGCATAATAAACTTCTAAATGCTTGAAACAAAGAAACAAAACTTAATCATAAAAAGAATTTAACCACACCCAAGGGAAAGGGTGGGAGGGATAATGCTAGCCTCCTTGTCTTTAATAAAATCCCGATTCTATAATCAGAAAACCTATTAGAATCGCAATTTTATGTCAAGACAGGAGGCTATCATTATGCATGTTCAAAGCTTTTATAAAACACATTTTGAAACATGTTCAACTGATTGAAAATAGAATTTCCTGAATGTAGAAACAGAAGACCAGTCTGCTGCTTTCATAATATCCTCTAATCTTCCACCTAACATACTCACCTTACTTTTTAACCCATCTAGCAATTGTCGCACTAGAAACAGCCTTGTATGGTTTCACATAAGAGATCAAAACCTGATCTACACCAACTCCCCTTTTCTCCAGCATCCTGCTTTCATATTCCTTTAAACAACGTACCACACATAAACCAGGACACTCATCAAAAACTGGATAATATACGGAACTAGACATAGTCTTAGTCCTCTTGCATAACTCAAAAAGAACACCATTAGGCTGATAAAACCTATGTGAAATCTCCAAAGCCTTGACATCCGAGACTCTCCTAAAAGAAATAAGGCACAATAATGTAGCCAACTTCTAGGATAATTCCCTAGACTCTAAAAACTTATTACTGGCCAACCTACAAACAACTTCAGAACCAAGTCAACATCCCATAAAGACTTATACTTAGATTCCGGAGGTCGCTTAACCCGACTCCCTTTCATAATCCTACAAACTAAAGGACTCCTTCCAATGGGCACACCATGACTTAAAGAATGGCCTGCAGAAATCGCCGATCTATAACAGTTCACAGTCCTATAAGACATACCCTTCTCAAACAAACCAGCCAGAAAATTTGCTACCTGAAAGACAATTGCTTCCAAGGGATCCAAACCCCTTTCCATGCACCAACAAAACCAAACCTTCCATGCCCCTCTATACCTCTTTTTTGTCCCTGGTTCCCAGGACTCAAACAATAATTCCGCAGCCATTCCAGAAAGATCCGTGAATGCTCTTGAACTCCTGATATCTTCCAAACTAGAAGGTTGAGAGAACCCGACTCCACCAAGGGATGTTCCTCTCCTTCCACATTCCTCAAAAGACCTCTGAAAGCCCAAATCAAAAGTGGCTCTGTCACTGCTAACTCCATCACAGATGGAAACTATGCATGACTCTTCCAAAAAGGAGTTACCAAAACTATTTCGCATCTCTGCTATCTTCACCTCAACCAGAACATCTCTGAATTATAGAGAACGGGGGAAAGGCATAGCCCCTCACCCCTCTCCAATCCTGCAGGAACACATCCACTGCCATGGCCCCTGGATCCAGTCTCCAACTCACATACCTTTTCAACTGAAAGGTTAACCTTGACGCAAAGAGATCCATGTCTAGAGGACCCATTCTCTCCAACACTTCCACAAAAACCTCCTCTCTCAGCTTCCAGTCGCTGTAATCTATCATATTCCTCGAGTTCCAATCTGCCAGTACATTCTTGACACCCGGTAAATATTCTGCATTTAGACCAATTTTGTGCTCCAGACAAAATTCCCAAATTTCTTTCGCTAATTTCGCCAGACCCTTTGACCGAGTTCCACGCAGTCTGTTTATGTAAGACACATTGTCCATCCTGAGCAGTACTGTCCTGCCCAACAAACCTCTTTTGAAACTCTTCAAGGCAAACAAGCCTGCTCTCATTTCCAAACAATTTATATGACTCTCTTTCTCCCACGGGAACCACACACCCTCTGTCTCTTCTCCCAGACCAAATGCGCCCCAACCAAGATTGCTCGCATCCGTCTCTAAAACATACTCTGGGCAAACACCAAAAATTGCCCGACCATTCCACGCATCCATGTTCTCTCTCCACCAAATCAATTCCTCCTTTGCTTCCAAAGAAACATCCACCATGTCTCCATACCACAATCCCTTTGACAATCCTGACTTCTTTAAACGCTGTAATGCCCTGTAATGCAGTGGGCCCGGAAAAATTGCTTGAATTGACGAAGACAGTAGACCAATCACCCTTGCCAAATCTCTCAAAGATACTCTTTCCCTGTTTATAACCTTCTGTATTTCTTGCTTTATCTTCTTCACCTTCTTCTCCGGTAGACTCAATTGACATGGACCTGTGTCCACCACAAACCCCAGAAACTCCACCTTCCTTAAAGGTTCCAAAACTGATTTCTCTAAACTTATTAGAAAACCTAAACTTTCCAAAGTGCTCTTTACAAAATACAAATGTTCCTTTAAAATTACCAGATCTTGATTCATAATCAAAATATCGTCCAGATAAATTATCAACCTTATACCTCTCTCCCTGAAGTAACCTACCACTGACCTCATTACCTTGGTGAAACACCAAGGGGCAGAGGAAAGACCAAATGGAAGGCTCTGAAACTGAAACAACTGTCCCTTCCACCTGAACTGTAGGTATTTCTGACTTCCTTTCGCTATTGGAATAGTGAAATACGCATCCTTCAGATCCATTTTCACCATCCAATCTCCTTCCTGAAGTACATCTCTCAAAAGGTGAATACCCTTCATCTTGAAATGGTGATAAGTCACATATAGATTTAAATTTCTCAGATTTATTACCGGTCTCCATCCTTTCTCCTTCTTTTCTACAAGGAACAGAGTACTTACAAAACCTTTCTCTTCCTGTCACTTGCAAAATAGCATCCTTCTCTAACATCATATGGACCTCGTTTTCTACTATCAGTAACAAATCTTCTTGAAAAACCAACTCGTGTGACTCTTTCACCTGAATAGGGACTGAATCGAAATCTATTAGATATCCTCCTATTGTCTCTAGAACCCAAGCATCTTTAGTTATCTCCCTCCATTTTTCTCTGAAATACCTCAATCTTCCTCCTACACTTTTCGGGATAGAAGGAGTACCAGTCTTCATACTCACCCTGGTTCTGATTTTGGCCCTGGCTTTGTCCTCTTCCTCTGATGCCACGAGCCTGGCTTCTTCCCCTTTGTGGGAAGAAATTGTAATTTCCTTGTCCTCTTGCATATCCACTTCCTTGGTTCTGGTAATGGGCTCTGAAATTTGCATGGCCGGTAGCTTGCCCTCTTCTACCGGCCCGACCATAAAAACTACTATTACTGAACACCCTGCGCATAGAATATTGTGCTTTATCAAGGCTAGTAAATGTACGCACATACTTCGTTAAGGACTTAACCATTCCTTCTCCAAATAGTAGCCCATGTGCCTCTTCACTAGATTCTCTAATGGCTAAATCACCCAGCTTTGGATTTATCCTCATCGGGATAGTCTTTCTTCTTTCTGATAGCAATCCAACGTTAGCATTGCACAGAAAGCAAATTGCCCTCTGGCACCAACCACGCAGTAATGCAAGGTCAAGATCTAAATTCTTAAGGTAAGCTTCCTCAACAGCATCAAAAATTTTCGCCATAGGCCCCAAAATGTCAAGCACCTTTATCTTGACACTGTTTTAACGATCTGTCCAAGCCCTTCCTTGGATCCTTTCGCATTTTAAAAAGGTATGTTATCAACTCTGGGTCAATATTCGGAGTCATAGTTACTTTCTCCTCTATGTTTGGCCGTGAGCATTCAGCTCGCATGATGTTTCTCTCCTCCTTCTCCAGTGGCTTTCTTAATCTAGCCTTTATATAGTCAGCCACATGCTCAAGAGGCCACCAGTCTTTACCTCTAGGGTGTCTAATATCCTTCGGACTAAACAAAAGCTCACCGAAAGGATCAACCACAGAATCCTTAACTTTCTCTTTTTCACTATCCTCAAACTCCTCACCTAATCCATCCTTATACTCAAGGTCCAAAACATATTCATCTAATTCATCTTCACTTAAATTTAAAACATCACCAGATGCTTTTCCCCTCTTCCCAGTGTATAACTGGCTCTCCTCCGTATCGCGTCGGATACCTTTCCAATTTGAGCCACTTGGGACTCCACTCTGACCCTTCTTTACATTTAAATGTTTCTTCTTAGATAAACATTTCCCTCCTGGACCTCTTTCATTTTCTTCCTCAGAAATAGAAAAATACTCCTCTTCCTCATTTATCTTCCTTTTCCCTAAAGCCTGTTTTACAGACTCCTGTATTGTCTCTTTTAACTCTTTATTAATTATTTCTATAATTAATTTTCTTTGTTCCTCATTTCCATTTTCCATTTTTAAAATCCTCTAAATTATAATTTTCTCTCTAAATATATTTTAAAACACCCTTCTTTTTTGTCAAATAAACTTGTTTTGACTTCCTTCCTTTTAAATGCTTATAAAACCTACTTATTTGCTCCTCTCAATACCAACTGTCGTTTCTCCAAACTCCTAGGCCTAACAAAGCTTTGTTTCCATGGAAACGTGCCTCGCAGAGCAAATTGCTATCGAAACAAGAGCTTCTGTTTAAAAACAAGCTCTATTTTCCATAGAAAACATCCCCTGCGTCCGCCAATGGGAGAGCGTTCCTCACGCACGCACGCGCGTCATGAAGCTCGCTCTCCCAAACCTCACAAAGACACCGGGGAGGCTCGAGACTGCTCGCGCTACCGTTCCTATGAAAGGACAAGCGAGCTACTCTTTTTTAAAAATCAACTTAAAAACCTTTACTTAAACAGTAAACGCGCGCGCGCGCGTTTTTATTATAAACAAAGCCAAAACTCTAGTTCTCATTTAAAAAACCCTCATAATGCTCTCAATACATATTTTCACTTCTTATCTAAACAAATATCTTTAAAATTAACATTTAATATTAATTTACAAAACCTCTTAATCTTAAATCACTCATTCCTACACAAACATTCACCCATAAATTGGGTTTTCTCACCAAACCAATTCCACATTCAAACTTGAGTAATACTCATTAGACACAAAATAATCTACATTATAAATTAATCAAAATAAATATACCAATACTTATCTGCTCAGAAGCAGCAAACAAAAGAGGAAGAAGATGGTGGTCTCATGTTATTTATGGACTTGAAGATTCTTTTTTGAATGTGATGTTTTAAGGTTCTATGAGCTTTTAATGGTGCTGCTCAGAAGAGGGAAATAAAAGTTATATGCATAATGCTAGCCTCCTGTCTTGACATAAAATTACTTTGTGTGTGGATGTGCTCCCTGTAAAAGGGCAAAATGCCGCCATTCATAGTAATGTTAGCCAATGGCTGAAGTGGGTGGAGCCATTGCCCCATGCTGTATGCTGCAATGGGTGGAAGAAAAATTGGAATGACACAATAACAGACCAATAGACGAAGAGAGCTGGCTGAAAGCCCCTATAAATAAGTATATGATACAAATAGTTGTAGCAAAATGAAAGGGTCTTGGCTAATGCCAGATCTAAAAACAGTGTCAGTCATGGTGTTTACACTGGAGGATCTAAAACATAAGGATAGCAAAGACCCAATAGGTGGGAGAGCCAATCAAAGCTTCTGTACCAATGTCTGGCTCTAGTTTGGGCTATACCCCAGTGGACCTGTGAGTCACAAGAGCCAAGGTCAGCCTCCCAGCACTCTCCATTCGCCTCCCTGGGGTGACGTGTGTGAAAGATGAAAGCTGCCAATCCAAGGTCAGAAGGTAATCATGCTGCACGTGGGCATAAATACATTTGAAATTATGTTGTTCTGCTTGAACTTTTTCCACTAACTAGAGTTTAACATAAAACATTTATGAGAAGTTTGTCTGCACTTTGCATCTCAGATGTACTGTCAACTGCCTGTAATCTAAGAACCAACTATATGATCTCTCTTACGGTTTTGCTATTTTATTCAGTTGAGTTCATTGGGGTGATGGGCCTCGCCTGAAGTCATTTGTTTTGACAGTCAGGAGAAGGTAGTAGCAGTAACAAGCATTAGCAAAACCAAAAGGTCTTCACTCCACAAGGCTGAGCTATTGGCTTTACCAATACATTTTGGCAATTGTATGCCAACCTATGCATTGAGAGACAAGTGCACCCGTGGCTGGTAATCCTAAAATGGGTTTTCTATTTAAGAAGAAAACATTCCAAGAGTGACTGCTGCCAATGCGCATGCATACAGAGTCAGGCATGCTTGCACATGCATCGTGATGCACGGTGGCCATTTTTATTTACCTTTCTTAGATGACAGCTGACCATGTTAGAAAGGTCAATTAAAATGTTCAAAAGTGAAAAATGAGCACCATCAAGCATTTACACAGCCATTAAGTCTGGCTTAATGGCTTTGTGTTTACAGCGTTGTAAACGCTGTTTCCCAGTACTACAGGGATAATAAAAAAATAATCTATGCTTTGTCTCTTCAGTGATTCACCCAACACATGGCGAAAACATATTTATCTACGAAATACCTTGCAACAGCCTAACGCTGTAGAGAGATGCCCACCTCTCTGTATGAATAGGATGTTGGAGAGTGTAGTGTGTGTTACTGTGTGCAGTGCTGGCACCAGGGCCTCGCCAGAGAGCTGAAGCTGTCTGTAACCAGACTCTAGAAAGGGAGGAAAAAAAGAAGAAAACAATGAAAGGATGACTGATATAGAACTCAAATAAAGAAGTGAATGGGTGAAAGGGGAGCGGAAGGGGGAAGCTAGGGAAGGAGGGACGTGGAAGGGAGAAGGAAGGGATGGAGATAGAGGAGGAAACGAAGGAAGGTAGAGGAAGAAAGACAGGAAGAAAGAGAAAGGTAGGCAGGGGAGGGAGGGAGGGAGGAAGAATGAGAGGAAGAAAGGCAGGAACAAAGAGAGTGGAGTGAGAAAGAAGAAGGAGCGAGGGAGGGAGAGCGACCAGGAAGGAGGGGAGGAAGGAAAGATGGAAGGAGGGAAGGAAAGAGACGAAGAAGGAAGGGAGAAAAAGGAGGGGCGAAAGGAAGAAATGAGGCCAGGAAGAAAGATGTAATGAAGGGAGGGAGGTAGAAGGTGAGAGGAAAAAGGAGGGGGAGGTAGAAAGAAAGAAAGGGAGGGAGAAAGGAAGTAGATAAAGGCTTGAGGTGATCCATCCTTAGCTTCCTTCATGTCCTTTAGCATCCTGTGCTTTATCTTCTTCCTCTTGTATCTCTTGCATCCTTTGTACCCGGCTTATGTGCTTCATCTGTGCTCTACACTATCCTGGGCTTCCATTCTGCCCCCACGTATCCCTGCCACCCTCCGTGCCCTCCTGCATCCTGTGCTCTCGAGTATCCAGTGTTCCCTTTATACCTTCCTGCATCCCTTGTTTCCTGAGTATCCTTTGAGTCCTCTGCATCCCTTGCTTCCTCTGGCCTCTGATGTTCCTCTATGATCTCCTGTATCTCTTGCTTCCTCTGTATCCTTTGCGTCCTCTGCATCCCTTGATTCCTCTGGGGTTCCTCTATGACCTCCTGTATTTCTTGCTTCCTCTGTATCCCTTGCTTCCTCTGTATCCCTTGCTTCCTCTGGCCTCTGATGTTCCTCTATGATCTCCTGTATCTCTTGCTTCCTCTGTATCCTTTGCGTCCTCTGTATCCCTTGCTTCCTCTGTATCCCTTGCTTCCTCTGGCCTCTGATGTTCCTCTATGACCTCCTGTATCTCTTGCTTCCTCTGTGCCCTTGAGCATCACATGCTTCCACTATGCTCTCCTGTTCCCTACCGCCCATTGTGCCCTCCTGCACCCTGTGCTCTCGAGTATCCAGTGCTTCCTTTATACCTTCCTGCATCGCTTGTTTCCTCTAGGTCCTGGTGCATGCTTTGCTTCCTCTGAGGCCTCCAGCATGCTGTGCTGTATCTAAACCTTCCTGTATCCCTTTCTTCCTCTGTATCCCTTGCTTCCTCTGTATCCCTTGCTTCCTCTGTATCCCTTGCTTCCTCTGGCCTCTGATGTTCCTCTATGATCTCCTGCATCTCTTGCTTCCTCTGTATTCTTAGCGTCCTCTGCATCCCTTGCTTCCTCTGGGGTTCCTCTATGACCTTCTGTATCCCTTGTTTCCTCTGTGTCCTCGAGCATCCTGTGCTTCCACTATGCTCTCATGTTCTCTACCACCCTTTGTGCCCTCCTGCACCCTGTGCTTTCGAGTATTAAGTGCTTCCATTTTAACTTTTGGCATCTGTTGTTTTTCTATGTCTTCCAGCATTCTGTGCTTCATCTAAGCCCTCATGTATCCCTTGCTTCCTCTGTATCCCTTGCTTTCTCTGTAGTCTGTGGTATCCTGAGGCTTCTCTATGTCCTCCTGTTTCCCTTGCTTCCTTTGTGCCCTCCAGGATCCTGTGCTTCCTCTGTTTCCTTTGCTTCCTCTGTGCCCACCAGCATCCTATGCTTCCCCTGTATCCCATGCTTCCTCTGTATCCCTTGTCTCCTCTGTATCCCTTGCTTCCTCTGTATCCTTTGCTTCTTCTGTATCCCTTGCTTTCTCTGTATCTTTTGCTTCCTCTGTATACCTTGCTTCCTCTGTATCCTGTGCTTCCTCTGTATCCCTTGCTTCCTCTGTATCCTTTGCTCCCGCTGTATCTCTTTCTCCCCTGTGCTCTCGAGTATCCAGTGCTTCCTTTATACCTTCCTGCATCGCTTGTTTCCTCTAGGTCCTGGTGCATGCTTTGCTTCCTCTGAGGCCTCCAGCATGCTGTGCTGTATCTAAACCTTCCTGTATCCCTTTCTTCCTCTGTATCCCTTGCTTCCTCTGTATCCCTTGCTTCCTCTGTATCCCTTGCTTCCTCTGGCCTCTGATGTTCCTCTATGATCTCCTGCATCTCTTGCTTCCTCTGTATTCTTAGCGTCCTCTGCATCCCTTGCTTCCTCTGGGGTTCCTCTATGACCTTCTGTATCCCTTGTTTCCTCTGTGTCCTCGAGCATCCTGTGCTTCCACTATGCTCTCATGTTCTCTACCACCCTTTGTGCCCTCCTGCACCCTGTGCTTTCGAGTATTAAGTGCTTCCATTTTAACTTTTGGCATCTGTTGTTTTTCTATGTCTTCCAGCATTCTGTGCTTCATCTAAGCCCTCATGTATCCCTTGCTTCCTCTGTATCCCTTGCTTTCTCTGTAGTCTGTGGTATCCTGAGGCTTCTCTATGTCCTCCTGTTTCCCTTGCTTCCTTTGTGCCCTCCAGCATCCTGTGCTTCCTCTGTTTCCCTTGCTTCCTCTGTGCCCTCCAGCATCCTGTGCTTCCTCTGCTTCCCTTGCTTTCCCTGTGCCCTCCAGCATCCTGTGCTTCCTCTATCCATTCTGAATATGTTGCTTCCAGTCTGCTTTCCAGTATCCCGCCCTTTCTTTATATGCTCCCTCTATGCTCTCTATACTCTCCAGTATCCTGTGCTTCCTCTGTGCCCTTCTGCACCACTGGCTTCCTCTGTGCCATCTGCTTCCTCTACTTTCTCAATGCTCTCCAGTTTCCTGTGCTCCGTGCCTTCCACTCCTGCTTCCTCTGCTTTCACTGTGCTCTCCAGTGTCCTGTGCTCCATGCCTTAATCTCCTGCTTACTCTGCTTTCACTGTGCTCTCCAGTGTCCTGTGCTCCATGCCTTACTCTCCTGCTTCCTCTGCTTTCACTGTGCTCTCCAGTGTCCTGTGCTCCATGCCTTACTCTCCTGCTTCCTCTGCTTTCACTGTGCTCTCCAGTGTCCTGTGCTCCATGCCTTACTCTCCTGCTTCCTCTGCTTTCACTATCCTGTGCTCCATGTCGTACTCTCCTGCTACCTCTGCTTTCACTGTCCTGTGCTCCGTGCCTTACTCTCCTGCGTCCTCTGCTTTCACTGGGCTCTCCAGTTTCCTGTGCTCCATGCCCTACTCTCCTACTTCCTCTGCTTTCTCTGTGCTCTCCAGTTTCCTGTGCTCCGCTCCCTACTCTCCTGCATCCTCTGCTTTCACTACACTCTCCAGTTTCCTGCGCTCCGTGCCTTACCGTCCTGATTCCTCTGCTTTCACTGTCCTATGCTCCATGCCTTACTCTCCTGCTTCCTCTGCTTTCACTGTGCTCCATGCCTTACTCTCCTGCTTCCTCTGCTTTCACTGTGCCCTCCAATTTCCTACTCTCTGTGCCTTACTCTCCTGCTTCCTCTGCTTTCACTGTGCCCTCCAGTTTCCTGCGCTCCATGCCTTACTCTCCTGCTTCCTCTGCTTTCTCTATGGTCTCCAGTTTCCCGTGCTCCATGCCTTACTCTCCTGCTTCCTCTGCTTTCACTGTGCTCTCCAGTTTCCTGCGCTCCATGCCTTACTCTCCTGCTTCCTCTGCTTTCTCTATGCTCTCCAGTTTCCCGTGCTCCATGCCTTACTCTCCTGCTTCCTCTGCTTTCACGGTGCTCTCCAGTTTCCTGTGCTCCATGCCTTACTATCCTGCTTCCTCTGCTTTCACTGTGCTGTCCAGTTTCCTGTGCTCTGTGCCTTACTATCCTGCTTCCTCTGCTTTCACTGTGTGCTCCAGTTTCCTGTGCTCCATGCCTTACTCTCCTGCTTCCTCTGCTTTCACTGTGCTCTCCAGTTTCCTGTGCTCCATGCCTTACTCTCCTGCTTCCTCTGCTTTCACTGTGCTCTCCAGTTTCCTGTGCTCCATGCCTTACTCTCCTGCTTCCTCTGCTTTCACTGTGCTCTCCAGTTTCCTGTGCTCCATGCCTTACTCTCCTGCTTCTTCTGCTTTCACTGTGCTCTCCAGTTTCCTGTGCTCCATGCCTTACTCTCCTGCTTCCTTTGCTTTCACTGTCCTGTGCTCCGAGCCTTACTCTCCTGCTTCCTCTGCTTTCACTGTGCTCCCCAGTTTCCTGTGCTCCATGCCTTACTCTCCTGCTTCCTCTGCTTTCACTGTGCTCTTCAGTTTCCTGTGCTCCATGCCTTACTCTCCTGCTTCCTCTGCTTTCACTGTGCTCTCCAGTTTCCTGTGCTCCATGCCTTACTCTCCTGCTTCCTCTGCTTTCACTGTGCTCCCCAGTTTCCTGTGCTCCATGCCTTACTCTCCTGCTTCATCTGCTTTCACTGTGCCCTCCAATTTCCTACTCTCTGTGCCTTACTCTCCTGCTTCCTTTGCTTTCACTGTCCTGTGCTCCGAGCTTTACTCTCCTGATTCCTCTGCTTTCACTGTGCTCTCCAGTTTCCTGTGCTTCATGCCTTACTCTCCTGCTTCCTTTGCTTTCACTGTCCTGTGCTCCGAGCCTTACTCTCCTGCTTCCTCTGCTTTCACTGTGCTCCATGCCTTACTCCCCTGCTTCCTCTTCTTTCACTGTGCTCTCCAGTTTCCTGTGCTCCATGCCTTACTCTCCTGCTTCCTCTGCTTTCACTGTGCTCTCCAGTTTCCTGTGCTCTGTGCCTTACTATCCTGCTTTCTCTGCTTTCACTGTGCTCTCCAATTTCCTGTGCTCTGTGCCTTACTATCCTGCTTCCTCTGCATTCACTGTGCTCTCCAGTTTCCTGTGCTCCATGCCTTACTCTCCTGCTTCCTCTGCTTTCTCTATGCTCTCCAGTTTCCCGTGCTCCATGCCTTACTCTCCTGCTTCCTCTGCTTTCACTGTGCTCTTCAGTTTCCTGTGCTCCATGCCTTACTATCCTGCTTCCTCTGCTTTCACTGTGCTCTCCAGTTTCCTGTGCTCTGTGCCTTACTATCCTGCTTCCTCTGCTTTCACTGTGCTCTCCAGTTTCCTGTGCTCTGTGCCTTACTATCCTGCTTCCTCTGCTTTCACTGTGCTCTCCAGTTTCCTGTGCTCCATGCCTTACTCTCCTGCTTCCTCTGCTTTCTCTATGCTCTCCAGTTTCCTGTGCTCCATGCCTTACTCTCCTGCTTTCTTTGCTTTCACTGTCCTGTGCTCCGAGCCTTACTCTCCTGCTTCCTCTGCTTTCACTGTGCTCCATGCCTTACTCTCCTGCTTCATCTGCTTTCACTGTGCCCTCCAATTTCCTACTCTCTGTGCCTTACTCTCCTGCTTCCTTTGCTTTCACAGTCCTGTGCTCCGAGCCTTACTCTTCTGATTCCTCTGCTTTCACTGTGCTCTCCAGTGTCCTGTGCTCCGAGCCTTACTCTCCTGCTTCCTCTGCTTTCACTGTGCTCCCCAGTTTCATGTGCTCCATGCCTTACTCTCCTGCTTCCTCTGCTTTCACTGTGCTCCCCAGTTTCCTGTGCTCCATGCCTTACTCTCCTGCTTCATCTGCTTTCACTGTGCCCTCCAATTTCCTACTCTCTGTGCCTTACTCTCCTGCTTCCTTTGCTTTCACTGTCCTGTGCTCCGAGCTTTACTCTCCTGATTCCTCTGCTTTCACTGTGCTCTCCAGTTTCCTGTGCTTCATGCCTTACTCTCCTGCTTCCTTTGCTTTCACTGTCCTGTGCTCCGAGCCTTACTCTCCTGCTTCCTCTGCTTTCACTGTGCTCCATGCCTTACTCCCCTGCTTCCTCTTCTTTCACTGTGCTCTCCAGTTTCCTGTGCTCCATGCCTTACTCTCCTGCTTCCTCTGCTTTCACTGTGCTCTCCAGTTTCCTGTGCTCTGTGCCTTACTATCCTGCTTTCTCTGCTTTCACTGTGCTCTCCAGTTTCCTGTGCTCTGTGCCTTACTATCCTGCTTCCTCTGCATTCACTGTACTCTCCAGTTTCCTGTGCTCCATGCCTTACTCTCCTGCTTCCTCTGCTTTCTCTATGCTCTCCAGTTTCCCGTGCTCCATGCCTTACTCTCCTGCTTCCTCTGCTTTCACTGTGCTCTCCAGTTTCCTGTGCTCCATGCCTTACTATCCTGCTTCCTCTGCTTTCACTGTGCTCTCCAGTTTCCTGTGCTCTGTGCCTTACTATCCTGCTTCCTCTGCTTTCACTGTGCTCCCCAGTTTCCTGTGCTCCATGCCTTACTCTCCTGCTTCCTCTGCTTTCTCTATGCTCTCCAGTTTCCCGTGCTCCATGCCTTACTCTCCTGCTTCCTCTGCTTCCACTGTGCTCCCCAGTTTCCTGTGCTCCATGCCTTACTCTCCTGCGTCCTCTGCTTTCACTGGGCTCTCCAGTGTCCTGTGCTCCGAGCCTTACTCTCCTGTTTCCTCTGCTTTCACTGTGCTCCCCAGTTTCCTGTGCTCCATGCCTTACTCTCCTGCACCCTCCGCTTTCACTGTGCTCTCCAGTTTCCTGTGCTCCGTGCCTTATTCTCCTGCTTCCTTTGCTTTCACTGTCCTGTGCTCCGAGCCTTACTCTCCTGCTTCCTCTGCTTTCACTGTGCTCCCCAGTTTCCTGTGCTCCATGCCTTACTCTCCTGATTCCTCTGCTTTCACTGTGCTCTCCAGTTTCCTGTGCTCCATGCCTTACTCTCCTGCTTCCTCTGCTTTCACTGTGCTCCCCAGTTTCCTGTGCTCCATGCCTTACTCTCCTGATTCCTCTGCTCCTGCAATGTCTTGCGGCATGCTTAGATTCCCCTGTGCCCTCCAAGACCCCGTCCTTCCTCCAAGAGCTCTTGTATGCCTTACTTCATCTGTGCTCTCCAGTACTATGTGTTTCCTCTATTCCTTCCAGCATCCTTTACGTCCTCCTTGTCCTATCGAATTCTTCACTTCCTGTCTGCTCTTCTGTATGCCCTGTGTCTTTCTCCCTGGCTTCCTTCAGCACTGGGCCCCCCTGTGGCCTCCAGTACATAGGACAGATTCTGCTGTGGCAACCAATCCACAGTTTGTACAGGCACTATACACTCCATAGTTGCTGATCAGCCCTTTTTAGTCACGGCCCATACAGAGCTTAATTTGAGCTGTTGTTTTCTGGTGCTCGGTACCGGCACTTAATTGTCCGCACCGGCACTTATGACAGCTGCCACATGGTGGCGCTCATTGTATAATTTAGAGTGGGCAGATCAGCAATTGTTTATTAATTCAGTATATATTAAAAACAACTAATACCTGCCGCCCAAGCCATTTTTATAGCTTAGGGGGCCTGGAATAGTCTGAATTACTACACTTGTAGCAGTATGCTGGTTAGTAGTTCTGTAGGTACTGTTACTGGCACTTTGGCAGTGGCTATGGGCAGTACAAGCTGCAGAGGTCTCCTGACGAGAGCCCTGGCACTTATTTTTCTACAAATTAAGCAGTGGGCCCAAAAAATCATACAGCGCTCCCTTCTTTGCTTTTCATTCATGACGTCAGAGCTTTTGTGACAAGAACTGCTCTCTGCACAATGCTCCTCTCACGCTTCTTACAGTGCAATCCACAGTGACATAGCCATCTCCGCTGGGTTTGAGATCTGCCTTCCATTGCCACAGAACACAGGGTCCCCGCTGGCAGAAGTCCCCTTCCACTCTGGACATTCGCGACATGACAAGGACTACAAGTTAAGTAATGAAGCAGCGTTCCACACTCATTCACGGAGTGAGTGGTGCAACAAATTTAGGGGTGTGCAAAATGTGCGCAATTTGCTTTAATGTAATTAAGTGAAATTTTGACAAAATGGTGAAGCATTAAGCGTAATTCCACGGAATGCAAATCCGTCATTCCCTCAATATTTTAGTACAAAATGTCTCCTCATATCAATTTTTGAGGATGGATTTCGAGCTGAAAATAAAAAAAATTAAAAACAAATCTAACAGCCACTCGCGTTCTGTTGCTCCTTTGCATTGACAATACATTTTTACAGAGAATGGCTTGTTCGAAGAAAATTGTTACAGTGAAACGAATGTAACTACGCAAATTGGCGTCATTTTTAACCCTGGGCGTAGTTCGCGAAGTAATGCTTCGCGAAGCTACGCAAAGTGCAGTTCGCACTACGCGAGCTACGCGTAGCACTACGCGAACTGCGTAGTGCGTGTTCGCAATGATTGCACAGTGCCGGATGCTTGTCCGCACTGTGCAATCATTGACAACGGCATCTTGCACAGTGCGAGCTGTCTTTTACTGCCGCTTGAGTAGATTTTTACTCGAGCGGCAGCTTTCTCAACGCGGACTGGTAGTTTCTCATCGCGAGCGGTCGCGAGCATACGCGACCACTCGCAATGAGAAACCTGACCTCCCCGCGTTGAGAATCTCGCCGGGAGGTTTATTTTCCACGCTCGCGATCGGCAACTTGATGTTGCTGATCGCGAACGAGGAAAAAGTCTCGCCGGGATGTCATTTTGCTTGCTCGCGGTCGCCAACTTGACGTTGAGGACCGCGAGCAAGCAAAAAATGAACGCTGCACTACGCTACGCTACGCTACGCGTGTTTGCACTGTGCTACGTGCAATTCGCGTAGTGCGAAGTAGCGCAAACTTCGCAAACTACGCGAGCGTAGCGTAGTTTTCCGCCCAGGCCTAGTCATTTTGGGGATTTCACGTAAAAATTGTAACATGAAATTACTTAAATTATGCCAGCATGATTTAACTTTCACCCAGGCCTAGTCACGTTATGCCTAAGAAGCCATGAGGACCGAGCTACCCATCTATACGCCTGCCTATGCTCCAGACACACTCTACCCTTGACTTGTTTAAAGTGCAACAGACCTGTGTAAATCTTGACAATGGTGAAAGTTCCATTAAGGTGCTTTCTTGTCTTCCGCAGAGCACCTACCTCGACCCTCATCATGTCCCCTTTCTGGTGGCAAGTAATAAAGGCACAAAGGGTCCCTCTGTGGGAAGTGTAGCCCTTGACTTCCACATCAATAGTTACAAAAAACCTTCACTAATAAGGTTTAGAATGCATATACAAATTTATTGTTAGTTCACAATGAAAATGTCTGGTTACAAAAATGTCTGGTGGCAGCCTTGATAGGGTAGAGGTGAATTCGGTTGCCTGAGTCCTCACTTCGTACTCGCTGGTTGAGTTCCCCAGTGGCAGCAAAAAGAAAGAGAGGAAACCACTCACTGTAATATACAGTAAAAGAGACGCAAACCCTGGAGTGATTTGCACGGCAAACAGCCACCCTGTGCAGCTGCCAAGAACAGGGTGATCACGGGGATGTCGCTTTCTACTTCATTAAACTACAAATGTCTGACCAGAAAGAGCTTAACATTCTTGCATTCGAGTCGTGACCGCCAGGGGCGGCTAATCGGTTATGTCGCCTCCCCCCCCTCCCACCTCCTGCTGAAAGCCAGCACAGGCATAGGATAAAAATAAAATGATAATAAAACATTTTTTATCATTTTATTTTTCGGCCTGCAGGCTGGAACTGCCAGCCGAGGGAGGGGCGTGGCCACTTACACCGACGCTGCAGTTGCAGCACCAGGGAGGAGGGGGGAGTGGAGGGCACTGCCGAGCACTCATGATGGTTTGGCCATCCCTCTGGGGCCGGCCAAACCGTCATGCGCACTTGGTCTTTCTCCACCTAGCTGCGTTGTACAGCTGGGTGGAGAAACCAACACAGGCTTCCAGTCTATGTCTAAGCACTGAACCAAGGCGCTCAGAGCAATCCCAGCGCTGCTCACACGCTGGGAATAGCATCCCCAGCGTGTGAGCAGTGCTGGAATTGGGAACTGGGTGCCTGCGCACCGTGCAGCAGTTTCTGGTTTCCGGGCAGCGAGGATCGGGAGGAAGGTGGCGGTCGTCGGAGCAGGTAAGTGCATTTTTCTTTCTTTCGTCATAATTTTTGGGGGGGTTTGTGTTCCCCCTGCCCCACCACTTCGCAATAAGAGTGGCCACTCCTGGTGGCCGCCCCAACTCCATGGATGCCATGTCGGTTACTTATCATTATTCTAGTTCTGATCAGTTTTATTTGATGTATAGCAGCTATGCCATGTGTAAATCCAAAAAGACATCTACATGGGCTGTGCTGTGCTTGTGTACCCAAGCTTCCTGTCCTATTACCTTCACAGTGTAACGGGGCAGGGGGCATCACACTGCCCACTCTACCACACTCATTTCACAAATAGGGTAGAGGTGTGCTAGCCGCTGAAAGGTCCACCTCGGTGCCTGTCTCTGGCTCAGCTCCAGGTCCTCTTGGACTCTCAAGCTCTAACTAGCCGAGACCTTTTTTTGGCTTGTGCTTTCCACCCACGCTGTAACATAAATTGGTTTAAAACGTTCCAGCACCCGTAAGCCTAGTCACAGGCGCTATATAAAACTACCCAAAAAAAAAATGGTGGCACACACCTTGCCAGGTGATGACACCAGCATAGAATTGAGGGGCTGCTGGTCATGATGGAGATTGTCATCCCTACAGTTCTGGCACTGCCAACACTGAAGTGCCTATGAAACGCAACGTGAACTGCACATTCCACCATGGTGAAGGACCCATGTGTGCCTCCACATCAGTACATTTTGACGTGGCGGCCATTTTAGATGAAGGGAACCTTCCATGAATCAACAGGAGTGCACCTCAATCACTCTTTCTGTGGAAAAGCACTACTTCTGCTCAATCAAATGCTGTACTCCTGCAGGACTACAAGTGGGCGGAGACGAGGCCACTCTCAGTGATTCTTCAAGCTGTTTTTTCTGCTGATAACATAATTTCTGGTGACAGCTGTGTTGTCAAGCCAGACCTAAAAAGGAAGCAGACATCCAGCAAAACTTTACAGATGCCCTTAAAATAAAAAAATAAATACATATAATGTAACATAAAGTGCGGACGTGGAAAGGAACAGGGAGGGGGCATCAGGGGGAGTTAAAAGAGAGTTCACAGTGCGAAAAAAGCAGGGGGGCATGAGCAGGAAGCACATGCATGCCCATAGAGTCCTACATTGCAAATACAGAAAGAGTCCCCTCTAGTATGCAGTGGAAGGATACACTTTTTCCAGTAAGAGCACTGTGAGACCAAAGTACTCCTGAGCAGCACAAACACAAGAATAGGGAGAAAAGCCATCAAATCAAGAGCAGGCAGCTGAGAGAGACAACAACTCCATCCAAACATGAGCAAAGGGCAGACCCTAAGCCCAACCTAAATATATGTAATGTTTTGGGAACAAAAGGTCTTGTTAACTAAAGCTATTTCCAGCACAAACCTAGAAAGAGTGTTCACTGTCTTGCTTTGCACTTCATTCTTTAATATGACGCCTTTTCAGAAGCATTTTTAATTCATGCAGTTCACCTGCTTTAATTATGCATTTCAAATATCGATTTTATTATGACTGCGCATTTTGACACTAAATCATGTTAATGTTTTCTAGGAAGACTTCTTGTCAAGTGTCAGATTGATTTAACACGTGATTCGTTTATTTTGCAAGTCAGCTTTATTGAACCCAGTGTACTCATGCAGGTCCTAAAACACAATCAAACACAAAGCACTGTTCTTTGGCGCTAAACTGGAGAGGGGAGGAGAAATCTATACAGAGCCTGGACTGCACAGAATCTAACCACGAAGCATGGCTCAAATCCAGCATCACTCATTTGAACAAATTGTGTGATCCAAGGCAAATCGATTGACTTCACTCTGCCTTATGTTTCTTGACTATCAATTTTGTGTGCAGCTGCAAATAATTAACTTGTATCTGATTACATAAGCTATTGTGCTTCCTAAATAATAGCGATATTGTTCATATATGTACAGTGTGTAACACAAACTGACCTGTCTGTTCACTAACTCGCTGCAGCATCGTCAGGGCATTGGGGGTAAGGGAGGATATTTTAATGTTTCTCATGTTATGTTTAGAAACTATTACTTTTAATAAATGTCACTCAAATCAGTGATGTAACCTAAATGAATAAACTGAAACACTTTACAAATGGTAAAGAAATAAACTTTGTTTCAGTTTTAAAATGGCCTTCATCATGTGTTCAAACACACACAAAAATTGGCGTGATACCCTCAGAGAAATGCTGTTTGCTTAATCAGCAAGTCAGCAGCTTAGTACCAGAGACCCAATGAGTTCTGTGTATGCTGCTAGTTGTTTGTTACCTAAATTCAAGGCAATTCCAAGAATTGGACGAGGATGGCTCACTCACGTAATGCGACATGCTTCATCATTTGCCACCTCATCCCACCCTGGTAAGATGTTACTACCAAGGGCAGGCGTGAGCCCCATAACGCCCCTCTTGGCTCCCCTTTGTGATAGTATACTTCATGACGTGTTTACATGACATATGTTGTGTGGCTTACATGACAGATCTTTAGAAGGTGGCTCTTAAGACCCAGTTCGGCTCAAGTCACCCTATGGAAATTAAAGGGCTTCAGAATATGGCACAAACATTAAAGGGGAAGATGGAATGTAATACACTAGGGCAAATGTTTGGAGATTTCATTACCTCTAAAGTAAGAGCACAAAAGTAAGGCGTAATAGCTTTATAGTCTGCACAAGTTACTAACAAGCGACTTCAAGGAAAACCCAGTGACAGAGGGCTCAGAGATGAGACATTCATCCGAAACAAGGGGCTATCTAACGCCCTGACCCCAGCATCACCAAAGGGTGGAGGAGCGAAGCCCACAGAATGGAATACAGTGCAGCACAGGGGAGACCTTCTAGGCGCCTTTACAATTCACAGGGAGGAGACGAAATACTCAAAGGTGCTTCTGCAGACAGGAGCCTGGACCTGACACCAAAGCAGGCTCATCTTCTCAGACCTGAGCGCACACAATATGTGAAGATGCACTTGGAAGCCCTGGAAGTTACATTTTAAAGCGTTTACCCTGATGGCGACTTTCTCTTAGCTTTCACCCTTGAGAACCTCCAGGCTTGGATGACTCACCAGCATCTCAAACTTACACTTTTTCAAATTGAGTTTTTGCTCATTTCTTCCTCCCACTCCTACACTCCATCAACACTGGCACGCAGCACACGCTTCCAAGTGTGTTCTTAACCTGAACCTCAGCAGGAAAGTTCAGTTATACAGTGCGATTGAAATATTATTTGTAAACATTTGTGTCGATGTAGCTAGCAGCCATGCATAGCAATTGCATTTTCATTGTTTGTTGGAAAGAAGCATAGCCATGCCCAACATACGAAAAAGGCATCATGCATTGCCCTGTCACTAGAGTGAAGGCGTCCTCAAAAGCATTACGGACAGTGTCGGGCTAAAGACAATATACCTACAACTACCTAAAGAAAAGGATGCGAGGCAATTCTGTGCAATCAAAAGAAGATGGAATGCATAACAGACGTGAAGAAAGCTAAGCAAAGCAAATGGACTTTTTAAAATGAACCTCTGAAAGAGAAGCGGGCATCAGCCAAGTAATTAGCATATAGACTCCCAGAATCCTGTGCAGGCCTCAGAAAGGTTTTACAGCCCAATGACTGATAAAAGTGTCCTTGTATGTTATCTGGATATGAGACACAGGCAGCTAGTTTCGGTGGAGCCTCTGTGTTCATTTGTTGTGATTTACAGTACATTAGAAGATAATACAGAGTTAGGACCAGTGAAACATCCTATGTGAGGGGGGGGGGCTGTGAAACGTTCTATGAGGGATAGATACATAGGGGCCTATTAGGATGGCGGGCGGATCGCCCCCGCCAGGCCGGCGGTAGCCACTGCCGGCCTGGCTACCGCTCGGCCCGGCGGGGGCGATCCGCCCGCCATCCATGCCTCAGTGACCCCCCGCCATATTAGGATGGCTGGGGGGTCCGTGGCGGACGGGAAGACCGTCCGCCGCTTTTCCGCCGGTCGACTCATCGACCGGGCGGAAAACGTGCACAATATGGTGGCGGTATCTGCAAGACACCGCCATCCATATTGTGATGCAGGCGGAGATGTGCCTTTCCATGGCGGCGTTGCCGCCATGGAAAGGCATACGGTCTTTGGTAGTGGGGGCCCGTTGCGGGCCCCCGGCGGGGTGGGGGGTGCACTTGGGGGGTTCCTACATTGGCATGCACAGGGTGGCAGGCACCGCGCGGTGCCTGTCACG
The DNA here is from genome assembly GCA_963921515.1 of Calotriton arnoldi. NCBI lineage: Eukaryota > Metazoa > Chordata > Amphibia > Caudata > Salamandridae > Calotriton > Calotriton arnoldi. The sequence continues at coordinate 1,154,573 of CAWUFW010006096.1, read as the reverse complement.
TTGTGCATGCCAATGCGCAACATGCTTTATTTACATTGCGGCGGGTGCTGCTCACAGCACCGCCCGCCGCAATGTAAATGATGTGGGATGCCACCGCCACCATGGCGGTGGCATCCTAATTGACATGGCGGGACCGCCGCACCTCTTGCGGGCGGTCCCGTTTGCCGTTGCGGTGGCGGGCGGACTTTGTCCGCCCGCCATCGTAATGATGCCCGTAGTGTCCAGAAAGAAGAGGTAGGCGAAGATTTGTGCACCACCTGGTAGCAGGTTGTTGTTGGGCTCTAAGACTGCTGCTTGTCCATCTAAGAAAAACCCTCACTATAGAAGGCTACAGAAAATAGGTTGCAGGGGTGCCACGTGCTCTACTCTAGGACACTACAGGCTGATTCACAAAGGTAAGTTTGCATCTGTATACCTACTCACGTGTAGATCTACCCCTCCACCTAGGTGTAAATCTCAACCTTTGTTTGCTATTCACCATTTCTAAGAGACGATTTATACCTAAATGTAGACCTAAGAGTCTCCACTCTGCAAATGAGAGGGTGGAGACTTCCATGCCTGAATTTATGAGTGTAAAGTTACTATTATTATCTTTCTACATGTTTGTGCACTTCTCCGCCACTGAAGATCTTTGAGAGCTGCCTACAAGAAAATATATGGAAAGTTAATAAAGTTTCTTATGGAAAAATAATTTAATGTAAATTAATAATGTAAAATAATGTTAAACAAATAATACTAACACAGGACTACTTAATGATAAATAAAGAGCACCCTACCTTCTAAAATGAATGTTGTATTATATTGTAAATTATTTTAAATATAACAATTATTTTCTTACAAAATTAAATTCACTCACCTTCACTAACATTTTTACTTTTATTTAATTTATAACAAACTTGTTTATAAATAACGTTTATAACTAACTGCAATATTTTTAGACTTTTTAAACTAAGTTAAAAATTGATTTATTTTATTTTAAATGGAAGTGTATTATTAAATTAAAAATAAAATGTATCATTAATTATACTTACTTTTTTAACATAAAAAATCTATTTAAGTTTAGAATTATTTAATTTACATTATTTCCTATGGGGTGTTGGTGTTACCGTCTACCGCTACTGTTTTCTACAGTAGTGTGTTGCAGTGCCAGTGGTTGGCCATGGTGCTTCACTGACTTCAAGGCTGGGCTGTAATACATTTAAGTCTGTTTTGTTACTATTAGGGCTGTAGTAGAATTAGAACTAAATTTAGTGAATAGCAATTGTCTTACTCTTATAAGGGAACCACAAAGGATTAAACTACGACAATCCAGCAGCCGTGGATCAGCACTGGTCTTAAAGAATCCATAAGCTTAGCAACTGATTTTATTATAAGAATTAACATAATTTATAACTCTTAGGAGTGGTTTAATCTGCATTTGAATTGCATAAAATTGCACTGACATATAGTAATTTATACTTTTACTTGCAGCAGCCTTGCACAGAACCGCGGAACTTGTACAAAACTGACTGGGCGACACAGTCGGTTGGAACACAGCTATTTTATCCTTTTATATCATAAAACAAAGACTGGGATCCAACCTCAGCATAGGGGGGCGGAAAATATTCCTTGTATATAACCAAAAACGCCTCTTTTTAGATGTTACTTTTAACATGTAACGTATACTCGGAAACACGAGTTATTGAACTATCACCAATTGTACAATCCCTAACCTATACTGTATATTTTTGCATGTGCCTCATTGCAAAGGTTTTAATCAGCCAAGCAAATATAGTTACTTACTTACTTGGAGCCTCATTACGATGTCGGTCCCACGGACATCTGAAGCAGCGGTCAGACCACCGCATTATAATGCGGTTGTCCTACCTCATGGGTGAGGGACCGACCACTGCGGTCGGAATGTAGTCCCTACAATGAGGGCAGTGCCTGCTCAGGCAACACCGTAGGGATTACGATGGCCCTTCCGGGCAGCATTTCAATAGCGGCCCGACTGCCATTGCGTCCGACCGGCATCATAATTAAGACCCTACTCTTATGAGGGTGTGAGGTTTGTTTTAGCAAATCCCTTCAAAACCCCTCCTTAAATTTCCCTTAACCCTACCCATTTGGTAGTAAGTATTTACCATTTTCCCAGCACTCCTCCTCGTCCCTTCCACATTTACTACTAAAGACTATTATAATACTACGTATTTGTGTAGAGATCTTCACCACTTGGACGGACACCTTGGTACACATAAGATAGGAGAGGCAGAGCTCTCTGACCGTAGGTTTGTGAATTGTAGTTTTTTGCACACGACGTAGTTGTATTGGAGTACTACTTCACGTACTCCAAAATTACTTTTGTGAATTAGGCCCGGACTCTCCCCCTCACGCCTATACATATCCTTGGGGACTTCTCACCTAAACAACAGCCAGCCCTTCAGAATAATAGAGGTAGAAAGTTTGCATATTAATTCGCTTTCATTCAGTGCAGGTGCCATAAAGTACTACAAGAAGCATAAAAAGACTACAACTTGACAGAGTGTGAACGATTATATTAAAAATAGCTCAGCAACTGGGTAATGCAACCATGCAACAGGCAGCAGCTTCGAGATAGCTCACACCATCTAAAACATTAATGAGTTCTCACCCAGGCCCTGAGGATCTGATGTCACAAAGAATGCTGATCACAGCACAGAGGAGGAACACAAGACCTTGCATAGAAGATGGGAGAGCAACCTAGGGGCATCTGCCGTAGATAAGAAATGGGATACACCTTTGGGCTGACATGGCATGGAGCATGAGCAACGTTCACCATCACGAGGTCCTCTGTAGAAGAATGGACAAGAGCCACAGCTCACCAGGGAAACTATGACACTACTAGCCAACCATATCAGCAGTCTACTGGAGATTCGGTAAGAGCAGGGGATAGGATTGCGCGTAGTGGTGATGCCTAAATTTTGCGGTGCTTTGAAAAGAAGTACTTGGGGGCCAAATGTGGTATGTGTCCATTATAACCTTAGTGGCTATCAGGAGCTCGGCTTATCTAGGCAGACTCCTGCACAAAACAAGGAGCGGAGTATTAGGACATGTAAAACTGGTGCAGGAGAACATTTTCAGGTCACTCATTACTTTTAACAACCGAAGTGTGAATCAGACACCAAAACACAGCTGACATCCTCGAATGCTTGTGCCCAGTTTTACCACTGAAGTCTAAATAACCCATGTAAAGGAACTAAAAGGTTTTATTTGGGCAATCTGACACCAACTGAAGTAGGCGCGATACTGATGGAGGCGTGGGCTCAGTTCCTGGTACATGTGATTTGTATGAACCCCAACCAGGTATGGCATATGATTGTGGGAGCAAAATTAGAAATAGGTGCTATGTGGGAATGGCCTGGTACCCCCACTACACAAATGGCTGCATTCAATATGGCGGCTACTGGCTATGAAACAGGTTACCATTCTATGCTTTTTTTCAAATTCTGCTTATGGAATTTTAGCAACAGAGAAGCCAATAAGGCACACATTAGTACAAAATGCACATTGTGATTTCAAGAACGCATATAAAGATATGACAGTAGAATGTGAAGGTTATTACAGTAGAGACAGTAGGGCAGCTTTAGTGCATATCACAGTAATGTTCACCTTACCAAGATGGTGTCAAAGAGCCAGTAGGGAATGTGGGTGGTTGCGGGTGTGGTGGGAGGGGATGAGAGTGGGCCCTGATGTGACTACTAGCGATGGCCTCAAAAGTAGAGTGGGAAGGCTGCTATGCAAGTCGCTCAGGCGGATGCACCAAACCCTGGATCATCATCATCAACAAACTTTATTCGGCTTTAAAAATAAAACCATAAAAGTCAAACAACTTACAATATCATCATTCAAGTTACAAGTTGACAAAAATGAAAAAATCCAGATAATCAAAACACAGAATAAAAGTACATAATTTACCATGTAAATGTTAGTTACAGCTTGTCCTAAGTCTAATGGCGACCCGTGAAAAATTAAGAGTGTACAAAACGGTATCGCTAGTGAGAAGTTGTAAAAAGATAAAAGCTGGTCTCACCCTCCTAAAACCCATTTTTTTAAAAATGGGAATAAATAGCTTTCTGGGTACAATATAAAAAGTATAAAACATTAAAAATTGCAACATGTCCTGAGGAGACTCTCCATCACAGCCACAGGGCATGAGGCACTGGCCTCTATGGGAACCTTGGGGGTGTGCTAATAAGTAGTGAAAGAGGTCGAGCCGAAACCTTGTAAGTAAGAAACGGTCGTGAACACTTTTAAGCCCTAAAAGGTAAGGCTCAGTAGTAGGCACAGTTTTCAGTACGGCATACTTTCGCACACTAGGTTTACACAGCTCATTACCCTCTCTATCACAATGACATGTTCTTAAATAAACCTCCTTGGCCCAAACAAGGTCCCTTTTTTTAATTCCCTCAGGGTTCGTGTAAAGATCTGCTCTTCCTAGCCTAGCGAGGCCAACTCTTATGTACTGGAGCCAGCGAATACGCGAGGCATGATCAAGAGAAAGACAATCCTGTATCACATCTTTACTAAGTGTCTTCTCTTGCTTAGACCAAATCTTAAGCCACAGGGCCAAAGGGCGGAAGGCCAGATCATCAGCAAGAAAAGACATCCCCAATTCCTCATGGACAACATACGATGGTGTACCTTGCGGGACAGAGAGAACTCTTCGCAAGAATGAGTTCTCAGTGCTCTGCACAGCCCCAAGCTCGGTATGACCCCATATCTCGCTCCCGTATCTAACCTTTGAGATACATTTTGCCTGATAAATCTTCAGGAGGGCCCCTATTGGTTTCCCTCCCACTCTACTGGCAAAGTTAAAAACGGCTGCAGAGGCTTTCACTAGGTCCCCTTTCTTGCGGTTAAGCAAGGGCGCCAACTCAAGGAATCGTCGAACACTATTCCCAAATAGGAGAAAACATTTACTTTAGGTATTGGCGAGCATCCTAATTTAAAAGTGGGCTGCTTTGCCTTACCGGGGCCCACCTGCATAATATATGATTTAGAATGATTCACCGACAAGTCCAGTTCCTCCATGAATGTTGCAAAAGAGTTGAGGAGAAGTTGTAAGCCCCTTGCAGTCCTCGCCAGGAGGACTGCGTCATCCGCATATAAGAGGACCAGGAGGCTGCGCTTGCCTACCTGGGGGGTGTCTGCTTTAGTTGCTAGGAGGGCCTTCTCTAAAGAATTGATGTATAAATTAAAAAGGAAGGGTGCGAGGATACACCCCTGACGCACCCCCTCTCAATGTTAAACTGGCGGGACACTTTCAAGTCCTTTGAGTAACGTACTACTGCCCTGGAATCTCGCTGAAGATCCCTCAAAAACAAAATGATGTTATTATCGATGCCGATGGATGACATCAGCTACCATAGCTTGGACCTGTTCACACAGTCAAAGGCTGAGGACAGGTCCATAAAGTCTAGATTTATAGGGCAGGCACGAGCCACCATGTACTTGTTCAGGACAAGATACAGATTTAGACCCTGCTCCACAGTAGATCGACCGGGGCGAAAGCTGTATTGGATCTCAGATAAAACATTGCTTTCATCCGCCCAGGATACCAGTCTATCAAGAATCATGCAGCCCATCACCTTCACCACAGAGTCCAGGAGGGAAATGGGCCTATAACATGAAGTACTGTCCCGGTCACCCTTTTTAAATATCAGGACTATAGCCGATAAAGCCCAGGAATCAGGGCGGCCAACCCGGACCGAGGCATTAATAACAGCAGTAAGAACGGGCGTCCAAGTATCTACATGGGCAATGTAGAGGTCAGGCGGAATCCCCTCTGACCCCGGGGCCTTTCTGTTGGTCAGGCCTAGAATACCCCCTCTCACCTCCGATTCTGAAAAGACAAGATCCGCCGTACCTTCCACCCTATCCTGCCCCTCATTAGGCAAGGAGTTCGGCTGTAAGATGCCCTCGAAATGATGGACCCAGTTGTCCTCTGTAATATGGGCGTCCAGTGGATGAGCATTCTCTTCTGAGAGGAATGGGCTATTGATATTAGCCCAAAACTTCGAGCTGTTTCGCAATATACTTGCCTCCACTAGGTCAGACCAGGCCTCCTCCTTCAAGGTGGACTGGCGAGTTGCTAGCGCAGCCTTGTATGCTCTGCGAAGACCTTTAATCGCCACCGTGTCTCGGGGCTTATCGCTCAGAGCCTGTCTCAACTTCCTAGAGGCCTGGGAACACGCAGAATCAAACCATCTTGGGCCTGCTAGCACCCTGCCCCCGTCCGGGGCTCGCAGAAGCCTCCGTATGACGGTGGACATGGTACCAAAAGCGCCCAGGATGTCCGAGGCACTGGCCTCGCCGTCGAGACAGGTGGCAAACTCCCTACGACACTGTGTTTCAAGGGACTCGTGAAATAACTCTGGTTCTATACACCCCCATTTTAAGCTCCTCCCTGCCTCGACCACTTTAAGAGGGACTCCTCCCCCACCCACCTTGGAACGTCCATGTGCACGGGACCAGCCTGTAATAATACAGCTGGGATTATGGTCACTGAATTCACTTGTCTGGACAGAAAAGTCTGTGACCAAGGAAAAGAAGGGGGTAGATACAAAGGAAAAATCAATAAAAGTCTCACACCCTCTACCAATAAAAGTGGGGTTAATGTCTGTTTTCCCCGGGGACAACTTATTCATGACTGATGTTAAGTCAAATTCTAACAGGAGTGAGTTAAGCTCAATGCCCTGAGGGGTATGTTCCACATGCAGGCCTGATTGTCGAGCGCAACCCATTGCTTCCACTCCTCCTAGTCTAATATCCCCACACATGTGGATGTTAAAATCCCCTGTTAAGAAGATATGAAGACAATTCTGGACATTCAAGATGCAACCCCGCAATACTGACCACAGCTGTGTTATATTACCCTCACCCTCGTGTGTAGCTCCCGCATTGTAAAAATTTACCAAAAGGAGTCTACTCTTGCCACTAGACAGCAACAACACTTGTACGCTGGGTGAGGCATGGAGTACAGATGCTGAAATGTCAAAGGCAGCTAATGAGACAAATATAATAAGGCCCCGTTTAGCTCTCCCTGACAAGGACGGGATAGCTGGGACAAAGAGGGTTTTATAGCCATCCAGGTGATAATTGTTCTCAACAGCCCAGGTTTCCTGGAGACATATTACCTCAAATCTTTTCACAAGGGCCAACCACCCAGGGTTGTTGATCTTACTTGCCAGCCCCGCGATGTTCCAAGAGAGGAACTTGCACCCACCGTTCGTACTCATTACCTGTTCCGGGAATGGGATCTTTCCCTGTGTAGCAAGGTTCACAGGGTCCGAGGGACCTGCACAGAGTCAATCACAATCTTCCAACGTACTCAATGGAGCAAATCTGTTTACAGTGCTAACCCCTGTAATCCCTTCCACGTGGCTCCCATAACCCTCCTCAAAAGGCCACTCACATTGGGGTCCCGAATAGGGAGTAATGGGTCAATAAAAGAAACCCAACGGGAGTGCCAGAATAGCAGAGTTCCGACACCTATAATCAAACTGCACTACTGAACTTAAAATGTGATTTACAATAGATGAATTGTTAAAATTAACAATGATACAATCCCCGTGCCAAGATTTGTTAGTGACACCAACCCACTGTGCCCGGTGCACCATAAGAATTTGATTTTCCACCCTAGGACCAAGGGCAATGTTAGAATTGAGCCAATGCACCACCTTGTTCTTTAGCTGATAAAAGTCTTCCTTGGTCCTGGGTTCAAGACGCGGTACGTTGGCTAGCACCACGACAAGTGGGGTGGACTCAGGAGGGAGGTGAACTGAGCCCACACTGCAGGAAGGGGGCATACCATCAGGGCCATCTCGCCTGTCAGCGTGACAATGCAATCCGCCAGCATTGACACTCTGAGGTTGGCGAGGTTGGGAGGAGACAGAGCTTGAGATGTTAACCCCCCTACTGGTAATTGGGCGATCGAGTGGCGTGGGCCTGGTCATGGTTTGTACTGTGGTAACTGCTGCCACAAGGTTTGGCCGTTGTGCTGCCGTAGACGCCACTGCATCTCCTACCCCCGTACCGCTGCCGCTGGAGCTAGGAATGGCAGAAGAAGATAAAGGCCTTGCAGGGGTAAGGTTTGCGGTAAGAGAAGCATGGTCCCTTTGCAAGGAAGCTGCTAGTTCACTGAGGATCTTTTCCAGTGCGGCGAGACGGTGTAGAATGGGGCCCAATTTGGTGTCAAGAGCTGACAATAAAGCTGCTTGAAGCGTATCTAGCGTAGTTGCATCCAAGATGGACGTTGCTGGGTATGGTACTGGAGTTGGCTGCGGTCCTGTTTTCTTACTACGTTTACATGGTCCCCCCACCAATGGGCGCTTCCTCTTTGCGCCTCCTGCACTCAGGCCATTACCAGGAGGCTTTCCTGGTTTGGACCCAGAAGCTGGAACTAGAACTGGCTAGAGCGCACTGCGCAGGGTAATGACTGTTGGAGAGAGAGGAACAGCGCCACCCACCTGAGATGGCAACTAATCAACCCGGTCTACCGAAAAGGACCGGAGCCGGGATTGAGGGTTAACCTGTGGGGTGGTCGGGGAGATCAGAGCAGGATGGAGAACCGGTGAACGAGATAGGCGTCTGACAACCAGTTCAATCTCCTTGTCCAGAACCCCAGCTGCGCGCTGGAAAAAAGCGTCCATAGTGCTGCCAATGTGTGAAGGCTCTTTGCTTGTAGGGCCCGCCACCACCCTGCGTCTCCCCATTATAGGTATACCTGGTCTTTTAGTAATAAGGGTAAGGGCGCCTAGGTCGATACTGCACCTGACACACGTGAGAATAAAATTTGCAGGTTGGGAACAGTGAGCAGTTCAAACCACTAGGGGGATACAAATTTTCAGGCTGGCCTAATCAACTCCTTAGCCGGTAAGATGCTGGTACTCCAGCCAAATAGTTAGTACATGGACAAGGAATAATAAGGGATAGTAGTGTCAAAAGAGTTCGCTCCCTACCTGGTCATCAGCAACTTTCACTAGGCGATGAACTTGAAATGAAATGAAAGGCAGGAGGTGGATGATCCTGCTGAACGGAGGTCAAAAGAACGAGGCCAAGAGGGTATGCCCGGCCCGGCCTCCTCCGGGCTCGGACGGGCGCAGACGGGCCCGCCCGCGCGCGTCCCGCACTGCGGGCGCCCGCAGTGAAATTTAAAGCGCCTCCTGGCGCTGGTGATGACGCTGCCTGCAGGCAGCCGCTTGGCAAGCTGGTAAATGTGGTCCCCCTGTGGCGGCAGCAAGTGGATCAGTTCTTGGCAATAACGGGCGTCCCCTGGATGAAAATCTGGGTTGGTAATGCTGGTGAGGTACTGACTAATGTCCACGTTCTAAGGGTGGGGTCCCGGACCAGTGGAAGAAGGGCCCAAGTCGGTGTTGTGAGGTGGGTCGAGTAGTTGAGAGAGCAGCGTCTCACAGGTTACCATTCTATGCTAAACATACACAGAACCTGGCCTACATAACACAGGAGCACGCATTGGTGACCCGCTCCCAATGAATATGTGAATCAAGACTGTGGACTAGTGCACCGCATATATAGAGATGGAGGAGGGCCTAAATTACACTTTCTCACTACAAAGGCACTGATATCCAGAGATCTGTACAATGAAAAAGGCAGGTATGGTGAGAGCATTATCTATGTCAAGACCTCTCACTCACGTGTTTGGATCAGGGGCACACACGCTGCAAAGAGGGAAATATTCTGACTCTGCTGTTCTGAGTTTATTTTATGTTTGTCATTGTTAGACCTGTTAGCCTTAGGGTGGTCTTCCTCCAAACTTTTGCCTTACTCCTCCATATTTTTCTGTTCTCATTTTTGTTGGCCTTAGGACTCCGTGCACTCTACCAGTGCAAACCAGTGCTAAAGGTCATGTGCACACTCCTTAAAATCTGGTAACATTGTCTTATCCCCAACTGGCACCTTTAATTTACTTAAAAGTTCCTAGTAAAGTGGTATTATCTGTACCCAGGGCCTGTAAATTAATTGCTACAAGTGGGCATTCAGCACGTATTGTGCCACCCACTTAAGTAGCTCTTGAAACATGTCTCAGGCCTGCCATTGCAGCCAATGTGTGCAGTTTTAAACTGCCATTTGGACTTGGCAAAATAAACGTTTTGTCAGGCCCAAACCTTCCCTTTTAATACATATAAGTCACTGATAGGGTAGACCCTAAACAGCCCACAGGGCAGGGTGCAAAATATTTAAAAAGTTGAACTTGTACTTTTAAGTTTTACATGTCTTGATAGTGAAAAACTCTTGAATTTGTTTTTCACAATTGCAAGGTCTACCTCTCACACGGGATAACCTTGGAGTTGCCTTATTACATTTACTAAGGATATCATCAGTGGTGGCTGGTGACATTTTAAAGTGGTGGGGCGTAAACGTTCTGTCGGAGAGCACTGTGGCGAGCGAGCCTGAACATCTTAAGGGGGTCCGGGGGTTCTCCCCAGAAAATTTTGAAAAAGAGTGGGTAAATGGTGCATTTTCAAGCAAATTTGAGAAGCAAGAAGGTTAATAAAGCAATTGTGAAAGTGCAGTTATTACATTAATAAAGGGTACACTCCCTAACTTGAAACAGCAAGCCAAAACAAATATACCCCTTATATTTGTGACGCACCTCCCCACACAACAATCACCCAAAGAGTCCCAAATTATGAGCCTTTTTGCTCAAACGGTGTGCATATCCACCGCTCCCGCTGTTTCCAAGGAGCAGTCTCCAAGCCTAATGTCCAAATTCACACAAATGTGGAATGCACCACCAGCATCAAGAATGATTGTGTCCATCCACTGTTGATTTTATATAAACATTTTCTTTGTTCTTCGAATTCAGTAAAAAGACAGCCAAACAGCCGACGCGTTTCGTCCAACTGATGTGGACTTCATCAGGGCTTCGCAAGTCAATCTAAATCATCTATAGTAGTAGGTCTTTAGGCCCTGCCAGTGCCACGCACCTCTGAGCAATATACACGCTGTGTGACAGCAGGGCCTAGCGTCAGAAACATTTCTATTGCTATGTTTTTGAAGCGAGGCCCAGTGCTGGCACTCAATGTGTATGCTTCTCAGAGGTGCATCGCGTGTGGCAGGGCCTGTAGCTTCAGAGTGAGAAACATTTTCTGCACCAGTCTGCGTTCTTGCTCTATAAACACTAACACTCTTTGAAGTGCAGAGTCACTTTGCACTTCAAAGAGTGTTAGTGTTTAGAGTGGGAACGCGACCCGAAAGTAATTCAGAACTGCTTTTGATGAAGGCGCACATTTGCTTTGTGCAACTGTCCTTTAATTGTTCTGATTGCCTCTGGTGGTCATAGGAGGCAATTAGAACATTTGAAGGACAGTCTCACAAAGCAAACGGGTGCCTTTATTAAAAGCAGGTAGTTCTGATAGTTATCAGCCGCGGCTGGAAAATTATACGAAGCAGAAAAAAAGTGTGTGGGCTTATACTTGCCATGCACAAGTTAAATAAACAGGCAAGCCTTTATGTAAAGATTAACTGAAGTTAAAGAAAGATGCAACTAGGTTATCCTGCACTGTAACTTTAGAAACACCTTTTTAAAGACATCTTGCAGCAAAAACGTAAAAATATGATAAAATCTCTTCCGAATTTAAAAAGTGTATTTCAGTAACATACAGAACCATTTCACCTTAGTACATCACCCATCAGGGCCTTGAGATTTTTTTTTTTTTTTTTTAGAGCGGTAGTTTCAAACATGATTTTACTTCCATTCTTCCCTCACAACAAAATCAGTAGTGAACTAAAATGTAAGTCAGTTAAGTGCACTCTTTGGGCTGGGTTCCCATTATACACAAAGATATTAAACAGGAGAAAGTATTTCACCCTGCACACCCTGAAGTAATGTATTTCAACACCCTTTTATATGTGATCATGAAGCTAAAGGAGGCAAAGTGAAAATAAACAAATGTGTACGATCACACAATCTGGTAAAGTGGGGAAGCTGGGATTCAATCGAGGTTTTCTGGGCTCGCATTGTGCAAATCAGCAGATGTATATGCTTCGCTTCTAGCATACTCACCTTACTAGCACTGTCCCCCTCCCCCAAACACCCTCCTCCCGACCCCCACCCTACTGGCATCAATGCAGCCCTCGGTCACATCAGAAAACATTTCGGCCCCAGGGAAAATGTTCGAGTACCCATGATTTTTTTAAGGAAGCAGTGCTTCAAATTCAAATATACAAGTGCTGCACTTATGCTCACAGTAAGTGCTATTCAGAAGCAGTGGGTACTCCTGCTAGAAGTACTGAAGATACTCCGAGTACTTCCAGGTATTTGGGAAAACAAAGGCTCTGCCTGCCTATTTAAAGCACGAAGAAGGTTAATATTGACATGGAAGTCTCAACTTCCCAATAGACACGAACAGCTCAAACCTGCACCAACAGGCGAAGTGTCCAGGATCTGGGTGCATGGACGACTAGGAACAATTTTCAGTATACATAAGAGGAAACAAATTGCATGGTTACCAACCAGCAAAGCCTGGTCCACGCAAGAGAAGGAAGAGATCTATTAAACACGTATGCGATCTACTGTGTCCGATATTACATTATACAAATGAAAGAGGGGTCCCTTAAACGAATGGATACTGCATGGGAAATGATTCACAATCGACTTTGTAAAGCTTTAAACTAAAAGGGCAGAGCCTTCCCGTGTCATGTGGTCTGCCGTTACCATGTTCTTGCATACTGTAACTCAGACCGTAGCTGCACTAAGCAGCATTACAAGCTACTGAATACAATTTGCAGTTGACCAAAAAACACTGACCGGCAGGTGAACACAGGTTTTAAAAAATTATTTTTGTCTTTGCTTGAAGCTACTGCGAACTCAACAGTTAGAGGGCAGACAATTCTTTTCAAGTCCAAATGCTCCTATCCGGCGCTCACTAGGTCAACCGGCTCCTTTAAACGGGGAATTGCTGAAATCCTTACTGCCCAGCACTACAAAATCCCACCTCTGGGGGTTGAGTCCAGGACGTTGTGAACCACTTCCCACCCCATTAGCTTTCTAAAATAACCCTTTGTAGGCGCGGCTTAACCTCTCGCGCAATAACACAACCGGTTGTGCTACATCCAGCTCCCAAACTAGCCAAGCGCTCTGGTGGCTTTCAAGGCGCTAGCACATCAGAGTCCTCCGTTATAGAACTCCTCAACGTTGAAGCCCAAGAGCCACCGATTTGAGATCTCCAACAAAACTTGCGACCTGAACTGGTCATATTTATAACCTAGTTTGGCGCTCTGTTTATTTGGTCTTTTAGCACTTGATTGGTCTCAGCATCTTTGAGGCACTTGGCAAAAAATTATTTACACGCATCCTTTTAACTGCAAATACGAAATGTAACCATGTATGCACTGCCCTTAAACGTGGTGTTCGTGTAGCGGGGAAAAGACCAAGAGAAAAGCGCTTGGACTGATTAATTAAGGTCGCATGAACAGAGTGAGCTACTGTACAAGCCGACCACCAGAGTACTAAAGAGACGGTCAGACACGGGTGTTTGAGCAAATGAGAACTTACCTGACCGGGTCCGCGCAGCCTCTGCTCCTGGGCCGGGTCCCGCGTCATCTCTGCTGCTCCTGAACAGGAACAGGCATGCTCCCTCCCCTCCTGTAAGCCAATCACAATGCTGCAATGGCAACGTTGTGATTGGTGCAGAGCTAGCGAGCAGCGCCCAGCCGTGCACCTGTAGGGAGGCCATTTTCTCTATGTAGGCTGCATGCAGCCTACATAGAGAAAATGTAGCGTGTGCATGACTGCTTTGATCGGCCCCAGGGCCAACTAAACAGTCAGGGCACTCAGAGTGGTGCAAGCCACTCCTCCCCGACTCCGCCCACCCACCCGCCCCCAACCAGGCATACCCCTGCCTTCTGCTTTCTTGCAGCGCGAGAAGCAGAAAATGAAATGGTATTTAAAATATCATTTTATTTTCTGCTTCTCGCACTGCGAGAAAGCAGTGAGCGGCGCTCCAACGCCCTAATGGAGCGGCTGCCACTGATTTTAATGTGGGTGATGTATGAGAGGCTGCTGCAGACAGTTTGCAGAAAAATTGTGTTTGTTTCATGCAACATCCATAAAACAAGTTTCTTTGTGATCAAAAAGGACCTCACATATGAGAAATGTGAGGAAGTCACTGAATTTATTTCACAGTAATTATTTGCAGTAATATTAGAGAGCTGCTGCTGTATCACTGAATATTAGATGTAAATACATTTAAAATTTGGACGAGTGCAAATGTGCGCTGTCTGTGACCTGGCCAGAGAGGGTACGAAAGAGCTGAAATTGTTTCATAAATTCTAACCAAATCCAAACAGGGCCCCAAAATACGTTTGGCCCAGGTCTCTCAAAATCCTTAAGATGTTGCTGCCTAATTAGTGTTAGTTTTGCCAGCCAAAAAAGTATCTTGTCTACCATGTAGAAGAAATAATTCAAGATTGAACATGCTTAAAAGGTAGTTTATAAACTTTAAAACGACAATCAACAATTTACGATATTTTTGCAGGACATACATACATTTACATTATCTTTGGAGGACATACACCAACTGCTATGTTAGTTTCATTATTTTGGAAGCTTATGCCCTCCGTGTTTAGACACGTGTTTTCTTTTTTTAACCTGCATTCTTTTAACTTATTGTGCATACAGGCCCCTCCGTATCTCGGAATAACTATACTTGCCGCCTGGCTTGGGATATTTGCTGCCAGCTGTCCTTGGTTCCGATCACGTCTGCTGCTTTGCCTTGTCATGGAGGATCGGTTAGGTGAATTTTCAGACAGGGGCTTGTTCTGTTGCCTCCGTTTCACCCCCACACCGCTGCTCTACCTACTGGAAGTTGGTTGCTTTTTTGTCATGCAGAGATCACTTCCACAGCAGCCATCCTCATGTGCACGGAAAACCTTTTTTCAGCTCCTCCCAGAGTAGGGTGGGGTCATGGAGGCTTGTTCCCACCCTACCCTGTGACGAGTTAGGAAATAGGTGGGCTGTAGCAGTACAGCCTCGCTGATTGACAAACAGCCTCGGAAACCCAGGGCTTATGCTTAAAGCGCCCAGGCTGTTTTCAATCAGCGAGGCTGCAGTGCGTCATCGGAGGCAGTGCCTTACAGTGTTGTAGGCTGCCGGAGGCCAGGGCTGAGATCAGGTAAGCCCTGTAAATCCTGCGACGGCCGGCACATGCGCTCTGGCACATGTCCTCATTGAAAGTGCCTGCTTGTGCCTGACCCTCGCGCAGAGCGAGGGTCACACCCTTTCAAGTTATAGTAAATTAAACATTTGTAACGCGACAAATATTGATGCAGAAATAGAAGCGGGGGCGGAGCCCTGCCGCCCTAATTAAGAAACCGCCCCTGGATATCATCCAAATGGGAACAGGTAAACAGTTAATGTTTGGTGTCTTCGGATTTGTAGTGAAAAATCCTCTTTTATGGTAAAGATGGATTTTGAATTTTGAAAATGCCACTTTAAAAACATTGCCATTTTCTTACCTTAGTCGTTTAGTGCTTTAGTCTCTGGGTCACATGAATAGATGTAGTTGGCAGGGGGGTTTTGTGCTTTCCTCCTAGATAGTCAAACACAATAGAGAGCTTAGGTGTGCCTGGATGAGCCATCGCTGGCAGGATGGGAGGGTGGACCTGGGCACAGGCCCACTTACACTTGAATAGGCTGTGTACTCCCTTCACACTTCACACAAAGAATTGTATACCCAATGTAGTTTCTGTGGAACCAGGGCTGGGGAAGCAGGAAACTTGAGCACTTTAATGAAAATCCTCGAGAAGCTTCTCCCACTTCAAAGAAGGCACCAGGTATAAATATTGCACCTCAGACACCAACTCTTCAGTACGCTTCTGGATCTGTGGAAGACTCTTTCAGGAAGAAGGGCTGCTCTGTTCGTGCAAGGAGTGTCACTCTGCTGAACTGCTGCCCTGCTGCGCTGCCCTGCTAGCCCTCTTGCCTGGGTGAGAAGAACTGGAACCTGCAACCTGTGTCCACTACCACCAGAGTGACTCCAAGGGCTAGTCTCTTGTAACCAACACCTGGACTCTGCAACTGTGAATCCTACCCCGTCATGTTGTGCCACCCGAGTCCTGGACCCTTGGAAGTGGGTCTGAAGGTGCTGTGCCAGCCCATCTGTGGACCCAGCAGAACCAACGCATCTCCTCTGTTGCGCTGCACAAGCCCAAGCAGAACTGACACATCACCTCTGCTGCGTGGACTTTCAGGGCACTAGGACTTCACATCTCCCTCACAGCCTGCAGCTTCATCGGAACCACTGCCGCGCGGCGCATCATCAACGCAGGACTTCGCTTCAGAAGCCCCATTATTGATGGACACCTCGAAGACTATGCAGAACCTCGCAACACAGCCTCACAGCTCCCAGAACCGACACATCTCTGACCTGGACCTTGCATCACCTCAACGCACGCTCGACGTGGGACCTTGCAATGCTCTGCAACCAGGATATAAGGTACTCTTGTACAGCAGGCCAAACAAGGTCCCTGTAGGTGGTCCACACTCCATTGCAGTCGGCCTGAACTTGTGACTTTGTCCCAGTCCAGCGCAACCAGATACCCACAGTTGGCGCTTTGTGCTTTTTGGTGCTATTTTCACTGAAATCTTTAAACTTGAATATCTCCAGTTATACTGATTGGATGTGTAATGTTTTGGTCTTGATTTATTTATTAAAATGTACTCCATTTGTCGAATTAGGTGTGGGATCCTTCTTGTGTGATGTTTTCACTTTATTTCTGTATGAAATACTGCATACATACTTTACAAATTGCCTCTAACTTCAGCCTGACTGCTCTGTGCCAAGGTACTAGAAGATTGAGCACAGGTTAATTTGGGGTTTGCTTGTGACTTCACCATGACAAGGGTTGTGGTTGCTGCTTTAGTAGGGTTTCACACCCCTTAACTAGTAACCCAATTTCTTACAGTGATCAAATATGTAAAAGCTTAATAGAAAGTGTTATACCAACAACTGTCCATAGCTGTCAACCAATGACAAGTCCCCAAAATAATTTTCCAGTACATTTGCCTGGAATAGGAAGATAAACACACATGTGTTTGTACTCTTTTCATATGAATGAACAAAGAAATAGGACTATTAATGCGTTCCATAATAAAGCAAAAAATCATACTTCAGCATATTCAAAACGAACTAACCAATTACTAAAGATACAAGAGAGGAAATGAATGCAAAACACACTGGCAATTGGCATGTGTTCTGGAAGCAACTGCAAAAGAAACTGAAATAGGGGGTCAAGCATGCCGCGTTCCCAGGCAGATGACTTTCTGTGGGGCTTCTGCCTCTGCTCTCACTGCACGGGCCATAATCAACAAACCCCGGGCAAGAGAGGGACGAAGCAACACACCCAGAGCTACCAGAGTTGACGAGGCACAGGATGGTCTGAGTTTGAACTCCTGTTTCCTTGCCTAACCCCAGAAAACACTGAGGTGTTATCCTGCCCTCAGCTGGGATTCAAGATGTCATCACAGTCTTTACGCGGAGCAGATGAAATGCCACAAGACATTGTGCCTTTCATGCAGACAGTCTAATTTAGGGGCAGATCTGAGGAGGAAGGTGGCACCCATTTCAAGGACCAGCAAAAGGCCCCAGAAGACTGGTGCTTGGGACAGAACACCTGTGGATGTCTACTTGGTGTGGCCTGAAAGTGAGCTGGTGAGAGCCGGAGTAGAGGACATTTAAGCCATGAAGTCCTTGGAGAGTCATCTCCCATCGATGAAGCTGCCTGTATGTGGCAAGTCCAGAGAAATGACAATATTTGAGGCACACAGAGACCACTCAAGGGAGTGAAGGTGAATATCTGAAGTCATGCCACCCAAAGAAATTAAAAGCAAGAGTGCGAGAGATAAAAAATATTTGTCATATACCGTACGCTGGTGCTCCAGAGTGGGCAGACAGTGATACAGGGGACTCCCAAGCTGCCAGTTAAACTCCGAGTGGGACACATGAGCGACAAGATGGCGACTGTTGACAGGTCTGACCGTGAGTTCACAGCAATTGAGGAAGCATGGAAGAACGTAAGAGGAAAGTAGGACATCACCGAGCACAACCTGGGGGAATCAAGCAACGCCTGGTGAAAAAAAGAGAAAGTAGTCAGTGGTCAGAGGAAAGCAACAGAGGGCCATGAGGACTTTAGGGACTTTGCCATCTCTGCCTGGTCTGAATGAAGATGGAGGTTGCAGTGTTAGTCAATACTCTACAGGCTTTAGGATCCTGTGGTTCCTTCATATGGAAGACTAGGAAGACATTTGAAAAGTGTCCCAGCACGTTTTGCAAACAGAGGGAGATGGTAACACAGCCCCGCTGGAGATCATTAGGGCCATTGACCTACCAAAATGAGATACTGAGGGGAAGTCATCAGACACTGGTACTGTTGTAGTTTAACTGAGAACTCCACAATAAAGGAGACCACACAGGCAGCCTCAAAGAATCGAGGACTTTCAGAGAGGGGAAGGAAAGAGCTGATTTGTCAGGTCTTGAGCAGAACCATACAATACAAGATGACAGAGCTTCAGATAGACAAGAAAGAGCTGTTTGCTGTGAGGAATTGTGGTGTATTAAATGGTGTGTTTGTGCGACCTCACCATGGAATAAACTCAAAAAACCAACTGGGGTCCAGTCAGGCTCAGTTGCTAAGCCTCAGCTCAACTCTGGGCAGCTGTGGCTTCGAGCAGTCGGCTTAAACAAAGGAACAAATGTAATGCATTTAGAACTACCAAAACAACAGAATAAGAACGTCAATCAACATAAAAGAAATCGGCACCATTTTATAAAAATAGATCATATTTTTATGAATTTTTCGTCACCAAAATGAACAAAATCCACCCGAGGTTTCTGGTAATATAGATTTTTAAGTAAAACGTAAATCTCAGCTTTGTACTCAAAAGTGCAAACAAGCATTAATAACCCCAAAGTTTGGAAACTTTGTAAAACTTTGAAAGAGTTCCATTCGGCTACTCCAGCCCAAGTAGGACGACCACATCCAGCAGGGGAAAGTTCGCAGCGGCCAATAAGGAGTAGTCGGACATCCATAGACTGCAATGGAGTGGTTCTGATTCAAGGGATAAAGAATGCAGGTTACTACTTGGTCCATGGTCCAGGTCGGCCGACTTTGGCCACAGGGGTCGATGTCTCTCAAAGCGTCTTTGGTCCAGCAAAAGTCCAGTTGCCTCTGGACTACTGGTCTCTGGTCACAGCAAAACCAATGGTTCCCTTTGGCGAAGACTAGTGTCCATCTTGAGATGACCAAACTACACTTTGATGGCTCTCCCGAGTCCAGCAGACTCGGTGCACTTTTGAGCATCGGGACTTGGTCGTCCAGGCTGCACGTTGGCGGTCAGTGTCGGTCAAGTGATTTTGGCTGCTGGCTGGCCACAACAGGCTACTTCAGCTTTAGCAGCCATGGTGCTGTAACTGGAAGTCAGCCAACTGACTCTTGGAGTTCGCCTTTTCTGTCTGGGGCTCTGGAGTAGCTTTTCCATGAGCTAGGCATCATAGGCACATTCCTCTCTCTGTTAGCCCAAGTATCAGCAGGTGCAGTCCAGAGGTTCGGGCAGCCTCTCTTGCTAGGTTCAGGGAGCAGGGGAGTTGTCCATCTTTGGTCTTCTATCCAATCCAGGTGTGATCTGAGGTCTAGGTGCCAGGCGTACCATATTTATGCCCAGAAAATGCCCTCAAGGATGTGGCAGTCACTAGCCAATGGGCTCTTGGGAACTTTTCTACCAGATGATAACCACCAGTGAAGTGTGGCATCTAGCTATCCCAGAGTGCACTGTTCTGCCCACTCCCAAGATGACAGGATCCCTCTCTTGGTGTGTGGAGATTGGTCGCCCACCCTAGAGGTGTGGCTACCGAGGGCTACAAGCCCACGGAAAAAACAGTTTGGCAACTGGTCTTCCCTCTCTGTCTCCGATGCCAACCCGTCTACCTCAACAAAAGAGCAGTGTCTCTTGTGTGTGTCCACCATTTGCCCTTCAAAGGCAGCCTTACCTTTGAAGCTCCCCTTTTTGGTTCACACCCGGTGGGGCTTCCTGCCAGGGAAAGGTGACACCTCTTCCAGTGGTAGGTTTCTATTGTTCTTACTTCTGAGAGTCGTTCACACTCCTGCCCAGGAGGACAGAAGGCCGTCTTGTGGCCAAGCATCTCTGTGTGGCCACTGGAAAAGGTGGGCAATAGAGTGGCAACTTTCTAAAAGTTGCTTTTAGTCAATAGTTACATTAAATTCGACTTGGGCTCACCCCTGTCACGCTAAGTGAAGCGTGAAAGGGGGCCTTATCTACAATGTGGCATTAAACCACAAAAGTGGCTTAGCACCTCTTTGTAAATATGGAGAAGGGCATATTGCCACCAAAACTAAAAGTGATGTTCTGGTGGCGATATCCCCTTTAAATATGCCCCTATTTCTTTTTGCATTTGGTTCCTTCCGGTCTCCTGTAGGGTCACCACGAGCAGCGCTGACCTTCAGGGCTTTGGGGGTGTGGGGTGAGAGGTCTGCTGTTGCTTGGCTCAGTGTCCAGTACATTTAAGATAAAGTCTCCTCAAAATGTAAAACTGTGTTTTTCTTTACAATGCCATCCTTGTAACACATTTCAGTGTAGTAAATTAAATTATACCATTGCATTGAGTGACCATTGTTAGAAGTGATGGATTGTAATCATGAACTATGAAATACTCATGACACTGCTTCCCTGACGATGTTGCTATTAGTGAAACAAGAGGGAAGTCAGTTGTCTTTTGCCCACAATACATTACCTGGGGTGTTAATATAGACAGAGTAACATTATAGTATTTTGTTTTTGTGCAGCTCACACCCTGAACTGATGTATTTCAAAGTGCTCTCATGTGACAATAAAAGAAAAGGAGGCACTGTGAAAAAAAGTAATTGCCTAGAATCACACAATGTGAGGAAGTGGAAGCTAGGATTGAGGCATGGTTTTCTTGTTTCACATTGTGCAATTCGGCCATTACATGGTTATCTCTTTCTCTCTCCCATTTTTTTGCAAAGCTTAATGCTTTGTGTTTAATTCTTCAAGGCGCTAAATCAGTGCACTGTGTTAAATCCATTGGGGCTATGGATGTTTCACAAGCATTGGTGGTGGTAGCGTTTGGGAAGGGTGATGTCTTAATGCAGAAGCTAAAATGAAAACCAGAGCACCCACCCTTGCTCGATGCATTGAGGCCATGTGCTCCACATAGCTAAAAGTCTTTATTCATTGTCATTTATTCTGGAATTCATTCATCCACCCACTCCTCACATTCAACTATTTATTTATTGAACCATGTAGCCCTGTCTCCAGTCTCCATCCAGCCATCCAATAATTGGGCAGGGTTTTATAATGAACAATTGTTGGAAAACGCACCATGTATGCAATCTTTTTCAAAATTTTCATGGGGGGGAGGAAGACACAGATACAGAACTGTTTCAACAGATGACACGAGGAGGCTCATCTCTTCCAAAACATATTTGGCATTTTGGTTAAAAACATTTGATAGGAACAAAAATTGATAATATAGGTCTGCTAAAAATTATTTGGTAAAATAAAAAACACCTTTTACTAGAAGTATATTAAAATTATAACAGTGATAAGCAATCATATTTCTTACATAGTAAGTAATGCTGCTGCCTTGTCACCATAGCTAATTCCATACAGGGAGATACCCTGACAGAAATGCAGCATTACTTAGTCATTCGCACATAGAGGACACACTTTGACAAAGCCAAAAGGTATGGCTTTTGTAGAGGAGGTGTTTGGTCATACATTGGTTTTTTTGTGTGTGTTGCTACCAGCTGTCCTAGGGAGAAAATGCCACAATGGAGCAACAAGTTTGAAGCTGAGAGTAGGACCTCATTGCAGAACAAACTGCATTAGCAGAGTTACATTGGGACTTTATAGAGACTGTAATGAA
Source organism: Calotriton arnoldi (assembly GCA_963921515.1). NCBI lineage: Eukaryota > Metazoa > Chordata > Amphibia > Caudata > Salamandridae > Calotriton > Calotriton arnoldi. The sequence continues at coordinate 1,132,629 of CAWUFW010006096.1, read as the reverse complement.
AAAGATTAGAATATGAGTTTTGTGTTTTAAGTTTTTAACTTAAAATTCATATACAACAAAATATTGCATATTAGAAACGTTTAGCAAAAGGCCAGTATTTATTTGCATCTTTAAGAAAGCCTACGTGTGCACACTTTTACTTTGTGACAAAAAAGCAGAACATCGTAAAACGTTAACATTAAAGCTAAATAAAGCCGCCAGTGAATGTGCAAGAGTGAATAGCACTGTATCTTTATGACAGGATCAGGCATCCAAACAGCATACACTTCCTGAACGAAAAAAGCCATAGTTCAGCAATTAAATATGTCATGTTGGAAAGTAAATATATCAATGAACACAAGCAGGTTCTAAAGTCAAAGCTAGACATCATGTCGCATCTGCAGCATAACAAAAAGGACTACTTAATGTCCCAACACCAAAACCTAATGGGAATATTAATGGGACAATGTGACCATCCGTGAAATGCCATGACTTTGATGGACAGCCCTTACAAGCAATGGCAAATTATGAAAAACACATAAAAGCTAATGCCTCAAGGGAGTGAACCAAGCCCACTCACCCTCTAATTGACATTCTACTTTTTTGAAGAATTAATGACATGAGGTCTTCAGTAGCTAAAGCTGTCTCTATCCAGGCCTAAGAAGAGAGAGGAAGTAACACTGCGGGCATAGTGGCCATTTTGACAGACGGTGAGCACCAGGGGCTATGAGCACAGCCACGCGCTAAATATTTTTTTTACAAAAAGACCTGCATCACACAGGAGACTTTGCTCTGAAAAAAAAACTTTACCTATACAACAAGTTTGACAGTCATGGCAATAAACTGGAGATAGTCGTTACCTCCTGTTGTTCCTGTGGTCTGTTTTTTAAGTTGTCAATACTTCAAGACTGACTCTTTAGTCAATGGTCTAGCAAAATCCTTTTAAGGATTTATCAAAAATATTATTATGAAAAATGGTTGTGTCCTTATTACAAAAACTATTGTTGCAAAATCTTTAAAATGTATATTCTAGAGACCATTGACCAACGAGCCAATCTTTTTGTCAACAAACAGACCACAGGAACAACCAGAGACAAGAATTATCGCCAGTTGTAGGTCGGTGGCACCTGAATGGCACTATAAAACTTCTCTCTCCCTATCCAGGGCTATGAATGTGTCAATCTACCAGCAGCCTAGACTGGCCTGACACAAATGTGACTATGTGTGGCCAGTGAGGTACTGGGCTGACGGTGCTTGCAAGGGGAACAGCGTTGGTGCGAGGAGAGCAGTCTTGCAGAGGGCCATGTGGGGACCACCACCCATGAAGGAAGGCTGAGTAAACAGAAGAGTGGAGAAATCAGTGCATGAAATCGCCAACAGGGATGCTGCTATGGTGAACCTCTGCGCTGATTTCAAAGTGCTTAATGTGTTAAAAACAAAAAAAAGGAAAAGAATAAATAAATTCAGGGAACCAAAGATTTCCTTAGGAGCCCACCGCCGGTGTTAAGTAATCTTCCCTCCACCTCATGCATCATCCTTCCACCACCCTACAGCTGCACTCCCCTTAACTCCTCTTACCCTACAGCTGCACTCTCCTTAACTCCTCTTACCCTACAGCTGCACTCTCCTTAACTCCTCTTACCCTACAGCTGCACTCTCCTTAACTCCTCTTACCCTACAGCTGCACTCTCCTTAACTCCTCTTACCCTACAGCTGCACTCTCCTTAACTCCTCTTACCCTACAGCTGCACTCCCCTTAACTCCTCTTACCCTACAGCTGCACTGTCCTTAACTCCTCTTACCCTACAGCTGCACTCTCCTTAACTCCTCTTACCCTACAGCTGCACTCCCCTTAACTCCTCTTACCCTACAGCTGCACTGTCCTTAACTCCTCTTACCCTACAGCTGCACTCTCCTTAACTCCTCTTACCCTACAGCTGCACTCTCCTTAACTCCTCTTACCCTACAGCTGCACTGCCCTTAACTCCTCTTACCCTACAGCTGCACTCTCCTTAACTCCTCTTACCCTACAGCTGCACTCTCCTTAACTCCTCTTACCCTACAGCTGCACTCCCCTTAACTCCTCTTACCCTACAGCTGCACTGTCCTTAACTCCTCTTACCCTACAGCTGCACTCTCCTTAACTCCTCTTACCCTACAGCTGCACTGTCCTTAACTCCTCTTACCCTACAGCTGCACTCTCCTTAACTCCTCTTACCCTACAGCTGCACTCCCCTTAACTCCTCTTACCCTACAGCTGCACTGTCCTTAACTCCTCTTACCCTACAGCTGCACTCTCCTTAACTCCTCTTACCCTACAGCTGCACTCCCCTTAACTCCTCTTACCCTACAGCTGCACTGTCCTTAACTCCTCTTACCCTACAGCTGCACTCTCCTTAACTCCTCTTACCCTACAGCTGCACTGTCCTTAACTCCTCTTACCCTACAGCTGCACTCACCTGAACTCCTCTTACCCTACAGCTGCACTGTCCTTAACTCCTCTTACCCTACAGCTGCACTCTCCTTAACTCCTCTTACCCTACAGCTGCACTCTCCTTAACTCCTCTTACCCTACAGCTGCACTCCCCTTAACTCCTCTTACCCTACAGCTGCACTGTCCTTAACTCCTCTTACCCTACAGCTGCACTCTCCTTAACTCCTCTTACCCTACAGCTGCACTGTCCTTAACTCCTCTTACCCTACAGCTGCACTCTCCTTAATTCCTCTTACCCTACAGCTGCACTCTCCTTAACTCCTCTTACTCTACAGCTGCACTCTCCTTAACTCCTCTTACCCTACAGCTACACTCTCCTTAACTCCTCTTACCCTACAGCTACACTCTCCTTAACTCCTCTTACCCTACAGCTACACTCTCCTTAACTCCTCTTACCCTACAGCTGCACTCTCCTTAACTCCTCTTACCCTACAGCTGCACTCTCCTTAACTCCTCTTACCCTACAGCTGCACTCTCCTTAACTCCTCTTACCCTACAGCTGCACTCTCCTTAACTCCTCTTACCCTACAGCTGCACTCTCCTTAACTCCTCTTACCCTACAGCTGCACTCTCCTTAACTCCTCTTACCCTACAGCTGCACTCTCCTTAACTCCTCTTACCCTACAGCTGCACTCTCCTTAACTCCTCTTACCCTACAGCTGCACTCTCCTTAACTCCTCTTACCCTACAGCTGCACTCTCCTTAACTCCTCTTACCCTACAGCTGCACTCTCCTTAACTCCTCTTACCCTACAGCTGCACTCTCCTTAACTCCTCTTACCCTACAGCTGCACTCTCCTTAACTCCTCTTACCCTACAGCTGCACTCTCCTTAACTCCTCTTACCCTACAGCTGCACTCTCCTTAACTCCTCTTACCCTACAGCTACATTCGCCTAACTCCTCTTACCCTACAGCTGCACTCTCCTTAACTCCTCTTACCCTACAGCTGCACTCTCCTTAACTCCTCTTACCCTACAGCTGCACTCTCCTTAACTCCTCTTACCCTACAGCTGCACTCTCCTTAACTCCTCTTACCCTACAGCTGCACTCTCCTTAACTCCTCTTACCCTACAGCTGCACTCTCCTTAACTCCTCTTACCCTACAGCTACACTCGCCTTAACTCCTCTTACCCTACAGCTACACTCGCCTTAACTCCTCTTACCCTACAGCTACACTCTCCTTAACTCCTCTTACCCTACAGTTGCACTCTCTTTAGCTCCTCCTGCAGGTTCTTTTTCATGTCACATTATCTCTTTGTCATTGTTCTCTACTTCTCCCTTCTCCTTTCCCCCGTTTCTTGGTTTCTCTCTCAACCTCTGATGCAGTAAAATAAGTTGCAGTCCCACAACATGAGTGCCGGTGCCCACCGCCGGTAGGCACCGGCACAAATGAAGCAATGTGGATAAAGCTGTAACCAATGAAGACTAGTATACCAAGTATCTGTGGCAAGCAATTTTCTACAAAATTTCAAGGTTAGAAGTTAGAAAATTAATGTACCTAGTCAGCCTGTATTTAAACAATCAGAGCACTAATAAGTATACCATAATCATAATGTGTAATTCACTAGAGTGAAGGGTGCTCTGCCAAGGATGTGTGACCAGATCACAGCATCAAATGATCGGAGGTGAGAACAGAAACTTAACAAGCCCCCGAATATTACTAATCAAACTTTGCTACATTTAAAAAATATATATTTGCAAATACCCAGCTCCTTCTACAACCAGTGCAGAACGAGTTCAACAGGAGACAAGTGTGGAAACATACCTGTTCCAAGACACCTGTCACACTATTTCCCCAGTAATACAAATTCCGTATTTGTGCAACAATTACATGTCAAATATGCGCTGACATGGTGTTACATAAAACTCACAAGACAGATGCATGGAAATAGTATGCAGAATCTTAATTGTAATCAGCTTTTTAAAACAATAGTGTGCACACATTTTTAATCGCGGACATGTGATTTAAGGATGCTCTTTTTCAAAAAGCATGTGTACATTTTTTTCAGAAAGCAAATACTGAAAAATCGAATTTATTTACGAAAGTTAATGTTTACTTAAAATATTTTTATAGAAAACCCGCAGCATTTGTGTGAATGTGTTTTTATTTAAGTAGGATATGCTAAAGAATGAAGAGAAGATAGTAAAAACCCACGTTGACGCTGACACATACACCAATCTCCACTAGAGGGAGGCAAACCCTAAGTTGAGCAGCAACGGTAACTCCGGTACTTAAATCAAAAAATATATTTTCCCATGTTTCCGAGACATAACATAACCACGTTGAAAAGGCATAAAAAATGTCAACATTTGTAAAATGGTATATGTGAGAGAAAGTCATTGGGAGTCTAGAAAAATCCGGTATAGTATATAAGCAACATCCCTTTAACTGGACTTTGTGTGCCTCCGCATGCCCTAGATATTTTTGGTAAACATGAATGTTATATGTTACTAGTGCAATTTAACACCATATGCCTGTTTATATAGGTACAATGAGGAATAATGTTTATATGGGTACAATTTGGTATAATGTTTATATGGGTACAATGTGGTATAATGTTTATATGGGTACAATGTGGTATAATGTTTATATGGGTACAATGTGGTATAATGTTTATATGGGTACAATGTGGTATAATGTTTATATGGGTACAATGTGGTATAATGTTTATATAGGTGCAATGTGGTATAATGTTTATATGGGTACAATGTGGTATAATGTTTATATAGGTACAATGTGGTATAATGTTTATATGGGTACAATGTGGTATAATGTTTATATGGGTACAATGTGGTATAATGTTTATATGGGTACAATGTGGTATAATGTTTATATAGGTACAATGTGGTATAATGTTTATATGGGTACAATGTGGTATAATGTTTATATGGGTACAATGTGGTATAATGTTTATATAGGTACAATGTGGTATAATGTTTATATGGGTACAATGAGGTATAATGTTTATGTAGGTACAATGTGGTATAATGTTCTCCAGTAAGCTTTACTCTGGGTGTTATTAAAACAGGAAGAACCACTGAGGGCCACCTCTGTGTTCAGTTTGGAAGAGCCAGGTTTGAATTCTGCTTTTGAGCTTAAGATGGCCTGAAGGGAGGTCCAGACTGTTTTACAACTGAAGGTCCTCCGTAGAATACATCACCAGAGGACCCTACCGATGCCAGTTTATTTAATCATCTATATAGCAGAATTCTCTCCTGTGGAACAGTGCACCTCGCATTACTGGGCCTACAGATGCAAACAGGTCATGGTCACAGAATCTGATGTGGTAAAAATACACCCTCCTTAGAACTATTCAATCAGATAAAGACAATTTTGTGATTTTTGCAACATGAATTTCAACGAGCCATCCTCGCTACCAGATGGCATTTAATTATGGGAGCATATTCTTTGAAATGAGTTAATAAATAATCAGCACCGATAGGTGCTGACAAGCTTTAGGCTTGTATGGTCCAGCACCTGGTAGCCTTTCCTACAATGCAATAGGGTCCGGCCGAGTCGATCCCTTGCCATGTGATGGTGTCAGTAAGCAGAGCGTGTACACGGTGCACTTTATCTTGCTGTAGTTTCTACTCAGGTTACAGGCATTATCATCTTAAACCTATTTGTGTTGCACAGACTATTAGGAACTACAAAGTGGCTTTGCATCTTTTATTTTTCAATAACCATCTAGTATGTCATGGTGTCTACTTCTGTATCCCGTGACAAAGTCACGGGATACAGCGCCCCTGTTATTACAGCGCTAGATCCCTCAAACAGCTCTATCAGTAGCTCTTAACCCTGGCCTATAGCACTCTAGCTCTTACAGCCCTGCATCCTTCAATAGGCTCTACCAGCCACCTTTAACCCTGGCCTATAGCACTCTAGCTCTTACAGCCCTGCATCCTTCAATAGGCTCTACCAGCCACCTTTAACCCTGGCCTATAGCACTCCACCTCTTACAGCCCTGCATCCTTCAATAGGCTCTACCAGCCACCTTTAACCCTGGCCTGTAGCACTCCACCTCTTACAGCCCTGCATCCTTCAATAGGCTCTATCAGCCACCTTTAACCCTGGCCTACAGCACCCTAGCTCTCACAGCACTGCATCCCTCAATAGGCTCTACCAGCCACCTTTAACCCTGGCCTATAGCACTCTAGCTCTTACAGCCCTGCATCCTTCAATAGGCTCTATCAGCCACCTTTAACCCTGGCCTATAGCACTCCACCTCTTACAGCCCTGCATCCTTCAATAGGCTCTATCAGCCACCTTTAACCCTGGCCTATAGCACTCCACCTTTTACAGCCCTGCATCCCTCAATAGGCTCTACCAGCCACCTTTAACCCTGGCCTATAGCACTCCACCTTTTATAGCCCTGCATCCCTCAATAGGCTCTACCAGCCACCTTTAACCCTGGCCTATAGCACTCCACCTCTTACAGCCCTGCATCCTTCAATAGGCTCTATCAGCCACCTTTAACCCTGGCCTATAGCACTCCACCTTTTATAGCCCTGCATCCCTCAATAGGCTCTACCAGCCACCTTTAACCCTGACCGATAGCACTCCACCTCTTACAGCACTGCATCCCTCAATGGGCTCTTTCAGTCACCTTTAACCCTGGCCTACAGCACCCTAGCTCTTACAGCACTGCATCCCTCAATAGACTCTTCCAGTCACCTTTCACCCTGGCCTACAGCACCCTAGCTCTTACAGCAGGCTCTTCCAGTCACCTTTAATCCTGGCCTATAGCACCCTAGCTCTTACAGCACTGCATCCTGGCCTACAGCACCCTAGCTCTTACAGCACTGCATCCCTCAATAGGCTCTTCCATTCACCTTTAATCCTGGCCTATAGCACCCTAGCTCTTACAGCACTGCATCCTGGCCTACAGCACCCTAGCTCTTACAGCACTGCATCCCTCAATAGGCTCTTCCAGTCACCTTTAATCCTGGCCTACAGCACCCTAGCTCTTACAACACTGCATCCCTCAATAGGCTCTTCCAGTCCCCTTTAATCCTGGCCTATAGCACCCTAGCTCTTACAACAGTGTAACACTCAGTGCATCTCACTCCTGAACTGCCTCACCCCCTGCTGACCCAGGAGTGTGACCCCAGGGAGTCCAACCAAGGCGCCTCAGCCCTGACCCGCAGCTCCCACTATTATAGCGCTGTAACTAAATTCCACATGATGTTTACCTGTGGACCTCAGTGGTGGCCTCCAGTACCCCTGTCTATTCTAGTACTGTAAGCCATAGATGACTCTATCGAGGCACCTCAGTCCTAACCCGCAACTCCCACTATTATAGCGCTGTAACTGTGATCCTCACGCGGGTTTACCTGTGGGCCTCAGTTCCATCCCCCAGTACCCCTGACTATTCTAGCACTGTAAGACATAGATGGCTCTATCAAGGCACCTCAGTCCTGGGCCGCAGCTCCCACTATTATAGCGCTGTAACTGTGATCCACACGCGGGTTTACCTGTGGGCCTCAGTTCCATCCCCCAGTACCCCTGTCTATTCTAGCACTGTAAGCCATAGATAGCTCTACCGAGACTCCTCAGTCCTAACCCGCAGCTCCCACTATTCTAGCGCTGTAACTGTGATCCACACGTTGGTTTACCTGTGGACCTCAGTCCTGGCCTCCAGTACCCCTGTCTATTCTAGCACTGTAAGACATAGATGGCTCTACCGAGACACCTCAGTCCTGGGCCGCAGCTCCCACTATTATAGCGCTGTAACTGAATTCCACACGCGGGTTTACCTGTTCGCGCAGTGGCGGCCTCCAGTACCCCTGTCTATTCTAGCACTGTAAGCCATAGATGGCTCTATCGAGGCACCTCAGTCCTGGGCCGCAGCTCCCACTATTATAGCGCTGTAACTGAATTCCACACGCGGGTTTACCTGTTCGCGCAGTGGCGGCCTCCAGTACCCCTGTCTATTCTAGCACTGTAAGCCATAGATGGCTCTATCGAGGCACCTCAGTCCTGGGCCGCAGCTCCCACTATTATAGCGCTGTAACTGAATTCCACACGCTGGTTTACCTGTGGACCTCAGAGGTGGCCTCCAGTACCCCTATCTAGTCTAGCACTGTAAGCCGTAGATAGCTCTACCGAGACACCTCAGACCTGGGCTGCAGCTCCCACTATTATAGCGCTGTAACTGTGATCCACACGCGGGTTTACCTGTGGGCCTCAGTGGCGGCCTCCAGTACCCCTGACTATTCTAGTACTGAAAGCCAAAGATGGCTCTATTGAGGCACCTCAGTCCTGGGCAGCAGCTCCCACTATTCTAGCGCTGTAACTGTGATCCACACGTTGCTTTACCTGTGGACCTCAGTACTGGCCTCCAGTACCCCCTGTCTATTCTAGTACTGTAAACCATAGATAGCTCTACCGAGACACCTCAGTCCTAACCCGCAGCTCCCACTATTATAGCGCTATAACTGTGATCCACACGCGGGTTTACCTATGGACCTCAGTTCCATCCTCCAGTAACCCTGACTATTCTAGTACTGTAAGCCATAGATGGCTCTACCGAGACACCTCAGCCCTGGGCTGCAGCTCCCACTATTATAGCGCTGTAACTGATCCACACGCGGGTATACCTGTGGACCTCAGTTCCATCCTCCAGTACCCCTGTCTATTCTAGCACTGCAAGCCATAGATGGCTCTATCGAGGCACCTCGGTCCTGGGCCGCAGCTCCCACAATTATAGCGTTGTAACTGTGATCCACACGCGGGTTTACCTGTGGGCCTCCGTGGTGGCCTCCAGTACCCCTGTCTATTCTAGCACTGTAAGCCAAAGATGGCTCTATCGAGACACCTCAGTCCTGGGCCGCAGCTCCACTATTATAGCCCTGTAACTGAATTCCACACGCGGGTTTACCTGTGGGCCTCAGTGGTGGCCTCCAGTACCCGGTCTATTCTAGCACTGTAAGCCACAGATAGCTCTATTGAGGCACCTCAGTCCAGGGCCGCAGCTCCCACTATTATAGCGCTGTAACTGTGATCCACATGTTAGTTTACCTGTGGGCCTCAGTTCCATCCTCCAGTACCCCTGACTATTCTAGTACTGTAAGCCATAGATGGCTCTACCGTGACACCTCAGTCCTAACCCACAGCTCCCACTATTATAGCGTTGTAACTGTGATCCACACGGCGGTTTACCTGTGGGCCTCAGTGGTGGCCTCCAGTACCCCTGTCTATTCTAGCACTGTAAGCCATAGATAGCTCTACCGAGACACCTCAGTCCTAACCCGCAGCTCCCACTATTATAGCGTTGTAACTGTGATCTACACGCGGATTTACCTGTGGGCCTCAGTTTCATCCTCCAGTACACCTGTCTATTCTAGCACTGTAAGCCATAGATAGCTCTACCGAGACCCCTCAGTCCTGGGCCGCAGCTCCCACTATTATAGCTCTGTAACTGTGATCCACATGCGGGTATACCTGTGGGCCTCAGTTACATCCTCCAGTACCCCTGACTATTCTAGTACTGTAAGCCATAGATGGCTCTATCGAGGCACCTCAGTCCTGGGCCGCAGCTCCCACTATTATAGCGCTGTAACTGAATTCCACACGCGGGTTTACCTGTTCGCGCAGTGGCGGCCTCCAGTACCCCTGTCTATTCTAGCACTGTAAGCCATAGATGGCTCTATCGAGGCACCTCAGTCCTGGGCCGCAGCTCCCACTATTATAGCGCTGTAACTGAATTCCACACGCTGGTTTACCTGTGGACCTCAGAGGTGGCCTCCAGTACCCCTATCTAGTCTAGCACTGTAAGCCGTAGATAGCTCTACCGAGACACCTCAGACCTGGGCTGCAGCTCCCACTATTATAGCGCTGTAACTGTGATCCACACGCGGGTTTACCTGTGGGCCTCAGTGGCGGCCTCCAGTACCCCTGACTATTCTAGTACTGAAAGCCAAAGATGGCTCTATTGAGGCACCTCAGTCCTGGGCAGCAGCTCCCACTATTCTAGCGCTGTAACTGTGATCCACACATTGCTTTACCTGTGGACCTCAGTACTGGCCTCCAGTACCCCTGTCTATTCTAGTACTGTAAACCATAGATAGCTCTACCGAGACACCTCAGTCCTAACCCGCAGCTCCCACTATTATAGCGCTATAACTGTGATCCACACGCGGGTTTACCTATGGACCTCAGTTCCATCCTCCAGTAACCCTGACTATTCTAGTACTGTAAGCCATAGATGGCTCTACCGAGACACCTCAGCCCTGGGCTGCAGCTCCCACTATTATAGCGCTGTAACTGATCCACACGCGGGTATACCTGTGGACCTCAGTTCCATCCTCCAGTACCCCTGTCTATTCTAGCACTGCAAGCCATAGATGGCTCTGTCCGAGGCACCTCGGTCCTGGGCCGCAGCTCCCACAATTATAGCGTTGTAACTGTGATCCACACGCGGGTTTACCTGTGGGCCTCCGTGGTGGCCTCCAGTACCCCTGTCTATTCTAGCACTGTAAGCCAAAGATGGCTCTGTCGAGACACCTCAGTCCTGGGCCGCAGCTCCACTATTATAGCCCTGTAACTGAATTCCACACGCGGGTTTACCTGTGGGCCTCAGTGGTGGCCTCCAGTACCCCGGTCTATTCTAGCACTGTAAGCCACAGATAGCTCTATTGAGGCACCTCAGTCCAGGGCCGCAGCTCCCACTATTATAGCGCTGTAACTGTGATCCACATGTTAGTTTACCTGTGGGCCTCAGTTCCATCCTCCAGTACCCCTGACTATTCTAGTACTGTAAGCCATAGATGGCTCTACCGTGACACCTCAGTCCTAACCCACAGCTCCCACTATTATAGCGTTGTAACTGTGATCCACACGGCGGTTTACCTGTGGGCCTCAGTGGTGGCCTCCAGTACCCCTGTCTATTCTAGCACTGTAAGCCATAGATAGCTCTACCGAGACACCTCAGTCCTAACCCGCAGCTCCCACTATTATAGCGTTGTAACTGTGATCTACACGCGGATTTACCTGTGGGCCTCAGTTTCATCCTCCAGTACACCTGTCTATTCTAGCACTGTAAGCCATAGATAGCTCTACCGAGACCCCTCAGTCCTGGGCCGCAGCTCCCACTATTATAGCTCTGTAACTGTGATCCACATGCGGGTATACCTGTGGGCCTCAGTTCCATCCTCCAGTACCCCTGACTATTCTAGTACTGTAAGCCATAGATGGCTCTATCGAGGCACCTCAGTCCTAGGCCGCAGCTCCCACTATAATAGCGCTGTAACTGTGATCCACACGCTGGTTTACCTATGGACCTCAGTGGTGGCCTCCGGTACCCCCTGTCTATTCTAGCACTGTAAGCCATAGATGGCTCTGCCGAGACACCTCAGTCCTGGGCTGCAGCTCCCACTATTATAGCGCTGTAACTGTGATCCACACGTGGGTTTACTTGTGGGCCTCAGTTCCATCCTCCAGTACCCCTGACTATTCTAGTACTGTAAGCCATAGATGGCTCTGCTCGAGGCACCTCAGTCCTGGGCCACAGCTCCCACTATTATAGCGCTGTAACTGTGATCAACACGCGGGTTTACCTGTGGGCCACAGTGGCGGCCTCCACTACCCCTGTCTATTCTAGCACAGTAAGCCATAGATAGCTCTACCGAGACACCTCAGTCCTAACCCACAGCTCACACTATTATAACGCTGTAACTGTGATCTACACGCAGGTTTACCTGTGGGCCTCAGTTCCATCCTCCAGTGCCCCTGACTATTCTAGTACTGTAAGCCATAGATGGCTCTATCGAGGCACCTCAGTCCTGGGCCGCAGCTCCCACTATTATAGCGCTGTAACTGTGATCCACACGCCAGTTTACCTGTTCGCCTCAGTGGTGGCCTCCAGTAACCCTGTCTATTCTAGCACTGTAAGCCATAAATGGCTCTATCAAGGCACCTCAGTCCTGGGCCGCAGCTCCCACTATTATAGCGCTGTAACTGTGATCCACACGCGGGTTTACCTGTGGGCCTCAGTGGTGGCCTCCAGTACCCCTGTCTATTCTAGCACTGTAAGCCATAGATGGCTCTATCAAGGCACCTCAGTCCTGGGCCGCAGCTCCCACTATTACAGCGCTGTAACTGTGATCCACCAGCGGGTTTACCTGTGGGCCTCAGTGGTGGCCTCCAGTACCCCTGTCTATTCTAGCCCTGTAAGCCACAGATAGCTCTATCGAGACACCTCAGTCCTAGGCCGCAGCTCCCACTATTATAGCGTTGTAACTGTGATCCACACGTTGGTTTACCTGTGGGCCTCAGTGGTGGCCTCCAGTAACCCTGCCTATTCTAGCACTGTAAGCCATAGATGGCTCTATCGAGGCACCTCAGTCCTGGGCCGCAGCTCCCACTATTATAGCGTTGTAACTGTGATCCACACGTTGGTTTACCTGTGGGCCTCAGTGGTGGCCTCCAGTACCCTGTCTATTCTAGCACTGTAAGCCATAGATGGCTCTATCGAGGCACCTCAGTTCTGGGCCGCAGCTCCCACTATTATAGCGCTGTAACTGTGATCCACACGTGGGTTTACCTGTGGGCCTCAGTTCCATCCTCCAGTACCCCTGCCTATTCTAGTACTGTAAGCCATAGATGGCTCTATCGAGACACCTCCAGTCCGGGGCCGCAGCTCCCACTATTATAGCGCTGTAACTATGATCCACACGCCGGTTTACCTGTTCGCCTCAGTGGTGGCCTCCAGTAGCCATGTCTATTCTAGCACTGTAAGCCATAGATGGCTCTATCAAGGTACCTCAGTCCTGGGCCGAAGCTCCCACTATTATAGCGCTGTAACTGTGATCCACACGCGGGTTTACCTGTGGGCCTCAGTGGTGGCCTCCAGTACCCCTGTCTATTCTAGCACTGTAAGCCATAGATGGCTCTATCAATGCACCTCAGTCCTGGGCCGCAGCTCCCACTATTATAGCGCTGTAACTGTGATCCACACGCGGGTTTACCTGTGGGCCTCAGTGGTGGCCTTCAGTACCCCGGTCTATTCTAGCACTGTAAGCCACAGATAGCTCTATCGAGACACCTCAGTCCTAGGCCGCAAGCTCCCACTATTATAGCGCTGTTACTGTGATCCACACGTTGATTTACCTGTGGGCCTCAGTTCCATCCTCCAGTACCCCTGTCTATTCTAGCTCTGTAAGACATAGATAGCTCTACCGAGACACCTCAGTCCTGGGCAGCAGCTCCCACTATTATAGCGCTGTAACTGAATTCCACACGCGGGTTTACCTGTGGGCCTCAGTGGCGGCCTCCAGTACCCCTGTCTATTCTAGCACTGTAAGCCATAGATGGCTCTATCGAGGCACCTCAGTCCTGGGCCGCAGCTCCCATTTTTATAGCGCTGTAACTGTGATCCACACGCGGGTTTACCTGTGGACCTCAGTAGTGGTCTCCAGTACCCCTGTCTATTCTAGCACTGTAAGCCAAAGATGGCTCTATCGAGGAACCTCAGTCCTGCGCCGCAGCTCCCACTATTATAGCGCTGTAACTGTGATCCACACGTTGGTTTACCTGTGGACCTCAGTCCTGGCCTCCAGTACCCCTGTCTATTCTAGCACTGTAAGCCATAGATGGCTCTATCGAGACACCTCAGTCCTGGCCTGCAGCTCCCACTATTATAGCGCTGTAACTGTGATCCACATGCCGGTTTACCTGTGGGCCTAAGTGGTGGCCTCCAGTACCCCTGTCTATTCTAGTACTGTAAGCCATAGATGGCTCTATCGAGACACCTCAGTCCTAGGCCGCAGCTCCCACTATTATAGTACTGTAACTGAATTTCACACGCGGGTTTACCTGTGATTGCTCAGTCCTGGCCTCCAGTACCCTGACTATTCTAGCACTGTATGCCACAGATAGCTCTACCGAGACACCTCAGTCCTAACCCGCAGCTCCCACTTTTATAGCGCTATAACTGTGATCCACACGCCGGTTTACCTGTTCGCCTCAGTGGTGCCCTCCAGTACCCCTGTCTATTCTAGTACTGTAAGCCAAAGATGGCTCTATCAAGGCACCTCAGTCCTGGGCCGCAGCTCCCACTATTATAGCGCTGTAACTGTGATCCACACGCCGGTTTACCTGTTCGCCTCAGTGGTGGCCTCCAGTAACCCTGTCTATTCTAGCACTGTAAGCCATAGATGGCTCTATCAAGGCACCTCAGTCCTGGGCCGCAGCTCTCACTATTATAGCGCTGTAACTGTGATCCACACGCGGGTTTACCTGTGATTGCTCAGTCCTGGCCTCCAGTACCCCTGTCTATTCTAGCACTGTAAGCCATAGATGGCTCTACCGAGACACCTCAGTCCTAACCCGCAGCTCCCACTATTATAGCGCTGTAACTGTGATCCACACGCGGGTTTACCTGTGGGCCTCAGTGGTGGCCTCCAGTACCCCTGTCTATTCTACCACTGTAAGCAATAGATGGCTCTATCAGTGCACCTCAGTCCTGGGCCGCAGCTCCCACTATTATAGCGCTGTAACTGTGATCCACACGCGGGTTTACCTGTGGGCCTCAGTGGTGGCCTTCAGTACCCCTGTCTATTCTAGTACTGTAAGCCACAGATAGCTCTACCAAGCCACATCAGTCCTGGGTTGCAGCTCCCACTATTATAGCGCTGTAACTGTGATCCACACGCGGGTATACCCATGGACCTCAGTTCCATCCTCCAGTACCTCTGTCTATTCTAGCACTGTAAGCCATACATTGGCTCTATCGAGGCACCTCAGTCCTGGCCTGCAGCTCCCACTATTATAGCGCTGTAACTGTGATCCACACGTGGGTTTACCTGTGGACCTCAGTGGTGGCCTCCAGTACCCCTGTCTATTCTAGTACTGTAAGCCAAAGATGGCTCTATCGAGGCACCTCAGTCCTGGGCCGCAGCTCCCACTATTATAGCTCTGTAACTGTGATCCACACGCGGGTATACCTGTGGGCCTCAGTTCCATCCTCCAGTACCCCTGACTATTCTAGTACTGTAAGCCATAGATAGCTCTACCGAGACACCTCAGTCCTGGGCCGCAGCTCCCACTATAAAAGCGCTGTAACTGTGATCCACACGTGGGTTTACCTGTGGGCCTCAGTTCCATCCTCCAGTACCCCTGACTATTCTAGTACTGTAAGCCATAGATGGCTCTATCGAGGCACCTCAGTCCTGGGCCACAGCTCCCACTATTATAGCGCTGTAACTGTGATCAACACGCAGGTTTACCTGTGGGCCTCAGTGGCGGCCTCCACTACCCCTGTCTATTCTAGCACAGTAAGCCATAGATAGCTCTACCGAGACACCTCAGTCCTAACCCGCAGCTCACACTATTATAACGCTGTAACTGTGATCTACACGCAGGTTTACCTGTGGGCCTCAGTTCCATCCTCCAGTGCCCCTGACTATTCTAGTACTGTAAGCCATAGATGGCTCTATCGAGGCACCTCAGTCCTGGGCCGCAGCTCCCACTATTATGGCGCTGTAACTGTGATCCACACGCCAGTTTACCTGTTCGCCTCAGTGGTGGCCTCCAGTAACCCTGTCTATTCTAGCACTGTAAGCCATAAATGGCTCTATCAAGGCACCTCAGTCCTGGGCCGCAGCTCCCACTATTATAGCGCTGTAACTGTGATCCACACGCGGGTTTACCTGTGGGCCTCAGTGGTGGCCTCCAGTACCCCTGTCTATTCTAGCACAGTAAGCCATAGATGGCTCTATCAAGGCACCTCAGTCCTGGGCCGCAGCTCCCACTATTATAGCGCTGTAACTGTGATCCACACGCGGGTTTACCTGTGGGCCTCAGTGGCGGCCTCCACTACCCTTGTCTATTCTAGCACAGTAAGCCATAGATAGCTCTACCGAGACACCTCAGTCCTGGGCCGCAGCTCCCACTATTATAGCGCTGTAACTGTGATCCACACGTGGGTTTACCTGTGGGCCTCAGTTCCATCCTCCAGTACCCCTGACTATTCTAGTACTGTAAGCCATAGATGGCTCTATCGAGGCACCTCAGTCCTAGGCCGCAGCTCCCACTATAATAGCGCTGTAACTGTGATCCACACGCTGGTTTACCTGTGGACCTCAGTGGTGGCCTCCGGTACCCCTGTCTATTCTAGCACTGTAAGCCATAGATGGCTCTACCGAGACACCTCAGTCCTGGGCTGCAGCTCCCACTATTATAGCGCTGTAACTGTGATCCACACGTGGGTTTACCTGTGGGCCTCAGTTCCATCCTCCAGTACCCCTGACTATTCTAGTACTGTAAGCCATAGATGGCTCTATCGAGGCACCTCAGTCCTGGGCCACAGCTCCCACTATTATAGCGCTGTAACTGTGATCAACACGCGGGTTTACCTGTGGGCCTCAGTGGCGGCCTCCACTACCCCTGTCTATTCTAGCACAGTAAGCCATAGATAGCTCTACCGAGACACCTCAGTCCTAACCCGCAGCTCACGCTATTATAACGCTGTAACTGTGATCTACACGCAGGTTTACCTGTGGGCCTCAGTTCCATCCTCCAGTGCCCCTGACTATTCTAGTACTGTAAGCCATAGATGGCTCTATCGAGGCACCTCAGTCCTGGGCCACAGCTCCCACTATTATAGCGCTGTAACTGTGATCCACACGCGGGTTTACCTGTGGGCCTCAGTGGTGGCCTCCAGTACCCCTGTCTATTCTAGCACTGTAAGCCATAGATGGCTCTATCAAGGCACCTCAGTCCTGGGCCGCAGCTCCCACTATTATAGCGCTGTAACTGTGATCCACACGCGGGTTTACCTGTGGGCCTCAGTGGTGGCCTCCAGTACCCCTGTCTATTCTAGCCCTGTAAGCCACAGATAGGTCTATCGAGACACCTCAGTCCTAGGCCGCAGCTCCCACTATTATAGCGTTGTAACTGTGATCCACACGTTGGTTTACCTGTGGGCCTCAGTGGTGGCCTCCAGTAACCCTGTCTATTCTAGCACTGTAAGCCATAAATGGCTCTATCAAGGCACCTCAGTCCTGGGCCGCAGCTCCCACTATTATAGCGCTGTAACTGTGATCCACACGCGGGTTTACCTGTGGGCCTCAGTGGTGGCCTCCAGTACCCCTGTCTATTCTAGCCCTGTAAGCCACAGATAGGTCTATCGAGACACCTCAGTCCTAGGCCGCAGCTCCCACTATTATAGCGTTGTAACTGTGATCCACACGTTGGTTTACCTGTGGGCCTCAGTGGCGGCCTCCACTACCCCTGTCTATTCTAGCACAGTAAGCCATAGATAGCTCTACCGAGACACCTCAGTCCTAACCCGCAGCTCACACTATTATAACGCTGTAACTGTGATCTACACGCAGGTTTACCTGTGGGCCTCAGTTCCATCCTCCAGTGCCCCTGACTATTCTAGTACTGTAAGCCATAGATGGCTCTATCGAGGCACCTCAGTCCTGGGCCGCAGCTCCCACTATTATAGCTCTGTAACTGTGATCCACATGCGGGTATACCTGTGGGCCTCAGTTCCATCCTCCAGTACCCCTGACTATTCTAGTACTGTAAGCCATAGATAGCTCTACCGAGACACCTCAGTCCTGGGCCGCAGCTCCCACTATTATAGCGCTGTAACTGTGATCCACACGTGGGTTTACCTGTGGGCCTCAGTTCCATCCTCCAGTACCCCTGACTATTCTAGTACTGTAAGCCATAGATGGCTCTATCGAGGCACCTCAGTCCTAGGCCGCAGCTCCCACTATAATAGCGCTGTAACTGTGATCCACACGCTGGTTTACCTATGGACCTCAGTGGTGGCCTCCGGTACCCCTGTCTATTCTAGCACTGTAAGCCATAGATGGCTCTACCGAGACACCTCAGTCCTGGGCTGCAGCTCCCACTATTATAGCGCTGTAACTGTGATCCACACGTGGGTTTACTTGTGGGCCTCAGTTCCATCCTCCAGTACCCCTGACTATTCTAGTACTGTAAGCCATAGATGGCTCTATCGAGGCACCTCAGTCCTGGGCCACAGCTCCCACTATTATAGCGCTGTAACTGTGATCAACACGCGGGTTTACCTGTGGGCCTCAGTGGCGGCCTCCACTACCCCTGTCTATTCTAGCACAGTAAGCCATAGATAGCTCTACCGAGACACCTCAGTCCTAACCCGCAGCTCACACTATTATAACGCTGTAACTGTGATCTACACGCAGGTTTACCTGTGGGCCTCAGTTCCATCCTCCAGTGCCCCTGACTATTCTAGTACTGTAAGCCATAGATGGCTCTATCGAGGCACCTCAGTCCTGGGCCGCAGCTCCCACTATTATAGCGCTGTAACTGTGATCCACACGCCAGTTTACCTGTTCGCCTCAGTGGTGGCCTCCAGTAACCCTGTCTATTCTAGCACTGTAAGCCATAAATGGCTCTATCAAGGCACCTCAGTCCTGGGCCGCAGCTCCCACTATTATAGCGCTGTAACTGTGATCCACACGCGGGTTTACCTGTGGGCCTCAGTGGTGGCCTCCAGTACCCCTGTCTATTCTAGCACTGTAAGCCATAGATGGCTCTATCAAGGCACCTCAGTCCTGGGCCGCAGCTCCCACTATTATAGCGCTGTAACTGTGATCCACACGCGGGTTTACCTGTGGGCCTCAGTGGTGGCCTCCAGTACCCCTGTCTATTCTAGCCCTGTAAGCCACAGATAGGTCTATCGAGACACCTCAGTCCTAGGCCGCAGCTCCCACTATTATAGCGTTGTAACTGTGATCCACACGTTGGTTTACCTGTGGGCCTCAGTGTTGGCCTCCAGTAACCCTGCCTATTCTAGCACTGTAAGCCATAGATGGCTCTATCGAGGCACCTCAGTCCTAGGCCGCAGCTCCCACTATTATAGCGTTGTAACTGTGATCCACACGTTGGTTTACCTGTGGGCCTCAGTGGTGGCCTCCAGTACCCCTGTCTATTCTAGCACTGTAAGCCATAGATGGCTCTATCGAGGCACCTCAGTCCTGGGCCGCAGCTCCCACTATTATAGCGCTGTAACTGTGATCCACACGTGGGTTTACCTGTGGGCCTCAGTTCCATCCTCCAGTACCCCTGCCTATTCTAGTACTGTAAGCCATAGATGGCTCTATCGAGACACCTCAGTCCGGGGCCGCAGCTCCCACTATTATAGCGCTGTAACTATGATCCACACGCCGGTTTACCTGTTCGCCTCAGTGGTGGCCTCCAGTAGCCCTGTCTATTCTAGCACTGTAAGCCATAGATGGCTCTATCAAGGTACCTCAGTCCTGGGCCGAAGCTCCCACTATTATAGCGCTGTAACTGTGATCCACACGCGGGTTTACCTGTGGGCCTCAGTGGTGGCCTCCAGTACCCCTGTCTATTCTAGCACTGTAAGCCATAGATGGCTCTATCAATGCACCTCAGTCCTGGGCCGCAGCTCCCACTATTATAGCGCTGTAACTGTGATCCACACGCGAGTTTACCTGTGGGCCTCAGTGGTGGCCTTCAGTACCCCGGTCTATTCTAGCACTGTAAGCCACAGATAGCTCTATCGAGACACCTCAGTCCTAGGCCCCAGCTCCCACTATTATAGTACTGTAACTGAATTCCACACGCGGGTTTACCTGTGATTGCTCAGTCCTGGCCTCCAGTACCCTGACTATTCTAGCACTGTAAGCCATAGATGGCTCTATCAAGGCACCTCAGTCCTGGGCCGCAGCTCTCACTATTATAGCGCTCTAACTGTGATCCACACGCGGGTTTACCTGTGATTGCTCAGTCCTGGCCTCCAGTACCCCTGTCTATTCTAGCAATGTAAGCCATAGATGGCTCTACCGAGACACCTCAGTCCTAACCCGCAGCTCCCACTATTATAGCGCTGTAACTGTGATCCACACGCGGGTTTACCTGTGGGCCTCAGTGGTGGCCTCCAGTACCCCTGTCTATTCTACCACTGTAAGCCATAGATGGCTCTATCAGTGCACCTCAGTCCTGGGCCGCAGCTCCCACTATTATAGCGCTGTAACTGTGATCCACACGCGGGTTTACCTGTGGGCCTCAGTGGTGGCCTTCAGTACCCCTGTCTATTCTAGTACTGTAAGCCACAGATAGATCTACCAAGCCACCTCAGTCCTGGGTTGCAGCTCCCACTATTATAGCGCTGTAACTGTGATCCACACGCGGGTATACCCATGGACCTCAGTTCCATCCTCCAGTACCTCTGTCTATTCTAGCACTGTAAGCCATACATTGGCTCTATCGAGGCACCTCAGTCCTGGCCTGCAGCTCCCACTATTATAGCGCTGTAACTGTGATCCACATGTGGGTTTACCTGTGGACCTCAGTGGTGGCCTCCAGTACCCCTGTCTATTCTAGTACTGTAAGCCAAAGATGGCTCTATCAAGGCACCTCAGTCCTGGGCCTCAGCTCCCACTATTATAGCTCTGTAACTGTGATCCACACGCGGGTATACCTGTGGGCCTCAGTTCCATCCTCCAGTACCCCTGACTATTCTAGTACTGTAAGCCATAGATAGCTCTACCGAGACACCTCAGTCCTAGGCCGCAGCTCCCACTATAATAGCGCTGTAACTGTGATACACACGCTGGTTTACCTATGGACCTCAGTGGTGGCCTCCGGTACCCCTGTCTATTCTAGCACTGTAAGCCATAGATGGCTCTACCGAGACACCTCAGTCCTGGGCTGCAGCTCCCACTATTATAGCTCTGTAACTGTGATCCACACGCGGGTATGCCTGTGGGCCTCAGTTCCATCCTCCAGTACCCCTGACTATTCTAGTACTGTAAGCCATAGATGGCTCTTTCGAGGCACCTCAGTCCTGGGCCACAGCTCCCACTATTATAGCGCTGTAACTGTGATCAACACGCGGGTTTACCTGTGGGCCTCAGTGGCGGCCTCCAGTGCCCCTGACTATTCTAGTACTGTAAGCCATAGATGGCTCTGTCGAGGCACCTCAGTCCTGGGCCGCAGCTCCCACTATTATAGCGCTGTAACTGTGATCCACACGCCAGTTTACCTGTTCGCCTCAGTGGTGGCCTCCAGTAACCCTGTCTATTCTAGCACTGTAAGCCAAAAATGGCTTTATCAAGGCACCTCAGTCCTGGGCCGCAGCTCCCACTATTATAGCGCTGTAACTGTGATCCACACGCGGGTTTACCTGTGGGCCTCAGTGGTGGCCTCCAGTACCCCTGTCTATTCTAGCACTGTAAGCCATAGATGGCTCTATCAAGGCACCTCAGTCCTGGGCCGCAGCTCCCACTATTATAGCGCTGTAACTGTGATCCACACGCAGGTTTACCTGTGGGCCTCAGTGGTGGCCTCCAGTACCCCTGTCTATTCTAGCCCTGTAAGCCACAGATAGCTCTATCGAGACACCTCAGTCCTAGGCCGCAGCTCCCACTATTATAGCGTTGTAACTGTGATCCACACGTTGGTTTATCTGTGGGCCTCAGTGGTGGCCTCCAGTACCCCTGTCTATTCTAGCACTGTAAGCCATAGATGGCTCTATCGAGGCACCTCAGTCCTGGGCCGCAGCTCCCACTATTATAGCGCTGTAACTGTGATCCACACGTGGGTTTACCTGTGGGCCTCAGTTCCATCCTCCAGTACCCCTGCCTATTCTAGTACTGTAAGCCATAGATGGCTCTATCGAGACACCTCAGTCCGGGGCCGCAGCTCCCACTATTATAGCGCTGTAACTATGATCCACACGCCGGTTTACCTGTTCGCCTCAGTGGTGGCCTCCAGTAGCCCTGTCTATTCTAGCACTGTAAGCCATAGATGGCTCTATCAAGGTACCTCAGTCCTGGGCCGCAGCTCCCACTATTATAGCGCTGTAACTGTGATCCACACGCGGGTTTACCTGTGGGCCTCAGTGGTGGCCTCCAGTACCCCTGTCTATTCTAGCACTGTAAGCCATAGATGGCTCTATCAATGCACCTCAGTCCTGGGCCGCAGCTCCCACTATTATAGCGCTGTAACTGTGATCCACACGCGGGTTTACCTGTGGGCCTCAGTGGTGGCCTTCAGTACCCCGGTCTATTCTAGCACTGTAAGCCACAGATAGCTCTATCGAGACACCTCAGTCCTAGGCCGCAGCTCCCACTATTAAAGCGCTGTTACTGTGATCCACACGTTGATTTACCTGTGGGCCTCAGTTCCATCCTCCAGTACCCCTGTCTATTCTAGCTCTGTAAGCCATAGATAGCTCTACCGAGACACCTCAGTCCTGGGCAGCAGCTCCCACTATTATAGCGCTGTAACTGAATTCCACACGCGGGTTTACCTGTGGGCCTCAGTGGCGGCCTCCAGTACCCCTGTCTATTCTAGCACTGTAAGCCATAAATGGCTCTATCAAGGCACCTCAGTCCTGGGCCGCAGCTCCCACTATTATAGCGCTGTAACTGTGATCCACACGCGGGTTTACCTGTGGGCCTCAGTGGTGGCCTCCAGTACCCCTGTCTATTCTAGCACTGTAAGCCATAGATGGCTCTATCAAGGCACCTCAGTCCTGGGCCGCAGCTCCCACTATTATAGCGCTGTAACTGTGATCCACACGCGGGTTTACCTGTGGGCCTCAGTGGTGGCCTCCAGTACCCCTGTCTATTCTAGCCCTGTAAGCCACAGATAGGTCTATCGAGACACCTCAGTCCTAGGCCGCAGCTCCCACTATTATAGCGTTGTAACTGTGATCCACACGTTGGTTTACCTGTGGGCCTCAGTGTTGGCCTCCAGTAACCCTGCCTATTCTAGCACTGTAAGCCATAGATGGCTCTATCGAGGCACCTCAGTCCTAGGCCGCAGCTCCCACTATTATAGCGTTGTAACTGTGATCCACACGTTGGTTTACCTGTGGGCCTCAGTGGTGGCCTCCAGTACCCCTGTCTATTCTAGCACTGTAAGCCATAGATGGCTCTATCGAGGCACCTCAGTCCTGGGCCGCAGCTCCCACTATTATAGCGCTGTAACTGTGATCCACACGTGGGTTTACCTGTGGGCCTCAGTTCCATCCTCCAGTACCCCTGCCTATTCTAGTACTGTAAGCCATAGATGGCTCTATCGAGACACCTCAGTCCGGGGCCGCAGCTCCCACTATTATAGCGCTGTAACTATGATCCACACGCCGGTTTACCTGTTCGCCTCAGTGGTGGCCTCCAGTAGCCCTGTCTATTCTAGCACTGTAAGCCATAGATGGCTCTATCAAGGTACCTCAGTCCTGGGCCGAAGCTCCCACTATTATAGCGCTGTAACTGTGATCCACACGCGGGTTTACCTGTGGGCCTCAGTGGTGGCCTCCAGTACCCCTGTCTATTCTAGCACTGTAAGCCATAGATGGCTCTATCAATGCACCTCAGTCCTGGGCCGCAGCTCCCACTATTATAGCGCTGTAACTGTGATCCACACGCGAGTTTACCTGTGGGCCTCAGTGGTGGCCTTCAGTACCCCGGTCTATTCTAGCACTGTAAGCCACAGATAGCTCTATCGAGACACCTCAGTCCTAGGCCCCAGCTCCCACTATTATAGTACTGTAACTGAATTCCACACGCGGGTTTACCTGTGATTGCTCAGTCCTGGCCTCCAGTACCCTGACTATTCTAGCACTGTAAGCCATAGATGGCTCTATCAAGGCACCTCAGTCCTGGGCCGCAGCTCTCACTATTATAGCGCTCTAACTGTGATCCACACGCGGGTTTACCTGTGATTGCTCAGTCCTGGCCTCCAGTACCCCTGTCTATTCTAGCAATGTAAGCCATAGATGGCTCTACCGAGACACCTCAGTCCTAACCCGCAGCTCCCACTATTATAGCGCTGTAACTGTGATCCACACGCGGGTTTACCTGTGGGCCTCAGTGGTGGCCTCCAGTACCCCTGTCTATTCTACCACTGTAAGCCATAGATGGCTCTATCAGTGCACCTCAGTCCTGGGCCGCAGCTCCCACTATTATAGCGCTGTAACTGTGATCCACACGCGGGTTTACCTGTGGGCCTCAGTGGTGGCCTTCAGTACCCCTGTCTATTCTAGTACTGTAAGCCACAGATAGATCTACCAAGCCACCTCAGTCCTGGGTTGCAGCTCCCACTATTATAGCGCTGTAACTGTGATCCACACGCGGGTATACCCATGGACCTCAGTTCCATCCTCCAGTACCTCTGTCTATTCTAGCACTGTAAGCCATACATTGGCTCTATCGAGGCACCTCAGTCCTGGCCTGCAGCTCCCACTATTATAGCGCTGTAACTGTGATCCACATGTGGGTTTACCTGTGGACCTCAGTGGTGGCCTCCAGTACCCCTGTCTATTCTAGTACTGTAAGCCAAAGATGGCTCTATCAAGGCACCTCAGTCCTGGGCCTCAGCTCCCACTATTATAGCTCTGTAACTGTGATCCACACGCGGGTATACCTGTGGGCCTCAGTTCCATCCTCCAGTACCCCTGACTATTCTAGTACTGTAAGCCATAGATAGCTCTACCGAGACACCTCAGTCCTAGGCCGCAGCTCCCACTATAATAGCGCTGTAACTGTGATACACACGCTGGTTTACCTATGGACCTCAGTGGTGGCCTCCGGTACCCCTGTCTATTCTAGCACTGTAAGCCATAGATGGCTCTACCGAGACACCTCAGTCCTGGGCTGCAGCTCCCACTATTATAGCTCTGTAACTGTGATCCACACGCGGGTATGCCTGTGGGCCTCAGTTCCATCCTCCAGTACCCCTGACTATTCTAGTACTGTAAGCCATAGATGGCTCTTTCGAGGCACCTCAGTCCTGGGCCACAGCTCCCACTATTATAGCGCTGTAACTGTGATCAACACGCGGGTTTACCTGTGGGCCTCAGTGGCGGCCTCCAGTGCCCCTGACTATTCTAGTACTGTAAGCCATAGATGGCTCTGTCGAGGCACCTCAGTCCTGGGCCGCAGCTCCCACTATTATAGCGCTGTAACTGTGATCCACACGCCAGTTTACCTGTTCGCCTCAGTGGTGGCCTCCAGTAACCCTGTCTATTCTAGCACTGTAAGCCAAAAATGGCTTTATCAAGGCACCTCAGTCCTGGGCCGCAGCTCCCACTATTATAGCGCTGTAACTGTGATCCACACGCGGGTTTACCTGTGGGCCTCAGTGGTGGCCTCCAGTACCCCTGTCTATTCTAGCACTGTAAGCCATAGATGGCTCTATCAAGGCACCTCAGTCCTGGGCCGCAGCTCCCACTATTATAGCGCTGTAACTGTGATCCACACGCAGGTTTACCTGTGGGCCTCAGTGGTGGCCTCCAGTACCCCTGTCTATTCTAGCCCTGTAAGCCACAGATAGCTCTATCGAGACACCTCAGTCCTAGGCCGCAGCTCCCACTATTATAGCGTTGTAACTGTGATCCACACGTTGGTTTATCTGTGGGCCTCAGTGGTGGCCTCCAGTACCCCTGTCTATTCTAGCACTGTAAGCCATAGATGGCTCTATCGAGGCACCTCAGTCCTGGGCCGCAGCTCCCACTATTATAGCGCTGTAACTGTGATCCACACGTGGGTTTACCTGTGGGCCTCAGTTCCATCCTCCAGTACCCCTGCCTATTCTAGTACTGTAAGCCATAGATGGCTCTATCGAGACACCTCAGTCCGGGGCCGCAGCTCCCACTATTATAGCGCTGTAACTATGATCCACACGCCGGTTTACCTGTTCGCCTCAGTGGTGGCCTCCAGTAGCCCTGTCTATTCTAGCACTGTAAGCCATAGATGGCTCTATCAAGGTACCTCAGTCCTGGGCCGCAGCTCCCACTATTATAGCGCTGTAACTGTGATCCACACGCGGGTTTACCTGTGGGCCTCAGTGGTGGCCTCCAGTACCCCTGTCTATTCTAGCACTGTAAGCCATAGATGGCTCTATCAATGCACCTCAGTCCTGGGCCGCAGCTCCCACTATTATAGCGCTGTAACTGTGATCCACACGCGGGTTTACCTGTGGGCCTCAGTGGTGGCCTTCAGTACCCCGGTCTATTCTAGCACTGTAAGCCACAGATAGCTCTATCGAGACACCTCAGTCCTAGGCCGCAGCTCCCACTATTAAAGCGCTGTTACTGTGATCCACACGTTGATTTACCTGTGGGCCTCAGTTCCATCCTCCAGTACCCCTGTCTATTCTAGCTCTGTAAGCCATAGATAGCTCTACCGAGACACCTCAGTCCTGGGCAGCAGCTCCCACTATTATAGCGCTGTAACTGAATTCCACACGCGGGTTTACCTGTGGGCCTCAGTGGCGGCCTCCAGTACCCCTGTCTATTCTAGCACTGTAAGCCATAGATGGCTCTATCGAGGCACCTCAGTCCTGGGCCGCAGCTCCCATTTTTATAGCGCTGTAACTGTGATCCACACGCGGGTTTACCTGTGGACCTCAGTGGTGGCCTCCAGTACCCCTGTCTATTCTAGCACTGTAAGCCAAAGATGGCTCTATCGAGGCACCTCAGTCCTGCGCTGCAGCTCCCACTATTATAGCGCTGTAACTGTGATCCACACGTTGGTTTACCTGTGGACCTCAGTCCTGGCCTCCAGTACCCCTGTCTATTCTAGCACTGTAAGCCATAGATGGCTCTACCGAGACACCTCAGTCCTGGCCTGCAGCTCCCACTATTATAGCGCTGTAACTGTGATCCACATGCCGGTTTACCTGTGGGCCTAAGTGGTGGCCTCCAGTACCCCTGTCTATTCTAGTACTGTAAGCCATAGATGGCTCTATCGAGACACCTCAGTCCTAGGCCGCAGCTCCCACTATTATTGTACTGTAACTGAATTCCACACGCGGGTTTACCTGTGATTGCTCAGTCCTGGCCTCCAGTACCCTGACTATTCTAGCACTGTATGCCACAGATAGCTCTACCGAGACACCTCAGTCCTAACCCGCACCTCCCACTTTTATAGCGCTATAACTGTGATCCACACGCCGGTTTACCTGTTCGCCTCAGTGGTGCCCTCCAGTACCCCTGTCTATTCTAGTACTGTAAGCCAAAGATGGCTCTATCAAGGCACCTCAGTCCTGGGCCGCAGCTCCCACTATTATAGCGCTGTAACTGTGATCCACACGCCGGTTTACCTGTTCGCCTCAGTGGTGGCCTCCAGTAACCCTGTCTATTCTAGCACTGTAAGCCATAGATGGCTCTATCAAGGCACCTCAGTCCTGGGCCGCAGCTCTCACTATTATAGCGCTGTAACTGTGATCCACACGCGGGTTTACCTGCGATTGCTCAGTCCTGGCCTCCAGTACCCCTGTCTATTCTAGCACTGTAAGCCATAGATAGCTCTACCGAGACACCTCAGTCCTAACCCGCAGCTCCCACTATTATAGCGCTGTAACTGTGATCCACACGCGGGTTTACCTGTGGGCCTCAGTGGTGGCCTTCAGTACCCCTGTCTATTCTAGCACTGTAAGCCACAGATAGCTCTATCGAGACACCTGTCCTAGGCCGCAGCTCCCACTATTATAGCGTTGTAACTGCGATCCACACGTTGGATCACCTGTGGGCCTCAGTGGTAGCCTCCAGTACCCCTGTATATTCTAGCACTGTAAGCCAAAGATGGCTCTATTGAGGCACCTCAGTCCTGCGCCGCAGCTCCCATTTTTATAGCGCTGTAACTGTGATCCACACGTGGGTTTACCTGTGGACCTCAGTGGTGGCCTCCAGTACCCCTGTCTATTCTAGCACTGTAAGCCAAAGATGGCTCTATTGAGGCACCTCAGTCCTGCGCCGCAGCTCCCACTATTATAGCGCTGTAACTGTGATCCACACGTGGGTTTACCTGTGGGCCTCAGTTCCATCCTCCAGTACCCCTGACTATTCTAGTACTGTAAGCCATAGATGGCTCTATCGAGGCACCTCAGTCCTGGGCCACAGCTCCCACTATTATAGCGCTGTAACTGTGATCAACACGCAGGTTTACCTGTGGGCCTCAGTGGCGGCCTCCACTACCCCTGTCTATTCTAGCACAGTAAGCCACAGATAGCTCTACCGAGACACCTCAGTCCTAACCCGCAGCTCCCACTATTATAACGCTGTAACTGTGATCTACACGCAGGTTTACCTGTGGGCCTCAGTTCCATCCTCCAGTGCCCCTGACTATTCTAGTACTGTAAGCCATAGATGGCTCTATCGAGGCACCTCAGTCCTGGGCCGCAGCTCCCACTATTATAGCGCTGTAACTGTGATCCACACGCCAGTTTACCTGTTCGCCTCAGTGGTGGCCTCCAGTAACCCTGTCTATTCTAGCACTGTAAGCCATAAATGGCTCTATCAAGGCATCTCAGTCCTGGGCCGCAGCTCCCACTATTATAGCGCTGTAACTGTGATCCACACGTGGGTTTACCTGTGGGCCTCAGTGGTGGCCTCCAGTACCCCTGTCTATTCTAGCACTGTAAGCCATAGATGGCTCTATCAAGGCACCTCAGTCCTGGGCCGCAGCTCCCACTATTATAGCGCTGTAAATGTGATCCACACGCGGGTTTACCTGTGGGCCTCAGTGGTGGCCTCCAGTACCCCTGTCTATTCTAGCCCTGTAAGCCACAGATAGCTCTATCGAGACACCTCAGTCCTAGGCCGCAGCTCCCACTATTATAGCGTTGTAACTGTGATCCACACGTTGGTTTACCTGTGGGCCTCAGTGGTGGCCTCCAGTAGCCCTGTCTATTCTAGCACTGTAAGCCATAGATGGCTCTATCGAGGCACCTCAGTCCTAGGCCGCAGCTCCCACTATTATAGCGTTGTAACTGTGATCCACACGTTGGTTTACCTGTGGGCCTCAGTGGTGGCCTCCAGTACCCCTGTCTATTCTAGCACTGTAAGCCATAGATGGCTCTATCGAGGCACCTCAGTCCTGGGCCGCAGCTCCCACTATTATAGCGCTGTAACTGTGATCCACACGTGGGTTTACCTGTGGGCCTCAGTTCCATCCTCCAGTACCCCTGCCTATTCTAGTACTGTAAGCCATAGATGGCTCTATCGAGACACCTCAGTCCGGGGCCGCAGCTCCCACTATTATAGCGCTGTAACTATGATCCACACGCCGGTTTACCTGTTCGCCTCAGTGGTGGCCTCCAGTAGCCCTGTCTATTCTAGCACTGTAAGCCATAGATGGCTCTATCAATGCACCTCAGTCCTGGGCCGCAGCTCCCACTATTATAGCGCTGTAACTGTGATCCACACGCGGGTTTACCTGTGGGCCTCAGTGGTGGCCTTCAGTACCCCGGTCTATTCTAGCACTGTAAGCCACAGATAGCTCTATCGAGACACCTCAGTCCTAGGCCGCAGCTCCCACTATTATAGCGCTGTTACTGTGATCCACACGTTGATTTACCTGTGGGCCTCAGTTCCATCCTCCAGTACCCCTGTCTATTCTAGCTCTGTAAGCCATAGATAGCTCTACCGAGACACCTCAGTCCTGGGCAGCAGCTCCCACTATTATAGCGCTGTAACTGAATTCCACACGCGGGTTTACCTGTGGGCCTCAGTGGCGGCCTCCAGTACCCCTGTCTATTCTAGCACTGTAAGCCATAGATGGCTCTATCGAGGCACCTCAGTCCTGGGCCGCATCTCCCATTTTTATAGCGCTGTAACTGTGATCCACACGCGGGTTTACATGTGGACCTCAGTGGTGGCCTCCAGTACCCCTGTCTATTCTAGCACTGTAAGCCAAAGATGGCTCTATCGAGGCACCTCAGTCCTGCGCCGCAGCTCCCACTATTATAGCGCTGTAACTGTGATCCACACGTTGGTTTACCTGTGGACCTCAGTCCTGGCCTCCAGTACCCCTGTCTATTCTAGCACTGTAAGCCATAGATGGCTCTACCGAGACACCTCAGTCCTGGCCTGCAGCTCCCACTATTATAGCGCTGTAACTGTGATCCACATGCCGGTTTACCTGTGGGCCTAAGTGGTGGCCTCCAGTACCCCTGTCTATTCTAGTACTGTAAGCCATAGATGGCTCTATCGAGACACCTCAGTCCTAGGCCGCAGCTCCCACTATTATAGTACTGTAACTGAATTCCACACGCGGGTTTACCTGTGATTGCTCAGTCCTGGCCTCCAGTACCCTGACTATTCTAGCACTGTATGCCACAGATAGCTCTACCGAGACACCTCAGTCCTAACCCGCAGCTCCCACTTTTATAGCGCTATAACTGTGATCCACACGCCGGTTTACCTGTTCACCTCAGTGGTGCCCTCCAGTACCCCTGTCTATTCTAGTACTGTAAGCCAAAGATGGCTCTATCAAGGCACCTCAGTCCTGGGCCGCAGCTCCCACTATTATAGCGCTGTAACTGTGATCCACACGCCGGTTTACCTGTTCGCCTCAGTGGTGGCCTCCAGTAACCCTGTCTATTCTAGCACTGTAAGCCATAGATGGCTCTATCAAGGCACCTCAGTCCTGGGCCGCAGCTCTCACTATTATAGCGCTGTAACTGTGATCCACACGCGGGTTTACCTGTGATTGCTCAGTCCTGGCCTCCAGTACCCCTGTCTATTCTAGCACTGTAAGCCATGGATAGCTCTACCGAGACACCTCAGTCCTAACCCGCAGCTCCCACTATTATAGCGCTGTAACTGTGATCCACACGCGGGTTTACCTGTGGGCCTCAGTGGTGGCCTCCAGTACCCCTGTCTATTCTAGCACTGTAAGCCATAGATGGCTCTATCAATGCACCTCAGTCCTGGGCCGCAGCTCCCACTATTATAGCGCTGTAACTGTGATCCACACGCGGGTTTACCTGTGGGCCTCAGTGGTAGCCTCCAGTACCCCTGTATATTCTAGCACTGTAAGCCATAGATGGCTCTATTGAGGCACCTCAGTCCTGGGCCGCAGCTCCCACTATTACAGCGCTGTAACTGAATTCCACACGCGGGTTTACCTGTGGGCCTCAGTGGTGGCCTCCAGTACCCCTGTCTATTCTAGCACTGTAAGCCACAGATGGCTCTATCGAGGCACCTCAGTCCTGGGCCGCAGCTCCCATTTTTATAGCGCTGTAACTGTGATCCACACGCGGGTTTACCTGTGGACCTCAGTGGTGGCCTCCAGTACCCCTGTCTATTCTAGCACTGTAAGCCATAGATGGCTCTACCGAGACACCTCAGTCCTAGGCCGCAGCTCCCATTATTATAGCGTTGTAACTGTGATCCACATGCCAGTTTACCTGAGGGCCTCAATCCTGGCCTCCAGTACCCCTGTCTATTCTAGCACTGTAAGCCATAGATGGCTCTACCGAGACACCTCAGTCCTAGGCCGCAGCTCCCACTATTATAGCGCTGTAACTGTGATCCACACGCCAGTTTACCTGAGGGCCTCAGTCCTGGCATTCAGTACCCCTGTCTATTCTAGCACTGTAAGCCATAGATGGCTCTACCGAAACACCTCAGTCCTAGGCCGCAGCTCCCACTATTATAGCGCTGTAACTGTGATCCACACGCCAGTTTACCTGAGGGCCTCAGTCCTGGCATTCAGTACCCCTGTCTATTTTATCCATATATAGCTCTACCAATGCACATCATTCCAAACCTGGAGCACCCATTGCTATCATAGCTCTGTAATCTACACACTTTTGTACCAAATACCTTTAATCCTGGCCCCTGTAGCCCACGTGTGGCTTCTAATTCACCTCCAGACTGGCCTGCAGTTCATGCTGCTCCAACACAGTAGCTCACACACAGCTTATCCAGTGCAGCTCCATATGTACAACCCGCACACAGCCCTGCTGACACGCCACAGCCGTGGACTGCAGCAGCTCCTTGGTAGTCTAGCAACAAAATCCACACACAGCTCGGCTGAGGTACCTCACTCTTGGCCAGTGGCACCATTTTCTATTCTCGCGTTGGGGCTCGTATCTCTGCCGATGCACCTCAACCAGGTTTTTGTGATCCATACTGCTCTAGCTTCAGGATGAACAATCTTCAGCTATTTTAGTAAAAGGATAGCGCGTTCTGCAAGATACTCTAAGACAAATGGGTAAAATAGACTATAATAGCAGTAACAGGTCAGGTCTGGGACCAGGCCAACATCTTAAACTTCACGACACTCAGATGGCCCACATTCCATCGTATGCACTTCTACAGTAAACGGATGCCATATTTTACACTGGGCTTTCGTTACAGAACAGGTGCAAAGGAAACATCTAAACCAGCGGGTCTGCGGCTCCTAATCATGGGGTCCACAGCTGCTTGGAATATTAAATAATATTAAAAGATTAATAAAGTATTGTTGGACATGGCCCTTCTTAAGGGATTTCCCTAAAACATTTTGCTTTTTCTCCTCCTGGTTTTTGCTGATTCTCTTTCCGTGGCCTTAAGACTCTGGGCGCTTTCCCACTGTAATGCAATGTGAAAGCACGCGCACTCTTCATACACATGCTAGGAGGCAGTGCTCACTTGATTGATTTACGATTTGTACCTGTGAGTGCCCTGTAAAAAGGTACACCACATACCCAGGGCAGGTGGGATGCAGCACTGATTGTGCCACCCACCAGAATAGCCCTTCAAACATGTATCAAGCCTGCTATTGAGGGCCTGTGGATGCACAGTTGAGCCTATGCCCAGGTTGGCATTTTTACCTCATTTGCCAACCCTGAGTGGGCTTTCCACTACCTCTAGAGCACCCGAGGGTAAGCCCTGAGGGGTGGAGCAAGTGGTAGGTGAAAGGCAGGGCAGGTACACATGAGTGTTCCCTGCCCAGGTAGTAAAGAACCCCCATGTGGGTTTTCCCTACCCAGAAGGTTGTCTCTTCCCATGGGACAATGCATGGGTTTTGCTGATTCTCTTTTTGTGGCCTTAGGGCCCTGGGCACATTCCCACTGTCAATACAGTGTGAAAGTGTGCGCAGCCTCCTCCACACATTAAGAAGTGGTGCTTACTTGATGTTTTTAAACATTGCAACATTGCAGGCCTATGTGTGCGCACTTGCACGCATGATGTTTTTAAACATGTGTCAAAGCCTGCTGTTGCATGCCTATGTGTGCTCACTTGCTTGCATGATGTTTTTAAACATGTGTCAAAGCCTGCTGTTGCAGGCCTATGTGTGCACACTTGCACGCATGATGTTTTTAAACATGTGTCAAAGCCTGTCATTGCAGGCCTATGTGTGCGCACTTGCACGCATGATGTTTTTAAACATGTGTCTAAGCCTGTCATTGCAGGCCTATGTGTACGCACTTGCACGCATGATGTTTTTAAACATATGTCAAAGCCTGCCATTGCAGGCATGTGTGTGCGCAATTGCACTTATGCTCGGGTTGGCCTTTCTAAACCCCTGGCCAATCTTGAGGGGACCTTTCACTACCACTAGGGCACCCCTGGGGTAAGTCTTAAGGGGTGAAGCAAGTGGTAGGTGAAAGGCAGGGCAGATACACGTGTGTTCCCTGCCCAGGTAGTGAAGAATACCCATGTGTGTTTTCACTACCTATGAGGTTTGCTCTTACCATAGGTTAAATGGGAAAATGGTTGAAATGGCTTCAAGCTGCAATAGTGGCTTACAGTGGAGCAGCCTCATAATGTTTCCTATCATTGGTTTCACAATGACATACCCTCTCCTGTTGTAAATAGGGATTTGCCATTACTATATTAAAAATTCCACTTCTAAAAAGTGGACATTTCTTTGCTCTAAAACTCTTTGTGTGCCTTTTACTTTGACTCCAGTCTGCAACAGAGGATGGGGGAGCACATCTGTGCATTCCCCAGAGACAGCTACAAATATTGGGCATGCAACTAGAATGACAGTTCTCAGCCATCTGGAGGCCTGGCTGGATAGATTGGAGGAAGAGGTTTTGACACTTGGCCTCTGGGAGCCAGCTCATGGCCCCACTAAAGAGTAAAATCTGAATTCCATGGCCCCCTGACAGACAAGACTGACATTTAGGGGGGACATCTGTGGTTCAAAGGGAAACCATCTGAACCAACCCCAATTTCAAAGTCACACTACAATATAACTACTGGTGGGCAGAGATACACTTGTGGGAACATGGGACCGGACATCCTGAAAGTGCGTGGTGCACACTGCCAGAGGAATCTTGTTCACAAGGAGGATTACTTCCATTGGAAGGGACCGTGCACCCTTCCTGAATATGTGTTTGGCCTGGGCTGACTACCTGCTGCTGTGTGGCACCCTGAAGTGTGCTCTCCAAGGGCTTGCTGGCTTGCCCCTGTTCTCTGGTGGATGTCTCAGGGACATCAAACACCTCCCTCGAGGGACCCACACCATCTACCTGTGACACCTGGAGAGCGGTCCCCTCTTAAGTGCCCACATCGTCTGCTGGATCCCAACTGGTAGAGCGGTGTGAGGGTGGAAATAAGAATTGTGCCTGAAGACCAGATTGCCTTGTGCAGAGCCCCAATAAGTACTGCCGCATCTAAGTAGCGTTGCCCTGCATCGTGGAGCCTCAATGTGCATAAGCATCTTGTTGGTGGCGAGTGGATTCACCGGTTGTGGGACCCCGTATGGCCTGCCTCGTCGATCGTGCCACATCTCTCTTGTGCAACACGCCAACTGCATGCTCATTGCGTGCGGTGTCCAATTCACAGGTTGCAACCCTCGGAGGTGGGGGAATACCCGTAGTAGTGCCTTATTCTACCTCATGCAGCACTGCTGAACTTGCGCCTGTGTGTGTGACCAGAATTGTCTGGTGTGACTTAGAATAACGCACACCAGACATTGAGCCTCATTTCCAGAGAGGTACAGAATCTGCAACTCTTCATTGTGTGTGACCGGAATTGTCTGGTGCAATTCAGAACAACGCGCACCAGATGTTGTGCCTCATTTCCAAGGAGGTACGGAATTTGCAACTCTTTGTGTGTGTGTGACCAGAATTGTCTGGTGCAACTCGTACCAATGTGCACCAGACTTTGTTCCTCATTTCCAGGGAGCTACAGAGAAGCCAATTTGTGTTCCATGGTACCGGGATTGCCCTGGTGCTACTTTGATCGATGTGTTCAACGGGGTGCCTCTTTCTTCTGAGAGGCTTCCCTGCTTGATCCCCCATACATCAATTGTTCCTTTCATGCCCTCAGTACGTTGGACCTACCCCCACCTTCTTCCCTGGGACCCTTTGAAAGTGTGACTCCGACGGTGATCGGCATAGGATCTGGAAGTATGTTTTCTTTATCTCCAGCCCATGGATGTAGAGGGGTCGGGGACAGCTGACTGGTGGTGGAGGGCATGGGGTCTGCATGTGTAATATCAACTGACCCGCAGGATATCAGTGCACCGCATTAGGGTGCTGTAGGCGTGCGAGTGCGCTCCATGTGGGCCTGTCTTATATCCGAGGCACCGCGTACCGATGCTGAATGAGTGTGCATGAGTGTCTGTCTGTGATTACCTACACCACATGGCTCTGTTGCCTTACACGTTTATTCCTTGCCAAAAGCATACTACGTCTGACATTGGTTTTTACCCATGTGGCCTTGGCCCATGGTGCTGCTTAAAAGTATTGTAATTATCTGTGTGTTCACATTTCTGATATCTTTGTGATCTGGTGTGCACCCTATAACTGTGTGGTATTGAAAAATAATAATTTCTCAGGTGGGCCCTGTTTTGCACCGCATAAGGGTGCTGGGGGGTAAAGTAGGATCTTTCCCAAGTGTGCATACTACTGATGTCATTTTAACACGGTTGGGCCTAGTACTGTTAGTGATATTTCCAAATGTGATTTATGCCCAAAATACATGATGTTCATGTTGTCTTAATCAATGTGTGTGTTGAATTGAAACTTCATTTACATACACGACGTGTGAAGTCTCTTTTATGACGCTCAGTGTATTTATTGTGTGGGAGTGCTGTGCCAATGCTTTACACATTGCCTCTCAGATAAGTCTGACTGCTCAGTGCCAAGCTACCCAAGGGTGAGCACAGGTTATACAGTGTGTGTAATCACTCACCCCTGACAGGAGTGCTAGATTCTGCCTGGCTAGGGCCTCGCCTCAGCCAACCAGAACGTGCCGGGTCCAACAAGTATTTATACTATGAAGCAAAATGTAAATTGAAACATTTAAAATGTTCTGTAAATTTGAAGGAATTTGAAATTGTAGGCTAAAAATTAAGCTGGTATCTTCATATTGATTCATGGGAGCAGTGCAAGGGCATCAAACAGAATATGGGCTCAGTTAAATTTAGAAAAGGTCAAGCATTCCCATTCAAATTTAGATTTTTTTTTACATTTATGAATTAAATGCAATATTTCATCATTTGTGTATTTGTTTGATTAATGCTTGGTTTTGTATTTTTTATATTGTTTTGCAGTTCAAATTATCTAAATTGCTCATGCATGGGTCCTCACATTCCAATAATGACTCGGTGCGGGTGCTCGCCTTCCAATAATGACCCAGTGATGACTCAGTGTGGGTCCATGCCTTCCAATAATGACTCAGTGTGGGTCCTCACCTTCCAGCAATGACGGCTCAGTACGGGTCCTTGCCTCCCATTAATGACTCATTGTGGGGCCCTGGGTTCCAATAATGACTCATTGTGGGTCCTCGGGTTCCAATAATGACTCAGTGGGGGTCCCCGGGTTCCAATTTTTTTTTTTTTTTTTTACAGAGTTTTATATAGCGCGAACTTGACCCGAAGGTATCGGGTATCAGAGCGCTTTACATAGCACCAGTTGCATTACATGAGGACACATTCATTTTTTGTTAGGCACGGGGAGATTAAGTGATTTGCCCAGAATCACAGGATGTTCAGTGTCATTGCCGAGACTTGAACCCAGTTCCCCAGATTCGAGGTCGACCGCCCTAACCGTTAGGCCAACTCCTCCCCCTAATAATAATAATGATTCATTGGGGGTTCCCGGGTTCCAGTATGATTAAGTGGGGGTCCACAGATGTCAAAAGGTTAAGAACCGCTAATCTAGACAGAGAGAACTGGGAGGCTGGCTACCTATGCTAGCCAACAACTGGAGGTAGCCTTCAACCAAGACCCACAATCCCCCATTGGGCTGTTTTTCCTTAAACAGAAAGTTTGACACTATAAGAAGTAAAATAAATGTTCACAGCTGTGACTTTAGCAAGAGCATTAATCACAACAAAATAGAAATATCCCAGGCCTCCAGGTTTCGACTATTGGCTGAAAAAATGTCAAAAGTCAAACAAAGAGAGAACATGCAACGAGCGTGCAGCGGGGAAAGAGAAATACGGGCGAATATGGCACTCTTTTGGAATATCACCACAAAAAAATGTAATGGTTTACTGCAGGGGACAGCATCATTTTTTATTAGGTTACAAATTGTTTTACAGATTTTTTTCCTTTTTTGCAAATATTTATCTAGTACAGCAGGTTAACAATTGCAAACAAGTATGACTATGAATGGGTGCTTTGATGTTTTTATTTGATCTCACCCGAAAATAAGAATAATAAAAAATCCCTAAGAAACATTCTTTACCCAGTCCATGCTGCACCAGTAAATAACTCCAATTTGTTGAATCAGTCAGCGCCACTCTATGCCCCTTCTGCGGGACAGCACCACTTTTTATTGGGCCTGTTGCAATATCTTATTTGAAGACTTCAATGTATTTGAAAAACGGGTTTGTCTCATTGTTAAGGTTAGACTGTGAGACCACAGCTCCCCGAGGCCCCGTGTATGGCACATGAGACGCTATGTCTTGGACACCTCCCAGGTCTATCGTGGAGGGTACCTTCTGCCCTTCATCTATGGCTGTCTCACACTTTTCTCACCTGCCAGTCTTTGAAGATAGACCCAGCAAGGGTTAATGACGGCGGCCATATTTATCAGGTGCAGGAAAATGGGACAGACCCTTTCTTATCATGGCTCCTACTGTGGAGAAATAGCTCCTGTGGCCTAAGAAGAATTAAATGCTATTTCCTTTTCAAAATAGGCATTGATATAGCCAGTAGATCTCATCTTTATAATGTGAGGTCCAGGCTGTTGGCTTTGCCAATGTTTGTCTGCAAACTATTGTTTAAAAAGATAACATTTAATTAAAAAAATCGAATTACTATAGGAAAAGTAAACAAATATCTTATGGTATCTCAAAACTGTACATTGAATGGAATATTTCCAATCTTAATCAATGTTTTGTTTATTTTTTAAACACTTTTCACTCATGAAACTCTGCACAGAATTCAAAAAGAATAAGGAAGGGTCAGAATGTAAAGTAAATTGCTAGCCAAGGCTTAATTTACTTTCAGAAGGATTCAGTCATTGGTCCTATGCAGTAGCGCAGGAACTGGATGTATGTGCCTCCAGGAGAAGTGTCATGCTAATTACACCTCACTCAGACACCAGATGAATGAGTGCAGCAGATGCCCCTTCCCCCAGCGCCATGAATCCCTTTCAATCAATCAATCAATCAACTCGGATTTGTAGAGTGCGGCCGTAGGAAAGTGCCCCTTTTTGACATGGTCCCCCCCCCCACTTTTTGCCTGGTATTCAATGCAATTTTGACAAAAGTGCGCTGGGTTTCTGCTATCCAGGTCCCCAGTGCCAAATCTCTTTCCCTAAAACTGTACAATTGTTCCCCCAATAGCCAATACCTTTAGCACCCACTGTAAGTCACTAATAAATGGTACCCCTTGTACCCAGGCAAAGGAGGCTAAGGAGGGTCCATAAGGGCTGCAGCGTGTATTGTGCCCCCCTAAGGGACCCCTCAGCACCATCATGAGAACTGCAATTGCAGGCTGCGTGCCGAGGTGCAGAGAAAAGCGAGGAGACAACTTGGCACACCCCCTGTGTGCCATGACTACATACTCTGCAGTACAGGTAAGTCCCCTTACAGCCCTAAGGCAGGGTGCACTATACTTCATGAATGGACATATCTGCATGAGCAGATATGACCCTGGGATGTCTAAATCGATTCTTAGATATTATATGTGAGCAGGGAAGCCATTTTAAATGCATGTGCTGGACACTGGTGATTACGAGTCCCCCAGCTACATGATGGCTCACTGAAACTAGAGATGTTTGATATCAGACATCTCGCACTAATAAGCCCACACTGATGCCAGTGATGGATTTATTAATATATGCACTCAGAGGGCACCTTAGAGTTGCCCCCTGAAAACCTACTGTCTACTAGTGAACTGGCTGACTGGTGTAGACCAGCCTGCCACCACAGACAGCCTTCTGACCCCCAGCAGGTGAGAACCTGCGCTCTCTGAAGACAGAAACAATGCCTGCTCCGGTCGGAGGTCTAGTCACCTCCTCCAAGCAGGATGGCTAAGTAATCAGCATATCAAGGCAGGAGGCTTCAAAGGCGTCTGCCACCCTTGATATGTGACCCAAGGCTTCCGCAGACAGGGGAAATGCCACTCCCTGCCCCAGGCACATTTGGCGATACAAAAGGGGATGATGGACGGAACGTTTGAGCCAATCAAACACTCACCCCCAGTCAACTGATCTGGGTTTAATCCATCATCATTCTTTAGCTCACTCCACCACCCCAGTTCAGACATGGCCATATGCAAATCAGTCTGACCCTGTGCCTCATGGGAACAGTCCAGCCCGAACTGCCAAGCCATGTCTTCCCTGGACCGGAAACAAGCATCCTAGGACCGGTTTCTGGCATTCCAGCCGTCATCAGCCAGGCTTGCTTGAATCCAGTGGCAAAGTGAGCAAGGGACCCACGTCTGGGCATACCCCCGCCAACTTAGGGCGAACAAAGCGATACAAAAGGGGATGATGGACGGAACGCTTGAGCCAATCAAACACTCACCCCCAGTCAACTGATCTGGGTTTAATCCATCATCATTCTTTAGCTCACTCCACCACCCCAGTTCAGACATGGCCATATGCAAATCAGTCTGACCCTGTGCCTCATGGGAACAGTCCAGCCCGAACTGCCAAGCCATGTCTTCCCTGGACCGGAAACAAGCATCCTAGGACCGGTTACTGGCATTCCAGCCGTCATCAGCCAGGCTTGCTTGAATCCAGTGGCAAAGTGAGCAAGGGACCCACGTCTGGGCATACCCCCGCCAACTTAGGGCGAACAAAGCGATACAAAAGGGGATGATGGACGGAACGTTTGAGCCAATCAAACACTCACCCCAGTCAACTGATCTGGGTTTAATCCATCATCATTCTTTAGCTCACTCCACCACCCCAGTTCAGACATGGCCATATGCAAATCAGTCTGACCCTGTGCCTCATGGGAACAGTCCAGCCCGAACTGCCAAGCCAGGGTCAGACTGATTTGCATATGGCCATGTCTGAACTGGGGTGGTGGAGTGAGCTAAAGAATGATGATGGATTAAACCCAGATCAGTTGACTGGGGGTGAGTGTTTGATTGGCTCAAACGTTCCGTCCATCATCCCCTTTTGTACCCCCAGGCACATTTGGCACCAGGACAGGCGGTAAAATAAGCTAGTCAGGAGGCGTGTTCCCCCATCATGATAGTTCCACCCCTAAGATGGTTTAACTGATGTGAACACAAAACTTAGAATTCTACCATCTTGGTTTTGGTGGAATTAGGCTCCCTGGGTCAGGGTTATGCCCACTTCCCTCAGGAAATGGTCATATAGAAGGTGTCGACACCCTAAAGGTAAGTAGCCCATTGGCTATTACCTGTCACTCCTCTTAACGACCCTAAATTGAGTATTCAGGAGGCACCCCTGATGCCAGGAACTCCGATTCGATGGATCCAGAAGAAGAGGACAAAGAAGAGCAGCAAGAAAACGAGAACTGAAGCCTTGGCGCCAAACCCCTGACTGCATGCACCAGTCTTGACATTCTTGACCAAGTGACTCGTCCTGCAGCTGAGCAACTACCAAGAACCCCAGTAGACTACCAGCCTTTTGCAAATTGCCAGGAATCTCCCTTGGAGTAGAGGAGCTACCCCCCCCCCTGCAGTCAGCAGGCACCGAAGAAGCAGAGTCCGGTTTACCGTGTTGCTGCTCCCCGGCCAGCCTGACAGCAGCCCCCCAGGAGGAGGTACCTGTGCTGCTGAAGGACAGATATGTCCCCCCCTACAGACTGAGAGGACACCAGGACCAACCGAAGCCGCACAGAACCAATACCCAGTGTACCAGACCCCTTGCAGCAGCCAAGGCCTGTTTAAGTTCAGTCAGGACTCTAACAGCATTGAGACTGAGCAGCCATTGAAGAACATCAGCACCACAGAGACCCACTTCCAGAGTGGCTCAGCTGCCCTGATTGTTGCACCCTCATCTGGAGAGACTGACAACTGCAAGGCCCTATACCGCACAGAGCTCAGACAAATTTTCCATTCTGCACCCGAGCTCCCCAGCCCGGGTATCGACGAACTGACTGTACCGCCTTGTTCCCAGGACCCTTGTGACCCGAGCCCCCCATTGGGAGCTCTCAGACTTGTCCCAAAGTCCCCCACTGCAGCCTGTTTCTAGGTGGCTCCCTTTCTTTCCACCGGCGTAGCATGCCAAGCACCAACCCGACCAGCACCTCTGCACCCAGACGCCCCAGAGCAGGTAAAGAACATCTGCTGGTGGTACTTTGCACCCTGGCCCCCTATGACTCTAAATCCCTAAGAAGACTCCCAGAAACGGACTGTAAATAACTTGTTTCCGACCGACCGATTACGATGGTCGGAAACTATTCGGACTTTCCGACTCAGTTCCGAATCACGTCTGAACGCCATTCAGAAAAACCGAATGGTCGGTGCCGAATCTATGGACTGCGTTTCCGACCGATCGATTACGATGTCGGATTCGGACAGCCTTTCCAACTCGGATTCTCCAACACAGATCGGCTGTTGGAATCCGACTTTGGTGGCCTGTAGCAGGCCCCCCTTCAACCGGAGGCCTCCGGTTCGGGCCCATGGGTCCCCTCTTTCCAACCATGCACAGTGTGGCAGGCACAATGGGGTGCCCGCCACAGGGTGCAAGGTTTCCCCCAACCACCCCTTTCTTCAATGGGAGCCTGTGTTGTCGGTCGGAACACAGGCTCCCATCGAAGTCAATTAGAGACCGACCAAATGGTGTTCGGAAACATCGTAATCGGTCGGTCGGACTCCCCGAATCCGATTCCGACACTGAGTCGGTCGGAATGCTTTCCGACCGACATCGTGATGAGGCCCTTTAGGTGTTATAATTTTTTGCTCTGTAAACCAATAAGGGTTGCCTGTACTCTTTACACAGTGTACCTCGTTTTGGTCCACTATATAAACAGCCAGCTTCCTACAGTGGCTAATCACCCGTGAGGGTATCCAGCAGCTGGGTTCTTGCTGGGATCAGGCAAAGAATTGAAGGGAAAAAACAAGGAGAAAGCAATGAAAACGAGGGAAAAGCAAGGAGAGAGCACTCA
Organism: Calotriton arnoldi; assembly: GCA_963921515.1. NCBI lineage: Eukaryota > Metazoa > Chordata > Amphibia > Caudata > Salamandridae > Calotriton > Calotriton arnoldi. Next base: position 1,089,915 of record CAWUFW010006096.1, on the reverse strand, counting down.
AAAAACAGGGAAAAAAGCAAGGAGAAAGCAGTGAAAATGAGGGAAAAGAAGGAGAAGGCACTAAAAAAACAGGGGAAAAAGCAAGGAGAGAGTGAAAACAAGGGAAAAGCAAGGAGAAGGCAATGAAAAAATGGGAAAAGCAAGGAGAGAGCAGTGAACAAGGGAAAAGCAGGAGAAAGTAGTGAAAACAAGGGAAAAGCAGGAGAAGGTAGTGAAAACGAGGGAAAAGCAAGGAGGAGACAGGAGCAAGAGCGATGTAGCAGCACATGGAGAGCTGGGCCTGGCACCTTCTCAATGGGGTCGTGCTTCGGCCTCCATAAAGTAGGTCCTGAGAGGAGGCAAGGGCACTCGGAGGCAATGGGCGGGGCTAGGCCATAGGCGGGAAAACGGGCAGCAGACGGGAGCAGCAATGAGGGAGAAAAGCAATGAAAATGAGGGAAAAGCAATGAGAAGGCACTTGAAAAATGGGGAAAAGGAAGGAGAAAGCAGAGAAAACAAGCATTGGCATAGCCAATAGGTCTCGCTTTTGGGACCTTGTAAGTATTTAGTTATGCAGCACAATATCCTTGGTGCAACAACATCAACTGTTGCATGGCTAAGCACTTATAAGGTCCCAAAGGCGAGACCTATTGGCTATGCCAATGCTTGTTACTATTGTTTTTGCCTTCTGTATTTTTTAATATTTAATAAACCTGCATGCTGTCTAAACTTAGAGAGGTAGAGAGAGGTAGAGGTAAAGAGGTAGAGAGAGGTAGAGGTAAAGAGGTAGAGAGAGGTAGAGGTAAAGAGGAAGAGAGAGGTAGAGAGGTAGAGAGGGAGGTAAAGAGAGGTAGAGGTAGAGAGAGGTAAAGAGAGGTAGAGAGAGGTAGAGAGAGAGAGGTAGAGAGAGGTAGAGAGAGGTAGAGAGAGAGAGGTAGAGAGAGGTAGAGGTGTAGAGAGAGGTAGAGAGGTAGATGTAGAGAGGTAGAGAGAGGTAGAGAGAGGTAGAGAGAGGTAGAGAGAGGTAGAGAGGTGTAGAGAGAGAGGTGTAGAGAGAGAGAGGTAGAGAGAGAGAGGTAGAGAGAGAGGTAGGTAGAGAGAGAGGTAGAGAGAGAGGTAGAGAGAGAGAGAGGTAGAGAGAGAGGTAGAGAGAGGGGTAGAGAGAGGTAGAGGTTGAGAGAGGTAGAGATAGAGGTAGAGAGGTGTAGAGAGAGAGAGAGGTAGAGAGAGAGGTAGAGAGGTAGAGAGAGGAAGAGAGGTAGAGAGAGGAAGAGAGGTAGAGAGAGGTAGAGAGAGAGATAGAGAGAGAGGTAGAGAGAGAGGTAGAGAGAGAGAGAGAGGTAGAGGTACAGAGGCAGAGAGGCAGAGAGGCAGAGAGGCAGAGAGGCAGAGAGGCAGAGAGGCAGAGAGGGGTGTAGAGGTAGAGAGAGGTAGAGAGAGGTAGAGAGAGGTAGAGAGAGGTGTAGAGAGAGGTAGAGGTGTAGAGAGGTAGAGAGAGGTAGAGAGGTAGAGAGAGAGAGGTAGAGAGAGGTAGAGAGAGAGGTAGAGAGAGAGGTAGAGGTTGAGAGAGGTAGAGATAGAGGTAGAGAGGTGTAGAGAGAGAGAGGTAGAGAGAGGTAGAGAGGTATAGAGAGAGGTAGAGAGAGAGATAGAGAGAGAGGTAGAGAGAGAGGTAGAGGTAGAGAGAGAGGTAGAGGTACAGAGGCAGAGAGGCAGAGAGGCAGAGAGGTGTAGAGAGGTGTAGAGGTAGAGAGAGGTAGAGAGAGGTAGAGAGAGGTAGAGAGAGGTGTAGAGAGAGAGAGGTAGAGGTGTAGAGAGGTAGAGAGAGGTAGAGAAGTAGAGAGAGGTAGAGAGAGAGAGGTAGAGAGAGAGAGGTAGAGAGGTAGAGCAGTTCATGAAAATGCTCAGGTGCCAGGATCAGTTTTTAGGCCACAAAGCTGCGGGTTCATGTTTAATACTTTATTGGGCGATTAATTAAAACACATACGATATACTCAGTAATGCAGGCAAGCTGACCCTTTCTATGTAAACAAGGAGGCACTGCTCGCTCCTGCAGGCAAAACGCCGTGGGATGCGAGGAATGCGAGGAATGCAGCTGAGGGGGGGAGGGGTGAGGGGAGTGCAGCCGAGAGCACACAAAGCGTTTCCCTTGCGGGAGCGAGCAGGGGCACCATCTGGTTGCAAGTTAATTACAAACAGATGGTTTCAAAGCTCGCTCCCGCAAGGGAATCACCAAACGTGCACGCGTTGCCATTGAAAGCAATGCAAAGCGTGCACGTTTCTGGCCCAAAAAGTGAATCGATTCCTAAAGGTCTCCTCCTAAGCAGCGCATGCGCGCTGCATAGGCGAGACCTAAAAAGGGAATAGCAAGGAGAGGGCACTCATAAAATATGTGGAAAAGCAAGGAGAAAGCAGTGAAGATTAGGGAAAAGCAAGGAGAAGGTACTTGAAAAATGAGGAGAAGGCAGTGAAAATGGGGGAAAAGCAAGGAGGAGACAGGAGCTAGAGCAATGCAGCAGCACCGGGAGAGCTGGGCCTGGGACCTGCTCAATGGGGTTGCGCTGCGGCCTCCCTAAAGTAGGTCCTGAGAGGAGGCAAGGGCACTGGGAGGCAAAGGGCGGGGCTAGGCGGGAGACAGGAAAAACAGGTGGCAGACAGGAGGGGCAATGGGGGAGAAACAGGGAGAAAATAAATGAAAATGAGGGAAAAGGAAGGAGAAAAAATGCAAAAAATGGAATATATAGAAGAGGGCACTCATAAAATGAGTGGAAAGCAAGGAGAAAGCTGTGAAAATGAGGGAAAAGCAAGGAGAAGGCACTCAAAAAATGAGTGGAAAAGCAAGGAGGAAGCAGTGAAAATTAGGAAAAAGCAAGGAGAAGGCACTCGAAAAATGAGGGGGAAAGAAAGGAGAAGGCAGTGAAAACAGGGACGAAGCAAGGAGAAGACAAGAGCAAGAGTGATTCAACAGCTAGGAGAAAGCTGGGCCTGGGAATGGCTGAATGCATGAATGAATAAGTGTGATTTATAGAGTTCAGAAGGTATCCCAAAGGGTGCCCCAGCACTGCCAGTAAAAGGAGAAGGCAACCCCAAAATGACTAGAAGATTATATTGTGAAAAACAGCCATTTTTTGAGTTATTTCAGTAAACCGGGCTTTGTTGTTTATAGAACATAGATTGGTGGGAAGATTATCGTTCATTGCCTTTGCAGCTATTAAAAAAAAATGACTTGCCATGCTTCATATGAACCTTGGAATCTGGAACAATTTGAAACTGGAAGAGCATAGATTCCTATTTGTGGCGTAATGCTTGAACCTGGCCCTGAGAAAATGTGCGCCAAAACAGGAGCTTTCATACAATATGTGGAATGCAGGAGATAAAACAAAAACAATCTTTAAAGTCTGATCTTCATCCATACCCCAGCAAAAATATCCGCTGCTGTGCTTTACACCCAAACTGGGAAGGGTCGGGAGTCACGCAGTCCGAGGAGGGTGGTATTTGAGGGGGAAAGCAGCACACAAGGGAAAGTGCTAGAATGCCCATGAACTCTCATGGAGTACTGAACGAAAAGAAAAAAGTAATCATAAATGTGAGCAGTGGAAGGATACAAGTCAGTCAATCAAAAGGATGTAACGAGGTTATGCTCTGGGAAGGGACTAACACAAGAAGATGAAGGCAAGCCATTAAATAAGAAGCAAGCACATGAGAGTGACAATAAAGCCAAAAAATGGTAAGCAATGGGAGGGCTTTGAGCCCACTGTGAGTTCACAATTGGTCTTTTGCAACCGAAGAACTTGCGCAGCTAGCAGGTGAGACCGAAAATGGCTACAAACTTTGTCCCTTCAAAGCTAAAAGCCACAATTTGTCCTTTTCATCGTAAGTAAACTGTCTTCAACTATGAGACTCTCACAGGCCATCTGCGGCACACACTCACTCAAAGTCCAAATAAAAACATAATGTCTTTTTGGAAAAGTGTCTGGTCACCATCTCACCCGCAGCTCTCAGAGGTTTCACAGATGTTGATAATTCAATGTGACCTTGGCACATTCGGATCCATGTAGTGTTTTAGTATTTTCATATTAGTATTTTCATATTAGTATTTTCATCACAGTCCCTGTAGGCAGTATTAAGGGGTAATCTCCTGAAACATGTTTCACAGTCAATACTGATTACCAGAGGAGCTTAAATGTACCTAATCATGATTAACACAGCAAAGAAAGTGGGGTATTGCTAGAAGAAGAGTGGCTGGGCTGATCATACAGGGGGATACCTGTACTTCATGCAGAAGGCCCAGACCATGCATCCTCAGAAAGCCTTCGATGCTTCCTTTCTGAGTCGCCCAGTGGGGAGCTGGTGGCACAGTTTCTGCGGCTGCCATGCCAGGCGCCTTGCTCTTGACACAGATTCCATCCACCCGCTGAGGTGACCCCTTTCTCTGACGGCTTCCAAACACATCCGTGCAGTGTGCCTTGTTGGCGTACATGTTTGTTGTGTGCGCGCCCTCTGCACCGCTGCACACCGATGGAACCCAGCAATGAGTCCAAAAAACAGGAGAAACACAGCCCCTGCTGAGCAGTTGGGGTAGGGGGCATCTGACCCACCTTCTGCCGGAGCCTTCAACTAATATCGACTCCATGTGATGTTAAGGATGTGGCAGCGGCACACTGCCAAACTACCCTCTTGCATCCTAACAGGACCTTGTTGCCACAGGAAACGCAGGAACTGTGTTTCTGAGGAGGGGTAGTGGCTGGCAAGAAGCTGCCTGAGGCCACTGTCCACCTCAATCTTATGCAACCCAATGAGATGCTCATTGGAAGGCCCAGTACTATTTGTGGCTCTCCTGTGAGGTGCCAAGGCAGGTCTTGAAGCTGGAACTTGCAGGTAGTCTGCCTTCTTTGCAAATGTAGGTATTTTTCTCTCAATAAGACAGACAAGGTTTTTATACCACTACATTTTGTGTAATACAATTACCCAAATTTGGTATACATACATACACACACAAATACACAAAACAAATATATTCAAATACTTTTTTTAAAACGCTAAAACGTTTATTGACAAAATTAATGAAAAAAGTCATTGAGAGGCCAGCGGCAACAATATTATCCACTCTGGGATTAATAATCTGAAAATAATGTCTGAGTGATTAATGCCAATGGTGTACTCCCTTGGAAGTCATTCTGGAGGGTACAAAGGTCTAGTGCCAGGTTCAGTACATGTCCGACACGTGTGTCACAACTGAGATCTATGCCGGCAAGTCACAGATGTTTGGTCCAGATTTTGCTGACTGAGAAGTGGATCCATTTGAGGTACAAGAGAAGTTTCTGGAAGATCCTAATGTAGATCCCCGAGGCATCAATGATGATACAATGATGTGTAGGTGGAATGCTGTAGACTAGACATCTTTACAGCTCTTGAGTAAGAATCTGATTGGCTCCAAATGCAAGCCTTGAAATTCACCATCCATGAGAGAATTTCTGGAAGTCTTGAGGGATCTCCATTTGGATATTTTAGACGTTGTGCAATAGCGTGGTCAGATTCTGTATATACCATGGATGCTACAGGTCCTAGACCATTCTTGTCATGTAATATGTTCATTTTTGATCCACAAAAGCTAGAACTGCAACTGACTGTCATGATATTGACGCGGAATACCTTTACATACAATGAATGAACATGGGAATCATTTACATACTCGTCTGTCAATTTATTTAGTACTGCGGATAACTATTGATAACTTGTTAGCGGCTCGCTTACTTCTCCAGATTCCTCGGAGACAATCAGCAAGACCCGCACTAAGGAAACTTCATTGGCTCCCAGTTAAGTCCCGAATTCAATTTAAGGCTATGTGTTTAGCGCACAGAGCCTTTTGGAAGACTGGCCCTGCCATCATCCAGCCCCTCATTACTCCGTACCACCCTCCTAGGAGTCTTCGTTCCAGCTCCGCTTTCCGTGCTACTACAAGGAAAGTACGTAGGTCCAGCTGGGGCGGCCGTTCTTTTTCGTTCAATGCTGCTAATCTTTGGAATTCTCTTCCTTTTGCTCTCAGAAGGGAATCCAATATGCAGTCCTTCCGTAAACTCCTTAAGACCCATCTTTTAGTACCACTCACTAACCTGTCATGACACTGTTTGCCATATCCAAAGCGCTACGAGGCCTCAGGGTAGTAACGCGCTATATAAAACTATTTTCATTCATTTCATTCATTCATTCATCACTAACGCCATTACACTCTCTCACGATCTACTACTTTACCACCATCTACTGAATGTTACTAGGACAATACAAAACAGAGACAGAAATACCTCCTTTGCTTTTAATCCAATCTCCAACCACGCTTTCCTCACCGAAACCTCCATCCTGCATTTAGCATCCTATACAGCAGTTTATTTTGCTGTCATTCCCTCACTAACCTCCCAAAACAAGTCCATTCAACATCTACCCTACTCTCAGAATTAGTTTCTTCCATTAGATTCCAGATCCACCTCTAAAATGGAACATCCCATCCTAATTTTATCTCATCCTAGGAACTCTCCTCAGCGCCATCCTGGGGGAAGAGAACACCAAACCTAGGCGCACATCACCAAAGACCATGGCTACATTGTCATCTCGTGTGCCACTCAAGTACAATAAATTGTGCATGATACCATTGCCATTTCACAAATGCCCATCATGCATACATACTAGACATTAATTTTAAATCTAATCTACACCTTCTGACCTTCATGGAGGCCTGGCCTAAATAACAAGTCGAATGGGACCCTTGACATCCCACTCACAGGACCTTCCAGCATCACCTCTGACAGCGGTACAGGTGGTGGGAGGAACTAACAGAAGATCTGCGAGGTCACTCATAATGAGGCCCTTATAGGCAGTTTCTCATTTGTAAAGAGAAAACTGCTTCTCTCCCTTTATGATGCCAAGCGCAATAACACCCTTTTATGGGTAAATTATATAAACAAGCAAAATAAATAATAAAATGAATTTGTTATTGTGAAAATCTGTGGTAAGGACCCTGTCCTGAAGGATCAATGTTGGGCATCGCTAATGAAGTCCATTGGATAACTAATACAGCCTTGACTAATACAGCCTTGGAGCCCTCCGTTACGGGCTCTACCAGCCATTAAGACCCCTCCAGCATTAAAGCCCTGAGCCAAAGGCAAGGGCCTTTAACAAGGAAGTAGGCCTTTAATGGCCGGTAGAGCCCGATACAGAGGGCTCTAAGGCTATTAGAACATTCCACCCCTAGATTGAAATCCCCTCGGGCTCCCCCAGGCCTTTGTTGTTTACAACTGTTGTTGTGAACAAACATTGGAATGTTGATGCTCCGGGCATCTATCGGCCATTAGAAGCCCGTAGCACTCCATTGTCTTCAACGGAGCTCTCAACATTCCAGTGTTCTAATAATGGAGAGTCTCTTGGAAGATGCTGGGAAGAGCGATTATTCCTTAGAGATTGTTAGTTCTGCAGGAAATAGCTATTGAAGGTTGCCTTTGGAACAGTATGAATCAATATTTGGAGGCTTAGGTCTTCATTAAAAGTTGCCCATTATCTGATGCAATAATTATAATCTTAGCAGGTGTGATAGTTATCACCAATCACACGTTTTTGGGGAATAACATACAGATTTTGGTACTTACAGCACAAAAAGACGCATGTTCCAGAAAATGCTGGGTATTTTCGTCTGATAAATATTGCAAGGTGTGACCGACCAAAAACTCATCATTCTGAAAGAAGTTACCACACATGTCGGAATATATTGACCCTTTCTTGTTGAGCGTTATACTGTGAAAGTAGAAACTAACAAAGGACCTCAGCACAACCATATGAGTATTTGATGTCTTGTCAGTCTCTTCAATATAGTCAGACTTCTCATGCTACGCGTCGGCCAAACACAGGTAATGCAGTCAGAGGCAGCAGACCTCAGCCAGCTTAGCCCATGTCTATGTGGGCAGAAGCGGGTAGAAATGCATCAGTGTTAAATACCTTTGGAGGGAAAGGAAACCCATCACTACCACAAGAGATGGGGGTGTTCATATTCGTGCCAGAGGCAAGAGTTTCCTCAAGGCAGCACATTGGGGACACCCCTTGAGAAACCCACTTTTGATGTCAAAGGGCTCTTGCCGCATTCTGCTATGGGTACATACAAGTTGACACAATTAAACAACACACATTGGTAAAGCCAGGAGGTCTGACCTTGCCAGGCTGGTGGGAGGGTTATTCTTTTTATTCTACTTTTTTTTTTTGCACGTATATGTCACAAAAAAATATTTAAAAAGTACGCATGCTGCTTCCTAAACATTATAGCTGTGTGGTTCCAGTACAAAACTGACAGAGAAATAACTATCAAATATAATTTTAATAGACAATGGCCAGATGCTTCCCAGCCGGCAGGTGTACTTACAACAGTTATATAATCTCTTTTTAGTATTAATATAATTCACAGGAAACATGATTCTTATTGGAGCAAAGAAAAGATGCCATTTAATTACTGTGACTAGAAGACATAGTGAAAACACACAACTAGACAGAAAAAAACATTGGCAAAGTAAATTACTAACCTAACAGCCCAGCCTCCACAGTGCACTTCTTTTCAGACGTATGTGTTCATGTGCAAGAGAAAAATGCTGTCACTCACAGTGCAAGAAGGCCAATGTCTGAAGTTGGCTGATCCATTGCCCCTTGTTGTCTGGTTTGGTAGGTGGAAGCAAATTTGATTGACAGTTGAGCCGAGCAATCGATGAAGAGCGCTGATTCTATGTATCTATATATCTGGGTTTTTTATTAATTAATTGATTTAGTTTACATGAGGATGGCATGACAGTTGAAGCTGTTTCTAGGCCAGATCTTAAAAAGTGGTCACAGGGTGCCCCTCATTGAAGATTTATTTAAAAAAAAATAGAAAATGCATTAAGATCATACGAGGGGATAAGCATTAAAAAGGGAGAAAAGATAAATTAAAGATTAGGTGATAGGACTTTGGAGGGTGGCGTCTATACAGACATTGTGCAACAAAACATTGACCGGATAGGTTATTCCTGATTCCTCATATATGAGCTTAGACCAACAATTCTAAATTCATGTGATTTATTTCATGCACATGTAGATTAGAACATTCATTAATGTCATAAGATGGATAACACATCATTCAGTATACCATGCTTAAGAAAACATTACAACGAAAACACAAAAATAGTAAACATGTAAAAAAGACATAAACGCCAATACAATTATAAGTGTCCTACAAACAACCAGTCCATATTTGGCACATAAATCACAGGCGGACCATAGACAGTTCCAGCTCTCCTGCCTCTGTATGGGGCAAAGGATTACGCAGTTGTCAAGAGGGTTGCATGCCCACTGGGAAAGAGATTTCTTTTAACCAATTCCCATCCTGCACCCCCAAAGCTCATTCTCCTTTGCCCAGATGTCAGTTGTCAACGCGTTTCAAACCCTGAATGGTTCTAGGGTTCTCCTCAGGACTCGGACTGGGGATCAGTGACTACAAAACAAGAAATGACAAAGCGTGGCGTCAATATAGTTGGGGACCCCTGTTTCTAGGCTACAAGAGTGCAATCTGTTCCAATTCAAAATTACCTGTTGTTGTGGATGCCCAGGCGCTTGTATGTTGTAGCGCCAGTGGTGAACCTGTTCGTTATTTACAGAGGCTGTGGGGACAGGAATAAATCATATAAGCTCAACAATGAAGGAGTGTGGTACACACCGGGTTAATTGGAACCGCTATGGAATTAAAAGGTCGTACCTTCAACGGGTTTCTGGAATTATATACAGTGTCCATGTCATCATACCAATAAAGGGCTGCACTCGCAAGGAAGATTTCCGAATGTTCAATTCTCAGAATTTCCCTGTAGAGAACAAAACCGCATTGAGTATTGTAATCGGGGGCCCTGAAATGGGCATGCTGAAGCTTGGATTAGTTAAGCAGTGTTTGAACGATAGGGACATGCTCTCTTCTACATTCGGTAAAACGCGGGGGTTGAGTGGCCCCAAAGTTGTATATTGTGTAGCGCGGAGCGCTCATACATCAAAGGGACGGTCGCGCTTGCAAAACGGTAACTACCGGCACTCGCGCCGCGATAGCCACTTGCCTTCTGTTTTCAGGAAAGAGGTTTCCTTCCGAATGCCGGCGTGTTCCTCAACTGCTACCACTCGTGAGGGGAGAAGCCTGCTGGTCATGCCTATAACTGAAAAGACCTGGACTGGAATACCAGCCCCAAGGCATGCTGGACTTTGTAGTTTATTACATCTGTAGGTGAGTGATTTCAGAGAGTTCGTTGAGCCCACGGATGGCAGTATCAAATTTCATAATCAAGAAGGCCTCCTTTCTTGCTAACTGACTTGCCGGGTCACCACCCCTGGGAGAAGTTTTGATAGCTGCCAATACAGTCCACTTGAAGTCGTGTTGTGTGTGATTCATCGCGACGAAGTGATCCACCAGTGGAGCAGCCGCTGTCTTATTTTTTACCCTAGAGCGATGTTGCACAATGCGTTGGCGCACCTCCTGGCTCGTTTTGCCAATGTACACTTTTTTGCAAGGGCAAATAATGGCGTACACGACATTCTTCGATTTACAATTTGTAAAGTCGTTATGTCGCCAGTATTTATGTCCATCAGTAAATAGCGTTCCTTCCATCGTGGACCCACACACAGAACATGTGCCACATTTGTGGTGGCCCTGTATTGGTTGAAGATTCAACATAGTACGCAGGTTGTCTTTTCTTGTGGGAAGCAAGGCAGAGCTGATAATTTGTTGGCCAATGCTACGGTTCTTTTTCAGAGCAAAGAGTGGTGGGCCAATGTCTGGAATGGCGCCCTCAATCAAATGCCAGTTGTTACTAATGATCTTCTTCATAGGCTGAGTATGGGGTCCAAATGTAGACACGCAAACAATGCGTTGCGTAGGTGGTTTAGACTTCTTCGTCAAAAGATGTTCCCTCGGTGTCCACCAAGCTCTTTTTAATGAATGGCTCAAAAGCTTGCGGGGGTATCCTCTCTCCACAAGTTTCTTGACCAGGACTTCTGAGTGGAGTTCGAAGTCCTCTTTTCGGGAGCAATTGCGCCTGATTCTTAAAAACTGCCCATATGGCAGGTTGTTTTTAAGACTCCTAGGGTGATAACTCCGATAGTGGAGGGCGTTGTTCTTGTCTGTAGGTTTCGTGTGAAGGGTGGTTATTAATCCGCCATCAGTTGATTTGACCTCTACGTCCAGGAATGCCAGGCTTTTTGTGCTGTACGTTAAACTGAATTTGATATCAGGGCTACGGTTATTAAGCCATTCGTGGAACTCCTTTAACACTGGTACTGGACCTTCCCAGATGCACCACACGTCGTCGATGTACCTGTACCATTGTTTGATGTGGGCACTGTATGGGTTGTTTTGATGCACGAATCGTTGTTCATATTGGGCCATGTACAACACAGCCATCTCTGGAGCAAAGGGACAACCCATGGCTGTCCCCTGTATTTGTACAAAGAATTAGTCTTCAAATTTGAAAAAATTGCGGCGCAGCGCAAATGATGCAAGCTTCAAGATAAATCCCGTATGGACCCGATGTGGTCGGGGTCTTGATTCTAGATAAACTTCAATGGCGTCGAGCCCATCTTGCTGAGGGATTTGTGTATACAAGGATGCTACATCCATTGTCACTAGGATGTGAATGTCAGGGTCAAAAAGGAAGCCCTTGATTCTATTAATAAAATCCATAGTATCACGTAAATAGGAGGGCACCTCGGGCAGAAATGGTTTTAAAAATACATCCACAAACTTGGACACTGGTTCCAATATGGAGTCACACCCGGAAACGATGGGACGGCCGGGTGGGTTTGATGCATCTTTGTGAACCTTAGGTAGGAAGTACAGTTGAGGTATTCGAGGATGTTTTTTGATCAGATACTCAGATTCTTTTGGTCCAAGGATTCCATGTTCGGTTGCTTCTCTAACTGTCATCAGGATTTCATGCATAATCTCTTTAGAAGGATCTTGTGAAATGCGCCGGTACCATTGTTGGTTGTACACATGGCTTCTGCCTTCTATCTGGTAGGCTTCCTTTGACCATAAAACGACGGCCCCGCCCTTGTCCGCTGGCTTAATGACCGCGGCTTGTTGGTTTATTAGTGTCTTTATGGCTTCTTTTTGGGCCTGCGAGATATTTGGTTTTATATGTAGTCGCTTCTTTTCAAGTGCATTGAGGGATGATAGTACTGTGTGTTCGAAAGAGATAATGTCCCTGGGAATCCTATGAGGAGGGGGGCAAAAACTGGATTTATTGCGTAATCCCGATGCTTCAGATTGCATGTTGTTTTCTCTGTCCATGAAGTATGCTCTCAGTCGGATCTTACGGAATAGTTCCATAATTTCCATTTTTACCTTCGTGAAATCCATGATGACCCCAGGTACAAAGGAGAGCCCAAGTTCTAGAACCTCAACCTCTTCCTTGGATAAAGATCTCTTTGTAAGGTTCATTTCGGGTGATTTGTTTATGACTTGTAGTGCTGTCTCCGCGTTGTCATCTCCCATTGTTGGGGCTTGTATCTGCCTCGGGGCTTCTGTTGGCCTGCCCCTAAAAAAGGCCTCTTTTGTTGGTTCCTGTTGGAAGGGCCTTCTCCTGGGTCTGAGTCCCCTGTAGATTCAGACAAAGTGTCCGAAAATGTGAGGAACCTCCTTTTTGATCTTCCTTGATATCCTGAGAGGAACCTCGTAGAATCTGATCTTGTATAAAAGTCTTCCTTGAGATAAGGGTATACTGTCTCGATGTTAAAAGAGTTTTTGTCCTTTTCAAATTTATTAATCTTAAAGTTGATCGTATGATCTTTAAACGTTGCTATTTCCTTAGCGATCTTGTCCAGCAAGGTCTTGACCTCGGAGTCCGTGTGGCTGTCTTTGATCGCTTGAAGTTGCTCTTCAATTTCTTCAGCTTCCTTTTTACAAATTCTTTGTGCCGTCTCGATTGTATGGACCAATGTTTTGTTGCACAATATTTGAGTGGTCCAGGCCGGGTAGTGACAGGACCCAAGCCTCTCTTGTTTCTCCTGTCTATACAGACATTGGCAGTGGCGTGACATACATGAAATACAAACCTAGATTACGGTGAGGAGACCCCATGAAACCCCACTATCAAAGGAGATGGTGAACACCTTCTACACCTATCGAGAATTTTAACGTATTACAAGATGGACACCCTCTTGTAAGGCACATGGCAAGATCCTGGTTGTATGCCAAAATATCAAGTAGAAAATGTCATTTTACAGAAATATTGTGGCCAGAATCTTGGGCTAATGCACTATGGTGAAAGGAAGTATATAAAGGCAAGCATACATTTACTAAACTTAACTCCACCTCTATGTACCTGAAGACATTTATATATCAGCAGGGTGGATAAATATGGAGTTAGATATAGAAATACCTACATATACTTATCTTCACAATATTATCATAGTCAATATTTTGGACACATTATATTTTTGAAGCACAGTATTTAAAATGCAGTGTTTTGGTAGAATAGCCACAAACCTTCCTTTGGCGGTTGTGAAGTACATTGACTTCAGCTGTCCTACAGCCATATGAAATATGTAAAGTTCTTTTTTAATGCATCCTGTTTTCCTTAATGAAAATGTGTCTGTATTTAGAAAAAAATATGTACTTTTTGAAAAGTGTTTTTAAGAGTTGGCAGTGGTTCCTAGCACTATTGCCCACTCCCAAATATTTTTTGGGCATTTACAAAGGGTTACCACCTCCTTTGAGGAGTCTGTAACCTATCAATGGTTTGTGACAGAAATTGTGGTTGCAAAATATTGATATCCCAAATCACAATTTAAAAGCTCTAAACCCCCCTTCCAAATTGCGATACAGTATACACTTTTAAATTCATTTTGCAATTTGGTACACACTTACCGAAACGCAAAATAGTTTTAGTACTTTTAAAAAGCCATTTAGTGGTCTTAAACTCTGTGATTAGGAAAATCGCAGGCTTTGTGACCACTAAATAACTTTTTACACATAGCTCTTAGTTACCCAATGCTAGAAAGGAGATTCCTGGTTGGCTGAGGTATGCACCCAGGCCAGGAAGAAACCACCACTCAATTCAGGGTATGCTAGATACACACTAAAAGATAACCTGTACTCTCCCTCTGGTAGCTTGGCACAGAGCACTCAAGCTGATCTAAAGAGGCAATGTATTTGTGAAACACACACACATAGTAACATAATGAATACACCACAAAAATACTCCACAAAGGTTTAGAAAAATATAATATTATATTCTGAACAAAACAAAATCAAAATGACAAAAATACAATCTGTGGAAGTTGAGATATTGAATTTTAAAAGAATAAATGCAGTAGAGCGCTCAGAAGAAAGTAGCGCTAAAAAAGTTACTTTAGGTCATGCTGGACTGGGATAAAGTCAAAGTTTGAGCCCCCCGCAATGGAGCGCCAGCCGGCTACAAGACCCATGCAGGCCCTTATGAACAAAGTACCTTTCCTGGTCGCAAACAGCAAGATGCATCGATGTCGAGGCTCGCAGTTGCTGTATGAGTCGATCTTCTACATGCAGTGATGGCGATGTGTCAGTTCCGAAAATGGGTGCCGGAGTCAAGAGGCATCGAGGGGATGCATCGATCTCACCAAGCTGCAGCAGCGGCAATACACTGTCCGATGCTTCGATCTCTGGAGGCAATGAGCTAGTTCCGAGGCGATATGCCGATTTTACACCAGCAACAGGGTCGATGCGCCGGTTCTACTACATGCAGACAGGAGAAGCGTTGAAATTCGTGTTGCAAGTATTTGGGCCACTTCCAATGAGCCAGACACAATAGCAGGGGTAGAGACTTTGATATCCCTGAGTCTCAAGGAACAGGATGCAAGCCACAAGCCCTTGGAGATCACTTGGAGTGAAGGCAGAGTCCAGCTCTCCTTCAGTAGCAGAGTCAGAGGGCAGCAGGGCAACAAACAGAAAAGCAGGCATTCCAGATCTGCAGTCCAGCTGAGTCCTTTAAGCAGCCCAGCAGTTCTTCTGGCAGAGCTCAATTTACAAGTCCAGTAGTGTCTGTTATTAGAGTGTCAGAGAACCAGTAGTTATGCCCAAAAGTGCCTTTGGTGTGGGGGTGACTTCAAAGCAGCTCTCTGAAGTGCACAAGTATCCCTTTCAACCTAGTCCTGCCTGCTAGGCGATCAGTCCTTTGTGTGGGAACAGGACACTGCCTATTCAAGTGAAGTGTTAGCCCCTCCCTTCCATCCTACCCAGGCAAGGAAATCAGAATGCAGATGTATGTAGATGGGTACTCAGATATACCTATCCTTCCTTTGTTGTGGCACAAAGTGTAGCTGCCACCCACCCCAGACGTGTATTGGAGACAGAATGTCAGGCACACAGAGCACTGAGTGCAGAGAAATGTCCACTTTCTAAAAGTGGCATTTCTAAAACAGTAATGCTAAATCCAACTTCACCAGTAAGGAAGGTTTATCATTTCCATTCCAAACTTAAGAAAAAGGAAAAAGCTACTCCTCTCTGATCAGGAATTACAGCTTAAAGGTGTATTAAGGAATTCCCAATGCTACCCTATGAGAGGAGTAGGCCTCACAGTTGTGAAAAACAAAATAGGCTGTTTGTCACTACCAAGACATGCAAAACAAATAGGTACATGTCCTACCTTTTACTTACATAGCACCCTGCCCTTATGGTTACTTAGGGCCTACCTTACGGGTGACTTATATGTAATAAAAGAGGAGTTTAAGGCTTGACAAGTAGTTTTAAATGCCATGCCGAAGTGGCAATATACTGCACATAAAGGCACAGCAGTGGCAGGCCTGGGATAGGTTTGAAAGGCTACTTCTGTGGCTAGCACAATCAGTGCTGCAGCCCACTAGTAGCATTTGAAGTACAGGCTCTGGGTATATTGTATGCTACTTTACAAGGGACTTACCAGTACATCAAATATGCCAATCAGGTAGAGACCAATGTCATCTTGTTTAGGGTAGAAGCACATGCACTTTAGCACTGGTTGGCATTGGTAAAGTGCTCAGAGTCCTAAGGCCAACAAAAAGAATCAGCAAAAACAGTAAGTAAAAGGCAAAATATTTGGGGTGAGCCTTCAGAGAGGGCCATTTTCCAACACCCAATAAAAGTGTAAGAATACTCTAACCCTGTGACACCAGTGGTAAATGTCAGTATTCTCACAGGATACTGTCCAATAGCTACTGACCACAATAAACGGCCTCAGAGTGAACCCGCAACACAAACAGCAGCAAAGAGGTGCTAAAATGTTATATCTTATTATGTTATTGGCTTCTGTTTAGAGCCTCAAGATGTTGTTATGCTTTCTCAATATGAATGCCCTTTCATGCTGAACTGGACCTGCCATCAACCGACTGTGTCTGCTTTATCTGATTTTATTACGTGTAGAACACATGTAATGCCTCTAGTGGCTTCTTGGAGCTGATAGCACATGCAATAAAATGTAAAGAACTATAAGTTAGTGGGTTTCAGCTCTATTAACAGTAGGGTGACCTAGTGGCATGGGTGAAAATTCAGGACAATGAGTGTAAAAATTTAGGACAAAGGGTCAAAATTCAGGCAAAAAATTCAGGATAAAAAGGTCAAAATTCTGGACAAAAATTTGGGACAAAAGGTACGTTTTACAGACACAGAGGAGGTTGTGCAATAGTATATAAGTAAGTAAATTGACAACCAACATAAGTAAAGGTCAAAATAAGTTTATATTTGGTTGAGACAATTGTGCACTTCACAGTTTTTCAGTATGGAGAATGCAGGTAAAACTTGCATAGCTAATATCTCAGTAAATGTACCTATTCAGCTGTGGGTCAACCCTGTGACCTTCAGCTGAGTTTGTGTCATCATGTGGTGTTCTATGTTCTGAACTGTACAGATGACATGTTGAATATACTGTCAATGACTGCTGAAAACCCTTTTCTTTTGACATAGGTCACCCTACATATGCCAGAGTCCAACTACATCTTACATGTGGGTTTCTGAGCCTTTTTTCCCCAGATCACTTGGAAGAAAGAGTCCAGTGCATAGCGCACATCTAGAAGGGATTTTTTCTATTGAACGGAGTAGTAGTCAAGTTTTTCTATTGGATGACTAATAACATGAAACGTGTTTTAAATGGCACTCGGTAGGACATTAATGCAACGTAAACATCTAGATTAATCAAATATCTTCACCTTATAACTCTCACGAGTTCATGAAAACATTGGTCTACATTCATTCAGATTTTTGCTGATGCTTCCAGCATGGCTCCTTGTCAAAAGCAGAATGCCATGCCCTAGGCACATGCGGGAGAAAGCGAACACCCCCTGCCGTAACTACTCAAGGGCCCATTGTCCTTCTGTATGTGACAATCAGCCGAAGTCAGAATGACAATGGGCCAGTCCTCAGTCTGTGTGAAGTCGGGGAGGGGCTGCCGCAGCCTCTACAGATTGAGAAGTGCGAGATGGCCCCGATAGCAATAACATTTAAACTTTCATTAGGGCTTCTCAAGGGGAACAGCACAGCTTGCTGCAATTCCCCAAATTACGGACAAATGGTATCCGTAAAAGGAATAATAACGGACAACGGACATCATGCTAAAATAACGGATGGTCCTTGAAATTTACGGACGGTTGGTCACCCTAATCAACAGAAAAAACATGCTGTTAGAGATTTCCTGAACATCAAGTGGTGTTCAATCTTCTTTACTTACAGTGGGAGATTAATCCACAATTTAGGCCCAAGCATCAAGAAAGACGTGCTTCCCCTTCTTTCCCATTTTATTCATGGGATCTCCAGCAGTAGTTGATTTCCCAAACATGAGGGTCAAGTAGGTGCACAGAGGCACAGATTGTTAGCTAGACCACAGTGCCTTACATTGTAAAAATGACGCGAGCTTAGGGAAGGGACTTTGTGTGGATTCTCAAACTCCTCTCCTTCCGCCTCCTATCTTGGAATTGGCCAGAGATGTACTCCTGCCAACTACATGGAGTAAATTCCTTGGCAGTGCCTGAAGGGATCATTGAAGAGGGCTAGGGGAAACGGTTTCTCCACGTGTAAAAATATTTGCCATATGGAGAAGAAGAAGTTGTGTCATTGCACAAGGGAGAGAGAGTGCCACCACGTGTAATCATAGCCACAGTTTATGTGAACAGGATTTCACATCAATTTCCCAAAAGTATATCTGGGAACCTGCACCAGTTACAGTTTCCAAGCATACTTCTGAAAAGAATTGTGAATTAATGACAGTCGTGAAAAGGCACCCATGTGACATCGTACAACTGAAAGAGCACTTTATGATTTTCTTTGTGAAGCAAGCCAACAGTGTCATGTCAAAATACTGAACTGGCCAAGGTCCTGGAGGGAGCAGACATGGACAGGTGTAGCAGTGACACCCAGTGTGCAGTCACAGCATGGTCATGGGGAGGCGCTGCAGAAAGCAGACAGATACCACTAAGCAGGGGGAAGCATAAAGAAAGTGGGAGGAACAAAAGAGAGAAACAGGGAAAGACCAAAGTAGAAAGAAAGAGTGTAACTGAGAGACTGGGAGAGAATTAAGCTGAAAATTAACCTTATCAATGCACAATCAGCCTGTAAGCAGTCCCTCGAAATTCATAACAGTAATTGAGTTTTTTGTTCCATGACTGCTGCCAAAAGATTATATTCAGAAAAAATCTAAAAATGGATTGGGTGAAAAGCTTGAATAATTCTCGGTCGCTAGTAATTACTCATGGTTGCAGACCAGTCCATTATTTTTCACCCATTGCGCCACTCTATGTGGGAACCAACCATATGCAAATAAGCGTTGGTCCTGCTCCAATTAGAACACTCCAGCCTGACCTGCTAGCTGGGGCCCCTCCAGATAAGAGCAAAAGCAAGCCCAGACTGGCGTTGACCTCTATGGCAGGGATACTTGAAGTTCAACTGATGTTTTACTAATTATATTAAGCACTTTCCTAAAATCACAAAGCCAGACTCCATTTTGGGCATGTTAAGTTACTGTACCTTTGGTGCACATTCAGCATGTCATTATCTTTTGCATAACTCATGAAAGTGTCATTTCATCTAAACAATGACTTTGCAATCACAATCACATCACATAATGCGACACAAGACTGCTTAAAGCAATGCAATATCTACGTTTGAAGGTCTGTCAGAAACATTTAGTCCGAGTTGCCGTATTTTCAGCATGCTGGTTTAGACTGGCTATGTGCTGGATTAATAGAAAAACCCCCAATGTAGGCTAGACGTCAGTGGGCAACCCTATAGAAACCTCATGCATTGATCACTGAATTTTAGAGATCTGCGCTCCAGACTATCACAAGAGGTCCTGCCATCTTGCCGTACCATCCACTTTTATGCCAAGAATCAATACAGGGATAAGAGAAGCTGAGTCCAGCTGACTATGTACTTTCCTTCTGAGGAACACTCTCTGCTGGCTGAAATCTAATAATTGCAGCTGATCTGGTGTGAGCAGGTATGAATTGAGCTAGGCCCCAAGAAACTCTAAATGCAAGTTAGCTACTCCATGCTCTCATAGTGTAGCGCATAGAAGTAGTTTTACGGTGGTAGGCTGCTAAGAACATTCCAATTATGTTAGAATGGTTCATTTTATTCTCCCTGCTAGCAACATGCAGAAGTGCTATTTTAGATATATTCTGTGTGGTTGTTACTCATTGTTGGAAATGGGACTCATGATTGGCTGCGGTATGCACCCAGGCCAGGCCAGGCAGGAACCACCACTTTAGCCAGGGTAAGCTAGATACACACTAAAGGATAACTTGTGCTCACCCTCTGGTAGCTTGGCACAGAGCAGTCAGGCTTATCTAACGAGGCAATGTGTAAAGTATTTTTGCAACACACACACACAGTAACACAAGGAATACACCACAGAAAGTCTTCACACAGGTTAAGAAAAATAGAGAATATTTATCTGAGTAAATTAGGACCAAAATGACAAAGATCCAATCAGTGGAAGTCGGCATATTAGTTTGTAAAGATTAAATGCAAAAATAGTGCTTAGGAGTCAATAGCAGTCAAAAGGTTACTTGAGTTTGTGAGAGACCAGTGCAAATCCAAAGTTCGGGCCAATCGTGATGGAGGGCAGGATGGCTACAGGACCCACACAGGGCCCGTTGAGAAAGTACCTTGGTTGGAGCAAAGCGTTGTTGCTGAGGACTCGATGATCAATCACTTCCACACAGTCGGGTCACTGCATCGTCATCAAACTTTACTGAAGTGAAGGCTTGGTAGCTGTTGCCCATCTGCGCTCCAGGTTTCGAGTTCTAGGCCCTCCTCAACTCGCAAGATCCCATCTGCGCCTCATCCCTGGTGGTCCAGTGGCGAGTCAGTCCCTGCTTTCCTGTTCCTTCTCATCCCTTGTGCTGCTGTTCTAGCCTTTTTCATTTTCTATTTTTCTTCTGTATTTCTCTTTTTCCCCTTATTCTCTGCTTCTTTTCATCCTGCCCTTGCCGCTGCTATGTCCCTGTGGCCCTGCCCACTTCCAGCGCCGCTTCCCGCCTCCCAACTGACCAGCCCCTTCCACCTCCCTACCACTATTTAATGGTGGCCGCTGCACGGCTGCACAACGGGTGCACCGCTGGCAAGCTGAAGGTGCACCAATGGCAAGCCCGTCTGCGCCTGGACCGCACCCAGCATCACAGACCCTGACCCCCACGCCTTTTACTGCTACAACGTCAACATCCTCCATGCACTCAACACAGGACGAACCACCGCCTGCCACCTCGCGTCACCGGATGGCACCCAAGCCCCTTTCACCTGCTGTAACTGCACCTTCTTCTGGCTCCGGACACCGCTCCCACCAACTGCACAGACCCCGAGAACCAGACTCGACCACCTCAGCTGCATCCTACTCAACACACACTCCCTCAACAAACATGCTGTGGAGATCTGGGACCTGCTAGACTCCATCTCCCCCGACGTCACCTTCTTCTCAGAAACCTGGATGAACCCACCTCAGCCCAGGACATCTCCACCGCCATCCCCGACGGTTACAAAATCATCCACAAGGATCACACCAACCAACCGGGAAGAGGCATCGCCATCATTAACAAACAAAAAACTCCACCTCACAACTAGCTCCGACGACCACTCACCCGACATGGAGCACCTCCACTTCCAGGTCCAGACCAACCCAAACGCCACACCTCCGCAACATCCTCATCTTCAGACCTACCGGACCCTGTCCCCCCTTCAGTGAATCCATAGCCGACTTCATTGCACACTATGCTCTCGCCTCAATGAACTACATCCTCCTCAGCTCCTTCAATTTCCAACTGGCCAACCTCAATGAGCACAACACCTCATCCCTACTGGGGAACCTCGCCACCATCGGACTTAAACAAATGGTCACCTCCCCAACCCACTCTGCAGGGCACACGCTCAACCCCATCTTCTCCGCAAGCAACAACATATCCGTCAGCCACACCTCTGAACTACATTGGACTGACCACCACTGCGTCCACTTCTCCTTCACCAAACCCATCGAACACCACGGCGCCCACGCTACCTGCGCAGATGCTGGAACAAGGTCTCCGAAGACCAACTCGTCACCTCCCTCCGCAAAACCCCACCGCCGACCTACAGGGCCGCCAACGCCTCAGCATGCAACCTCCACCTATGGATCTCCGACTGCACCAACACACTGGCTCCCCTCAGGAAACCCTCCGGCAAGCAGCCGTCCAAGAAAGCCAGCTGGTTCTCCCCTGCCCTCCAAGAGTCCATACGCACCTGCAGACGGCTCGAGAGAAGATGGAGTAGCAGCAAGACCTCAGCAGACCACGCAGCCTTCAAAACCGCCGTTGCCACACAACACCACCTCATCAGAACCCCAAAGAAAACTGCCATACAGGAACATATCAATGGCAACGCACACAACAGCAAAGAACTCTTTACCGTGATCAAAGAATTTGCCAAACCCAGCACGGATGCCACAGATACCCCCCCAATACCTCTGCGACAACCTCGCCACCTTCTTCCACCGTAAGATCATAGATATCTATGGGGGCGCTAGAGGGCGCACAAGCAAGATGGCCACACTTGCGTGAGGCTCTTGCAGCTCAGGAAGCATAAACGCTAATATCCTGCTCATATGTCGGAGGCCAGATGAAATAAAGGAATAAAGCATCATCAGAAGTCTGTCGGCACTGCGCAACACCAGAGGAACCCGCAGAAACTGTCTAATCGGCGCAGAAACCTGAATACGCTGAGCCCTGGACAGTTCTCAAGTTGGCGGACGCACCCGCCATCTAGCAGCCGCTGCCGCCGAGGAGTAATATGGGAGCCGAGTCATATTTGCAGAGCGAAGGAGCCACTATGGGGTGACGTGCTGGCACGGGATGGCTGCCTCCCCACCCTACAACCAGCAGGAGAAAGCGGCATTCGAGGGAGCCGAGGCGAGACGCTGAGAGGCCTCCACCAACGATCGGGCCGTGAGTAGGACAATTGGTCTGGGGCGTCCGGCCGGCTCCCACGACGTGGCTGAGGTACAGACGGCGCTGCCAGCTCCCTCCCCCGCCACTTACGCTGAGAAGAACCACACAAGCAGAGACATCCTCGCGGTGAGAGGGAGCCGCTGCGTAGACTCGGGCTAACACGGGAGGCACAGGTGAGATCGCTGCCCCCCCTCCCCCTATAACCAGCAGAGGAAATCGGCGCTCAATGGTACCGGGGCGCGAAATTGAGAGTTCTTCGCTGCTGCCCGGGCCGTGAGTTGGGGGCTGCGGGTTGTGAGGGTGCGGGAGAGTGTCTCCCCCCCCCTGCTTCCGGCTCCCGATCGGACGGGCGAAACTACGGGTGACACGCCCTGCCCCCCCGCTGCCCACAGACTTTACTACGCTGCAATGGGTCAAAGTAACTCGGAGGCCAACATGCCGCGCTCCACCTGCGGAGAGATTGATGTTATGCTGTAAAATAAGCGTGTCACGAGGGAAGAAAGGTGGATACAGCGTGCACAGGGCAAGAAACACCTCGGCAGGCCCAGATAACTCGCTTCCAGCTAAGTGGTGCATGATAGGCCCGTCCAACAGACAGAAAACCCCACGAGGCCTCCAGGGCGAACAGCCAGCCAGCAAAGTTTCCACAATTGCACAGACTGTAACGAACGATTGCCCCGAATTGAGACAGCAAAGCGCCGCCTCTGCTCAAAGGGGCCCAGGACATAGCACAACGAGAGCGAGTGCTGCAAAGAAGTCACTGCCCCAGGCCTAAGCGCCTCAACAGCCTGCACCCAGCACAAGTAGGCCTATCTCTGAGTTTCCTGAAGGCCAGGCTAGAAGAGATATATACACAGCGCGAGAGACAGAACATGACCTAGCAGATCTGCTCTGTGACGATTGCGGATAGGCACGGAAAACATCACCTCCCCTACATATTGCCAAAAGGCCAACACAGGCTCAGAAAATCGGTACGTATACACCCTAACATAAGAGCAGCAGCCTAAACGGCCAATAACAATGCAGAGCGCGCAGTACGCTGGGCGGAATTAGAACCCTGAATGTTGTGCAGCGACATCTGCTCTAAAGAACTAGAGATAAGACAGATACACACTCGAATTTCTAGCACCCAGCCCTCCCAACGGGATCCAGAGCAGACAGTTGGATAATTCAACATTGTGCAGACAGCATGGGAAAGGCTGACGGAAAGCAAACCAAGTTACCATTCGAAGCTCGTAAGTCCACCAGAACGCAAGCAGAGTCGGAAGGCAACATGGCAGATGCATTAACCGCAGGCACCCACACCTCGACAGAGGACATGAAAGAACTCCTCCTCACCATGAAATCCAGCCTAACCTCCATAGAGGCCAAAATGGACACTATGTGTACACGCATGGACAATATCACACACAAGCTAGATCAGCATGACGAGCGCCTCAAGGAAGCTGAGCAGCGGGTATCGGACCTGGAAGATACCTCCACTGGACGGAAGGAGCAACTACTAAATATGGAAAGACTTTGGAAAGTGATAGCAGCAAAAAACGAAGACTTAGAATCCAGATCATGCAGGAACAACCTTAGAGTGCCGGAGTCCACGAACGCGGGCTAAATGGAGCAATATGTTGAGCGCCTACTCACCACACTGTTCGGTAGAGAAATGTTTTCTGCGATGCTGATAGTGGAAAGAGCGCACCAATCGCTGACACACCAACCCCCGCCGGGAGCCACTCCAAGGCCGATAATCGCTAGAATATTAAATTACCGAGACCGGGACGAGGCGCTACGACTAGCGAGAGAGAAACAGCTGCTATCGTTCGAAGGCACCGAGGTAGCCATCTACCCAGACTTCACCATGGCGGTTCAGAAAGCTCGTAAAAAATTCCTTCCAGTAAAGAAGAAACTCCAGCAGGCGAACATCACCTATGCCATGTTGTTTACGGCGCGTCTAAGGATCACATACCAAGGCAAACAGCACTTCTTCACGAACCCCCAACACGTGAGCGACTTCCTTAAATCCACACTCAGAAAGCCTTCCAGACATGACTCTTCCTCTAGCCCAACCAGACCCACAGCTGCTCTATCCGATATAGAATGAGAAGAATATTAAGGCACATTCGCTAGGCACCCATGGATACAGACTCAGATAAATGCTGGTGGGCATGTAGACACTCGCTCTAAGCCCACAAAGAAGAAGGTGCAGCGAAGATAAGCAAGGCGAAGCAAAGCAGAACCACTGCAAGGATCTCCCCCCAGAAGTACATCTGGTCCAACCGGAAGTGCGGGACATTATATCATTTACTGAGCGCCCTTGTACGCACGAGGGAGAACTGTGTCGCCCTCTTGACTCTACCCAGAAGGATACCCCTAATATGAACTGGGTTTTTGTTGATGATGATGGTACCACATGCCCCCCATTGGGGAAGCAGTTATGGGCTTTGGGGGGAGGGAGGGGGGTACACGCATCACGGCAGGATTGGGCTGCTGTTGTGGGAGGGGGAGGGAAAGTTTACGAGACGACAACATGGCCACAGTTGACCAGACCAGCGTAACTCTGACACAAAACATGACCATTGCACCCGACACGAGACTGGACGCACGCACTCGAAATGAACCGTCCTGGACCCCCTAGCTATAACATCATAACATGGAACGTGCGCAGCCTAGGAAACCCCCGTAAGCGCAGGCATATCCTAGCATATTTAGATAAACATAATATACAATGTGCTATGCTACAAGAAACAAATCTTGGCCTCTCGGCTCCTACTACATTCGCGGCCCGATGGGCAGTACACCGATGCTTCTCCTCATAATCAAACATAGTCTTCCTTACATAGCCATGGGCTCACAAACGGACCCACAGGGCCGCTATTGTATTATGTGGGGGAACGTGGCATCCCAATCCATAACATTCGTCTGTTGTTACGGACCCAACATTGTTGACCCCGAATTTTTGCATATCCTATGGGGGGAAATACTGGACATTGGCTCCACCCATGTAGTGAGGGGCGGGGATTTCAATATTACATTAGATCCGGAAATGGATCGATCACACCCACAGTCACACCACTACACAAATGCCCAACGCCAATTAAGAGACATAACTATCGAACACGGATTGATGATGCCTGGAGAAATTTGCACTCGACTGAAAGGGAGGGCACCTGCCACTCCACAGCACACTCATCGTGGTCACGCATAGATGGATGGTTGCTGTCCAGAGGTTTGAAACCATGGCTAACCCAATCAGTGCACTTATCCCGCACCTATTCTGACCACTCACCGGTGCTGCTGACTCTCACTCCACCATGCGGGGAATCGCCATATCGGTCTTGGCGGCTACCCGCGCACGCCCTATTAGATACTGTCTTCCGGTCCGAATTGGAACAAGAGATAGAAGAGTTCTTCCCACGCAACATAAATTCATTGTCATAATATTCTACAGTGTGGGAGGCATTTAAAGTAACCATTCGCGGGATATGTATTGCTAAGAGTGGGGGATATTGAAAGACATACGAAGTACGCTTCAGAAATTGGAAAAAGAACTGAAACACCTAGAAGCCCAAATGCAATCAGAACCCACCACAGGTGTACAAAAACGAATTAGAGAGGTGATGACGGAATACCAGGAGACAGCGGACAGGGAATGCAAATTCAGGGTGAAATACCACCAAGCCCGGAAGTACGGGGAGGGAGAGAGACCAGGGAAGGCACTAACAGAACCGACCCAACCACCCAGGTTCTTGACTACAATCCTTGAGATAGCCGATGGCGATGGACAGCTACACAGAAACACCCCGGACATCAGGCCACGTTTCATACATTTTACAGTACGCTATACACATCAAGTCCAGTAACGACAGAACCGGTATATAGGAGGACGCGCTGCTTGACATATCCGAATGAGAGTGTCTAAATAAAACAAAGTATTCAGCGTCCATCGCTGATATAAATATATTTCGTCCTCCATAATCCTGTGAAGAACACGGAATAAAAGAGATTCTAGTAGACTAAATAGTATCCCACTGATATCACAGGGGATTCAATCCGGATGTGAGGTTTACGACCCTTTAAATACCATTCAAAAACTAAGGATTAGGATAAGGCTATTTCATTCCATATTTAAAGAGACCGCAAATGGAACATTAGGAACCTAAGGTCCCTTCTTATATATATTTTTTTAATATCATTATCGTCTCTCCCAATCGAATTGGAGGACAACAGCCTATTTCACACTTACCACACAGGTTACGTGAATTTGCATCAGAAATTAAATATTATAAGAGACAGTTGTCATTCTAGTCCTGATGAAGGTGGTTTCTGAATAATTTATTGCCACCGAAACGCGTCGACGCCCTTTGGAGTTTTCTTTGGTTATATTCGCAGAACTTTCCATATCCAATCTTCATATTTTATTGATGGATTGTTTTGAAATTGATTGATTCGCTTGAAGTAACCACCAATTGATGATTCGAATGTCTTTCACATGTTTTTACTGTCTCCCATGTACTGTAAACTTGTAATTTTTAAATTGTGATTGTGTATCTTATTATTGCATTTTTATGTTTTTTTTAAAAATAAAAAAATAAAAAACTTTTTAATAAATTTGTACCTTTATAAATTTACAGAGTTGTTCATTAATGTGATTGTAGATGATTTTGGGGCCCATTATTTTGGTTTTACGAGAAAGTTTTGAAGAAGTGTTTGGTTTTTGATAGATTTGAGTGAGAATGAATGATATGTGGTAAATCCTATCAGTTCCAAGAGAGTTTCTCCTTATCTGCGCTATACACATCACACAGGACGCAGCCGGTAGAATTTGTACCGTACTTCGAAGATACAGCACTGGGGTGGCTGGGGGATGCCCAAAGAGAGTTTCTCCTGGCGGACTTTGAAGATGACGAAATTCGCGCCGTGATTATGCATTTATGGTCTGGACAGGCCCCGGGTCCTGACGGGCTCAGAGCAGAATTATATAAAGCATTTAGCACCATTCTCATCCCAATTCTTAGACCTGTTTACGAAGAAGCAAGGGAAACAGGGGTTCTTCCCTAAACAATGCGCAAGGTGCTCATCATATCCCTACTCAAACCTGGGAATGCGGGAGATCGCTGCGATTCATACAGACCGCTATCCCTCATTAATTGTGATGCTAAAATCCTAGCAAAAATAGTGGCGAATTGCATTAGCCCTCTCATGAACGCATTGGTACTGCCGGATCAATCGGGTTTTGTGCCTGGCAGAGCAACATCGCACAACCTTCGAACCCTGTTTGCTGTCCTACAGGACATTGACCCAGAGGCAAACGCAGTGGCGGTCTTTTTAGACGCCACTAAAGCCTTCGACTCTTTAGAATGGGACTACTTAGCTTGTGTCCTTAGACGAACAGGATTCCCCACACCCTTTTTGGCCTGGATCCAGCTGCTCTACACCGAACTGCAGGCTAAAGTACTAATCAACGGGACTTGCTCTTCTGGTTTCCGCATTGCTAGGGGAACGAGGCAGGGGTGCCCTTTGTCGCCCCTCCTCTTCGCGCTCGCGATGGAACCGTTGGCTGCTAAACTGCGTCAACATCATCGAGAGCATGCTATTATTTACCCCGAATGACAAATTCTAATTTCATTATACGCTGACGATCTCACCCAGTACCTTCGGGACCCTGAGGAAAGCCTCAATCCGATATTACGTGAATTCATACAATTTTGTATGTATTCAGGAATCAACATAAACTGGAGCAAATCCCAAACCTTTCCTCTCACTGACTCGGCCAAAAGGTGCGACCCGGACTATCCCTTGAACTGGTGGGACAGCGCAGTCACATACCTGAGTATTGTAGTGACTAGAGACAGAGAAGAACTTATGAGAGCGAACTTTGGGCGGGTGCTGGACGCACTAAAAGATAAGATCACCAGATGGATCGCCATGCCTTTATCACTGGCAAGGAGAGCATCACTGATAAAAATGGTAATTCTCCCCAAGTTATTGTATCTTTTCATCCACATTCCATACGCCCCCAGTAAACACTTCTCCAAAACTCTTACATCCCAGCTCATGAGACTCACCTGGGGGGGAAAACAACCTAGATTAAAATGGGAAAAATGACTCAACCATTCACCGTCGGGGGGTTTGAAATACCAGATATGGAACTTTATTTCTGGTTTGCCCAAGCTCACTATGCAGCATATTGGATGAACCCACCTGGCTGTCGAGAATGGGTACATGGCACCAGTCCCCTACTCAGCCTATTTAAGCTCGTCGACCCCCCACAAATGTAAGGACCCGACCACAGTCAACTGCACAAACAGAGCTTGGTGTGATATAGCCAACCGCCTCACACTTAATATAATGTACTCTCCCCTGCTGCCTCTCCAAGGGAGAATGGACATCCCCGTAACACAGGAATGGGGCTGTCGGCAGATGCTTCGGAAATTTGCAGCACTGACCTGGGGGGACTTGTATAAGAATGGGATATTTCGCACCCGGGAGGAATTCTTTAGGGATACTTCACCAACTTCCATGGAACTCTTCATGTATGTCAGGCTCCGGCAAGACATTAAAGCCCTCACGAAGAATTCCCAAATGAACCACCCAACATGGCCCCATTACACGCCCTGCTCCAGAAGCCCACCCCCACACAAGTTGTCTCCATGTTATATCACACCCCTCAAACAGACAGCCCACACGATATTCCTACAGCGCGAGCGTGCTGGGAGGAAGAATTGGATTTCCCTCTCAGTGCGACCAATGGGCGTTCTGCTGTCAACAAACTGGAAAAGTATCAGCCAGCAGCAGACTGCGGATTATCCACTACAAATACTTACATCGCCTATATTACACGCCTACAAAACTTCTGCACTTCACTTAAGGGACAACGACAACTGCGATAGATGTGGGAGGGGGGAGCTGACTTTCTGCACCTGGCCTGGAATTGCACCCCTGTCCGGAAATACTGGGCCGAGTTGCTAGAGGCATTGGACCAGATGACAGGATCGCACATACCCGACACGCCACTTGTCACACTGCTAGGATGCACAAAGGATCTAGATGCCCCATCCAGGAGAAACGTTTCCTTAGGGCTGCTGCTGGCCAAGCACAGGGTCGCCTGCAGGTGGGGGACGGGAAGAGCTCCCAAATTTAAAGAATGGTTAAAAGACCTCACATTTTGTCAGGAACAATTGAATACATATTGCTGAGCTGATGCCGCCCACGTCTCGCCCAAGGGACATATGGGATCCTTTGAGACTGTAACTTCTAGAACGCTCAGACACAGTAGAGGTCGGAACTGGAAACCCCGCACACTCACAGGTGACAAAGAATGATCATTAAATGGGACATATGTGCAGCGAGAGGGGATGACTAGACCACGGGCTGGACTGGGAAAATGAACACGAGTGAATTCTCAATGTGGGGTGCTATAAGCTATAGGAAATGTCACTGCTTTACTGGTTATGTAATCATTTGAAGAATCTTTGGCAAATGGTCCTAACTGTGCCACCTATTTTTTGGAAAAAGCCTGTACTTTGCCGTGTCGTATGGTTGGGTTACAACCTGTTATGTTTACCTGCAACCAAAACGTAATTAAAAATTTTTTTTTTTTTAAAAGATCATAGATATCTATGACAGCTTCGCAACCCAGGTCCCACCCCACCCGCAATCACCGCACCCCAATGCTCCAGATCCCAGCTGACCCTGCTCAAGTGAACCACCTTCACCACTGTCAACACCCTAAGGATCATGAAAACCATCCACTCAGGAGCACCCTCGGACCCCTACCCCCACCACATTTTCAACCGAGCCAGCGCCACTATCACCCCCAAACTCTGCTGCACCATCAACTGCTCCATCGAGCCCACCACCTTTCCAGAAGACTGGAAACACGCAGAGATCAACCTCCTGATGCAAAAACCCTCTGCCGACCCAACGTACCTCATGAATTACAGACCCATCTCTCTGCTCCCGTTCCCAGCCAAAGTCATTGAGAAGGCCAGCAACGCCTAACTCACCAAATTCATCTAAACATTCACACACTGGACTTCTCCCAATCAGGCTTCCGAAGAAACTACAGCACTGAAACTGTACTCCTCGCCGCAACAGACGTCATCCGCACTCTCCTCGACTGAGGCAAACCCATAGCCCTGATCTTCCTGGACCTCTCTGTTGCCTTCAACACTGTCTCCCACCACACCCTCTGTACAAGACTCCACGATGCCGGCATCTACGGCAAAGCTTTAGAGTGGATCCTCTCTTTTCTCTACGGCCAAACCCAGAGAGTCAAGCTCCCAGCGTTCTCAGAATTAATAGAGATCAGCTGTGGAATTCCTCCGGGATCTCTCTAAGCCCCACCCTCTTCAACATCTGCATGGCCCCATTTGCAGCCATCGTCAGAAACCAAGGACCCAACATTGTCTCCTACGCAGACGACACCCAGCTGATTCTCTCCCTCACCAATGAACCTACAGCTGCTAAGAGCAACTTTCACAATGGGATGAAGGAAGTCACTGCCTGGATGAAGGACAGCTGCCTCAAACTCATCTCCAACAAAACCAAAGTCCTCATCCTGGCCACCACTCCCTCCGCCTGGGACGACTCCTAGTAGCACACAGCACTCGGAACCCCCCCACACCGACCATGCATGTAACCTCTGCATCATCCTCGACTCCTCGCTCTCAATGAACCACCAAATTAACATTGTCTCATCCTCCTGCTTCCACACGCTCCGCTTGCTTCAGAAGATTTTCAAGTGGATCCCCACCGAGTCCAGGAGAATGGTCACCCAGGCGCTCGTCAGCAGCAAGCTCCACTACAGCAACGCACTCTACGCCAGCGCCACCCAAAAACTCCAAAAGAAATTGCAGAGCATCGAGAACACCTCCGCCAGACTTATCCTGGACATCCCCCACCACAGTCACATCTCCGGTCACCTGAGAGACCTTCACTGGCTCCCGAGCAACAAAAGAATCACCTTCAAGCTCCTCACACACGCCTACAAAGCCCTCCACAACACCGAACCTGCCTACCTCAACCACCGCCTCTACTTCTACACACCCACCAGACATCTCTGCTCCGCCCAACTGGCCCTGACCAGTAGCCTACTGATGCACAAGACCTCGGCCGGAGGAAGATCCTTCTCCTACCTCGCTGCGAAGACCTGGAACTCTCTACCTGTGCATCTCAGTCAATCACCTTCACTGCCTCAATTCAGGAAGGACCTCAAGACCTGGCTCTTCGACTGAACTGCAGAGCCTCCACCAGCGCCTTGAGACCCTACCAGGGTTTAGCTGCATTCTATAAGAACCTGATTGATTGATTGAAGGCAATGTGTCATCGTCGGGCCGCGCAGGCAGGAGAACTGCTGTTGTCGAACAGCCTCTGCCGAACAGCCTCTGCGTCGGAGCAGTTGTGATGATGCGTGTGTTTTGAAGAAAGCAGTTTAAGAACCCAACTCTGAGGCCCAGAATTTAGAGAGAGCACCTCAGGCAAAAGTAGGACTCACAGAAGGCAGAGTACAACAGTACCAGTAGAATTGCAGGATGTCTTTTGTATCCTTGAGACTTCAGAAAACAGGAGGCAAGCCAGCAAGCCCTGTGAGATCCCTTGGAAAGAAGGCAGTGTTCCGCTATCTTTCAGCAGACTCAGGGAGCAGTAGGCAGTAGGACAACAAGCAGAAAAGCAGTCCTTCCAGAAAAGCAGTCCAGTTGAGTCCTTTAAGCAGCACAGCAGTCCTTCTGACAGAGGCCCAATTCAAAATCCAGAAGTGGCTGATTTGATGGGGTCTGAGACCCAGTACTTATGCCCAAAAGTGCCTTTAATGTTGGGGGGCTTCAAAGGAGCACTCTGAAGTGCACAAGGATCCCTTTCGACGCAGTCCTGTCTGCCCGCTATCTGTGGGGGGTAAATCAGTGGTTTGTGTGTGGAACAGACACTACCTATTGAAGTGTGCCAGCTCCTCCCATTCCTCTCTACCCAGGAAGACCCATCAGAATGCATATGAATGCAGATGAGTGCTCAGAATGCAGATGAGCCTCACCTTCCTGTGCTTGTGGCTGTTTAGAGGGAATGCACAAAGTGTAGCTGTCACCCAACCCAGACATGTATTGAAGACAGGCTGCAAAGCACACAGAGTTATACGCACATAGAAATGTCTACTTTCTAAAAGTAGCATTTCTAAAATAATTATGCCAACTCCAACTTCACCAGTAAGGAGGATTTATCATTACCATTCCAAACATATAAAACATGAATAAGATACTTTTCTCTGATGAGGAATACTATCGTAAAAGTGTATTAAGGAATTTCTAAAGCTAACCTATGAAAGGAGTAGGCCTCACGGTAGTGAAAAACAAAATAGGCTGTTTGTAACAACCAGGACATGCAAAACATACCAATACATGTCCTATCTTTCATTTAAACAGCACCCTACTCTTAGGGATACCTAGTGCCTATCTAAGGGGTGACTTATGTGTAATAAAGGAAGAGTTTCAAGCTTGGTAAGTAGTTTTAAATTCCAAGTCTAGGTGGCAGTAAACGGTACAAACAGGCACTGAGAGAGGTTTAAAAGGCTACTTAGGTGGGTGTCACTATTAGTGCGGCAGACCCACTAGAAGCATTTGAAGTTCAGGCCCTGGGTATATAATATCCCACTTTACAAGGGATTTACAAGTAAATAAAATATGCCAAACAGGTGTAAACCAATTATACAATGTTTAGAAGAGAGAGCACATGTACTTTAGCACTCGTAAGCAGTGGTAAAGTGCCCAGAGTCCTAAAGCCAACAGAAAAGGGGGTCAGAAAAAGAGGAGGAAAAAGGCAAAAAGTTTGCGATGACCCTTCAGAAAGGGCCATTTTCCAACACTCATGTACTAAGCAACTGGATGAAACTGTTCAAATAAAACACATTTTATTCTTAGGTAGTGTCTTTTCTTAGTGCAGTTATTGAGTGTTGCTATTCTAAAGATTGAAATTGGCTTTGAATTATTACTGCATCCCTAAACCCTTCACATGACTGTTAGTAACCCAGAAAGCATGGACACAACACTAGCAGCTATGCTCAGTGGGTTGTTTGGGGCTACAATAACCTGGACTCCCCCACTCAAGCGATGGTGCACTGAACTCAGTCCAGACAACCATGGGTGGAGAAGCCTTAGCTTGTAGATCAGTGCTGGAGTCCCGGGATATGCAAAAGCATCTCCAGCTCCATGGATAAGTGTTACTACTTGTTATAAAGGGTAACGTTTTCTGCCAACTGCACCAAAACCAAGATCATGCTTACAGGAGCTCATCTGAAAATGTGCTCCCATTTCCTTTGCCCTACAAATGGGGTTTATCCCCCAAGTAAAAAGTGAGACGTTTCATTGTTAGATTGGATTCACACCTGTCCTGTGTGCCAAAGATTATAGCTAACTCAAAAGATGCCATTATTCAGCTTATAGTGTTGAGAACGGAATGGTCATCCTTCCCACAAAGCAATACTTTGAACTGTCTCAGACCCTGGTACTATCCCAGCATACCACTGCAGTGTAGACTAAGCACATAGACCAAAGAAAGAGTTAACAATGCTCTGGATACTCCAAAACTAACCAGCAATGCTATGCCTGAAACTAAATAAGATGGAATGCAACACTACCACCTGAAGAGTTAACAGGCTCCCAGATGAACACAGAATACCATTCAACCTACAATGCACATATTACAGAGCCTTCAGTGGAGGAGGATGGGAATGGCACAAAAAGTGTCTTCTCTGTAGCATTCTTGGCTTTATGCTAAATGGGGCCAGCATTCAGCTAGGCACCTAAATCAAATTTAATATCAAGATAATGAGGGACAGCCATATGGCTCCAAAGTCTTGGACTTTTCACCTATAAATCCTTGGTATCAGTGTATTAGTCTAATTTAGCTAAATGGAAGCAAACCAAGACCACAGCACGCAGAATGGATTTGGTTGCCACACCAAAGTCCACGATTGGAAACAGTGTGCGTCATGACCAGCAGTGAGGTGGCCACTCTAGCAGCCACTAATGCGCTGGACCCACAGCTTTGGATTGCCTTGAATCCGGATCATGCTGACCTATTCAGATTGCCTCTCTTCAAGAGAATCCTATAGAATTATTTCAGGGAGAAATTAGACCGTCACCTAACATCCGCCTTCATGAATAACAGCTTTTTTTAGATATAGTGCTTATGAGGATTGTGGTGTATTTTGTGGTATGGTTGTGGGAACTTACTGTGTAATATACTCACAATACCATCTTGGGTCCGGTCATGCTCATTTGTAAAACCTCTAGATCAACCCTGAGTAGCTGTGGCTTCGAGCAAGAAGGCTTAAACAAAGCAACTAGTGTAAAGCATTCAGAAGCACCAAACAACAAAATAAGAAAGTTACACAAAATGACAGAAATCCGATACCACTTTATAAAAATAGCTTATATTTTTATGAATTCTTAGACACCAAGATGAGCATAATCCACCAGAGGGCTCCAGAGATATCGGTTTTTAAAGAAAATGGAAATCTCAACTTTTTAGTCCAAAGCACAAACAAGCACTGGTAACTGTAAAGTTTTCAAAACGTTTGAAAGAGTTTTGTTCGGCTACTCCAGCCCGAGTTGGCTGACCAATTCCGACAGAGAGTAGTTTGTGGGGGGACAACAAAGAGTATTTGGACAGTTACCTGGTCACCAAAGCAGCCTCAAGTCCAGTTCCACACTTTACATCAAGACCTCCATAGACTTTAATGGAGTGGTCCTGATGCTAGGGATGCAGGATGCTGAAAGATGCTCTGGGTGCTGTGCGGTCGATGTAGGTGTCCTTGCAGTTATTCCTCAGTCCACGATTACGGTGGGGTGACTTTGGCCACAGGGAGAGTGTCCCTCAAAGTTCTCTTTGAGCCACTAGAAGGCCAGCTGTGGCTGGGCTACCGATCTCCTTACACAGCGGGTCTAGCAGTTTCCTTTGATAGAGGCCAATGTCCATCTTTGGCAACCAATCTGGACTCAGATGACACTCTGAGGGCTAGCAGACTCAGGTGCAATATTTGGCCATGAAGAATTGATCTCTTAGGTTGCACAGCAGCATTTAGGTGTGATTCAAAGAATGTGGCTACTGACTTGCCGGAATGGGTGACTTCAGCTTTTACATCCTTGGGGTCACGACTTCGATCTGGGGCTCAGGAGCGACTTTTCATCAAGCCAGGCACCACAGGCATAGTCCTCTCTTTGCTAGCCCAAGGAGCTGCAAGTGCAGTCCAGCAGCTGGTGCAGTCTCTATCTTTCCAGGTCGAGGGGTCAGCAGGGCAGTCCTTTGGTCCTTTCTCCAGTTCCCTTGTGATCTGAGGTTCAAGGTGCCAGGAGCACCATATTTATGCCTAAAAAAGTGCCCTTGGGGGATGATGCAGCCCTTAGCCAAATGGCTTCCAGGATCCCTCCCGCCTTTGACAACTTCCAGCAATGTGTCACATCTAGCAATCCCAGGGTGCACTATTCTGCCGCCTCCCAAGATGTCTGAGCCCTTCCTTGGATGTTAGGAGCTTGGTAGCCCACCATAGAGGTGTGGCTACCTGTGGACTACATGCCCATGGGAAAACCGGTGTGACAACTGGTGTCCCCTCTCTGTTCCTGCCGCAAGACCGTCTACCTGAACAAAGAGGCAGCCCTACCTGAGTGAGATCGCCATTTGCCCACCAAAGGCGGCTTCTCCTTTGAAGCTCACCTTTTTGGCCAACACCCTGAGTGGCTTCCTGCAAGGGAGAGGTAATATCTCTCTCTCTGTAGCAGGCCTCTATTGTTCCTGAGCCTGGGAGTTGTTCACACTACTCCCAAGAAGGGAAGAAGGCTGTCTGGTGGCCAGCAACTGTGCAAGGTCACTGGATAAACTGGGCAACAGAGTAGCAACCTTCTAAAAGTTGCCTTTCCTTAAAAGTGACATTAAATTCGACTTGGGCATCAAGTCAGGGTTAATACCACGATCAATTGGATACCTTGAAGTACCCATTTTAGTAGCCCATTCCGAAGTCAGCAAGACTGAGAGGTCAGCTTGTAATTCTGTATTAGCAAATGGTGTTACCAACCTTTCCATAGCAAAAAAAAACAATTTGGAAGTTTTGCTGTTAGACATATTAAAGTGAGTGTCCTAATAAACAGCTTCCTGCCTTAAGGCTCACTAGGCCTTCCATCGGGGAGATATGCATTTATTGGTAAGGGAAGTGGGGGCTTTGCCATTGGTTTAAATGGCAAAGTCAAACTAGCAGTTTTAAAATTGCTCTTCCAGGCTCCAGTGGGCAGGCTGGGAGCCATGTTGTACTTTGCCACACACAGGGTGGCATAATCAGTGCTGCAGCCTGGGAGGACACTCTAACTTACGTGCCCTGGGTACCCTTGGTACCATATACAAGGGACTTATAAGTAATGCATCAATGTCAAATGGGGTAGCCTATTCAATATACATTTTGTGATGGGTTAGAACACTGGCACTGAGGTCTGGTTAGCAGACCTCAGTGAACTCTCAGAGTCGAAAAACCAGCAGCTAGTAGTCCACAAGGGAACAAAAAGTGGGGGAACCTGCAAAAAGCCTGTTTCCTCACAGTGCATCATATCACATGCTTGCCCTTTTAAATGATTGATACAATCGACAATAGATGTTTTTATTAAGGAATTTATTTGTATCCATTTACTGACTTTACAAGGATGGAACATTGTATTGGCCTTTCGGGGATTCACACTTGGACCTGCAGATCACATGTGGTATCAGTGGGTAGGTTTCAACTCACTGAGGCATCTTCTTGACTTGACCTCCCCCCCAACCCTACCCCCCCCCACACACACACTGCCCAATTTCAATCAGCAAATTCTATTTGTGCATAATACAAAAGACCCCTGGAAGTGACGTACTGAATGTCGGGCCCCACCTTATGTAGAATTTAAGCATGTGATCTGACATAAACCGTCACCAAAGCTCTGCAAAGTTGCTGAAGGAGACATGTCGGCACACTGCAGAATAAACAAACACAAGACAGGGTGCGGAGTAAGTCATGTATGCTGCCCAGGTCAGATGCTGACTGACACTAACCATCATTGATGTGTCTGGCATAGGGGCCTGGAGCTCCCCGCGCAGCCACTATATGTCAGCCGCAGCTGCCTCTCCAGAATGAGGGACACCATTGCCTTAGGGGTGTCTACAACTTCTGCGCCCGCCATATGGTCTCATGTAACAGGCAGCAGCACACCACTTCTGTTTATTCTATCGGGCCTCGTTTACAGTTTGTTGGCTGCTCTGTCCAGAGTCAGGGGAAGTGCCAGGTTTTCATCCTCGGACCCTCAGCTGACGGTGCCGGCAGAGACGATTGGCTGATGGCCTGTCCATCAAAGGGCTGTAGGTCAAGGTACTTCAGAACACGTCTGCCCTGTGTTTACCGTTCAGGATGGCAGAATAGGTCAGATGGTCCTGAACAAGAAATTGACTTCCAACATTTGGGAAAAGTCTCCCTACCTGTTAGAGCCATTATTATTTTGGTTTTTCAACAACAAGCTCTTGCTTTGGGTATTTTGTATTGGAAAACAAAACAATTCACCATGTGGGTGCAATATATATGGCAACTGCTCAGCAAAGCTTGAGTGCCTTCAGAGGAGCCGCGGAGACTCTGCTACAGGCCCAGAGATGCTGTCCTGCCTGGTGGGGACCGATAATCTGGTCACAGCTTCCACTGGCGGGCCCGGGCTGCGGGCCAAACTCTATATTAGCCCCTCTGCCTTTTGTATCTATAAATTCCTGGTAAGAAGATTTAGAAGATGAATAGATACATCACAGAAGGCAGCAATCAAAGTCACATGCACACAGAGCATGGGCAAAGGCAACACAAGATTCCATTACCCACAAGCCACTGCAGCAGTGCAGTGTTCCCCACACTAGTGCAAGCATGAGCAGAGGCAACAGCAGAACTCCAAGCAGGCTTCACAATACTCAGAGCACACCTCAAACACATGTGCAACAGTGCAAGTTTATCTCTTGCACTAGCTGTTTCTAATGCACTCCCTATTTTGAGGCAAAATTAAGGCGGTTTGAGGATATTTTAAGATTTTCTATCACCCTGACTTGAGCAATTTCCAGGCTATAACATGAAAATCAGAGGAATCGCGACAAAACTCGCAGTTTTCGAACCAAATCTCCTGCTTTCCACATTTCAAAAGTTGACTACTGTGACAACAGCACTGCAAGCTTCCCTCACGCACAGAACAGACCTGACCAATACAGCTGCAGCGCAAGCTTCCTTCTCACACAGAACATATGTCCCACACAATTCCAGTGCAAGCTTCCTTCGCCCATAGAACAGGTATGTTCTCTAGAGCTGCAGTGTACGTTTCTCTCACACACGAAACCAATATGGCCCCTACAGCTGAAGTGCAAGCTTCCTTCACACATAGAACATATGTCCCACACAATTCCAGTGCAAGCTTCCTTCACCCATAGAACAGGTATATTCTCTAGAGCTGCAGTGTACGTTTCTCTCACACACAAAACCAATATGTATCCTACAGCTGAAGTGCAAGCTTCCTTCACACATAGAACATATGTCCCTCACAATTCCAGTGCAAGCTTCCTTCGCACATAGAACAGATATGTTCCCTATAGCTGCAGTGCACGTTTCTCTCGCACACAAAACCAATATGGCCCCTACAGCTGCAGTACAAGCTTCCTTCACAGAGAGATAGGCAACAACACTCAAATAGTCTCTGACACAAAGAACAGGGAAATCACAAGCAACAGGGATGCAGTCAATGGATATAGTTCATGCAGTAGCCATCTAAGCTTTCCTCACACAGACAGGGAGGCAGGATGGGGAGCAACAGTGCAAACATCCTACACACATAGGATGTGCACAGCATGGGCATCTGCAGTAGAGGTTCTCTCACATAAACAGAACAGGCATATCACTGGAAGCAGTGGTGCAGGGTACAGGCACAAACCCCAAGATTAGGCACAGCAGGAGAAACAGAGGTGCCAGCTTACTCCCTCATGTATAGAACTGGAACAGCTCAGGTCGGAGCAGTGCTGCAACCCCTTCGACACAGAAAGAAGGCTCTTCGCAGGCAGCAGGGGAACAGGAGATCCGACTCACAGAGAACAAGTATAACAGAAGCAGCAGCAGTGCAAGCTTCTCTAACATACAGAACAAGTACAGTGGGAATAACAAATAGTTAAATTCGCCATTACACACAGAATATGTACAGCACGGGTAGCAAACAGTGCAAGCTTCCATTACACCCAATACAGGTAGAATACAAACAGGTTCAATGGGAGTAGCAAGCACATCAGTATTTCATTACACAAAGAACAAATGCAATATGACTAGCAGGGTAAGCTTCCCTCACGCCCAGAACAGGTAGACTACAAACATGTAAAGTACGAGTAGCAAGCACTGCAGTGTTCCATTACACAAAGAACTGATGCAGAACAAGTACAAGTAGAATGCACTGCAGTGTTCCATTACACAAAGAATGAATGCAGTAGGAGTAGCAGGGCAAGCTTCCCTAACACAGAACAGGTAGAATACAAACAGGCACAGTTCGAGTAGCAAGCATTGCAGTGTTCCATTACACAAAGGACTGACGCAGTATGACTTGCAGGGCAAGCTTCCTCAGACACAGAACAGGTAGAATACAAACAGGCACAGTACGAGCAGCAAGCAGTACAGTGTTCCATTACACAAAGAACAGATGCAGTACGAGTAGCAGGGCAAGCTTCCCTCACGCACAGACAGGCAGAATACAAACAGGCCCAGTACAAGTAGCAAGCACTACAGTGTTCCATTACACAAAGGACTGACACAGTATGACTAGCAGGGCAAGCTTCCCTCACACACAGTACAGGTAGAATACAAACAGGTACAGTACGATCAGGAAGTACTGCAGTGTTCCATTACACAAACAACAGATGCAGTAGGACTAACAGGGCAAGCTTCCCTCACGCACAGAACAGGCACAGTAAATGTAGCAAGCACTGCAGTGTTCCATTACACAAAGAACAGAAGCAGTACGAGTAGCAGTGCAAGCTTCCCTCACACACAGAACAGGCAGAAAACAAACAGGCACAGTACGAGCAGCAAGCACTGCAGTGTTCCATTACACAAAGGACTGACACAGTATGACTAGCAGGGCAAGCTTCCCTCACACACAGTACAGGTAGAATACAAACAGGCACAGTACGAGTAGCAAGCACTGCAGTGTTCCATTACACAAAGAACAGATGCAGTACGAGTAGCAGTGCAAGCTTCCCTCACGCACAGACAGGCAGAATACAAACAGGCCCAGTACAAGTAGCAAGCACTACAGTGTTCCATTACACAAAGGACTGACACAGTATGACTAGCAGGGCAAGCTTTCCTCATGCACAGAGCAGGCAGAATACAAACAGGCACAGTACGATCAGGAAGTGCTGCAGTGTTCCATTACACAAAGAACAGATGCAGTACGAGTAGCAGGGCAAGCTTCCCTCATGCACAGAGCAGGCAGAATACAAACAGATATAGTACGGGTAGCGAGCACTACAGTGTTCCATTACACAAAGGACTGACACAGTATGACTAGCAGGGCAAGCTTCCCTCACGCACAGAACAGGCACAGTAAATGTAGCAAGCACTGCAATGTTCCATTACACAAAGAACAGAAGCAGTACGAGTAGCAGGGCAAGCTTCCCTCACACAGAACATGTAGAATAAAACAGGTACAGCACGAGTAGCAAGCACTGCAATGTTCCATTACAAGCTTCCCAGAGATAGAGAACTGGTGTAGTACTTATAGCAGGACGAGCTTGCCTTAAACAAAGACCACCACAATTACTGGAAAACTTTCTCCTGCGAAATCAGAAAACCTCATGCCTGCCCCTGACGTATTTGCAGATGTGCCCACTCAGCAGAGACCCCACCCGGATAAATAAGACAACATAACGCTCGTCTGCCCAGCACGCCGAGTGTTAGCCTTTATTATCATTAATGATAATCGGCGCAGGGTTTGGAAGCACTGCAGGCTTACTTCCGGCTGTAAGCGGTTTGGGAGCGGATTTAGGCGCGTGGATCACTTAGTGGGGATTGTGCCTGGCCATCTTGCAAATGTTTTGATTCTGTGATTTGCGGGCCGGGGAGGGGAAGGCAGCAGGGTCAACCTTCATCAGATCGCCTCTCGAGCGGCAAAGATTGCATGTTTGGCTGACGTTTCCGACAGAAGAGCCGGAAGGAGGCGAAGCAGCTGTCCCTGCCTATTATGGATATCAGGGAAGGAAAGATGGCGCCCGCGGCCAAACCTCAGTGCTGCGGCGCGAGGGAGCGGACAGGAGGGAGTGAAATGTCCATGTCTGACTCGCAGCTGTGGCATGGGGTGGGCCTGCAGCAGGCAGAGGAGAGGGTTGGACTTGCCTTTCCAGGAGTCAGGCAGTTTGAAAGGACCAGTTTGCGGACCCTTTTGTCTTGATTGTTTTGGTTCCATGGGCTTTGACTGGACCAAAAAAAAGTATTCTGCTCCAGGGCCTAATTTGAGGAAGGGGTTGCACGTGGGACTCACCAGCACTCATTTTTTGGGGACTGGCACTTGCTTTTCCTCAACAGACTTTGATTCAGAGGAAATCACAAAAGGGGGAAAGAAGAAGGAAGTGAAAGACGGAAAAACTGTGACAGAAAGAGAAAGCACGGACAAAAAAGAGCCCGCAAGAGAGAAATAAAGGGGCAGGAAGTGTCTGGGGCGGATTAATAAAGCATGAGATGGAATCAAGACTAGGTGCTCTTGGTATTTGGCACCCGACCTTTGACCGTGCCCACCTCGAGCAAAACTTTGGGCTCCAGCACTTCTTCTCATACAAGTTGAGCACTGGACAGCACGCATCGGCCCTTTCAAGCGGGTCCATCTGGAAGAGGCTGCCTGAAAGGCCAGCTCAACACCGGCAGAGATAGACCAAGCTATCCCACTGAGGGCATAACAACGCTGGCAAAACTAACCTGTCCAAATGCCAAGGCTGCCCAGGGGGGCCACGTAGGGGACCCTCCAAAAGGGCGGCCGCCTTAGTGCCACAAGAAGGCACAGAAGTCTGCTCACCAGGCTCCCTGGGCTAGGGACCAGGGGTCTGCTGGCCGCGTCACTTCCGGCCGTGGGAGGGGACAGGGGTACTAAAGCCTTCCCCGCCCACTGTACGGTCTCTTGACCGCTACCCGTCTCGCTGTTTGGTCGTGCCCCTGGTCTCCTCTGGTGCAGTTCTCCGGTGAGTGCTATCATCTCCCCCTCCCCTTAGACAAGCGGCAATGCCCGGCCATCGCCGTGGCAGCGGCCGCCATGGGAGGGGGAGGACTGCTCCAGGGGGAACCGGGCAGCGGCGCCCTCCTCTATCCGGGGCAAGCCCTGAGGTAGGGGAGACGCCATGCAGGGGTTCGGGCCCGGATCACTCCAGGAGCTTGGCACCGCCGGGCCTCGGTGCATTGTGATCCTGTGGTCGGGATGAAGTGTGGTGAGCCCGCCGGGTCTCCGCTCTCCTATTATTAAGTCGGGGCTGGTCCCGGCTTGCCCCGGTGATGCAGCACTGCCAGGGCACGAGTGCCGGGTTCAGGTGGGGGGAAGCCCGCTGTGCCAGCGCTATTTCCGTTCTGCTCTGTCGGTGTTGTCCCAGTTGGGGCTGGGGAATTTAGTGTGGGGTGGCAGCTAGGTTGCTAGGTGCCCCCATACCCCCCCGCCATCTCACCGCCTGGGGCGTCCCGGTGGCGACAGCGCAGGCCCGCCCGGTCTGCCTTGCTGCGCTTGGTGGGGAGGGCAGCGAGTCCGCATGCGCCGCCAGTGCGCGCAATATGCCCCTTGCTCCACCCGAGGTCCCGGGCAGGCCAGGGCTTACCTCTCTCGCAGAGATGAACAGGTCACCCGGCCCGGCACCCATCAATCCTCCTCTGGTGCCCCCGGCTATGC
Organism: Calotriton arnoldi; assembly: GCA_963921515.1. Lineage (NCBI taxonomy): Eukaryota > Metazoa > Chordata > Amphibia > Caudata > Salamandridae > Calotriton > Calotriton arnoldi. Next base: position 1,046,557 of record CAWUFW010006096.1, on the reverse strand, counting down.
GGAAGGTGCCGGCACCCCCGGTGTCGGGGAAGGGGCCGCGGGCGTGAGGCCGTGGTAGTGCGGGGGTCTGCAGGTCGTTTCCGGGCTCCGCGTCGGGTCGGAGATAGAGTCGGTGTTGCGCGGGGAGTCTGGGTCAGTAGGGGCAGTTCGTTACACAGTCTATTGGGGGCTGATGCCCCTGCCCCACCCAGGTGTTCCAATCCTGCGCACCTGTGTGGCGCGGTACGTCCCGTTTTGGAGTCGGGCGGCGTGGCAGGATATTGGTTATCGCCGGTGGAACAGTTGTCAGGCCTGGGGGGAGGCTTGGTACATCCCAGGTCCCGTCTTGTGGTGGCAGAGGGACGTGTCAGTGGGATTTGTTTTGCCGTCGCTCCGACCGTCGATACCCATTTGGGGGGTCTTGGGTGAAGTCGCAGGCTTCCCCCCCCCCCCAAACTTTAGTTGGTTGCCCAGTTGGCAGGACAAGCCAAGCCCCCCCTGGGGCAGTAGATGTGTCCCCCGCAACAGAGCGTTGGGGTTGCGCACGAGGGGCTGCGAAGGAGCGGCATGGTGGCCCAGGGCGGGTGATACAAGTCCAACAATCTCGCCGGTGCATTCCCTCCCCCCCCTCACCTCGCACACATCCGCTTGTGTTTTCCCTGTCGGGGGGCAGTCAGTGAGGTGTCCCCAGCAACAGCTTGTGGCGGTTGCACGCGCAGGGGCCGCGAAGGAGCGGCCATGGGTGATACAGGGGGTTCGCTTTCAAGGCCGGCTTGCTCCGCTGGTGAGCGTGGTATTGTCACCAAGGTCGCGGGCTCCCCCCTTACGGGCCAATGTGTCGCTTCTAGGCCCCGGTATTTAATTTCAGGGTACTCACCATTTTGCCACGAGCGTGTTGTGACCCACACCAGAGCTGCAAGTTCCCACGCGCTACGCCGGTCCCCGGATAGACCCGCACGAGACCTATGAGGTCCTTGGCTCGGTTCCAGGGGTTAGCTCCTCTCTGGAGCTGCGTGCACTTCCTTTCCCAGTCGGTTAGGCGGGGTGAGGGTAGGTCAAGCCACAACGTTCCCCCTCCGAGCCACTAGTGCAGTGGTCGGCTAGGAGCGAGCCGGGCGGCTTGTGAGGTCCCGGGTGGGCTCGGGCTGCATCCTAGCTCATGAAGTGCATCTGAGAGGTCATTGCACAAGAGAATGGTGGTCCCACTGCCAGACTGTTACCATCCCACCGGATAGAATACCTTTGGTAGCGCTGCATTTACTCAAGTAAATCGTCAGTAATCGTGGCTGCCCATGCCGGTCTGTCCTGGGGACGAGCCGCTTGCCGGGCCACGACAGTGCAGGGTGGCGCCGCCACCCCAGCGCATGGCGGTGTACTCTGGGCTGCGGTGCAGGCCGGGCTCCAGCTGACCGGAAGCGTGGTGCCGCTCGGTGCCGGCCGTTCTGCTGCGGATCGTGCAACTGGCTGCGGCGTCGCAGCACGGAACCGGTTGGGGGCGCGGTGTTGGTAGCACCTTGTTAAGGTCCGGGTGCGTTCCTCACGTGCCGCTGAAATTGATGAATTTAGTGCTGTAGTTAGGAAGCAGTCGGTGCCCAGTCTAGTCTGCACATGCGTCTCTGCGCAGGCTCATCAGTTCCCGTGCCCAGTTCCTGAGACCTGAACTTTTAGATATATTACCTCTCCACTCCAGTTTGCCCTGCGCACTATGAAGCAGTTTCAACAGCCTAGCTGGCTAGGGAGTGAGCTCGCGATTCTCACGCCAGGGCTTCTCATCCACGCGGCTGGTCGTACATTTGGGGGTTGGATGAATGACACTAAGGAGGGACTAGTGTGATGTACGAGGAGGACCATCACGTTATTTTAGCTACAGGCAGGCTGGGGATCTACTTCATCTGGCTATTGTAGGTCCCATCACATTTGACCAAAACAACTGGCATTGACTAATTGTACATGCATTGGCATTACTATACCTGCAGCCCAATCCATTCTTCTAGCTTGGGGGCTTGGAATAGTCTGTTTTGTCACGTTTCTTATTGTCAGGGATGGTAGTAGTGATGTTCTGGGGGGGAAACGCGGCAGGAGCAAGGTGTGGGGCAATTTGGGTGTACGGGGATGATTATGGTGCTGGTCCAGGACGACTAGTTTCCATCATCTACGTATTATTATTTGCTATGCCTGGAAAAGGGATTGCCCAGGGGTTAGGGCTGGATGCCGTGTGCGACCAACCAAGGTGGTGTGGATACCTGCACTTCTCCTGTGGCAGTCGGTGGCGCAGCTGCAAGGGTCCATGATTCGGTGGCATTGCAGCTCTGGTGTCAGCTGTGCGATTCTGCACATTCATGGGTTGCTGGTGTTCTCGCCTGGGTTTGGCAGGTCAGGTCTGCAGCGCGCATTTCTTCTGGATTTATCAAGCAGTTTATATAGCACTTTATTATGTAAACTGGCAATTTTGTCAGCCTCAATTTGCTTAAATCCTCTTTGGGCGAAAGTCAATCAGGGACTTTCACAAGAGCCGCTCTGTCACTTAAGTGTCAGCCCCGGCGCGTGTGACAATATACCTCTAGCGGGCGCGGCTTGCCCAAGGTGGACTGACTAGGGCAGGGGTCTCCAACCTTTTCAGTAATAAGAGCTAGTTTGTCAATTAGAACCATCCAGTGCTACGAATCACCTGCACTAATGATTTGCTCAGCTAACAGGGAGATATGTGGGTAGGTGGGGCGGAGTAGACAGACAACAGCAGCTCCCGTCTACCAATGAGGCTTGGAATAGGCGGGTTGTCACGCTTGCATGAGTGTCGGGGTTAGTAGTTGGGGTGTTACTAGGATAGGCAGCACGACAGGAGCAAGGTGGGGTGCAAAAGGAAGTGGCCGCCTGACGTGAGCCATGCCATTTAGTGGTACAAGTGTCAGGTTTTCTGTAGAACTGCTGTGCTGCAATGTAGCGCGGGCGAATGCGGATCGTAGTTTCGCGCAATATTGGTTGTCTCTAGGTATGTGTTGCCGTGAACATCTCTAGGTCAGAACATGTTACTCTGTTTATACACATTGAATCTCGTTGCCGGCTGCGCAGGCCTTTCTTTTAGCGTTGGTGGCCTGTTATAGTAGGATTGTCACACTTGCACTAACTCAGGGTTAGTAGTTGTAATGTTACTATGATTGGCAGCATGGCAGGAGCTAGGTGTGGGCCAAACTGAAGCGTCCGCCTGAGGTGAGGCCTGGCATATAGTTGCACGACTGCCTGCAGCAGGTAGCAGTGAGCGAGGCAGGCGGGCCTACAGGGGGCTGGGGAGGCACCCAGGAGGGTCTCTGTCATTGAAGGCCAAGGTGATGCGCCGAGGAGGTGACGGGATAGAAGACGTACATTAATTGAGGCTAAAATCCCTGCAAAAAAAAAAAAAAAAAAAAAAAAAATTTGCAATTCTTTGGTCGAAGGCCACACTGTGAGGAAGTTACCCAGGGACTTGAATTAAGTGCTGCAATGGCCTACCGATTGCGGTGGGTCGCAGGGATGCAGCGGCTTCCCTGAGGAGCCTTATTGGGCGAATAGGAGCACAAGGAGGGAAGGCCAGGGACTGAGACTGACGTGGTTTGGGGCCACAATCTCAGTGAACAGATCCATATCTATCCAACTGCAGCTTCTTTTGGGCTGGGGTCGAAATCTCAGTGAACAATTTGCTTGTAAGTTTCTGTGGCGGAGGGTATGCTGCCACGTTTTATCACATGCGGTTGTTCCAGTTCCGGACCAGTGAGAAGCAGGGCTAGGGGTCAACTGGGTTACCTCCTCGGTGCTGGTTCCGATCTGCTGGTTCTTTCTAACCTCGTTGGCGGCTCACGGCATCCGAAGCTCGTGAATTTGCATGCCTGTGTCCTCCGCAGGGGCGGGCAATGGCTTTGGGGGCTTGGCCTTGCAGGCTACCCTGCGCCCTGGTTTTAGTTGACTAGGACGCGCGTTGGAATGGGTGGCAGGCATGCGCCAAGAGAAGGGTCTTCCGATACATCAGTACCTGGTTTAGCTCCTGGCTACGGAGTGGGTGCGGGACACTCTATTGTTTGAGGTGGGCAGCTGGTTGGGGTTGGCAGGCCTTCTAGATGTGGGTCTGCAGCTCGAGCATGTCCAAGTAAGGGTTCAGGTGCCAGAAGCCTGCCCTGGGTTCCCTTGGCACATGTTCAGAGCCAGGTAGGTCCACTCAGAACTCCACCCTGCTGAGGTTGATAAAACAAGTACCATCGTGTGAGTAACATTAAACATGTTATGCAGCACCAAGATACTATGGGATGTACGTATTCTAGCCAGTTGCGGGGGTCAAGGGGATATCAGGACATTACAATGGCCATTCATGTGCAGAAGGATACAGTGCCAGGAACAGCGTTTCCTCTGCCGCACTGGGCTATCAGGTTGTCTTCCCAGTCATGCGTGTCTGCGTCTACTAGGAGGCCTGGCCCTCGCGCTCCAAGACAGGGTATTGCCAGTGGCATGCTGACAGCTCGCCTCATCTTGGTTCAGGTAGAGCGGACATTGAGGCATCGTTACAGTGTCAGGCATTGCGGGTATGGCCAGCTTCCTGCCGTCTCTCTTCCGGGATGGGCAGCATCAGCAGCTTGCAGGGCGGGCCTGGAGCGGAGCGCATTATGCAAGTGGGACTGGGTATTCCAAAGTTTATCGGTACTTCCGTCCGTAAGCCAATCAGGGAGAGAATCATGTCCAGTGTGAATTCTGAGTTACCGAGGGCACCCTGGGAGGTAAAGACAAATGTCATTGTGCATCGCGCACTCAGCAGTAAAGCTAGCTAGTTTCAGCTTATCCTGGTATACCGTCAGTGAAACACATAAGGTTATGGGCTACACACGAACAGGCTCTTTCTGTCAGCTAGGGTGTGAGTGTGCCATTCCCAAGAGGGTGCGGTTGGCCTTGATAGTGCTGCATTGTAGGGGACGGAGCACTAATACGGACTATTACAAGAGCACATTTTACAGTCCTAGGTAGGGGGTGCATCACTCAGGTTTACTCCAAGTCCCCTGACCAGAATTGATTACATGTCAACAGTTGCTCCAGTTAAGCGAATTTGCCTTGGGAATTGGCAGCTAACACTGGGACTGCTATTTTGGGGTCAGACGGTTGGCAGGCCCTTGAGATGTGTGGTTATAGTCCAGACACGTCCTAACAAGGGTTAGGTGCCTGAGGTTTGCCCTGGAGGTACAGGTTCACAGGCATGTGGAGCGGCAGAACAGAAAGGGGCTTTGTTCGACATCTTGGTCCAGATTCGGGTAGGTCCTCTTAGCATTTCATCCTTCTGAGGTCGATAATACGAGTACCTTGAGTGAGTAACAATAAAGTTGGGGTAAATTCTCCCGCCCTATAGCCATGGCTGGCAGCCATGCAGGTTGTGGAAGTTGTCATCCAGCTGGGGCTACGGTCCAAAAATTGGGGAAACTCTGGGCTAAGCACAATAGGGCTGCAAAAGATTAAAGAACACCTGGCATTCCCAGTAAATGGGGCAGGTATTTACATTGGTTCCCCTCCGGTTCACTGCCTTGTTTGCTCCCTGGGGTACTAGCAGAAGTTTGGGAGGGCAAGGTGTCACCTAGGGTGGTGATTGGCTGAATTCGAGGGACTTGCTCCGACAGCGCAATACACAGATAACTGGGTGAGTTGAAGTAGGGCGGGCTTATAACCCTTACTTCTACCCGCATTGGCACTTCTTGTCAGGAGGGACTGGGCTAAGGTATTGCTCGGCAGGCAAGGTAACAACTAACCAACACCAAGCTAATGGTTTTAGGTCATCCTGGGTGCATATACACTCGCGAAGGGTAGGGACACCAGGGTGGCAGCACAGCACCCGTTGGAAGGTGCCATTATACTATATGGGGGGGGCAGGTCGATCCTACCATGTCTCTCCTTTTCAGGGTACTGCTCCAAGACTTGGGGACATCATGTGTCATTTGAGTAATCAGTTGGGGGCAGGTGAACTGTGGTGGCGTTGAGATATCACGAAGGAGAGGGAACAGCGCATTCAAGCACCATCGAGTGGCACGGTGGGCTGAGATAGGAAAGTGGCGTCATGGCTCCTCCGCCACAGAGTCAACGTGGCTGGGTTACCCGGGTTGCGCTGGAACGAGCTGATGAGGAAGCTGCAGCAGAGACTTGGGGGAGGGAGCGGTCTACCTCATATTCTGGTCATCATTTGGGAGGGAATGACCTGACGACTCTGAGGAGCAGAGTACTGCTCCAATACATGAGGGACATCATGTGTCGGTTGAGTATTCAGCTTGTGGCAGGTGAACTGTGGTGGTCTTAAACTTTACCTCGCCCAGTTTGGCAAGGAGCCCGAGCTGGAGACGCCATTGAGATATCACGTAGGAGAGTGAACAGCGCCATGCGTAAATGCACGGAACAAAGGGGATTTGGCTTCATCTGGCATGGTTTACGTCAGGCCAAGTCTACCGGATGCTGGGAAGTGGATGAGGTTCACTTCTCAAGGGTAGGCATGGACTTAATTTTGCTGGACCTTGGGGAGGCCTGGGAAGCAACAGGATGTAGGTAGGATATCTGCCTTGGTGGGGGGCCCTGGTGGTGACGGTGGCCACCCCCAGAGCTGTGGAGGAGTTACAGGGCGATCCAGAGTCTGCAAGGTACAGAAGGGTACTTTATTGCAGCAGCACAACAAGGGTGCTAAGCCAAGGATACCCAGGGATGTTTTAGCGGGTCCCCTGGAAGAACTACGGCGCCCGTTAGCCCTACGGGCGGTTGTGGGTCTGAGCAACCGGGGGCTGCCTGGACACGCTCCGCCCACCGGTCGGGGCGTGAGTAAGGGAGTGGACTGGCGGTCCACTGATGGGAGAGGTGGCCTCTCCCAATAATTGGTAATCACCGGTTGGCGACGGCCACGGTGCAAGTTGGCTCATCAGACGGGCAGGCGGCATAGGGGCTGGCCTGCCCTGGGATCGCCCGTAAGATAACCCACCATGTTGGCATATTGGTTATGCTAATAAACCTGCAGCAAATTTCTCCACTAAAAAGGTGTTGTGTGGTTTATTTATGTATGTTGCTGTATGAGAACTGAGTGTTGCCGATATTGGCACTATGCCAAGGCTGCCCAGGGGGCCACGTAGGGGACCCTCCAAAAGGCGGCCGCCTTAGTGCCACAAGAAGGCACAGAAGTCTGCTCACCAGGCTCCCTGGGCTAGGGACCAGGGGTCTGCTGGCCGCGTCACTTCCGGCCGTGGGAGGAGGACAGGGGTACTAAAGCCTTCCCCGCCCACTGTACGGTCTCTTGACCGCTACCCGTCTCGCTGTTTCCCACCCTACCGCTTACCCTGCGGACGGCCAAAGGGTAGTACGGGGAGGGGAAGAATCTAACTTATTGTTTTGTGTTGCAGGAGGAGTTACAGGGCGATCCAGAGTCTGCAAGGTACAGAAGGGTACTTTATTGCAGCAGCACAACAAGGGTGCTAAGCCAAGGATACCCAGGGATGTTTTAGCGGGTCCCCTGGAAGAACTACGGCGCTCCGTTAGCCCTACGGGCGGTTGTGGGTCTGAGCAACCGGGAGCTGCCTGGAACGCTCCGCCCACCGGTCGGGGGCGTGAGTAAGGAGTGGACTGGCGGTCCACTGATGGGAGAGGTGGCCTCTCCCAATAATTGGTAATCACCGGTTGGCGACGGCCACGGTGCAAGTTGGCTCATCAGACGGGCAGGCGGCATAGGGGCTGGCCTGCCCTGGGATCGCCCGTAAGATAACCCACCATGTTGGCATATTGGTTATGCTAATAAACCTGCAGCAAATTTCTCCACTAAAAAGGTGTTGTGTGGTTTATTTATGTATGTTGCTGTATGAGAACTGAGTGTTGCCGATATTGGCACTATGACTCTTAAAGCCAAAATCATGCTGGCCAAGGCCGAGCTCTGTGTGAACACCTGCAGCAGCCATAGTCATGTACCGTACTCTGTTACTGAGTACACCAGATACCATCTCCACAGCAAACCCATATCAGCCACCTTTGACTCCAACCATCATATTTATAAGGAACAGTGGAATGAGCCATCTTTGGCTGTTACTCAGACACTGATAACTCTGAAGTGCCCCAATCAACAATTGTGTGAGTTCTTGTGTTTTCCAGTCTGGACTATCGCCACTCTCTTAAAGTATAAGGTCCTAGTGACTGGTATTTGGCGATAAGCTCATATCTCCTAAATATGTCAACAGAACTTGCTCCCAATAAAATACCATATGCTAGTTAGATACATGTGTTCAGGCTGAAATTCTCACACGAGAATACCATTTAGACTTCAATATCCACCCTCAGGATGTACACAGGACTTCATCTGAGTTTACAAAATCCAACATTCATGAAGTACATGCGAGTCAGTTTGAGGCTGCAACACTCCACATACATGATGTACACAAGACTCCATCTGAGGTTACAAAATCCCACATTCATGTAGTACATGAGAGTCAGTTTGAGGCTGCGACGCTCCACATCCATGATGTACACAAGACTCCATCTGAGGTTACAACGACCAATACTTAATGATGTGCATAGAATGTGATTTCAAATTACAACACCCTACGCTCATGATGTAAACAAGACTCCGTACGAGGTTACTGCTCCTCCTTCTGAGGCTACAGCATGCACACTTACAAACTCTACACGATACTCCGTCTGAGGCTGCAACACCCCATACTCATGACGTGCGTGAGACTCCATCTGAATTACATCAACCCTCACTGATGAAGTATACAATACTGTGTTCAAGGCTACAACAGTCCACACTTATTATTTATGTGTGGCTCCATCTGAGGTTACAACACCCTACACTGATAATGTACAGGTGATTACTTCGGAGGCTGCAACATCTCTCATTCATGAATGTCACAAGACTACATCTGACGTTAACCCACACATTCATGATGTACACAAAACTCCATCTGAGGTTAAAACACCATACACTCATGATGTTCATGAGACTCTATATGAGGCTATCACACTCTACACTCATGATGTACACAAGATTTCACAAACTACAATACCCTACATTCATGATGTAAAGAATATGTCTTCTGAGGCTACAACACGCCACACTCATGGTGTACATGAGATTCCATATGACACTCCAAGATTACACAAACCCACACCTCATGATTTATACAAGACTATGTCTAAGCCTACAACACTCTTCACTCATGATTCATGTGTGGCATCAATCAAGACAACTCCAACTCATAATCTACGATGTACACAGTACTCTAGCTGAGGCTACAACATCCAACATTCATGGTGTACACAAGACTCAGACTGAGGTTTCTACATTTCACCCTCATGATTTACAAAAGATTCAGTCTGAAACTACACCACCTCATGCTCAAGATGTACATGGGACCCATTCCTAGGTTACCACACACATGATGTACACAGACAACATCTGAGGTTACCACACACAACACTTGTGATGGCGCCTGTAGGACGGCAGCAGGGGGCGGCGGCTGACGCCTTGGCCTACCCCCCCCCCGGGACCCTGACTCCACAGAGAGATGTTGCGGGGGTCCCACGAGAAGTTTCATGAATGAGTGGAGAAGTAAACCGGAGGCGCCCCGCCTGATCTTAAAATGGCGGCCGCCTTTCCCCTTTGCAGCTACAACACGGTAGGCTCCCCATTGAGTCCCTTGGAAAAGGTGTGGTGGTTCCGGAGGGGTCCCAAAGTCCATGTCTACCACAAAGGGTTTAGACCACTGCAGTTTGAAGACGAAGATAATTACTCAATGCCTGACCCTAAGATGGCCGCCAGTTGGAGCCTCCCCCACAACAGCCTCACTTCAGCAAACCTGGGCGGAAACAGAAACTATCTGTACTCACCGCAGAACCTGACAACCCTTGGTCTTTGCCCGGTGGAGCTGTCCTATGCAGCTATAGAGGAGTCTGGTTCACCCCCTTGACCATCACCTACCCAGCCGGACATCGGACACTTGTTCTCATGGTTCTACACGGCTTCATCTGTCTTTCTCTTTGATTGTTTTGAATGCTTTGCTCAGAAACTGTTTGTCCTTATCGCGGAGCCCGAGTACCCTTGGCCGTTGCCCGGTGGAGCTGTCCCAAGCAGCTATAGAGGAGTCTGGCTATGGTTCACCCCCTCGGCCGTCACCTACCCAGCCGGACATCGGACATTGTTTTTCACGGTTCTTCACGGTTTTTTATCTGTCTGCTTCTTGGTTTGATTTCAATGTTTTACTCCCCCTGAAATACTTCCCCCCCCCTCCGGCCTTCCTGACTCTAACTGCATTCCTCTTCCCTGTTTTTCCTTTCCCCCCCTTCCTTCCTTTCCCCATATGACGCAAGTCTTGGTTTAAACTACGCGCTAATAACTTCCTTTATCGTGTAATCTCATGTTTTTTTCTCCTCAGCCTATACTTGTAACTGCAACTGTAACTGATGTAACTTTCATAACCTGTAACCTGTGGATCCTCATGTAAAGCGCTCTGATACCTCCGGGTCTAGCCAGCGCTATATAAAACTTTTCAAATAAAAAAAATAAAAAAATAAAGAATACAATACTCCATCTGAGGTCACAATACCCTACACTCATAATGTATCCAAGACTCCAACTGAGGTTACAACCCCCAACAATAATGATGTACATAACACCATATCAGAGGTTGAAAGGGCCCCCACTCAACCCTCATGATGTATACAATCCTTCAAAAAACAGAATAGGGGAGTGAAGAGGTAGCGTCCAGAGAGACACTGACGGTGGATACGTCCTCCTCTAATCAGTAATTAACAAAACATCAAGATCCACCGTAAGGGTAGTGATCCAAATGATGAAAAAGGACGTATAGAGGGTGGGGGAAAAGTTGTATACCTACTCCATGATACGACATACACAAAAGTTGTTTAAATACCCCTCACACACCAAAAGGGCCCTTGGTGTCATGCTTCATCATTGGGGTCTTCCCATCCCACTGTGGAATGGGGCGTGCTACGACCGGCGACTACTGCGGGAGCACTAATCTAAAGCACTATGTGTGGTGTAGGGGTAGTGAGAGGAAGGGTCAAAAGTGAAGTTAAAAAGGAACTGGCCTCATGGACATAAGACAATTTAATAGGTCGTTGAGGCTGGACCTGTTAAAAACTGGTGGTTTGGAAAAGTCACGCATATAATGAGCTGACGTTCCTAGAGAGTCAACATGTTTGAAGCTCAAGGCTTCTTCATCAGGACTGAAAAGATCCCTTCAGTGCTCACTGGTTGTATAAAAAGTGAAAGTTATTATATACAAAAGTGAAAAATGCAAGTATTCAAGCACTACATGCAGTACCTACTTGTACTTCTAATGTGTTAATCTGGAAGAAGAAAGAATGATTAAAAATATTAGTTGCGCCACCCACGGCGTTATCATGCGAAGATCTGAAAAGACAACAAATGTGTCAAGGTGACTGTTTTAAAACATAGTACTATCATGGTGCATGGACCTGTGAAAAAAAGGGGGAAATGGGAAAACATACAAAACACACTACATATAACATGAATCACACACTCTATTTGTGGCTATTGTAATTGTATACAAACATGGTGTGTAGAACGATGTATACACACAATACATACAATGTATGGATGGGTATATTGCCTCATGAGCCTCAGGAACAGGTGAACAGGTAGATGTCACTAATTACTGCAGGGGAAAATCAAAATGGAAAGAGAAACGGTCAGGTAATATTAGTCCTGTTACCGAGTGATCTGAAAATGCCTCGGACCATGACGGCTATGCCGTACTACGTGCTGCTAGACAGTGTCTTGCCCCATACTGCTCACCCGCGGCTCCGCTGTGTGACTGGGGAGTGCGGGGAGCTGCTATTTAAGCAAAAGCATTAGGTAGAGATTGAATCCACCTGTGGTGCTGACGCTAGAGAAGCCAGAAATTAGCCTCCCTGCGTGATTGCCCTGGCGCGCTAGAACGCTAACCACAGTACTTAGCGGAAGTGAGTGTTCCGTGCGTACTAGAACGCTCGAAGTGTATACAAATAACCACCTAAGTTTATTAAGAAACAAAATGTGCTGTGAAACGGCACGTGTGTACCCAGACACTGCGTATGATTGTTTAAGAGATGGCAATGTTGAGCACTGAAATTAGTATTACTTCAATTCTCTTGTCAGTCAAGTTTACGCAGTAGATGTGATCAAAGTGTATCGAAGCACTCTGAGGGGCGAGAAATATGCTGGGAGCGCTGTTGAAATGGTGCATGTCAAGAGCGATGTGTGACTAAGAAGTGTTAGCAGTGCACCGAAACGCTATGAGGGGCAAGGGAATTGATAATATTGAAAGTCGTAAAAGGAGCGCTTATTGAATAGGACAGGATCAAGTCTGGTTAAGATATGCTGAGATCGCTTGTGTGGACGATATAAGATGGACAGTGATCGAACAAATCAACCACGAGAAGGACCTCTTGGAAAAGGAACAACGTTGGGTGTTCCGTTTGGGGACCCACGACAAGGGTTTGAACGATGAAATACCGTGGGCTCAATTAGCAAGTTGAAAGTACTCAGCACACCTGTCCACCTCCCTATATTACTGTATACAGGGAACAGACCTCATCACAACGGTTGGTCCCTGCATGTTACGTCTTCATAGAGGATTAAATAACACACAAGCGATCTCAGCATATCTTAACCAGACTTGATCCTGTCCTATTCAACAAGCGCTCCTTTTACGACTTTCAATATTATCAATTCCCTTGCCCCTCATAGTGTTTCGGTGCACTGCTAACACTTCTTAGTCACACATCGCTCTTGACATGCACCATTTCAACAGCGCTCCCAGCATATTTCTCGCCCCTCAGAGTGCTTCGATACACTTTGATCACATCTACTGCGTAAACTTGACTGAAGAGAATTGAAGTAATACTAATTTCAGCGCTCAACATTGCCATCTCTTAAACAATCATACGCAGTGTCTGGGTACACACGTGCCGCTTCACAGCACATTTTGTTTCTTAATAAACTTAGGTGGTTATTTGTATACACTTCGAGCGTTCTAGTACGCACGGAACACTCACTTCCGCTAAGTACTGTGGTTAGCGTTCTAGCAAGCCAGGGCAATCACGCAGGGAGGCTCATTTCCGGCTTCTCTAGCGTCAGCACCACAGGTGGATTCAATCTCTACCTAATGCTTTTGCTTAAATAGCAGCTCCCCGCACTCCCCAGTCACACAGCGGAGCCGCGGGTGAGCAGTATGGGGCAAGACACTGTCTAGCAGCACGTAAGTACGGCATAGTCAGTCATGGTCCGAGGCATTTTCAGATCACTCGGTAACAGGACTAATATTACCTGACCGTTTCTCTTTCCATTTTGATTTTCCCCTGCAGTAATTAGTGACATCTACCTGTTCACCTGTTCCTGAGGCTCATGGGGCAATATACCCATCCATACATTGTATGTATTGTGTGTATACATCGTTCTACACACCATGTTTGTATACAATTACAATAGCCACAAATAGAGTGTGTGATTCATGTTATATGTAGTGTGTTTTGTATGTTTTCCCATTTCCCCTTTTTCACAGGTCCATGCACCATGATAGTACTATGTTTTAAAACAGTCACCTTGACACATTTGTTGTCTTTTCAGATCTTCGCATGATAACGCCGTGGGTGGCGCAACTAATATTTTTAATCATTCTTTCTTCTTTCCCAGATTAACATATTAGAAGTACAAGTAGGTACTGCATGTAGTGCTTGAATACTTGCATTTTTTCACTTTTGTATATAATAACTTTCACTTTTTATACAACCAGTGAGCACTGAAGGGATCTTTTCAGTCCTGATGAAGAAGCCTTGAGCTTCGAAACATGTTGACTCTCTAGGAACGTCAGCTCATTATATGCGTGACTTTTCCAAACCACCAGTTTTTAACAGGTCCAGCCTCAACGACCTATTAAATTGTCTTATGTCCATGAGGCCAGTTCCTTTTTAACTTCACTTTTGACCCTTCCTCTCACTACCCCTACACCACACATAGTGCTTTAGATTAGTGCTCCCGCGTAGTCGACGGTCGTAGCACGCCCCATTCCACAGTGGGATGGGAAGACCCCAATGATGAAGCATGACACCAAGGGCCCTTTTGGTGTGTGAGGTGTATTTAAACAACTTTTGTGTATGTCCTATCATGGAGTAGGTATACAACTTTTCCCCCACCCTCTATAGGTCCTTTTTCATCATTTGGATCACTACCTTTATGGTGTATACAATCCTTCACCTAGGGATAGAACAGTACACACTCACAAGACATTATCTGAGGTTACAGCACCCCTCCCTCATGGAGTACCAGAGTCTCCAGCAGAGGTTACAGCACCCACCCCGTAACGTTAATGGGACTCTTTATGAGTAAAATGGCCCTGTGTTAAACGGCACACTTAATGTAGGGCTACAAAAACTCCCAATGTACACAAAACTCCATCTCCGCTTACACCAATCCACACTCATGGTGTACACAAGGTTCTTTCTGAGGTTACACCAACCCACACTCATGATGTGCTCAAGGCTCTATCTGAGTTTACACCAACCCACACTTATGATGTACACAAGATTCTATCTCTAGTTACAGCAAACCACATTCCTGATGGCTACAAGACTATCCGAAGTTACATTACACCACACTCATGATGTATAGAAAACTCCATCTAAGTTTACACCAACCCACACTCGTGATGTCTTCAAGACTCCATGTGAGGATACAAATCCCCACATTCAGTGTATTCATGAGACTTCTTCTGAGGTTACACCAACCCACACTTATAATGTATACAAGACCCCATCTGAATTTACAGCACACACGCAGTCATGTCTGCAATACTCCATGTGAGGCTACATCACGCCACACAAGACCCCATTTGCGGTTACAATACCCTACACTCATACTGTGCACAAGACTCCATCTGAGGTTACAACACCAAACAGTAATGATGTACACAAGACCCCAACTGATGTTGCAAGAGCTCACGGGGCTTACAAGACAGTACTTGAGACTACATCAGCACTCAACCCTCTTGATGTACACAACACTCCACCTAGGGATAGAACGGTACACACTCATGAGACTTCATCTGAGGTTACAACACCCAACCCTCATGAAGTACAAGAGACTCCTTCAGAGGTGGCAACACCCTCTCATGTGATGTTAACGGGACTCTTTCAGAATCAACAGCCCGAGTGATACACACCAGGATTGATCTGAGGCTACAAAACCTCACACTCATGATGTACACAAAACTCCATCTGAGGCTACAAATTCCCACGCTCAGGGTATTCATGAGAATTCATCTGAGGCTATACAACCACACAATTATGTTGCATACAAAACTTCATCAGAATCTACAACACCCACCCTCATGGAGTGTAAAGAACTGTCTCTGGGGCTACAACATTCAACCCTCATTGAGTAAACCAGTCTCTGACTCAGGACAAAACACCACACATGCATTATATATACAAACCTCCATCTGAAGTAACAGCCACAAAACTCATGAAGTACAAGAGCCTCCATGTGAGGATGCAATACCCTACACTCACGACGTACACAAGAGTACCTGTGTGAGGTTATACCACCCACCTTACTGATGTACCTGAGACTCCATCTGAGGCCATGACAGCCCGCACTCATAACGTACAAAAGACTATATCTGAGGACAGAAAGCCACACATTTATGACTCCACCTGAGGGTAGAAGCACAACCTTTGTGAGGTACGTGAGACTCCCTCTGAAGCTACCTTTGTTGCAGTGATGCCCAGGACCATGTTGTAAACATCACACTCTTTGTATCAAGTTCATTATACAGAGGAAAGCATGAAGTCTGTAAATGCTACAATATTAGTATCATATGTAGGGCTGAGCCCACCAACACATTAACAGTGAAGCTCATTCTGGTTTCCAGAATGATCAACAAATATGAAAATCATCTCTATTCTTTTTCATACAGATTCATTATGGATATCATGAAGAAGTGACCGAATTTGTCTATTCATGGATCAGTCCATACAGCCATGCTCGTGTGCGCAGTACTAGCGGGCAGACATGTTGTAAACATGGCAGTAGTTGTACAGCGAGGCAAACGCATAGAGCCCAGAAGGAGTACTTCATCCAGGGACTCCCTATTTCAGGATACGCTGTTGCTCAGGACTTACACTGATAAGACGTATTATTTTATAGTGTCTTACTACTATAGTACTATAGGACTCTCTGAAGAAGATGCTTCTAGCTAAAACATACAGTCGGGTCAAACAGACATCAGTATCGCTGACGGTAGGGCTGGAACAGAATCCATCACATGTAAAGCAGACCATACAGACATTTCAGCAACTCCATATAGAGGAAACATTTTTAACGTCCCTAAAGAAAGTTTCCTTGGTTTCCAAGTTGTAAATGATTCCTCCCAGAAGAATGGTGGGCCCCAGATGCTCACCTGTACACCATGCCAGTCTGCTCTGCCACGGTCTCCTCGAAGGACAGGCCAGCCTGCTGCAGGTATATCTCCAATTTGCGGCGGTCAATCAACCTCCGTGCCGCACTGAAGAGGTTGCCGGTCCCAATACCGCCATTCTCCTCACGCCTCTCTGCGTTCAGTTGCTGGCTCTTGCGCTTCACCTCCGGTCGTCCTCCTCCTCCTCTTGGCTTTTTGGACGAGGTCAGACCATAGAGCTCCTCAACACTGTACTTCCCCGCTCGGCTCGATGACCCACGGGATGAACCGCCGAACATGGCACCAAAAAACTAAAGACAAGGACAGTGGTATTGGGATAGATATATGTGCACAGAACACAGAAAAGGAACCCAATCTGTTATCTAGCAATAAAAGTCAATGTATATAAAACAGGAGAGGAGAGTCCAAGCACCTGTGAAGAGTGGACAGATAGGGTGGGAAGGTTCTCTTGGTCCCCAATATGGCACTGGATGTGTCTTCTTCTGACCTCTTCTTTGGTGCTGAGTCTTGCTAACTCTTTCTGTTTACAATATTGCAATGTCTTTGAGTTCGTTGGATTCCTTGTGCTTCCTGCCACTGGTCCTGTCTCTTCTTTGACACGCTGTGCGAAAGTGTCTGATGTCTTATGTTAGTCTGCCAAACTAGATATGTAAAAATTACCAATGCGTTGTATGGTAAAGTCCATTGCGTTGTTTGAGGGTGTCCAAACGTGTTGCCCAGGAGAGGTCAAAAAGTTATCCTCAGCTGATCAAAGCTCTGTCCCCATAAACTGATGTGTTACCCTGGAATTACCAAAATGTCTTCCTGGAGTGGTCAATGCATCGACCCAGATCAAACAATACCTTTTCCTTGACCGACTAACACATCTTCCTGGTGTGGTCTAGAGACAATACATATCAAAGAATGAAGAATCCTGAAGTGACCAGTAAGTTTCCTGGGACTGGTTCAGCATACTACCAAATGAAACACTATGTTGTCCTTCAACAACCACTTCTTTTCAGGGGACCATCCCAGACAGTCCAATAGCGTATCCTAGGAAAACCAATACGTCTTCTTGGACTTGTCAAGGAGCTAACTGAGGTCAACTGATGGCTTGATTACTTGTTCTTGATCAATCAGTATGCCTTCTTAGACATCTTGAGACATCATTCCAGATCAATCAAACGTTTGTCATAGACTGATAACTTCTTAAACTTGTCGAGGTATCGTCTCAAAGTGTCGACCCAGATCAACCTTTCCAATGTCCTTGAGCAAGAAATTACTGAACTTGCAAAGGCGTTGTCACAGATCAAATGATTTATCAGCCTCGAGTATTCAAAGCATCGTTAAAGGTCAAATGATTTGTTGTTCTTGGGGAGCCACTGCTTGGAATTATTGAGGCACTGGTCCAGATTAAAAGACGTGCTTTCCTTGAATGATCAGTTCTTGGATTTGTCCAGGGTTGGTCTGAGATCAAATGGTTTGCTGTTGCTGAGCGACCACTTCTAGGACTTGTCAGGACGTCATTCCAAATAGATCGATCACTTGTTCTGAAAAATCAATACACCTTTTAGAGCAGTCAAGGCGTTGTCCCAGATCAACCAATTTACTGACCTTGAGCAACCACGTCTTGGACTTGTCGGAGCATTGTCCAAAGTCAAGCGATTTGTAGTCCTTTGGGTGACCACGTCTTGGACTTGTCGAAGTATCGTCCAAGATTAAACGATTGCCTATCCTTCAATGATCACTCATTGGGCTTGTCTAGGGGTGGTCCCAGATCCAATGATTTGCTGTCCTTGCGTGACCACTGCTTGGACTTGTCGAGGCGTTATTCCAGCTTGAACGATGTACCAGCCACACAGCACCTGTCCTACCTCAGGCAATGGTCTTTATCCTGCTGTGTGCACTAAGCAGGCTCCTCCCTTCGCGCGTGGTGTTGGCCCATCCCAAGCACACCTGTTGGCCGAAGCGCACATGGCAGCATATCCAGTGTCGCGAAACATGAGACAGCTAACACCTCCTGTCAGGTATTAACTCCACTCTGTTTCCTGCTGACTCTCTTCTCCGCCACCCTCGAGCTCTCTGCGGTCCCCTCAAGGCGTGCTCTTGATGTCTTCCGCCGCTGCTGTATCCTCTCACCTCATTTTTAGTCCCACCTGTCTCGTGGTCTGTGTCTCTCTTTCATTTGCCTCTAGACTTCTGTTCCTTTTGGTCACTCCGGCTCCCTTCGGCTGCTACCTCACTGTTTCCCTCGGCGCCTGTCTCTGTGCATCTCTTCACCCCTCGTTTCCCTTCACCTCCTCTTCTTCCTCGCTGGCTCCCTCCACGCGCTCATACTTTACTCCGGCTCCGGTCTCTCCCTCTGTATTTGTAGCTCTCTCGTTGTCTTCGCGCGCTCTTCCTGCGTGCTTAACTCGCTCCGTGTTTCTCAGCCATAAATTACCTCACGATCTGTTGCTCTCTCTGGGTACCGCGCATCGTGCTCCACAACTTTCTCCTTTCTCGGTCTTTCCCCGTGTTCTCTCCGCCTTTCCCTGGCCCTCTCAGAGCCCAGTATCTTTCTCGTCTTCTTCTCAGTCTTTGATCTCATTCACCCTGTCACGTCCCCCCCCCTCTCTCTCTACATATACCCCTCCCCTTCTCTCTCCCTGTTCCGTCGGTATTTCTCCACGGTGTCACCTTTTCTCCTCTTTCTTCCTCTCTCTTCCTCTCTCGGGTCCCCTCCTCTTCTCTCACTTATCCCTCGCTGCGCAGTCTTTTTCTGTCCCCCACACTTCTCCGTGCCCTTCCCTCACGCCTGGCTTCTCTCACTTTCCATTACTCCTCCTCTCTGTAGATTATTTTCTCCCTCTCTCTGTCCCTCTCCTCTTTCATCACTCTCTTTTTTAAGACATGCCTCTATTTCTTCTCGGTGTCTGACGATCACTGCGCCCTCTCTCTACATCTCTCTGCCCCCTTTCTCTCTCACACATACCATCTCTACCTCTCGTCCTGTGTTCTTTGCCCTCCACTCCCCCTTACGGCCCTCTGTCCCTATTTCCCTGTCTTTACCTCACTCTCTCTCACTGTCTCTACCATTTGCTTCTCTGTTGGTCTCTTGTCCTAGCTCACTCTCTTACTAACTCTCCCTCGTTCTTCTGTCGGTCTCTTCCCTCTCTGTCCATCCCTCTGCCTGTTCCTCTCTTTCGCACACCCCCTGTCGAGCTATTACTTATGTGACAGTCTCCTGCCCTCCCTGTCGCTCCTGTCTCAACCCCACGCATGTGACTCTTTCTACAATGTCAGTTTCTTCTCCTCTGCCCCTTGTAGTCAGCCTCTATCCAGTAAATTCCTCCATCTGTCTCTTTCGCCGCTCCTATCTCTGTTGTTCTTCCTCACTCCGTCTCTTCCCCTTCCTTCTATGAGACTCTCTTCCTACCCTTCACTCTGTCTGCCTCTTTTTCGCGCCCTCTCCCTTCTAGGATTTCTCCTCTCCTGTCTTCCTTGCTCTCTCGCGCCACAGTCAGTCTCGTGCCCTCGCGCTGCTCCCTCTGCCCCTGTCGCTGTCCCTTTCGCTTCCCTCTTGTCAGCCTCTTGCCCTGGGCCGTCGCCCCCTCGCTCCGACTGCCTCTTCTTATTATGAAAATAACACAAACCGCAGCCCGGATTAGCGGGGGGCTTAAACGGAGCCGTGTCTGGCGAGCACAGCTTGGCGGGCACCGGCCCCGGGCACTGGTGTCAGCGCCCCGTCACAGCGCCAGGAAGGCCCTCGGTTCAGCGCCTTCAATCTAGCGCTCGAAAAAGGCCTTCGGTGTTGATTGGTCTATTTATAGGTTAAGTAATCGTCGTAAATTTCGATCTATTCACCATCCCCTCTATTTACCCACCTGTACCCAGCGGCGTCTTTCAATGGAGATATGGTTCAAATATTTTACCAAAACATGTCAGTCATGCAACGGGTCAACCTACTGAGTGTTGAATGTCAGTTAATCTATCCGGTTACCAACTTCAGAAAGAAGTTGTTTGTGTTCATCCACACAAAGTTTCACCCAACTCATCCACCCACCAACCCCAACAATCAATCCATCCATCCATCCACCCATCCACCAGCCCCAACAATCAATCTATCCATTCATCCATCAATCCATCCATCCACCCATCCACCAGCCCCAACAATCAATCCATCCATCCATCCACCCATCCACCAGCCCCAACAATCAATCTATCCATCCATCAATCCATCCATCCACCCATCCACCAGCCCCAACAATCAATCTATCCATCCATCAATCCATCCACCCATCCACCAGCCCCAACAATCAATCCATCCATCCATCCATCCACCCATCCACCAGCCCCAACAATCAATCTATCCATCCATCAATCCATCCATCCACCCATCCACCACCCCCAACAATCAATCCATCCATCCATCCACCCATCCACCAGCCCCAACAATCAATCCATCCATCCATCCATCCACTAGCAATACGTCTGGCGTTGGCAAGCCAGCGTTTCTTTTTTTTAACATTTTTTTGGGGATAAATATATGCAATAGACATTAAAATCGACAAAGCAATAGACATTAAAAGTGCAAAGGAAATAAAAGTAAAAGCGTTGTTGCCTAAAGGGTGTGTGCATATGTTTGCAATAAATAAATAAATAAGTAAAAAATGGCATCTACAAAAAAAAAATGAAATGGTATTAGAAATGAATGCAGAGAATGACCTACCAGCCCTGGCACTAAAAAGGGCTATTTTCTAGTTGGATGTGCACATGTGAAAGAACACAATGCCATCACTCACTGTGAACAGAGCCAGTGGCTGAAGTTGACTGACCCATTACCCTATGCTTTAGGGTGTGATGGGCGGAAGCACATGTGAATGACACTTAAACAGCCCAAAGGATGAAGTGAGCTGATCAAAGGCCTCTCTATGTCTATGCATATGTATGTCTTTTTATTGTGATTTTCTGGGGGCAAACATGAGACTGGGGTCTCTAGGCCAGACCTGAAAATGGGCCACTGTAGTACAAGCTGGGTAATAGAATGCAGCTATAATTGGCCTGCCTGCCTGCCCACCTGTCTGTCTGTCTGTCTATCTATTGATCTATCGATCGATCTATCCATCTCTTTCAGGGTTGTGGGATGTTGGCTGAGGTATGTGTGATCCCCACTGTGAACAGAAGGGGATTCTGTAGGTCAGGATTGAAGTGCAGTGGCAGATCAGTGGTAGGCTAGCAGGGGGTGCTACAGCCTGGGACTGAGGTGCAATGGTGGAGCTATGCAAGTCCCTGTTCAGAGGGCCGGAGGGGGGGGGGGGTTTGACAGGGAATACTGGACCCCACCCATGGAGGTCGGGGTCATGGGTCACTAGTGTCCTGGGACCTCATTTACTGTGGCTCTGCAAACTAGGCCAAGTGCACTCCCTTCCGCACTGAACTCTTGGGGCAGCGAGGATGGACAGTCGCAGGCTTCTCAGGAAGGTAGTGTCGGGGGCAAGAGCTCAGAACTCAACAATCAAACAACAGACAAAAAATCAATGTCTGCCCCAGGGCTTGTCTTTGGGGAATAAAAAAGTACTTTTAATCACACAACATTACTAAATACTAAAGAGTTACATTGAAGTATACAGGGTAGTAATTCTTGTCACAATTCCCCTGTGAGCACTCCACCCTCCCCATGCCTCCCTCTGAATTATGGCAAGGCATCAATGAGGCCCAGGTGCAGAGTGTGTCCAGCCCTTTTCTTATCCCGTGTTTTGTAGCAGGTGTGAGAACGGTCCCAGGAACTCACTCTCACCTTAGCGTGTTGTAGCGCCTGGTTCTTGACCACAGGTGGAGGCCTGCGGTCTCTGCATTTTGTTCTGGCGGCCGTCGCAGGGGAGGCCGTGCAGCCCACGTCTTCAGCATGCGCAGTCTCTTGGAGGAGCCGATAGCGGGCGCTCAGCACCGTCAGGGTCCGCAACACTCGCAAGCCGACTCTGGGCTGACGCCGGCAAACACACAGCATGATACATGCAACCTGCCATGGGCCAGTGCTGGGATCACGCCATACAGTAGTGGGTGAACCCCACCTTGGGCCAGTGTGAAGTCAAGCTGCATGCCAGTGGTAGTCCAACATGGGCCAGTGCAGTATTGCTACACCTCGGCTGCTGCAGCCCGACAAGAGCTTGTACAGGTTTCACATAGTAGACAATTGCAGCCCAACATAGGCAAGTGCGAAGTACAGCAGTTGCAGCCTGACACAGGTCGCTGACAGATGCACGCAGCTCTGCAGTTGCAGCCCGTCAAGGCCTGTGCCGTTCTTGCCAGGAACCATGTGTGGAGAACGGGAGACCCACTGTAGCATATGTCACTCCTGGCTTTACTCACTAAGGCAGTCTGCTTTTTCTGGGTGTTCCTCGACCTCGACTATGCTGGGCTTCAACTTCTGGACAGTCTCTCCTCCTGCAGGGCCAGGCCGACTCCTTCGTGCTCTCAGCAGGGAGGCAGACTTGTAGGCACCAGCTAGATTCTCAGCTCTTCCAGCAGAAAGTGAAGTCTTCAGGTGATGTCCCTTATCTCTGGTACACAGACTGTCAGGCACACACCAGGCCAGGTCACAAAGCAGTCCTTCTTCTAATTAGCAGATCACTCCCTTTCTTGGTCATGAACAACTTGGAACTGGAACAAAGTGGGGTGATAAGGGTCTCACTTTTATACACATTTTTTAGACATGGAATATGGATCCACTACCTCACACTTTGGAACCAGTTTGGGTTGGTTTATTTCAAATGTCCTTCTCTGGCTGCTTTCTAGACACAACATTTGTGTAAAGGGATGCCTCTCACTGCAAGTAGCCCTGGGGCTAACTCCAAAGTGGAGCACCAACAACATGGGCACAATGAAGTATGAGGTTTCTGCACCTGATTGTCATCATCCCCTTTGAAGCAGTAACAGACAAGAGGGCACGCCTGACCTAAAAACATCCTTACCTTGCACAATAGAAACCTTAGTCCCACTTCTCGCCCATACCATCCTTCAAATGCCAGTTTTAGCAAATCTACCTTTGCTGCATGAATGCACTAGATTTTTCACCTTTTTCTGGACCCTCTTTATGTAAATGGTACAGAAATACATCCATAACATATAAAGTTAAATGTGACTTGTGGACTTCAGCACTGATTTTGCCATCAACCACAGTGGCAGAGAAGACATGGCCTCATGCATACTCTGTGTAGCGATACAAAAGGGGATGATGGACGGAACGTTTGAGCCAATCAAACACTCACCCCCAGTCAACTGATCTGGGTTTAATCCATTATCATTCTTTAGCTCACTCCACCACCCCAGTTCAGACATGGCCATATGCAAATCAGTCTGACCCTGTGCCTCATGGGAACAGTCCATCACGAACTGCCAAGCCATGTCTTCCCTGGACCGGAAACAAGCATCCTAGGACCGGTTTCTGGCATTCCAGCCGTCATCAGCCAGGCTTGCTTGAATCCAGTGGCAAAGTGAGCAAGGGACCCACGTCTGGGCATACCCCCGCCAAGACGTGGGTCCCTTGCTCACTTTGCCACTGGATTCAAGCAAGCCTGGCTGATGACGGCTGGAATGCCAGAAACCGGTCCTAGGATGCTTGTTTCCGGTCCAGGGAAGACATGGCTTGGCAGTTCGTGCTGGACTGTTCCCATGAGGCACAGGGTCAGACTGATTTGCATATGGCCATGTCTGAACTGGGGTGGTGGAGTGAGCTAAAGAATGATGATGGATTAAACCCAGATCAGTTGACTGGGGGTGAGTGTTTGATTGGCTCAAACGTTCCGTCCATCATCCCCTTTGTAATACTCTGTGTAGCAGCATCCTAAAACCAGCTGTCAAACCTGTCAAAATAACTCTATCAGGAGAGAAACCCTGCATTTAAATATTAATAGGTCACCCTAAGTACAACTTGTAGCTCACAAGGTAGGGTGCCTGATATTTAAAAGTGGAACATGTGCAAAATTAAAGTTGCCATGTTCCTCCAGTGACTAGCCCCCAAAAAGCTATTTTCACCAGCAGGGCTGTGACAGGTTCCTAGAAAATGTGATAGTACAGATTATAAACGTTAATATGTAACATCTGACAACAAATTGTATTGTATTGTAACTGGAATTTCTAAAGCGTGACTATCAATCCGAAGGAGATTCTTGGCGCTGTGCAGAACTAGTTGAAGACAGGTTCCAGGTGGTCTGAGTTGCCTTGAGGAGACTGATAGTGTTAAATGAGAGAGAAGCATAGAGAGTCGGGGGCTCCGAAAATCCAAGTTTTTAAGGATTTCCTGAAGCAGGCTTCAGATTCGATGTGACGAAGGTGGCTGGGGAGAGTATTCCATGCCTTTGCCCCTAGGACGGTTACTGATCTACCTCCTCTAGTTTTAAATTGGAAAAAAGGCAGGTTTTAAGAGATTAGCTGAGGTGGATCTCAGGGTACGTGTGGTGATATAGGGCGAAAATCTAGATCTTAGATGCACGGGTCCAGTGGCCCTGAAGGCTCTGAAAGTGATGACGAGTATCTTAAATAGCACTCTTTTGCGTATGGGTAGCCAATGCAACACTTTTAAAGCTGCAGATGCTGAGGAGCGACGTGGCAGTTTGAGTACCAGGCGGGCTGCTGAGTGTTGAACGGTCTGGAGTTTTTTTAGGGTTGTTTCGTTGGCACCTGCATAGAGGCTATTGCAGTAGTCAAGCCTAGAGGTTATTAGGGCTGCTGTAACAGTTTTTCTTGCAGTGCCTGGGAGAAGGTCAAAGAATTTTTTCAGGGATTTGAAAAGCTGAAAATTCTTCCCGGCCACTGATATGGCTTGCGTACGGAAGGATAGGGTAGAATCAAATTTTACCCCAAGATTGTTTACTAACTCCACTGTATTAGGTGGCGGAGGGATGTTTGGTGGCCACCAGCGACTGGGGGTGAAAGTGTTGGCTTTGCCGAGGAGCATGATTTCAGTCTTTTCCGAGTTGCACTCCAAGTGATTCTGCTTCATCCACTGGAAGACCTCTGAGAGACAGTGTTGGAAGATGTCTTCAGCATTGATAGATTGTTTATCTAATTTTAGAATCAGCTGAGTGTCGTCCGCATAAGATGTAGTTTCGATGTTAAATGATAATATCAATTCTATAAGTGGGGCCATGTAGATGTTAAACAGTACTGGACTCAATATAGATCCTTGCGGGACACCTATATGCAGAGGTTTCATGGCTGACTTGTAGGGCCCAAGCGTGGTTACTTGCTGACGGCCTGTCAGGAATGATTTGAGCCAAGCCAGAGCAAGATGGGAGATGCCACATGCGTTGAGGCGATGTAGCAAAATCTCATGGGAGATGGTATTGAATGCAGCTGATAGGATAGATCTAACAAAATCAGTACTGCATTTTTCCCTTCGTCCAGAGCGAATTAAAGGCTCTCCGGGGTATGCAGGAGTGCTGATTCTGTGGAGTGTAATGGCCTGAAACCTGATTGAGTCGGAGATAGGATGTTAGCGGTTTCGAGAAAGGTCGTGAGTTGACTGTTGACTTTTCTTTCAGTAATTTTACTGAGACAGGGTAGTAAGGAAATAGGCCGGAGGTTGGAAAGGGTGGTAGGGTCTGCCAACTGTTCTTTCTGGAGGGGCTTGACTGCTGCGATTTTCCAGTCTGAGGGTACCTCTGCTAGTGAAAGTGATGCATTGATTATACTATTAATGAATGGGTTTACAGTGTCAACAATGGCGTGAAGGATTTTCGGGGGGCAGGGGTCAAAAGGGGATCCTGATTTGCAGGAGAGGATAGTTTGGCGGGATTGTTCCATATCAATCATTTGAAAAGTATGTAGGTCGTGTGCTTTATTCTGGACTTTAGGGGCTGGATTAATGGTGGGGGGGTATATCCTTAAAATCGGCATGGATATTTTGGATTTTCTGTTCAAAGAAATCCGCTATTTGATTACAGAGAGACTGTGAGGGAGGAATTTCTCGTTCGAGTGCTCTGGGATGCGTGAAAGATTTCACTATCTTAAAAATAGCTTTTTTGGTCAGAGTCAGCTGAGGCAAGTACTTTGGAGTAGTGTCCTTTCTTTTCTAGTCTGATTAGATGATGATAGGCTTCTAAGGCTAGTTCGAAATGGGAAAGATCTTCTGGTTTATAGTTTCTTCGCCATCGGCGCTCAAGCTGCCTACATTGGAGGTGTTGATCTATCAATTTTTGTGTGAACCAAGGGGAGGAGGTTTTGATGATTGGGTTTTTCCTTTTTAGGTTGACTGGGGGCGCTAGAGTGTTACAGAGTAGGGACATCCAAGAGGTAAAATGTTGTGAGTCCTTAGCTGGGTTTCCTGTTACACTGGGTCTGAGGTCTAGAGCTATAGTATTAAGGTCCGGGTTGGTTAACATTTTGTTCCATTTCCGGACCAGGGTGGGAGGGCCGCTAGCACGGCTCTGTATGATGTTGGTGGACTTGTGATTTATCTCAAATGGGATAAACCAATGGTCCATCCAGGCCATGGGTAGTGGGGAGTTAATTTTGAGGGATTGGTAATTGGAACATATTCCATCCAGGGTATGTCCAGCGTTATGAGTGGGGGAGCATACCAGCTGTTCTAGACCTAGGGTGTTCAGTGTGTCTAAAAAATGTTATAGCTCCTGGTTCATTTTTACATTCTAGGTGTAGGTTAAGGTCCCCAAGGAGTGTAAACTTGGAGTACCTGAGGATTAGAGGGCCAAGGGCGTCACCCAGCGAATCTAAAAATTGGGTGCTTGAACCTGGCGGACGGTAGACTAGGGCTCCGGGGAAGGAAGTAGATCCATCGATCTGACGACAGAAACCTAAAATTTCTGCCCCTTCAAGATCAGTGATCTCAAAGGAAGAGCATTGGAACGTATTGTGGTAGAGAATTCCGAGCCCACCTCCGCGTGAATCCAATCTATCTTGTCTGTGTACGGAGTACCCTTGAGGAAGGGCCAGCACAATGTCTGGGCCACACCACTCTCGGAGCCATGTTTCTGTAACAAACAGAATATCAAGGTTCTGATCCAGGATCAGATCATGAATGTTTTGGGAGTGCTGGGGGAGAGATCGAGCGTTAAGTAGTCTTCCTAGGAGTGATTTGGGGAGCCTTGCTGCTTTCTTAGGTTGTTCTGTTTGGGGGTTAAGTGCAAGCTTGCATTTCAAACATGTGATGGGTCTGTTCCAGTTTTCCGGGTGCAGGTAATTGTCACAGTTCTGTGGGGCTTTATTGAGGCTTAATAAAACATCTCTTGTTAATGGCGTACCTGGTTAGAAATGGGCAGCATGGCCGGCGCTGGCCGCAGTCCGGCCACGGACGGGCGCTGATGGGCTTGCCTTTGGCGCACCGGTGGCGCGCCAGCGGCGCGCCCGCTTCCCACATCCGCTGCGCGGCCGCGGTGACAGGCACGTTTTGTAGTGTGAGTGCCGCCAACCACTAAACCGCAGGTGGACAGGAAATGGCTCTACTTCCGGTAAAACTACCGGAACTCTACTCCTTCTAGACAGGTGTCTGAGCTGAGAGGCCGGTTCAAAAGAAAAGCAAGCCTCTCAATCGGAGAACGGATAGAAAGAAGGAGGGAAAGGAAGATGTCGCATAACACTAAGGTGAGAAGGATTAGTGTGCATACAGGTTCAAATTCAATACAGTAGCAATATGCCCTAAACAACAACGAAATCCCGTATAGCCCCCTCCCGCACTACCTCCGACGTCTGGTGTGAGAGATAGTTTAAAATATAATAAAAACAGGCTTTTAAAAACTAACAGTTGTGTAAAACACAGAGAGAAGGCAGCAAAAGTACCTATCTATGTCCGCTGCGCGTCCGCGGTGGCAGGCACATTTTGAAGTGTGAGTGCCGCCAACCACTAGACCGCAGGTGGACAGGAAATGGCTCTACTTCCGCTAAAATTACCGGAACTCTACTCCTCCTAGACAGGTGTCTGAGCTGAGAGGCCGGTTCAAAAGAAATACGAAGCTCTCAATCGGAGAGCAGATAGAAAGAAGGAGGGAAAGGAAGATGTTGCATAACACTAAGGTGAGAAGGATTAGTGTGCATACCAGTTCAAATTCAATACAGTAGCAATATGCCCCAAATGGCTTAATAGGTATTCAAGGACTGTTTTTCATATTTATTAAACATCCAATTCAGTGGTGAAGTGGGATTTGTAATAAATATTTAGGAAAAGTAACTTTAGAAAGCTACCTTTTCCCTCCCTATAACTCCTAGAGGCTAATCTGCATTGGCTGCCAGCTTCTGCTGCCCTGCGAGAACTTTAATTTAATGAGGTGTGGAAAGGCCTCCTAGAGCAAAACAATGGCTTTGGCCTGGTGACACAATAGTATGTGTATGGGGAGGTATTTTTCTTTTGCTTGCAGGAAGTCCAGTTTGGATAGACCCAGGAGCTTCAATAACATTTAAAGGGACCTGCCCTCTCACAAGTAAAAGTAAGGTGAGACCTGGAGAATGCAGCCCTTTGTCTCCTCAGCCAGGCTGGCATCTAAATTAATCGGAGGGAAGCTATCCCCAGATCCAGTTTTGAGTGACCAGAGGTGAGGACTGGTCATTTCCATGGCCACACCTCAGGGTGGACACACAAGCTCTGCACAAGGAAGAAAGGTTTATCCATCTTGGATTTTAGGAGTGAGGGACACTGTGGGATTGTTTGCAGCAGGGCAAACAGCAAGTGCTGAAAAAGTGGGTAGGGTTTCCCCCAGGAACCTTTTCCCCATCGTTTAGAAAGTGTCCACGATTCACCCCATCCACTGGCTAGTGCTAACCATAATGTGGCACCCCAAGGAACCCTCCTTAAAACACTTTCTAGACTTGCAAAAGATCAGAAGAGACCTGGACCTGCTGTTTGTGCCGTGAGTGCAGCCTTGAAGGACTGGACCTGCTCCCTCTTGTACCCAGGACAAAGAAGTGAAGTCCATGGGTCAGTTCACTGACCTCCTGTGTGGCCACTTGGACATAGCACATTGCAAGAGGCCGTTTTCCTGAAATGACTAGTTGATCAGGGAGCTCGTTTCCTTTCCCGGTTGCACGAACTGGCCACGAGGAGTCCGTCTTGAAGGGTTTGGACACCACCTCGAGTGCGTGCGCCGAGTGTAAGGTGCCACTAGCTCACCCGACTATGCGGGGACGATGCTGACCAGCAGAACTCTTGATTGGTTCACAAACCTACTAGCTGGTTGTATGCTTTTTAACCACCCAATAAATTTGGTATGAGTGTTTGACTCACTTTATTTTGCACTTCCATTGGTCCTGAAGAAAGCCACGTCACCTCTACGGAGGGCACCATGACTGAAACATGTCGACCAGTTAGAGACCATGACAGGTTGAATCCTCCTGCCATAGCCCACACTTTTTTAATCCTGACCCCTGGATGTCTCATTAAAGCCTGTCCTGACATACCAGGTAGTTAGTTTTAACCTCACTTTCACTTTTCTTCCACACTCCCTGCACGCCCTGCTCATCTGAAGGTTTTAGAACACCTCTTGACCACATCGAAAAAACATCCCTGAGCTCCTCCCTCTCAGAGAGGGGGTTGTAGCCCGCACTGCGACTAGGTTTGCAGAGCGAGGAGGTTACCCAATGATGAAGCATGCCACCCACGGGTGGGTGAGGGAAACCGTCCTTTAAAAGGGATCCCCTCGCACTTCCTTTTTCACTCCTCACCTAGGGGAGCTTTTTTGTGTTGCCATAGTTGATCAATACCAACTGGATCTGGACTGCACCTTGCTGGTGGCCACTGGTTGAGTAAATCCGGGCCCCTAAATGCTGTCCCGAGGTCCTGAGAGCCTTAGAAGTGACCCAAAGGAACTGCTCCAGAAACCGTGAAAAGTTGGAACTTAGAAAGCCATCCGAGCTATCAGGGGGACTTCATGCAAATTATGTTTGATTTCTTTGGCTATAGCTTCAGGCTTGCCCAGCTGGAGAATTCTGAGCTCCTTAAAAAACACAAGGTCAGAAAGTAAAATCTTTAATCGGGATGAACCAGCTTGGTGTATCGCTGCTGGCCTGAAATTGCACCTAGGTGCCAGGCTACCGCTTCCATAGACTGTCGTTGGCGCTTAGTGCTTTTTGGTGCTATTTTTATGGAACACTTTAAAAATTCAAATCTCCAGTTCCTCTTGATGGATTTTTGTCGTTTTGGTGTCACTTTTGTTTATGAAAATGTTCCCTATTTTTCTAATTTGGTCTGGGATTTTTATAGTTTGGTGTTTTGACTTTATACTGTTTTGTTACTGCATAAATACTTTAAATATTGTCCAAAGATAAGCCTGTGTGCTCTGTTCCAAAGCTACCAGGGGGCTGAGCTCAAGTTAATTTAGTGACTTCAGGGACCACCCTGACAAGTTAGGTAGAGTTATGCCACTCTAGGTCACAGGGCGGGTCCTGGAACTCGCATTGTCAGGGACCGACCTAGGCCTGTGCATAAATGCTAGATTAGCATGACACCAGGGCAAACATGTCAGGATACTAGATTCAACAGCATTCAGCGCTCAGGGCCGGGGTATACGATAAATCACCATGCTGGGGACATACCCATTCCAACAAGCTGTGTGTAAGTACCTGTTCTGGAACTGCAAGGAGTGTTGCACATATGCTTTGCAGTGCATTGGTAGAGCTTCTTGTGAGTACCAGTACTGGAATATCAAATCATGTACCGTAGAGTGGAGTTAAACGACATGGAGTGTCTTAAAGTTTCATAGAGTGCCGTTGAGTGTCATAAAGTGGAATAGCATGGCCTAGAGGGAAGTGGCATAGAGTGCGTAGAGTGGAGTGGAGTGCCGTGTTACAGAGTGGAGTGTCATGTCAATGAGTGGAGTGCCATAGAGTGGAGTGGCATAGAGTGGAGTAGAGTGTTGTAGAGTGAAGTGGTGTAGAGTGAAGTGGCATAGTGTGTGTATGCATGGTGTGGGAGCGCACTGCCATTACAGACAAAATATTTTCAATTGAAATGATCATTTAATTTGTGATACAGTTTTAACGGCAAAACTATACAGCACACAAACGATAATGTGTGGAAATGGCATCCCCTAGTGGACTGATTTGTTTTGACTGTGTTAAGATATTTGCTTTCGCCACACTTCAGAACTACTAAAACATGTTCTTCATTTGTGCTTTTCTAATTCTGATATATTCTGAAATTTTTGCACAGTTCATTTACAGACATTTAAAATTTGTTGTGTCCTAGAAAAATGCTTTTCTTTTCCCAGTACCCACAAAATCGTCACATAAATCTTCTCATTTTGAAGTCAGAGAAAGAAAAGTAAACACCAGGCTCCCTTGGAAGACAGAGCCTGACATTTGACCTCTGTCTTTGAACGCACAGCAAATGCAAGGGTTGAGATGCTTCAGAAGAGATCTCTGTGGATCCAAGTGCTGGAATAACAGGGGCTATGCTAGTCAGGATTGATGTGCTTTAGTAGAGGTGTATGCAGATGCTAAGCCTTGGAACAGGCCTTTCTACAGCTCACGTTTGGGGTGCATTGGTAGAGCTGTGTGTCTAGGACCTAGTGTTTGTAAACCAGTGAATGCCGCCTGCCATGCATGAGGTGCACTGACAGAGCTGAGTGTAGGTCTCAGTGCTAGAAGAGCAGTAGGTTAGAGCAGGAACGAGGTGCAGTGATAAGAGCAGTGCCTTGATATCAGGACTGTGAAAGCAAGGGGTGATGCAGGTCAGGATTGAGGTGTATTAGTAGAGTGGTGTGTGGGTCCACTGCTGAGACAGCAGGGCATGCTGGAGGCCAGGAGTAAGGTACATTGGTAGGTCTGTGACTGAGCACCAGTGTAGGATCACAGGGGTCTTGAAAGTCAGGATTGAGGCGCATTAGTAGAGCTGTGTGTGAGTCCAATCAAATGTTAGCAGGGGAGTGCAAGTTAGGACTGAGGCTGTGTGTGTGTCCAGCTCTGGAATAACCAGGGTGCTAAAGTGAGTGAGGATTGAGGTGCATTATTGGAGATTTGTTTGGGCCCAGTCCTGTACAAGGAGGTGGTGGTAAATGTCAGGGTTACAGTGCGTTGTTAGGGCAATGACAGGCACCTAATGCTGAGATGCAGCAGTTTGAGACTGAGGTGCAATGTTATACTGGGCCAGCAGGGGGCGAAGAAGATTAGGGATGAGGTGCATGGGTACAGCCATGTGCGGGTCCCTGTGATGGAACAGCAGGGTCTGCTACAGGCCTGGGTTGAGGTGATAGGTAGAACTCTGAGCAGGCCATGGTGCTGGGATAGTTGGGGTTCTGCAGGACAGAGATAAGGTGCATTGGTAGAAATGTGTGCCTGGGTGCAATACTGGCATAAACGGGGAGGTCAGGGTGCATGGTAGAGCTATGCCTGGACCCCAGGGGTGCTGCAATCAGGGTTGAGATGCCTTATTAAAGCTCTGTGAGGTTCCTCGTTCTGAGATAGTAAATGCCTCTTCAGGTGAAGGCTGAGATGCTTTGGTAGACCTGCCCTCGGTTCTTTGTTCTGAGACAGCCGTTGGGTTGAGGTGCATCGATAGTGCTGTGTGTGGTTCCTCATTGTGGGATAGTAGGGGGTTCCTCAAGTCAAGGCTGAGATGCTTTGGTAGTCCTGCCCTCGGTTCCTGGTTCTGAGACAGCCGGTGGGTTGAGGTGCATCAATAGAGCTGTGTGTGGTTCCTCATTGTGGGATAGTAGGGGGTTCCTCAAGTCAAGGCTGAGATGCTTTGGTAGTCCTGCCCTCGGTTCCTTGTTCTGAGACAGCCGGTGGGTTGAGGTGCATCGGTAGAGCGATGCCTGGGCCCCAGTGCTGAGCTAGCAGGAGTGCTGCAGGTCAAGGTTGAGGTGCATTAGTAGATGTGTGTGGGAGTCGCCGTTCTAGGATAGCAGGGGGGTCCTTCAGGTGATGGTGGAGGTGCACTGTTAAAGCTGTTTGTGGAATCAGTGCTTGGTTAGAAGGAGAGCTGCCTTTCAGGGTGGAGGTGCACTCGTAGAGCTGTGTGTGGGACCAGTGATAGGACAGAAGGTTGTTGCAGGTCAGGGCTGGTGACCAAGGGCTGGCCCTTAGTTACGGGCAAACAAACAGAACTCTTAGTTTACCTACAGGTATCCTGTGCTGGGTCACAGAGCTGTCAAGTGCATCACTGGCGGGTCAGATTACTTCCTAATCACATCAGGGGCAGAGGCAAGGGAGAGGGGTGTGAGTGCAGGGAGACTGTGGAGGTGAGGCTAGAGAGAGGGGAGGTGGAAGTGGGGAGAGTTTGGAAGCAAAGGAATGAGAGGTGGAAGCCACCAGCATAATGCAAAACAAGCATTGGCAATGCAATTAGGTCTGCTATTGGATTTGCAAATGTGCTTTAGCTGATGTATGGCTTTGCAAAGCATGCTTTTACCACACATGCCTTTACCATGCCTCCTTTACCACACAATGCCTTTGCCACGCATTTGCCTTTACCACACAAGTCTTTACCACGTATATGCCTTTAGCACACATGCCTTTACAACACATATATGTGTATATATTATTTAAAAAAAAGAAAACAAAGGTTTTTATCTTTTCAAAAAAATGGCATTTAATGCATCGGTAAAGCAAAGAAGTTAATAAGAATAATAAATATAACTTCAAAAAGCAAAATGTGTTTCTGTATGTTATAAATATTTGATGTTTTATATGTATTGATACCCATATCAGATTTATTCATTGGAAAAAAAAAGAAATATAGGTCATAGGGGAGTTTTTCTTGTTTCTTATTTGTCTGTTCAGTTCTCCTCTCACTCCCAGACCTTATACGCCTTTTAGAGGGGGTCCCTTGCTTTGAGAGTGCAGTAGAGTAGCGTCATAGGGTGGAGTGGAGTGGTGTAGAGTGGAGTGGAGTAGAGTGGCCAGGAGTGAAGTGGCATAGATTGGAGTGGGGTGTAATGGCATAGATTGGCATAGTGTCATAGAGTGGAGTGTAGTACAGTGGAATAGAGTGGAGTAGAGTGTCGTAGAGTGGAGTGGCGTAGAGTGTTGTAGAGTGGAGTGTTGTAGGGTGGAGTAAAGTAGAGTGTCAGAGTGGAGGGGCGTAGCGTTGAGGGGCGAAGAGTGGAGTAAAGTGTTATAGAGCGGTGTAAAGTGGCATGGAGTGTTCCGGCAGCGGAAGGAAATTTTAAATAAAACAGACATCACTGGGCCCATAGGAGTGCTGAATTTTCACAATCTTCTTGCTATGTTTTACCACAGAGGCATTGGTCCTCTGATGGACCGTTCTTCGTCGTAGTAAGGGGTGAAATCTAGGATAACCCATTGCTGGTATACCCAATGATGACAATTAATTGGTAGCCAAACTGCCAAACACAGTTTCAAAGAAAGAACATTAAATCTCAAATAAATGACTCACAACAGATTTTTAAAATAAATGAATTATTGTATTAGAGAGTCAAAATTAATACAAGTAAGTAACATCTTTAGCAATTCTGTCATGCATACTAATGCCAGCAGCAAAAATGTAAGCATTTAGTCAATCAAATCAAAGATTGCAAAGGATGGTTTCCAAAGTAAAGAATGATTCAGTTAAAAATCTCCTAAAGTAACACATGATTCAAGTGAAAGTCCACTAGGAGAAAGTCCATAATTATAAGCAAAAGGGAATGAGCATTTAATCAGAAAGTTCAAGTCTGGATTCTCACCAGACGGCTCCAAATTGTCCAGCAGTTAAATTCATTAGCATAAGGCAATAGCAAAAACTAGATGGTTCAGCAGGCAAAATAGAGCCAAGGAAGTGATGGGACGATGGCAACGTCCAATGTTATCAAGAGCATCGCCAAATAGTCCTCAGGCATCCAAAACTAAAGAAAAAGCAGGGGAGCCCACTCCTCCTAAATCCAATGGTCTTTATAGTTCATATTTGTCATCATGACGTTGTTGTCAGTCCACAGTGGAGTGATCACTCTTCCGTTTAGCAGGTACAAATTGATACTCTAGGATATTTTCTCATATGAATCATGAGAAGAACAGTACATTGCATCCTCACAGGTTTGCCGACAAAAAGCTTTAACATCGTTCCTTTGTCCATGGACACGGTCAAAAGGTTAGGTTCTCATGAAATCCACACAAAAGAGAATTAAGAAAAAGTGTCCGGTTTGTCCGTTAAGGAATGTGGCATGATCCGAACAAATAAGCAACATTTGGAAACGTGTCAAAGTTCATTGCATCAGGGCATGGAAAAGACACAGTTTAAAGAGAAAGTTAATTCAAACATCTTTTCAACTCATACTTCATTTAGTGTAGAACCCCTATTTCATGTTAAAAAGCATTATAAAATCACTCAAATATATCATATATAAGCATTCTATAATGGTTGTCAGTGATTAATACACATAAATATGCAACTATGATTATGGCCCAATACTGTATTCTCAAAGTATTAATATGTAAAATATTTTTTAAAAGCTTTTGACCGGGAGGCGTGGCCAAGATGGCGACAGAGTGGGAAATGCCTGCTCGTTGCTCCGTCTCCCAGCCCAGGCCTCCAGCCCATGCTTTGAGTTGCTGGACCGTTGTAATCGCTCCTGCACGCTGGGGGGACACCGACTAGCAGGACGATCAATCCGTTAGCCTCAAAACAGAGTTTGACGGCCCCGTTATCGATTAATAAGGCCACGGAAGATTGCGGAAACCAGGCCTTGAGACTGTCCTGGGAGCAGCAGAGAGGCGCGACCCCAAGGCTCCACACGCCGGAGGTGAGAAGGCGCCGCTCCAAGAAGTGACGATTGAGGGCATCGGCGGAACTGGGGGTGCCCGTGCCCATGGTTTGTGCCCCCCCTGGAGCTGAAGCAACGACAGCGACCCCCGCCGCGGCGGGCGAGGGGCATAAGCCAGCCCCGGGCGGGTAGCCAACGCCTGCGCGATCCCTGCCGAAACAACGCGCCCACCTGTGAAGCTGCCCAGCTGTGCCTGGAACGGCAGTTGCGGCGTTTGAGCACTCCTGGACTGGAGAAAGGTGAGGACCCGAAAATGCAACGCTGGGGCGGAGAGGCGAGATAAGGGTATGGCGACATAGACACTCCATCGTTTTGATGTCCGGAAGGCCCTTGAACTCCCCCACGCATAGCGAGGAGAACGTGCGCAAGCCAGGCAGGCAAAGGAATCTGCCCCGAGAACGGGACGCACCCAATTTTGACGCGGCCGAAAACAGGGCCTAGCTCCCGGGGCCCATTAATATAGCCCAAACGAGGAGGAGCAGAGAGAGGCAGTACGGCCTCCTAGCGGGTCGGCGACATTAAAGGACAATAGGCCCTCGCAGGACTATAAGAAAAGCATCGGGCCCCTACACCAATCCCGCAGGGAAAGCCAACAAGCTACAGCAGATGGTGGGGTTGGGGGGGCTGCGGGGGCCCATTCCTCCCGCTGCTGGACCGCAACGCTGGGAGCGGCCAAAAGGCGGTTGTCGAGCCCCGTAGAGGCCTACACCACATGAGGAGGCTCCAGTGTACAGTTTCCACAGAGCGAGCTGAGGTGTACCCCATGCATGCCCTCCAGCACAGCAGGAACACGAATTGTGAGTAAAAAGCAGGGTCTGGGTAGAGTTGGTGGCCTTCGTGGAGCCTGAGGAGGCTTACAATACAGGGTCAGCAGCAGATATTCACACTAACTCGCGGGGGCCCGTCATTAAACTCCTCGCAAAGGAGCCCCTGCATCTCCACGGAACCCTTGATTGATCCCGCCAACCCGACTATAGAGAGCACGTCCCCAGTAAACCGAACTCAAGCCAAGGAGCAAACCCTGCACTTCTGGTGCAGACACCCCAATTGAGCGCGGCAGCAGGGGGGTACGCCTAGAGACAGACATCGGGGAGTCTGCCTGTGTGGACGCCATCCACCTCCTGAATATGGCAGCTAATAAAGGGAAAAAAGACAGGGGGGTCAAAGACTTGCTGCTCAAGACGTCCAGATAAAACAATGCAGAAATGTCGGAGTCGACAGATCATCTCAGGGACACCGAGGCTCCGCTCACTCGAGCATTTATCGAGACTCTCTTTGCTTCTCTACGGGAAGATTTGAAACAGATGAAGACTGAACTCACGCAGGAGATCAGGGAGGTGAGGAAAGATGTTGACTCCTTAGGGGACACAGTGGATACGCTAGAGACCCAGAGCTCGAGCAGAGATGAAGAGATCAAACATCTCCAACAAGAGGTTATTCGCCTTAAGGACCAACACCTAGATCTCTAAGCGCATGCTGAATACCTAGAGAACCGCTCTAGGGGTAACAACATACGTATCCGTAACATTCCGCACGGAGCAGAGGGCCAGAACATTACATTGTTTGTAGAAGGCCTTTTTCGATCAATCCTAGACGCCCCGGACGAACTGGAGATCAAACTAGACCGCACGCACCAGGTGGACCCGGGGAGGCCTTCTACGGCCCAGCCTCCCGATATTCTCACCCGTGTGGCCGATTTTCAACTAAAAGAGCTTATCCTTCAAAAAGTCAGAGCCAGCAATTCAATCCAATTCCAGGGGCATCGGCCTCTCCTCTTTCAAGACCTGCCAGCCTCTACGCTCCAGAAAAGGAGAGCCTTCCGGTCAATCATGGCACACCTCCGGGACAGCAAGATCCCATACTCATGGTGGCATCCATTCCACCTCATCTTTCTCCTCAATGGAAAAACCCAACAAGTTCGCTCAGTGAAAGAAGCCCGTCAATTATTGAACATCTAGGAAGATCGCGCGGCAAGTCCACCTTCAACTGCCAGGTCGGGCAGAGGGCGAGAAACAGGGAACTGGAAAACGATCAGTCACAACTCGTCTCGGCTGCGCCCTGACCCAGATACAATAGCTAAAGAGAAACAAGCGGTTCTGACGTCCCTGGGAGAAGACTCCACCGGACCAGCGTAAGCGGCCCTGAGACAGTACTTGGACTTGCAGTCACCCCATAAACACAGAGCCCAATCGGTACTTCTATGACTTACACAATCCGGCGGAGGCTTGGGGGGAGCGGAGCGGCTTAAAGATCTGGAACTCTTCCACCCCCTTCCCATGGGTATACACACCCAGGACATTCATAATATTGTTTTGTGACATTTTGTTCGTTTGTTATGTTAATTTGGGGTTGTTGTTTAGTTCATGTCCCCCCCTCCGCTACGCCCACACGTCCCAGAAGCTCCCTGCGCTACCTCGACGTAGGCCCATTCGGATCGACACACTGATACAGACCTATGGCAACCACCCCTATGCTTCACAGTGAGATATATTAGCTTTTCCCCACGACAGTCGAAATGTCCTTGACTTTTAAGATCCTAACCTTGAATGTTAACGGCCTGAATAGCCCCATAAAACGTTGTTCCAATCTATCATACCTCGAACACTCTGGAGCACACATATGCCTTCTCCAAGAAACTCACCTCCTACCCGGGGACACACATAGACTCAGGTCGAGGGCTTTCCCGCAACAGCTCTTTTCCTCTTTATCAATGAAAAAAGCAGGAGTAGCTATCCTCATTTCTAATAAATTTACTGGAAAGCTGGGGCCCAAACACGTGGAACTAAAGGGTAGGTTGTTGGCATACTCTTTCTACGTGTGGTCGCAGACACTCACAATAGGATCAGTTTACGCCCCCAATGAAGGACAAGAGGAATATCTATTAAAGGTGGTCCAACACATGCCATTTCCGCTTTTCTTCATACAGAGCTCCTTTCAAAATTTTAAAAAATAACAGCTGTGCCAATCCCCTAAAAATATCTACAACAACTGAAGCGGATTAATACTAAATAAACCGTTCAGCTCAACGAGTGGGGCAGTTTTAAAGGGTAAGGACACTTTACTTACCTACCTTACTCACTGTTTATACATTAGACACACGGCTACTGTTCTCTTATTCTTTCTGACACAGTTTAATGTTTGTGTCCTCTGCAGAGTATCCTGTTCGTTTTTCTATACTTTTAAGCCCTCCACACAAACCACAGACTACTTTGCTGTCTGAAACATTAAGTGGAATGCTTTCAGCGTCCCTCCCCAAAAGGTAATACTAATTCCCCCCTTTAATCACAAAGAAATGTCCTTTACCATTAACCCTATTGGATATTTGGATAAATAAGTCTCTGTATCCCCACATAGGAGACGCAATCTATATTAAGAAATCTACCTGGAGTACACATCTCCACCCATAGGAATCACCGGACCTCCTTAGATACTATGTTGTAGAGGTACAGTTAATAGACATCATGTTAATTTACTCCAGTTAAATTAGTTCTCTTGGGTTCCACTTACCCACAGGAAAGAATATGTGCACTTTTTTCTTCACACCTATCGGTGTCATTTCAGATTCACCATTCTTTTACTATTTAATACCTTTACTATGTCGTTATATATAATGCTCACAACTCTTAAGGTCTACTCTATGTAATCCTATCAGGTCACACATCCCCCTGAGATATCCCTTTTATGTTGTTTAATCCTCTCAAGCTTTATTGTGGGCATTGAAACCGACCTTCTTTTGTTGTTGTATTCTATTATTGCAGAATCGACTGAGATGGATCCCTGAGGAAGGCAATGCCGAAACGCGCGTAGTGTTTGTACATCCTACCGCCAGTTTCATAAAGTGTTTGTCAGTTATCTGCATAAGACATCAGAACAATTAAACCATGCATTGCATTGATTAAAAGATAGATCAGTTCAGTTCATACATTGTATTATTTAGATGAATTACAACAACATTGATTGCATCACCTTGTAAGACACACTATGCATATGCAGAATTGTGTTTCCATTGTAAATAATCATCATTAGATAAAAATGAATGTATTTTAAATATATACAAAAAATGCTTATATATAAAAAATATATATGAATACTTTTATACAATAAATGATCTAATATCAATTCTTTGAATAATCACTGTTGATTTTGTGTTTACATCACTCATTTTCTTACTTGGTTTCTCTGCCCACATTAGCTACTGCTTACCGCCTTGCCTTTGGCACTCATTTCCAAGTGCAAGAAGTCAGTGCATCCCCCGACAGAACAATCTTACTGGGAAGAGACCTCAATATAGCTTTTGAAAACGCCCTAGACAGATCGGCCCAGAGACAAGGACAGACTAGGGCTCTCTCAGAAGAGGGAAGACAGATGCTCACTAACACAGGCCTATTCGACATATGGAGAGACAAACACCCCACGGCCAGAGAATACACGTTTTACTCACATTCCCACAAGACATACGCGAGGATTGACTATTTCCTGGGCACACTGAGTTTACGACCCTGCATCAGTCAAATAGAGATGTTGCCACGCACACTTTCAGACCACTCGGCGGTCACCCTGGCCCTCTTCTTGCCACGTGTCCAGACCTCATCACGGACCTGGCGTCTCCGAGACACGTTGCTACACCGTCCAGAGGTGGTCCAGCAGATCTCAAAGGTCCTGCGGGACTACCTGGAATTAAACGAT
Source organism: Calotriton arnoldi (assembly GCA_963921515.1). Lineage (NCBI taxonomy): Eukaryota > Metazoa > Chordata > Amphibia > Caudata > Salamandridae > Calotriton > Calotriton arnoldi. The sequence goes on along the minus strand of CAWUFW010006096.1, from coordinate 1,005,765 downwards.
ACCCCAGAGACCCCCATAGCTACCCTCTGGGATGCCCTAACGGCAGTGGTTAGAGGGGAATTCATTGCAAGCGCAGCTTCGGATAATAAGGCTCGCAGGGAGAAAACAGAACTCCTCACGCAGCAAACACAGGAGCTAGAACGCATACACCAAAGAACAGGGGCGGCCAGGGTTTGGAGACAACTTGAAGCTACACGTTGTCAGCTAGCTGCATTAGACATAGACAGGGCAGAGTACGCAGCGCTCAGACTCCGACACACCTTCTACACTGGCGGGGACAGGGCGGGGAGGTTATTGGCCCATAGATTAAGGACACAGAGACAAGCATCCAGCATCACCTCCGTGGTTACCTCTACAGGAGAGGAGATGGTTACCGACCGGCAAATAGCCGAAACATTCCACCAATATTATGCAGGACTCTATGAGGCACAAGACCTCTCTCTAGAGACCCAAGCCCAGTACCTACAAGGAGTGCCCACCTCCACAATTACATCAAGCAGGCAGAAGACATCGAATCCCCTATTAAAATAGAGGAGGTCATTTCAGCCATCTCTAAGCAAAAACCGTTCAAATCCCCTGGTCCAGACGGCTTCTCCGCCTCGTTTTACAAAACGTTTTGCTCTATATTAGCTCCTATTCTCACTAGAGTATATAACACCATCGCGATATCATCTGCTCTCTCCCAAACAATGTTAGAGGCTTCAGTGATCATAATACCTAAACCCGGAAAGGATAAGCGCCATTGTGCTTCATACAGGCCCATTTCCCTCCTTAATGTTGATTTTAAGTTATTTACCAGTATCCTAGCATCACGACTATCTCCTCTCCTTCCTGGTTTGATTGATCCGGACCAGGCAGGATTTGTCCCCAATCGCCAGTGTGTAGATTAAACTAAACGCTTACTCCATATAATAGATAAGACCCAACGATTTGACACCGAACGCATGCTCCTCTCGATCGATGCGGAAAAAGCATTCGACAGGGTCCACTGGACATACTTAGAAGCGACCTTACGGCACTTCTGGCTCCCCAAAACTTTCAAAGCTTGGGTATGTAGCGGATACACCAGACCAGTACCCACGGTCTGTGTGAATGGCTATACATCTACCCCATTTCCCATACAGAGAGGTACATGGCAGGGCTGCCCCTTTCTCCTCTGCTTTTTGCCCTATATATGGAGCCAATGGCTCAACGGACCCGCGATAACCCGCACATTTCTGGAATACACTTCAGGGGGGACAATACACACTTAGCCTATATGCGGATGATGTAATAGCGACCTTGGGAGATCCTCAGGCCTCCCTCCCGGCTTTCTTGTCCGAGCTTGAGCAATTCTCCCAGGCAGCAGGCTTCAAAATCAATGTCCATAACTTACAAGCCCTCAGTCTCACTCTGAAACCCAATACACTAGAATACTGCAAAGTGCATATCCCACTCACTGGGCTCCAGTAGCAATACCATATCTAGGGATACAACTTACCGCAACCTTATCGAACACTGTAAAGACAAACTACACTACTTTACTTCATCAAATCCGGGAAGACTTACGCTGGTGGCGACCACACTCGCTGTTCTGGCTTGGCCGGATACACACGTTGCAGCGAGAGTTGGAATGTTTTATTTGGGCTGACAAGAGACCCCGAATGCGGCGAGAACTGAGTTACAGGCCCCCAGCGGAGGGCGGTCTCGGGATCCCAAATCTCCAGGACTACTATTGGGCGGCCCAGATTAAAGCGTTCGTGGAATGGTCACGTCCGGAATCCGAAAAGCATTGGCTTTCCATGGACAGGGCAGTGGCAAGGCGGTCGCTATGGCAGGTCCCTTTCCTGCCAAAACCAGCTCGGCCTAAGAGTCTTTACCTCTCGCTTGTCACACAAGCCCCCTTAGCGGCGTGGGATAGGATACCGGAGAGAAGAGCTCTCACCACTTTCCCATCTCCATTAACCCCCATCGTGAAAAACCCTGCTTTTTCCCCTGGGATGGATGCGGAGACCTTTACTCGGTGGGCTAGGGAGGGCTGCAGGTCTATTGGACACTTCTTCAATGAGGAGGGCCCGCTATCCTTTGAAGATTTCTGTTCACAACAGGGACTCCTCCCCGAAATGGAACGGTACCGTTACCAGCAAATAAAACACTGGGCTATCCAATCCAGTGCTCGCCCACAAGCGCAATGTCACCTCACCCCATTCGAGAAGTGGCTGTTATCGAAAACTAATGATACTTACCTCATATCACAGATATTCTGCTTAATAAGACAAGCCCCAACACCTCACAAGTCTCCGAGTCAAAAAAGATGGGAACTAGAATTAGGACGCACTCTTACACGGCGAGAATGGGAGGATATATATTACAGAACTAGGCATACTGCGCGTAACGTTTCGAGTATAGAGACTGCCACCAAAATAACAGCTTACTGGTATCTCACTCCCTCTAGACTTCACAAGGGCAACCCAATAAGAGATCCCTTATGTTGGCGCGGATGTGGATCGCCCGGTAACTTGATGCATATATTGTGGGAATGCCCCAACTAACCCCCTACTGGTCGCAGGTACTCAAGGATATTGACACCCATTTTGACACAGAGCTGCCTCGTTTCCCAGCATACATTCTCCTAGGTCTACCTAATGCTATCACATTCCCTCTTAAATCACGGAGAGGGCGTCAAATAGCACTGGCCCTGGGGGTGGCCCTTCAAAATATCCTCGCACACTGGGGAACAACACGCCTTCCTACCCATACAGGATGGTTGCATCGGATGTGGCACATTCTTGGCATGGAGCGGATTTCCTGCTCCCTTACCAACTAAAATGCCTTGTTCCTTGCCCTTTGGAAAACCTTCCTGGCGCTGCTTTCCTCAGAATTTAGAGAACTCACTTGCCCCAAATATTTGCGACTTTTACTGAGAAGCGATGCACTAGTATCGTGTCAATCAATTGATGGCCGGTGGGAAGGGGGGGAGGGGAGGGACATTGGGGGGAGGAGGGAGTGGGGGGTTGTTGATATAGCTAATTCTCATAGCTTCTCCCACGATTGTGGGATGTCACATTGCATACCTTTTTCACTGCTGTGTTTATTTTGTTGTAACCATATAAAACAATAAAGAAATTTTAAACATAAAAGCTTTTGACCAAATCGTTTTCATGAATCTATATATCAGGCATCTATACTAAAAATTTCAAAGCTCTAAAATGTAACATAAGAGTTTTGCACCGATATATGTTATCAAATCACTCTGCAAGAAATGCTCAGTTTTCATGTTTCATTTTCATGACATCTTTGTTAGAAATATAAGTAGTTATAAAATTCATCTCAAAATCACTATGTTTATTGACTCTACCATTCTCTAACTAACCAAGCACACCTTTACGGTGCTGGATGATTCAACTTCACTCGTTCTCTGTATTGTTTTCTTACACATGTGCAAGGTGCACATTTAAGTTTCGTTGTTGTTTTCGGTAGTTTTGTCTCAATCAGAAAAATCTGTGTTTTCGCTCTAACAGTGTCTTGGAGTTGCATTGAGTGTCGTGGAGTGTCGTAGGTTGGAGTAGAGTGGCCTAGAGTGAATGGCATAGAGTGCGTGGAGTGTAGTGGAGTTGAGTATCGTGTTGTTTCATAGAGTGGTGTTGTGTCACAGAGTGGCATAGAGTGTAAGCCCGGGCGGAGAACTCCGCTCCGCCCGCGGAGTGTGCAGAGATTTGCCTCCTCCACGTTCCGCGGAGAACGCGGAGAAGGCAAATCTCCGCACACTCCGCAGCGGAGCGGAGTTGGCCAGCCCCCGCCTCCACCCTCCCTATATTAACAAGTAATTCTACATTACTTAAAAGTAAATTAAAAACCACTTACCTGTACTGCGGCGTCTCTGGGCTGCCCTCCTCCTCTGCCTCGCCGTCTGGGTAATCCATGAGAAAACTGCGCATGCGCCCGCGCATGCGCATTTCTCACAAGAAATGCGCGCGCGCATGCGCAGTTTTCTCAAGGGTTACCCAGACGGCGAGGAAGAGGAGGAGGGCAGCCCAGGGACGCCGCAGTACAGGTAAGTGGTTTTTAATTTACTTTTAAATAATGTAGAATTCCTAGTTCATATAGGGGGGGTGGAGGCGGGTGGCGTAGCGAGCGGAGCGGAGTTCCATGGAGTTTGTTCGCAACTCCGTGGACCTCCGCGTAGCCCCGCTACGCCCCGCTACGCCCACTACGCCCAGGGTTAATAGAGTGGAGTATAGAATGTTGTAGAGTGGAGGGGTGTAGGGTGGAGTGGAGTAGTGTGTGTATGCATGGTGTAGTAGCACACTTCCATTACAGACAACACATTTTCAATTGAAATTACCATTTCATTTGCACATACAGTTTTATTGGTAAAACTATACAGTGCACAAACGATAATGTGTGGAAACGGCATCGCATAGTGTACTGATTTGTTTTGATCATATTAAGATATTTGTTTCTACCATACTACCGAACTACAAAACAAAGTTCTTCAAATGTGCTTTTCTAATTGTGATATATTCTGAAATATTTGCACAATTCATTTACAGACATTTAAATTTGTTGTGTGCAAGAAAAAAACTTTTTCTTTCCTAGTACACGAAAGACTGTCACATAAATCCTATCACTTTGAAGTCAGAAAAAGAAAAGTAAACACCAAGCTCCCTCGGAAGACAGAGCCTTACATTTGACGTCTGTTTTTGAACTCACAAAAAATATGACAAGATAAGAACAAAATTTAAAGGCCTATTTATAGAAAGGGTGGACTTGTGGAAGAATTGGGAGAGACAAAGACAAGCTGGACAGCTGAAAACAAATAAATCCAGCAAATAGAAAGCCAGAAAATGTGAGTTGTAAACCACACAGCCAATGGTGAGCAATGGGTGGAATGCATTCCCAGGAAAGCTTTGAGAATGCCCACCAGAAGCCTTTTCCAACACGACATCTGCGTTGTCTGGTAGGCTTTGACCTACTGATGGATTCCCCCTGCAGAATGTGATGAGGGCCCAATGAGTCTCCCATATCACACAAATATCCTTCAGCCTTGGGCTGAATGCCCCTCCTGAATGTTTGGGGGCCCCAGAATGATTGGGGGCCCCAATAAGGGTTGGGGGCTCCCTGCGCCGCAGGGCTTGCATTATGTCTCTGGTGGAAGCACGGAGACAGAGTGAGAGTGGGTGCTGGGTCAGGGAGGATAGCAGGTTGGACACAAGTGGGACTGAGTGGGGAACAACACAGAGGTGGTGGGGTGGGAACACTCTGAGGGGTGAGACAGCGAAATTGGGGAAGGGGAGCCTGTGAAGGTAGAGGGAAGAGGGGGCAGGAATACAGAGACATGTCGGGGGAAAGAGGAGTGAAGGAGCACCAGAGACAGTGGAGGGCAAGGGAACACTGAGGGCTGAAGGTTCAAGAAAGATGGGCGGTAGGCCTGGGTTATTGTGAGAGGACAAGGTTTGGGCTAGGTGATTGTTGGGGGCAGGTGGCACTGTAAGGAGACAGGGTGGAAGGGCCAGAGGCAAGTGACAGTGGGCTGGGGAGGGCAGGCTATGGGAGAGGGCAAGGAAGAAGTGAGGAGGGACAGGGTATTTTGAGGAGATGGGCATGTGGTAGTGGGGGATGAAGGCAGGGAGATTTTAAGTGGGTAAGAGAGTGGGATGTTGAGGCAGGGATACTGCGAGAGGTCAAGGAAGAGGGTAGCTTGGGCAGAGAGACCTTAAGATGATAAGGGGCTGAGAGAGACAGTAAGAGGGCAAGGGAGAGAGTGGTTAAAGCATGAAAACAGTGGGCAAAAAGGAGAGCATGGTTAGGACAGAGAGTTTAAAGCAAGGGAACGCAGTAGGCTGGCTTTGAGACTGTGGGGGTAAGGTAGAGAGGCTACGCAGCAGGAAGGGTTTAGGGGCAAGAGACAGGCATGGTGCAGCCAGGAGACTGTGAGAGGACAAGAGAAAGGGATGATGGAGATGGGCAGGCCTAGGGGTAGAAGATTAAGGGAGGGTCTGAACGGGCAAGGGAGGGGAATGCTGTCCGAAAACTATAACCAGGGCCACTGGAATTATGCAGTAGGGGAGCGCCAAATTGTGCGGCAGGGTTGACTAACTTATCGGGCAAGAACAAGCACATTGTGTGGCATAATGTAGCACATTTTGTTTTAGTATTACTTCATTATTTTCACATTTTTACTCATAGGAATGATGTCTAAGCAAATATTTCACCTCATTAGTATCAGTTTAACAACCAAATACAGAAATAAGCCAGTTATCCTTTAAAAAGGGCCTTCCATTGCGTGCAAACATGTCACCCCATTTTTAGTAACTTTTGATCCATTTGAGCTAAGAACGATTCTTGTTTGTTAAAATCTGCACATTATGCAGCAGATGATGAACCAGATGAATTATGTAGCAAACGCAACAAATCCATAATTATACAAAAAAGCAGGGGCCTCAGTATCACATAACTCCAGTGACCCTGTCTATAACCCCATTGATCTTCCACCACAGGGCGGTCTGGTCAATGCATTCTAAGCCCCACCACATTTGGGGCGGGCCTTCCACTGGCTGCTTTTCCAGTCAGCGAACGCCATGCAAGGCTTTGGGGGCCTCGGTAGAAACAAGCATTGGCAATGCCAATAGGTCTGCCTATGTGAGAGCTATTGGATTTCACAATGTCTTTTAGCCATGTTGAACAGCAGAATAGCTACTGTTCAGCATGGCTAAAAGTTAGAAAATAAGCTCAATGAGATGGAAGGGGAGGGAGCAAACAAAACAGACAACAGGAGGATGGGAGTGAAAAAGCAACAAGGACAACAGGTGGGTGAGGGGCATCACAGGCATGGGGAATGAACAAGCAACAAAGACAATGGGAAGGTGGGAGGTGGGAGGGAAAAAGCAAAATGGACAACAGGAGCGTGGGGGGCATCACAGACAAGGGGAGGGAACAAGTAAAATGGACAACTAACAAGCAACGTGGACAAAGGAAGGGAAGAAGCAACACATACATGGGATGGGGGAACAAGGAACAAAAACGAGGACATAGGAAAAAGAAAGAAAAAACGGTGTACCTCAATCACAGCACAAGTAGAGGAAGGAAACCAATCAAAATGAAGCAATCAGTACTTGGTTCATGCTCCACGGAAGGCAGAAACGAAAGATGAGAAAGTGACATTTGCACGCGTTGGCCAATTAGGAAGCAGAAAATCTGAGAGACAATGAAGTCAACAAATAGTAAGCAATGGGCGGGCTCCGAGCCAATTTCAGTAAACAAAATGTATCGCAAGCAACAGAGCATGCACACTGTCTCAGATGAGACTTAATAATGTGTAGTAGCACCCATGCACAGAAAGACTATTCCCTGTTTATGGAGGCCATTATTTTTTTCTTTTGCAGAAATAACTTCCAGCTCTGAGGGAGTGGCAGCCGCCGCCTATCTCAGATGGTAGGGCGACCGCGGGGGAAGGGCAGGGGTTTGGGAATTTGGGGGGTTGAAATAATATAAAAGAAAAAAAAAGAAATCTTACCTGCTGCTCCACTCCGCTTCCACTGACGCAGCCTCGCTGCTCCTCTCCTCGCAGTGGGGCCGGAAGGGATGGGCCTCAGGGCACAGGCTCCACATCCAATCCAGACGCTGCTCTCACTTGAGAGCAACACCAGGATTGGTCTGAGTGGCCTAGTTTGCCGCTCAGACGGTGCACTGGAGCCTTTGCTTTTTCTCCAACGCTGCTGTGTAACATAGCAGGGTAGGAGAAACATAAGTGGGCATGTGTGTTTGGCCGGCCTGGGACAGCCGGCCAAGCACACATGCGCACTTTACTCCTCCTCCCTGACATGCCCGGCCCGCTCCGCCCCGCCCTATAGTTATTGTATTGCGGGGCTCAGACAAAATAAATAAAATTACAATAACTGTGTTATTGTCATTTTATTTATCATCTGCTGGTGCGGGCTGTGGGGCGACGCTCCTCTGCCATTGCGGAGGAGCCGCCCCTGCTTTGAGGGTTTGCGTATGGAAAAGAAAAAAAGCTGAGCAGGCTATCAAAGCACAGTGAGGCATCCAGCATTGCAGTTTGATTAAAATGCTCCTGACACACAGTTGCAGTGTGAGCACGTGTTTCAAAACTGCCCACACAGTGAGGATCTTTAGTTATGACACATGGTAATTCATTGGGGAGGCAGAGGCGGGGACCTCCACCATACCCATTGGCTGGTGGGCCCGCTGAGAGGGCCTAAATGACCCCAAAAACCTTAAAGGGCCTTGAGTACATTCATCCCAGGGTTACAAGCAGTGCTTAATTTGAGCTGGTGGTTTCCGGTGCTCAGCAATGTACCTTAAAGGTCAACACAGGCGCTTATGACAGTCTGGCACATGGCAACGCTGTCTGTCTAATTTACAGATGAACACAACAACAGTTTATTAATTCAATATACATTAAAAATGACTAATACCTTACGTCCAAGCAATTATTCTAGCTTTGGGGGCCTGCAATAGCCTGAATTGTCTCACTTGTAGGAGTGTGATGATTAATAGTTGTGTTGGTACTGTCATTGGCAGAGATGGCAGGGGCAATGGGTAGTGCAAGTTGCAGAGGGCTCCTGACAAGGGCCCTGGGACTTATGTTTTTTACAAATTAAGCACAAGTCATATTTGAATTAGAAACTACTCTTCTGTGGTTGAGACATGGCAATGCCTTTGCTTGTGGCTCACTGTGCATGTTAAGCTACATTAATTCCAGGTTTATGTGGAGTGGATGTTTCTGCCTTTGGGATCCCTGGGTAAAAGGCTTCAAGGTCACCTGGTGTGCGTCCGAGTGTGGCGCTCGGGCTTCCTCCTTTCGTGCCTCCTTCTCAGATGGTGGAAGTAACTTCTTGAAGAGGGAGATGTTTTTGGACACTTGTTCTGTACCTCATTGTGTGATGGCCACGGTGTCTTCCATTGCAGGATCAGAGTCTGAACTTACTCCATGGCCAGTCACCATCTTAGAGCACTTCCGACAGCTCACCCTCTTATTAAATTGATATATTCTGGCATGGATAGTCTGTGGTTTGGGTGATGCTGGGCTCCATAAAGAGTAGTGGGAAAGGTATTGGCTACACTTCCTCCCATACACACTGCAACCTGTGAGCATGTGCTTGAGGTGTGAGGTGTATTCCAATACTCTCTCAAGAATCAAACGTTCTTTCAATGGATTTACCTTGAGCTTGGGTAATTTGTGTTACCTTACTTAGAGTGTGAATTAATCTTTCAACAACCCTTTTGCTTGGGGCAAGAACTTAGCAGCTATCCCATCCACTGTATTAAAAGATCATAAACCTGTGGCACTTATAATACAACAAAAGGGATAGCCGGCATGTTTTGAGTATCCGGTCCGTCAAACTCTAAATGAACCCGTGTCATTTCTCATCCTTTTAAAAGCAGGCAGTTGTCAGGGTGGATTTCCTTTATGAGTCCAGGTGGCACTCGTACATTTTCAAAAATTGGGAGTATATCTTTTGCTGCAGTGGATTAACTGCCACCACCTCTGGTTATCTCAAGCGGTCTTCGATAATGACCAGCATTTGTTATCCTTAGAGGCTCCCACACTCCGCACGTGCCTAAGGACTTGGTGGTATGTCTTGTATGATTATTGGAGGAGGTGGTTTACCTGGATCAGCTTCTTGACATTTAGTTCTACTTGACATCAAGTTGGGGTAACCAAACGTTGACCCTAATTTGCGTTTGCGTTTTGACATCTTGGTATCGTTGCTGTCCGCTGGTGTTTCAGCCTCACGACTCGTGCAGTGGGCTAAAGCATTAACTCTTTCATCACGCGGTGCGTTGGACCGGATTGTGTTGTGCTCTTGGTCCGGTGAGTTGATGCAGCTTGAATGTGGTGTCTGTGGTATCCCGCTTTCATTCGCCAGATGTTAGATGTTGATTGAGAGCGTTGCATATGCCAGTGAAGACACAAGTAGAGACAGAGACACTTTAGTGCTCAGGTGCACCTGCCTGTGGATGGCTGACCTGCAAACACATCTACTCAATGGACCAAACACGACAGACCTAACCAACGAGCTCCTGATCAGCGGGGGAAACTCGCGGGTGAGTTTTATCCTCCCTCATTGGCACCGCCTCCTTTCTTTGAAACATATCACCCCAGTCTATCTTCAACAGGTGGTAGGCCGTATGTGTTTGGCTATTTGGGTTGTAAACCATTGTCATAAAAAGAATCTATCGAATCAATTAAATTATTTTAGAGCAACATTAAGTAGACTAGGCGTCCACCTTAGAGCACCACCAGAGGCTACAAGAAGGTGTCAAACTGCAATAAATGTCCAACAGAACTGCTGTATTGGTAGGTGAGGTGCACCCCATGCATTTCATGGTTGCATTTTTAGAGTGTTGGGATTCCTTTCACTTTCTGACGCAAGATGGCGGCCGGGAGCTTGTTGTGACGCCGCCCACGCCTGATCATAGTGTCATGAGGTGTGGTGCTCTGTAACGCTCGGAATCCAAGAAAGCTTCAAGTTCAGACCTATTCGTTCAACTCCAGTTTTCCCAGTTTCATTCAGTCTCCAAAATAAGAACTAGGTTTAAAAACCTTGAAGGCGACTCTTGAGAATGCAACTCTTCTGAAGGATGACTTTGCATGCTGGGGGTTTTTGGCCCAGTGCTACTAATGTTAAAAGTGAAACTCCAATTTCCAGATTGAAATATGTTGTTATTTAAAAAGCTGGGACTGGGTGAATGTGTCACACATGACATTGAGCACTAGGAAGCTGTCACATGGAGGTGGCCATAGACGATGCCGCTGGTGTGTTTTGTAGTGTCCTTTCTGACTCAACCAAGGGATTTATCTACCCCTCACATTCTCCCATGCTTTTCCATCTCTTTCCCTCGCCAGATTCTGTTCCTTTCCCATCAACATCTCCCCATGCTGTTGTCTTCTCAGCCTGCCACCATCTCGCACCAGTTGCCACTGGTTACCAGTAAACACAGCAGCCAGGGTGTGGGGCGAGGTCATTAGGGGTCACCGGATGCTGGCACTGACACTTGCACCTGTCACCGGTGTCCTCCAGCTCTCTCTTCACCTGTGAACAGACAGGTACATGTCTCTAATGAGAAGAGGTTGAATGATTGAATGAGAGGTCCCATGGAGCGCTGTCTAGCCCGCTCTAGTCTTTCTCGATGAATTCTGCTGCTACACTCCACTCCCCTACCCTGCCGTACCTGCCCCATGAGTGACTGAGAGCTTGGCCTATTGTTTCCAGTACTGGAAGAGCAGAGGGAGGGGCTTGGTGTGTATGTGGATGTGTTTTGTGTTGTATGCTTTTCCCTACTGCCTTTGCAATGCTTGTCATGAATGTGAAGTGTGCTTGGCTGGTGCTGCTCTGTGCCTTTTCTATGTCTGGTATTTGCTCAGCTGATGTCTGTGCTGTGTTGCCTCTCGCTGTGGCAGAAGGCAATGTCTACATTCTGCAAATTTGATGTAAACATCTGCTGTGTGACTTTGTTCTCTAATAAGGTCGACTCTGTTTCCACTGAGCCTTCCAGTCAGCCAATCAGACGCCTAGATTTGTAATTCTGTCTTCACTCTGACACCCGTGGAAGGAGCTAATCCTGTCCACCTTGGATCAGGTGTGGAGGGTAACTCTCAGGTTTCCGCCACCCCCGGGAGGAAGATGATCCGTTGGCGTACTTTTAAGTAATGCTCAGAGATAAACCATCAAGGGACGACTGAGTGCCCAGCTGACACCAAGGGGAGCAGGCAGGAGTAAAACACCTCCCAGAAGAGGGGCATCTTCTCAGGGTTTCAAACAGGCAAGGGTTACATTGTATGTAAAGCCAGAGAGAAGAGGGCGGCTGTAGCGTCCAAAGTCCCTTGGCACTGTGCCGTGTGACAATCTGCTCCTCATTTTATCATTCCGGTAGGCCCGGTATCTTTTTCAGCAGGAGACTCTCGTGAGTCCCCTGAGCAGTGCTGTCCACGGTTTGGCTTGTTCTTCACCACCAGATTACTAGATTCTGCAGGAGTGGAGGTGGAGTGCGGCACCCAAAGTGATACTTCTTCAGTGTAGGTGTCTACTGTCACCGCAACATGGTCATGACACTACTGAAGGCAGATCGCAGGTGATTTTAGTAGTGGTGGTACAGGCCTTGGTTTGTAACTTCAACTCCAGTGGGAAATAGCCACCTGGCACATCTATGTGCTATTCGTTTCTGGGTTCCGCAGTAGCCTGCTACTCGCCGAAAAAGTGCTTCAACACCACATCAAGGGTAGCAAGCGCTATATAAATGCAAACCTTTTTCCCTCTTCTATCCCTCCACTATCCTTCTCAATCCAAATAACTGACTAACATATCCACCACTCAAATTATTTTCATATTTTCACTATACTAATTAACCACTAATCCTTTATGGGTTCCGAGGTAGTGAGCTACTCGCCGAAAAAGCGATTCGACGCCTTGTCAGTGGTAGTTAGCGCTATATAAATGCAATTACAGTACAATACAATACAATGTGGTATGTCATGACTGGGCCCCTTCATATGTATGTGGAGTGTACTGCATGTGCCTGAGTTATACATAATGTGATATACTTCTGTTGGGGTCACCTCCTCTGTTCATGTAACCACTAAAAGTTGTAGGGTGTTCCATGGGATTAATAGCAGCCTCAGTCAGCTGTCCTCCCTGTCCACCAGGGCTGCTGCTTAGATTGCCCCTCCCACTGGAATCCATCTTGAAGCCAAGTGCAGTTCCTGGTTTTGAATCCTCTTCACAAGGACTGACACTAAGCCATCTCCAGTAGGATAAGGTATGGTCTGGCCAGAAGGCAACACGTGGACTACTTGCTGGGGGGAGACTGGATATACGTGGTCCTCACAGAATATTCTGTGCTCACTCTAGGAAAGAGCTCTGCGCGCCAGTACACGGGAAGCATACAAAGGCAGCTTCCTACGTTTCAGCAGTAGTGTCGTTAACCCTATAGCTGAGAAGAAACTGTGCTGTTTTTGGAGGATGAAGGAGGTAGGTTGTCTGTCATGGAGAGAACCTACTTGACCAAGTTCAGGGCGAGTGCTTTGCTGTGAGGAGGTCGGGGACCTGAAGGCTGGTGAGACCAAGATATGGGGTCTGCTGCTTGGTCCAACTTGCACGCTGTTTTGTGTATAGGCCAAAGCTGGCATTTTTCATCCCTGCTCTATGTCGAAGGATTGTGAGAGGCCCTGTGGGTCTACACACTCTATCGCTGCATCTTCACCAACCCCCAATGATCATGAGGTCCTTGTGCCTGCGCCCTGCAGCACTGCATCCTGACCAGACCCAGCGACTGTGAGCAGCTTGTGGACCTTCAACTTGCTTCACCATACAACTTCTTCAAGAGACTAAAGACAGCGCGTGACCATGGAAGCAACTATTGCTTGATGAATCCTTTTTTCAACCAATGGTTATGCGAGTGTCTCCCCCGTTTCAGCTGCTGCTCACCCCCACCTAGGCAAGTGCTGGCTCAACAGGTGGGCTTAAGGTTTGACTTCTATGATCAGTGCCTCCAGCTTTGCGACCACTGACCAGCAATGAGTACCCTGCGTGTGACCACTGCCACCCATGCAACAATGGACAACCAAGCCTGCCAGATGTTGGACAGTGATAACCAGCAAGCAGACACTGCGCTTAGCTATAAATGGGGGATTAATGTAAACTATGTTCACAAACAAAAATCTTGAACATATTTTAGTTAGAGAGTAACCTAGGGTACTCTGTCAGATGATACTCTTAATGCCATAGAACCGATTAAAAGTCTGACGCATATTTCCTTAGTGATAATAAAAGTTTCATATCTTTTACGAAACTAATGACGCTGCTTGTACAGTATATTCAATGCAAGTGATACCATGGTCTACCTCCTACTGCCCTACAAGAGTGACCTTCGATTGTTTGGCTGCACCACACCCAAAGCCTAAGACCCTTACCCTGGTGTGCGTTGAAGGGTCGTGTACCCTGTGCAGTTGTTTTACCTTAGGTGTGCGTTGAAGGGTCGTGTACCCTGTGCGGTTCTTTTACCTGAGGTGTACGTAAAGGGTTGTGTGCTAGTTGTGGTGTACAGAAGGGGGGTGGAGGAGAGGGTTACATCTCATTGGTTTTCTCTCGTCTCCCAGTCCTACACAATATTACAGCGGTGTACTTTAAAAAATATATATATTTGAAATATTTAACAATAATATATATACTGTGTTCATAGTCTCTTATCCTCAGTCCTGTCATATTTAAATTGTATGTGTATCTTTGAAGTAGTGCGTACTTCAATTTTTACTTTGTTGTAATATTAGTTTTGATTGTTTTCCCAAGGAAAAGGATGCTGCTCCTGGTGGGGCTGAACTTATTATCCTACTTACCATCCTGTAACTAAGCTTAATAAACCTCTTACTTATGGACTTTCATTTGTAGTGTAACAAAGAGCTATTCTGTTTCATGAACACCAGGGGAGCACGCAATCTATTCAACATGCATAGGAACAAAGGGGTACAGAATGAACAATATACACGAATACATCAATGATAGTCTATTGCCCAGGTCCCTTACTTTGGAAGAGTAGCTTCACGATGAACTCCACTTTGCGTTTTCTCTTATATTTTGAAGACACTCATACCTTATTGACTGTTGCAAGTTTTTCCATCACTAACCACTGGTGACAAGCACACATCTCGACTTCCTATGGGGTCTTTTGTTACATTTCCTCCCATTTCATTTTGGTCCTGAGGATGGTCTCACAGATTTACAACATTTGAGACCGAAACGTCGACAATAAGTCCACCTCCCTAAATTATAATCAGAGTTGCTTCACCTATGGGCTGTTTACTCTGCAGTGAAGATAGACATTGTACAACCATGAGAGTGGACTCTTCACACATCAACATGTGTTCTTGTAACTATCAGCTTCACTGGAGTGATAATACAGTGTTGATGTATTTGTGGATATGGTTTGTTCTGTACCCCTTTGTTCCTATGCACTTTGAATAGATTTGATTTTATAACACAATCATCGTATACACCTGTTTCTTTTCTTCTTATTGGTTTTCTCTGAATGTTGTGTAAATAACTTTTATTTATGTCTACGATAACAAGACCAATTATTTTGTTTCTCTCTCATCATTAAGTGAACAAACAATTCATTTGGTAAAAACTGATTTGAAAAAAATATTTTTGGGGAAAGATTCCCTTGTTAGCTTTTTACCTTTTCTATACCCAACACCCAAGCTCACATGGGGTTATCAGGGTGCCCATTTTTTGTATCCTCAGACATCTGTAGATTGGCACTACATGATAGTCCTTCCAACACTCAGGGACTGTTCCCAATGGGTTGATTTCCTGAAACAACAGGAGCAATTTACTTGTCCATAATCTTGGATTAAATTTTATGTTAATAATCGTCAGCTCATTTGGTCATGGTACTGGTTCCAAAAGTTCACTGCAGTTTTGTCAAAAGACTTTCCACAGCGAGTCCTCTGGTTCCTACCAAATGTGAATCAGCTATCTAATAGTTGATTATCTATTAGTTGATCAGGGGTAATAATGCTAATCCTCTCTCGCCCTCCCCCCCTATAAAATGGTTCAGATGGACATGGCATCAGCCTATTATCTCCCACCCTCTGACATTATTAAATTCACAATTCAATTATCATCAACATCCATCCTACGTCATTTACCACAACCAACCACATTCTAAGCACAGAAACTGTATACATGGCCAAAGCATCAACTGAGTCACCTCAGAGCATTCCACCAATGAACGTTCAATCTTCATTCTTTTACATCTCAACCAATCAGAAGACGAGCCGCCTCAGAATTCCCAGACTCAGAACATCCAATCCTGCAGGAGAAAACACTGCTCTCCAAGTGGTCCTCTTCCTTCTTCAGTCTTATTCAATAAGAAACAAGCAGCTTTTCCCAAACTCAAAATGTACACCTGCTCCCAGTGTTTAATTTGTAAAAGTAGAAGCTCTGGGGTCCAAAGTTTTACTCAGAAGCCCTCAGCTGGCACTGTTGAAGGTCAGGGTGACAGATACTAAGGCTGGTAGCCTTGAATCCACCGGTTGTCTCTTTAATCCTCCACTAGACACACCTTGCCACTTTATCTCACTCTTGCAGGTCCTTTTTAGGTTTCACCTGCACAGCACTTGCGCTGTGCTCGTGAAATCTCTTGTATTTAATACATCTGAAAAGGGGGCTTTTATCAGTTCCCAGGCCGAATTACTGTGTTAATTCGCTTTTGTGTGGAACTTTTTTTGTGTTAACTTCCCTTGGCTGCATTAACAATAGTTCTACTAAAGCTGCTCACACTGTTTAAGCCCCATTCACTGTCAGGATAAGATCTCTTCCCACGGAAATGGCAGACAGCTTCTAACAGTATGCTGGAAGGCTTGCTTTTTATTACTTAGTTGTGTAGAATAGATGGTTTAGCCTTAGAACATTTGTGGCATTTCCTATTCATGCCTCGGTACCTTTCTTTGTACTTTGTAGGCATTATCGGATTAATTTTTTGCACCATTTGGTCATTATGATCAAATTCTAAATGTTGTTATAAACATTGCATGTTGAAAATAAAGTTAATATAAAAGAGCTCTGCTATATTTAAATACTAAACAGGCAGCCACAAGTGCAGTTACCTTGCAGACAACAGGGTCATGATTTGAATTGTGCAGCAGGTGCAGTAGCACCCGGACCAAAAGTTGTCAGAACTAATATTGCTATATTTGACTACTAAACAGGTAGTCACAATTGCAGTTACCTTGCAGTTAGGGACTTCATTTGAATGGTGCAGCAGATGCAGTGGCACTGGGGTCAAAAGCTCTAGGCACACCACTAAACACCTAATATTGCTAAATTTTACTACTAAACAAGGCAGTCACAAGTGCATTTATCTAGCAGGCAACAGGGTCATAATTTGAATGGTGCAGCAGGTGCAGGAGCGCCAGAACCAAAAGCTCCAGGCACCCAACTAAACACCTAATATTGCTACATTTTACAACTAAACAGGCAGTCACAGGTGCAGTTACCTTGAAGACAACAGGGTGATAATTTGAATGATGGTGCAGCGGCACCGGGCTTAATATTTGTCATGGCCTCCTCGAAACACCTATTATATTTTACTACTATACAAACAGACACAATTGCAGTTATCTTGCAGTTAAAAGGGGTTTGATTTGAATGCTGCAGCAGGTGCAGTGGCACCGGGGCCAAAAGCTCTAGGGACCCCACTAAACACAGAATATTGCTAAATTTTACTACTAAACAGGCAGTCACATGTGCAGTTATCTAGCAGGCACTAGGGCGATGATTTCAATGGTGCTGCAGGAGCAGTGGCACAGGGAACACATGTTTTCAGAAATCCTCTAAGCACCAAATAATGCTATATTTAACAACTAAATAAGCAGTCACAAGTGCAGTTACCTTACAGGCAATAGGGTCATGATTTGAATGGTGCAGCAGGTGCAGTGGCACCAGGGTCAAAAGTTGGTATAACTCATCTAAACACCAAATATTGCAATATTTTACTACTAAACAGGAAGTCATAATTGCAGTTCTCTTGCAGGCACTAGGGGCATGATTTGAATGGTGCTGCAGGTGCAGTGGCACCTGCCCCAAACGTTGTCAGAACTCCTCTAAATACAATATTGCTATTACATCAAATAATTCTATTATTTCCCTCTTTCATTTCATTTTACAAAATGTAGCTATTGCTTACCCACACTATACCACTAGTAACAGCACAATATATTGCCTTTTTGTACATAACAGAC
The DNA here is from genome assembly GCA_963921515.1 of Calotriton arnoldi. Taxonomy (NCBI): domain Eukaryota; kingdom Metazoa; phylum Chordata; class Amphibia; order Caudata; family Salamandridae; genus Calotriton; species Calotriton arnoldi. Next base: position 988,022 of record CAWUFW010006096.1, on the reverse strand, counting down.
TTTCTGTAACTTATATTGTACAACTACTCAGCAAAATACAACTTACAACAAAAAAACAGCTTATTAATACTTAGGGGAAACCTAACGAATTTACCAATGCTTGTTTATATCTGCTTTCGTCCTTTGTCCTCGTATGTTTCTCCTCCCCTTTCTTGCCCTCTTTGTGTTTTCTCTCTTGCTTTCGATAAAAGCCTTTGAAGAAAAATAGGTGCTGTCCACAAAAAGGAGTGCCAGTGGGCCCCACCTGCAAACACCGGCAAAAATTAAGCACTGCCTGCTATCCCAGGCCTACTTGTGCCCATGGATACAAACTCCGTTCGGGGGAGCCTGTCCTTTCACACAATACAACATGAATTTACTGAATTACAAAAAAAAATCAGCTGAATGCTGTCACTACAAAATAATTAATATTGGGAAACACTGCCGGCTATCTACTTCATTGTGAAACCAGTTGCAAGGCTGAGAACGGTTTCTACTGTGTTCAGGAAAGACACGGGTTAAAATACAGATTTTTAAAAGTCCTTGGAAGTTGCTGGTTAGCGGGTGAAATTCTTGATCCGGTCTTCTACGGTGTCATATTCCTTTACTTGCTTCAAAATGGTAATTCACCTTCCTGTTCAACCACAAACACACAAACATACTATTGAGTGATGCACAGCCCTTCTAAAGTGTGGCACTCTCCATTTCTTATTTAGATCCTACTGTCTGTGAAGCTGCAGAAGTGACAATAAGCATGACTTTTTAATTGAGTTGCTTGGCTTCTGCAATGATCAGAAGTTCTTAAAAGGAGAGTTACAGAAAGCTATTTCAATATTAAGCAATGCACAAAAATTAGATAGGAGAATCACCTGTTTCCGGTTCACTGAACATATAATGTCACCAAAGTGTTGTGAAATCTTAGCAGGGAGACGAGGCAGTGCCAGCTCAGCCTCATCCCCATGCAGCAGCTGTGGAGGGAGGGCAGCTGGCGACCTCCTGGCTCTGGAAGGAGAGCATCAGGTAGCCAGCGTTAGCCTAGTTTGAGTCCTAGCCAACGTGTATATAAGGAGTTTGTGCAATTAACTGCAACACGATCTAAGCCATGACTTGCACAATGAAGGAGGGGTGCACTCAGCATTCAGAAGACACACAGCAGCCGCCCTCCAGGTGTGCCCCCTGATAGCGTACTCATGACTATTCACGTAGAAGGGGCTTACTTCTCAGTAGGAAGGACCCCCCACGTCTCCCTCATGGCTAAACCTTCCTGCGCCTTCATCGCTCCTGTTTTTGCAAGGAGCAGCTCTGGCATACCCAGCTCTCTAGACCCTCTTTCCCTCTCTAGTGCTTCCCAAGGACTGGAGAGAACCCTCTCCCCAAAGTGGCCAAGGGGGATGGAGGGGATGGAACAGGTTGGACCATGGTAGAGTTGGAGTCACTGCGTTCTGGCTCCAAGGCCTCTCCCTGGAATCCTGTCATAAGAGGGTCATGGGGAATGTGGAGGGGCTGGGGCAACTGGCAGCCACCACCATTGCTGCTCCCAGTCCTGTCTGTTCAGCGCCCACTCTTGTACCTAGAACACAGACAGGCAACAGATATGGTGGACAAAGGAGATACAACTTATGGCGAACCCTGGTCTTTCCAGGCTCCAGCAAAGGAGCTGGGAGGGTGAATGTACACTTTCATGGAGTATCAGTGAACTCCACTAGAGCAGGGAAGGGGACTAGAAGATCATGCTATATACAAAGAGGGAAACAAAAGGAGTGGGCCATCCAAGGATTGTGTCCTCACATCACGACACGACCTAAGTAAAATAAACAATCCGTGTGCAGGAGTACCCAGACCTATGTACAAGGTGTTATATGAATACATATTTTCAACAGTTGCCTAAGTAATTATATATACATTTGTTGTTTAATCCCTGACTTAGGAACGCATCCAGTTACAGGGGTCCCTCTTTTTTGTACAATTGTTATATGAATACTCTCCATAAAAAGGTGAGGGCTTACTAAAAAAAAAAGAAAACAGAGGCAAATCCTCACTCACCAACCTAAGTGGCATGCTTCATCATCTGGTTTGCTCCATATCGGGGGTGTGGCTTGGCCACCGAACTAGCGGATGCACCTTGCTGAGCTCCTGCACCGGCTGGCCTGCCCTAACGGTGTTGACGATATCCAGGACCCCGGAGACCGCTCTTGACCAGCGCTCTCCCAATCTGAGTCCGCGCTCACCCACGACTCAGCAGCACGAGGGCACTAGTGAAGGACAGCGGCTGAGGCTGTGACCTACAGCCTCCCAGCAGCGGCTCCTCCGCGCCGCCCCCACCCCGACAGAACCCTCAAAAACTTGAAAAATAAAACGATAATAAAACAGGTTTTAAACCCGTTTTATTATTGTTTTATTTTTCTTCTAAGTGTGCTGAGTTTTGGGGGCGGGGCAAGGGGGTGACAGGCATTGAGGGAGTGGTATGCACTGCCTTCAGTGTGCATGTGGGTTTGGCCGGCTGTCTCCAGACGGCCAAACCGACATGCACACTGAAGCTGTCTCCAACCCAAACTGCGCTGCAGGGTTGGAGACAGTAGGCACAGGCTCCCAGTCTTACTGGTACCACAAATCGAGGGAGCTCAAGCCAATCCTGATGCTGCTCTCATGCTGCATGAAACTAGTATCAGGATTGACTGCCGGGGATGCTGGGAGTCTGTCTGCAGAGGAGCAAAAGAACGTGATGCAGCTGGCTGAAGGTAAGTTCTTTTTTTTTTGTCGTAGTCCGTCAGTTCTTCCCCTGCCCCGTCACTCTGCCCTGACACCGGCCCCCACTGCAGTCTCCCCTGCACTTCTCAACATTACGCCGGCCTCGGAGGTTGGAGATGCATGGTGCGCACATGATCCCTCACCCACCTTTTCAATAGGATAGACGGGAGAGTGGCTGATGATGTGAGGGAGACCGGCAGTGCCTTTTGAACTTAGAGGACCGCAAGGGAGGCCATGCAACCCTTGTGTTGATTCTAGACTCATCTGAGCAGAGAGATCAGGAGGGGACGACCGGAGGAGAAGGACTGACGCCAAGGCCAACAACCCCCGCCGCGTCCAACAGTAACCACAGATACAGGGCAACTGATTCTGGGCTCCCCCCCCAGCCACGAGGTATGTTGCGGAAGCATTGAAGAGACCTGATTGGGCCACTGGGCAGAGGCCAGATGGTCCTGCGGCCTGACCCCAACACATGGCAAGAGCAGCGAGAAGGCAGTTTACATGGAGAGGGAGAATAATCGCTCATGTGATCAGCTACAGTTGGGGTACCAGGGCTCTGGTGATATTTCTTACACCACCAGGTGCCCAGACTTGATGCCCTCAGCGAGTGCACTCTAGAAGACTCGCCCTGGGGAGAAGGGGACCCTCCTCAATGTTGGAATGGTGCTTGGTTGGCCCCCATTTGCCTCCAGATCCCACGTGAGGCTGTGAGAGTGGTGCAAGTTGATACTTATGGTGGGGTTTAGGGTGGCCCCACATTCAGCACTCTACCAGGCCCCCTGACAAGCCTCCGCTGGTTTCTCTCTTTTCTCCTGCTGATTGGCGGCTGAAGACAATACACCCTAACAGGTTTTGGGTTCCATATACCAGCTGCTTGTGCCCCCAGCATTGCACAGGTTGTGCATCCACTTCACTACTACCACCACGTGACAGGCTGGGCGAGGAGGGCTGGTATCTACTAGGCTGTCTCGCGATGGGCAGATCCAGAGCCCTAGCTAAAACAATGTCACCCAACGGCTCCAACACTGCTTCCCTGCTGATCAAAGGGGACCCACTCCACTGCCCCCCGCTCCTGGAGAACATCTGGGGTCACCAATCCCAAACAAACTACAATGGACAGTATCCTGGAGGAGGTGTTATATACCAAGACTACGCTTAATAATAAAGTTGAAGGACTGGCTGTAGACTTTGGCCTCTTAAGGAACGACTTGCAGAAATTATCTGACAGAGTGCATACCTCAGAGACAGTCATATAGGAATTCCAACCCCAGACTTCTGATCTTCAACAACAGGTGTGGGACGTCCCGGGCCAAGTGCGCTTCCTTGAAGGGAGGGTCGAGGAAACTGAAGGGAGAACACGGCAGAACAACATATGTATTTTTAGGGTGACAGCCCCACGCACTGCATCGAGAACTGGCTCCCAGACACTGTAGCTCCCCGCAAGCTCTCTCCCTGGTTCACAATTGAGAGGGCCCATCGGGTCCTGGCGTAACTCCGTCCCGCTCCTGGTGCTCCCCCAAACCAGTGGTTGACATGATCCTTAAATATAAGGATCGCAATGTCATCATCCAGAGGGCGTGCCAGGAAAGGTATTTTGAAGTGGGATCTGGAAAAGTGATGATCTTTCCTGATTAAACATTGGCAGTGCAACAAGGCAGAGACAGTTTTGCAGAAGTGAAGCGCATACTCCGTGTATGGGCCTCTGCTATGCCCTCTTCTTCACGGCCAAGTTAAAGGTAATAGCCAATCAATGCTCCCTCTTGTTTACCAAACCTGAGGACGTTTGAGACTGGGCTGAACATAAAGCAGCAAATATGAAAGCTGACCATGGACGGGCACCTAAGCCTCAAAGAGGCCCTAATGGGTGGTGTAGGAGGGGGTGCTGGGGCGGTCCCTCTTCTCCTGGACCCCCTCCTCCCTTGCTCAGGCATGTCTCAGTCAGCAAGCAGATATTGGCACCACTGCGTTGTTTGGACAAAATCCCTCTGACGAGACTAGCATACCACGATCCACCGCTGGCACTGACTCGGACACCAGCCACGAGATGTCCATTCTACTACTAATGGTCATGCCACAAACTGTTGGTGATATGATTTTATTGCTCTTAATACCTAAACTTTAATCCATGCCTCGGAGGCTAGTGCCTCCTGGCCTTACCCAGCTGTGGTTTAGGTTGTAACCCAGTAGAACAGGACTATCTGCTTGGAATTGATGTATAACTTAGATGTTTTCCTTGTATATGTGGCTTTCCTCAGCTCACCACAGGCTTAACTTGCCGCAGACCCCGGTGGCTCCTGGAGTGTTCCAATGGCACCCACTCGGGGTTACATGTGGAGGGCTGGGCCAGCAGTGAGTCTATCCTTTCTCATACCACAGGGTCCCTAGCATTGCATGTGGCCCAGCTCAGCTCCCCCACTTCTTCAAGACACAGCACATAAATGCCTTTTATCAACAGGATGTGTGCTGCAGATACACTCACTTCATTTTTCTGTTACCAGTTTGTATGTTGGTGGGGTGTTTTTTGGGAGGGGAAAGTTTGAGTCCTGGCCTTAGGGGGCTGGCTGTATTGGGGTGGGCGACATATGGGCTGGTTACTGGGTCACTTAGAGTAAGGAGGGTCCTCTGCTGGCCCACAGAAACATCTCAAAGTACAAGATAGGGATGAGAACATAAAAGTTTGTATCATGGAATGTTCGGTGAATGCCTGCAGCATCTAAACGATATAAGGTACACTCCTTTCCACAGCGCAGAGGGGTGCACATTGCACTGGTCCAGGAGACCCACATGGGCCCCGGGAGAGACAAGACTTCATATAAGATGGAGAAGGCAGGTGGTGGCCACTGGGTTCTCCTCATATACAAAGTGGTTCCCTCATTTGGGTGTGCCCAGGTGTACCATTTGAACTTTGTAATCACATTTTTAACACTAACAGCAAGCATGTCATAGTTGATGGCCGACTAGATGGCGGGCTCTGCTGTTGGGCAGTATCTATGCCACGAATGTGGGACAAGCAAGATTTTACACATCCCTTTCCCCATTGAAAGCTAACTGGCCCAACCACCCGGCCATAAAAGATTTCAATGGGATCCTGGATATACGTTTAGATTGCTCTCACCCTCCACTACCCAGTTCCTTGATACGTCATGGTTAAGACACTAAGGGATTAGATAACACAATGGTCATAGGGACATCTAGCACCACAAACACCCAACTTCGCAGAAATTCTCATACTATTCAACAATACTTGACGTCCAAGTAAGCTTAGATCGCATCATTTGCCCTTCTCTCCTTCTCCCCAAAACTCTCACTTCAGCGTATCTAAGCCGATCTGTTTCTGATCATAACTCACCACTACTCCAGATCTCATGGGGGCGAGGAACTACACCTATTCCTACATGGAGGTTGCAACCTCAGGCCCTAGAAGACATAGTGTTTTGTTTATTGTCAAGGGAGTACATAGAGTATTTTTTCACAGATATGAGGGCTCAACATCCTCTTTTATGGTATTGGCGGCCTTTAAGGTGGCCCTCAGAGCCCACTGTATACAGACTTCAGTGGGGATCCGATAGATGCAAGACCAACGGCCCACAAAGCGGCTTCGAGACCTTGAGAAAATAGCCACCTCAGACAGCAATATGCTGCAGCCACACACAATGTAAAGGAGGAGCACACCTCTCTTGTGGATCAACACAGTTGCATGGATTATGCAGCATCTACGGCGCGCCAACATATGGAGGGGGATAAAGCCAGCAAACTATTAGCCTGGCTGGTCAATACAGATAAGCGAGGGATGGAAATAACAGGGATACTTGACCCAAGCGGGACTCTATGTCAGGTAGAAGAGGACATCAACACAGCATTCCTAGATTACTATAAGCAGCTTTATAGCAGTGGAAATGGAGGGCCTGACTCAACCATTGATAACTTCTTAAGAGACATTCTACTCCCCAGTTGACACCACTGGACGTGAGCGCGCTTGGGCGTCCTATTTCCATACAGGAAGTGAAGGACAATATCTCCTCACTACCACCACATCCATTCTTCCTAGATGGGAAACCACCACCTTCAAGTATGTGGGAATCCAGATCTACTACTCAGACGCGGGTGTAATAGACTGTAATATTGGCCGGATGGTGAGATCCTTTCGCTCACAGGTGACTTTCTGGCACTCTTCCCCACTCACAACTGCCAGGCAGATAGCGTTGTTAAAATAATAACGTTGCAGTGGTTTCTTTATTACTACACTAATGTCCTATGTATTCTGCCCAGAAAACACTTTCAAGAGCTTGATGGACTATTAGTTGACCTGATCTGGAATGGTGTCCCTAGGGACTCTTACGCTGCGCACGGAGCAAGGCAGGAGAGGAGTTCCTGATTTTGAGTCGTATTACCTGGCGGCCCAAACTCAGCAGCTCTCCCGCTGGTTGGCGAATGAGAATTGAAATGAGTTGCCACATGATACCTTGTGATCACAGATGACTCAACTAGCTCATTGGATCCTACAACCAAAGCGATCTCGACACACCATGCCCTCCCTTTTGAAGGTTGTGCAATATTGCCATTGGAGATCACTTACCTCTCCCAAACACTCCACCTCTTATGCCTCCAACATACCACTGGCAAAAAACTTTACTCAACTAACGGGGATGGCAGCTGGACAGAGAAATGACGGGAAAGGGGCGGGGCTAACAACACTAGGAGATTTATTTGAAAATGGAGCACTGATACCCATCGACTCATTACTCAACATGACAGAACTCCCCCCGGGGTTCTTCCTAATGCATAGGGTGGCAAAAGCGCAAATACTTGCTCTCTGGTACATCGCTATACCTGTACCACAATTGCGCAGTAATATAAAGACCCTCTTCAAAATGATCTCAGGGAGCAGGCTGGTCACATGACTCTACAGATCCCTACAGGTTTTATGCGTTCCCCTTTTGTCTAAACCTAAACTCCATTGGAAAGCTGATTTAGGTCATGCCCTCACAGAAGGAGTGGGACAGACTCCTTGAATACCCTAAGGAAGTGTCCCGGAATGCGAGGGTGCAACAGATCCAATACTATTTAACTCATAGAGTCTACTTCTCCCCTTCCCCTCAAGTAACGGGTAGCTGAAACATGTTGACCAGTGAGATGTAGGATTAATAAACATCCCTAACATTCCTATAGCCAGTACTTTTATTAACCCCATAGAGTACAGCAATAAAATTAATTTTGGGCCATGTATAGGAAATGTAACCAATTGTGTTATATCCCAATACCAACACAAGGAGATACTCACATCTCCATTTTAAAAGAAACTACCCAACATTTTGGAGCCTATCTGTCCTTTAAATATGTTGGACAAATGTGGAGCAAACCCAATGATGAGGCAGGCCTCCTAGGTTGGTGGCTGAGGGTTTCCCTCCATTTGTTTATGAAAACCATGCCTTCTGGTTGAGAGTATTGACATAAAACCTTGAACATACAACTGGATAGTCCCATATCTGGATTGTTTATTTTGATTTGGTAGTAATTAAAACGATCATATTGTACAACTACTTAAAATTCATGTATTATATAATACAGACCAGACCACTCCCAGTGCGTCAGAGTGCTGAATAGAGTTGGCAAGGTAGTGCACTGTACAGAGAGTAGGGGATATAATCAGAAGCAGCTGCTGCTGTGTAGCTCAAAATGGAAACAAACATTTTCTGAGAAATATGACATTGGAACTCAGCATCAGTGTAGGGGGCTGAGAACATCAATATTGTACATTACAGTAAAACTTGATTCAAAAAGAAGGGGGAGGAAGAGGATAAACAGTGTTTGACCTCCTCTATAAGTAACAAGTAACTTATTTCAAAACAAAGGAACCCAGTTCTGTCATGAACAAAGATCATAACTCTCCATTAGAAAAGAAAAAACAAAGTTTTTCTTGTAAAACCCTCACCCACCAGGGTTACCCCTTGGTGGAATGCTTAATCATCAGGTCCATCCTGATCCACTACGGATCGGGGCGTGCTGCGACCTACGGATTACGTGGGAGCACTATTTTCTTATACAATGATAAAAGATGCCATTTTATGAGGTGGGGTGGGGGTGGTGGTGTAGTTTAAAAATACCTGGCTTGTAGGTATAAAAAGCAAGTTATGATACTGATCAGCATCATAACTTGCTTTTTCCTAATTCTCCCTATCCTTTTTAACCATACCAACTGGAGATAAGAATAAAATAGGAAATACCTACCAGCCAGGTATTTTTGAACTACACCACCACCCCTTCTTTCTTTTCATCCATCCATCCATTCATCCACTCTCTCTCTCTCCTTCTATCTTCTCCGTCTCTGATCGCTTTTTCTCTACCTTCCCCTTCTGCCTTGCAGCCTCCCCATGCCTGCCGCAATTAACCTCAGGGAGCTGGGAAAAGTGACTGAAACACCAAAAAAAGGCCCTGGGCTTTCAAAACCGGCCTCCAAGGGCTCCTTCCCATCAGGGAAATGCTGGGTGGTATAAAAGTCCTGTCCAACTCCGATTCACACCTGATCTTGACATACATAATGTAACCATCACTATGCCAGCAGAGTCAGAAGTAGTACTGAGATGCAATTATAGCATTTTTCGTTTTTACGCTAACATCTTTCTTTGTTCTCATGTTTCATAGAAGGAATATCAAATACAACTAAATGCATTTTGGCTTTAAAAAGTGGAACAGCTACTTCTACTGCTCACAAGCTTTGAACTGTAACATGTAAAAGTTAAACATTTGCAACAGCTGTGTATGTTTGATCATTGCAAGTGCTGAACACAGGGGCAAATACAATTACTTCGTCACTAACCACCTGATTCCGGCTAATAATTTCTAGCAGCGTCCCATTAAAAATGCAAAAGCCTTGCTGATAAGGGCTGGTACTGTCCCAATAGCAGGCTCCCCAAGGAGAAAAGGTAGTTCGCGTTTTAAGTACATCAGTGCTGCAGAGAGATGCTGGTACTGTCTGTAAACTATATCAGCTTTAATGAGAAGAGCTGGCAAAGCCCATTATATGGACACCCCATTAATACTAAAGCAGAGCAATTAAGAAGTGTTGGCACCAGGCTTTATAATATGCATAGCTGCTCTATCGATAGATGCTGGTACTGTGTTACATAAATGGCATTTCTATCACAATAGTGGAACCAATGAGAGGCCCTTGTGCAGCCCATTACATTTGTAGGTGCCCTGTCAAGTAATGCTGGTATAGTTTATTACAAGTAGAGCAGTCCTGAAGAAACTGCTGATGTAGTCTGGTTCTTAACCTTTTGACTTCTCTGGACCCCCACTTAATCATTACTGGAAACTGGGGACCCCCACTGAATCATTATTGTAATCTGGGGCCCCTCGGTGAATCATTACTGGAAGCCGGGGACCACAGCCTAAGCCTTTTTGATAATTTGAACCACAAAATAACACAAACAAAAATACAGAAACAAGAATTCATCAAAAAATGCACAAATTATTACATATTTAATTTAATTCACAAATATAAAAAAATTAAATTTTTATTTTAATGGAAAGGTTGGAGCTTTTATAAATTCAATTGAGGCCACTCATCATTCATATTATATTCTGCTTGATGCAGTTGCACTGCCCCCCCAAATCAACCTGATGATACTAACTTAATTTTTAGTCTCCAATTTCAAATTCATTCACATTTACAGAATATTTTAAAATAAATTATTTATATAAACTTTTTTTTCTTAATATTTCATTTTCTAAGCAGTTGTGGACCGACTGAGCGGGCTTTGCAGACCCCCAGGAATCCACAGACCACAGGTTAAGAACCACTGGCCTGTACTGTAAGAATAGCAACACTGCTGGCAAGCGATAGTACTGTGTATTCCAAGTATAGCAAAGTGCTGCTAAGGTTTACTACAACAAAGCAGAACTGCCAAAAAGTGCTGGTTTGGTCTTTTGAAAAGTGCAGCTAATCCGCTGAGACGTGCTAGTACTGTTCATTATAAGCAGACACTCTGAAATGATTTGGCAATGACTGGAGAACAAAAACATACAGGGTTTTTATGAGCTGCTGCAGACAAAAATCCTTCCTAAAGTTCTTCATAGGGTTAATGTTGCCACCTCTTGAAATGTCTGATTACAGAAATTGACGGCTAAAAGTAACTTTTCTGTAGCAGCAATTAGGGACACATAAGAGGCATCTGCAAACTCACTCAGGAGAGAAGGACTGAAAATAACAAAATGTTACCCACCGAGGAAGGGGAAGGGGATTCATCCGTTGTCAGACCTTCCAATAGGATAACTCCAAACTTAAATACAAGAGGCAAAAGGGGGAGGAAAAGACATAGCTTTTCTTAGTACTGCCCTCACACACTTTGCAGTGTCATGCTTCATCATAGGGCCGCATCAAAGGTCCAGGCGCAGACCAACACACTGGATGGAGCGCGATTTTTTATGAAGAAGAGTGGTGAGGGAAGTGAGAAAGGAAAAAATAAATAATACAGAGGAAAGAGTGTTACCTCAAAAAGGAATCAAGAGGTGCAGATACGTGTGGTTAAAACTATCTAAGGGGATAACCACAATTTGCCTTTATTCATGTGTCCCCTTGATAGGGTTAAAACATTAGAATTGGGATATTTAGGGGAGGTGAATGCCCCTATATCCCCACTGCAGAAACCTAAGAGGCATGTCTGGTCTAGAATCTTCCTCACCTTGAACAACAGAAACTAAAATTCCACCCTTCACCTCTACCATCTAGCAAACAGCAGTGCTAAGGAAGAACTAATCAGCAGCCCCTTTTTAGGTCAAGCGTGGGCAGAGCAGTACTCGAATATGGCTTTGAAGCCCAGCCCACTCTCCGCCCATATTTTTAATTGGCTTGTGTCATTGTCCTTCGTAAACGCTAGCTTCTGAGTCGTTAGTAGGCTTGTTAGTCCCTCCTTGGTACCGCCTTGTCTGCATTTGTTATTTCCCATAACGACTGGACCTTTTACTGGTGTTGTTACATGGTCTGCTGTATCAGTTGGTGAGCACCATTTTCTTTAATGCTCTTCCCCTATCCACCCACGACATCGCAGCACGCTGCACGCTTTGACTACTGTATTTAAATTACTACACGATCCGCTTTAACTATGGCGGCCGCGCTTATTCAATTATTTAATTTACGGCGCGGTCCGCTTTCAGTTTAGCGGCAGCGCTTATTTAATTATTTATTTTACAGGCGGACACTTTCACATTAGCGGACGCGCTTATTTATTTTATTAATTAATAGGGCGGGCCTTTTTCACTTCAGTGGCCGCGCTGCAGAACGTTTCTAAATTAATTATTTTGTTTTTGCTTTGTGTGAATGCGCACCATATGTGCTTTCACTTTAATACTGTCCATGCCCCTTTGTTTAGACGCTACTCACTGTAACCTGAATACGGCGAGCAGCGTTCAAAGAAAGGGGCACAGCCAACATTAAAGTGCTCTCGCATTTGTGAGATTTGAGCTATTGGCATTAAAAATAACAATGCCTTTTATATACGTGTTGGATTTAAACACATAAATAAAAGGCATTGTCATTTAGAATGCCAATCGCTTAAATCTCGCATAAGCGACACCTATTGCATTGAAAATGCTTGTTAATGAAGTTAATGGAATCGGTAAAAGTAACCCTGTCTACATCCTCCTTGCTTCACTGTCTGGGTCTCTCCCTACTCCCCCCAAGCCACAGGAATGTAGGCAATACACTTCCACTAGCTGTCAAAACTGTTCTCACCTCCATCGTGTGCCATTCCATAACTAGGGGCACCCAAAATGGATCCCACTTCACTTTTATAATTAATACAGTGAGCCAATCTTTAATGGGTGTACATAAAAAGCCATCTGCTGCAGCATATCCATTTCAATGTTTGCATTATTAATTGTTGCTTTGCTATGATCATGAGCTTAATGCTGCCTTTGAGTGCAGCCTAGAGTTCTTGATATTACCTACATATGGGTCCAGGATTCACTTATGCTTCCAGTCATTTAGATGATCATCTGTTCTTGCTAAAGAGGTCGCCTAGCGCTAGCCTTCTAAGAGATATATGGTTTGCCTGAATTTAGTGGATATCAAAAGTACCTAATATAGCACTATTTTCCTTCTACAGTCAGCATCCTCAGATTGCATGGTGTCAAAAATGCCTCCTTTGTTTTCCCATGAAAAATTATCTTGACTTGAAACTTTCACGTGTTGCCTCTCTTTCTTTCAAATTACCTTCTACTTACCTTCCATCTTCGGCATGCCTCCTGAGCACAGCCTACCCTAAGCCACATGCATTTTTGCCCCCTACTATTGTATTTCTGCAAACTGCCCACAAGTCATTTCAAAGATCATAACCTCTACTTCAACAGTCCTACCCCTGCAATACCAAATCTCCTGTAGCTCATACATTAATACTGGTAGTGAGCGAGCCACTGAAAGCTCGAGCCAGGCTTGACCCTGAAGCCTGGGTCTGGCTCGACCCTGAAGCCTGGGTCTGGCTCAGCTCAAAGTCATGTTGGAACCTAGAGCCCATAACGAGTCAAGCTTTCAAGTGGCTTCTGCCTCCCACTCTCCATCAACCCAGGATTTTTTTTAAACTTGTTTTAATATTTTCTCAAAGAGAGAGAAGAAAAAAAACAAAATAAATGTTGAAATGTAGTGGTATACATTAGTCATGTGTACAACGCGAGATGTACTCTGAAAACAGGATATACTTCCAGATGAATAGTGCTCCTCTACCCAGGATGTGGTGTTACAGTCAGAGATGCTGGCTTTGAAACAGGGTAACCAGGTTTGACTCTCTGTGTCGGCCCAATATCCTGTGATTCTGGGCAAATCACTTAATCTCCCCGTGCCTATTAATGTGACCTTGTGCAATGTAACTAATGCTCACGTAAAGCGCTCCAATACCTTCGAGTTTGCTCACGAAAACTCCTTTTTCTTCATAACTGCGCATGAAAGCACTTTCATTAGTGTTCAGAATACTAGTTGTATAAAAACCTATTGTGTTTGATCTAATAGACTATAATGGTGCTTTATAATAATCTTGACTTCGTACAGGGTTTACATGACAGATGTCTTGCCTTTTAGTTGACTAACGGTTCATGTTTAAAAACTGTCTCTTTTAATATTTACTTCTATGTACAGTGCTATAATGTGACATTAATGTCAAAGCTTTCGCATTATAAAGAAATACACTTTTTTGTTAAATTGAAGAGACTTATCATATTCTATGTTATGTTTGTTGTATTATTGACATATCAAACATTTTCAGGGCTAAGCTCTCCCTATTAAATTTGTTGGCTCGCCCACCTCTAATTAATACCACCAACCATTAACAGAAATTCAAATAATCACCCCACACACTAAAGAAGAGACCTAACCATATTAATTTAACCTACCACATAGAAACTGGAGTAAATGCATAAAATTGTTTCCTTAAAAGCGCACGACTAATCCTAACAATAACTGCTAAACAAATCACGGACTTTTCAATCCAAAGCAGTGTGTTTGCCCAGTGTAAAGTGCTTTACCTCCTCCTCGTGGGTAGTAGTAAGAGCTATATTAATGCAGTTACAAGTTAGCAAAGTTTATGATGTGACGCAGCATCCCATAAGCATCAATTTTAATTTCACACTAGACTTGACAGAAGTTTTGATAGGCTTTAGTGCACGTTACCATAGTGCATGTTCTCTGATATGCTGGGCAGGCTTAAGTACATTTCACCATAGTGAATGTTCTCTAGTATGCTGGGGCAGCGCCTGCCTGTCCTGTTCAAGTTTACCTATACGGGTGGAAGGAGGGCCTTTATAGGAATACCTGGCGCCTGGACTGTGAAAGATTGGGGGTTGGCAAAAGAAAACAAAGATTGGGGCTCAACCCATACAGTGAAACACTACCGGGAAAACATTCATCATACAGCACATTTCACAATCTCCCTACACCTGCGGTTCCCCCTCCGTCCGCTCTAGTGCTAGAAGCTGGTCTCTCCACTCTCCTCCTCACGCACGTTTGGCCATTTGCGATTCAACGCTTCCTGGACGTGACGTGTAGTCACGTGATGTTTCGTCTGTGCCGAAGCTCAGGTTCTTTCCTCTAATAGGAACTAGCCAGTGCTGTTGTTGTTCCCGGACCTGCAGGGTGAGCTGGACTGGAGTGGTGGGAAGGGGTTTGGTGTTGGGGTTCATGGGTAAGGGTATGCGTACATCCATTGTTAGAGGCTTTGCGGCTAATGATGGGGGTTGTGGTAGAATGTCAGCGGTGGAGGTTCGAGGGTCTGGGAGACGATCGGTAGGAAAGGCCTGAGGTCTGCCTGGGTTGGGGAGATGGTATGTAGACTCTGGCTGCTTTGTGTGGGAGATGCTGGAGGTGTCGTTGGGATACTGAGGGGGAGAAAGAGGGTGCTGGGAGTGAGGTTTGGGAAAGAGTTTGGGTGGTTGCAAGTTTAAGAAGACATGATAGACTAAAGATTTTGGGGGCCCTGGGCAATACTTTATTTTAACAACTTTGAATTGTATTTCCTTTTTCGGCCAATCTCAGCCCTGCATTTCCAAATAATATTGACTTATATGTTAAAAGTTTGAGTTGCACAAATACACAGAAGCAAGCAAGAGAGTCATTTCAGTTTCACAGGGGCATCTGTAAAATGTTTGAGTTGCAAAAATACACAGAAGCAAGGTATAGATATTTCAGGTGCTATGGGGCCTCTTGGAAGGTGGTGGCCCTGGGCATTTGCCCACTTTGCCCATGCCTTAAAATGTCTCTGTAATAAGGGCTCCT
This sequence comes from Calotriton arnoldi, assembly GCA_963921515.1. Classification (NCBI taxonomy): domain Eukaryota; kingdom Metazoa; phylum Chordata; class Amphibia; order Caudata; family Salamandridae; genus Calotriton; species Calotriton arnoldi. Next base: position 972,535 of record CAWUFW010006096.1, on the reverse strand, counting down.
GGGAGGATGCTGAGATTGTGAAATGAGTGGTATAGAATGTGGGTTGGGGGCGTGTTGAGGATCTAAGCAGGGCACAAGTCCTAAAAAAATAAGTGGGGAGACTAACCTAGTTAATCAGTACGCAAGTGACATCACGGGCGCATGACATCACGGGCGCATGACATCACGGGCGCGTGACATCACGGCGCGTGACATCACAGGAAATGGCATCATAAGAAGTGACATCAGATCTTAAGCCCTCACATATATGTTTAACATGTCTATCACGAGTACATTGGAGCACAATTCAAGTATACAGGGAAACCCTCCTGATTTAGGCAGAAGATTCACACTTTTGTAAGCTACACATAAAACAATGTTGCCTTTTGTCAGCGTAAACTTACTCTACCCATAGTGCTTTACAAGAAAAAATAGTGATATTTAAATTATTACAACGCCTCCTCAGGGGTAGTAAGCACTATACAAATGCTATTTATTTTGTGTAAATACTGGGAAAGACCAACACATCTGACATTCTTACAGGCATGCATATCTCTTAAACAGAGCCTGAACAAAGTGAAAAGCTGCCTCTCTTAAGTATGTGTGAAGTGCTAACAAGGTGTGTGCCTTTGTTTCCCCTCTGCTGCATTTGCATCTAGGTGTGAGGCTCCTGACTGCTCCCAGTCAGGAGGCTCGAACTGATGACCCCTTAGATCTGGCCTTTGTTATGGGCCCAGCAGGAGTCTGAACTAAGAAAGCCCCATCGGCCCCCTCCTGCACGTTGTTGCGGATCGAAAGCAGACAAAGTGCAGGCGCTGCTGAATGTGTCCCAGTGTTTGCAAATTACACCGGGACGAAGTCAGCATATTTTTCAGTGGGGCCCTACTTCTTGGTATGGTGGACGGCGTCCACCCTGTGAAAATAGTGGGTGTACCCCCGACTCGTGCCCTGGATCTAAGAGAGTCTGCGGAGGGGGATGATTGTCCTTTAGAGGCGAAGTGGGACAGGATGGTGTTCTGGGATAGATATAACAGGGTGGATGATTGGTCTGGATGAGACTGTGATGCAGTGAGATTGGACGTGCGGGAGAAGCTTAGGAGAAAGGGGTTGGAATCAATGCAGAGATGATGGAGATGCAAGATCAGGGTCATAAATGCAGTGGCGGCTCCACTTAATGGGCTTAGAGGCCAAGCCCTCTTGTTTTCTAGCCCATTTGTTTTTATTATATCAAGAGTGAATAATACTCCATTATTCACTCTTGGTATAATAAAAATGACTACCTTCTTCGGGTTCAGCAACAGTCTGTGGTGGCAGGCGCCTGCACAGCCTTCAGAGAGAGAGATCACCAGGGCTGGAGAAATCCCATCCCTGTCACGCCTCAGTGCCTCCCCCATTTGTAACATTCTAAGCGTCGCAGCTAAAGGCAGACCTGGGTGCTGCAGGCTTAAGCCCTGCAGTGCCCATGGCTACATGACAATCAGCCTGTAAACCCACCCTTTTCCAACTTGTCACAGAGTTGGGAAAGGGTGGACTAAAACCTCAAGTCTGCGATGGGCAGGTTTGAGGTTTCAGTTCAATGCCCCAGCGCCAGAAGCTCAAAGGAGCAAGAGCCCAAACAGGGCATGCAGCAAGGTAAGTAAAACAAAAAAAGTCTACAGCTTTTAAATGTTGTGTGCTGTGCATATGAGTGTTTGTGGGTAAGAGTGTGTCAGTGATAGAGATCGTTTGTGTGTGTGTGTAAGTGTGAACGAATCATTGGAGGGAGTCAATGAGTGATAGGAAGAGTGAGTGTGAATGAAGGATACTGAGGGAGAATGACAGTGAGTGTAACTGTGAGGGAGAATGACTGCGTGTTACTGGAAGGGAGAATGACAGTAAGAGTACCTGTAAGGGAGAATGATAGTGAGTGTTACTGTGAGGGAGAATGACAGTGAGAGTTACTGTGTGTATGACTGAGTGAATCACAGTCAGAGTGAGTTAGAATGAGCAAGACAGAGTGAGAAGCAATGAGCCTGATTTTGTAAGTGAGTCTGAATTAGTGGGACTGAGTAGGAATGAGTGGGAATGACAGAGACTAGATGAGTCAGTGAGATTGAATGAAATAGAGTAAGATTAATTGAAAATGAGCGGGTGTGAGATTGACAGTGAATGAGTGAGACTTAGTGAGTCCGAATGTGAGGCACTTAGTGGAAACGAGTGAGACTAGGGGAGTTGGAGCGATATTGAAGGATATGTAAGTCAGAGTGAAATTGATTTATGCTAGAATGAGTGGGGCTAAGTGAAATTGAATGAAATTGAGTGAGACTGATTTAGACTAACTGCGAATGAGTAAGTGAGACTAAGTGAGTGGCACAGAGAGAGAATGAGACTGAGTGTGTCAGATTAGGACCGGGTGAGCGCCCCCCCCCCCCCAAATCCACTCAGAAGTCAGGCTGAGTAACTGGAATTCAAGCTAAAGATTACACCTCACCCCTTTTAAAGATCACCAGCCGCCTCTGCATAAATGACCAAGTACTGCTTCTCTTCTGACCTTGAACCTGATTCCTTCTGTGTCCTCTTTTCTTTTTCATTCCCCATTAAAAATACACAGATGAGAAAAAATAACTCAGTCAGGGACAGGCAAGAAGGCTTACCTGTATACTTCTGCCTGTACTGCCCTAAATCAGATCCTCCTGCTCAATTCCTGAGTTCTGAAAAAAGCTGAGGACCCGCTCTTCGAATAACCCCCTCCTGCCTGCCCTAGACCAGGCTAGACTCACACCAGCTCAGCGGCAGGATACCCTCCCGAGTGCTCTCTACATATACATATAACATAACAATATGCACTCATTTGAGGGATTGGAATGAGATGGGTAGGACCTTTTCATTGACTCTCCTAAGAATGACATAACACAAACAAGCATTGGCATAGCCAATAGGTCTCGCCTTTGGGACCTTAGAAGTGTTTAGTTACCCAGCACAATATCCTTGGTGCAACAACATCAAGTGTTGCATGGCTAAACACTTATAAGGTCCCAACGGCGAGACCTATTGGCTATGCCAATGCTTGTTTTTTCTTATCTGCAAGCCGTTTTTATTGAGTAGATCAAAAGGGCGAGCGAGAGTTTTCTGAGATATGTCTGTGTTTGGGGAGCCCCGATCGGGATGAGAAGTGGCCGTGAATGAGTGTCCCGTACGTCTGGCCAGCAGCGTGGAGCCTCGGTAAACATCCTGGTGACACGAGCACAGGGCACGTCAGTCACAGGCGCCGGGCACGGCCGACGCACCAGTGGATAATGGCGCCCTAACTTGAGACTTTAAGCAGAGCCAGATAACCTCATCTCACATAATGTCCGAGTGTTAGCCGCTCTGTCGTGCGGCCACTTCAAAGGGAAGAAGCGCCTCGCCGGCCCTTCCCCCACAAGCCCACTTGTGCATAGAAACAAAACAATGTCAGTTCCCTAATCTCGGTAGGAAGTAAAGCGTATGGAGCACTACTAATCACAGCAAAAACAAACAAGGACATGGGTGCGGACTTTAAATGACACTGTCCAGTTCAGACATGTCAATAAGACGTAGTAAGACGCACGGCCTCAAGTGTCCATGTCTACAGATGCAGAGCACTAATTAGCAGTACAAAACCTTTGAGGAAAACAACTTAAAAAAAAAAAAAACAAGACGCGCGGCCAAGAAACGCGCTCTCTGTTGAGGGAGGGGGAGGAGTGGTGAGGGAGGGGGAGGAGGGGGAGGAAAGGCAGATGGCGCCTCGCCAGCGATGCGAGGAATGCATGGCAGCTGCGCGCGTGCACGCTCTCGCGAACGCAGGCTGGTCGCCGGCAAAAGCCACCGTTTGCATTTCCAAAACCCGCTTACTAAAACTCTCGCCAGAGCAGCGCATGCGCTGGCTCAGGCGAGACCTAAAAAATGAGGCGGTGGGGTGGTTACAGGGAGCTGGTGTGTGCTTGTTGGTGCCGAAGTCCAAAGCAGGCTCGGGGTCTTATGTCTCGATGCTCCTGAATTTGAGAAACCATCCCAATTAACATCTTTATGCAGCTGTGACAAAGTGGCCTAAGACATAATTACGAGTTTACTGTGTCCAGGAGTAAGTAGCTCACCCTGTCTCGATTTCTGCTTTGCGCTCTGGCATATGTATTTGTATTGAGACGATTATAAATTCAGGACTACAAGTCCTGAATGCAAAGCAAAACCTGTCCTTGATGAGCTACTCCTGGTTGAGCCTCGGAAACTTGACAGTTGTGCAAAGAGGTGATTAAAAAGAGTAGGAGGAGAAAGTCAGAATACTATGATGGAATAAGAAATAGAGAAGGGAAATGGACAAATTGAGAAATAAAACAAACAAAAATCTGATGTGTGAGCCGAAACTGATGAATTCCACAGTTCCAGTGCAGTTTGTATACAAATCACTCACGTGGTTGATGAACAAACGAGCATATCACATAAGACAGAACCCAAATAACTCTTCTGCCAGTGTCCAGATCACGTGAATGAACTCCGTCCTGCAGCAAGCACAGCTCTTAAATTGTAATTGCCTTGAGCTTTCATTGAATTTTTCCGGATCCAGCATGAAGAATAGGGTAACCTAAATCGCTTATGTCTTAAATGCTAGAACTGCTTTGCTTTGCTGATCATGAATCTTTAAAAAACTGCTTGCAGAAACGGAGATGTCAAATCACTTTGAGCTCAGTGTACTTCCAATGGTCCACCTGTAATACTTTGATGCACTAACGGTGCCAGCAATAACAGCGTTACAGAGCACAGATCAAGATTGCGACAAAGGTTTATGCTAATACTTCTGTTAGTTATTGTTGTCATTTGGCATTTGTATGGTGCACAATTTGCCAATAGCAAGGCTATGCAGTATTTTTTTAAGTGCTCTGTCTTCATCAGTTGTTATTGATTGTCATTTGAGATTGTACTGAGATTTCTGGAACAATGTGTTTTTGCCCTTGTCAAACTTCAGGCCCATGGGCAGAATACTCTGGACAATCCCTTTCCACAATAGACACTAGGGGCTGTACAGAGGGACCTAATATCATGTGATGTGTTTTATTGGTTTTATTTTGTTGCTTACTGATGTCAGTTATTCTTTGTAGCAGAACACTTCGAATTTGCGAAACACAAAGTTCTAATTCATATCTTAATCCCTTATTAATGTTGTCTACACCTCTTGTAAAGGATACCTAATTACTCCTCTTTGGTTATGCCCCGTCCCCACCTTATTCTTCCCACTTAAACCTTTGAACGACTGAGAAGGGTCTTGTTTTTTTAGCCACAACCTACTCCATAGAAAAACTTAAAATATGCAGAATTTACCATTTTTGTTCACAATGTTTGCAATAGTCCTGACTGTAAAATGGTGACCGTAGGAGAGGTATGTGGTAATAGTTACAGTGTCCAATTAAGGAAGTTTCTTACTTTTCTGCTTGTATCATGCTGACTAGGTGCTAGAGCTCCCAGTATCAGATGCCTGTGTCCTTTCGGATTAGCCTGGAGTATGACTTCCCCAAGTCAAGGGGTTATGGGGTCTACCACTAGTACAGCCTTTTTAAGAAAATCAAAGTATGCCTGTTTCTTTTGATGTCCTCGAAAGCTTGATCTTGTCTGACACGCCACATGGACTCGATGCCACTCACTTTGGCGTTTCCGAAATTTGCACGTTTGGTCATATTAGCTCAAAGTGTCGAAAATAAGAGCCATGCCTATCTAGCTGCGTAGCTGAGAGATGTTTTGAACATAGCTGACAAGTTTCCTAGGATTCTAGGACTTGTCCTGGTTTTATACTGGGGTAAATATTACTGCAAGTCCTAGAATTGTAAGAAAAAAAACAGGACTGGCCTATCTAGCCAGGCATGGACCTGGGAATCTTGGCAGCTATGTTTGAGGGCTTTGTGCCGATATGAACTACAATGTCAGGAATGGTGGCATGTGGCATCCCCTTGTGATGGCCCAGTTCAGTAAGTGCAAGTCCACAGAGATGCACATCTGCTGAGGCTGGTTGCTTTTTATGGTACAATAACTGAGGACACTTCAACCATCTCTAATATCGAATAATTGTCAAGCATCTGCTCTTCTGTTTCAGTCAGTGATTGGTGCAAAAAGCAAAAATGGCAGCTTTACCCGCCCTGTGGCAACTCCTTAGACTCCCTTAATTAGATTCTGTAATGTACACCTCCTGATCTGTCTATGTGGGCAATTGTGCCTCCTCTGGGTAAGGCTCCTTTCACTGTTATGGCAGAGTGCCAACATAATCATATACACACACTTGGGCTTCAGCAGCTTGTTCTAATTCCTTGAATTCTCTGGCTGCCATGGCCTCAACTTCTTCACCTGACACCTGTTCCTTGTTTGTATCTTCAGGTTGCCGCTGTGTGGTAACAATATGATGTGGTATTTATCTCTTCAATCAGGGACTGTGGTTGGGAGAGGGGGATTCTCTTCTGCTGTATTTTGGGGATACTAGGGTGCTTATGTGTAAGAAGGCGAAGGAGTCGGTAATTTTTTAATAAAAAGGTTTAATTCATAAAACCAAGAAATGACCCACTGGTGCATCAGAAATACACGTCCAGCTTCTACCAACTCCAACCGCTTCTCCCCACCCGTTCCAACCCATGGCATGAATACATTCCAGATGACATAAAACATTCTACAACGAAAAGAGGAACAATAGTAACAACATGCCTGCATAAAACTTTATTAGAACAAAATAGTGTGAACACACCACATGTCCCTTTTAAAAAAAAAAAAAAAACGAAAACACAAAAAACTACTCCAAAACATAATCCTCAAATCTCTTAGGAACTTTAGCAATCCTTTTTTGCAAAGAAGGATTCCCTTCAATGGCATTCCCCTCTTTGGCACACACAACCAAATGATCTCCAGGCTGCCCACTAGTCACAGAATCCATAAGACTTCCAGCAGTACACTCAGAATCATGTCTTATGGGAGGACTCGCCAAAGGATCACTCTTCCCACCATTCTCACAAAACAAAGTACCATCACTCTCCAGTTTCTCCTTTTCAAAAAAACACTCCTGTCCAGGCTTAAGAACAATAATAGCACTTTTGTTCCACCACCCTTTGTTTTTCAATAAAACAGCAGAATCGGTAACTCTTTCCACTAGAAAGGGTAAGGAAAATTTTGAAGAACCTTTAACATGTTCAGAAGGAGGTTTGATAACTCGTACCCAATCTCCATCTTATTTGCATTTAACACTCTGATAAGCATCATGGTAGGTTTTACCAGATGCACGAGACACACACAAATTGTCTCTCGCTTTGGCAATACAACCCTCAAAAGATTGATTTGTACCCATTTTAACAAAATCAGGTGTGACAAAAGTTCTGCTTTGTCTACCCCTCATCAAGACATAAGGAGACACACCCGTACTCGAATGAGGAGTAATATGATAACTCCAAATTTATTCCTTTAAAAATTCAAAAACATCCAAATTACTTTCCAATGCAGATTGAATACCTTCTTTGAAAAATCTATTGGCCCGTTCCACTTGACCATTGGCCTTCGGCCAATACAAAGGTGCCTTCTCCGAACGGACCCCAAACTTTTTTTGAAAACTTTGCATCTTAGCTGAAACAAACTGCACCCCATTATCAGACATGATAATCTTAGGTGCTCCTTCCTGCTGAAAAATTTTATCATAAAAAAATACCACCTCATCAGTATTAGGGTGCTCAACAAATGTATAATATAACCACTTAGAGAAGTTATCAATGACCACAATTAAAAACCTACTCTCTCTTCCCAAGCAGTCATAAGGACCGGAAAAATCTATGGAAATTTTCTCCCAGGGTTCCCGAGGTACCTCCTGAATACTCAAAGGTTCAGTAGACACTTTCCAATGTTTGTCTGAACGAATACAAACTTTGCAATTATCCACAAAACGTTCAACAACTGCATCCATTCCCGGCCACCAATAATCCATTTTGAGTAATCTTTTAGTACCCAAAACACCAGGATGTCCAGAATGAGCCAAATTGACAAGTTTGTTCCTAATACCAGCAGGTGGGACAAATAAATCATGCCTCAATAACATGTTATTCTCAATAGTGAGTTCATTGGCCACTTGAGCGAAAGTCTGAAAGCAAGAATCCAAATTTTTACTTGGCGGCCAACCATTGGCCACAAACTGTTTGACTTTGGTTAAAACCTGATCCTGATCAAGGAGTTCACACCATTCCTTCTCTGAAATATCCATATCACAAGAACCAAGTGCATCCACAACAGCTACCACACATTCATGATGATCAATAATCTCCTCTTCAGACACATCTGCAGGAGGAAGTCTAGACAAACAGCTGTTACATTCTTCCCTCCCGAAATATGCCTTATTTCAAAATTAAATTCTTGTAGCCGCGCAATAAGTCTTACCAACCTAGAGGAAGCATTGCCAGACCTTACTCCATCCATCATATATACAAGGCGTTTGTGATCCGTAACAAGGACAAAAGGACGTCCCCACAAAAAGTGATCTAAGTGATGTCACAGAATGTTCCCTGTGTGTATGTTTGAGTGGAATTGTCAGTTACTGTATGTGGGCTGAGCAGCAGGGATGCTGCTCCCGGTGGGGCTGATTTTCCTGATAAACACACCACATTATGGTTGTTTATCTTTGACACTTTTTAGGGTCTGGCTACAGCTTTAGTTTTCTGGCAAGTCCGACAATTCAGACTATTCCAGGCCCCCATAGCGATAAGATTGGTTTTGGCGGCGGGTAATAGTAATTTTTAATGTATATTGCATTAATAATTAACTGTTGTTGTGGTCATCTCTGAATTAGCCAGACAGCGCCACCTTGCGGCATACTGTCACAAGCGCCTGTGTTGTCAATTAAGTGCTGGTGCCGAGCACCGGAAACCAGCGCCTCAAATTGAGCTCTGAACTACACACAACATACTTTATGCAATATACAGAAAAAGGTGTGTTAGCAGTGCACTGTAAACACCAGTGCATTGGAGGGACATTAATAAGCATTCCTTAGATGTGATCAGTAGCTGGTGGTAAGCAGTAGAATCTTCCCGCCTGTAGCTCTAGAAGTCCTGTTACTGAAAGTAATAAGCATTGGCAAAACCAATAGGGCTTGCCTTTGGGGCCTATTGACTTTTGCAAACGCCTTTTGGCGACGATACACAGAATCTTCAAGATGATGTACAGCATGGCCAAAACTTACAATGAAAAGGTCAGATCACGTGGCTGGCCACAACATTTTGTAGGGACGCACATGCATCATCACCACACGTGAACACTCACAAAGTAACACAGGCACCATTTTATTTTTAAATTTACCGATCCGTGTTGGAGCGGCAAATAAAAAATATTAAAATTGAAGTAGTGCAAAACACTTTTTGTGGTGTAGGAGCTGTTAGCTATTTGCTCCATAGCCCTCCCCAAAAAATTAATAAAATATTTTTTTTAAAGGACCGAGCCGGGATGTATGGGGTGAAGGATGGTGAGCAACAGGGATTAGGCGTGTGAAAGAGAAAAGCAGAAAACAAGGGTGAGGCAACATGAAGGGTGGGGGGGAGCTGCATAAGGGGTTTTGGGGAAGGGTAGAAGCATACAAGACAAAGCATGCAGCACATGAGGGAGACAGCAGCACGGGTACTTGGAGGGGCAGAAGCACAAGAGGGAGAGAGCTGGATAACACACACGATCATGTAGTGCTCAGCCAAGAAGAAAGAAGTAGCCGCCTGAAAGTAAGCAGTGGAAGGATAAAAGCCAGCCAATCAGAGAGAATGTGAAGTGGCTATCCTCCAGCGGAGGGACAAACATTAGATGGACATGTTGGAACAAAGAAAGCGATTGATTAAGAAGCAAGCAAATGACTGACAAGCCAACCAATGAGACGCAATGGGCAGGCATTCCACATTTTGTGGCATCCTTTATTCTGTGGGCAATACAATTTTACAATAAAATAATGACTTGCATATTTACAGTGCTTTTAATCACAAGCTGGGACATTGTAGCACTATAAAGGCATGTCACTATTCTCCCTGATACAGCGAGGATACTGTTCTGCGACTAGTTACACACGCACAGACATCGCATTAACCAGGTGGGGTACCATGCTGCTAAAAAGTCATCATTTCCCCAGCGATTACTTTAGCTTATATTTATTTTACATAGAAGGTGTGTGCGCTATACTTTATATGTGTTTGCAGGCGGGTGAAAGGCCAACTCAATAGGTGCAGAATATTTAGTTCTCTTTAGCCAGTTCCCATACTTCTTTTGATGCCCTTCAACCGCTGGTCATTTGTCAATGTTTGATAAGTGAACACGCTCTGAGATGCAGCTAGTGTTGGCAAAGTTCCTTTTAAGTGAAGAGTGATGCTTTTCAAGCATCATCTGTTCCAGAATCTTTTTCAAGACCGAATAATGTGCTACTATAATGGACAAGCAAGAGATTGCAGAAGCAGCGCCATTGTTCCCCATGAAGAACGGGATGTACTCCATGTGCGACATGCAAGGACAACAAATGGCGAAGCTGACAAAAGGAGGCGGGACGAGCTGTGGCACGTAGTCCTGTAGTGGAGGCGGTGTAATGTTACTGTTAGTTATGTATTGCTGGGCACGTGGAAGCCCCGCATGCTCTTCATTCTCCTGTGTCCTTACAAAAGTTCCTTGCGGCTCCTGGGCGGGGGTTGAAGGTTCCAGTTCAGGCGGCCTTCACGATTTAGTCCAAAACCAGCACAAGCAGAATTTCACTTGATTTTAAGCAAGTCTTTTTTCAGCTAAATATGCTGCTGACAAGAAGCATGTGTCAATGTGGAATATGTTTCTCTTTCCCTGTTCAGCAGCCATTAACAAACTTCAAAGAACTTCACCTGAATCACCCTGCTGAATATCATCTTTTCTTGTCTGTGTGGCTAGTAGCAGCTGCGTGGTAGCAGTCACTCTGTCATTTATGTAAACATTGCACCTTTTTAATAAAGCCTGTGCTGAATAACAAAACCAGTGGTGGAGTGATGGATGAACTGGCAAAGGGCCAAGTGTTGATCACCAATGAGCTGGGGGGGGCAGAGTCTGTCTGATGGAGTGGTTAGAAGGGCTGGGAGGGGGGAGAAGTACACAGGTGAGAGCGAGCAAACATAAAGCACAGGGGGTAATTTGAGGGTAGTGGGAGAGAAGCACAAGAGGAAGAGAGCTAGAAAACATGCATTTGATGGAGTGCTTCACCAAAAATATTTTTTTTTAGCTCCTTAAAAGAGAGCAGTGGAAGGACACAAGTCACACAGTCAATAGGTTGATAAAGAGGCTGTGCTCTAGGGGAGGGCCAAGCACAAAATGGACAAGGAAAACCCCCAAGAAGGAAGCAAATGAGAGTGAGAATAAAGCCATCCAATGGTAAGCAGCGGGCAGGCTCTAAGCCCCTGTAAATTCTTGGTAAATCCACAGTAGGTCTTTCGCAACCAGACAGCTTAAAAACGCATTGCTGAAGGACAGGTTTCAGCAACTCTAATTCCTTTCTTATGGATTTTTTTCATGTTCCGATCTATTTAACATCCCTGCTGCTTCCATTCATTTCAATGTTGCTTTTAGGATGTAAAGCAAGTAGTTTTCCTAGAGCACTCACAGTATTAAACGAGAAGCTGCACCCCCACACAGAATTCAGAAGCCCAGCTAAGCTGCAAGAGGTCAACCAAAATCACATGAGAAAGACCTAGAATTTAACCTGATAGGACAAACTGCAAAACTAAGTGAAATTAGAAATTACAACTTTAAAATATAGCTTGTCTTCTATGAGCATATGAAGCCATATTTATGCATATGTCTGCCCGTCTTTTATCTCTCCCGCCTATTTTTCCTTTACCCTTTTATCAGCTTCTCTTCTCTTCCTCCCTCCTATTCTTAGGTCTCTCTCTTCCACTCTCACCATACTGCTTTCTTCAATCTCTCCCTATTCCTCGTCTCTCCTCTTTCCCTCATGTCTGTCTGGCCTTCTCTCTCCTTTTCTCTCAGCCTGCCACCTCTCTGCATTCTTGTGCATTCTCTCCAACTCCCTCCATTTTTAGGTCGAGCCTAGCGCAGCGCGAATGCGCTACTCTAGGAGGGGCCTCTTGGAATCACTCCAGACATTCAGAAAGCTCGTGCATGTGGTTGTCGCATCAATTGGCCTTTGCGTGTGGCTTTCAAGAAATGAAAGCATGCAATTGGCCAAAGGCGGGTGCATGTCCCACCTCTTCTTAAAATGTTCACTCCCATGGCGTTTTGCTGTCAGGAGCGAGCAGGCTGGCAGATGCATTCCTCCTTGGTCACGTGCTTTCGCTTCGCTTTTGCTTGTTATCTGCTAAAGCAATTTATTGCCTTTCAGAACGCACAACGCGCCGCCCTGCTTTTCTTTGAAATGCTTTTTTTTCTCTTATCTTTACTTTGTCGTTTGTTTGGCCATCACACTGTCTAGCGTGTGATGGCCCCTCCTTAGTCTTCCGTTTCCCTTTATGGGGATGTGCATCTGGAAACAATCATCCCGATCGCAACTACAGTGCGACTTTTAGATTTGTTAATTTTTTTTTTTTCTCTTGACCTCATCGGGGTTTGTCTTTCTTTTGCCTTTACGAAGACGTGTTAAATCATCCCGATTGCATCTACAGTGCGAGTTTTACATATTTTTTCCTCTTCCCGGTTCGTCTTCCCTTTGCCTTTATGAAGACGTGCATCTGTTAAAAATCTATTGCACTCCCACTCCCCCTTGATTCTTCTGGCGCCCGGCCTCAGGCATGTCAAATCTGCCCGGAGACGCCGCTGGTTTGATCTGTGTAATAGTTCAAGGAAGGGGATGCAGCACTGCGCTTTAGCTGTTGGAGAGGTTGATGTCAGCTCTTTACAGGATGGGTTGCACGCAGTGAGGCTGTGGACAATGTGAGACTTTTAGCTTTTCTTTTTAATCATGGTTGTAGCTTTGCCTTTAGACTGTATGCTACATTAATTCTCTGCCGGCCTTCTGCCTTTCAGCCCAGGTTTTATGGCGGAAAAGGAAAGCACGCAGGTCTTGTTTCATTATGTAGAGCGCTAAAGCTCGGAGGAGGGTTCCTTCTTTGTCCAAGAGGGGTACAAAATAATCCATAACAGCGCGCCCCTCAAGCGGCACTCCTCATTCTTCTAGTCCAACAAGTTTCAATAAAAAACTTTAGGTTTGATAGCATTGTATGTCAGGAGCCAGTCGCCTTCAGCTGCGCCCCCAAAGGCAGCAGCTGCTGAGATTGTGTTTAGATGTCTCATAATATAATGCATCATTTAGCGTGACACAAAATAAATACCATCACTACCCATTTGTCCAGAAATGTAAATTGATTGGTCTAACTAAATGTGTGTTCACCCTGATCCCTACATTTTCGTTACAAATTTACAGCATTCTCATACATACAGTATTTTTGTTTTCTACATGTTTACATTTCTGCACTTTTGGACATTTATTGTTAGTACACTTCGGGTTTTTATTTATCATTTTTACCACCAGTCCATAAAGAGGTGAGGTGGCCAGCGCAGCATGGCAAGAGGTTCTAGATATTCCTGACAGCTTTGTAAATCGATTGTCTCGTCCTGGTTTCGTGGGTGGTACGGGGATGTTCTCAGAAGCAGAGGAGATGTGCTTCTGACATCTTGCCCCCAAGTTCGATAATCTTTCCAGATAAACAACAGGCTGATTGCAGTAGGCATCTTCGTAGCGTAGGCTGTCATTCTGAAGAGTATCTGGGTGTCTTTCTGAAGAGTATCTGGGTGTCCTGACATACCCTGTGAATAGTATCTGGGTGTCCTGGCATACCCTGTGAACAGTATCTGGGTGTCCTGCAGGGCACAAATCCTAAACAAGCATTGGCATAGCCAATAGGTCTCGCCTTTGGGACCTTATAAGTGTTTAGCCATGCAACAGTTCATGTTGTTGCACCAAGGATATTGTGCTGCATAACTAAATACTTATAAGGTCCCAAAAGCGAGACCTATTGGCTATGCCAATGCTTGTTTCTTTTGTTGCAACTCCATTTTCTTGCTTTCACACTTTTTTCTGCTCTTTCTCTTGCTCACTCCTGTGCTCTCGTCCTCTTTCTCTACCTCTTTTATTCCCTCCCTTTTTAGGTCGAGCCTAGCAGCAGCGCGTATGCGCTGCTCGCTCTGCGAGGCATGCTGTATTAGGGTATGCTGTGGAAGCCCCACCCACTCTCCTCCCATATTTTTCATTGGCTGGTATCATTGTCCTTGGTAAATGCTGGCCTCCGATTCATTATGAGGCTTGTTAGTCCCTCCTTGTTAGCGCCTTGTCGCCATTTGTTACCGCCCATAAGGACTGGACCTTTTACTTGGCTCGTTACGCGGACTGCTTTGCGAGTGAGTGAGCACTATTTTTGTTATTGACACTGATGGGGACAAGGGCGGCTGCTTTATTTTGTTGTATTTGCATGTTGAGCGCGGCGCCCGCTTCAGGGACACCGCGCTCGGTTTATTTTATTATTTTTAAAATTTAATACCGAGCGCGGCGCCCGCTTCAGGGACACCGTGCTCGGTTTAATTATTTTTTTATTAACTTTAGTTATGAGCGCGGTGCCTGCTTCAGTGACACCACTCTCTTTCTTTTTTCTTTTTTTTTTTTTTTACTTTAATGAGCGCGGCGCCCGTTTTACGGACACCGCTCTCTGCAATGCAATAGGTGTTGCTTTTGGTATTGTAAATGGCAATGCCTTTTAATTTTTTATGAAAGGCATTGCCATTTACAATGCCAATAGCTCAAAAACTTGCAATTGCGAGACCTATTGCATTGTAAATGTTTGTTTGTCTTCTCTTCCTCTCTGTCCCACCATGTCTCCCTCTCGTCTGTCCGTACCTCCCTCCTGTCTCTCTCACTCTCCACATAGATTGCGTGTAACTCTAGGTATGATTTTTTCAGCTAGACGCGCAGTCGCTCCCAAATATAATGTGTTATGAACATTTCTTGCTTTCTAAGTGAAATACAAATAGGTTCTAGTGCAGAAAAAATCTGACTCTTTTGCATGTATTTATTGGTAAATGTGTCCATTGCCTTGATTCTTCCCAAGTGTATTTTATCATCATGAACCCAATATGCAACAAATAATAAAAACTCTCCAGTTAACAAGTTGACTTTAATCATTGCCTACCTATGTTTGTGTGCATTGGCACCTTAAAGCAGACTTATTGGCTTTTCCCAATGACTGTCGCACTTGCTCGTCCAATGGCAAGTCTGCACATAATCAGATTTCCGCAGGCAGAACATTGGCACTCCTATAGTGTGCTCTTCTTCCATTGTGGATGCAAGGGGGCAGTATTGGGTATTTATCATCTTCTGGCTTGCAGGTCTAGGTGGTTGCTCTCTCCCACCCCATTCTATTGGTTCTTCCTTTACCTTTAGTGCTGCAAGGACCTCCTCCATATACATTGCTTGGGCTCTCAAGTGTTCCAGAGTTCGACCTATTCCTCAAACGTTCTTAAGCAATATACATTTTCCGTCATTTTTGAGGTGCTGCAGGTCTGCCTAGTTTAATATTTCATTTTTCCTAAGTTTCTTCACTTTGCTCTTGCTCACTAAGCTCCTCATGCATACCTCGATGGATTTGTTAAGTGCTTGCCGAACTTGCCTCAGTAGTTCATGTTTTTGTGTGTCCCACTGCATTGGAATATTGGTCTCCAAGTTAATGTGCGGGAGCATCGTGAAAATCTGGTGCAGCATTGATCTCGATATGGCACAATCCATGACCTTCATTACCTTTAAGTAACTGCGTAGCCTAAGGAGGGCTCGGAGTGGGGGGGTGGGGGTTCAGGAGAGGCTCGGTGGATTGAGACTAGTTGGTGTGAGAGGTTGCCAGTCAGACTCGAAGGACGACTTAATGGAGAGGCTAGGGCTCCAAGAAAGACTCAACGGGGAGGCTGGGTGTCTAGGCGGGTCATAGGAGGGGGAATGGTTGGGGCAAGTAGAGGCTTAGTGGGGCTGCTTGATTCTACGAGTAGATCAGTGGATCGGCTAGTGGTCATTGAAGGAGCAGGCAGGAACAATAGGATTAGGTGAGAAGTTCAGTATTAGAAGCTGGGGCCAGGAGGAGGCTAAACGATTTGAGTCTGCAGAGTGGATGATTCTCAGTGAGTGAAACCGGGAGTATGGAAACCCCTCAGTGCTGCAAAGACCTCCTTCATACGCATGGCCCTCAGTAATGGGATGCTCTGGTTTCTGGTAGCAGTTCAGTGACCAGAGGGTTGCAGGGATAGAATCTGTATGAGGTGAGTGCTGTGTGGAAGAGGCTCAGTCAGGGAAGTGTGGGTGTAAAGGAGATGCTTGGTGGGATGAGGGTGGTGGCTCAGGCACTTTTCCTTGCTCTTTGAACAACCCTCTTGCTCTCATTCTAGATGACTGTGCACAACCTGTACATCTTTGACCGAAACGGTATCTGTCTGCACTACAGCGAGTGGAACCGCAAGAAGCAAGCCGGGATCTCTAAAGATGAGGTAAATCAGCTAGCCTGGAACTAGAGCAAACATGAGGAGCTGTAGGAGAAGGTGTCCAAGCAGGAGAGAGGGGTATGTGTAGGCTGTGAGTGATCTGCGTGTGTGCTGAACTCACCAACCCTTCTAAAAAGGAGGTGGTGACAGTTGCTGCAAAAGGTAGGGGTATGTGCAGGTCGATGAAGAATCCACCAATCTTCCTACAGACCGGGCTGGAGAGTCCTCCGCAGTTAATGACACTTAAGATCGAGAATTGACTAGGCGTATGTTGTAGAGTAGAATAATGTTCATGTAGATGGGAAGGATAAGCTAACTAGCAGACGTTAGTTAACAAAGTAAGGACCATCTTCTACCCTATGGTGAGGGAGGGATTTTGGCCAAGATTTGCCCGGGCAATAAGGAACACACACGCCCTCAACAGATCAGTAGCAATGAGGTGTCTTCAATCAAGTTTGTAGGAGAGGACGGGTCTCGGTGATGGGTAAGGAGAAGGTTATTATGCTAGATGGATAGGAGAATGGATTACCTGCCACCCTAAGATGGCTAAGAATGGGACGACAATAAACAAATCACTCTACAGGATGAGCACCCAACCGGCCTGTATTGTGTAAGATTGAGGTGCAGTACAAGAGGAACGGTTACTAGCCACCTTAAAATGCGGAAAGCTCGATGTAGGGGCACAGATTTGGCAGGAGAAGGGTTATTGACATCTCAATGATTTGTACAACTATGACAACTTCATTAGGGAGCAGTGTACAGGACTGTGAGGGAATCAGTTGGCAAGATGGATAGTGCGCAGTCATTGATAGTTAAAGGGCGAGACAGAGCCACACAAGATTTTCTGCTACCTGGAATTTAACTCCAATAAATCAGGAGTGATAGGATTGAAACCATGACTAAGGGCAAGGTTAAGGCGCCAGATGAATATATGACGTTACAACGCAAACAATTGCAACGCATGCTTTTACAACGCGGTTTTTACATCGCAACTACCATTACATTGCATGATATTACAACGCATGCCATTACAACGCATTTTTAAAAACTACCATTACAACGCATACCATTACAAAGCATAATACTTTTAGGGCAACAGTAGGGTAAGTGTTGGATAGTGTGGGGGTAAAAATTACTATTCCCACTCCAGTGAGTGCAACAGTAGGGAAAGTGTTGGATAGTGTAAGGGTAAAAATTACTATTCCCATCTACCCCAAAACCCATACCCACCCTAAAACAAAAAAATCTCCATAACTTACCTTATAATGCGTTGTAATGGCATGCGTTGTAGTGACATGCGTTGTAATGACATGCGTTGTAATGGCATGTGATGTAAAGGCAGTTTCGTTGTAACAGTTGCATTGTAAAAGCAGTGCGATGTAATGACTGCGTTGTAATGGATGTTTCCCCACCAGATGGGGCTAATTTTGTATTGAAGCAAATGTGCATAAGCCAAGTTCGACTGTAGACCCCCCTACTGAGGAAGAGTGACCAGTCAAGTTCACTATTAATGGACTCCTCATATGAACCAAAGGCATAAGCACTTTTTACAATTCTTTAGTAAAATACACTTGACCATAAGGTACCTTTGTAGTGGGGACCCTTAGTCTCAGAGAATATCAACAGTGCACAAAAAACTTAGGTCAAATATTTTCCAGTTATCTACTAGTTTTATATTTCAAAAACGCACATTTTTACGGTATCGAAGTTGCTCTTCTTGAGGCCGCTGTACAATATTTATCAGGGTATGTCCATATTAGTTCAAAATCAAAACAATAGAACATCATTAAAAAAATTACAGATAAAACAAACAGCGGTACTTTAAAACGTGTGATGGCTGGTCATTGAAAAATAGGCTTTTCAATGTGAACGTGCTTTAACACATCGTGTTGTCATATTTGAGAAAAAAGTATTTATGAGTTTGTGGACGATTGGATAGTAGTGTTTAACACTGTTTATACTTTTATTTAAATGTAATGCATTTCGTACTGCATATTTAAAATAGAAATATTGTATTGTGCAGCTTGAAATATAAATGTTACAGAGCATTGGAAAATACATTTATGTGAGCTGGGGTGTTTGAGCACAGTTTATATTCTATGAGACTATGGATCCCCACGACAGAGGTACCTTAGGGTCAAGTATATTAGGTTTGTTGGGTTACCAACCTAGTAGGTTCAAGCAAAGGCAGGGCCTCTATATAAGGAGGTATTTGTTTTCTCTCCTGACCTTTTATTAGGAATAAAACCCACTATATGCCACGTTTAGTGGTGGGATGGAGAGCAGAAGGGTCTATTTCCAGTGGATGTGAAGGAGATAAGAGATCTGAATTGTCCTTGTTACTTCTCTATTGATTGGTGACTGCATCTGTTGACTTCTGTATTGGTTTTTTGTGTATGCTCCCTTCTCACATGTATGTTGTCTCTGTCCTGGGCAGGAGTACAAGCTGATGTATGGTATGCTCTTCTCCATCCGGTCTTTTGTCAGCAAGATGTCTCCTGTCGACATGTATCCTTTTTATCTGTGAGGTAACGGAGCAGAATTAAAAGGGTACAGGGAAACATCTGTAAGGATCAAGCAAAAAGGAGCCATGATCAATGTAGTCCACTCTATCGACTTTGCCTTTTAAAAGAGAGCGATGTATGATCTATAGGGGAGCTTTACCATCATGACAACTATCTTGCGTAAAACGAGGCGATGGCAGGTTTGGTATCCTGGTATCAATCTACCAAAGCTCAGAGATTTGAAATATTTTCCTATCCTTAACATTATCAATACCCGTTACCATATTCTAAGGTGTAGTTGGCTTAATCACTATTCAATAACCCGAGCCCTCATATTAGATGTGTGCTAGCGCAATTATCTCGTTCTATTTCGGTCCATAAGCCAAAATACTTCAGTCCATATGCCAACACTAAGAGCTCAACAAGCTTTTATAGGTGAAATGCTTAGTATCTGTCATTTGCTCAGGATTCATGGATGTCAGGTAGCATCTGCTACACCTGGTCTGATGTTTGGTACCAGTAGAACTGACTCTGCTACCCCTGCTCTCTTGGTTTATATAGGCAGCAGACAAGAGAGTAAACATAGCTCCAAGAGGTATGTTTACTTTATGTAGTTTCCATCAAATAAGAGATTGCCGAGTAGCTACAGGTGGGACAAGAGGACAACCTTATGATGTAATTTGGCGACAAAGAATGCTGATCTCAGATGCAGTACACCTGGCATTTTACTGAATTGATGTTCGCACTCAAAGTGAAAAGGCCAAGATTGGCAGTGCAATTTTCTCTCCAATCATGTCTGAAAAGAGGCTGCAAATTTTGGTTTACTCGTGTCTTGACAGTGCAACCCATTTGAAAAGGGAAAGCATGGGTATCGTTATATGAACACCCTTGGGCCCAACCAAGCTTTGAGTCAAAAATGCGTGTTATTTCTCTCAACTGTAATCTTAATGGGAAGTGGACCAGAGCCACAGTGCAGATTCTCTGATCAATTCAATCTTTGTACTCACTCTGTGTAATATAAGTTTCTGCGTAACTGTTTACTATTGACACAAAGCTAAAATTTGGCATAAGATGGGTCTACCCATGTTCCTGCAGGCTTTTGACATACATCAATCTTATGTTGCTTTAGCTGTACTCCTGCCTGCTTCTTCCTCTTTTCACCGAAGCCTTTTTAAAATCGATTTGCTGTTAATGGCTCTTCTATAAATGGGATATTCAGTGCATTCACTGACATTCCTGAAATTCCGGATACAATAGTATAATTTTAACTTCTCCTTGTAGGACATACGGCAGCGCCTGTCAACCTTAGCCAACATGGTGGGTTTCCCATTCCACCACAAATAAAGGTCTCTGGTCCCTGTGCTAGCCCCAAAGTCCTTCAGTCTTTGTGGATGTGAGTCTATAAATTCCTCTTTGGTGCCTCCATCTCATGTGCGACTGGAAATAAGAGGCCATCTTCTGAGAAATGGATCCTTTGAAGGGATCCCAACCATTTCGAGATTTATATTATCTTGTAACCAGTGTTTGATGTGAACCGGATCTAATGGGAATGATGTTCCCAGTTTTTTTTAATTTAACAAGAACAGTTCCTGCACCTTTTGTTAAAAAAGCAACAGTCCCTGGGCAGTTCATGCTGACCTTCGGGTGGCTGGAAGGGGGGCTCCTGTACTGTGAGGCCTGGGAATGGCAGGCAACCAAAGAAGAAACACGCCTTCTCACAAGGGTGTCTGTTACTTCAAAGAAATGTAAATGCTTTTGGTTAATCAGCAAGTCTGAAGACTGTTTAGGAGCCAGTATGTTGCTTTGATTAGTTGGAGTTGTTTGAAGTTTGTGGTGACAAAGATGTATTTTTGAGTGTTAATGAATGGTTGTTGGCATCTGAGTTCTGGAGTGTGCATCTCCCGTGGAAACTTGCAAAAAGACTTGCACTAGATCCAGTCTGGTTGCATATTATATTTGATGGTACTTGTTTTATCTTAAACACTAAACCTCTGCACATTTTTCAACATCCCATCCTACATTGTGTGGCATGCAATTCACTAATCCCCACTGTGCCAACCAGGATTCAGTTCCGCGACTGTCTTGTTGCACACATAGACATTACAGTGATGGTATTAGCCGTTTGAGCTTTTATAAGGCAGAAGAGTGCATTTCCCACCGATTTATTTCAACGTGCTTTTATTTTTCATTTAAGATGTGTGTTACATGTATGTGTATTTACCTGAAGGTGAAAAAGCAACAAAATAGGTACAGATTGTATTCTTTTTAACCACTTCTCTGAGTCCGGCCCCACACTCACTGGCCCCACCCCCCTTTCACTCCTGATCATAGTTCCCATAACTTTTTTTATGCACGCCAACCACTGCTTCTAAGCAGGCTGCATCTCCCTTCTTGTCTTCATTACTTAAAAGGGATGCTCTTCGTGTTTCTTTTCTTCCTTAACAAGATTAATCCTCAGGAAGGATGGGTTTCTGGCCTTCCAGACAAGCAAGTACAAACTGCATTACTACGAGACCCCAACTGGACTAAAGATTGTCATGAACACAGACCTGAGTGTGACCAATGCCCGTGACATTCTGCACCAAATCTACAGCAGCGTAAGGAATTCACACACAAGCACCCACATTCTCGAACATCCCAGTTTGAACCCCCATTCTCACTCATGTGATGTATCGTTTCCTGTTCTTCTTGCAGATCTATGTGGAGTACGTGGTGAAGAACCCCCTCTGTAGCCTGTCCGACCCCATCCAAAGTGAACTCTTTCGTACAAAGCTGGACAACTACATACGTGGACTGCCATTCTTCTCTGCGAGGGCCGGGTGAAACAAGGCCCGTGGATGGCAGGACCAGTGAGATTGATTTCTAACCCAGACCTACAGTCCAGGAATGGCCAACGAATCGCCCAGCTAAAGGGGCCTCAATTCCTTCCATGGATGGACATTTTGGTGGGACTCTTGCCTAAGGCCAAATGTAGCATGGTCTTCCGGACAACACTGCTGCCATCGCCTGGTCAAAACAAGGACTGCTCTACATCTGGTGTCCAGGTTCTGTTTCTTAGAGTTCTCCAAGTGTGCACTGTTGTAATGTATTAGAATAAACTTTGTGAAAAGTGTTTTGTATTGTGTGTTTGGGAGTTTGTACATCCACAGAATCACCCTGTTGGCTGAAACGTTTGATTGTTGTCAGTAGTCCAGTTACTGAATTTGTGGCCCTCTTGTTCAGAGGCCAATGTCACAGAACAATCCAATTAAGTATTCCAGTGCCAATCTTGTCCATTAAATACCGGGTCCTACCAGGATTGTAACCTACCAAGCACTTGAACTCGACACACATACTATGGAATAACATCTTTGCATTCTGAAGTAGAAAGGTTTTGAGTGAATTCAACATAATCCCCTGCTGTTGAATTCCCGGTGTATCTTCAAACACGGGGAATCCTCGGTTACCCCTCTGCATACACGGTGTCAGGCAGTTGTGATAGAGGTGCCAATCGCCTATAGAAGCACTCACCCTGAAGTTCTTTCTTAGCTTACTCTTTTTTCACTTACATTTTGTGAGCACCAGTATGATGCTGGAAACATACCTTAAAGTTTGGAATGAAAAATATAAGTTTACACTCTTTTAACTCCCAACTGCCTTGACCAAGTCCATTGGTTTATAGACCTGAGGAAACTGAATTTGACCTAAATCCAATGTCCCTACGACAATGAGAATTTGAAATGGATTAAGTGATCCTGTTAAAATTAACCTGGATTTCTTTTATATTTTTAGGGTGTGCATCACCAGATCTACTCACTACATGACATGCTTATTACATGACAAAAATATTGCATTGACCTAAGTAGTACTTTCAGTTGTAAGTCTAGGTAAGTATATGTGGAGGTAAAACTTGCACATATATACTTACCCTGAAGAAGCAGTTATTTTTCTACGTCAATAATATAAAGCTTAATATACCTTCATGAAGCCATCCTAGCAATGGGACTCCGATAACATCTTAATCTCATGGAAGAGCTTCAGAAAACATGGGCCAAAATTATGGTCTTTCAGAAAGAAAAAGAAAAAACAACAGAAAACGTTAAAATTCTTTCTTAGAGATACAGAAATCTGGCACACGACAGGCTACACTTACATGGGAGTTCTACTAGGTGCATGCAGTAGTTTTAAACAGGACATAAAAAACTACAAGAACAAGACTTACATGCGTTCTACACCTCCAAGGAACAGTTAGTATACTTCAGCCCACCAATAAGGGTACTGCTAAAAGTGTTTCACAACATCATATCCACAATCCTACTTTGTGGTAGTTAAATGTAGAGCCTAGCAGCAACAACATTGTATTCGCTATAGGACAAAGCCCCAAACAAAATATTGTTTTGTGAACACCATTGCAAAATGATAGATACATAAAAAAAAGCTGGGGAGATTTCTCCTGGTGCTTAATATCCTACCTCCTAATATCCTATATCTCTAACTTTGGTTGCCATAGTTACAAGCATTTGTAATGCAATAGGTCTCGCGTTTGCCAGAATCAGAGCAATTAGGGTTGTAAACGAAAATGTCTTTTACCCATCTGTTTTGGTTTGGAGTGGAGTGGATGTATGTGGGTTGGATTGGAATTATTAGTTGTGAAATTGTGCTGGGTGGAGTGGATTTGTGTTCTTGGTTGGTTATTGAAATGGATGTGAATGAATCACAACAATCCTGCAGGGCAAGGCTGGCACTATTCATTTAATGCCAGTAAGAAAAGGCAGTTTGGGATGAAGGAAGTGGGTATGACAAAAACAATTACATTTTGGGCAGCAATAGATGTATGTACATTACCAGCTAAAATGCGGAGGATGAGGGTGCTCTGTTGATCTTGAAAATATGCCTGGTCAGTAAAGTCACCAAGGTGGTGAAATGGTTGTGTAAATGTTTCTAAAAGCCCAGTGTTTAGAAATGCTTTACTTCCGAAGCTTTTTTTGTGGCCGTCATTGGCCAGGCCTGAAGGAGCTTGCAGTAGAGTTTCCGGTGATCTTTCCTTGATTACTTCAGTTCTAGTTGGCATTGCTCTTGCTCGCCTTATTCATAAGTTACTTTGTGCAAAAAAGGATTTGGAGCAGCAACGAGCCGGGATTATTTCAATTGTGTCAAATCGGTTTTTTGGGATTTTTTTCTTTTTAATTCATTGCTTTCTGAGCTGGAGAGCAGCCGCTTTGTGTGCTCGGTGTTCCAACATAAAAGTCGAATCTCACTTTATTAATAAGACTTGAGCAAAATACAAGGGTCCAAGTCAGTTCGTTTTAAGACTTCCTGCTGATGATTAGGTGACGTCTCTCTTCTCTCCGTACATCCCTTGTTCCAGCTCTTCATAGTATGGTGATATTATTAAACTCAAACAAAACGAAAGAAGCGCTTCAGTGGCAAACTCTGTAAAGTGGCGCTAATGTTTTTAATTGTTAATAAAACCAATTTGGGCACTTTACGACCACTCTGTCTTGCTTTATTTAGTTAATAATTTTTTTTCGGGTATTATGAACTTTTTTTCCCCCTCCGTTCCGAGGCTACACTTCAGAACAGAAAAATTTCAGAAAAAGCCTACATTTCCAGTAAAAGTGTTTCTTTAAAGATAAATGTCACAAGGCCAAAAAAACTTAACAAGAAGCAGATGTTTTACTTTGTTGAATTGAAAGCATGTCTGACTTACGCAGATATACCGCCATGCAGGGCTTTAAGTTGGCCGGGTCGTGCCGGTGCTCAGCCCCGGCAGTTCTAAAAAGCAGGTGCCGAGACGGGTCCCTATCAAGCTCTCCATTTTTTGCCCTCAGGGTGGAAAAAAAATTTGAACTCTGCAGCAGTACCACCCTTTACTGCCTTTGAGGTAACTTCAGAGACACTCGTTTTAGTTCTTTTATAGTCTCATCATTTCAAAACTGAAGTGCTTTAAATATTCTATTCAGCGAAGCCCAAGTTGTTGCTGATTTACCTTCCACAACTAACAAGCATTGGCAAAGCCAATAGACCTGGTCTGTTGTAGGTGTAATGTTACTAATTGTTTTATATATCTGTATGCAATGACAGAAGCAGCAAAATATCAGTTGGTCGGCACACTATGGTAAGCACAGATTTTTAGCTTACATGTTTTAAGCCACACCCTTGATTACATCAGCCATGCCACTTTGAGAGACTCCCTAGTTTTTTTTTATTCCACTTAAAGCCCTGCCGCCATACCATGCAGGTGCAGTCCGTCCCACCCAGACAGAAGTACAACCTCCCAGTGCAGTCTGTCACACCCAGACAGAAGCAAATCCTTACTGTGCAGTCTGTCCCATCCAGAGAGAAGCAAAACGTATGAATGAGTAACAGGGGAGAGACGCACATCCTCCTGGAGCAGTCTGTCCCACCCAGACAGAAGCTAAACCTTTTATTGAGTAATCGGGGAGAGAAGCACATCCTTGCGGTGCAGTCTGTCCCACCCAGGCAGAAGCAAAACCCATGACTGAGTAATAGGGGAGAGAAGCACATCCTCATGGTGCAGTCTGACCCACCCAGACAGAAGCAAAACTTATGAATGAGTAATAGGGGAGAGAAGCACATCCTCACGGTGCAGTCTGCCCACTCAGACACAAGCACATCCTCACAGTGCAGTCTGCCCCACCCAGACAGAAGCAAAACGTATGAATGAGTAATAGGGTAGAGAAGCACATCCTCACGGTGCAGTCTGCCCCACCCAGACAGAAGTAAAACCGATGATTGAGTAATAGGGGAGAGAAGCACATCCTCACGGTGCAGTCTGTCCCACCCAGATAGAAGTAAAACTAATGCATGAGTAATAAGGGAGCGAAGCACATCCTCATGGTGCAGTCTGTCTCACACAGACAGAAGTACATCCTCACAGTGTATTCTGTCCCCTCCAGAGAGGAGTACATCCTCCTGGTGCAGTCTGTCCCACCCAGACAGAAGTACATCCTCACAGTGCTGTCTGTCCCACCCAGACAGAAGCAAATCCTTACTGTGCAGTCTGTCCCATCCAGAGAGAAGCAAAACCTATGATTGAGTAGTAGGGGAGAGAAGCACATCCTCACGGTGCCGTCTGTCCCATCCAGACAGAAGCACATCCTCACGGTGCAGTCTGTCCCACCCAGACAGAAGCAAAACCTATGATTGAGTAATAGGGGAGGGACGCACATCCTCACTGTGCAGTCTGTCCCACCCAGATAGAAGCATATCCTCACGGTGCGGTCTGTCCCACCCATATAGACGCATATCCTCACGGTGCAGTCTGCCCCACGCAGACAGAAGCACATCTTCATGGTGCAGTCTGTCCCACCCAGATAGAAGCATATCCTCACGGTGCAGTCTATCCCACCCAGACCGAAGCACATCTTCATGGTGCAGTCTGTCCCACCCAGACCGAAGTACATCCTCCTAGTGCTGTCTGTCCCACCCAGACAGAAGGAAATCCTCACGGTGCAGTCTGTCCTACCCAGAAAGAAGCAAAACCTATGATTGAATAACCGGGGAGAGAAGCACATCCTCACGGTGCAGTCTCTTCCATCCAGATAAAAGCGCATCCTCAGGGTGCAGTCTGTCCCATCCAGAGAGAAGCACATCCTCCCAGTGCAGTCTACCCCACCCAGATAAAAGCAAAACCTACGAGTGATAGGGGAGAGAAGCACATCCTCACGGTGCAGTCTGTCCCACCCACACAGAGCCAAACCTATGATTGAATAACAGGGGAGAGAAATCCTCACGGTGCAGTCCATCCCACCCAGACAGAAGTACATCCTCATGGTGCAGTCTGTCCCATCCAGACAAAAGCGCATCCTCAGGGTGCAGTCAGTCCCATCCAGAGAGAAGCGCATCCTCCCAGTGCAGTCCGTCCCATCCAGACAGAAGCACAACCTTGTGGTGCAGTCTGTCCCATCCAACCAGAAGCACATCCTCACAGTGCAGTCTGTCCCATCCAGACAGAAGCACAACCTTGTGGTGCAGCCTGTCCCATCCAGAGAGAAGCGCATCCTCCCAGTGCAGTCTGTCCCACCCAGACAGAAGCAAAACTTATGAATGAGTAACAGGGGCGAGAAGCACATCCTCACGGTGCAGTCTGACCCACCCAGACAGAAGCAAAACTTATGAATGAGTAATAGGGGAGAGAAGCATATCCTCACAGTGCAGTCTGCCCCACGCAGACAGATGTACATCCTCACAGTGCAGTCTGTCCCTTCCAGAGAGAAGTACATACTACCGGTGCAGTCTGTCCCATCCAGACAGAAGTACATCCTCACAGTGCAATCTGTCCCACCCAGACAGAAGCAAATCCTTACTGTGCAGTCTGTCCCACCCAGACAGAAGCAAAACTTATCAATGAATAATAGGGGAGAGAAGCACATCCTCACTGTGCAGTCTGACCCACCCAGACAGGCGCAAAACTTATGAATGAGTAACAGGGGAGAGAAGCACAACCTAACTGTGCAGTGTGACCCACCCAGACAGAAGCAAAACTTATGAATGAGTAATAGGGGAGAGAAGCATATCCTAACGGTGCAGTCTGTTCCATCCAGACAGAAGCACAACCTTGTGGTGCAGTCTGTCCCATCCAGAGAGAAGCGCATCCTCCCAGTACAGTCTGTCCCACCCAGACAGAAGCAAAACTTATGAATGAGTAACAGGGGAGAGAAGCACAGCCTCACGGTGCAGTCTGACCCACCCAGACAGAAGCAAAACTTATGAATGAGTAATAGGGGAGAGAAGCATATCCTCACAGTGCAGTCTGCCCACCCAGACAGAAGCACATCCTCACAGTGCAGTCTGTTCCACCCAGAAAGAAGTACATCCTCCCGGTGCAGTCTGTCCCACCCAGACAGAAGTACATCCTCACAGTGCAATCTGTCCCACCCAGACAGAAGCAAATACTTACTGTGCAGTCTGTCCCACCCAGACAGAAGCAAAACTTATCAATGAGTTATAGGGGAGAGAAGCACATCCTCATGGTGCAGTCTGTCCCACCCAGACAGAAGCAAAACCTATGATTGAGTAATAGGGGAGAGAAGCACCTTCTCACGGTGCAGTCTGTCCCACTAAGTCAGAAACAATACCTATGATTGAGTAATCGGGGAGAGGAGCACATCCTCACGGTGCAGTCTGTCCCACCCAGATAGAAGTAAAACTAATGCATGAGTAATAAGGGAGAGAAGCACATCCTCATGGTGCAGTCTATACCACCCAGACAGAAGCACATCTTCATGGTGCAGTCTGTCCCACCCAGATAGAAGCAAGACCTATGATTGAGTAATTGGGGAGAGAAGCACATCCTCATGGTGCAGTCTGTCCCACCCAGACATATGGAAAACCTATGGCTGAGTAATAGAGGGGAGTGTCAATAAACTTTATTTCGGTCAACAGGCTATACAAGTGCAAAGTGCATACATACAAATTTATAAAGTTTACATATACAAAAGTTCCTTGGTTTCGTTTAAAAGAATAATATCTGATCGATACTTCTAACTTACTACTAAAATTCAACCATCTAAAAACTGTGCTGATTAAAATTTGACATGTGATTAGTGTAGTAAAACATCAATCGGCACTGGGGACCTGGCCTTCTGGTTTGTAATGACCACTCAGTGTCTGCTCTTCATCAGTACATAGATACGTTTTACCACTGTCAGTACCTGAAGAAGTTCATACTTGATCTGATGGATGGGATAAC
Source organism: Calotriton arnoldi (assembly GCA_963921515.1). Classification (NCBI taxonomy): domain Eukaryota; kingdom Metazoa; phylum Chordata; class Amphibia; order Caudata; family Salamandridae; genus Calotriton; species Calotriton arnoldi. The sequence continues at coordinate 943,903 of CAWUFW010006096.1, read as the reverse complement.
CGATTTGATTTTTGGGCTTTCCTTCTGATTCCCCACATGTGGCCCAAAAACGTTGCAATTGCACAAGCAAATAGGTGTCTTGCATCAGATTTTAAAATACGTAAAGCTACACCATGATCTCTGGTTCCCAGCCGTTCACAGATAGGAATAAGCCATTTACTTCTAGGGCCAGAGTATGCTTGGCAACCAAAAAAAACATGGCCTATGGGTTCAGTCGGGAAGGGCAACAGGGACAGCCCTTGTTCCGAGCTGCTTTACATGACCATAAGTTTGTTAATTAGTTCAGGGGGAGTGAAACATGTCTAACTTGGATGTAAACGTTTCTATCTGCTGGCAACTGAATAAGTTCGAGGAAGCCTTATAGGGAATGCAACAATTTAAAATCTAAAAATTCCCCTGTTACTCTTCCCAGCTTACTGTCCCTAATCTCGTTCTCGGCTACCCAGTTGTTTTTTTGTGGGCAGTTCTAGACAATTAGTGCTACCCCCCTTTAGCCCGATACTATCAAGTAGGTTATCGATGTTCCTAATCCAACCAATCTTCTTGAATGTATCTAGAGTGCAAACTTCATTGAGAGCTGATGCGTATGAGGACAGTTCACGGGTCGAAACCAGTCTCCGCCAGAAGAGTAGCGGACGGAGTTTTGCTAGATCTTTTAGAGATTTGACCCCCATGTCCAGTTTAAGAGGGAGAAGTGGTGTCCTTGAGGGGAGTGATACTAAGTTCCTAAGGAACTTATGCTCCATCACTATAAGATCATCCACTTTCTCAAAGCCCCACAGCTCAGCCCTATAGAGGGCACAACTAGAGAAGAGAAGCACATCCTCACGGTGCAGTCTGTCCCATCCAGACAAAAGCGCATCCTCAGGGTGCAGTCACTCCCATCCAGAGAGAAGCGTATCCTCCCAGTGCAGTCTGACCCACCCAGACAGAAGCAAAACTTATGAATGAGTAACAGGGGAGAGAAGCACATCCTCCCAGTGCAGTCTGACCCACCCAGACAGAAGCAAAACTTATGAATGAGTAATAGGGGAGAGAAGCATATCCTAACGGTGCAGTCTGTTCCATCCAGACAGAAGCACAACCTTGTGGTGCAGTATGTCCCATCCAGACAGAAGCACATCCTCACAGTGCAGTCTGTCCCATCCAGACAGAAGCACAACCTTGTGGTGCAGTCTGTCCCATCCAGACAGAAGCACATCCTCACAGTGCAGTCTGTCCCATCCAGACAGAAGCAAAACTTATGAATGAGTAACAGGGGAGAGAAGCACATTCTCACGGTGCAGTCTGACCCACCCAGACAGAAGCAAAACTTATGAATGAGTAATAGGGGAGAGAAGCATATCCTCACGGTGCAGTCTGTCCCTCACAGAGAGAAGTACATTCTCAGTGCAGTCTGTCCCATCCAGAGAGAAGTACATCCTCCTGGTGCAGTCTGTCCCACCCAAACAGAAGTACACCCTCACAGTGCAATCTGTCCCACCCAGACAGAAGCAAATCCTTACTGTGCAGTCTGACCCACCCAGACAGAAGCAAAACGTATGAATGAGTAATAGGGGAGAGAAGCATATCCTAACGGTGCAGTCTGTCCCATCCAGACAGAAGCACATCCTCACAGTGCAGTCTGTCCCATCCAGACAGAAGCACAACCTTGTGGTGCAGTCTGTCCCATCCAGACAGAAGCACATCTTCACAGTGCAGTCTGTCTCATCCAGACAGAAGCACAACCTTGTGGTGCAGTCTGTCCCACCCAGACAGAAGCAAAACTTATGAATGAGTAACAGGGGAGAGAAGCACATCCTCACAATGCAGTCTGACCCACCCAGACAGAAGCAAAACTTACGAAAGAGTAATAATTGAGAGAAGCATATCCTCACAGTGCAGTCTGCCCACCCAGACAGAAGCACATCCTCACGGTGCAGTCTGGCCCACACAGAGAGAAGTACATTCTCACAGTGCAGTCTGTCCCATCCAGAGAGAAGTACATCCACCCGGTGCAGTCTGTCCCACACAAACAGAAGTACATCCTCACAGTGCAATGTGTCCCACCCATACAGAAGCAAATCCTTACTGTGCAGTCTGTCCCACCCAGACAGAAATAAAACCTATGACTGAGTAATAGGGGAGAGAAGCACATCGTCACGGTGCAGTCTGTCCCATCCAGACATAAGCCCATCTTCATGGTGCAGTCTGTCCCACACAGACAGAAGTACATCCTCACGGTGCAGTCTGTCCCATCCAGACATAAGCCCATCTTCATGGTGCAGTCTGTCCCACACAGACAGAAGTACATCCTCACGGTGCAGTCTGTCCCATCCAGACAAAAGCCCATCTTCATGGTGCAGTCTGTCCCACACAGACAGAAGTACATCCTCACGGTGCAGTCTGTCCCATCCAGACATAAGCCCATCTTCATGGTGCAGTCTGTCCCACACAGACAGAAGCACATCTTCACGGTGCAGTCTGTCCCACCCAGGTGGGCAATTGTTTGTTGAAAATAGATGTTAGCCGGGTGGAGGGAAAGACACATGTAGAGGAAACAGTTTATAACAGAGCACATTGGGTGGTTGAGGATTCACTTAGTAACGTTGTTTGAAAGGCAGGTATGAGATCGAGGACGGATGTGGGGGAGGTTTCTGCGTTCAGTGAACACTCGACTAAGCAGTAGCACTTTTGACACATGAATGTAGTCTTGTTTTTGTAGTGGTGTTGATTATGTTTAGTAAGAGGAATTAGTTTAAAGGGGATCAGTTATTTTAATTTCAACGATTGTATTTAAACATGACTGGAGTAGTGTATGTATTTTTTTAAACATATTATAGTTCTCTAACATGTGAGACTAAAAGAGTTTTTTCATTTCAATTTAACAGCTACCCCTGACGAAGGGCAAATAAAAGCCCGAAATGCATTGGGACACAATTATAGCTGCTTAACATGAATTGAGTTGCCCACGTGACGCAGTAAAAAGCCCGGATAGGCATAACTGTTTCATTTGAAAAAATTGGGCTTACGGTCAGCCTTATCGTGAACAGTAAAGCAAAGTTTGTATAAACATGGACAACACGGAATAAATATGAATTTTTGAATAAGGGGAGTTTGTGAGAATTTTTCGACTGGCTGTGCGATTGGAATGCAGCAAAGTGTTGCTGCAATTGTTGCTAAGTATCACATACGTGCTTTGAGGTGAGGCACGCTTCCAGTCGGCACGCAAACATGGATTAAAATGGAAAAATATGGAGAAAATGGATAAAGAAGGTGTGCATTCTGCTACCCCACAGTAACTCCACCCAGATAGAAGCACATCTTCATGGTGCAGTCTGTCCCACCCAGATAGAAGCATATCCTCACGGTGCAGTCTGTCCCACCCAGATAGAAGCATATCCTCACGGTGCAGTCTGTCCCTCCCAGATAGAAGCACATCTTCATGGTGCAGTCTGTCCCACCCAGATAGAAGCATATCCTCACGGTGCAGTCTGTCCCACCCAGATAGAAGCATATCCTCACGGTGCAGTCTGTCCCACCCAGATAGAAGCACATCTTCATGGTGCAGTCTGTCCCACCCAGATAGAAGCATATCCTCACGGTGCAGTCTGTCCCACCCAGATAGAAGCATATCCTCACGGGGCAGTCTGTCCCATCCAGACATAAGCACATCTTCATGGTGCAGTCTGTCCCATCCAGACATAAGCACATCTTCATGGTGCAGTCTGTCCCACCCAGACAGAAGCACATCCTCACGGTGCAGTCTGTCCCACCCAGATAGAAGCACATCTTCATGGTGCAGTCTGTCCCACCCAGATAGAAGCATATCCTCACGGTGCAGTCTGTCCCACCCAGATAGAAGCATATCCTCACGGTGCAGTCTGTCCCACCCAGATAGAAGCACATCTTCACGGTGCAGTCTGTCCCACCCAGATAGAAGCATATCCTCACGGTGCAGTCTGTCCCACCCAGATAGAAGCATATCCTCACGGTGCAGTCTGTCCCATCCAGACATAAGCACATCTTCACGGTGCAGTCTGTCCCACCCAGATAGAAGCACATCCTCACGGTGCAGTCTGTCCCACCCAGATAGAAGCACATCCTCACGGTGCAGTCTGTCCCACCCAGATAGAAGCACATCTTCATGGTGCAGTCTGTCCCACCCAGATAGAAGCACATCCTCACGGTGCAGTCTGTCCCATCCAGACATAAGCACATCTTCATGGTGCAGTCTGTCCCACCCAGATAGAAGCACATCCTCACGGTGCAGTCTGTCCCACCCAGATAGAAGCACATCTTCATGGTGCAGTCTGTCCCACCCAGATAGAAGCACATCCTCACGGTGCAGTCTGTCCCATCCAGACATAAGCCCATCTTCATGGTGCAGTCTGTCCCACCCAGATAGAAGCACATCTTCATGGTGCAGTCTGTCCCACCCAGATAGAAGCACATCCTCACGGTGCAGTCTGTCCCATCCAGACATAAGCCCATCCTCATGGTGCAGTCTGTCCCACCCAGACAGAAGCAAAACCTATGATTGAGTAATTGGGGAGAGAAGCACATCCTCATGGTGCAGTCTGTCCCACCCAAACAGATGGAAAACCTATGGCTGAGTAATAGGGGAGAGAAGCACATCCTCACGGTGCAGTCTGCCCCACCCAGACAGAAGCAAAACCGATGATTGAGTAATAGGGGAGAGAAGCACATCCTCACGGTGCAGTCTGTCCCACCCAGATAGAAGTAAAACTAATGCATGAGTAATAAGGGAGCGAAGCACATCCTCACGGTGCAGTCTGTCTCACACAGACAGAAGTACATCCTCACAGTGCATTCTGTCCCATCCAGAGAGGAGTACATCCTCCTGGTGCAGTCTGTCCCACCCAGACAGAAGTACATCCTCACAGTGCTGTCTGTCCCACCCAGACAGAAGCAAATCCTTACTGTGCAGTCTGTCCCATCCAGAGAGAAGCAAAACCTATGATTGAGTAATAGGGGAGAGAAGCAAATACTTACTGTGCAGTCTATCCCATCCAGAGAGAAGCAAAACCTATGATTGAGTAGTAGGGGAGAGAAGCACATCCTCACGGTGCCGTCTGTCCCATCCAGACAGAAGCACATCCTCACGGTGCAGTCTGTCCCCTCCAGACAGAAGCACAACCTTGTGGTGCAGTCTGTCCCATCCAGACAGAAGCACATCCTCACGGTGCAGTCTGTCCCACCCAGACAGAAGCAAAACCTATGATTGAGTAATAGGGAGAGAAGCACATCCTCTCGGTGCAGTCTGTACCACCCAGACAGAAGCAAAACCTATTATTGAGTAATAGGTGAGGGACGCACATCCTCACTGTGCAGTCTGTCCCACCCAGATAGAAGCATATCCTCACGGTGCGGTCTGTCCCACCCATATAGACGCATATCCTCACGATGCAGTCTGCCCCACGCACACAGAAGCACATCTTCATGGTGCAGTCTGTCCCACCCAGATAGAAGCATATCCTCACGGTGCAGTCTATCCCACCCAGACCGAAGCACATCTTCATGGTGCAGTCTGTCCCACCCAGACCGAAGTACATCCTCCTAGTGCTGTCTGTCCCACCCAGACAGAAGGAAATCCTCACGGTGCAGTCTGTCCTACCCAGAAAGAAGCAAAACCTATGATTGAATAACCGGGGAGAGAAGCACATCCTCACGGTGCAGTCTCTTCCATCCAGATAAAAGCGCATCCTCAGGGTGCAGTCTGTCCCATCCAGAGAGAAGCACATCCTCCCAGTGCAGTCTACCCCACCCAGATAAAAGCAAAACCTACGAGTGATAGGGGAGAGAAGCACATCCTCACGGTGCAGTCTGTCCCACCCACACAGAGCCAAACCTATGATTGAATAACAGGGAGAGAAATCCTCACGGTGCAGTCCATCCCACCCAGACAGAAGTACATCCTCATGGTGCAGTCTGTCCCATCCAGACAAAAGTGCATCCTCAGGGTGCAGTCAGTCCCATCCAGAGAGAAGCGCATCCTCACAGTGCAGTCTGTCCCACCCAGACAGAAGCAAAACTTATGAATGAGTAATAGGGAGAGAAGCATATCCTAACGGTGCAGTCCGTCCCATCCAGACAGAAGCACATCCTCACAGTGCAGTCTGTCCCACCCAGACAGAAGTACATTCTCACAGTGCAATCTGTCCCATCCAGAGAGAAGTACATCCTCCCGGTGCAGTCTGTCCCACCCAGACAGAAGTACATTCTCACAGTGCAATCTGTCCCACCCAGACAGAAGCAAATACTTACTGTGCAGTCTGTCCCACCCAGACAGAAGCAAACCTTATCAATGAGTAATAGGGGAGAGAAGCACATCCTCATGGTGCAGTCTGTCCCACCCAGACAGAAGCAAAACCTATGATTGAGTAATAGGGGAGAGAAGAACATCCTCATGTGCAGTCTATCCCACCCAGATAGAAGCAAAACCTATGATTGAGTAATAGGCGAGAGAAGCACATCCTCATGTGCAGTCTATCCCACCCAGATAGAAGCATAACCTATGATTGAGTAATAGGGGAGAGAAGCACATCCTCACGGTGCAGTCTGTCCCACACAGACAGAAGTACATCCTCACAGTGCAGTCTGTCCCATCCAGAGGGAAGTACATCCTCCCGGTGCAGTCTGTCCCACCCAGACAGAAGTACATTCTCACAGTGCAATCTGTCCCACCCAGACAGAAGCAAATACTTACTGTGCAGTCTGTCCCACCCAGACAGAAGCAAACCTTATCAATGAGTAATAGGGGAGAGAAGCACATCCTCATGGTGCAGTCTGTCCCACCCAGACAGAAGCAAAACCTATGATTGAGTAATAGGGGAGAGAAGAACATCCTCATGGTGCAGTCTGTCCCATCCAGATAGAAACAAAACCTATGATTGAGTTAAAGGGGAGAGAAGCACATCCTCACGGTGCAGTCTGTCCCACCCAGATAGAAGTAAAACTAATGCATGAGTAATAAGGGAGCGAAGCACAACCTCACGGTGCAGTCTGTCCCATCCAGATAGAAACAAAACCTATGATTGAGTTATAGGGGAGAGAAGCACCTTCTCACGGTGCAGTCTGTCCCACTAAGTCAGAAACAATACCTATGATTGAGTAATCGGGGAGAGGAGCACATCCTCACCGTGCAGTCTGTCCCACCCAGATAGAAGTAAAACTAATGCATGAGTAATAAGGGAGAGAAGCACATCTTCACGGTGCAGTCTATACCACCCAGACAGAAGCACATCTTCATGGTGCAGTCTGTCCCACCCAGATAGAAGCACATCCTCACGGTGCAGTCTGTCCCACCCAGATAGAAGCACATCCTCACGGTGCAGTCTGTCCCACCCAGACATAAGCACATCTTCAAGGTGCAGTCTGACCCACCCAGACAGAAGTTCATCCTCACGGTGCAGTCTGTCCCACCCAGATAGTAGCATATCCTCACGGTGCAGTCTGTCCCACCCAGACAGAAGCAAAACCTATGATTGAGTAGTAGGGGAGAGAAGCACATCCTTTCGGTGCAGTCCGTCCCATCCAGACATAAACCCATCTTCATGGTGCAGTCTGTCCCACCCGATAGAAGCACATCCTCACGGTGCAGTCTGTCCCACCCAGACATAAGCACATCTTCAAGGTGCAGTCTGACCCACCCAGACAGAAGTTCATCCTCACGGTGCAGTCTGTCCCACCCAGATAGAAGCACATCCTCACGGTGCAGTCTATACCACCCAGACAGAAGCACATCCTCACGGTGCAGTCTGTCCCACCCAGACATAAGCCCATCTTCATGGTGCAGTCTGTCCCACCCGATAGAAGCACATCTTCATGGTGCAGTCTGTCCCACCCAGATAGAAGCAAAACCTATGATTGAGTAATTGGGGAGAGAAGCACATCCTCATGGTGCAGTCTGTCCCACCCAGACAGATGGAAAACCTATGGCTGAGTAATAGAGGGAGTGTCAATAAACTTTATTTCGGTCAACAGGCTATACAAGTGCAAAGTGCATACATACAAATTTATAAAGTTTACATATACAAAAGTTCCTTGGTTTCGTTTAAAAGAATAATATCTGATTGATACTTCTAACTTACTACTAAAATTCAACCATCTAAAAACTGTGCTGATTAAAATTTGACATTTGATTAGTGTAGTAAAACATCAATCGGCACTGGGGACCTGGCCTTCTGGTTTGTAAAGACCACTCAGTGTCTGCTCTTCATCAGTACATAGATACGTTTTACCACTGTCAGTACGTGAAGAAGTTCATACTTGATCTGATGGATGGGATAACCGATTTGATTTTTGGGCTTTCCTTCTGATTCCCCACATGTGGCCCAAAAACGTTGCAATTGCACAAGCAAATAGGTGTCTTGCGTCAGATTTTAAAACACGTAAAGCTACACCATGATCTCTGGTTCCCAGCCGTTCACAGATAGGAATAAGCCATTTACTTCTAGGGCCAGAGTATGCTTGGCAACCAAAAAAACATGGCCTATGGATTCAATCGGGGCAGGGCAACAGGGACAGCCCTTGTTCCGAGCTGCTTTACATGACCATAAGTTTGTTAATTAGTTCAGGGGAGTGAAACATGTCTAACTTGGATGTAAACGTTTCTATCTGCTGGCAACTGAATAAGTTCGAGGAAGCCTTATAGGGAATGCAACAATTTAAAATCTAAAAATTCCCCTGTTACTCTGCCCAGCTTACTGTCCCTAATCTCGTTCTCGGCTACCCAGTTGTTTTTTTGTGGGCAGTTCTAGACAATTAGTGCTACCCCCTTTAGCCCGATACTATCAAGTAGGTTATCGATGTTCCTAATCCAACCAATCTTCTTGAATGTATCTAGAGTGCAAACTTCATTGAGAGCTGATGCGTATGAGGACAGTTCACGGGTCGAAACCAGTCTCCGCCAGAAGAGTAGCAGACGGAGTTTTGCTAGATCTTTTAGAGATTTGACCCCCATGTCCAGTTTAAGAGGGAGAAGTGGTGTCCTTGAGGGGAGTGATACTAAGTTCCTAAGGAACTTATGCTCCATCATTATAAGATCATCCACTTTCTCAAAGCCCCACAGCTCAGCCCTATAGAGGGCACAACTAGAGAAGAGAAGCACATCCTCACGGTGCAGTCTGTCCCATCCAGACAAAAGCGCATCCTCAGGGTGCAGTCACTCCCATCCAGAGAGAAGCGTATCCTCCCAGTGCAGTCTGACCCACCCAGACAGAAGCAAAACTTATGAATGAGTAACAGGGGAGAGAAGCACATCCTCCCAGTGCAGTCTGACCCACCCAGACAGAAGCAAAACTTATGAATGAGTAATAGGGGAGAGAAGCATATCCTAACGGTGCAGTCTGTTCCATCCAGACAGAAGCACAACCTTGTGGTGCAGTATGTCCCATCCAGACAGAAGCACATCCTCACAGTGCAGTCTGTCCCATCCAGACAGAAGCACAACCTTGTGGTGCAGTCTGTCCCATCCAGACAGAAGCACATCCTCACAGTGCAGTCTGTCCCATCCAGACAGAAGCAAAACTTATGAATGAGTAACAGGGGAGAGAAGCACATTCTCACGGTGCAGTCTGACCCACCCAGACAGAAGCAAAACTTATGAATGAGTAATAGGGGAGAGAAGCATATCCTCACGGTGCAGTCTGTCCCTCACAGAGAGAAGTACATTCTCAGTGCAGTCTGTCCCATCCAGAGAGAAGTACATCCTCCTGGTGCAGTCTGTCCCACCCAAACAGAAGTACACCCTCACAGTGCAATCTGTCCCACCCAGACAGAAGCAAATCCTTACTGTGCAGTCTGACCCACCCAGACAGAAGCAAAACGTATGAATGAGTAATAGGGGAGAGAAGCATATCCTAACGGTGCAGTCTGTCCCATCCAGACAGAAGCACATCCTCACAGTGCAGTCTGTCCCATCCAGACAGAAGCACAACCTTGTGGTGCAGTCTGTCCCATCCAGACAGAAGCACATCTTCACAGTGCAGTCTGTCTCATCCAGACAGAAGCACAACCTTGTGGTGCAGTCTGTCCCACCCAGACAGAAGCAAAACTTATGAATGAGTAACAGGGAGAGAAGCACATCCTCACAATGCAGTCTGACCCACCCAGACAGAAGCAAAACTTACGAAAGAGTAATAATTGAGAGAAGCATATCCTCACAGTGCAGTCTGCCCACCCAGACAGAAGCACATCCTCACGGTGCAGTCTGGCCCACACAGAGAGAAGTACATTCTCACAGTGCAGTCTGTCCCATCCAGAGAGAAGTACATCCACCCGGTGCAGTCTGTCCCACACAAACAGAAGTACATCCTCACAGTGCAATGTGTCCCACCCATACAGAAGCAAATCCTTACTGTGCAGTCTGTCCCACCCAGACAGAAATAAAACCTATGACTGAGTAATAGGGGAGAGAAGCACATCGTCACGGTGCAGTCTGTCCCATCCAGACATAAGCCCATCTTCATGGTGCAGTCTGTCCCACACAGACAGAAGTACATCCTCACGGTGCAGTCTGTCCCATCCAGACATAAGCCCATCTTCATGGTGCAGTCTGTCCCACACAGACAGAAGTACATCCTCACGGTGCAGTCTGTCCCATCCAGACAAAAGCCCATCTTCATGGTGCAGTCTGTCCCACACAGACAGAAGTACATCCTCACGGTGCAGTCTGTCCCATCCAGACATAAGCCCATCTTCATGGTGCAGTCTGTCCCACACAGACAGAAGCACATCTTCACGGTGCAGTCTGTCCCACCCAGGTGGGCAATTGTTTGTTGAAAATAGATGTTAGCCGGGTGGAGGGAAAGACACATGTAGAGGAAACAGTTTATAACAGAGCACATTGGGTGGTTGAGGATTCACTTAGTAACGTTGTTTGAAAGGCAGGTATGAGATCGAGGACGGATGTGGGGGAGGTTTCTGCGTTCAGTGAACACTCGACTAAGCAGTAGCACTTTTGACACATGAATGTAGTCTTGTTTTTGTAGTGGTGTTGATTATGTTTAGTAAGAGGAATTAGTTTAAAGGGGATCAGTTATTTTAATTTCAACGATTGTATTTAAACATGACTGGAGTAGTGTATGTATTTTTTTAAACATATTATAGTTCTCTAACATGTGAGACTAAAAGAGTTTTTTCATTTCAATTTAACAGCTACCCCTGACGAAGGGCAAATAAAAGCCCGAAATGCATTGGGACACAATTATAGCTGCTTAACATGAATTGAGTTGCCCACGTGACGCAGTAAAAGCCCGGATAGGCATAACTGTTTCATTTGAAAAAATTGGGCTTACGGTCAGCCTTATCGTGAACAGTAAAGCAAAGTTTGTATAAACATGGACAACACGGAATAAATATGAATTTTTGAATAAGGGGAGTTTGTGAGAATTTTTCGACTGGCTGTGCGATTGGAATGCAGCAAAGTGTTGCTGCAATTGTTGCTAAGTATCACATACGTGCTTTGAGGTGAGGCACGCTTCCAGTCGGCACGCAAACATGGATTAAAATGGAAAAATATGGAGAAAATGGATAAAGAAGGTGTGCATTCTGCTACCCCACAGTAACTCCACCCAGATAGAAGCACATCTTCATGGTGCAGTCTGTCCCACCCAGATAGAAGCATATCCTCACGGTGCAGTCTGTCCCACCCAGATAGAAGCATATCCTCACGGTGCAGTCTGTCCCACCCAGATAGAAGCACATCTTCATGGTGCAGTCTGTCCCACCCAGATAGAAGCATATCCTCACGGTGCAGTCTGTCCCACCCAGATAGAAGCATATCCTCACGGTGCAGTCTGTCCCACCCAGATAGAAGCACATCTTCATGGTGCAGTCTGTCCCACCCAGATAGAAGCATATCCTCACGGTGCAGTCTGTCCCACCCAGATAGAAGCATATCCTCACGGGGCAGTCTGTCCCATCCAGACATAAGCACATCTTCATGGTGCAGTCTGTCCCATCCAGACATAAGCACATCTTCATGGTGCAGTCTGTCCCACCCAGACAGAAGCACATCCTCACGGTGCAGTCTGTCCCACCCAGATAGAAGCACATCTTCATGGTGCAGTCTGTCCCACCCAGATAGAAGCATATCCTCACGGTGCAGTCTGTCCCACCCAGATAGAAGCATATCCTCACGGTGCAGTCTGTCCCACCCAGATAGAAGCACATCTTCACGGTGCAGTCTGTCCCACCCAGATAGAAGCATATCCTCACGGTGCAGTCTGTCCCACCCAGATAGAAGCATATCCTCACGGTGCAGTCTGTCCCATCCAGACATAAGCACATCTTCACGGTGCAGTCTGTCCCACCCAGATAGAAGCACATCCTCACGGTGCAGTCTGTCCCACCCAGATAGAAGCACATCCTCACGGTGCAGTCTGTCCCACCCAGATAGAAGCACATCTTCATGGTGCAGTCTGTCCCACCCAGATAGAAGCACATCCTCACGGTGCAGTCTGTCCCATCCAGACATAAGCACATCTTCATGGTGCAGTCTGTCCCACCCAGATAGAAGCACATCCTCACGGTGCAGTCTGTCCCACCCAGATAGAAGCACATCTTCATGGTGCAGTCTGTCCCACCCAGATAGAAGCACATCCTCACGGTGCAGTCTGTCCCATCCAGACATAAGCCCATCTTCATGGTGCAGTCTGTCCCACCCAGATAGAAGCACATCTTCATGGTGCAGTCTGTCCCACCCAGATAGAAGCACATCCTCACGGTGCAGTCTGTCCCATCCAGACATAAGCCCATCCTCATGGTGCAGTCTGTCCCACCCAGACAGAAGCAAAACCTATGATTGAGTAATTGGGGAGAGAAGCACATCCTCATGGTGCAGTCTGTCCCACCCAAACAGATGGAAAACCTATGGCTGAGTAATAGGGGAGAGAAGCACATCCTCACGGTGCAGTCTGCCCCACCCAGACAGAAGCAAAACCGATGATTGAGTAATAGGGGAGAGAAGCACATCCTCACGGTGCAGTCTGTCCCACCCAGATAGAAGTAAAACTAATGCATGAGTAATAAGGGAGCGAAGCACATCCTCACGGTGCAGTCTGTCTCACACAGACAGAAGTACATCCTCACAGTGCATTCTGTCCCATCCAGAGAGGAGTACATCCTCCTGGTGCAGTCTGTCCCACCCAGACAGAAGTACATCCTCACAGTGCTGTCTGTCCCACCCAGACAGAAGCAAATCCTTACTGTGCAGTCTGTCCCATCCAGAGAGAAGCAAAACCTATGATTGAGTAATAGGGGAGAGAAGCAAATACTTACTGTGCAGTCTATCCCATCCAGAGAGAAGCAAAACCTATGATTGAGTAGTAGGGGAGAGAAGCACATCCTCACGGTGCCGTCTGTCCCATCCAGACAGAAGCACATCCTCACGGTGCAGTCTGTCCCCTCCAGACAGAAGCACAACCTTGTGGTGCAGTCTGTCCCATCCAGACAGAAGCACATCCTCACGGTGCAGTCTGTCCCACCCAGACAGAAGCAAAACCTATGATTGAGTAATAGGGGAGAGAAGCACATCCTCTCGGTGCAGTCTGTACCACCCAGACAGAAGCAAAACCTATTATTGAGTAATAGGTGAGGGACGCACATCCTCACTGTGCAGTCTGTCCCACCCAGATAGAAGCATATCCTCACGGTGCGGTCTGTCCCACCCATATAGACGCATATCCTCACGATGCAGTCTGCCCCACGCACACAGAAGCACATCTTCATGGTGCAGTCTGTCCCACCCAGATAGAAGCATATCCTCACGGTGCAGTCTATCCCACCCAGACCGAAGCACATCTTCATGGTGCAGTCTGTCCCACCCAGACCGAAGTACATCCTCCTAGTGCTGTCTGTCCCACCCAGACAGAAGGAAATCCTCACGGTGCAGTCTGTCCTACCCAGAAAGAAGCAAAACCTATGATTGAATAACCGGGGAGAGAAGCACATCCTCACGGTGCAGTCTCTTCCATCCAGATAAAAGCGCATCCTCAGGGTGCAGTCTGTCCCATCCAGAGAGAAGCACATCCTCCCAGTGCAGTCTACCCCACCCAGATAAAAGCAAAACCTACGAGTGATAGGGGAGAGAAGCACATCCTCACGGTGCAGTCTGTCCCACCCACACAGAGCCAAACCTATGATTGAATAACAGGGGAGAGAAATCCTCACGGTGCAGTCCATCCCACCCAGACAGAAGTACATCCTCATGGTGCAGTCTGTCCCATCCAGACAAAAGTGCATCCTCAGGGTGCAGTCAGTCCCATCCAGAGAGAAGCGCATCCTCACAGTGCAGTCTGTCCCACCCAGACAGAAGCAAAACTTATGAATGAGTAATAGGGGAGAGAAGCATATCCTAACGGTGCAGTCCGTCCCATCCAGACAGAAGCACATCCTCACAGTGCAGTCTGTCCCACCCAGACAGAAGTACATTCTCACAGTGCAATCTGTCCCATCCAGAGAGAAGTACATCCTCCCGGTGCAGTCTGTCCCACCCAGACAGAAGTACATTCTCACAGTGCAATCTGTCCCACCCAGACAGAAGCAAATACTTACTGTGCAGTCTGTCCCACCCAGACAGAAGCAAACCTTATCAATGAGTAATAGGGGAGAGAAGCACATCCTCATGGTGCAGTCTGTCCCACCCAGACAGAAGCAAAACCTATGATTGAGTAATAGGGGAGAGAAGAACATCCTCATGTGCAGTCTATCCCACCCAGATAGAAGCAAAACCTATGATTGAGTAATAGGCGAGAGAAGCACATCCTCATGTGCAGTCTATCCCACCCAGATAGAAGCATAACCTATGATTGAGTAATAGGGGAGAGAAGCACATCCTCACGGTGCAGTCTGTCCCACACAGACAGAAGTACATCCTCACAGTGCAGTCTGTCCCATCCAGAGGGAAGTACATCCTCCCGGTGCAGTCTGTCCCACCCAGACAGAAGTACATTCTCACAGTGCAATCTGTCCCACCCAGACAGAAGCAAATACTTACTGTGCAGTCTGTCCCACCCAGACAGAAGCAAACCTTATCAATGAGTAATAGGGGAGAGAAGCACATCCTCATGGTGCAGTCTGTCCCACCCAGACAGAAGCAAAACCTATGATTGAGTAATAGGGGAGAGAAGAACATCCTCATGGTGCAGTCTGTCCCATCCAGATAGAAACAAAACCTATGATTGAGTTAAAGGGGAGAGAAGCACATCCTCACGGTGCAGTCTGTCCCACCCAGATAGAAGTAAAACTAATGCATGAGTAATAAGGGAGCGAAGCACAACCTCACGGTGCAGTCTGTCCCATCCAGATAGAAACAAAACCTATGATTGAGTTATAGGGGAGAGAAGCACCTTCTCACGGTGCAGTCTGTCCCACTAAGTCAGAAACAATACCTATGATTGAGTAATCGGGGAGAGGAGCACATCCTCACCGTGCAGTCTGTCCCACCCAGATAGAAGTAAAACTAATGCATGAGTAATAAGGGAGAGAAGCACATCTTCACGGTGCAGTCTATACCACCCAGACAGAAGCACATCTTCATGGTGCAGTCTGTCCCACCCAGATAGAAGCACATCCTCACGGTGCAGTCTGTCCCACCCAGATAGAAGCACATCCTCACGGTGCAGTCTGTCCCACCCAGACATAAGCACATCTTCAAGGTGCAGTCTGACCCACCCAGACAGAAGTTCATCCTCACGGTGCAGTCTGTCCCACCCAGATAGTAGCATATCCTCACGGTGCAGTCTGTCCCACCCAGACAGAAGCAAAACCTATGATTGAGTAGTAGGGGAGAGAAGCACATCCTTTCGGTGCAGTCCGTCCCATCCAGACATAAACCCATCTTCATGGTGCAGTCTGTCCCACCCGATAGAAGCACATCCTCACGGTGCAGTCTGTCCCACCCAGACATAAGCACATCTTCAAGGTGCAGTCTGACCCACCCAGACAGAAGTTCATCCTCACGGTGCAGTCTGTCCCACCCAGATAGAAGCACATCCTCACGGTGCAGTCTATACCACCCAGACAGAAGCACATCCTCACGGTGCAGTCTGTCCCACCCAGACATAAGCCCATCTTCATGGTGCAGTCTGTCCCACCCGATAGAAGCACATCTTCATGGTGCAGTCTGTCCCACCCAGATAGAAGCAAAACCTATGATTGAGTAATTGGGGAGAGAAGCACATCCTCATGGTGCAGTCTGTCCCACCCAGACAGATGGAAAACCTATGGCTGAGTAATAGAGGGGAGTGTCAATAAACTTTATTTCGGTCAACAGGCTATACAAGTGCAAAGTGCATACATACAAATTTATAAAGTTTACATATACAAAAGTTCCTTGGTTTCGTTTAAAAGAATAATATCTGATTGATACTTCTAACTTACTACTAAAATTCAACCATCTAAAAACTGTGCTGATTAAAATTTGACATTTGATTAGTGTAGTAAAACATCAATCGGCACTGGGGACCTGGCCTTCTGGTTTGTAAAGACCACTCAGTGTCTGCTCTTCATCAGTACATAGATACGTTTTACCACTGTCAGTACGTGAAGAAGTTCATACTTGATCTGATGGATGGGATAACCGATTTGATTTTTGGGCTTTCCTTCTGATTCCCCACATGTGGCCCAAAAACGTTGCAATTGCACAAGCAAATAGGTGTCTTGCGTCAGATTTTAAAACACGTAAAGCTACACCATGATCTCTGGTTCCCAGCCGTTCACAGATAGGAATAAGCCATTTACTTCTAGGGCCAGAGTATGCTTGGCAACCAAAAAAACATGGCCTATGGATTCAATCGGGGCAGGGCAACAGGGACAGCCCTTGTTCCGAGCTGCTTTACATGACCATAAGTTTGTTAATTAGTTCAGGGGAGTGAAACATGTCTAACTTGGATGTAAACGTTTCTATCTGCTGGCAACTGAATAAGTTCGAGGAAGCCTTATAGGGAATGCAACAATTTAAAATCTAAAAATTCCCCTGTTACTCTGCCCAGCTTACTGTCCCTAATCTCGTTCTCGGCTACCCAGTTGTTTTTTTGTGGGCAGTTCTAGACAATTAGTGCTACCCCCTTTAGCCCGATACTATCAAGTAGGTTATCGATGTTCCTAATCCAACCAATCTTCTTGAATGTATCTAGAGTGCAAACTTCATTGAGAGCTGATGCGTATGAGGACAGTTCACGGGTCGAAACCAGTCTCCGCCAGAAGAGTAGCAGACGGAGTTTTGCTAGATCTTTTAGAGATTTGACCCCCATGTCCAGTTTAAGAGGGAGAAGTGGTGTCCTTGAGGGGAGTGATACTAAGTTCCTAAGGAACTTATGCTCCATCATTATAAGATCATCCACTTTCTCAAAGCCCCACAGCTCAGCCCCATAGAGGGCACAACTAGAGAAGAGAAGCACATCCTCACGGTGCAGTCTGTCCCACCCAGACAGAAGTAAAACCTATGACTGGGTAATAGTGGAGAGAAGCACATCCTCACGGTGCAGTCTGACCCACCCAGACAGAAGCACATCTTCATGGTGCAGTCTGTCCCACCCAGATAAAAGCACATCCTCACGGTGCAGTCTGTCCCACCCAGACAGAAGTAAAACTTATGTATGAGTAATTGGGGAGAGAAGCACATCCTCCTGGTGCAGTCTGTCCCACCCAGATAAAAGCACATCCTCACGGTGCAGTCTGTCCCACCCAGACAGAAGTAAAACTAATGCATGAGTAATAAGGGAGAGAAGTACATCCTCACGGTGCAGTCTGTCCCACCCAGACAGAAGTAAAACCTATGACTGAGTAATAGGGGAGAGAAGCACATCCTCACGGTGCAGTCTGTCCCACCCAGACAGAAGTAAAACCTATGACTGAGTAATAGGGGAGAGAAGCACATCCTCACGGTGCAGTCTATGCCACCCAGACAGAAGCACATCTTCATGGTGCAGTCTGTCCCACCCAGACAGAAGTAAAACCTATGACTGAGTAATAGGGGAGAGAAGCACATCCTCACGGTGCAGTCTGTCCCACCCAGACAGAAGCAAAGCCTATGATTGAATAACAGGGGAGAGAAGCATATCCTCACGGTGCAGTCCGTCCCACCCAGACAGAAGTACATATTCATGGTGCAGTCTGTCCCATCCAGACAAAAGCGCATCCTCAGGGTGCAGTCAGTCCCATCCAGAGAGAAGCGCATCCTCCCAGTGCAGTCTGACCCACCCAGACAGAAGCAAAACTTATGAATGAGTAATAGGGGAGAGAAGCATATCCTAACGGTGCAGTCTGTTCCATCCAGACAGAAGCACAACCTTGTGGTGCAGTATGTCCCATCCAGACAGAAGCACATCCTCACAGTGCAGTCTGTCCCATCCAGACAGAAGCACAACCTTGTGGTGCAGTCTGTCCCATCCAGACAGAAGCACATCCTCACAGTGCAGTCTGTCCCATCCAGACAGAAGCAAAACTTATGAATGAGTAACAGGGGAGAGAAGCACATTCTCACGGTGCAGTCTGACCCACCCAGACAGAAGCAAAACTTATGAATGAGTAATATGGGAGAGAAGCATATCCTCACAGTGCAGTCTGCCCACCCAGACAGAAGCACATCCTCATAGTGCAGTCTGTTCTACCCAGACAGAAGCAAAACTTATGAATGAGTAATAGGGGAGAGAAGCACATCCTCACGGTGCAGTCTGTCCCTCACAGAGAGAAGTACATTCTCAGTGCAGTCTGTCCCATCCAGAGAGAAGTACATCCTCCTGGTGCAGTCTGTCCCACCCAAACAGAAGTACACCCTCACAGTGCAATCTGTCCCACCCAGACAGAAGCAAATCCTTACTGTGCAGTCTGACCCACCCAGACAGAAGCAAAACGTATGAATGAGTAATAGGGGAGAGAAGCATATCCTAACGGTGCAGTCTGTCCCATCCAGACAGAAGCACATCCTCACAGTGCAGTCTGTCCCATCCAGACAGAAGCACAATCTTGTGGTGCAGTCTGTCCCATCCAGACAGAAGCACATCTTCACAGTGCAGTCTGTCTCATCCAGACAGAAGCACAACCTTGTGGTGCAGTCTGTCCCACCCAGATAGAAGCAAAACTTATGAATGAGTAACAGGGGAGAGAAGCACATCCTCACAATGCAGTCTGACCCACCCAGACAGAAGCAAAACTTACGAAAGAGTAATAATTGAGAGAAGCATATCCTCACAGTGCAGTCTGCCCACCCAGACAGAAGCACATCCTCACGGTGCAGTCTGGCCCACACAGAGAGAAGTACATTCTCACAGTGCAGTCTGTCCCATCCAGAGAGAAGTACATCCACCCGGTGCAGTCTGTCCCACTCAAACAGAAGTACATCCTCACAGTGCAATGTGTCCCACCCATACAGAAGCAAATCCTTACTGTGCAGTCTGTCCCACCCAGACAGAAGCAAAACTTATCAATGAGTAATAGGGGAGAGAAGCATATCCTAACGGTGCAGTCTGTCCCACCCATACAGAAGCAAATCCTTACTGTGCAGTCTGTCCCACCCAGACAGAAATAAAACCTATGACTGAGTAATAGGGGAGAGAAGCACAACCTTACGGTGCAGTCTATACCACCCAGACAGAAGCACATCTTCATGGTGCAGTCTGTCCCACCCAGACAGAAGTAAAACCTATGACTGAGTAATAGGGGAGAGAAGCACATCCTCACGGTGCAGTCTGTCCCACCCAGACAGAAGCAAAGCCTATGATTGAATAACAGGGGAGAGAAGAACATCCCCACGGTGCAGTCTGTCCCACCCAGAAAGAAGCACATTCTCACGGTGCAGTCTGTCCCATCCAGATAGAAACAAAACCTATGATTGAGTTATAGGGGAGAGAAGCACCTTCTCACGGTGCAGTCTGTCCCACTAAGTCAGAAACA
The DNA here is from genome assembly GCA_963921515.1 of Calotriton arnoldi. Classification (NCBI taxonomy): domain Eukaryota; kingdom Metazoa; phylum Chordata; class Amphibia; order Caudata; family Salamandridae; genus Calotriton; species Calotriton arnoldi. The sequence goes on along the minus strand of CAWUFW010006096.1, from coordinate 924,004 downwards.
ATACCTATGATTGAGTAATCGGGGAGAGGAGCACATCCTCACGGTGCAGTCTGTCCCATCCAGACATAAGCACATCTTCATGGTGCAGTCTCTCCCACCCAGACAGAAATAAAACCTATGACTGAGTAATAGGGGAGAGAAGCACATCCTCACGGTGCAGTCTGTCCCACCCAGACAGAAGCAAAGCCTATGATTGAATAACAGGGGAGAGAAGCATATCCTCACGGTGCAGTCCGTCCCACCCAGACAGAAGTACATCCTCATGGTGCAGTCTGTCCCATCCAGACAAAAGCGCATCCTCAGGGTGCAGTCAGTCCCATCCAGAGAGAAGCGCATCCTCCCAGTGCAGTCTGACCCACCCAGACAGAAGCAAAACTTATGAATGAGTAATAGGGGAGAGAAGCATATCCTAACGGTGCAGTCTGTTCCATCCAGACAGAAGCACAACCTTGTGGGGCAGTATGTCCCATCCAGACAGAAGCACATCCTCACAGTGCAGTCTGTCCCATCCAGACAGAAGCACAACCTTGTGGTGCAGTCTGTCCCATCCAGACAGAAGCACATCCTCACAGTGCAGTCTGTCCCATCCAGACAGAAGCACAACCTTGTGGTGCAGTCTGTCCCACCCAGACAGAAGCACATCCTCATAGTGCAGTCTGTTCCACCCAGACAGAAGCAAAACTTATGAATGAGTAATAGGGGAGAGAAGCACATCCTCACGGTGCAGTCTGTCCCTCACAGAGAGAAGTACATTCTCAGTGCAGTCTGTCCCATCCAGAGAGAAGTACATCCTCCTGGTGCAGTCTGTCCCACCCAAACAGAAGTACACCCTCACAGTGCAATCTGTCCCACCCAGACAGAAGCAAATCCTTACTGTGCAGTCTGACCCACCCAGACAGAAGCAAAACGTATGAATGAGTAATAGGGGAGAGAAGCATATCCTAACGGTGCAGTCTGTCCCATCCAGACAGAAGCACATCCTCACAGTGCAGTCTGTCCCATCCAGACAGAAGCACATCCTCATAGTGCAGTCTGTTCCACCCAGACAGAAGCAAAACTTATGAATGAGTAATAGGGGAGAGAAGCATATCCTAACGGTGCAGTCTGTCCCATCCAGACAGAAGCACATCCTCACGGTGCAGTCTGTCCCATCCAGACAGAAGCACATCTTCACAGTGCAGTCTGTCTCATCCAGACAGAAGCACAACCTTGTGGTGCAGTCTGTCCCACCCAGACAGAAGCAAAACTTATGAATGAGTAACAGGGGAGAGAAGCACATCCTCACAATGCAGTCTGACCCACCCAGACAGAAGCAAAACTTACGAAAGAGTAATAATTGAGAGAAGCATATCCTCACAGTGCAGTCTGCCCACCCAGACAGAAGCACATCCTCACGGTGCAGTCTGGCCCACACAGAGAGAAGTACATTCTCACAGTGCAGTCTGTCCCATCCAGAGAGAAGTACATCCACCCGGTGCAGTCTGTCCCACTCAAACAGAAGTACATCCTCACAGTGCAATGTGTCCCACCCATACAGAAGCAAATCCTTACTGTGCAGTCTGTCCCACCCAGACAGAAATAAAACCTATGACTGAGTAATAGGGGAGAGAAGCACATTCTCACAGTGCAGTCTGTCCCATCCAGACATAAGCCCATCTTCATGGTGCAGTCTGTCCCACACAGACAGAAGTACATCCTCACGGTGCAGTCTGTCCCATCCAGACATAAGCCCATCTTCATGGTGCAGTCTGTCCCACACAGACAGAAGTACATCCTCACGGTGCAGTCTGTCCCATCCAGACATAAGCCCATCTTCATGGTGCAGTCTGTCCCACACAGACAGAAGCACATCTTCACGGTGCAGTCTGTCCCACCCAGGTGGGCAATTGTTTGTTGAAAATAGATGTTAGCCGGGTGGAGGGAAAGACACATGTAGAGGAAACAGTTTATAACAGAGCACATTGGGTGGTTGAGGGTTCACTTAGTAACGTTGTTTGAAAGGCAGGTATGAGATCGAGGACGGATGTGGGGGAGGTTTCTGCGTTCAGTGAACACTCGACTAAGCAGTAGCACTTTTGACACATGAATGTAGTGTTGTTTTTGTAGTGGTGTTGATTATGTTTAGTAAGAGGAATTAGTTTAAAGGGGATCAGTTATTTTAATTTCAACGATTGTATTTAAACATGACTGGAGTAGTGTATGTATTTTTTTAAACATATTATAGTTCTCTAACATGTGAGACTAAAAGAGTTTTTTCATTTCAATTTAACAGCTACCCCTGACGAAGGGCAAATAAAAGCCCGAAATGCATTGGGACACAATTATAGCTGCTTAACATGAATTGAGTTGCCCACGTGACGCAGTAAAAGGCCCGGATAGGCATAACTGTTTCATTTGAAAAAATTGGGCTTACGGTCAGCCTTATCGTGAACAGTAAAGCAAAGTTTGTATAAACATGGACAACACGGAATAAATATAAATTTTTGAATAAGAGGAGTTTGTGAGAATTTTTCGACTGGCTGTGCGATTGGAATGCAGCAAAGTGTTGCTGCAATTGTTGCTAAGTATCACATACGTGCTTTGAGGTGAGGCACGCTTCCAGTCGGCACGCAAGCATGGATTAAAATGGAAAAATATGGAGAAAATGGATAAAGAAGGTGTGCATTCTGCTACCCCACAGTAACTCCACCCAGATAGAAGCACATCTTCATGGTGCAGTCTGTCCCACCCAGATAGAAGCATATCCTCACGGTGCAGTCTGTCCCACCCAGATAGAAGCATATCCTCACGGTGCAGTCTGTCCCACCCAGATAGAAGCACATCTTCATGGTGCAGTCTGTCCCACCCAGATAGAAGCATATCCTCACGGTGCAGTCTGTCCCACCCAGATAGAAGCATATCCTCACGGTGCAGTCTGTCCCACCCAGATAGAAGCACATCTTCATGGTGCAGTCTGTCCCACCCAGATAGAAGCATATCCTCACGGTGCAGTCTGTCCCACCCAGATAGAAGCATATCCTCACGGTGCAGTCTGTCCCATCCAGACATAAGCACATCTTCATGGTGCAGTCTGTCCCACCCAGATAGAAGCACATCCTCATGGTGCAGTCTGTCCCACCCAGATAGAAGCACATCCTCACGGTGCAGTCTGTCCCACCCAGATAGAAGCACATCTTCACGGTGCAGTCTGTCCCACCCAGATAGAAGCACATCCTCACGGTGCAGTCTGTCCCATCCAGACATAAGCACATCTTCATGGTGCAGTCTGTCCCACCCAGATAGAAGCACATCCTCACGGTGCAGTCTGTCCCACCCAGATAGAAGCACATCTTCACGGTGCAGTCTGTCCCACCCAGATAGAAGCACATCCTCACGGTGCAGTCTGTCCCATCCAGACATAAGCCCATCTTCATGGTGCAGTCTGTCCCACCCAGACAGAAGCAAAACCTATGATTGAGTAATTGGGGAGAGAAGCACATCCTCATGGTGCAGTCTGCCCCACCCAGACAGATGGAAAACCTATGGCTGAGTAATAGGGGAGAGAAGCACATCCTCACGGTGCAGTCTGCCCCACCCAGACAGAAGCAAAACCGATGATTGAGTAATAGGGGAGAGAAGCACATCCTCACGGTGCAGTCTGTCCCACCCAGATAGAAGTAAAACTAATGCATGAGTAATAAGGGAGCGAAGCACATCCTCACGGTGCAGTCTGTCTCACACAGACAGAAGTACATCCTCACAGTGCATTCTGTCCCATCCAGAGAGGAGTACATCCTCCTGGTGCAGTCTGTCCCACCCAGACAGAAGTACATCCTCACAGTGCTGTCTGTCCCACCCAGACAGAAGCAAATCCTTACTGTGCAGTCTGTCCCATCCAGAGAGAAGCAAAACCTATGATTGAGTAGTAGGGGAGAGAAGCACATCCTCACGGTGCCGTCTGTCCCATCCAGACAGAAGCACATCCTCACGGGGCAGTCTGTCCCCTCCAGACAGAAGCACAACCTTGTGGTGCAGTCTGTCCCATCCAGACAGAAGCACATCCTCACGGTGCAGTCTGTCCCACCCAGACAGAAGCAAAACCTATGATTGAGTAATAGGGGAGAGAAGCACATCCTCTCGGTGCAGTCTGTACCACCCAGACAGAAGCAAAACCTATTATTGAGTAATAAGGGAGGGACGCACATCCTCACTGTGCAGTCTGTCCCACCCAGATAGAAGCATATCCTCACGGTGCGGTCTGTCCCACCCATATAGACGCATATCCTCACAGTGCAGTCTGCCCCACGCAGACAGAAGCACATCTTCATGGTGCAGTCTGTCCCACCCAGATAGAAGCATATCCTCACGGTGCAGTCTATCCCACCCAGACCGAAGCACATCTTCATGGTGCAGTCTGTCCCACCCAGACCGAAGTACATCCTCCTAGTGCTGCCTGTCCCACCCAGACAGAAGGAAATCCTCACGGTGCAGTCTGTCCTACCCAGAAAGAAGCAAAACCTATGATTGAATAACCGGGGAGAGAAGCACATCCTCACGGTGCAGTCTCTTCCATCCAGATAAAAGCGCATCCTCAGGGTGCAGTCTGTCCCATCCAGAGAGAAGCACATCCTCCCAGTGCAGTCTACCCCACCCAGATAAAAGCAAAACCTACGAGTGATAGGGGAGAGAAGCACATCCTCACGGTGCAGTCTGTCCCACCCACACAGAGCCAAACCTATGATTGAATAACAGGGGAGAGAAATCCTCACGGTGCAGTCCATCTCACCCAGACAGAAGTACATCCTCATGGTGCAGTCTGTCCCATCCAGACAAAAGTGCATCCTCAGGGTGCAGTCAGTCCCATCCAGAGAGAAGCGCATCCTCCCAGTGCAGTCTGTCCCACCCAGACAGAAGCAAAACTTATGAATGAGTAATAGGCGACAGAAGCACATCCTCATGTGCAGTCTATCCCACACAGACAGAAGTACATCCTCACAGTGCAGTCTGTCCCATCCAGAGAGAAGTACATCCTCCCGGTGCAGTCTGTCCCACCCAGACAGAAGTACATTCTCACAGTGCAATCTGTCCCACCCAGACAGAAGCAAATACTTACTGTGCAGTCTGTCCCACCCAGACAGAAGCAAACCTTATCAATGAGTAATAGGGGAGAGAAGCACATCCTCATGGTGCAGTCTGTCCCACCCAGACAGAAGCAAAACCTATGATTGAGTAATAGGGGAGAGAAGAACATCCTCATGTGCAGTCTATCCCACCCAGATAGAAGCAAAACCTATGATTGAGTAATAGGCGAGAGAAGCACATCCTCATGTGCAGTCTATCCCACCCAGATAGAAGCATAACCTATGATTGAGTAATAGGCGACAGAAGCACATCCTCATGGTGCAGTCTGTCCCACACAGACAGAAGTACATCCTCACAGTGCAGTCTGTCCCATCCAGAGAGAAGTACATCCTCCCGGTGCAGTCTGTCCCACCCAGACAGAAGTACATTCTCACAGTGCAATCTGTCCCACCCAGACAGAAGCAAATACTTACTGTGCAGTCTGTCCCACCCAGACAGAAGCAAACCTTATCAATGAGTAATAGGGGAGAGAAGCACATCCTCATGGTGCAGTCTGTCCCACCCAGACAGAAGCAAAACCTATGATTGAGTAATGGGGGAGAGAAGAACATCCTCATGGTGCAGTCTGTCCCATCCAGATAGAAACAAAACCTATGATTGAGTTATAGGGGAGAGAAGCACCTTCTCACGGTGCAGTCTGTCCCACTAAGTCAGAAACAATACCTATGATTGAGTAATCGGGGAGAGAAGCACATCCTCACGGTGCAGTCTGTCCCACCCAGATAGAAGTAAAACTAATGCATGAGTAATAAGGGAGAGAAGCACATCATACCACCCAGACAGAAGCACATCTTCATGGTGCAGTCTGTCCCACCCAGATAGAAGCACATCCTCACGGTGCAGTCTGTCCCACCCAGATAGAAGCACATCCTCACGGTGCAGTCTGTCCCACCCAGATAGAAGCACATCCTCACGGTGCAGTCTGTCCCACCCAGACATAAGCACATCTTCAAGGTGCAGTCTGACCCACCCAGATAGAAGCATATCCTCACGGTGCAGTCTGTCCCACCCAGATAGAAGCATATCCTCACGGTGCAGTCTGTCCCACCCAGATAGAAGCATATCCTCACGGTGCAGTCTGTCCCACCCAGATAGAAGCACATCCTCACGGTGCAGTCTATACCACCCAGACAGAAGCACATCCTCACGGTGCAGTCTGTCCCACCCAGACATAAGCCCATCTTCATGGTGCAGTCTGTCCCACCCAGATAGAAGCACATCTTCATGGTGCAGTCTGTCCCACCCAGATAGAAGCAAAACCTATGATTGAGTAATTGGGGAGAGAAGCACATCCTCATGGTGCAGTCTGTCCCACCCAGACAGATGGAAAACCTATGGCTGAGTAATAGAGGGGAGTGTCAATAAACTTTATTTCGGTCAACAGGCTATACAAGTGCAAAGTGCATACATACAAATTTATAAAGTTTACATATACAAAAGTTCCTTGGTTTCGTTTAAAAGAATAATATCTGATCGATACTTCTAACTTACTACTAAAATTCAACCATCTAAAAACTGTGCTGATTAAAATTTGACATTTGATTAGTGTAGTAAAACATCAATCGGCACTGGGGACCTGGCCTTCTGGTTTGTAAAGACCACTCAGTGTCTGCTCTTCATCAGTACATAGATACGTTTTACCACTGTCAGTACCTGAAGAAGTTCATACTTGATCTGATGGATGGGATAACCGATTTGATTTTTTGGCTTTCCTTCTGATTCCCCACATGTGGCCCAAAAACGTTGCAATTGCACAAGCAAATAGGTGTCTTGCGTCAGATTTTAAAATACGTAAAGCTACACCATGATCTCTGGTTCCCAGCCGTTCACAGATAGGAATAAGCCATTTACTTCTAGGGCCAGAGTATGCTTGGCAACCAAAAAAAACATGGCCTATGGATTCAATCGGGGCAGGGCAACAGGGACAGCCCTTGTTCCGAGCTGCTTTACATGACCATAAGTTTGTTAATTAGTTCAGGGGGAGTGAAACATGTCTAACTTGGATGTAAACGTTTCTATCTGCTGGCAACTGAATAAGTTCGAGGAAGCCTTATAGGGAATGCAACAATTTAAAATCTAAAAATTCCCTGTTAATCTGCCCAGCTTACTGTCCCTAATCTCGTTCTCGGCTACCCAGTTGTTTTTTTGTGGGCAGTTCTAGACAATTAGTGCTACCCCCTTTAGCCTGATACTATCAAGTAGGTTATCGATGTTCCTAATCCAACCAATCTTCTTGAATGTATCTAGAGTGCAAACTTCATTGAGAGCTGATGCGTATGAGGACAGTTCACGGGTCGAAACCAGTCTCCGCCAGAAGAGTAGCGGACGGAGTTTTGCTGGATCTTTTAGAGATTTGACCCCCATGTCCAGTTTAAGAGGGAGAAGTGGTGTCCTTTTGAGGGGAGTGATACTAAGTTCCTAAGGAACTTATGCTCCATCAATATAAGATCATCCACTTTCTCAAAGCCCCACAGCTCAGCCCCATAGAGGGCACAACTAGAGAAGAGAAGCACATCCTCACGGTGCAGTCTGTCCCACCCAGACAGAAGTAAAACCTATGAATGAGTAATAGGGGAGAGAAGCACATCCTCACGGTGCAGTCTGTCCCACCCAGACAGAAGTAAAACCTATGACTGAGTAATAGGGGAGAGAAGCACATCCTCACGGTGCAGTCTGTCCCACCCAGATAAAAGCACATCCTCACGGTGCAGTCTGTCCCACCCAGATAAAAGCACATCCTCACGGTGCAGTCTGTCCCACCCAGACAGAAGTAAAACTTATGTATGAGTAATTGGGGAGAGAAGCACATCCTCCTGGTGCAGTCTGTCCCACCCAGATAAAAGCACATCCTCACGGTGCAGTCTGTCCCACCCAGACAGAAGTCAAACTAATGCATGAGTAATAAGGGAGAGAAGTACATCCTCACGGTACAGTCTGCCCCACCCAGACAGAAGCAAAACCTATGACTGAGTAATAGGGGAGAGAAGCACATCCTCGCGGTGCAGTCTGTCCCACACAGACAGAAGCAAAACTAATGCATGAGTAATAAGGGAGAGAAGCACATCCTCATGGTGCAGGATGTCCCACACAGACAGAAGTACATCCTCACAGTGTAGTCTGACCCAGACAGAAGCACATCCTTAGAGTGCAGTCTGTCCCACCCAGACAGAAGCAAAACTTATGAATGATTAATAGGAGAGAGAGGCATATCCTCACGGTGCAGTCTGACCCACCCAGATAGAAGCAAATCCTCACAGTGCAGTCTGTCACACCCAGTCAGAAGTAAAACTTATGAATGAGTAACAGGGGAGAGAAGCACATCCTCGCGGTGCAGTCTGTCCCACACAGACAGAAGTACATCCTCACAGTGCAGTCTGACCCACCCAGACAGAAGCACATCCTCACAGTGCAGTCTGTCCCACCCAGACAGAAGCAAAACTAATGCATGAGTAATAAGGGAGAGAAGCACATCCTCACGGTGCAGTCTGTCCCATCCAGAAAGAAGCAAAACCTATGAGGACTTTTGTTCTCAATACCAGGAAGCCCCTTAGGGCAAATGTCTGCTTCATATCTCTTGGTAAGTACATACCTCCATGTCCGCAGGTTTGGGAGTATTTTATTTATATATCTGACATACACATTGTTTCTCCATATATTTGACATGCACATTTTTTCCCCTTATATCTGACATACACATATGTTCCCCTTATATCTGACATACACATATTTTCCCCTTATATCTGACATACACATACTTTCCCTTTGCTGTCCTCTCTGCAGTGAAGTGGGAGGAAGGTGTGACAGCCTACAATGGATGCCCATGTCCTTCTCGGTGCCCTGCAGTTCCTCTTTACTGCTTGTACGGGGCGGGCACTTTATGTGCCTACGGCTGGTAAGTTGATTTAGGGGCTCTGAAGTTATCCTGTTCAATCCGTCCATTGCTTATGCAGGCCAGATATTTGCATTGCTTTGTGGGATTTGTAGCTCTGTTTAACACAGGAAGTCCTGACTACATTTGAAAGAATTCAAACAAAATTCCTGGACTGTGTGAGCTCCTCGCGCATGGAACTGGGAACCCTGCGAGCTCTGTGGGGTATTGTGGCATAGAGGTATACTAATGGCCTCATTGCCTAACAATAAGCACCCCCTCATCCATGCCCACACATACATCCCGGAGTAATGCTGTGTCCTGCAGCAGCTGGCAGCGCAGGAGGAGAGATGCCGACTTCTTCAGGAGTCTGGCAGGCCCTCGTAGCTTGAATGGGTGGTGAGGGGAGTCGGTGGGGTGCTGACGCTGCCTGGAGCTGCATCTCTCTTTCTCTGGAGGGCTCAGAGAAGGCAAACGTGGCACGCTCTAGTAGCCATCAGTACAGACACCAGCGATGTCCCTTGAAAATTAACTGAGTGCTGGTAGTTTCTTCTGGTGTGGTCTCCAGGCCTCACTCCCCTGATGGGCACAGCCCAGTATCTCTGCCACCCTTTGGCGATGAGGGACTCCTATCACAGCTCTCTCTGGTTAACCCCTGCTTCTGCATTGGGGCCACCGCCTTCTGCTTTCCATGTGGTGCTGGCTATGCTGAAGGCCTGCAGTGTCAGTGCTGTGCTGGTCTTCTCAATCCACCAGTGCTTTAAATGGAAAATTAGAAGTGCCGGTACTCACTAATGAGACTGGGTGGGTAGTTAGGGGCGTGTCTAGGGGCGTGGCTGGGGGCGTGGCTGTGAGCCAGGAATTTAACAATAGCCACATAAGTAAGCTTTAATGCAAATGCGCTGATTGTCATGTAAAGCGCTTAAATGCCTATGGGCCAAATTCGCGCAAAATCAAACTGCCTCCTTACATAAGAGACATGGCAAGCATCAGCTTCTATGTCATAGGTGCAGAGCCTAATTTTTGGCAGTTTGATATTGCGCGAATTTGGGCCATGGGCATTTAAGCGATTTACATGACAGTCAGAACATTTGCATTAAAGCTTACTTTTTTTAAGACTCCTGGTTAAAGGAGTTGTCCTGAATCACAGGATGATGAGCCGACGTCGGGATTCGACCCTGGTTCTTCAGTTCCACGTGCGGCTGTGTGTGTGCCCGGGAAGCTGTCTCAGCCGGGCTGACACGCGATGGGGGAGGAGGGGTGTCTGAAGCCCTTTGATCCGAATGACGGCCCCCGGGGAAAGCAGGACGAAGTCTAGTCTTTCCCCGGGGGATTCACGCCGGACAGGGAAGGCTGGAGGGGAAGGGAAGGGAGCAATAGGGGCTATAAGGGAGCAGGAAGGGGAAACGACTTCCTCTTCCTGTTTCCTAGCGCCAGCGGGAGGGTCGGAGAAAGTTGAGGTGAGGGGAGTTAGGTAGGGAACTTGGCTAAAAAAGAATACTCTGGTGCCGGTCGGCGCCCGGGGGCAGTGGGGAGTAGGATTACAAGTTATGGCAGGAACGGACACGGAGGCAGTGCGGGAGGCCCTGCGAGTCCTCGGCAGGGCGGGGCGGGAGGACCTTCTACGCCCGGGAGTACTCGAGGAGGCGTGGGTTGAGATGACGCGGACCCCCCGGTCCGCGTCGGCCGGAGTGGCGGCGGCAGTGGCAGCATGCCGGGAGTCCCCAAAGCGAACCCCCCACGTGGCCGGGAAGGGGGGGGTCCGGGAAAAGCCAGGGGGAAGCGCGGGGGTGGGAGGAAGAGCCTGCCTGCTGTGCGTGCGGTCGAGGCTGCCGGGAGGGGGGGCATGGGAGAGTTGGAAGGACGGCCCGGGGACTGCAGCAGGCTTTAGCCAGAGGCACAGCAGGGCTCGGCGAGGCCCAGGTGGGCCAATTTGAGGCAGCAGGGAGGGAGGGGGGGTTGGCTCAGGATCTCAGCGGGGGTATCCGGGGGGTGGGGGGGTGTGGGGTCTCAGGACCTGTTTGGGTCAGGGGGCTTGCACCACGAGGGGGGCGCTCCTGGGGGGGAGTCCCCACTGGACCTCTCACAGTGGAGGGTTCGCAGGGATAGGGGGTGCCCCTCCGGGGGGCCACTGAGGGCAGGGGGTGGGGGGATGGGCCTGGCTGCACAGGCGATGAAGGCAAGGGCAGGGGGTGAGGACGGGGGGCAGCCCTCTGCAGCCGGGGTGCGGAGGTGGGAGTGCATGACCCTGGAGGAAAAAATCCGGGACCAGAGACGCGTGATCCAAGACACGGAAGCGCAGTGGGCGGCGTTGTGCGCGGCCCGGGAGGCCAGGGGGGAGTTGGAGGGGGCGGAGGGGCCCCCACTCCCACATCAGAGGAGGAGGCCTGGGCTGAAAAACTGGGGCAGGAGGCCCCGAAAGGGGGCAAGTGGGTGTGGGCGGAGGAAGATAGCTCCCCCAGACGGGGTAGGGGCGGCCGGGACGGCTTTGAGGCCCGCTGGCGCTGGGACCCTCTCAGGTTGGAGCGGCCTGGGGGGGACCAGCTGGCGGCGGCCGGCAGACGGGGTGGGCCGGTGGGGCGCAAAACGGCCCCAAGACGCCGGGCAGAAGCAGCAGGGGGGTCCGCGGCGGCCTTCCCTCCACCGAAGGAGCGGGCAACAGTGAAGGGGGCAGAGGAACGGGGAGTGGTGCATGCCAAGACTGGAAAAGGTGTAAAAAGAGCGGTGCAAGAGTTGACTTGGATGCCTGAGGATACGGAAGCGGAGTTGATGTTGGATTACGGGGAGGACAGTGATGAGCTTGAGGAAGGCGAGTTGCGTGAGGAGGTCGAAAGGCCGGCCGGGATGCCTGTGGGGGGGGGCGGCAACGACGAAATGTGTTGATATTTTCCAGGCACCGGCGGCGGCCAGAACACAGGCCAAGACGGCCACTGCGAAGAAGAGCGGCAACAGCAGGTCGGAGGAAGGAGCACAGACCACCTTGTCAGGTGAGGGCAAGTGGTGGGAGGCTTGGGACGATGGGGCGGGACGGGGTAGGAAGAAGTCCTGCCGGTCGGTGGGCGTGGGGGAGGGGTCAGTGCGGGAACCAAAGGGTGCGGCACCCGGGACGGGGGGCAGTCGGCAGAGTCGGGCAAAGGGGGGAAGAAGGCGCTGGCCAGTGTCCAGACGGACAAAGAAGAGGGGAAGGACGACAAAGGGGACGAACGACAGCACAAAAAATTGCCGTACATGGGGTTGGCTATGCCGTTGGGGTCGCATCTGTCGGAGAAAATAAGGGCCAGAATATGGCGACACGAATATGTGGACGTTTTTAAACTGCTCCATAGGGAGATACAGGCCAAGGAGGGTTCCAAGGAGGAGGAATGGGAGCTGACTCGTAGACCCCGGGTGCCGGTGACCATGGAAAATTGGACGTCGGCCTTTCTGATTTATGCTAGCATATATTGCGAAAAGCATCAAGAAAGGGCTATAGCGATGTTAAAATATATGGACATCATTAGGAAGGCGCAGATGCATTTTGGGGGTTTGCGTGGCTCAGCTATGACGAGGAGTTTCGGGCCAGAATTGGAGCGAATCCTGACAAACCCTGGGGGAGGTGGACCAGGAACTGTGGATGCAATGGATGTCGTCCACGCAGTCGTCAGCAGCAACGCACACGGCGAGCGGGCTGCCAGTGACGTATCGGACATTTCCGACGCGTCCCGCTCAGTCTGGGGCGGGTAGTGGACAGGCCAGTGCAGGGAATGCGGGGGCGGACAACAGAAGCCAGGCGGGAGCAACACAGGAGCGTGTTGGAACTACAACAAAGGATACTGCTCCAGGTATCCGTGTAAGTTCAAACATGAGTGCTCCAAATGTGGTGGGAAACACGCCCTCACCCAATGTTTTACATTGGCTACACCATCAGAACAGTAGCGGGCCACGAAGGGACGGGGTCAGCCTGGACCAAAGGGCGCCTACTCCGGTCCGAATTGAGGCCATGGGCCCGTGGCTCTCGGTATATCCAGACAGGGAGGCAGCTTTGAAGTTGCAGTGGGGATTTACGGAGGGCTTCCGGGTGGGGTATCAGGGTCCAAGGGAAAGGAGATGGGCGGACAATTTGAGATCGGCCAAGGAGTTGCCGGAGGTGGTGTCAGCAAAACTAAGAACGGAAGTTGAGGAAGGTAGGATAGCGGGCCCGTTTGTCGACTGGCCTTTAGCAGACTTGATTATTTCTCCGCTGGGAGTGGTGCCCAAGAAGGAGCCGGGCGAGTACAGGATGATACACCACCTGTCCTGGCCAGAAGGGAGGTCCGTGAACGACTTCATCGCGGAGGCGGACTCGAGGGTACTGTATGCTTCAGTGGACGACGCGATTCGCCTTGTACAGAGGTGTGGGCAGGGAGCGGAGCTGGCGAAATGTGACGTGAAGTCGGCGTTCCGTTTGCTGCCCATACACCCGGCGGATTTCGCGTTGCTGGGCATGCAGTTCGAGGGGGCCATCTTTGTGGACAAAGTTCTACCCATGGGCTGTGCGATTTCATGCGCTCTCTTTGAATTGTTCAGCACCTTCTTGCAATGGGCATTTCAAAGGAGCAGTGGGCATAAGGAGGTGTCCCATTACCTGGACGATTTCCTTTTCATCGGACAGCAAAGGTCGGGTGCCTGTGGGCGAGCGTTGGCACAGTTTCAGGAGATGGCCCGGCACTTTGGGGTCCCATTGGCGCCGGAGAAGACAGCTGGGCCCAGCTGTCAATTGACATTTTTGGGCATTGAGTTGGACTCAGTACAGTGGATAGCCCGGTTGCCGGCTGACAAAGTGGGTGACATACAGGCCTGTTTGTTGGGGGTGATGGGAGAGAAAAAGATTGACCTGAAGACGGTCCAAAGACTTTTGGGGCTGTTAAATTTTGCTTGCAGGGTGGTAAGAGCGGGGAGAACTTTTTGCAGGCGCCTGGGCATGGCCATGTCCGGGGCGGTGCTACCGCATCACAGAGTGCGGATTTCCTTGGGGTGCGAGCATGTGAGAAGTTGGCCTGGCATATGCTGTCCACTAATTATAGTGGGCACCTTGCACCAGTCCAAACAACCCCTTATTGGAGATAGGTTAAAGACAACCTTATTGAAAGCTATCCTAGTGGTAGCTATGGAGAGCAGCCTTCAGGCTAAGTCTTGAAGGAATGTAAAGCAGCTTGTTTTACCAGTCTATAATCTCTTGAGTGATCAAATGAAAGAGCACCACACCAGGTATATATTCAAAATATATGTATTTATTGCTAAACACACCCCTCTAGTCTCTTTATGAGGCTAGAGTTCGAAGTACATAAGTTATAAGTTATTAAATCACAGTAATAGCACAAATACACGTTTGGGCCCTAGGGGCGTACCAAACCATATACCAATAAAGTGGTATGCGAACCACGACTGAACTAGACACTAGGCCTAGGGCCTCTAGAAGTGCTTGGACCACAAGGAACCACCCAAGGTAGTGACACAGGGGACCCACGGGAGACGCGTGCAGTGTAAATACACAACCGCGATACGCCGTTAACTTCTATGGAGAAAGTCGGGATCGGGAACATAGAGAAAAGGGACACTTAAAAGAGGACTAGGACAAAACCCTTTGAGATCTAGGACTTTGAAGAGTCTCTACCCACGGGAGCACCGGAGTACTCGTGTTACCTCACCCAGGGAAGCCGGGTGCATAGGTGCCTTTCGGGGTCGGGTTTCGTCGTCGATTCGAATGGTGATCTGCTGCAAAGTGCTGCTGGCGGCCAAGAGAAAAGTGTCCGGGTGGATCCAAGAGTGGATCGGAGTTCTGAAGAACCTGAAAGCAGAGGGGACAGAGTCTGGGTCACTAGCCAGTGACCAGGAAGGCGATGGACAGATGCCCACCGATGTCGAGTGCTTCAGGTGCGTTGACGGTCGTCTTGACTCTTCAGCCACGAGGTCCAGGAGGCGTTGTCGGCGACCAGGAGCAGGATTCGGGCTGGTACACGATGTCTGTCGAGTGCTGAGGTGTCGGCGACCGGATTGGACCCAACAAGCCTTGGCAACGGCAAGTCTCGGTGAAGATGTAGATCGTCGATGGTGCAGACCAGCAAGGTCTGTGGAACTCACCCAGCGAGGGTAAGTGAGGGCAGGCCTGGAGCAACCAGGATGCCAAGTAAGAAAAAGATTGGCCTTCGTTAAGGGCTACTAGCCAACGGGCTAGCGACCGCGAAGGAGCCTCGTGACGCCGAACGTGGAGCTGGCTTACAGGACACTCGTGGAGTGGGGGCCAGTGATCTTCGGTGCAGGTGGTGCTGGAGGCTAGGGCTACTCGGAACCCAGAGCACAACTTCTTGGGAAACCCAGAAGATGATGCACTTGCAAATGTGCTCGGTGTCCAGGGGTCACGGTCTCAAGTCACCCACGATAGCCACGGGCCTCAGCTTTGCTGGGGACTCAGGGTAGCCTCAGGGAAGTCTGAGAATCCACCTCTGGTGATGCGATGACTTCGGCGTCCGACGGGAGCTTCAGAAATGCGAACCGGACAGATGCTTCTTTGGTGCCTGCCAAGCAGGGGAGTCACTCCTTGACCCCAAGGGAGATTCTTCAGTCCTCTAATCTTGTCGTAGAGCGTCGAAGGTCCAGGATTCAGTTTCAGAGTTTCGTCCAGGTATAATCTAAAGTCCTAAGGACTGGGTTCCTATCTTTATACTAAAGATAGGGGTTGGACTACTCTGTGGCCCCACCTATGGGTGGGTCAGGGCAGAGGGGTGGCTACACCCCTTTCCCTTTGTCCAGTTCGCGCCAAAGCAGGGGCTGCAAGCCCCTGATCCGGTTTGAACTGGGGTATGCACAGGGACACCAAATGTGCCCCCAGTGCAGGACTTCAAAGCACCCGAAAGTGCTCCCGCCCAGCCCCAATACACATTATCCTGTCTGGGGAGGTGGTCACACCTCCCTGGGACAGGAAACCTATTGTCCAGGCCTCCCTGCCGGAGTTTCGTCCAGCAGCAGGAGGCCAGACTTGTGTCTGTGGCAGCAGCATCCATTTTGTGATGCCAGGGCTCTGGAAAGAAGTTACCGGGCTAGCCAGAGTTAACATGTCTTTCCCTCTAGAAGGGTGGAATGCTACCCCCGCCGCCAGGATTGGCGGGGGGGTAGTATTCCAAGATGTTTGACACCAAACACGACATGTTTAGGTGCAGCCATTCCAAAGTTAGCATTTTACCGCGAGGATATAATGCGCTTAAGAGTATATGGTCAGGCTGCACTACAAACAGCATCAGAGATGGTCTCCGAACGCTGCAGAGGGGCCCTGCTCATGCAGGGGCACCCTCTCACATAGGAACCATGCACTCTGCCTTTAGGATTGATAAGGCCTGCCTTAGGAGTGACTTATAGGTTTATATGTGTGTATGTATTTAGTGATATAGGTAACCTATATCACAGTAAGGGGTGCATGCACCACCTTACCCAGGCTGCAGTAGCAGACCCTTGGTGTCAGTTTGGATGGACTTCCAGGGGTGGCATAATGCATGCTGCAGCCCCTGGTAGGCCTCTGAGGTACCTATGCCCTTGGTACATAGTATACCATATACTAGGGACTTATAAGGGCACTTCAGATTCCAATCAGAGATGTGCCTAAGGCACATGGAAACCTTTTTACAGAGAAAGCAGATAGACTGGGGCCCTGAATAGCAGGATCCCAGTCCAACTAAGTCATAAACCAGCAAAACACCATAAAAAAGTGGGGGCAACCATATAGTCAGATTCCACCTTCCTACATAAACCCCCCAAACGAAAGGAGATAAGGCTAACCTTGGGCAGTTGAGCCTTCATTGACTAAGTGGTCATATAAGGAAGCACCTGCACTAGCATGGTTGCCCCCTGTCTTATGGTCCACTAAGCAATCCCTCACCCTAAGGGTATGAGAGGGTCTCCACCATGGGGAATCACTACCTGTGGTGTGCTTAGGTAAAGTACAAGGCTGGTGAGGTGTCTGAGTAGGGAAGTGAGGCCCTAGGAATGTTGGCCTCAGCTTCTTCAGATCACTGGTCACCATGTATGCCTGTCTTTCCATGACTGAGTTGCACTTTGCTCTAAGGGTCAACCTTTGGCTGCCTACAGCTGGGGGTTGGGTCCCTTTGGATGGACTACTGGAGGGACATGGCAGGTTTGGAACCTTCTGGTCCCAGGTTTGCCCTTGCCTACCAGAGTCCTTCTGGGGAGGTCCCTACATAAAGGTATGGGGGATCCCTCAGTGTGTAGAGGAATTTTCACCTGGCTAGGGCTACTAGACTGGGTGCCCCTAATCTGCTGATGGGGGCTTCCTCTGGGCAGGGGGCCCTGGGGGTCCACTGACCTCCCTGACCTCTGCAGCCCTGGGCTGACTGAGGCAGGGTAGAGAGGGCAGGTTACCTGCTCCAGACTGGGTACCACCTTGGAAGGGTCCTCTGCCATCAGGGGTGTGGCCAGGCCAGGCCTGACTACCTCTGTGGCAGTTCCTTCACTAGGGGTAGGGTCAGTTCCCTGAGGAGGCTGACCCTTACCTACTGTCTGGGGGAAGAAGACTTTTCTTCAACCCTTGTGCTCTCTTTTGGGGAGAGTGGGCCATTCTTTCAGGCTCCATCTCTCCAAATTCTTGGGCTGGGGCTGTGGCCATCACAGCCCCACTAACCTTTACAGGGACGCCCAACATCCTAAGATGGGTTTGGTGTTCAACTTCAGCCCAGGCTGAAATTTCCAAATCATTGCCCATCAGGCAATCTACAGGTAAGGTGGGGACACTGCCACTCTCTTTGGGCCTGTGACCCCCTCCCAGCTGAGATTGACTATGGCCATGGGGTGATCTGTTCTGACACCATCAATGTTGGTCACCTGGTACTTAAACTCAGGTAAAAACTGGTGAGGGGGACTAGTTTCCCTGCCACCATGGTGACACTAGCCCCTGTGTCCCTAAATGCCACAGCTTTCTGACCATTAATTATTGGCTCCAATCTGTACCTGCCCAACGCTGTGGGACCCATGGTAAAGGTGGCAAATCCTATACCACCATCAGAGTCAGAGGAGTCTGTTGAGGGGTCCCTGTCTAAACTAGGGCTCACCTCTGTTCCTCTTGCAAAAGCACCCAACTTTTTGGGTGCACTACTCCCAACTGGAGGATTACTACTGGTAGTACCAGGAGGGGTGGTAGTAGTTGTGGGAGGAACATTTTCCTTATTGCCAATCCTGGGGCAACTGGGATCAGTTTTCCAGTGCCCAGGCTTTTTACAGACATGGCAATATGGTTTCTTTTCAGGAGAGGAAGGAGTTTGGGACCCACCCCCAGAAAAGGAATTTTGGGGCCCTGTAGGGACTTATCCTTAGATTTATCCCCACCTTTCTCTTGGGACTTAGTAGAATCTTTCTTCTGGTCACCACCCTGATTTCTAGTTTTTACTCTGGTTCTGACCCATTTGTCTGCCTTCTTTCCCAATTCTTGGGGAGAGGTCAGATCAGAGTCCACCAGATACTGGTGCAAAAGCTGTTTTTGACAATTATTAAGGATCTGCTCCCTCATGATCAAATTGTACAATCCTAAAAAGTCATGCACTTTGTTGCCATGTATCCAACCTTCCAGAGCCTTTGTAGCACAATCTACAAAATCAACCCAGTCTTGAGTCTGAGCTTTTTGGGTGTCTCTGAACTTCAACCTATACTGTTCAGTGGTTAGGCCAAACCCATCTATCAGAGCACTCTTCAAGACTGTGTAATTGTCAGCATCCTCTTCTCTTACAGTGAGGAGCTTGTCTCTACCTTTGTCTGCAAAGGAGAGCCACAAGATTGCTGCCCACTGCCTCTGGGGGACCTTCTGAACTTTACAGGCCCTCTCCAGTGCAGTTATCCATTTGTGGATGTCATCCCCACTCTGGTAGGGAGGGACAATCCTGTTTAGGTTTCTATTGTCATAGGACCTTTCCCTATCTCTAGGGATCTGGCTGCCACCATGGGACTCTAGTCCCAACTTTCTTTTCTCTCTAAAGAGATCTAGGGACTCCCTGTCTAAGGCTACTTGCTTCCTTCTGAGTTCAAGCTGAGCTTCCTCATATTGAATCAGCCTCTTTCTTCTCTCATGAGAGGATTCCCTCCTATGAGATGAGACAGAGCTCCCTATAGAGGTGCCAGAGTGGTTAGACTCCTGAGAAGAAGATCTAGACCTTCTGGGCACACTCACAATCCTTCCTGGGGGGACAAAGGGTGCATCATTCTGATCCTCCTCTTCCTCAGGAGGGGTTGGATTATCCAGGTCAGGGCCATTGTCGCCCTCCTGGCCAGTTTCAGAGGGGGGGCTGGGGGTACTGGTACCCCCATTCCCAACCTCATCATCTGCCCCACCCTCAGCTCCTACCCCTTCAGTCCCCAAGGGCTTACTAAGGTCATAAGCCACCAACAACTCCTTGAGGTGTTGGGTGGTGGGGCTTTGGCCTGTCCTTATTTTTCTCAAGTTGCATAAAGCTCTCAATTCCAAGAATGGGAGTGTATCATACTTGGAGGGTGGAAGCTCAATGGCTTCCTGCAAGGATTCTTTGGATCCTGCCCTTAAAGACATTACTAGTGTGGTGTGGTGTATGCACTACCTACTCTAGTGTGGCCTACTAAACTCTCTTGAGTTGTAGAAAGGGTTGTGCTATCCCTTAACACACAACTCTAAGTTCAGTAGAACCTACTGTATTCTAAGCTTAAATTATATGTACCTTTGGTACCTTTAGTGGTTTTCAGTTGATCAATTCAATTGAGATTATCTGGTAAAACAATAGCAAGCTGGAATCCCACACGCTGCACACCAATGTGAGAAGTTGGCCTGGCATATGCTGTCCACTAATTATAGTGGGCACCTTGCACCAGTCCAAACAACCCCTTATTGGAGATAGGTTAAAGACAACCTTATTGAAAGCTATCCTAGTGGTAGCTATGGAGAGCAGCCTTCAGGCTAAGTCTTGAAGGAATGTAAAGCAGCTTGTTTTACCAGTCTATGATCTCTTGAGTGATCAAATGAAAGAGCACCACACCAGGTATATATTCAAAATATATGTATTTATTGCTAAACACACCCCTCTAGTCTCTTTATGAGGCTAGAGTTCGAAGTACATAAGTTATAAGTTATTAAATCACAGTAATAGCACAAATACACGTTTGGGCCCTAGGGGCGTACCAAACCATATACCAATAAAGTGGTATGAGAACCACGACTGAACTAGACACTAGGCCTAGGGCCTCTAGAAGTGCTTGGACCACAAGGAACCACCCAAGGTAGTGACACAGGGGACCCACGGGAGACGCGTGCAGTGTAAATACACAACCGCGATACGCCGTTAACTTCTATGGAGAAAGTCGGGATCGGGAACATAGAGAAAAGGGACATTTAAAAGAGGACTAGGACAAAACCCTTTGAGATCTAGGACTTTGAAGAGTCTCTACCCACGGGAGCACCGGAGTACTCGTGTTACCTCACCCAGGGAAGCCGGGTGCATAGGTGCCTTTCGGGGTCGGTTTTCGTCGTCGATTCGAATGGCGATCTGCTGCAAAGTGCTGCTGGCGGCCAAGAGAAAAGTGTCCGGGTGGATCCAAGAGTGGATCGGAGTTCTGAAGAACCTGAAAGCAGAGGGGACAGAGTCTGGGTCACTAGCCAGTGACCAGGAAGGCGATGGACAGATGCCCACCGATGTCGAGTGCTTCAGGTGCGTTGACGGTCGTCTTGACTCTTCAGCCACGAGGTCCAGGAGGCGTTGTCGGCGACCAGGAGCAGGATTCGGGCTGGTACACGATGTCTGTCGAGTGCTGAGGTGTCGGCGACCGGATTGGACCCAACAAGCCTTGGCAACGGCAAGTCTCGGTGAAGATGTAGATCGTCGATGGTGCAGACCAGCAAGGTCTGTGGAACTCACCCAGTGAGGGTAAGTGAGGGCAGGCCTGGAGCAACCAGGATGCCAAGTAAGAAAAAGATTGGCCTTCGTTAAGGGCTACTAGCCAACGGGCTAGCGACCGCGAAGGAGCCTCGTGACGCCGCACGTGGAGCTGGCTTACAGGACACTCGTGGAGTGGGGGCCAGTGATCTTCGGTGCAGGTGGTGCTGGAGGCTAGGGCTACTCGGAGCCCAAAGCACGACTTCTTGGGAGTCCCAGAAGATGATGCACTTGCAAATGTGCTCGGTGTCCAGGGGTCACGGTCTCAAGTCACCCACGATAGCCACGGGCCTCAGCTTTGCTGGGGACTCAGGGTAGCCTCGGGGAAGTCTGAGAATCCACCTCTGGTGATGCGATGACTTCGGCGTCCGACGGGAGCTTCAGAAATGCGAACCGGACAGATGCTTCTTTGGTGCCTGCCAAGCAGGGGAGTCACTCCTTGACCCCAAGGGAGATTCTTCAGTCCTCTAATCTTGTCGTAGAGCGTCGAAGGTCCAGGATTCAGTTTCAGAGTTTCGTCCAGGTATAATCTAAAGTCCTAAGGACTGGGTTCCTATCTTTATACTAAAGATAGGGGTTGGACTACTCTGTGGCCCCACCTATGGGTGGGTCAGGGCAGAGGGGTGGCTACACCCCTTTCCTTTGTCCAGTTCGCGCCAAAGCAGGGGCTGCAAGCCCCTGATCCGGTTTGAACTGGGGTATGCACAGGGACACCAAAAGTGCCCCCAGTGCAGGACTTCAAAGCACCCGAAAGTGCTCCCGCCCAGCCCCAATACACATTATCCTGTCTGGGGAGGTGGTCACACCTCCCTGGGACAGGAAACCTATTGTCCAGGCCTCCCCTGCCGGAGTTTCGTCCAGCAGCAGGAGGCCAGACTCGTGTCTGTGGCAGCAGCATCCATTTTGTGATGCCAGGGCTCTGGAAAGAAGTTACCGGGCTAGCCAGAGTTAACATGTCTTTCCCTCTAGAAGGGTGGAATGCTACCCCCGCCGCCAGGATTGGCGGGGGGGGGGTAGTATTCCAAGATGTTTGACACCAAACACGACATGTTTAGGTGCAGCCATTCCAAAGTTAGCATTTTACCTTGAGGATATAATGCGCTTAAGAGTATATGGTCAGGCTGCACTACAAACAGCATCAGAGATGGTCTCCGAACGCTGCAGAGGGGCCCTGCTCATGCAGGGGCACCCTCTCACATAGGAACCATGCACTCTGCCTTTAGGATTGATAAGGCCTGCCTTAGGAGTGACTTATAGGTTTATATGTGTGTATGTATTTAGTGATATAGGTAACCTATATCACAGTAAGGGGTGCATGCACCACCTTACCCAGGCTGCAGTAGCAGACCTGTGGTGTCAGTTTGGATGGCCTTCCAGGGGTGGCATAATGCATGCTGCAGCCCCTGGTAGGCCTCTGAGGTACCTATGCCCTTGGTACATAGTATACCATATACTAGGGACTTATAAGGGCACTTCAGATTCCAATCAGAGATGTGCCTAAGGCACATGGAAACCTTTTACAGAGAAAGTAGATAGACTGGGGCCCTGAATAGCAGGATCCCAGTCCAACTAAGTCATAAACCAGCAAAACACCATAAAAAAAGTGGGGGCAACCATATAGTCAGATTCCACCTTCCTACAGAGCAGACCTGAGAATATGGCAGACTTTCCTGACAAACTTCAATGGGGATTCGCTGGATTTCGTAGAGGACAGAACAGTGTGGCAAGTGCAGATTTTTTCAGATGCAGCGGGGGCGGCAGGTTTTGGGGTGTTCTGGGACGGGAGATGGTGCGCGGAACGCTGGCCGGCTCACTGGCTCAAGCAGGGGAGGAGCATTGCGTTTCTTGAGTTCTTTCCATTGTTGGTGGCTCTAGCGGTGTGGGGCAGTGAATTCAAGAACCGTTCCGTGTTGTTCCATGTGGACAACATGACGGTGGTCGACCTGGTCAACGGGCAGAGGGCAAGGGACTTGAGGGTGTTGAGGTTGTTGAGGTATTTTATGCTACAGTGTCTGCAGTTAAATGTGGTTTTTCGGGCAAAGCATGTGCCGGGAGCGAGTAATGACATCGCGGATGCTTTGTCTCGTTCGCAGTGGAGCAGGTTTCGCCGCATGGCACCTGGAGCGGAAGTCCTCAAAACGCAGTTGCCGGACGGCATCTGGGCCTGGGGGGAATGAGAGTCTGCAGCCTAGTGGAGAAGTCGATAGCAGAGACGACACGGCGCACTTACAGATTGGCTTGGACGGAGGTCTTTATGGGCTGGTCCAATGACAGTGGGCACATGTCCGTTCAAGTGATGGAACAGGGAGTGATCCGTTTTGTCTTGCACTGTATTGAGAGGGGTTTGTCCCATACGACGATTGCAGGGAAATTGGCGGGAATCTCCTTCTATTGTAAGTTGTTTTGGGGATTTGATCCGGCGAAAGATGAGATTATCAGCAGAATGCTGAGGGGGTGGGGCAGGGAGAGACAGGAGGGGGCTCCGGGGGGGCCCCGGGAAGCCGTGACTTTTGAGGTGTTGCAAGGTTTATTGGGCATGTTGCCCATCTGTTGTTACGATATCACGGAGGTGGCTTTGTTTCGTTTGAGCATGGTGTGGATGTTTTTGGAGCATTCCGGGTGTCAGAGTTGTTGGGGACGAAAGGTAGGGCAGGAAGAAAGTATGAGGATGTGAGATTGGATGGGGGTCGGCTGGGGATATGGTTGGGCCACTCTAAAACGGATCAGGCAGGGAGGGGAAGTGGATATGGTTGAATGAGAGTTGGTGCCAGGGGTGTGCCCGGTAAAGGAGTGGGAGGTTTTTTCGCAGGATGGGGCCAGCAAAAACGGGGAGATATTCCTGCATGGCTCCGGCGATAGGCTGATGGCGGCGCAGTTGCTGGCAGTTATGCGTATGGCGTTGAAGCGGATGGGGCGGGACCCGAAGGGATTTGGGACGCACTCTTTTCGGATTGGGGCAGCCACGGCGGCGGCACGTTTGGGGTGGTCCTGGGATCGGATTCGACAGATTGGGAGATGGAGGTCCCGTTGCTGCGAGCGCTACGTGCGGAAGTGACGAGGGCGCTGCAAAAGAGGGGAGTAGAGGGGTTTTAGTGGGACCAGGATGGTTTTTAACACCTTTTTCTTATCGTAGGTTGTGTGAGGGGCCTAGGGACCAAGACGGTCACCTGGATAGCCGGGCACTCTTTCGTGCATTGGGCGGCACAGTATGCAGATCGTCAGGTTTACGGCCGTAGCCTGGGACTGCGGAGCAGCCATCACGAGGTACAATGGTGGGAAAAACGAGGAATGCGCTGGGGGCATTCTTGCCCTGGTTAACGAAGATGGTGTCGCAAAAGGATGTCCTGACTTGCTGGTTTTACACTTGGGGAAAATGACTTGGTGCGATTGTCAGGCCTGGCAATCATGCAACAGATGCAAAGGGACTTGGACGTGATGAAACAACGGATGGCGGGCACCTGCTTGGTGTGGACTGAGTTTGTGCCACGTAAAGTGTGGAGGGGAGCGGTAAAACCAGCGGCAGTGGAAAAAGCCAGGAGAAAGTTGAACAGGGCGATGAGGGTTTTTTGCGACAAGAGAGACATTAAAGTGATTGCACACAATGGGCTGCGGCTGGAGGAGCCGCTGCTATTCAGGGATGACGGGGTGCACCTTTCGAGGATGGGTAATGCCTATTACATGATGGAGATGAGGGACACGATCAGTAAGCTCTGGAATGAGTCCATTTGGTGTCGAAGGGTGTGAGGGCGAAAGGTGCATGGCTGCAGGGTGGGGCAGGTAACCGCCCAAAGAGGGTTCCCTGGTTGGCGGAACTTTGGAGGGGTGGGGGGAGTCCTGGACGGGCCCACCCACCTCTCGGGGGGGGGGAGAGTGATTGATGGGGGTGCGGGATGCAGGAGTGCGATGGCTGGTGATGCAAAAGAGGATGTCAGGAGACAAATGAAGAAGGATTGAGAACGGAAATGGGTTGTTGTGGAACGTGAAGAGAGATGGGGTGCAAGGGGAAAGAATGGAGCAAGTGAGACGAAGAAGTGGGGGGGGAAGTTTGTTGGGGTTATTGTTAATATGTATTATGGTTAAAGTTATGTTTACAGCCTGTCCTAATAAATGGCCTTTTACGCTTCACCGACAGCGTGGACTGGTTATTTGGCGCGATGACGGCCCCCGGGGAAAGCAGAACGCAGTCTAGTCTTTCCCCGGGAGATTCGCGCCGGACAGGGAAGGCTGGAGGGGAAGGGGAGGGAGCAATAGGGGCTATAAGGGAGCAGGAAGGGGAAACGACTTCCTCTTCCTGTTTCCTAGCGCCAGCGGGAGGGTCGGAGAAAGTTGACCACCCACCCACCCTACAGAAAATAGGGAAGGGTTAACTAGGGTGGATGGAGCATGCCAGTTTAGGGCAGGTTGTAGGGAGGTAGGCGGAACTTTGGAGGGGTGGGGGGAGTCCTGGACGGGCCCACCCACCTCTCGGGGGGGGAAGAGTGATTGATGGGGGTGCGGGATGCAGGAGTGCGATGGCAGGTGATGCAAAAGAGGATGTCAGGAGACAAATGAAGAAAGATTGAGAACGGAAATGGGTTGTTGTGGAACGTGAAGAGAGATGGGGTGCAAGGGGAAAGAATGGAGCAAGTGAGACGAAGAAGTGGGGGGGGAAGTTTGTTGGGGTTATTGTTAATATGTATTATGGTTAAAGTTATGTTTACAGCCTGTTCTAATAAATGGCCTTTTACGCTTCACCGACAGCGTGGACTGGTTATTTGGCGCGATGGGCGTTGCGCGCCTGATGAGAACCTAACACTGCAGGAGCAACCCAGCGTAGAAATACACAGGCTGTTGCCAGCCAGAGCAGCACATAAACACGCACCATCTGAAAGGGTAATTTTCAGTTTTTGCGTTGCACGTACCCGTACTTCAGGGCCTGAGCCCTGCTGCTTCATGGAGTACCGGTACTCCCCTTGCCCGAAAATAAGTTCCGGTACTCAGGGGGAGAAAACTGAGAAGTGCCGGTACTGAGTACCGGCCCATTTAAAGCACTGCAATCCACACATATGGAGACGGCTTGCTGTGCTCTGCTGTTAGCATGCAAACAATATGGCAATAGTCGCCTACCCTGGTGGTCAGGCTGTCAGACCTCGTGAGAAAAGCCCAGGCTTTGAGGATTAATGTAGCGTGTGCATGCCCAATAACTATGACTTACCATGGCATGCTGCATTGACCAGATCTCCCCAGCAGCAGCAGCCCCCACCATACCTTCCAAGTATCCCAGCCCCATGTGTGACTAGTAAGCCCTGTCTCGGTTGCATCTTAGAATTCTGGAACTTGTAGTTCTGTTTTTATACTGGGTTGAATAAGACTACAAGTCCCAGAATTATAAGAAAAAAAGAGGAACTGCC
Organism: Calotriton arnoldi; assembly: GCA_963921515.1. Classification (NCBI taxonomy): domain Eukaryota; kingdom Metazoa; phylum Chordata; class Amphibia; order Caudata; family Salamandridae; genus Calotriton; species Calotriton arnoldi. Next base: position 897,713 of record CAWUFW010006096.1, on the reverse strand, counting down.
TAGGTAGTCACTTATGGCCCACGGCAACTCGACAGCTATGAGTACCAGGAAGCAGGAGTTCTGTCAGCAGTGCCGTGTCCCCCGACAATGCGGCCGACCGACGTCATCTGCGAGGCTTTCAGCCGGCCTTGGTTATTGCGTCATAACTGTGTTGAGGTATTTAACACATCCATAATTATTGGATGCCTTAAATACTTTTTAACTCCTAATTCCGACCCGTGCGTAAACCAGTCAGAACATAAGGAGTAACTCCCATCAGGCCCTGTGAATAGTTGGCGGTGACCCGGAAGCGATGTGCTTCAGGGTCAGATTATTTCTCCTGCTGTTTTTTCTGAGGTGACTTTCTTTTAAACGTGCAACCAAACAAAACAAAATGCAGCCCTTACAGTCACAACATTGTAAAAACAATATAAGAAAGCTCCCCTAAGCACGGGGAGATGTGAAACAGTAATTACATTCGTAATATTAACCTTTTTAAAGCAGCGCTTTCTAGCCCGACGTGATCAAACAAAATGCAACTTAATTTCGTTTTGTGATATTTTGAAGCCAATTTGTTCAATGTCGACAATTTTCTCATACAAGCATTGCTTGCAGTTGTGATGTTGCTGGTGTTCCTGGTTTTCACGGTTTGCTGGTTTGTATTTGAGCCTGCGCATGGTCTCTTCAGCTGGTAGCGGGAGTGCAGGGGCCCAACCCAACCTGCACCAGCCAGGGAGAGTCTTGCTCGGGTAGACTCAATGAAGCAGGGAGCGTTGGCATCCAGGGCCAGGCTAGTGAAGAGAGGTGCCAGGTTAAGGAAGGGGAGGCTGCTTAGAGGATTCACTGCAGGTGACTGTCAGTAAGGCCTTTGATGCCAGTAGGCAGGCTACCCCTGAAGTCTTGCCCTGCCACCTGCAGCTTGGAGAGGCCTTGTCTCAAGTGCATGCCCAGAGGCTGGACCACAGGCGAGGTAGCATGGCATTGCTGCCCTTAACCTTTTGGATGTGAGGACCATTGGAAACATAACAAATTAATGCATTCAACACAATAAATGACAGTGACACTCTTTGTGGATAAAATATGTCCCAAGTTTATTGATTACACAACTTACGGGCGATCCAGGTGTCAGCGACGAGTTCATCAAACAGCCAACACCCATTCTGAGAAAGCTACAGCTGCCCTGTTGGTGTTTAGATTCTTCACAGCTCATTCACGTAGAGTGGGCTGCCACCCTTCTCTTTTGAGTCATGCTCCTGACAAGTCAAACCCAGTCCTCCATTTGAGCAGAGGAGCGTCACCCCACAAAGAAAAGCCCCAAGCCAGAGCTGAAAAATAAAATGGTAATAAAGTTTATTTATTACTATTTTATTTTTCAGCAACCAACCCATCCCGAACTAAGCATTGCTGAGTGGCCGCAGGGAGCTATGCACTTATGTTCAAAGTGCACATGTCCCTTTGGCCGGCAGTCTTGTGACGGCCAGCCAGACATGCGAAGTTTAAACTTCTCTAACCCAGCTGTCTGTTAGAGGCAGCACAGGCCTCTAGCACTCTTAAGAGTGTTGAGAGAGGCGGCTCCCTCAAATCCTGGTGCTTCTCTCATGCTGGTTAACAGCATGAGAGCAGCGCCAGGATTGGCTTGGGAAAGGGGAGTCTGCCTGGAGGAGAGAAGACCGATCGAGGAGGACGTTGCGCTCGTGCAGGAAGAAAGGTAAGTGTATTTAATTTTATTTAATTTTTTTTCCGTGCCACCCATCCAACCACCCTCAGTACATGCCAGCCGCCACTGGCCTCACACCCCGACCAGATGCCAGCGCTGCTCGTGGCGTTGCTGGAGGTAGGAGTCGGGCAGAACATATTACTCTTTTTGCCGCACTTTAAAAGCAACTGCAAAACAAATGGTTTTAAAGTGCAGGAGGTCTGACTAAACGTGCCTTGAATCCCTTTCTTTTTGCATTTGTCCTTCAATCACAGCAGGAGCAAACGAGGTAGAGCAGCAGGCGCTGGCAGACAGGCCATCCTTCACCCAGCCAAGCCCTCCAAGGAGCCACAGCAAGGGACCTGCCTGGTGCCGTAGGCCAGGCCTAGACTGCCCCTGCTGGCACTCACAGCAGTTTGGATACCCAGATGCTGGTGGTGACACCCAGCCAAGCCCTCCAAGGAGCCACAGCCCCCAGGGACCTGCCTGGTGCCGTAGGCCAGGCCTAGACTGCCCCTGCTGGCACTCACAGCAGTTTGGATACCCAGATGCTGGTGGTGACACCCAGCCAAGCCCTCCAAGGAGCCACAGCCCCCAGGGACCTGCCTGGTGCCGTAGGCCAGGCCTAGACTGCCCCTGCTGGCACTCACAGCAGTTTGGATACCCAGATGCTGGTGGTGACACCCAGCCAAGCCCTCCAAGGAGCCACAGCCCCCCAGGGACCTGCCTGGTGCCGTAGGCCAGGCCTAGACTGCCCCTGCTGGCACTCACAGCAGTTTGGATACCCAGATGCTGGTGGTGACACCCAGCCTGGTCCCCAACACCAAAGCCGCCCCCATCTGTCCAGCATTCTGAGGAAACGCCTGATGCCAGGTACGACCAGCTTGGGCCTGTGCTGAAGAGACTTATCTAATGCATATTACATTTTGACTTTGGCAACACATACCTAACTTGCCAAGCCGACAGTGTACCTTGTTATATGGCGTGCCTTATTTCTCAGTTTAAGCCCCATTAAAGCACGCGTTTATTCATGTGCTCCTTATCATTTTTGTATATTTTATAATGCAGAATCTTGTTTACTATTTCATTGCATGTATTCGCAGTATAACCATGATTTCATAAACATTGTAGAAACGTATATCTTATGTCTTGTACTCATGCACTATGATACTCAAAAAGAAACCCAGTAGTTATAGTCCAAGATGCAAGAGAATTTGCATGTTTCTATTCACACTTTACATCACAAATTACAAGGCTTGTTCTTCTCATAATAATGTTGAGAAATGGTGTATAAGGTCTGAGCAAGAGCCTCTCGGATCGAGTGAAGCTTCAGTCATTACAGAAGCAGTGCCTGTCCCATTACATTCTGCGTCAAGGTGGCACCCTGGCGCTTGCTGGTGGGAGCTGTCTGCTTCTTCGAAGGACAGCAACATAACAGAAAATAAGATTGACCTGCTCCTCTGAGTAGGCTGCACACTGGAAAAATACAAAATGATGTACAGATATGTGTGCTGCAGTTCATTTAGGAAGCTCCTGTTCTGCTACAGCTAGAAAAGAAGGGATTCTTTCATACATTTCATTCTAAGATTGCGTTGCCATCTATTTTGCTAATTTGTTGCCAATTTTTATTGTTTATATATGTTGCTTTGCCATCTATTTGCTAAAATGTTGCCAATTTTTATTGTTTATACGCGTTGCTTTGCCATCTATTTTGCTAATATGTTGCCAATTTTTGTTTATACGCGTTGCTTTGCCATCTATTTTGCTAATATGTTGCCAATTTTTATTGCTTATACATGTTGCCTTCCAATCTATTTTGCTAATATGTCGCCAATTTTTATTATTTATACATGTTGCCTTGACACCTATTTTGCTAATATGTTGCCAATTTTTATTATTTATACATGTTGCCTTGACACCTATTTTGCTAATATGTTGCCAATTTTGTATTGTTTATACATGTTGCCTTGACACCTATTTTGCTAATATGTTGCCAATTTTGTATTGTTTATACATGTTGCCTTGACACCTATTTTACTAACATGTTGCCAATTTTGTATTGTTTATACGTGCTCCTTTTATTTTACCCACCTTAGTGTTTGTATCTGTGCTTATTCATAGGTTTCACTAAAACCAGGACATTAATAAAGCCTTTAAAAATTATAGTGTGGATTTCCTGTGTGTGCGCATCCTTCAGGATAGGTGTTCAAATAACCCACATCTAAATAAAATTAATTCCTGAAAGATTCTATCCGGATTGATCATTACCAGATGAGCATTATCTCCAGGCAGGTGATGGGAGGTGCATGGGTCACAGTCTGCCTGGGTGTCCCCCTCAATCTGGTTAGTTGGTTCAAACCTATGCTTTCCTGAGGCCCAAGGAAAATATACTGGGTTGTATTTATTGGTGGAGTTGTAAATACATATTATGCCTGTAAGGCAATTGGTGAGCGACAATTATCACTGAAAAACATAGCACAAAGATGTGGAGGAGATCAGTGCAGATTTCTTCAGCGTTGGTTCCAGATGGATAGCATCTGTTGGTTCTTGAGGATCATTTGTCCTGCCATACTGGAAAGAGGTAACAAACCACATGTTGATACCCGAACTGCAGAAAGTGGTGGCCACTCGTGGACTACACCAGTAGATGAAAACAGTCAATCGTACACCTTTTCAGGGTGTAACAAGGCATGTACTTGGGCAGGGCCTGTTGCTGTTCCTCACAGTGTATCGGAACTGATGTCACTGGTCTACTTGCTGCTCACCAACACACCTTCTTAGGATGGTCATAGTAAGAGCCACCCTGCCACGGCGCATGGCCTCATGCACTTCCAGACTGCAAAGAGAGAGAAAAATAGCAACACAATGAAAAAGTCAGCAAATAAAGGGGATTTCGTCTATCAGACATCCAATGGTGTATCCAAGTACATGTGAAGGACCAAGATCCAAGGGAGCAAGTTCTATCTGCCCTACGAACCCGATTCTTTAAGGATAGTATGAAGTCCGAGTACCATGGAGACTACAGAAGCTGACACAACACATGGAATATGTCAGTGACCAGATACTTCCAAAGGAAGGTGTCCATTGAGGACAAAGAGGTGTAATTTCATTTGTCTGAGTCTCAAAAAGGTGATTAATAAAAATTCTGGGCACCTGGGTCTAGCTGTAATGTAAGAGACATTCCGCTAAAGAGTGGCTCAAGCTTCGGCTTATGAAACGTGCCTCAAACCCAGAAAAAGCAGTGATAAGCAAACATGCATCTCAACAAGTTTTTGGGTTGTAGTACCCTCTGCATCCTCATTCCCACCTCTCAGTGAAAGGGAACGACTATGGCTCTCATTCTGCATGGTCCATTTGTGTGATGCTTCAATCAGCACGGATCCTCTTTTTGTTCTCTTAAAGAAGAATTAAGATATTTAAGTTACATACTAGTCTTTATCCAGAGATTTACTGAGTATTAGTCTCTACAGTTTATATAACAATTGAATTACTACTTCCCTGCAGACCTCAGACCAAGTCTGCCTCTGTTGTGTATATATATATATATATATATATATGTGCTAAGGGCAATGCACCATTCAGCGTTGAGGTCTAAATTGTTTGAGCCTTTTGCTCCTCCCTGGAATTTGCTCATGTGTGTTCATTAATCTCGCACGCTGGGAATGAGGAGGTGTGATGATGTGTATTTCTGCAATCTCTCCCAGCACAGCAAAAAGTCTAGGGCTTGACCTAAAGCTCTTAGACCAGCCGTGCCCATAATACAGATATAACCTACATGCCAATAGTCCCCAGCTAGATAGGAGACTTCCAATTTTAAAACAATAAAAGATTTTATTTTTGCTTTATTTCCATTTAAACGTTGTTCCACTTTGGTGTTAAACGTCAGAGAAATTAAATTCTCCAGTTATTTTTTCAAAATGTACCTCTTTATAATGGTATACTTGCTAACACTTCTGATTTAGGTGGTGAAATTAAATTTCCCCAGTTTACTTTTCTAAATCTCTCTCTTGTTACTATTTTTTTATCACAAACTTTATTGAGTTTCAAAAGACCTAGCATTGAGGATTATTGACATTACCGCAATCATGTCAAAGAGGAACATATACAGTAGTATTAATTTCTTACATGCTATTCTCGTCTATGTGTGTGTCACAAGTGACTCTCTCTTGTTACTAAATGTTGCCAAATATGGTGAAATGGGAAAAGTGAATCTATAAGGGTCCTCGTGTTTAGTGTGGATGGCTAAAAGTTATCTGGACTGATTCAGGCTACCTTCATGTCATGGGGCCATATAACAACCAGGAATTATCACAGTAGGACATTAGCCTGGCTGGGTTTAATGGAAATCTTACTCGGGAAATGATACATAATAGTTTCAATATATGCAAATGATCAGGCATACAGACAATGTTATACAAGCATTGGCAAAGCCAGTAGGTTACACCTTCTTTACCTATGGCTTTGCTGATGATGCTGGCAGCCACACCATTCACTGGGCATGGTGACATATGCCTCATAAATGAAGCAGATGCAATTTTCTATTTTTTTGTTGTGCTCGAAAAAAGTAGACGTCACGTGGAGCTGTGAAATAAAAAAAATAAAAAAAAAGCAAGTAGCAACTGCCGGGCACTGAAATAAAAGTACTTTCGAGGGGTAGAGGACAAGGGCGGCTCCTCGGCAATGGCAGAGGAGTGTCGCCCCACTGGCTCAGAGCCAGCAGGTGAAAAATAAAATGATATTCTATCATTGTTTTATTTTTCACCTGCTGGCTGAGCCAGCATGCATAGGGACAGGCAGGGCAGGGGCCAGGGGAGGTGGGAGGAGTACTGGTTCGTTCATTTCTAAGTGTGCATGTGTGTTTGACATCATCTTAGGCTAAACACACATGCGCACTTAGGTTTCCACAACCCAGATGTATTGAACAGCCGGGTTGGAGAAACAGCACTGACTCCCTGTCATGAGTGGAGCATCAAGCCAGCCTGCTCAGGCCAATCCCTGCGCTGCTCTCATAGCATAAGAGCAGCGCAGGGGATTGCACAGAGTGTCTGTGATTCTGTCCCAGTGTCTCCTGGGACCAGGAATAAGAACACAGAGGCATGATTCGGGAGGCGGCCGGCAGCTTCAGGTAAGTCTTCCTTTTTAAAAAATTATTATTCAACCCCCCCCTGCGCTCCCCCTCTCGCGTTCTCCCCTGCACCTCCTCCACCCACTCACCACTTTTTGTTTGTGGCGGCCGCCACTGGTAGAGGAGCAATGGAGGTGCTTATGTAATGCCGGGAGCAGCACACGAGAGAGAGCAAGAAAACACATGCACTCTCAGGGAGTGCTTAATGAAAATGAAAAGAAATAGTTCCCGAAATGTTGAGCAGTTAAAGGATTCATGTTTGCCGATCATAAGGATGGTGAAGAAGCTATGTTGCAGGGGAGGAAAAAACACAAGAAGCAGAAATCAAGCCATTAAATTAGAAGCAAGCAAATGAGTGTGACAATAAAACCAACCAATGCTAATCACAAGGCAGGTTCTAAGTTCACTGGAGGTTTTTGGTATGGTCCACTGTTGAGAGAAAAGTACTATTTAAACACTAACCTAAACCCAATCCCAATCCAAAAAGCTTTATTCGACAAATAAATGTCACAAAAGCGAAATACATCTAATAAAACTCTTTTTTGTTACAAAAATTTCAGTGCAGTAATTTTAAAAATACAATAAAAAGATTAATAAATATACATCAATCTTACACTTAGTTAAGATCATATTAAACAACTAGAATAATGCATTAGATAAAAATGTTGGATTGTCCTAGTTAGAAATACAATAAGTAATTAAACATACACATTGGTTTAAAAGAATAAGCTACGGACTTGGATGCCAGACATCAGTAGAGCAATTGGTTGGGAGAGATCTTGATCTTATAGCCCACATCCAGCTCAGATACTTGGCTACAGCTATTGCAATACAAGGGAGAGTATCATTACGCAATATCCTCATTGCAGTGCTACATATTCTGGTAGACAGCAATCTGCATATTGGAGCCAACCATGCTTTGCGCGGAGCTGTATATGCTGGGCACACAAAAAGGACATGGGCATAGGACTCTTCACACATCTCACAAAAAGGGCATTTACTGTCGCCCTCACTCGCCCACTTAGCCGGAAAGGTTCGCAAGGGCAGAGTCCCCACTTTAAATTGGAAGTACAGCTTCCGGTCATAAGGTTTGGATATAATATCCCAGTACATCTCCAATTTAGGTCGGGGTTTCACTGTTAGAAAAAGCCCTGTTTGGGATGAACTATCACATTTGTTATAGGTATTATAATAGACCATATTCCAGTATCTTTCTTTTACAATTTCTTTAGATGGAATTGGGTTGTTCATAGGGTTATCCCATAAATCTTGCATGCCCATGTTTATCAATGATGTTCTGATTTCACAAAGCCAACGAATCTTATGAAAAGTGTCTGCCTTAATTATATCCCTGAGGCCTTCAGCGTATGGTAGCAGTTCTGGTGTGCTCCAGATTCTGCGCCAATACAGAATAGGGCGCAACCTGGCAAGATCAACCAGAGCTTTACGGCCAAGGTCTAACAAAGGCAGTGTCGGAGTGCTTTGTGGAAGAGCAGTAATATTCTGAAGAAAGCGGTTTTCAGCTACAGTGAGCTGGGGCATGTTCTCAAGACCCCAGAGTTCTGCCCCATATAACACCGAGCTCACAACCTTCATTTCGTATATTTGTAGAACTGGGCTAGTTGGCTTAGTCAGAGAAGCATTGAACTCTTTTTGTAGGATACCTGACAGCTGTCGGAACTTTAGTGTGGCGGCATCTATTTGGCAGCTCCATCGCATATCTTTCTGCAACAACACATCCAGATAGGTAAAAGCATTAACTTGCTCCAGTAAACTGTTTTCTAAAAGTATTCCTCCTTTAAAAGTTCTGTGTGGATTAAACGCCATGAACTTGGTTTTAGTTACGTTGATTTCCAAACTCCGAGTGGTGCACTAACCTAAACATTTCCTAAGCTTCCTCCAACACTTATGTTTTCTCTTTTAATTACTTTTTAAACTTATTTTGAAGTTTTAAGGGCAGGCTTTGTCTAAGTAATTATATCTTTAAAACAAAATATAGTAGTCATTGATACAGATGACTTGGGATCTCTGCCTAAGTTGCTTACCATTTCACCAGGATGTTATTTTTAGACAGTTTTAGACATTTCACCAGACTATTGTTTTTAAAAAAACACATATTATATATTACAGATATATATAGGGGCTTTCTGCCCGCTCTCTCCATTCAATGGTCTGTTCACTTGTCATTCACATTTTGATTCCACCCACCACATCATACAGCATGGATCAGTGGGTCAGCCCCTTCAGCTGTTTGCTCCCTTAACATTTCACATGTGCACATGTGCTTAAAAAGAAGTTCCCTTGCGTGGGCAAATGTGTCATTTTTAATTTTAAAAAAAGTTTTCTTTTTACAATATTTACTTACTATTTTATTTTTGTTTTACGACGACTCAGCTGCTCACTCGTCAGTGCTACTGGGACATCTTTTTTGTCTAATATCAAAGCTCCAAATTGAAAACAGTGACCATATTTCATTACAAGACCGGAGGCTACCATTATGCAATAACTTTTGTTGCTGCCCCAACATGCAGCCCTTTAAAGAACATGTGTTACATCACAAGTAAAACATTCCATAGAACTTTAGAAAGATAACATAGTAACAGTGTAACTAGGTATCATCCTCTTTTATTGACTGCTCCTCCCAGTTAAGTACATTCAATTTGTAGCTCCTAGTTTTCTCTTTCATTAATCTTTATTTTCAGGCTTACAAGGTAAGTGAATTTGTTTATATACTTGAGTAGCGACCCCTCCAATATCTGGTCGGGTCCCTACTCCCCTTATGTGTAATTTAAGCATTTAATGGCTTACTTATGCGTTTAATCGCTTACTTATATCTGTGCCTTTTACAAACGCTCAGCGTTTTTCTCAGTAATTTATAGAACAATCTCGAATTAAAATAGAACAATATCGAAGTAATTGTATGCCTAAAGAAGGTAACTGAACTGAAGCTCAAGGGAATGCCTCAACCGGCGTCACTGGCTCATGTGGGCTGAAATTCCGGCGAGACTCCGTTGGACGTAATTTGACACGGGCACTGTGCCCGAAAACTAAGAGCTGCTTTTTCACCGACATGGGGAAGGGTTCACGGGCACCGCTGGGAGTGCTTCGGGACTCTCGCGGGCCCCTCTCCTGCCCGCAGTAACTCTGACAAGGTCTCTCTCCCCTTTGGAGAGAGACCGAGTTGTGTGGCAAAGGTTCTCAGGCACCACAGGGAATGCTTCGGTGCTCCGGCGGGCCCCCCTCTCCTGCCCGCAGTAGTTTTTTTTGGACAAGGTCTCTCGCCCCTTCGGAGAGAGACGGAGTTGCTTGGCTGACCACGTAGCTGCGATTTGAAAGCAGGAGACGGACGCGACTCCGCCTCTGACTTTCCCAGCTCCGTGTACACAGACGTTTTTTTCCTCAAGTTCATGACTTCCCCCATGCTTTAGGCCATCGGGGAAGTGACACATACCCTTATTGGGTAAAAGAAAGGAAGGACTAACATTGCAGTTAGCGTTTCCAAGGTAACCAAGCAAGCTCGAGCCTCACAACCGTCCTTTCCTAACATTGAAGGAGGCAGCAGGCTCAACGTTAGAAACGGTTTGTTACTAAAAGGAGATAAGAAAGGATACTCTTCTTTAAAAAAATAAAAAAAAGGGAATAAGAGGATTCTCAACCTCTACCCTTTGGCTAGTAAGCATCTAATAATTTTTATATAATTATTAAAATGTTAAATTATCAAAGCTTTATTTAGACAGCTTTATTTGATCAGCTTTCACAACATCATGTCTGATATTGAGACAGAGGGGACTTCAAGCATATCCCTCAGTGAAAGAGTGCTAATTAATTTCCTGGAGAAGGAATTTAAATCCTCCCTGAAAGAGGCAGTGGAGGCGGCCCTTAGCAAGAGAAAAAGGGACTACTCTGAAGAGGACCTAATATCTCTCTCAGAGGATGAGACTCCCATCAAAAAAGGAGGTAAGGTTCTGAAAAAAACTAAGCACATGTCTAATGTTCCGTTTATTAATGGTGGCCAAAGCGCTACAAAACAGATGAAGCATCAGGTAGCCTGTGCGCTACATGTGACCTTGGTACCCATAGAGGTACAATTAGCAAGAGCAGCCTTATTGGTGTAATAAGCCCAGGTGTCCACCGTGGCACAAAAAGACCAAGTGACCTTCATGGCTCAAAGGACCCTGGCTTGCAAGCTGGAAATGAAACCTACTCCTATGATACATATCCAGAGGACGAGGAGGATGAATATGTTTTTGACCCCCTAGAAGATTTTGACAATTATCTCCTCGATGAAGTCCTTGAGCAAGCCTCTAGCTGTAAAGCCATTAAAGACCCTACAGGGGTGGAAATGTTTAATCCTAATCAGATCACTCACCCAAGGGGGTCAGACTGGTGGCCCATGGACCACGTATCAAAATTTATTAAACAGTGGATCTGCAGTTCCCTTGAGAAGGAAACACGAAATTTGATGAGTGCAGAATGCCCTAGACCCTTCCTAGATAATAAAGCAGGGATGACACCAAATTTGGATCCCGAATTGATGACCTTTTTATTTAAACTGGCAAAGACCCTAGGAAAGGCTTAGAGCGTTGCCTCAAACAATGCCAAGACAAGGGCTTGGATATTTTGGGACCTCTTGCAAGAATTCTTGATCTGGCAGAAGAAGCTTCACTAAAGGGCACACATGTAGATGTTGACCTACCATGTGGCTGGAGTCAACGCGCCCTATGTCTTTTGGGCAACGCTAATGCTGGCCTTTCGGCTGAGCGTAGAAGGGCCATACTTATGAGGATTAATCCTAAACGCTCTGACTTGGCCAATAAAGACCCTAAGGGTGACTCCAGTGGTTTACTCTTTGGAGAAAACTTTATTAAAACCCTGGGAAAGTATGTATCAACCTTCTCAGCCTTCAGCAGGGCTCAATCTAATATGAGGCATATGTTTGGAGGTATAGTTTTCGGAAGGGCTGGCAGGATGGGACTGGCTGCCAGCCGTGGACAACAGAGGTCCCAATTTTACCAAAATAACCCAAGAGGCTTCGGAAGACAATACCTTAGGAATAATACCTTCTTCCCCCAAAGAGGCCGAGGTACACGAACCCGTGGCGGCAGAGCCAAATTCCAGGGAGGTGGAAACCAAGGTAAGAATCCCAATCCCTTTTGGTTCCTCCCCTTTAAAGGTAGGGGGAAGATTACGCCTCTTCAGCAAAAACTGGCGTTTAATAACAAACGACCCATGGATACTCAATACTGTAAGAGATTTCAAGATAGATTTTACCCACACACCACATCAAAAACACCCACCCAGAGAGTTGATCCTAGACCAAAAACAGTCAAACTTAGTAGTGCTTGATGTCATCCAAATGTTACAGAAAGGTGCCATTCGCAAAGTCATAAACTCAAGCGATGGTTTCACGAGTACGATCTTTTTAGTAAAGAAAAAGGACAAGGGCTGGCGGCCAGTAATAAACCTAAAACAGCTGAACGCATTCTTATTATATAGACACTTCAAGATGGAGGGTATCCATCTTTTGAGGGACACTTTACAAGAGAAAGACTGGCTTGTGAAATTGGATCTCAAAGATGCTTATTTCACAATCTTGATGGATTACAACTCACAGAAATATTTAAGGTTCTCATGGAAGGGCACAATTCACCAATTCTGCTGTCTTCCCCTTGGCCTCTCATCAGCTCCTTGGTGCTTCACCAAAGTTCTAAGACCTGTAGTAGCCTTTCTAAGAAAAAGGGTGTTCGGATTATAATCTATCTAGACGATATGTTGATAATGTCACAGAGTCAGAAGAAATTGCTAATACATATGAAGTGGACAATAGACCTCTTAGAAGGACTAGGATTGATTGTTAACACAGAAAAGTCTGTAACAACTCCTACTCAGAATCTAGAGTTTCTAGGTTTTCAGGTGAATACCATCACGAGCCAATTGCAATTACCCTTAAAAAAATTGGCAAAAATAAAGAAGGATGTGGCTTATGTCCTTTCAAAAGATACTCTGAGCCTAAGATCCTTAGCAAGAGTGGTTGGCCTTCTGTCCTCTTCTATTCAGGCTGTTTCACCAGGTCCTTTACACTACAGGGCCCTACAGAGGCTAAAATCCTTGGGTTTAAGGAAGGGACTATGGTACTCAGACAAGGTTCCCTTGTCTCAAGAAACACAGGAGCATCTCCTGTGGTGGTGGAACAATCTGGACAGTCGGAATGGGAAGGCATTCTTTGGGAATGTCCCGGATTTCATAGTGGAATCAGACGCAAGCATCTTAGGTTGGTGGGCGAGAATAGGTATGACAGAGACTGGAGGGAAATGGTCACAAGAGGAACGTCTACTTCACATAAATTGTCTAGAGATGATGGCTGGCTTGAACGCACTGATGAGTTTCAAGTCATCCATAAAGAACAGCGTAGTACTCTTGCGACTGGACAACTTTACAGCCGTGTCCTATATCAATCGCCTAAGGGGCGCAAGGTCCAGAACACTCGCAAACATGGCCAAGGAAATTTGGTATTTTTGCTAGACACAGAAAATTTTACTAAAAGCAGAATCCATTCCTGGTCACCAGAGCATAAGAACAGATTGGAACTCAAGGTTTCTAAGGGACCCAAGCGACTGGAAACTGAACCCAAAAGTCTTTCAAAAGATTCAGAACATTTGGGGCCCCATTCAAGTGGATCTGTTCGCCAGCTGATTAACATATCAGGTAGAACACTACTTCAGCTGGAGACCAGATCCCAAGGCTGGGATGCTCTACTTCAAACCTGGGACATGAGGAACTGCTATGCTTTTCCCCTTTTCGCTCTAATACAGAGAGTATTGTTGAAGATACGGAGAGAGAAATACAAGATAATTTTGGTAACTCCCTTTTGGGATACACAGGTATGGTTTCCCGGGGTTCTGGAACTAGCAATAGACTTCCCATGTTTAATTCCAGGGAATTTAGATCTTCTCCTAGGACAAGAAGGGGAGCAACATCCTCTCTTACTAGAAGGAAACAAGAACCTTCTTGTTTGGAGGATTTCTGGCGATCAAGCAGATACTCTGTCCTTTCAGGAGAGGCTAAAAGCCTAGTGGATGAGTCATGAGCACCAGGAACAAGGAAAAGATACACTGGTGTATGGAAAAAATGGTCTAGTTGGTGCATGGAACGAGATTTGGATCCCATGGATGCTCCTATAATCTAAATAGCCAATTTCTTAGCAGAGTTTTGCTTTCGATCTGTTAACTGTTATAGATCAGGGATTTCAGCTGGTCACTCACTGATAAATGATTTTTCAGTTGGTAGCCATCCTTTGATCCGCAGAGTAATGAAAGGGATAAGACTTAGACGCCCTCCCTGGGCTAGATATCAGTCCTTATGGAACGTCAATCTTATTTTTGACTTATTTATGTCCTGGCCCGACAACCCTTTACTATCAAGAAAATAGTTGTCCATAAAATTAGCTACTCTTCTCTCCCTTATATCTTTCAGAAGAGTATCTGGCGTTAGAGCATTAGAAATCTGCAACAGATTTTTTCCCCCAGACGGGGTCCATTTTGACATTTGTAGAAGAACCAAAATAATGTCTGAGAGTATAGTTTACCCTAATTTTAATGATTGTAAAAAACTTTGTGTTGTAAATTGTTTGAAAGCTTACGAAAGTATTACGTCTGTTGTTAGACCAGTTGGTGAAAATCAATTGCTGATATCCTTTGTGAAGCCATATAAAGCTATATCTACAGCTACTATCTCTAGATGGGTAAGAATGATTATGTTAGAAGCTGGAGTGGATTTAACAAAATTTGGAGCACACTCTTCCAGAGGTGCAATGGCCAGCAAAGTTTTTTGGGCTGGAGGTACGCTTTCAGATATACTTAAAGTGGCAGACTGGTCTAGTGCTTCTACCTTTGCAAGTTTTTACCTTAAACAGGTGGAGCAAGTGAGCAGTATGGCGTTAAATAGCTTTAAACTTGCATAATGGTAGCCTCCGGTCTTGTAATGAAATGGCGATTCTACAATTAACATACAGAGAGAATCTTGATTTCATTAAAGACAACAGAGGCTAACATTATCCCACCCTCCACACCCATGTGGAGTAATGTTATAAATTAAAAAATAAATAAATAAAATTCTTAGTTTGTATTTATACTTTATATGTATGTTAACGCATTTGCAATGTTTATTTTACTTGATTATTACATTTTCAATATTTCAAGTAGTTATCACTCTTTTCTATCTTTTCCAGACAATTCTTCATTATGAAGTTTCTTTTCTCAACAAGCAATACCATCAATTCTACAAGATTATTCTGATGAGGTTAACTTTTTGTCGCAGCCTTAAGAGGATGATACCTAGCTACACTGTTACTATGTTATCTTTCTAAAGTTCTATGGAATGTTTTACTTGCGATGTAACACTTGTTCTTTAAAGGGCTGCATGTTGGGGCAGCAATAAAAGTTATTGCATAATGTTAGCCTGCGTTGTCTTTAATTAAATCAAGATTCTCTCTGTATGTTAATTGGAGAATCGCCATTCTCAGAAGTGTATGGGACCTAAAGACATTTTCCTCCAGTCTAGTGTCGATTTTTATTTAAAACTTAGAAAATTGGAGTAGAACAGCCTAGGATTGGCTCCTCCCAGTGCTGTTCGGCAGCCCTTTACTTCTGGGACCTTATGTACGAAGAATGCTTTAGGTAAAAGGGGTTGCAATTTGCATACTGACTTTTACCGAATGCGTTCTTATTTTGCAAACCGACCTATCTACTAATAGGTCAGTTCACAAAATACAGACTCACAATGGTTCGCAAATCGACCTACTTCATAAATACTAATGTTATTATGATTGCCTACAACTGCAGGCATAGTGGCTTGCTGGGGTCAGCAGACCACCTTGTCTGTGACAGCTTTTAAATAAAGCAAACTTTTTCTTAAATGCAACTTGTTTTCCTAAATGAAAACGAGATACGTTTAAAAAAAGAAAAGGAAAATGTTAACTAACTTTTTCAACAAAATGTTTTTAAGATTAGGCAGTGGACCATGGGACCACTGCCTGCTATTGAAAAAAATAAGTTTCACCATTCACAAAGGGGAAGGGGTCCCATGGAAACCTCTTTCTGTTTGCAAATGGGTTACCACATACCAGTTTTCATTAACAAAACATTAATACATACCTTAATGAATCGATAGTTAGAAGGGATGCCCTTAAAACACCCCTTCCAAATAGCGATTCCTTAATGTTTCCTAAACCCATTTAATGATTTGGAAAACCTTTTCTGAATCGTTAAATGGGTTTAGTACATTTTTAAAGGGTTTTAGCGTACACAAACACTCTGATTTACCAAATAAGAGGGTTTGCAAACACTAAAAGCTTAAGTACACTAGGCCCCTGGTTCTTTGTTCAGTTCATCAAAGCACAATTGAGGCTCCTCAAACAGGGGGAGAAAATACCGGCCCTGGCCTGCCTGCTTTTACGTGTGCGTAGACACCGCTACCCTGAAACTGCCCTGAATTCACTTACTAAGGTTTGCAGTTAGTCCTTGAACAGAAGGATTAAGTTACTGTTTTGCGCTGGCAATAAATCATGTACTCTTAACTTTCTATCTGGCTGTATGTAAATGATGTCACTCTTTCCAATATCTGAGCAGTGCAATCAGTGTTTTAACGCCTAGTGCTCGGATGTAATAATTCCAATTAATAGGTTAAACATGCATAGATGCTGTTCTTTTGTACCACCATTTCAAAGGCTTTGTTAGAATCAAAGACTAGGAATGAAGATACAAAAACAACGTTTCCTTTGTCTCAGTTTCAAATGCCTGGAATAGTTGCTTTTATTCCAGAATAGGTTTTCTTATGTTATGTGTATTTGTAAAGCACACTATCACCCGCGAGGGTATCCTGGCCCTAGAGGCTACACATACAGTCATTTTCCAGGGCTGCTCTTTTTGGGGTTGTGTTATGAGATGTGCTTCTATCTTGAAAATCTTTACAGTTTGAAATATATTTATGTCAAATGCCTACCCAGGCTGAGAGTTTGACGCAGAGAAGCAGCAGCAGACTGCAGGCTGTGCCTCTGAGGCTTCCTGCTGCTGTGCCAGCCATGATGGTCACTAGCAGCGCAGTGTGACCCAGCAAGGAGCTGTAAAACTGAAACTCAGCTTATAGCGCCCCAGTTTCTCGAGGAGGGCTCCACCCTTCTTTCATTAATAGTGCCTCACATTACTCCTCCCCTCGCCTTCTCTTCTCTCTGCATCTCTGTTGGAAAACGAGGCAGTATCTGTGAGGCCTGCACAAATAACATGACTACATTTGTACTTCACTGGGAACCAAACACCCCATTGTAGCGCTTGACTCTCAGAGGGTAGCGTTGCAGAGCAGTCTAAGGCTTACTCAAGGGAGGTGGTGTGGGCTAGTGTGAGAAGTTGGCCTGGTATATGCTGTCCACTAATTAAAGTGGGCACCTTGCACAGGTCCAAACGACCCTTATTGATGATTAGGTTAAAGACAACCTTTATAGAAAGCTATCCTAGTGGTAGCTGTGGAGAGCAGCCTTCAGGCTAAGTCTTGAAGGAATGTAAAGCAGCTTGTTTTACCAGTATATAACCTCTTGAATGACCAAATGAAAGGAGAACCACACCAGGTATATATAAAATATATGTATTTATTACTAAACACGCTCTACTAACCTCTTTATGAGATTAGAGAACAAGGCACACAATTACACAGTACTAGAACGACAGTAAATAGCACAATACACAGTGGGCTCCAGGGGGAGAACAAACCATATACTAAGAAAGTGGTATAACAACCACGACTTGACTAGACACAGTGCCTAGAGCACGTAGAATCGCTGGGACCCCAAGGAACCACCCAAGGTAGTGACACAGGGGACCCACGGAGGACAGGGTGCAGTGTGGGAACACAGACGTGAGATCCGTACAACTCTATGGGAAAGTCGCGGTTGGAATATTAGAGTTTAAGGACACTTAGGAGAGGACTTTGAGTAAACCCTTTCAGACTTAGAAGGTTCTAAGGCCAGCACCCACGGGAGCACCGGAGTACTCGTGTTACCTCACCCAGGGAAGCCGGGTGCATAGGTGTCAAAGGGTGTCGGGAATCGTCGTTGTTTTCAATGGCGAGTCGCTGCAAAGTGCTGCTGCCGTGAAGAAGAAGAGTGTCCGGTGTGATCCAAGCCTGGATCGAAGATGTGAAGAACCTGAAAGCAGAGGGGACAGAGTCTGGGTCACTTGCCAGTGACCAGGGGCACGATAGACGAATGCCCACCGATGTCGGGTGCTTCAGGTGCGAAGAGGTGAAGCTTGACTCTGCAGCCACGGGGACCAGGAGATGTCGACGATGACCAGAGTCCGCAGATGAGCTGTCCCACGAAGGATGTCGAGTGCTGGGGGGTCAGTGCTCGGATTGAACACCAACAAGCCTTGGCAACGGCAACCCACGCGGTCAGAGTAATTATGCTTCTGTGGGGACCAGCAAGGTCCTGGGGACTCCCCAAGTGATGGAGAGTCAGGGCACGCCTGGAGCAACCAGGGAAGCCCACTGAAAGTTAAAGTACCCTTCTCAGGGACCCACAGGTCGACGGACCAGGGATCGCGAAGGGACCTCGAGAGGAATCACAAAATGCCGGCCCACGGAACACTCGTGGAGTGTAGGCCCACAATCTTTGGTGGAATTACTGCTCGGGGTCAGGGCTACAAGTAACCCAAAGCTCAGCCTCAGGGGTCGCTGGAAAGCTGATGCTTCTGCAAATCGACGCGGTGTCCAGGGGTTCGGGTTGCACGGTCCCCACGAGGGATACGGGCCTCAGACTTGCTGTGGGCACAGATCGACCTCGGAAACCCACCTCCTGTGTTGCAATATTCTTCAAAGTCCTTGGGAGCTTCGGAGATGCAAACCGGTCAGATGCGTTTAAGGTGCCTGCCTTGCAGGGGAGTAACTCCTTTACTCCAAGGGAGATTCTTCAGTCATCCAGCGTAGTGTAGATCGTCGAAGTACTTAGTTTCTGTAGCAGAGTTTAGTCCAGGTGTAATCTCTAGTCCTGTAGCCAGGGGTTCCTACTTTATACCCAAGGAAGGGGTGGGACAAACTCTGGGGATCCACCTATGGGAGGGTCAGGACAGAGGGGTGGCTACACCCATGTCCTTTGTCCAGTTTCGCGCCAGAGCAGAGGCTGAGTGCCCCTGCAACCGGTTTGAGCTGGACTAAGCACAGGGACACCAAATGTGCCCCCAGTGCAGACATCAAAGCACTCTTGGAGTGCACCCACCCAGCCCCAATACACTAAAGCCTGTCAGGGAGGTGGTCACACCTCCCTGTGACAGGAAACCTATTGTCAAGCCTTCCCCTGCCGGAGTTTCGTCCAGCAGCAGGAGGGCAGACTCATGTCTGTGGCTGACAGCATCCATTTTGTGATGCCAGGGCTCTGTGAAGCTGGTACCGGGTGTACCGGTGCTGGCATATTTCTCCCTCTAGGAGGGAGGAATCATACCTCCCACACCAGTTACTGGTGTGGAGGTATGATTCCAAGGTGTTTGACACCAAACACGACATAATTCCTTGCAGCCATTCTAAAGTAAGCATTTACCCCGAGGTTATAATGCACTTAAGAGTATATGGTTGGCTGCATCACAGACAACACCGGAATAGTGGTTCCGAAGGCTGCAGAGGGGCTCTGCTCATGCATGGGCACCCTCTCACATAAAACCCAGCACCCTGCCTTCAGGATTGATAAGGCCTGCCATAGGGGTGACTGATAGGTTTATATGTGCAGTGATTAGGATAGATATAGTGAACCTATATCTAAGTAAGGGGTGCATGCACCACCTTACACAGGCTGCAGTAGCAGACCTGTTGTGTCATTTTGGATGGCCTCTCAGGGGTGGCATAATACATGCTGCAGTCCCTGGGAGGCCTCTGGGGTACCTATGCCCTGGGTACATAGTATACCATATACTAGGGACTCAAAAGGGTACCCCAGAATCCAATCTGGAGTGTACCTAAAGTACATGCAAACAATTTAAAGGGGAAGCAGATGCTTTAGTTTGGGGAGGAAGGTAATTAATCCAGCCTGGCAGGGTCACACCCAGCCAGGCTCTGGTTATGAGCTGAGTCAGAAGAATATGACCCAAAAGCAGTACAGATATGGCTTTGGACTCAGCAGAATACTTCTTCTCACCTAAGTTAGAGTGGACTTTAGTGCGTGTCTGGAATTTGTAGGCCCGAGGGAAGTGAAACTATCCCATGTGATCTCCATCCTCATAGGAGAATAATGGAGTGGTCCTTCAGTGTAAACAGTAAAGCACATTGACTTTCCCTTACATGTTTCTTCCCATTGTAGAAAGCCTATTCCATGTCACCACCCAGCTCTGCATAATTCCTGCCCCGCCATTCTATCTGTACCTGCTCCTGGGCTGCGCACGCCAGGCATCTCCCCTGCGCAGCCCCTACACATGTGCACATGCATGTACACACGTGTCTGCATGTAACCAGCCCGGTGCCCCTTACTCCGGCTGCAGCGCAGTGGCCTACTCTCACCAGGGGGACACTGGTAAAATCCACATGCAGTCTCTTTCATCATGAGTTCACTGTGGCTGAGTCCCAACTTATGAGGCTCTCCGACAGTAAAAGCTCAACAATTAGGTGTTCAAAAAGCGAAAAATCCAGGCGGCTCAGATGGTCAGAACCACCTTCTAACAATCTCCTTTCCATTGCATTCGCCTATTTTCACATGTTAATTTCACTCATCCCTCATCTATTTCGCTTTCTTCCTCTTCCTCTCCCCACCTTCATTCACCTTCGCCCTCCTTTGTACTACTCCAATTACATCCCCGCTTCTCTGTCACCTTATTTCTGCCATCTCCAGTCCTCATGTTGCCCATTGCCCCCTCTATCCCTTTCTTTCTCAAACCCTGTTAACTCCCTTTTTTTCTACTGTATTCATCCTGCACTCATTCATTTCCACACTCTTATCTATTTTCTTTAGTATTTTCTTACTTATTATTTCCCTTGTCCCCTCATTTTCTTTTTTAACCTTTTCCATTGCACTCACCTCTCCCTCCACTCTCTCTACCTTTTTATTCTTTACCCTGTGCTGATTGTAGACCTGCTCTTCATACACCTTTCTGCCAAACTCCTTTATCATTATTTTCCCTTTTTTGTCAACTCTCCTCCCTCAGCCCTTCTCATCTTCCTTCCATTCTCTTCACAACCATCCTCTCAACCCTGCCCTTTTCAGTTTCTCTCCTGCCTTACCACCATTTTCTTTCCCTCTCTTCTCCCCTTCTCTTTTGGGTGGCAGAGCATCTTCCTTTCTTGCCCTCACTTCACTCTCCTTGACATCTACCCTATGCCTCAAAGCACATTTTCCACAGCCGCTGATCTTGAGCTGAGTGCACTGTGGCTGCATGCCAGAAATTGAAAAGGCGTGTAGTTCCTGTGCCTAACTCGCCTCTCTCCGGAGCCTTCAGGCTCTTTCAGGACCTATTCTGGACATGAGTGAAGTGCACATTAACAGTGCACATTGCGGCAATAAATATTGCTGCTCAATGCGATCTAAAAGAATACATACTTAATATCCACATGTTGTTATGGTTCAATGGGTGCTTCATGTGAACATTTTGTTATATGTGGGATAACATACCCTCTTCTGTATATTCTAAGGATATTGCAAGTCACCGAGGAGTTCCGTGACCATATAGAGTAGCGGGGCTAAAGACTGATTTCCTTTAAAGGTCATGGAACTCCGAGGTGGCTTGAAATATTCTTATAATGTACAACAGGGGGGTAATTTATTCCTTATAATATATAGCCACGCCATCACCCTTCCTATAAAATGCTTAAATCCTAGGTGTGGTGCACTGTCATGTGAACAAGATAGGATGTTTGTTACCATAAAGAATACAATTATAATCTCTCGCTCAAAATTAGGGCTCCCGGTATTATGGTATTTATTTTTTCAACATTTCTGTCTGTATTTATCCATATTTATTTTTTGCTAATTTTTTCTGTATTTATCCATTTTTATTTTGAGTTTTCTGTATAAATGAAGCTGCAATGGGTATTTTTCCACATTTATTTGACTGATAAATGTATACTTGCATTTGAATGTCCAAAAGCTTTCAGCAGTATACAGTGCAATAGCGTTATCTGAAAACACTTGCATTGTAGAATAGCATAATAACTGTGGATCTGCACTTAATTAAGCTTAATTAGGAAATCTATTGTCTTTTTCATCTCCCCTACCTCTCAGACTGTACACCTACTGACCTGGCACTCATGATTGACAGTAGAAAAAATCATCCAAGGAAGGCCTATTCTCCGTATTTTTATGTATTTAAAAATAAATACAGACAGGAAAATAAATCGTTTTCTGTCTGTATTTATCTGTAAAAAATCAGTAAAAACGGAAAACTGAGAGCCCTACTCAAAATTAAGCACACCAAAAAGCATTTAGATATTTGTTGCAAGAAAAAAAATTAGAATCAGTGTAATACAAGACAGATTTTTTAAAAATACTGTAGCTCAGAATGTGTATAGATATGCAGAGAGATTTTCTCTTTCCTATAATTGGCTAAATCTTGGAAAAATAAACATGTTATCATAAACATCTCCTTTCTGCATATTACTACTTGTGTAGAAAAGCTTAACAGAAAAAGGACAAGTTACACTTTGGTTCTGCTAATTAACATGCAGCTTTAATAATGCTCTATGACCTGCCTTTCCCCTTCACTGCAAACTGGCAGCAGGCATTAAGACATCAGAAGTCAACTGTAATAAATTATTACATTTGAGCGATACGTCATCTCTGTATCGCAGATGACTATGTGTGTTACAAGTTGCCTGTAATAAGGAAATTAGAGACAGCTTTTATACAGGGATTGCAGACTCTCATGTATTCTGCTGTGCAATTATGACAATCACTTATTGTCAATTTTACACTTTAATCTATTTCCTCATGTGATCTTTATCCACACTCAAATGTAAAACCGATTTTCTATTCCCATCTTCTTTGTTGTAATGTTCACCCTGCAGCAATATTACAAGACACTAATTTCCAAATTCAAATCCACCTTGGAACGCTATATGTGATGTGCCAGTAGTATTAGAGACTGCATATGTGTGGCCTAGCTAATGCATTGTGTTTTAGGGAACACTGGCAACATTTGGTCATACACACAAAGCTGGGATTTCTTCATTGGCACATGGCATTGCAGACCACTGAGTGTGAAAGCATTAATGAGGAGACATCTTCTCAAAATCCATGTCTTAGTACACCTGTAAGTGCCTCTAAGCACCAACTACTGCCTCTTACATATCCAAACAATGTCACCTGATTTTATAGTTGAGGAAGCCAGCAGCCCTGGGCTTACTAATGCCTTTGTGATGCCAGAACGGTAGGAAAAACATGAGGAGTAGTAGGAGTAAAAGGTGCAAGAAGTGACTATATCTGGTCCACTTGTCCTTCCAGCTCCAATACCAGTAGGCCCAGCTAGGTCCTCCTCTTCAGGTGCCAGAACAGCACTCATGCCACCCACATGAACCAGGTAACCGGCCACATTCAAAAACAGTCCACAATGCTTGGAGAAAAGCAGAAAGAACAGATGTCCTTTCTGTCGCCCCAAGCAACTTAAATGACCAGGGTCCAATTGTGGTTTAGACTCATGTACGCTTCATATATACCTATGTACCACTGCTATTTTCCATTCTTTAGTGTCCTATGGGCAAAGTCTAACCCCCTCTTTTGTTACACAGAGCCCACTGTTAAGTACCTCATTTAAAGTTGGATGAAGGGACCTTAATGAACGAATGTGGGTTATAGGCATGACTGTTGGAATTATGTAGCGATGAGGACCAAATTATGTGGTAGAGTTGACAAAGTATGCAGCAAGGAATGACAAATTATGCAGCTTAATGTGACATCATCTGTGGCTGTATCATTTCACTATTCTATCATTTTATCACATTAACACTTGAATGCAGCGATCATCTACTGAAAGATGAGCAGTTAATCTTTGGAAGGAGTCTGCCACTGTGTGGCGTAACGGGTGGCACTTTTTATAGTAACTTTGGTCCAGTGGAGCTTGAAACAAAATCGTTCTGCTGAAATATGTAAAGTATGCAACAAATTGTGCATTATAACACTTCAGCAATCAACTTAGTGCATCATTAAACCAAGATAGAAACAAGCATTGCCAGAGCCAATATGTGAGGATCTGGGTGTATTATATGTTATGGCAATGTAGCCTTATCGTGGAATACATTCACAAAACCTTTATTGGGTCCATTCAGGTCCATTTGTAAAACTTAAGCTCAACCCTGGGTAGCTGTGGCTTCGAGCAGCAAGGCTTAGACAAAGGAACTTAATGTAAAGCACTTAACAGTACCAAACAACAAAATGAGAAAGCCACACAACACGAAAGAAACACAACACCAATTTAAAAAATAGAGTGTACTTGTATGAATTTTTAGAGTCCTTGATGATCAAAATCCACTAGAGCATTCCGGAGATACAGATTGTTAAAATTTTATCACTTTTAATTACAACTGCAAACAAGCATTGGTCAACAAAAACGTTGCCAACTATTCAAAAGTTTGAAACAGTTAGTTCGGCTACTCCGGCCCAGCTTGGGCAACCAAATCCGACAGGGAGAAGATCTAGGGGATCAGCAAGGATACTTTGGATACTAGAGCGTTTTCTAGTCCAGTTCCAGCCTTAACAGCACATATGCTATAGAGTGGTCCTGATCCTCTGTTTGCTGTGCGGTCTACAGGGGTGCCTCTGTGATGATTTCTCGGTCCACGGTGATGTGGGGTGACTTTGGCCACAGGGTCGGGGTACCTGGAAGTCCTCTTCAAGACAGTAGAAGGCCAACTGCTGCTTGGCTACCGGGTCACCGTGCAAAGTGTTTGGAGTGAAATCTGTTAGTGGGGGCTAGTGTCCCTTTTGGGTGACCAATCTGGACTCTGACGGCACTCCCGGGTCCAGCTGACTAGGGTGCAACCTTTGGCCTTCAAGGATCGGTCACTTGGGGCACCCAGCAGCAGCTAGCAGCGAATCTTCTCCCGTGGCTTGCAACTTGTCGGTTTGGGCTTCTTCAGCTCTTTTGTCCCAGGAGCTGGTTCCAAGAGGCCAGCCAACTGACCCTTGGAGTCACTGCTTCGGTCTGGGAAATGACTTTTCCCCGAGCCAGGAGCCACAAGCACAGTGCAACCTTCGCTATCCCAAAAGTGCAGCAGGTGCAGTCCAGCAAACGGTTCAGCCTCTCTTTGTACAGTACAGGGGCAGCAGGGCAGCCCTTCTTCGGTCCTCTTTTCAAATCCAGCGTGATCTAAGGTTCAGTCAGGGTGCCAAGGGTGCCATATTTATCCCGGGAAAGTGCCCAGAGGGGACAATACAGTCACTAGCCAATGGGCTACCACGTCCCCTCCTACTTTTTGATGAATTTCCAGCGGTGTGGCATCTTGCAATCCCAGAGTGCACTATTTTTGCCACTCTCAAGATGTCTGAACCTTCCCTCAACTGTGAGGAACTTGGTAACCCACCTCAGAGGTGTGGCTACCTGAGGGCTACACGTCCGCAGGAAAACCAGTCTGGGGACGAATTTTCCCTCTCTGGTCCTGTCTCCAGCTAGTCTACATGAACAAAGGGCAGCGCCTCAAGAGTGTTAGCACCATTTGCCCATCAAAAGTGGCTTCCCCTTTGAAGCTTGCCTTTTGGGATAACACCCAGATTGGCTTCCTGCAAGGGAGAAGTGACACCTCTCACTGCAGTGGGTCGTTATTGTTGCAAAGCCTGGGGGTCATTCACACTAGTCCCCAGGCGGTCCGAAAGCTGTCTGTGGGTCAGTGCCTGTATGAGGCCACTGGATCAGCTAGGACACAGAGTGGTAACTTTCTGAAAGTTGCTTTACTTTAATAGTGACATTAAATTCGACCTGGGCATCAGGTTGGGTTTAATGCCATGATTAATTTGACACCTTACAGTACCGAAGTAGGTACTCCCATTCAGAGGTTAGCCAGGCTCGGGTTCCAGTCTGTAACCCTGGATTAGCCAATCAAGCTACTAACTTTTCCACAGCAAAATAATAATCTGAGGAGTTTTGCTGCAGGGACATATATAAACATACATGTCCCACTTAATACTATACAGCTCCCTGCCTTAGGGCTCTATAGGCCTTCTGCCATTAATGGTAATGGCAAAGTCGAATTGGCAGTGTGACAACTGCCCTTCCAGTCTGCACTGGCAGGCTGGGAGCCATTTTGTACTTTGTCACACACAGGGTGGCACAAACAGTGCTGCGGCCCTGAGTGGACCCTCTGCCTTACATGCCCTTGGTACCCAGGATAGCATGTACTAGGGACTTATATGTAAGTCAGTCCTTGTCGATTGGGATATCCAATTCGACATACACTTTACAAGGGGTAAAAACACTGGCACTGAGGTCAGATTAGCAGGCCTCGGTGCACTCTCAGTCGAAAGCCAGCAGCTAGTAGTCCAAATGGGGGCAAAAAGTAGGGGGGGACCTGCAAAAAGCCTGTTTCCTTACACAATAGATGTTGCTTTGCCTGCCTTTCAGTCATTCTCTGTGTTTAGCAGAAGACTGCAAGTTATGTGGATTACGTGTGATTGATGGTGATGTTGTTGATTAGCTGGGGAATTGCTATACAGCTCAGGATCTTGAATTGTCAAAGAATGCCTTTGTTTTTACTTTTATACAAATGTCAGAAAAGTGCTATGGATGATTTTTTCCTCTGGGATGCCTGGTGGGGAGCATCTTCAGAGCAGACAACACAACATACCCTGAGGGACAAATGATTCTCCAAGATGGTGTGGGAAGAGCTTTGACCTCTTAATAGTTTCACAAATCAGATATTTACAGTCTGTCTCCAAAAATGTGTAAACAGATTTTGAGCCATGGCACTGTGGTCGTGCAATTAAAGAGTCTCCCAACCACGTCTTTTGTATATGTCGGAGGATTTAATAAAGTTGGTTTTGTCTCCAGAAAACAAAGGAATCAACAAGGAAAGCAAACAATCGAAGTCCGAAGGTTTTGGCAGGATCTTCTGTCCGTGTCTCCATCAGGTCCACTTCTCTGCCCTCCGTTAGGGTTCCCCTCCTTTCTCTCTCCTTGTCCTCGGTACAAAGAAGAAGACGTCAGGTTAATGGCTGTATCGTGATAAGGTTTCCCGTCACCACACCCACGTGCTCAGTTCAGGCTAGTCTATCTGCTGTTTCTACAGGAGTGAGGGTGCTCTTTAGCCCTGGGAACCGTGGACTACCCGAGTATCCCGTGGCCTTCCCTCCCACCACTGCTTGAAGAAATATTGAAATATCAGCACTTGCCTGAAGCGACGGCCCTCCGGGGTCGTGGCAAGGGTCGTCTCGGCCTTCTTTGCCTCTCCTGGGCCCTGAGGTATCGCTCCGTGGTCTTCCTCCGCTCTCTGCCGGTGTTCCTCGCAGTCATCTCGGGGCTCCAACATCGCCTCTTCGCCATCGCAAGAGCCGTTCTCCGCACTCTCTCTCCCTCGCTCCAGCTCGCTTCTGCTCTCTTCTTCCTGGTTGGCCGCCAGTGTCCGCCCAGCGGAGTCTCCTATTGGTCCAGGCTCCGACGTCCTCGTGACGTGCGCCTCAGCAGCTAGACCGTTCCCGTCGTGTCTTGGCTGGAAGGAAGGCGCGGCCATTGCCAAGTCCCCGTATGTCCGCGATACCGGACCACACTGCTCCTCTTCTAGGCATGGACGATCGGGCCATGTAGAAACCGGACAGCGCGAGAGGAAATCCACATTTCCTTGTAGTTTCCATGGAACGTGGTACGTCTGAAATGAGAAAGGTTGCATAGCTAGAAACCATCGCAGGATTTTTGGGTTTGTGTCTTTATGGGTAGCCAGCCACGTAAGGGGTGCATGGTCAGTAAGAAGGATGAAAGAGCGCCCCAACAAATAATATTGAAGGGCTTCCATTGCCCATTTTATTGCCAAGCATTCTTTTTCCATTGTGGCGTAATGGGTTTCTCGAGGGAATAACTTTCGACTAAGAAACAAAATGGGTCGTCGGTCCCCCTGTTGATCAGGCTGTGATAGGATGGCTCCCAGGCCTCGTCCAGAGGTATCAGTTTGGAGAACAAACACCTTAGAAAAATCAGGACACATCAATAAAGGGGCACTAGAAAGGCGTTTTTTTAACTGGTGGAAACTGTCTTCCTGGGAGGCTGTCCACAAAAAGTTCTTATTGGGATGTTGCTGGGACAAGAGATCTGTGAGGGGACTAGCTATTTCTGAAAAATGAGGGATAAAGCGGCGGTAATAGCCCACCAAACCCAAGAAGGAGCAAATCTCCTTTTTTGTAGTAGGACGAGGAATGTTTTCTATAGCCTCTAGTTTATTAAGCTGAGGTCTAATGGTACCTGCGTCAATGGTATATCCCAGATATTCTATGTGGTCGGTTGCGAGGGTTGTTTTTTTGGGGTTTAGTGTGAGCCCTGCTTGGTGTAAGGCATTAAGGACCTGACGGAGGTGGTGTAGGTGGGTTTCCCAATTCGGACTGTAGATGACTATGTCGTCTAGGTAGGCGACAGCATATTCTTGATGGGCTCTGAGTATAATGTCCGTAAGTCTCTGAAATGTGGCTGGAGCCCCATGAAGCCCAAATGGCATTACTTTAAATTGATACAGCCCAGACGGAGTGGAGAAAGCCATTTTTTCTCTGGCTGATTGTGATAGTGGTATTTGCCAATAACCCTTGGTCAAATCAATGGTGGACATTACTGTGGCTCTGCCTAGACGTTCGATCAGTTCGTCCACCCGGGGCATCGGGTACGTATCGAATTGGGAGTGGGCGTTTAGTTGTCGAAAATCGATGCAAAAACGGATGCTTCCGTCTGGTTTTGGGACGAGAACCACGGGTGAGCACCAGGCACTCTGGGAGGGCTATATAATATCAGCTCGTAGCATGGTTTCTATTTCCTGTTCAACAGCTTGTCGTCGGGCTGCTGGGATTCTATACGGTTTAAGCTTGATAACCCGCCGTGCTTCGGTCACTATATCATGGTTTATTAGGGAGGTTCGCCCTGGGTGATTGGAAACTAATCCAGGAAAACTGTCCAATAACTGTAGTACCTCCTGTTTCTGCTCAGGGGTCACTTTGAGACCCAAGTTAGGCATCTCCCTGGGTGAAAAGGGAGAGGGGTAGGGTATGATTTCTATGGGCTGGTGAAGGTTCACGTGACTTACTGGTACTTTGTCCTGTTCTGGGGGCTCTTCCCATTTCTTCAACAGGTTAATGTGGAAGATCTGTCCCACCCCCCGTTTCTGGGGGACGTCGACTTTATACGTCACTGGTGTTACTTTTTCCAGGACCTTGTAAGGACCTGACCAGGTAGCTAAGAATTTCTTTTCAGAGGTTGGTAGGAGAATGAGAACCTTGTCCCCAACATCCAGTTCCCTCAACTTGCTCCCTTTATCATAAAAGAGTTTTTGCTTGTTCTGGGCTTTTTCAAGGTTATCATGCACTTCTTCCCACAGGGTGGCTAGGGTATCTCTCAGGGACTCACTATAGGCCAGCAAGGGTTTTCCTTCGTGCTCCTCTTCGGTCCACTGCTCGGCTGCCATGTCAAGTAGGGTCCTGGGCTTTTGGCCGAACAGTAGCTCGAAGGGGGTGAAGCCGGTCGACTTTTGTTCGTGTGTAAGGATTGCGAACAAAACAAGGGGCAACTTTCTGTCCCAATCCTTACTGCCATCCGTGACTAACTTTTTTAACATGGTCTTAATGGTTTTATTGTAGCGTTCCACCAATCCATCCGTTTGTGGATGGTAAACAGCGGTACGGATTTGGCGTATTCCTAAGATCTTACACACCTCCCTCATCTGGCGGGACATGAATGGGGTGCCTTGGTCGGTTAGGATTTCTCTGGGAAATCCAACCCGGGAAAAAAACAGATCATGGCCTGTGCTACTGACGGTGTGGTTGTACTAGAAAGGGATATAGCCTCTGGGTATCGGGTGGCATAGTCAACAAGCACCAATATGTATTGGTGGCCTCTGGCGGACGGGAGTAAAGGACCCTCTAGATCCATCCCGACCCTCTGAAAAGGGGTTTCAATGATAGGAAGAGGGTATAAGGGAGCTTTCTTTAGTCCGGAGGGGTTAGTGAGCTGACATCTAGGACAGGCAGCGCAGTACTTGGCGACTTCACGATAGACCCCTGGCCAGTAGAATCTCTCGAGGAGGTAACTAAGAGTGTGTTCTTGCCCATAGTGTCCTCCCCCTGCTTTGTTGTGAGCCAGACGCAGGACCTGGGGACAAAAGGCTAAGGGGACCAGGAGTTGTTCCGTTTGACGGGGTGGTACCGCAGTTACTCTGAAGAGAAGCCAATGCTTGATACAAAAAAAGGGCCTACCTTGTTAGGGTCTTCTTGTTGAGCCTGCTCCCAGGCGTGACGCAAGGTACTGTCTTCCCTTTGTGCAGTCCTGAAGTTTCTCGGAGCGGGGGCTTCATCTGATAAGAAAAAACAGGGAGTGGAATCCTTCACCCTTAACTGATCCAACTCTCTTTCTTTACGTTTCTTGGTTTTTGTTTTGTGTCTCTTCTCTGGAGGGGCAGCAATATTAGCTTGGGAAAAAGGTACTTCTCTTAACCAACCTGTTATCTTGTTTTCCTTGGCTATGCCCACTAGATAATCATTAAAACGGGGAAGGTCCGTTCCCAATAATACCTTCTCGTCCAAGAAAGGAACCACTCCTACCTTGTGAACCCGTGGGTCCCCTCTATCTCTAAGAGTACTTCTGCCAAGGGATAATCCTGGATGTCCCCGTGTATGCAAGACACCCTTACTGTTTCCTTCTCTTTCAGCTGTTTCGGGGTATAAGGTCCCTGCTGACTATAGTATGATGGCATCCTGTATCAAGCAGGGCGTCTAACGGTCTACCATTAAGGTAGATCCTTTTCTTGTACCGTTCCCTGCTTTTTGAGAGGCCTATTTCCATGGGTTCAGCGGTTTCGGTCCTTAGGGGGCATTGTCGGGCAATATGTCCCCACTCGGCACACCGAAAACATTGAGGACCCTGTGAGGGGACAGAAGGGAGGAGGGGTGTTTTCGTCAGTGGACGAGGTGTTCCTGTTAGACGGTTTTCGCTTGTCGGAGTTGTGAACCGTTGGTTGGTTTTCCCTGGTGGGGCTGGAGGTTTTTGGGAGTGGAGCCTGAATTCCGGGGAACGGTGGTAAGCACACGCTAGGTCGATGGCAGTGGGTACAGTGAGGTTAGGATGCTGTTTTATCCAAGTACGGGTGTTTGAGGGCAATGCTTCCAGGTATTGTTCTAAATAAATGAGCTCTGTGACCTCCTCCATGCTACTTGTGGCTGGTCGTAACCAGCGGTTTCCGAGGTCCTTGATACGAAAGTACAGAGCCCTGGGATTATCCCCTGCAGTCCATTTTTCTTTCCGAAAACGTGTCCGGTAGTAGTCGGGATCGCAACCAAGTCTCTCTAGAATGGCCTTCTTGATGTCTGGATAGGGGGTTATTCCGGCCGGATTCGCCGCTTGGTTGGCTGCCTGTAGTTCTCCGGATAGAAGCAGTGCTATGTATTGGCCCCATCTTTCAGGAGGCCACATGGCTGTAGAGGCTACCCGTTCGAAGTTGGTGAAGAAGTAATCCGGGTCATCCCTTTCTTGAAACTTTTGGGGAACATTTCCTGGAACGGTTGGGTGCACGCCGGGCACTTGATATAGCATCTGTTAACCGAAGAATCGCGGTGTCCTGTATCTGTTGGTTTGCTGTAAGGATAGCAGCTTGTTCCTTCAAGGCCGTCTGAAAGGCTTCTCTTTCTTTCTGGACTTGTTGATTCTGCTGCTCCAGTACCAACTGTAGGTGTCTTTGTCCTTCTGCTAATTGCGTGACCATGGCTTCCATGGTAATGGGTTGGGTCATGGTGCCCAAGGCCCCGATCCCACTTCTGACACCACTGTGGTCGTGCAATTAAAGAGTCTCCCAACCACGTCTTTTGTATATGTCAGAGGATTTAATAAAGTTGGTTTTGTCTCCAGAAAACAAAGGAATCAACAAGGAAAGCAAACAATTGAAGTCCGAAGGTTTTGGCAGGATCTTCTGTCAGTGTCTCCTTCAGGTCCACTTCTCTTCCTTCCGTTAGGGTTCCCCTCCTCTTCTCTCTCCTTGTCCTCGGTACAAAGAAGAGGACGTCAGGTTAATGGCTGTATCGTGATAAGGTTTCCCGTCACCACACCCACGTGCTCAGTTCAGGCTAGTCTGTCTGCTGTTTCTACAGGAGTGAGGGTGCTCTTTAGCCCTGGGGACCGTGGACTACCCGAGTATCCCGTGGCCTTCCCTCCCACCACTGCTTGAAGAAATATTGAAATATCGGCACCGGGGTCGTGGCAAGGGTCGTCTCGGCCTTCTTTGCCTCTCCTGGGCCCTGAGGTATCACTCCGTGGTCTTCCTCCGCTCTCTGCCGGTGTTCCTCGCAGTCGTCTCGGGGCTCCAACAACGCCTCTTCGCCACCGCAAGAGCCGTTCTCCACACTCTCTCTCCCTCGCTCCAGGTCGCTTCCGCCCTCTTCTTCCTGGTTGGCCGCCAGTGTCCGCCCAGCGGAGTCTCTTATTGGTCCAGGCTCCGACGTCCTCATGACGTGCGCCTCAGCAGCTAGACCGTTCTCGTCGTGTCTTGGCTGGAAGGAAGGTGCAGCCATTGCCAAGTCCCCGTATGTCCGCGATACCGGACCACAAGCACATTTTTCAGTCTAGATCTATTCTGTGAAAAATATCTTTCAAGCTCATTCAGGACATTTTCATACAATGTAGAAATCTTTATTCTGATACCTAGGATCGTCTTGTCTACATTATCGTACAGCCATCACTTTATGCACTCACTCACTGATTTGAATGCATTTGGTAACTCATTTCCATCCATTAATTCACTCATCAATCCAACCTCTTACCTATTCTCCCATTCACCCAACCACACAAACTTGTTTGTGTATAAATGAGCACTTTCGGTTACAAAAGAGCCACACCAATTGGCTTTGCTCATACTGTTCTGTTAATCGCTTAGACACTGTTGTCATGATTTCCGTGTCAAGAGCACTCCAAGCCAGGCACTAGTGACATGGAGGTCGCATCAAAGAGTCAAGGGCAGGAAAACCCTCTGGTGCTGGCACCTAGGAATTCCCTTTTTTTAATTTCAGGTCGGGCTGCTGGGGAGGAGCTTCCACAGAAGCCTGAGGCTCTTTGTGTTTTTTTGTTTGTAATGACAATCAGCGCGCATGGCATGCTGATGTCATTAATGTATAAATTAAACTGAAATCAGCCTTTAGGCTCATTTTACTTTCACTTGCATCTGTGCTCAGCGGGGTATCTCGGCCCCCAGAGTACGGATTTTAATGGAGAGAAATCGGTAAAAAGGGGAGAATCTCTGCTTTCCAAAGGTAATCTTCTCTAGTGGATCCCGGCTTATGGATCACCCTCATAGCACTAGAGCCAGGGACTTATTTTTGTGAGGGGGTGGAGTCCCTTGGGCAAGTGCCAGTACTCCCACTCAAGCGTAAAACAGTCTTCCCCAAATTAACCTGAACTCAACATGCTGGTAGCTATGGCACAGAGTAAACAGGCTTAACTTATAGAAATGAGTAAAGTATTTATACAGTACCAAAACAGTAATAAAAGTGAAAATGAAAAACAAGAAGCACCAAGAAGTACAAAGCACCAATGATAGTCAATAGCCATGTTAGAACAGGAACTAGACGCAATTTGATGCTGACCCTGATGGAGCGCAGGTCAGTTGCACCAACCAAGTTCATCCTGAAGAAAAGATTTTACCTTCTGAATATAGTCTTTTAAGTCCCAATCCACCACAGGAATGCACTTCTAAAGCCCATGGGGACCTCAAGGGAGGAACTTAAAGACTTACAGAGTACCAGGTAGAGTCCAGGTCCATTTGCCACTGATCAGCTGGGCAGTTGCAGGAAAGGCCTCTTGAAGCTTGTTGTATCCATGTACTTTGACCAGGAGGTTAGCCTTATGACCCTTGGAGCTCACTTCTTTTTCCTGTGTACAAGAGAGAGAGCAGGGCCAGTCCTCCAGTGCCCTTCTTAAGTTGCAGAAAGCAGGTTCAGTCCTCTTCTGATGTTCCTCAGGTTCAGGAGTGCTCTGAAGTGGGTGCATGAAGATGCCACATTTATGCCATTTATGAACAATCGTGTGTAGATGTCACCCCGGGAATGCCCTAAACAATGAGGTAAGGTTTTCGGGGGCTAACCCTACCTACTGTGGGCATTTTTAAGATGGCCAAAGTCTTTAGTAACACTAAACTTGGGCTTTGAGGGCTTGGCTGTGTGTATGGAGTTTACTATGGCAATACTAGTGTCCGCCCACATTTAACAGTAAAATTTATTTTGAGACAATTGATGTGCACACAGTGGCGTAGGTAGGCCTCAGGCTGCCCGTGGCGGCCTCTGTGTTTGCCGCCCTCGCGGCGTGGGGGGGTGCGGCCGAATTTTTGCGGCCGCGGCCGATTCTTGCCTTGCGACGGCCGCAGGTTAGAGCGGGGGGAGGGGGGCCGGCTGCCGCCCAAAAACTCGTGCCGCCTGGGGCGGTCCGCCCCCACCGCCCCCCCCTAGCTACGCCAGTGTGTGCACACAACAATCTCAGAGACAGAAGTCTGGTGTAACAAAGCTGAGCTTTTAGCAACCGGACAGTGGATACACACAAATTGTTTTGCCATCCTGTTTCTCTCATTTGAAGTGTGCCCAGAGTGCTATATGTACACCCAGTATACCTGTCAAGCAGGCTTTGGCGCTGTAATGTCAAATAGAGGCCCACTGTGATTGGGGCCTGTCTGACTGATGGGACAAATCAAGGGTCCTGCCCAAGTGTCAGCTAACATTTCCCTGTAATAGGGGATGCTTCTTTGAAAAACACCCCTAGTGTCATATGAAAAACCCTTGCACACCTTTCAAGCAGGAAGTGACATTCGAGCAGGATTTGACACTTTAATGTCAAAAAGGGCTCTCACAGCCCCATCCAACATATTCTGTCAGTTTCAGATGGGGTATCCTTGTCCATTCAGGTCAGCCTATTATTTTCTCCTGCAAGCAAGTTCATACTTCATTCACGCCTATTCAAATGCTAATTACTGGCTGGCAGAATTGGGAGAGCAAATGCAGATTTAGCTTCCAGGGTCTTCAGGCAAGATACAGGTGACTTTATAAAAGTTCTATTTCCAAAACATTTCTTAGAAATCTGAATTCACCAGTGAATTGGACTGGTAATCAACATTTCAAAAAGTCAAAAAATGTAATTTGTAGCTGTTTCCTTGCCGGAGATAACATTTGTTAAACATAATATTTTATGCCAGTGCTTTCCTATGGAACAGTCAACCCTGCTACAGTAAAAATAGCTTTTAGGGCATTTTCACTGTAAGTTTATGTTTAACATTAAACTTTATCATAGAAATGGGGGATGCACACCCTCTTCAAACACAATTCATCCTGTTTGTTTGGTCATTCGCCGATGCGTGCTCACTGGTGAAGTACCTTGCCCAAATGGCACTTGGATTGAAATTAATCATTATTATTGGGGTGACATTCCACCCCAAAACCAATGGCACAGCCTTATGTGACTTCTTCAAATTTTGTACCGTCTTTTTAACCCATTTTATTCCAATTAATCAGCTGTTTAATTCCGTCTTTCACTTTAGTCCAGTATATTCCACACACAGGGTAATGCAATTTTCAAAAGTTTCTCATATTCAAGATGTGCCCATCCGGACCTCTCTTCAAGAATACGTACAAGCGCGTTGTTCATCCAAAGCAGTTTTTATTAAAAACCCAATGCATTTCGGGCTGCTGGGGCCCTTCGTCAGGGGTAA
Organism: Calotriton arnoldi; assembly: GCA_963921515.1. Classification (NCBI taxonomy): domain Eukaryota; kingdom Metazoa; phylum Chordata; class Amphibia; order Caudata; family Salamandridae; genus Calotriton; species Calotriton arnoldi. Next base: position 862,044 of record CAWUFW010006096.1, on the reverse strand, counting down.
CTACTGATCCAGCGCTATCAATAACATTTCTTCTCCTCTAGGCATTGACGTCCAGGTTGGGAAACACTCTTCTTCACAACTATACCAATATGACGGTGGGGCCCATAACACCGCATAAACATTTCACTCACTCATATATTCCCTGGAACTCGTCCGCCTTTACTTAGGAGAAAAAGTTAATGAGTTGCTGGAAGGAGACGGAATACCTTTTTAAATCAACATGATAATTCTCAAACTTCTAAGGTATTCCGCTCATTGGTCGATGGACCAACTAGTAGGAATCAGTTGATGGTGATTAAGACCAGCTCAATCACTATAAACTTTTAAACATTTACAATTATTATTGAGCTAAAGAACCACAGACTCGTAAATTTAATTATAATATAGTTTATCTAATTTTATAAGCATGAATAAATTCAGTTTTATTAATCGAATCAATACATTTATTATCATTATAAGAATAAATTGAAATTGCAATGCATACCCTTTTTGATGGAAAAATAAAGTTCGTCACAGCTGTTAAATTCAGATCCCAGCATAGAACTCCCAAAAACTGACTGTCTGTCCTGCTAAACAGGCCTCCTCGACGGACTACCTAACAGGTTTTCCGCCACAATCTCGTTCTTTCTCAATCAAAATTAAGAATAAAAGATTAATCGTATTAAAATATAAAGGCCTATAAGAAAATAGCAGTGGCTTCTCCAGCGTCAGCGTCCAGTGCTCAATAAAAATATGTAAAAAGCAGCGCTCCTCCTACTTCATAGTAGGTCCTCTTATACCCTAATACTAGCTTACTAAACAGAAATGTTACATTTTGGGGGCAAGATTCACTCTAATTGGTCCATTTGAGGGGTGGCATACATCTCATTATTACCCTCCTTGCTCAAACCAGTTCCAAAGAATGTTCATAACTTTGTCCTTTCTCAAGGGTTCAGGACATTACCAATCCAATTGACAGTCTTTATTTGTATCTTCTTTCAGATACTTTATTTTAAACAGTTCATTGTCCATTCACGAATGCACTGCTGGTTCTCACACTTGTTCACCAAGTCCCCCTTTGGCACACGCTTGAGTAATAAGGTCATCACAACCTTGATCTCTCTTCCATCCTAGGCTTTGGAAATAACCACGTGATGCATTAGTTCACAGCTTTTTCTTCCGCTTGGAAGCCATCTTGCGCAAGCGCATTCTAGCTTGTTTGCCTCAGCAGCCAATTTTACAGCACGGCCTAGCAGGCCTGAGCGAACTATCATGGAAATAAACAGAAAATAGTTAAGAATAAAGAAAATAAGCCTTTTCGTTTCCCTCCCGTCATTCTACGTACCCCAGTTAGGTGTTACCTAGAAAAGCGACATATAAAGCTATTTCTTACTTACCAACCACTTTCTTTTGCCACCATACAATTCTCTACGTAGCACAAATCATGCAATATTATTCTAATTAATACGCATATCTTTATGTTATCGTTATTTACATTAACAATGGTAAGTAAATTAGTTTGCACAGATACTGCATGTTAGCAAAAACACTTAAGGAAAACATACGTTGTTGGTTATTTCACTGAAACAAACAATTGTATTAATTATTATTATTAATATTAGGGGGTTCAAAATTTTCTCATTTACCTTGCTCCATCAATTCCCCCCTTTGGTGATTTTTAATATCACCACAAAAACCCATGTCATACCAATTTGTCAGATAGCATATTTCTTGTCCATTTGCTTTTTGTTAGTTTTACACAACTGTATCCCTTTCATCTTGTCTTTTTGTTTTCTTATACATGCTTTCTTTCAGTTCTTCCAGTTCTATTTCACCTATTTCTCGCTCTCTTTCTTTATTTATCTTATTTTCTCTTTCTATTTTGTTTTGTCTTTTTCTTCTTTTGATACATATAATGACAAATCTCACACAATAATACTACTAATATTATTATTGTCGCTGCTATCATAACTTTCCCTATAATCAAACTACTTATTTTAGTAAACCAATTTGATACAGAGGAAAAACTCTTACCAAGTTTCTCCCAGGCATTTTCAACCTCCAGTGGAACAAGTTCTTTGTGCAAATTTGTAATATTCTTTATATACTTTTGTATGTTTTCACTTTTATCTGGAATGTAAGTGCAACAGTGTTGAACTTTCAGCATTCCACAGACTCCACCCTCTTTTGCCAAAAGAATGTCAAGGGCAAGTCGATTTTGCATCACCATAGCTCTCATGGCAACCATCTCGGTATTTACCATCAAGAACCCTCCAGCAGTATCTGTAGATAAACGATCTACTACTGTGGATAATTTCTGAATTTTAAATGCATTCAAAGATATTCCCACTGCTGGTATCAATGCTCCAAAAATATCACCCACTATTTCTGAAAAACTTTCCCTCTTTCTTCGTGTGGATGTTTTACCCATCTCGTGTGTTCCTTTTTCTTCTCTATCTACATGAAAAATCTTTGGAAAGACCAGGCCTAAGTAGCACGTCCCATACCATGGTCCGGCAACCTGTAATAAGCTCTGTTTCCGCAAATATAATAGATCCCAGGAAATATTGGATCTTTTCCCCCTTTGAATCCCCAACCTCCTAAAATTTTATAATTGTCTTGACAATTACTGGAACCCACGAAATAGTTGTCATACCTTGTTTTATTTCTACTAATGCACAACCTTCCCTGTTGGGGCCAATCCAAAGTCATAGCTACATTTGTCTTCTTCTTATCATTATTTTCTTCTTCAAATGTCCACACAGGTGTTTTTGTCTCTTCTTCCTCTATTACTTTTCTCTGAAATGTTATCCTTCTGGTTTCAACCATTTCTAAAAACTCTTTTTCCTCCTTTCTTAACTCACAGGTAAGGTTGTGTTTAACTATGTCAGCTAACGAAAGAACTTTATTTTCTAAGAAAAACTCTCCAAACGTCCTTGCTTCTTTCACCCTGTTTAGTTCTGATACTATAGGAATCTTTGCAAAAATCTTATCTATATCGGTATAATAATATTCTAGCCTTCCTGTTCTATAAAATAGACTAGCTAAAACACTACATGTTATTCCATACGTCAAAGGAAGGTGATGATAAGTCACACCTTCTGCAACAGACGCAGGCAATTGCATACAAACATAGCAATCTCTCACATCCATTGTTTCTACATATTCATATAATAATTTGGTGAAAACATTTTTTGAAAAATCAGTTATTGATCTATCTTTATGTAACTCTACACTATCTTTTAATATGGCTGTTTTCTGCATGTTAGCTTCCTTTTCCTTTTCTGTGTTATTTTCTGATATGGATGTTTCTTCTACAGCTAATCTAATTGGAATAGTGATTGCTAAAATAAACCATACGGTCATTAATAATCCTGTACAAAAGAAGCACATCTTACACCATCTACGTAAGAACTCACATCTACATGTTCTATTTTTGGTATCTACCATCTTGTTCTATTGTCTATAAATATATATATATACAGAAAATGTGTCACCACACCTCAGAAATGACGTCTTAGCCACCCTACGTTCTCACTTTGTCTCGTTTTGGTACTTTCTTTAGTTCTTTTCAGAACTCTTTCCTGTCAAATTCGGGGTTTTGTCCAGTTCGGTAGAAATTTCTTTCAAATTTCTTTTAAACTTGTTGCACTTCACCTTCACCCATTAAGTTGTAGCTTTGTTCAGGGTTCTCGTGAGTGATTTCTTCTTCTTTGATGTCAGTCAACGCAATGTATAGCCATTCAGGTGATTTATATTTCAGATTTGCTTTCTTCACTCTTTTTGTTTTCTGCAAGTGTTTTCCACCTTGTTTTTCTTGTTCCTCTTGACTTGTTATTTCATTTACTTGTTCTGCATTCTTTCCATTTGAAGTTTATGATCTTGTATCTCAATCTTCTAACTTCGTGGGGCCAATTATCTCCTTTTCTCGGCCTTTTCGGTTCACTTTCTTTTTCTTCTCTTTCTGCTCTCCAAGTTCTCTTTCTTGTTTCTAGTGCCTGTTTTCTTTCTTCTCCACTCTCTTCTGATTCTGTTTCAGACCTTTCTTTATTGTCTCTTATCTTGAACTTTATTATTTCACTCCTTTCAACTAGTTCTGATCCTCTTTGTGCTTTTCTTCTTTGTTCACCTACTTCTGTCCCTCCTCGAGGTTCTTCCGTATTCGCGTCGACCTCTCTATCTGTTTCTATATTTCCCTGTTCCTTTTTTCGCCGATCTGTCCCTATTACTCCTTGGGATTCTTCCGATTCTTCTATCTCTCTAGTTGAAACTATCCCTTCTTCATCTATTAGAATAATTTCTGAAGGATATTTACCATAACTTGTACTTGGTTGCTCACTATTGCTGTCTTTTTGCTCAGTTTCTTCGTTTATGATATCAGTCTTCCAATCCTTTTTCAGACTTTCATCACAATCTGAGTGATCTGTATCAGACGCTGAACTGGTGTCTGATATTTCCAGATGTCGACTTACAGGTCGATCTTCAAGTTCTGAACCCTCGCTATTTCACTATCTCCTTCTGTCGTTGAACTTGTACTTGGGTCTCCCAGATGTAGACTTTCAGGTTGATCTTCAAGTTCTGGAACCCTGTTCGTTTCTTCTTCTGCATCGGATGCTGAACTGGTATCAGATATTTCCAGATGTCGATTTACAGGTCGAATTTCAGGATCTGGGATTCTGATGGTGTGGCTGGCATGTACCCAGTGTTTCACTCCTGCACATTTGACTGCAGTTGTTGTTACCAGGATCACTTGTCGTGGTCGGTCCCAACGGGGAACCAAACAGTTTCTTCTTCTGTGGACTTTTATGCGGACCCAGTCTCCTGGATTCAAATCATGAGCTGGTTTTCTTTCGAGAGTGGTCGCATCCGGTCCAACCTGATGAAACACAGAACGTACCACATCAGCCAATCCTTTGCAATAATCCAACACGAGATCATCAGTTATAGTCAGCAGTTTGTTGACAGGTACATGTGCTTGTCTCATTGCTCGTCCCATGATTATTTCGTGGGGACTCAGACCTGTCTTTCTTTCAGGTATGCTTCTGATAGTCATTAAAACCAATGGCAAAGCATCTGGCCATTTGAGTCCTGTGGCTTGACACATTTTCCCTAACCTGTTCTTTATTGTTCCATTCACTTGTTCTACTACTCCAGAAGCCTCTGGTCTGTATGCACAATGCAGTTTCTGTTTAATGCCAAGTGCTTCACATATCAATTGAATTAATTCGTTCTGAAAATGTGTTCCTCTATCTGTTTCAATTGTTACTGGAAAACCATACCTTGGAATGAATTCTCTCAGCATGAGTTTTGCTACTGTAATTCCATCATTTCTTCTGGTCGGGTAGGCTTCCACCCAACGAGAGAACAAACAGACGACTACAAGAACATATCTTAGTCTATTGCTTGGGGGCATTTCGATAAAGTCCATCTGCATTCTCGTGAAAGGACCTCCTTCTCGTCCTATTGTTCCTAGACTCACGACTATCTTCCTTCCTGGATTTATTTGTTGACAAACTAGACATCTTTGACAAAGACTCTCAGCTATGACTCTGAATTTTGGGTTATACCAGGTTTGTCTGAAAAGTCTGATCATTGCATCCCTTCCGATATGAGCTTGTCCATGGTACATCTGTGCCATGTCAGAAATCATGCTATCAGGCATAACTGGTCTTTCGTCTCTGTAAACCCAAACATCATTTTCCTCCCTTTTCCTGCTTCCTGCTTTTATCCAGCTATCTTTTTCTTTATCATCTGCTGCTTCCTGTAATTGTCTCACCTCATCCCATGTCTCGACAGGGTTAGTAAAAAGCAAAGGACACGAAACATGCTCTCTTTCCCTGCCTCGGTTCAATGAGACTACATTTTTGGCACAATACTGAGCTATTTCATCGGCAAACTTGTTGCCCACTGTTATGTAGTCTTCCCCATTTTTGTGTGCATTGCACTTCACCACTGCAATCTGTTTAGGCAGCTGTATCGCCTCAAGCAACCTTTTCACAAACTCACCATTTCTGATTGGAGTTCCTGCAGATGTCAAGAAACCTCTCTGGGACCAGATCTGCCCAAAATCATGCACCACTCCGAAGCCATATTGGCTATGCGTGATTACTGTGATTCGGACATTCCTTCCCAGTTTGCATGCCTGAATTAGAGCAACTAGTTCAGCCCCTTGGGCAGAACGTATTCCTCTCAAACAAGATGCTTCCATTACGGCAGCTACTGTACATACTGCATCTGCTGCACTCAAAACACGTTCTTAAACATGAGCCATCCACAAACAGTACATAATCTGATTCTTTTAAAGGCTCATCTTTAATATCAGGTCGCGGTTTTGTGCAATACTCGAGTACATTCAGGCAATCATGGTCAACTTCATCCATGTCTATCATATTCTCCTCATCCGGCAATGATGTCGAAGGATTTACATTTGTGCATCTGTCAATGGTTACATTGTCTGCACTTAAAATCACTTTTTCATACCTAGTCAGCTGACTATGTGTCATGTATTGAGTTTTGGTCCTTGTCAAAAGAATTTCCACAGAATGAGGAACATATACTCTCAATGGATAACCCATCACAATGCCTTCACTCTGTTCCAGACTCACGCAAGTAGCAGCTACTGCTTTCAGACATCCAGGCAACGCTTTTGCTACCGGGTCTAAAACAGCTGAAAAATACGCAATAGGTCTTTTCATGTTTCCATGTCTTTGCACTAAGACTGAAAACGCACACCCATCTCTCTCACTACAATACAGCTCAAAATCTTTTTCATAGTCAGGCATTCCCAGTGCCGGAGGTTCACATAGTTTCGTTTTTAATTCTTTAAGCGCCTTCATTTCTTCATCATTCAATTCAAATGGATCTTTAACATCCTTTTTTGTCAAACGCTGTAATGGTTTTGCAATTAATGAAAATCCACTTATCCATTGTCGACAATATCCAACCATTCCCAGGAACATTCTTACCTCTCTTTGTGTCATTGGGGCTCTCATTCCTTGAATTATTTTTATTCTTTCGGTCGTTACTTTTCGCACTCCCTTTTCAATCTTATGACCTAAGTATTGAACCTCCTGTTGACAAAATTGTAATTTTGATGGGGACACTTTATGTCCTCCTTATGCTAAATGGTTCAGCAAAGCAATTATGTCGGTAACACATGCTTCCTTTGTTTTTGATGCCACCAATAGGTCATCAATGTACTGAACCATCACAGATTTTTCGGGCATTTTCAAATCTTCCAATGATTTCTTTAGGATCTGATTAAAGATTGAGGGGCTTTCTGTATACCCCTGAGGAATTCGGCACCATGCCAAAATACGCTCTCCAAACCTAAATGCAAATAATGGCTGGCTATCTGAATGTAATGGGATAGAGAAAAATGCATGGCACAAATCAATGACAGTGTACCATTCCGCTTCATGTGGAATCTGATACAGAATTACATCAGGGTTTGGTACAATTGGACAACAAGGAACAACGATTTTATTGACCTTTCTCAAATCTTGCACTATTCTATATGTTCCGTTCGGCTTTTTCAGTCCCATTATAGGCGAATTACATGGACTGCTCATTATTTCTCTCAGAATTCCTTGTTCAATCATTTTGTTTATTACAGGTGTTATTCCTTCAATTATTTCTGGCGTCAATTTATACTGTGGAGTATTTGGGTAATTTGTTCTTTCTTTAACAGAAATTTTAACAGGGTCTACTCCTTTCATTAACCCTATACCTTCACTCGTAAAATCCCACACTTCTTGTTTCACTGTTTCTTTTAGTTCAATTGGGATTTTCTCTACATCAAACACAGGAAATAAATCATTCACTTCTGACTCTAAATTCACCATTGTCATTTTATACAGTACATCTTCATCGGGGGTCTGAAATGCAATTCCATCTGGAGTACAATAGATGGTGCAATTCATTTTGCAGAGTAGATTGCGTCCTAATAAATTCACAGGACTGCAATTACACACCACAAATCGGTGCATTTCTCTGAATGGTCCAATCTTTACCTCTACTAATTTGGTAAGAGGCGCTTTAATCTGCTGATTTGAGACACCAATGACTTGGATATGTTCACCTGAGAGAGGAAGGTTTGGAATTTCCACTGATCTAACAGTAGAACGGGTAGCTCCAGTGTCCACAAGGAATGTTACATTTGCACCATTCACTTCTCCATCCACAAATGGACCTGCTTGATCTACCTCTAGAGTTGCGCCAAGCACGCACTCTTCCTCCTCTCCTAGGCACCGTCATAAACTTTCATCCGACTCATTCCCATCCTGTCGTAACCAATACTGCGATATTGCAGCTGCGCGCGGCAATTGTGTTACCTGCTCTCCTCCGTAGAATCCTGTCTCTGCACTGTATCTTTGTGGATTTACACTCTTGGGAAGTGGTGGTTGAGGCACCTGACTCTGCTGAGTAACTACCTGCGGTTGCTGCAGCTGTTGGTAACTCACCTCACTCTGCACCTGTGGATTTAATGATTGATTTTCCGCATTAGCTTTTGGAGGGAATTTACACTTGTTTCTCCAATGCCCTAACTTTCCGCAATTGTGGCATGGCCACTTTTTCTTTGCCTCTTCTATACTCATTTGGCCTTTTCCTTTACCTATATTCGGTTTGGATTTAGTTTGTCCTGCCTCATTAGCCTGATTATTCAGTTGAGCTTCTTGTTTCTCTGCAACTTTCACTTGTGCCCACATCGCTTTCTCTTTTAATTTACGTTGTCTACATTCAATGTCATCACTGCAATATTTAGCATACCTAAAAACTTCACCCACTGTGCTGTTCTGCCAACAGATCATATGCTGTTTGATCATCTCACTTATCTCTGGTTTTAACCCATAAACAAATCTATATACAAAATGACTCATATCTTTCTCATTTAAAGTCTCATAGCCACTATACTGTTTGAAAACCAGAAGTAGCCTCTCGTAATAGGCATGTACAGATTCCTTACTTTCCTGTGTGGTTCTATCAATTTTTACCCAATAAGTTTCTTTGGGTGGAATTTTGTTTTTCAAAAAGGTAATAACTCGGTCGTATTTCCTCATAACTTCTGGTCCTGGCGCTCCTGTTTTTGCATCTCTTGGGTATTCTACAGTTGGCCAATCAATGGTAATCTTACACTCTGTCCATAAATCAGCTGGTACTACAATGTCAAATAATCCATCCAAATCTACCCACAACACCTTCGAAACCTTAACAAACCTTTCCACTTGTCTGTACCATTCTACAGGCTTTTCTCTCAATTTTGGGAAGTCATTAGTAAATGACAGTATATCTTGTCTGAACCAAGGGACATGCACATAACTACCTCCTGGAGTTTCTCTCATCGGATACTCCCTTACAACTGGTTCTTTGTCTGTCACCGCAAAAGCCAAAGACGCATTATCGGTCGTTTTCTCATTCCTTTTAGTCCACCTGCTTCTCCATCTGTCCACATCACCCCATTTTCTCAACAAAACAATCAATTCTTTTATTTGGGTTAACCGTCCTGATGTGTTCAAGTTTTCTATATCTTTCTCGCAAAAATCTACCCTATATGGTTTCTGCAAACTCCTCACCTTTACAAATTCTACTCCTAGTTCATTCGCTACCTCCTCTAATTTGTCATGCAAATTTCTAGCTCTCCATGTAATACTTTTACACAAAAACATAATCTCATCATCCTGATATGTTTTTAATTTTTCTGTACCAATAGTCCCTAAAATTAATTCTTCCATGTCTATTTTTAGCCTAATTACATCTAGTGGTTTTGGTTCTGTCTCTTTCTTTTGCAGGGTTTTCATCCATTCATTCAATTCATCTGGAGTTGGACCTACAGGTGTACTATTTATTTCTACCCAATTTCTACTCCTCTCTGGTGTTTCTGATGCTGACTCAGTTCCCATAGGAATCCTCCTAAACTCGCTCTCATTTATCGTCAAATTTGTTGGTGGGCTCGGTCTATATGAGCTGACCAAATTTCTCACTCCTTCATTTTCTAGTTTCCTTCTTTGCAAATTTGAATTCATGGGAATGACTAAAGAATGTTCATCTATTTTCTGATTCTCAAAAACTGGTATTACTGGACCTATTGTTACTGGTACAGTTACGGCTTCCATATTCATTGTTAATTCTCTTATTTTCTCATTCAATTCTCTCGTGGTTTTTGCTAATTCGGTTGTATTGTCACTTTCAACCTTTTCGCTTTGTGGGGTTTTCAACTGTTCTTGTGACCTATTTATTTCGTATCTTCATTCTGGACTTTTATTCCTCCCAGTTTCCATTGGCGGTGCATTTGGTGTCACCACCGCAGAATTCTGTTGGTATGGAGGTGGGTTTCGATTTAAAATATCTTCCAGCAATTCATCCTCTGTCTTGCTACAACCATACCCGTATCTTTCAGTAGCTATATGTTTCTTTTTCTCTGTACACTTTCCTCTCGCTTCCTCTTCAACGGTAAAGGCTGGAAACAAACCTCCGGTCATATTAGCATATCTCCAACGCTTTATTCTATCCTCATGATTCACTCCCCACAGTCTTCCAGGAACAAAATCATGATTCTTAACTCCTCTGAATCTCTCTCGTTCATACATCTCATCTTCCCATTCACTCAACGCTTCAAACTGTGTTGGTCTAGGTCTTGGCTCAAGCTTCGTCATTTTCTCTCTTAAATTCCGAAGTACAGCTACGCTAAATGAACCATTCTCGGGAAAGGCTAATACTCCATCATTTTGAGTATACTTAGTCCAATTTCCTAACCAAATGCAAGTATGATAACCATATTTCAGCATCATATGCGAAGCTGGTGTTTTCGGCGGAGGAATTACCTGTCCCTCTCTAGTCACTACCTTCTTGTCTTTCTTAAAGAAGTTCTTAATTTTCGCCATCCATGACGGTTTCTCTCTACAACATTCATAATAAGCCATATTTCACGATTTCTTTCCCTTCTGCAAGCTCGTAACTCTGCTCTGTTCCTTATGTGCTATTCGGACCTATCCCAGCGCATCTCACACCAACGCACCAATTAGAGCGTTTTCCGTGTTTCTATTGCACTGGCCAATCCCAGCGCGGTCTTTTGTCTACGTCAGTTCTGCTCCTGACCCCTCCTTTACAAATTTTATCGGCAATTCTTTTTCTTGACTAAATCTTATTAATTACAACATAAAACACATTTCCATTGTCCGTTTTCGCTGAACAAAAGTGATAGTTTTACTCTATCATACAAGAATACAGTTTTGTTCGATAAGTGTAGCACTTCCCTCTACCTTACCCTTCTTTCAAGCAAGGGGTAAACCCGTTTCTCTGGGGATAAAACACATGTGAGACTACACTGCTCCTGAGAATTAAGGCCAGAGTTTCACAAGAACACCGGTTGCTATTTCATTCACACACCTCTTATACGGAAATTGTCCCTATCATAACACAACCTGTGTTATCACCATTTTGAAAACCTAGACAATGCACTATTCCATGTGACTTCTCTTGCCACACGTGTCCACTTCCTACTTCCCGGAAGCTTCAAAATTTCCGACTTACATATAACATAACGCGACTCAACATAAAGTGTTAGACATGAAATAATCAATAATCAATAATCACCAAACTAATCTATAGTAACCATCCTCTGCTACCAAGAAATCTGATCCAGCGCTATCAATAAAATTTCTTCTCCTCTAGGCATTGACGTCCAGGTTGGGAAACACTCTTCTTCACAACTATACCAATATGACGGTGGGGACCATAACACCGCATAAACATTTCACTCACTCATATATTCCCTGCAACTCGTCCGCCTTTACTTAGGAGAAAAAGTTAATGAGTTGCTGGAAGGAGACGGGATACCTTTTAAATCAACATGATAATTCTCAAACTTCTAAGGTATTCCGCTCATTGGTCGATGGACCAACTAGTAGGAATCAGTTGATGGTGATTAAGACCAGCTCAATCACTATAAACTTTTAAACATTTACAATTATTATTGAGCTAAAGAACCACAGACTCGTAAATTTAATTATAATATAGTTTATCTAATTTTATAAGCATGAATAAATTCAGTTTTATTAATCGAATCAATACATTTATTATCATTATAAGAATACATTGAAATTGCAATGCATACCCTTTTTGATGGAAAAATAAAGTTCGTCACAGCTGTTAAATTCAGATCCCAGCATAGAACTCCCAAAAACTGACTGTCTGTCCTGCTAAACAGGCCTCCTCGACGGACCACCTATACAGGTTTTCCGCCACAATCTCGTTCTTTCTCAATCAAAATTAAGAATAAAAGATTAATCGTATTAAAATATAAAGGCCTATAAGAAAATAGCAGTGGCTTCTCCAGCGTCAGCGTCCAGTGCTCAATAAAAATATGTAAAAAGCAGCGCTCCTCCTACTTCAGAGTAGGCCCTCTTATACCCTAATACTAGCTTACTAAACAGAAATGTTACATTTTGGGGGCAAGATTCACTCTAATTGGTCCATTTGAGAGGTGGCATACATCTCATTATTACCCTCCTTGCTCAAACCAGTTCCAAAGAATGTTCATAACTTTGTCCTTTCTCACGGGTTCAGGACATTACCAATCCAATTGACAGTCTTTATTTGTATCTTCTTTCAGATACTTTATTTTAAACAGTTCATTGTCCATTCACGAATGCACTGCTGGTTCTCACACTTGTTCACCAAGTCCCCCTTTGGCACACGCTCGGGTAATAAGGTCATCACAACCTTGATCTCTCTTCCATCCTAGGCTTTGGAAATAACCACGTGATGCATTCGTTCACAGCTTTTTCTTCCGCTTGGAAGCCATCTTGCGCAAGCGCATTCTAGCTTGTTTGCCTCAGCAGCCAATTTTACAGCACGGCCTAGCAGGCCTGAGCGAACTATCATAGAAATAAACAGAAAATAGTTAAGAATAAAGAAAATAAGCCTTTTCGTTTCCCTCCCGTCATTCTACGTACCCCAGTTAGGTGTTACCTAGCAAAAGCGACATATAAAGCTATTTCTTACTTACCAACCACTTTCTTTTGCCACCATACAATTCTCTACGTAGCACAAATCATGCAATATTATTCTAATTAATACGCATATCTTTATGTTATCGTTATTTACATTAACAATTGTAAGTAAATTAGTTTGCACAGATACTGCATGTTAGCAAAAACACTTATAAGGAAAACATACGTTGTTGGTTATTTCACTGAAACAAACAATTGTATTAATTATTATTATTAATATTATGGGGTTCAAAATTTTCTCATTTACCTTGCTCCATCACTACAAATAACAATAAAACATGCATTACAAATCCATTGACAAAAATGTATTATGCAACGACATTTAAAACATTCATGTGAGAATTAGCTGCTTCTCAGTCCTCCATAATCGTCACAATCCTAATCATACAGTTGGCAATATAATTACACCCCATTGTACAGTAGCAAGAACCTTTAACAAAATACAATCCCACTTCTTTTCATCTATCACACTTTCACGTTACTCTCCCCTATTGCCCTAAACACACTCTTCTCCTCCCCAATTGTAACGTCATCCTTTCCTCTGTATATTAAACCCTCCTATTAAGCGCAGAAATACCCTCAAGTCTCTTCCCCTCTCATGTAAACCTGTCCAACTCTACCCCCCTCACTATATCCCACCTTTCCTTAACCTTTGATACACACCCTCGTTGTACTTGTCTAAGCTGTGCGCTTCGCACTGCACATTTTCCATCTTCATGCTGGCAACCGTTTTTTTTATTTTTAAACAGCCACTGTTTTTCACACGCTGCTGACAGCCACCTAATTCCTATCCCATCCTCACTCTCATTCACCCCAATTCCAATACCCTATAACCTCTATTATTTGCTGCGCTGCTTGTTATCTACAAACCCTAACTCACGTACCTGCTAAAAACCATCCGTCCTAGAATCTCTTCCACGAAAGGATTTCACGTTACTTTCATCCGCCAGTATTTAAACCCCACACCTGTGTTCAGAACCCTCCCACTATGCTAATCACTAATCAACCGCCCTTGTGACCCTCTCTCACTACAAATCCTGCCCTCGATTCTTAACTACTACAGTACCCATAATGCAATATGTCAGCTTGATGTAACATCACAGTACTCTTTGTTAAAAATCCATGTTCATGACTTTTAAATGCAGCTTCCACATATCAACCTCGTTCTAAATGTCAAACATACGCTGCAAATGTTTTACCATTCATTAGGAGCCTCTCAATTAAAAAATGCTAGGTGAACGAGATGTTCCGCCTAGTGTGTGGATGATACCGCTATTCCCAAAATTCCAACTTTAGTCCAATCTCTGATGTGGGTGCAAACCCCGGTGCGGGCAAAGTTCATGTATACATCATAGAAATGGGGGATGCACACCCTCTTCAAACACAATTCATCCTGTTTGTTTCATCATTCGCCGATGCGTGCTCACTGGTGAAGTACCTTGCCCAAATGGCACTTGGATCGAAATTACATCATTATTATTGGGGTGACATTCCACCCCAAAACCAATGGCACAGCCTTATGTGACTTCTTCAAATTTTGTACCGTCTTTTTAACCCATTGGTTTTGGGGTGGAATGTCACCCCAATAATAATGATGTAATTTCGATCCAAGTGCCATTTGGGCAAGGTACTTCACCAGTGAGCACGCATCGGCGAATGACCAAACAAACAGGATGAATTGTGTTTGAAGAGGGTGTGCATCCCCCATTTCTATGATGTATACATGAACTTTGCCCGACCCGGGGTTTGCACCCACATCAGAGATTGGACTAAAGTTGGAATTTTGGGAATAGCGGTATCATCCACACACTAGGCGGAACATCTCGTTTACCTAGCACTTTTTAATTGAGAGGCTCCTAATGAATGGTAAAACATTTGCAGCGTATGTTTGCCATTTAGAACGAGGTTGATATGTGGAAGCTGCGTTTAAAAGTCATGAACATGGATTTTTAACAAAGAGTACTGTGATGTTACATCGAGCTGACATATTGCATTATGGGTACTGTAGTAGTTAAGAATCGAGGGCAGGGTTTGTAGTGAGAGAGGGTCACAAGGGCGGTTGATTAGTGATTAGCATAGTGGGAGGTTCTGAACACAGGTGTGGGGTTTAAATACTGGCGGATGAAAGTAACGTGAAATCCTTTCGTGGAAGAGATTCTAGGACGGATGGTTTTTAGCAGGTACGTGAGTTAGGGTTTGTAGATAACAAGCAGCGCAGCAAATAATAGAGGTTATAGGGTATTGGAATTGGGGTGAATGAGAGTGAGGATGGGATAGGAATTAGGTGGCTGTCAGCAGGGTGAGAAAAACAGTGGCTGTTTAAAAATGAAAAAAGCGGTTGCCAGCATGAAGATGGAAAATGTGCAGTGCGAAGCGCACAGCTTAGACAAGTACAACGAGGGTGTGTATCAAAGGTTAAGGAAAGGTGGGATATAGTGAGGGGGTAGAGTTGGACAGGTTTACATGAGAGGGGAAGAGACTTGAGGTATTTCTGCGCTTAATAGGAGGGTTTAATATACAGAGGAAAGGATGACGTTACAATTGGGGAGGAGAAGAGTGTGTTTAGGGCAATGTTTAATTAAAGCGGGAGTTACTGGGAGAGTAACGTGAAAGTGTGATAGATGAAAAGAAGTGGGATTGTATTTTGTTAAAGGTTCTTGCTACTGTACAATGGGGTGTAATTATATTGCCAACGGTATGATTAGGATTGTGACGATTATGGAGGACTGAGAAGCAGCTAATTCTCACATGAATGTTTTAAATGTCGTTGCATAATACATTTTTGTCAATGGATTTGTAATGCATGTTTTATTGTTATTTGTAGTTACCCCTGACAAAGGGCCCCAGCAGCCCGAAATGCATTGGGTTTTTAATAAAAACTGCTTTGGATGAACAACGCGCTTGTACGTATTCTTGAAGAGAGGTCCGGATGGGCACATCTTGAATATGAGAAACTTTTGAAAATTGCAGTACCCTGTGTGTGGAATATACTGGATTAAAGTGAAAGACGGAATTAAACAGCTGATTAAATGGAATAAAATGGGTTAAAAAGACGGTACAAAATTTGAAGAAGTCACATAAGGCTGTGCCATTGGTTTTGGGGTGGAATGTCACCCCAATAATAATGATGTAACATTAAACTTTGACATGTCCTATTTTTAAATACCATGCACCGTGTCTTATGGGCAGTAAGGACTAAAAAGGGGTTACTTACTCATATTTAAAAGGAGGGTTTAAGCTGTCAAAAGGGGTTCTTTTGGCAGGTTGAATTTGCAGTTTTAAAACGGCACAGCCAGACTAAAATGGTAGTCATGGAGACAGGTTTTACAGTGCTACGTACACTTGGCACTATATGCTAGTAACTTATGAGTACATTGAATGTGCCAATCAGGAGCATACCAATCTCATCAGGTCTAAGGGGGCAAAAACACTTTACTACTGGTTAGCAGGAATAACCTGGATGGAAAGATGAACAAATGCACAGATCTTTGGGCTTACAGAAAAGCCCTGAAAACATAGATTTTTAACAATTGTTAGTTACTCCCTTGTTAGGACCCTTCTTCACTAATTTCCTTATCCTCTCGTTTCCTCTCCTCCACAGCAGGAAGCACCTAAACGCCTTTGGGCAGTAGTGCGCTATACAAATATTATATTCATTCCATTTTCATTTCATAAAGTGTGCAGAGTTCTATGGCCAGCAAAAACAATCAAGGTAAATATCTTGCTGAATATCACGCAAAAGGTGGTCATTTCCAACAGTGGGTAGAGGCCATTTGGGCAAGGGCCGTTGCCCCCCC
Organism: Calotriton arnoldi; assembly: GCA_963921515.1. Lineage (NCBI taxonomy): Eukaryota > Metazoa > Chordata > Amphibia > Caudata > Salamandridae > Calotriton > Calotriton arnoldi. The sequence goes on along the minus strand of CAWUFW010006096.1, from coordinate 845,258 downwards.
CCCGCAATGGCAAGACAGTGTTTCTGCCCCCCTGCCACGTTGGGGTGGAAAAACCCCTAAACACCTGGGATTAAAAATTAAGGGGGGAGGGCCGTCCACCCTTACATAGAGGCATGCCCTCACCCCAGGGGGGGCAACAGAGTCTTTCTGCCCCCGGTAGGCAGATTGGGGCGTTTGCTTACAATCTGCCCACGCAGATGGTAAAAAGCCCCTAAACACCAGGGAAATTATTTTGTGAGAAAAAAAAGAAGAGGGGAGGCCACCCTTGGCAGAGGGCCATGCCCCCACCCCAGAGAGGGCAATGCAGACTTCCTGTCCCCATTGGGAGGCAGATTTGGGTGTTTGCCCCCGATCATCCCCCGGGGAAAAGAATAAAGTCTACTGAACTCCCAGGATTTTTAAGCTAATTTTTTGGAAAGGAGTGTGGCACAGGCCACCCTGTCATAAGACCACCCCCACCCCTAACAGGATCAACACAGTATTTCTGCCTTTCCGGGGGCAGATGGAGGTTTTCCATAAATTTGTCCCCAGGTGGAGCAAAAAGCCCATTGGACACCAGGGATTCTGATGGGGCAAAGGAGCCTTTATGCCCACTGAAGGCAGGTAGAAAATGTGCCCCAATTGAGGGTTCACCTATAATCTGGCACCCAGGGGATTAAAGAACCCTCTAGACACCAGGAACTTCATCAGTGGGCACAAAAAATGGGTAGGGGCGTCTCACACTGGTATTGGGCTCTACACCCACTCCGAAATGGGGAAACAGTTTTTCTGTCCCTCGGGGGCTGGGGGGGGGGGGGGTTAGATAAAGGATTTGTCTTAATTTTCACCTGGGGGCTGAAAGCTCACTAGACACTGGAGATTTTGAAATGGTGCCAAAAAATGGGAGCAGCCCACCCTGGAATTGGGCCATGTGTCCCCACCCCAGAAAGGGCAATAGAGTCTTTTTGTCCCCCTGGTGGGCAGATAGGAGCTTTACACTGATTGGGTGTATGCCCTGAATCTTCCCCTTTATGGGTAGGAACACCACTAGGCACCAGGGAAAACAAGCATTGGCATAGCCAATAGGTCTCGCCTTTGGGACCTTACAAGTGTTTAGACATGCAACAGTTGATGTTGTTGCACCAAGGATATTGTACTGCATAACTAAATACTTATAAGGTTCCAAAGGCGAGACCTATTGGCTATGCCAATGCTTGTTGTAACTAGCTAGGTACACCAATCTGGCTGTGAGAGGGGTCACAATCCTCACACCGGGACCACACACCTGTTTAATTAATAGGGCACACAAGTATTTAATTCAAAACGCCCATGCACACTTCTTCTGACCTTCCAGACCCAGGAATTAGATGCCAAGCCTACTTTCCCCGACTGGTTTGATATTTTATGTGTGTGTGTGGTGCAGCTTCTGTGTATTGCTTGCTGCGGCAGACAATCATACTTCAGGTGAGCTATTTCACTCACTTAAGAAGACAATTCTAGGGCTGCTTTGGACACTGTGATACAATTTCCCTTCGTGATCCTCAGGAGATTAGGAACAGCCACACATGATTAAGCCCTGCTTAAGTGATGTGGAATTACAATTCAACTTAGACACCACATTACTATCAATGAAAAATGCTGTGTTGTTGGGAGTCTCACATTCAAGGCCCGCAAGGAGAGTGGAGAATACGTTTGTTCAGGTGAACCTCAACCTGCAGTAGCATTTACTGTACGATCTAAGTTTAGCATGCCAATACTTTCTTCAGGTTTTGAAGTGTTCATGAAATTTGTGACTGTATTTTAATAGTGTTCTGAGATTTACAGCTGCTAAGATGATCCACGTCATGTGTGGCATCCTCAACTAGTCCTGCGTTTGTAGCCAACATTACGTTTACTTTTGTGACATGCAGTTTCACCAGTAGACGGTGAGCGGCAAATAGACATGTTGACAAAATCACAAATAGAAATATATGTGAGTTTATAGATTATTCGAGAAAAGGGTGCAGTTTACGTTCTTATGCATTCATCGGAACAATGCCATGTCGTCCTTAACTGGTATGAGACAGTCCGATTCAAGAAAGGTTCAATGGCGGCGTAATGGCCAGAGCTGCCGACTTTGCGACAACAGGCTCGAGCATCGGCGTTGGCTCAATCAACATACTGTGATTCTGGGCACATCACGTAATCTCCCCGTGCCTACCAAAAATGAATGCGTCCTTGTGTAACGTAACTGGTGCTCATGTAAAGCGCTATAGTTCCTGTTCGTGATATATAAAACTGCAAAAAATAAAAATAAAAAAGGACGCCAGGCGTGTACCTCAAAGCCCCAGCCAAAGGAATTCAGAGAAGAGAGAAAGCGCGGCTTCTGTGACACGGGGACAGAAGAAGGTCAGCGCCGCTGGCTCTCTCCTTCCCTGTGGCCTTATAAGGTTTTCAGAAGCGCGGTCCTTGCAATGGCGGCAGGGTCACAGAGGTGGTTTCCTTGCACTTGGCGGCCTGATAATGGGCGCAGCCAGGATGCGTTGCCGGAGACAGAACTTATCAACAGGCCCTGGGAAAGTGATTTAAGGGCGGTGATCCAGCGCTAACAATACAAATTATTCTCCTATATGCTTCGGTCATCCAGGTACAACTATCCCTCCAATACACAGACTATATCCATATGACGGTGGGGCCCATAACACCGCACATGCATTCACTCACTCATTTATTCCCTGGATTTCCTCCGTCAGTAACCTAGGAGAAAAACAGTAAAACGATTCGCTCGAAGGAGACGGGATACCTCTTTTTAACACGACATAATATTTCTCATTGTTTTAAGGTATTCCGCTCATTGGTCAATGGACCAACTAGTAGGAATCAGTTGATGGTGATTAAGACCAGCTCAATCACAATAAACCTTTTAACATTTTACATTAATCATTGAGCTTAAGAACCACTGAGTCATTTGTTTAAAGATAATAAAGTTTATATAAAGTTTAGAAGCATGAAATAAGTTTTAGGTTTATTATTCAGATGATTACATTTGTTATCATTATACGAATAAATTGAAATTGCAATGCATACCTATTAGATGGAAGAATAAAGTTCGTCACCGCAAGAACTCCCAAAATCTCTATCTATCTGTTCTGGAAAACAGGCCTTCTTGTTCTTTTCCCCTTCAGTATTTTAAGAATAAAAGTCTAATAGTTCTAAATGGAAAAATCTATCAAGAATAAAAGTTCTTCAAAAAGCAACATCTTATGCTCAATTAAAATATAAAATAGCAGCAGCAGCCTCAGCTCGTCAGCATCAGCAACTCCATACGCAGCTAACAGCAGTCAAAAACAGCAAAAAAAAGCAGCTCCCAGCAACCAGCAGCATTCATCACCTCCCCACCAAGAGTAGGTCTTCTTATACCCTAATTCTAGCTTACTAAATAAAATGTTGCATCTTTATGGCGAGATTCTCTCTAATTGGTCCATTTGAGTCCATATACATCTTTTACCAAACTTCCTTGCTCTAACCAGTTCTTTGTGGAATGTCCATACTTGCATCGTTTCCCACAGTTCGTGACATTACTCATCCGCTTCGATCAGTCCAACTTGTATCACTTTCCGATACTTTTTAGGTTCAACAGTTCTTTTTGTCCATTTATTCTTTTTGACTTCTCACGCTTCTTGCTGACCCATCTTGGCACACATTTACTCAGTAAGGTCACAATAGCCTTGACCATACTTTCATCCTAGGCTCTTGGAACGAACACGTGGTCATTCTTGTTCACGGCCTTTCTCCTCGTCTACATTTCTCCTCGCGCACGCGTATTCTAGCTCATGGCGGCCATTTTATATCGCTGCTCAACAGGCCTAAGCGCACTATTTACAAAGATAAACAAAATATAGTTAAGAATAAAGAATATAAACCCTTTCGTTTCCCTCCCGTCATTCTACGTACCCCAATTAGGTATTACCTAGCAAAAGCAACATATAAAGCCGTCCCTTACTTACCATTGTTTTATTTTGCCACTACACGTTTTGTTTTCAAAGCACAAATCATGCATTTTATTATTCTATTAATACGCAAATATTAGGTTATGTTAGCTACGTCAACAATTATAAGTAAATTAGTTTGCACACAAAATAGCGTGTTACCTTTAACCCTTCACATGTAACATACATTGGGGCCGATTCCGATCTCGGCCGGTAGGGCACCGAATCGGATTCGGCTTAACCGGATCCGATTCGGAGCCCTATTTCCCGACCGAGTCGTACGTACGTCCGGGCGAGCGAGTACGATGCGTGCGCTCGCGAAATCTCCGACCGACTTGTTCGCAGGACCCGACCGCTCTGACCGACTCGCACGGGGACGACGCGCACCTCGCAATGGAGACGTTTCCCGGCCGGGTAAGTACGATGCGCACCTCGACCGCTCCGACCGACTCGCGCAGCCCGGCTCCAAGGAGCTGTCGGAGCCGCACTTTGGGGGTCCATGTCGGACCCCCTGGAGGCGTAGGCGTGCGAGTCGCACACACGGGGGGACACATGGGTCCCCCTACACGTGCATGTACGGTGCGACCCGCATCGACGCGAACACGCTGTAGGGGCGCCCTTGTTCGCGGTCGTGCCCATTGAGTCAATGGGAGCCTGTGTACGCGTCGTACGACTGTCTCCCATTGACTTCAATGGGAGTCCGACCGAATCGAGTCCGATAGCATACGTGCGCATCGTACTCATTCGGTCGGACTGCTAGGGTCCGATTCGGGCGGAAATCTCTCCGGGTCCGGCTCGGTCGGAGAGATTTCCGGCCCGAATCGGAATCGGCCCCATTGTTGGTTATTTACTTAAACGAACTTGTTTGTTAATCATTTTACGTAAATTATTAGGAGGTTAAATTTTTTCTTTTACCCTGCTCCATCAACTCCCCCCTTTGGTGATTTTTAATATCACCACAAAACCCAAGTTACACAATTCTATCAGACAGCATATTTCTTAATCTGTTTGTTTTTGTTAGTTTACACAACTGTATCCCTTTCAACTTGTCTCTTGGTCTTTTTGTACATGTTCTCTTTTATTTCTTCTAGCTCTATTTCACCCATTTCTCTCTCTCTCTCTCCTTGTTTATCTTGTTTTCTTTTTCTATTTTATTCTGTCTTCTTCTTTTCTTTATACATGTAATTACAAGCTTCAGCACTAAAATTATTATTATTATCATGGTTGCTATTATTATGACTTTCCCTATTATTAATCCACTCATTCTAGTAAACCAATTTATTACTGAAGAAAACCCTTTACCAAGTTTTCCAAACGCACTTTCAACCTCCAGTGGAACAAGTTCTTTGTGCAAACTTGTAATATTCTTTATATACTTTTGTATATTTTCACTTTTATCTGGAATGTAAGTGCAACAATGTTGGACTTTCAGCATTCCACAGACTCCACCCTCTTTTGCCAAAAGAATGTCAAGGGCAAGTCGATTTTGCATTACCATAGCTCTCATGGCAACCATCTCGGTATTTACCATCAAGAACCCTCCAGCAGTATCTTTAGATAAACGATCTACCACTGTGGATAATTTCCGAATTTTAAATGCATTCAAAGATATTCCCACTGCTGGTATCAATGCACCAAAAATATCACCTACTATTTCTGAAAAACGTTCCCTTTTTCTACGTGTAAAGGTATTTATCATTTTGTGTGTTCCTTTTTCTGTTCTATCCATATGAAAAATCTTTGGAAAGACCAGGCCTAAATAACATGACCCATACCAATGGTCCGGCAACCTGTAATAAGCCCTATTACCGCAAACATAATAGATCCCTGGAAATATTGGATCTTTTCCCCTTTGAATCCCCATCCGCCTAAAATTTGATAATTGTCATGGCAATCACTGGAACCCACGAAATAATTGTCATATCTTGTTCTATTTCTTCTAATGCACAACCTTCCCTGTTGGGGCCAATCCAGAGTCATAGCTGCATTTGTCTTTTTCTTGTCATGATTGTCTTCCTCAAACACCCAAAGAGGTGTTTTTGTCTCTTCTATCACTTTTCTTTGAAATTTCGCTCTTCTATCCTCTACCATGTCTAAAAATACCTTTTCTTCTTTCTTTAACTCACAGGTAAGGTTGTTTTTAACTATATTATCTAATGTTAAAATCTTCTCTTCTATGAAAAATTCACCAAACGTTTTTCCCGCTTTCACTTTGTTTAGTTCAGGAACTACAGAAATTTTTGCAAAAATCTTATCTATATCAGTGTAATAATATTCTAATCTTCCTGTCTTATAAAATAAACTTGCTAAAACACTACATGTTATTCCATATGTCAAAGGAAGGTGATAATAAGTGACACCCTCTGCTACAGACGCAGACAATTGCATACAAACATAACAATCTCTTACATCCATTGTTTCTACATACTCATATAATAATTTTGTAAATACATTCTTTGAAAAATCTGTTATTGATTTGTCTTTATGTAATTCTGCACTACCTTTTAATATAGCTGTTTCTTGAATGTTAGCTCTTTTTTCTTTCTCTGTGTGATTAGACGTTTCTTCTACAGCTAAACTAATTGGAATAGTGATTGCTAAAACCACCCACACTGTCATTAATAATCCTGTACAAAAGAAGCACATCTTACACCATCTTCTTAAGAACTCACATCTACATTTTCTATCTTTAGTATCTTCCATTTTGTTTTATAACCTATTTATTATGTACAGGGAAAATGTGTCACCACACCTCAGAAATGACTTCTTAGCCACCCTGCACTCTAATTTTTGTCTTCGTTTGGTACTTTCTTTTGATCCTTTTCAGAATTCTTTCTTTGTCAAATCCAGTATTTCGTCAACTCCGGTAGAAATTCGTTTACATTTCTTCAAGTTTGTTGCACTTCTCCTTCACCCATTAGTTTTCTTTGTTCTGGGTTCTCAAGAGTGTTCTCTTCTTCTTTGATATCAGTTAAAGCAAGGTACAACCACTCAGGTGATCTATACTTCAGATTTACTTTCTTTACTCTTTTCGTTTTCTGCAAATGTTTTCCACTTTGTTGGTCTTGTTCTTTTTGACTTGTTATTTCATTCACTTGTTCAGCACTTTTTCCATCTAGCCTTATGATCCTGTATCTTAGTTTTCTTACTTCGTTGGGCCAATTGTCTCCTTTTCCTGGCCTTTTTGCCTCACTTTCTTTTTCCTCTCTTTCTGTTTTCCAAGTTCTCTTTCTTGACTCTAGTTTTTGTTTTCTTTCTTCTCCACTTTCTTCAGACTCTGTTTCAGTTCTTTCTTTATTGTCTCTTATTTTGAATCTTATAATTTCATTTTCTCCTTTTACTTGTGGTTCTTTTCTTATTTTCCTTCGTTCACCTACTTCTGTCCCTCCTCGGTGTTCTTCCGAATTTGTGTCAATTTCTCTATCTGCTTCTAAATTTCCCTGTTCTTTTGTTTGGCTACCTGTCCCTATTGCTCCTCGGGGATCTTCCGATTTTTCTAACTTTTTGTTTGAAACTCTCCCTTCTTCATCTATTAATATTATTTCCGAAGGATTTTACCACAACTTGTACTTGGTTGCTCACTGTCACTATCTTTGTGCTCAGTCTCTTCTCTTATGCTTTCAAATTTCCAATTTCTCTTCAGATTTTCATCACAATCCGAATAATCTGTATCAGATTCTGAACTGGTGTCTGATATTTCCAGATGTCGACTCACATGTTGATCTTCAAATTCTGGAACTTCAGCTATTTCCTCCACTCCTTCTGTCGTTGCACTCGTAGTTGGGTCTTCCAGATGTCGACTTACAGGTTGATCTTCAGGTTCTGGCACCCTGTTAGTTTCTTCTTCCGCTTCCGATGCTGAACTGTTATTCCACTCTTCCAGATGTCGACTCACATGTCGATCTTCAGGTTCTGGAACTCTGATGGTGTGACTGGCGTGCACCCAGTGTTTCACTCCTGCACATTTGACTGCAGTGGTTGTCACCAGGATCAACTGTCGCGGTTCGTCCCAGCGAGGAACCAAACAGTTTCTTCTTCTGTGGACTTTTATGCGGACCCAATCTCCTGGATTCAAGTCGTGAGCTGGTTTTCTTTCAAGAGTGGTCGCATCCGGTCCAACCTGATGAAACACAGAACGCACCACATCAGCCAATCCTTTGCAATAATCCAGCACCAGATCATCAGTTATAGTCAGTAGTTTGTTGACAGGTACATGTGCTTGTCTCATTGCTCGTCCCATAATTATCTCGTGGGGACTGAGTCCAGTTTTCCTTTCCGGAATACTTCTGATTGTCATTAAAACTAATGGCAAAGCATCTGGCCATTTGAGTCCTGTGGCTTGACACATTTTTCCTAGCCTGTTCTTAATTGTTCCATTCACTTGCTCTACTATTCCAGAAGCCTCTGGTCTGTATGCACAATGCAGTTTCTGTTTAATACTAAGAGCTTCACAAATCAGTTGAATTAATTCGTTTTGGAAATGTGTTCCTCTATCTGTTTCAATCGTGACTGGAAAACCATACCTCGGAATGAATTCTCGTAGCATAAGTTTTTCTACCGTGATTCCATCATTCCTTCTGGTCGGGTATGCTTTCACCCAACGGGAAAACAAACAGACGACTACAAGGACATACCTTAGTCTATTGCTCGGTGGCATTTCTATGAAATCCATTTGCATTCTAGTGAACGGACCTCCTTCTCGTCCTATTGTTCCTAGACTCACTACTGTCTTCCTTCCTGGATTTAACTGTTGACAAACAAGACATCTTTGACAAAGACTCTCAGCTATGTCTCTGAATTTTGGATTATACCATGTTTGTCTGAAAAGTCTGATCATTGAATCTCTCCCAATATGGGCTTGTCCATGGTACATCCGTGCCATGTCAGAAATCATGCTATCAGGCATAACTGGTCTTTCATCTCTGTAAACCCAAACATCATTTTCCTCATGTTTTCTACATCCTGCTTTTATCCAAGTATCTTTCTCCTCTTCATCTGCTGCTTCCTGTAATTGTCTCACCTCATCCCATGTCTCAACAGGGTTAGTAAAAAGCAAAGGACATGAAATATGCTCTCTTTCTCGGTTCCTGTTCAAAGAGACCACATTCTTTGCACAGTACTGTGCAATCTCATCAGCATACTTATTGCCGACAGTTATGTAGTCTTCCCCATTTTTATGTGCATTGCACTTCACGACAGCAATCTGTTTAGGCAGCTGTATCGCCTCAAGCAGTTTTTTCACAAAATCTCCATTTCTAATCGGCGTTCCTGCAGACGTCAAGAAACCTCTTTGTGACCAAATCTGACCAAAGTCATGCACAACTCCAAAACCGTATTGGCTATCCGTCACAATTGTAACCCGTACATTTCTTCCCAACTTGCAGGCTTGAATCAGAGCTATTAGTTCTGCTACCTTCGCAGACCGTATCCCTTTCAGACAAGATGCTTCCATTACAGTTGCTACTGTGCAAACTGCATATGCTGCACTTAGAACTCCATCATTTGTTCTCAAACATGAGCCATCCACGAACAGAATATAATCTGATTCCTTTAAGGGCTCATCTCTTATATCTGGTCTCGGTTTTGTACAATATTCAAGCACATTCAGACAGTCATGATCCACTTCATCCATTTCAATCACACTCTCTTCATCTGGCAATGTTGTCGAAGGATTCACATTCATGCATCTGTCAATGGTCACATTATCTGCACTCAAAATTACCTTTTCATACCTAGTCAGCCGACTATGTGTCATGTATTGGGTTTTCGTTCGTGTCAAGAGAATTTCCACAGAATGTGGGACATATACTCTCAGTGGATATCCAATCACTATGCCTTCACTCTGTTCCAGACTCACACAAGTAGCAGCAACTGCTTTCAAACATCCAGGCAACGCTTTTGCTACAGGGTCTAAAACAGCTGAAAAATATGCAATAGGTCTTTTCATAGTTCCATGTCTTTGTACCAAGACTGAAAACGCACATCCATCTCTTTCACTGCAATACAACTCAAAGTCTTTCTCATAGTCAGGCATTCCCAATGCTGGAGCTTCACACAATTTCTTTTTCAGCTCTCTGAATGCTTTCATTTCCTCATCATTCATTTCAAAAGGATCTTTAACATCCTTCTTTGTCAGTTTTTGCAAAGGTTTTGCGATCAAAGAAAAACCACTTATCCATTGTCGACAATATCCAACCATTCCCAAAACATTCTTACCTCTCTTTGCGTCATTGGCGCTCTCATTCCTTGAATCATTTTTATTCTCTCGGTCGTTACCTTTCGCACTCCTTTCTCAATTTTATGCCCTAAATATTGGACTTCTTGTTGACAAAACTGCAATTTTGATGGGGACACTTTATGTCCTCTTTTGGCTAAATGATTCAGCAAAGCAATTGTATCATTGACACATGCTTCCTTCGTTTTTGATGCCACCAGTAGGTCATCAATATACTGAACCATTACTGACTTTTCTGGCATTTTTAAATCTTCCAAGGATTTCTTTAAAATCTGATTAAAGATCGAGGGGCTTTCTGTGTACCCTTGAGGAATTCGGCACCATGCCAAAATACGCTCTCCGAACCTGAACGCAAATAATGGCTGGCTATCTGGATGCAATGGAATAGAGAAAAATGCATGGCATAAATCAATTACTGTGTACCATTCTGCTTCGCGTGGAATCTGGTATAGAATCACAGCAGGGTTCGGTACTATTGGGCAACAAGGCACAACAATTTTGTTTACCTTCCTCAAATCCTGTACAATCCTATATGTTCCGTTTGGCTTTTTCAGTCCCATTATTGGCGAATTACATGGACTGCTCATGATTTCTTTTAGAATCCCTTGTTCAATCATTTTATTTATTACTGGCGTTATTCCTTCAATTATTTCTGGTGTCAATTTTTACTGGGGCGTATTTGGGTAACTCGTTCCCTCTTTTACGGATATTTTAACAGGGTCTACTCCTTTCATTAACCCTATATCTTCTCCTGTAAAATCCCACACTTTCTCTTCCACTGTCTCTTTTAGTTCAATTGGGATTTTCTCTCCATCAAATACAGGAAACAAATCATTTACTTCTGGTTCCAAATTTACCATTGTCATTTTATACAGTACATCTTCATCTGGGGTCTGAAATGCAATTCCATCTGGAGTACAATAGATAGTGCAATTCATTTTGCACAATAGATCGCGTCCTAATAGGTTCACAGGACTGCAATCACACACCACAAATCGGTGCATTTCATTAAATGGACCAATCTTTACCTCCACTAATTTAGTAAGAGGCGTCTTAATTTGCTGATTCGATACTCCAACTACTTGGATATGTTAACCTGAGAGAGGAAGGTTTGGAATTTCCACTGACCTAACAGTAGAACGGGTAGCTCCAGTGTCCACAAGGAATGTTATATTTGCACCATTCACTTCTCCATCCACAAATGGACCTGCTTGATCTACCTCTAGAGTTGCGCCAAGCACGCACTCTTCCCCCTCTCCTAGGCACCGTCAGAGGCTTTCATCCGTCTCATCATCATCCTGTCGTAACCAATATTGAGAAATGGCAGCTGCACGCGGCAACTGTGTTACCTGCTCTCCTCCGTAGAATCCTGTTTCTGCACTGAATTTCTGTTGGTTAACACTCTTGGGAAGTGGTGGTTGTGGCACCTGACTCTGTTGAGTAACTACCTCACTCTGCACCTGTGGATTTAATGATTGATTTTCCGCATTAGGTTTTGGAGGAAATTTACACTTGTTTCTCCAATGCCCTAGCTTTCCGCAGTTGTGGCATGGCCACTTTTTCTTTGCCTCATCTATGCTCATTTGTCCTTTTCCTTTGCCTATATTTGGTCTAAATCTAGCCTGTCCTGCTTCATTAACTGTATTGTTCAACTGAGCTTCTTGCTTCTCTGCAACTTTCACCTGTGCCCACATGGCTTTCTCTTTCAATTTACGCTGTCTACTCTCAATATCATCACTGCAATACTTAGCATATCTCAAAACCTCGTCAACTGTGCTATTCTGCCAACAAATCATATGCTGCTTAATCATTTCACTTATCTCCGGTTTCAATCCATACACAAATCTATATACAAAATGACTCATATCCTTCTCATTTAGTGTCTCATAGCCACTATACTGTTTAAAAACTAACAATAGCCTCTCATAGTAAGCATGCACTGATTCTTTACTTTCCTGCGTGGTTCTGTCTATCTTTACCCAATCCATTTCTTTAGGTGGAATCTTATTCTTCAAAAAGGTAATTACTTGGTCATACTTCCTCATCACTTCTGGTCCTGGCGCTCCTGTTTTAGCATCCCTTGGATATTCTACAGTTGGCCAATCAATAGTAATCTTACATTCTGTCCACAAATCAGCTGGTACTACTATATCAAACAATCCATCCAAATCTATCCACAACACCTTTGAAACTTTAACAAATCTCTCCACTTGTCTGTACCATTCTACTGGCTTCTCTCTCAACTTTGGGAAATCATTTGTAAATGACAGTATATCCAGTCTAGACCACGGAACATGCACATAACTACCTCCTGGAGTCTCTCTCATCGGGTACTCCCTTACAACTGGTTCCTTATCTGTTACTGCAAAAGCTAAAGATGCTTTATCTGTTACCTTCTCATTCTTTTTCGTCCATCTACTTCTCCATCTATCCACATCACCCCATTTTCTCAACAAAACAATTAATTCCTTTATTTGGGTCAATCGTCCTGATGTATTCAGATTCTCTATATCTTTTTCACAAAAATCTACTCTATATGGTTTTTGCAACGTTCTCACTTTTGCAAATTCTACTCCTAGTTCAATCGCTGTCTCTTCCAATTTGTCATGTAAATTTCTAGCTCTCCATGTAATACTTTTGCACAAAAAAATAATCTCGTCATCCTGATAACTTTTCAATTTTTCTGTACCAATCGTTCCTAAAATCAATTCTTCCATGTCTATTTTTAACCTAATTACATCTAATGGTTTTACTTCTGTCGCTTTCGTTTTTAGTGTTTTCATCCATTCATTTAATTCATCTGGAGTTGGACCTACAGGCGTACTATTTAATTCTATCCAATTTTTACTCCTTGCTGGTGTCTCTGATGCAGACTCAGTTACCATAGGTATTCTCCTGAACTCATTCTCATTTATCGTCAAATTAGTAGGTGGGCTTGGTCTATAGGTACTAACCAAATGGTGTGCACCTTCATTGTCCAGTTCCATCCCTTCTCTCCTTCTTTGCAAATGTGAATTCATAGGAATCACTAAAGAACGTTCATCAATTTTCTGATTCTCAAAAACTGCCATTACTGGACCTATCGTTACTGGTACAGTTACAGCTTCCATATTCTTTGTTAACTCTCTTATCTTTTCAGTCAATTCTTTTGTGGTTTTTGCTAATTCGGTTGTATTGTCACTTTCTATCTCCTCATTTTGTGAAGTTTTCAATTGATCTTGTGACCTATTTATCTCATATCCTCGTTCGGGATTTTTATTCCTCCCAGTTTCCATTAGCGGTGCATTAGGTGTCACCACCGCAGAAGTCTGTTGGTATGGAGGTGGGTTTCTGTTTAAAATATCTTCCAGCAATTCATCTTCCGTTTCACTACCACCATATCCATACTTTTCCGTAACCACATGTTTCTTTTTCTCTGTACACTTTCTCTTTGCTTCTTCCTCCACTGTAAAAGCTGGAAACAAACCTCCTGTCATATTAGCACATCTCCAACGCTTTAGTCTGTCCTCATGATTCAACCCCCATAACCTTCCAGGCACAAACTCATGATTCTTCAATCCTCTGAATCTCTCTCGTTCATACATTTCATCTTCCCATTCACTTAAAGCTTCAAACTGTGTCGGTCTAGGTCTAGGTTCTAGTTTTATCATTTTCTCTCTCAAATTCCGAAGTACAGCTACACTAAATGAACCATTCTCAGGAAAAGCCAATGCTCCATCATTCTTAGTATATTTTGTCCAATTTTCTAACCATATGCATGTATGATATCCGTACTTCAGCATCATATGCGAAGCTGGTGATTTCGGCGGAGGAATTACTTGTCCCTCTCTAGTCACTACCTTTTTGTCTTTCTTAAAGAAGTTCTTAACTTTCGACATCCACGACGTTTTCTCTCTACCATATTCATAATAAGACATGATTCACAATCGCTTTTCTCTCCTCAAAAGTTCCGCAATTCAACACTGTTCTCTATGCGTTATTCCAACCAATCCTAGCGCGGCTTACACCAACACTCCAATCATAAACTTCCACGTCACTATTCTATCCGTCCAATCCTAACGCGACTCACACTAACACTCCAATCAGAGCGGTTTCTGTCTACAGCGCACTGTCCAATCCCAGCGCTGCTTTTTGTCTACGTCAGTTCTACTCCTGATTCTGTATGACTAGCGCACTGTCCAATCCCAGCGCGGCTTTTCTCTACGTCAGTTCTGCTCCTGACCCCTCCTTTACAAATTTTATCGGCAATTTCTTTTTCAACAATTCTTCATTAGTTACAATATTTAAAACACATTTCCATTGTCTGATTCGCTAAACCAAAGAAATAGCTTTGTTCATTTACACAAGAATTCTGTATTTTCCAGTAGGCAGCGCTTACCTCTACCCTACCACAGAATTTTTCTGTTTCGCCGATAACGTAGCACTTCCCTCTACCTTACCCTTCTTTCAAGCAAGCGGTAAACCCGTTTCTCTGGGGATAAAACACATGTGGAGACTATACTGCTCCTGAGAATTAAGGCCAGAGTTTCACAAGAAAACCGGTCGCTATTTCACTCACACACCTTTTATATGGAAAATGTCCCTATCATAACACAACCTGTGTTATCACCAATATGAACTCAGACAATGCACTATTCCATGTGACTTCTCTTGCCACACGTGTTCCACTTCCTACTTCCCGGAAGCGTGAAAACTTCGACTTACATATAACATAACGCGACGCAACATAAAGTGTTAGACATGAAATAATCAATAATCACCAAACTAATCTATAGTAACCATAACTCTGCTACCAAGAAATCTGATCCAGCGCTAACAATAAAATGTATTCTCCTATATGCTTCGGTCATCCAGGTACAACTATCCCTCCAGTACACAGACTATATCCATATGACGGTGGGACCCATAACACCGCACATGCATTCACTCACTCATTTATTCCCTGGATTTCCTCCGTCAGTAACCTAGGAGAAAAACAGTAAAACGATTCGCTGGAAGGAGACGGGATACCTCTTTTTAACACAACATAATATTTCTCATTGTTTTAAGGTATTCCGCTCATTGGTCGATGGACCAACTAGTAGGAATCAGTTGATGGTGATTAAGACCAGCTCAATCACAATAAACCTTTTAACATTTTACATTAATCATTGAGCTAAAGAACCACTGAGTCATTTGTTTAAAGATAATAAAGTTTATATAAAGTTTAGAAGCATGAAATAAGTTTTAGGTTTATTATTCAGATTATTACATTTGTTATCATTATACGAATAAATTGAAATTGCAATGCATACCTATTAGATGGAAGAATAAAGTTCGTCACCGCAAGAACTCCCAAAATCTCTATCTATCTGTTCTGGAAAACAGGCCTTCTCGTTCTTTTCCCCTTCAGTATTTTAAGAATAAAAGTCTAATAGTTCTAAATGGAAAAATCTATCAAGAATAAAAGTTCTTTAAAAAGCAACATCTTATGCTCAATTAAAATATAAAATAGCAGCAGCAGCCTCAGCTCGTCAGCATCAGCAGCAGCAACTCCATACGCAGCTAACAGCAGTCAAAAACAGCAAAAAAAAGCAGCTCCCAGCAACCAGCAGCATTCATCACCTCCCCACCAAGAGTAGGTCTTCTTATACCCTAATTCTAGCTTACTAAATAAAATGTTGCATCTTTATGGCGAGATTCTCTCTAATTGGTCCATTTGAGTCCATATACATCTTTTATCAAACTTCCTTGCTCTAACCAGTTCTTTGTGGAATGTCCATACTTGCATCGTTTCCCACAGTTCGTGACATTACTCATCCGCTTCGATCAGTCCAACTTGTTCACTTTCCGATACTTTTTAGGTTCAACAGTTCTTTTTGTCCATTTATTCTTTTTGACTTCTCACGCTTCTTGCTGACCCATCTTGGCACACATTTACTCAGTAAGGTCACAATAGCCTTGACCATACTTTCATCCTAGGCTCTTGGAATGATCACGTGGTCATTCTTGTTCTCGGCCTTTCTCCTCGTCTACATTTCTCCTCGCACACGCGTATTCTAGCTCATGACGGCCATTTTATATCGCTGCTCAACAGGCCTAAGCGCACTATTTACAAAGATAAACAAAATATAGTTAAGAATAAAGAATATAAACCCTTTCGTTTCCCTCCCGTCATTCTACGTACACCAATTAGGTATTACCTAGCAAAAAGCAACATATAAAGCCGTCCCTTACTTACCATTGCTTTATTTTGCCACTACACATTTTGTTTTCAAAGCACAAATCATGCATTTTATTATTCTATTAATACGCAAATATTAGGTTATGTTAGCTACGTCAACAATTATAAGTAAATTAGTTTGCACACAAAATAGCGTGTTACCTTTAACCCTTCACATGTAACATACATTGTTGGTTATTTACTTAAACGAACTTGTTTGTTAATCATTTTACGTAAATTATTAGGAGGTTAAATTTTTTCTTTTACCCTGCTCCATCAGCGGCGTTAATCCAGGCATGGAGATGCCTTGGCGCGTAGGCCATTCTAGTCCTGCAAGCCTCGGAGCCATCTTCGGATTGCAAGGTGTGCGAGACAGTGGGCAGCAGCGCGGGAAGAGGGCCAGCGCTGTGGTGACGCGGCTTTGTTTGGAGGTTTCAGCACCGTGTCCGCGAGCACTCTATTCACAACTGGTTTTATGAGGGGTGGTCGGGTGACTGACACGAGCAGGAGTACGATAGCCCCGTTGAGACCAATATGCTATTAAACAAGCAAAAAGCACCTGAGGCCATGAGTGTGGCGGAAGGTAAACTATTTTAAAGTGGGGGAAGTTCTAGAAAAAAAGTTTAAAGAGAGTGTTAAGCGTCCCGGCAGACTAACTTACGAAATGTATTTAAAGATCCGGGGGAACTGAAGGGACAAGTTGTCATTTCATGATGGTCTGCATTGTCAAGTTTTGCTGTCAAACATTTTTCCAATTATTTTAAGAAACTGTGCACAGCAAAGCACTTTCAGGTTTCCATGGTTTTAGAGTGCTCTGAGTGTCTGAATATACATGCCGACAATGAACACATCTCTGCGGAGTGTTCACATAATGGGCATGTTGCGGTACATTATTTCATGTTCTTTCAGAAATGTTGAGAATCCGGCGCAAACTCCAGGCTGGAACTGAATAAATCTTGCCCCTTGCAGCTTTTCTGGTGTAATCATTATATTTAAAAAAAACAACTTGAAATGTGCTCGAGCCCGCAAAGAAGGCGCAATGCAGAGAAGTAAGCTGCGGCAGGCTTTTTTTTTATATGTCAAAAATACAAAAAAACAGTGAGATGTTAGGAAGCACTGTAGCAAAAACTAACAAGCAAAAAAAACGCCCGAGGCCATGAGTGTGGCGGAAGGTAAACTATTTTAAAGTGGGGGAAGTGTGCCTAAAGGAACTAACGAGCAAAAAGAAAAAAAAAAAGACCCACAAAGCGTTTCCCTTGCGGGAGCGAGCAGGGGCACCATCTGTTTGAAAGTTAATTACAAACAGATGGTTTCAAAGCTCGCTCCCGCAAGGGAATCGCCAAACGTGCACGCGTTGCCATTGAAAGCAATGCAAAGCGTGCACGTTTTTGGCCGAAAAAGTGAATCGATTCCTAAAGGTCTCCTCCTATGCAACGCATGCGCGCTGCGTAGGCGAGACCTAAAAATGGTTGAAAAAAAAGGAGGGGGCCAACCAGCTAGGAACTGGGCTGTGTCCCCACCGCATAATGAGCACAAGAGTCATTGTGCCCCCCCCACGTCCTCCCCCGGGGTTGGCTGGGAGTGTAACCACAATTCTGCCTTTAAGTGGGGTGGAGGGCAAAATGTCCACTAGACACCAGGGATACATACTTTTTTGTTTTAATTAAAAAAATATAGGGTGTGGGCAGCCTGCCCTGGCATTGGCCTATCCCCCAGCCCTAAAGCACCAACAGTCTTTCTGTCTGCCTGGAGTGCAGAGCATCTCCATCCCCACTGCAAGCAAGAGGAAATTTGGATTCTTTTGGGTGTAGTTTGACAATTGGACTGGCAGAGTGGGGGTAAATTCAAATGTCCTCTTACTTGACATGCTGAATGGCTGCACTATTTCGGCATGTACTCGCTTGCCACCCAGGGAAACCAACTAAATCCAGAAATTTCTGAAAGCTAAACAACCAGGGGAATAGGATGTGGAGGTACAGCCAGAGCTGCCAACTTTGGAACTCGGGAAGCAGGTGTGAGTCTCGGTGTTGGTTCAACATCCTATGTTTGTAGGCAAACCACTTAACCTCCCTATGCCTAAAAAATGAATGTGACCTTGTATAATATATATGTATGTATATAAAACTGCCCCCCCCCTCCAAAAAAACAAAAACAGGGTTGTGTGCCTTTTGTGGATCCCACAATGTTTTCTTACTCTAGGGGTCCCTCAACCCTAAAACTTTGGCTAAAAAAACATGCATTTTAAGCACATTTATGTGGGAAAAAGATCCGGAATCCGTGGGGATCCACACATTTTTTACCACCCAGCATTCCCACACTTCTGATAACGGTATCACACTTGCGTGTGTGTATTCCTAGTATATGGCCACCGCGCTTTGGTAGCAGAATGTTTTTTTTCTCATTTTTCTCTGCTAAGGTTGTTAAAAAATAATTTAAAAAATCTGTTGCACTAGCTTGCCAAGGACAGTCCTATTGGCTATGCCAATGCCCATTCTCGTTTTGGTGCTTCCATTTGACAGCCTAATTTGTGCGAGACGCGAGGTTCAGTGGATACTTCCATACTTTCAGAGGACTAATCCTCTAAATTCAAAAGTCTTCTTATTACAACATTGAACACATGAAGACGTCGTCGTCGTTCCATGGGCAGGGGTTTGTTTGATGATATATTTCAGCGGGAGTTGGGCTTATTTTTTACGCAGTCGCTATCTAGCCGACAGTCTTCCGACCTCTTCAAGATGGCGAAACGTATGGTTTGTGACGTCAGAGCGACGCGATAATGCCCCCTGGAGATGAGGTGCGAGAGAGCGCGGTTGCTAGAGCGGGTTTAAACTGTAGTGAGAGACGGGGAGGGGGCAGAGCGCCGCTCGGGGTGGGGGGCACTGAAGGGGGGAGCGGGCAGGAAGGGGTGACACTGAACAAATGGACCAAAAAAATGCCATAGGATAGTGAAGAGATAGTGAAACGAGAGTGGGGTCTGGGTAGTAGACTTTGGAGATAGGATAGGTGGTCGGTGAGTTGATGGGCTGAAGAAGATGTATGTAGTACGGAAGGGAAAAAAGAAAAGTAGAAGGGGGAGCTGGTAGGGGTCGAGACAGTCCAGGTGTAGGCTTTGGAGGAAAGCAGGGTGCAGAAACTTGTTGGGAGGAGATAAAAAAAAGGGTGGGGGAAGCTGAACAGGGGTGGGGTAAGAAGTTGTGTTGAGGAGAGTTGTGTGGGTGAAGTGAATAGTAAATGAAAAAGGTTATTTGTTTTTGAGGACTGCCATAAAAGGGAATTTGGGAGAACGAGGGATGTAAGTGGCGGTGAAATAGGTTGGAGGGGAGAGGGAGAGGGGGGGAGGGGTGGGAGAAAATAAGCGGATAATAAAAATGAGGAGTAATCTGAAGAGTTACATGCAGAGGAGTGGCGAGGGTGTGTAGATACTGACTATTTCAGAGATAGTTACCCATTGAGAAGGTGGAGGAGGGAAGTCAAGAGAGAAAGTTAGTGTAGTGGGGTTAAAACACCAATGGAGGAGGCCATGAACTATAAACTATGAAGTGGGAATGGGTGGGAGGCGAGGAGTGGAAGTGGTTCCTGGGGTAGACTGTATGCCATATAGTGGATGGCACATGCTGCACCTGCGTGTGTGTGCCAACTGCAGTGATATGCATTGTCCCCCTGTTGGCACAGGGCATCATCCTCTTGTAACCACCAGATGAATCTGTTGCATCCAGCTCCTTTGGCCTCTTCTCCGTGAGAGCTTGACCCTGCAGTTGGACGTTAGGTGCAGCGTAGGTATAAAATTGTTACATTCCTACATGGCTGATGATGAAGCCTGACCGGGTTTGATCTGGTGTCATAAGTTACTACACAGAGGGAAACAATGGGTAATGTTGACTATAACTCAAGTGCACACGAAAACTACTGTATTTTGATACCAACGATGGGTGTAACTGTGACCTCCCTTGTGTAGTCCTCAGTATGTTGATTTCTGAAATATGGTTCATCGCTAGCATTTGAATTTTTTTACCTACTGGTCTGCAGTAAGTGCCGTCACATTGGTGGCTACCAAATTGCCTTAAGCGTGCACGGTGAAGAAACAGTTCTAGGCCTGCCCCAGTGGTTTTGATGAAACCACACCTCATAGCATTTCATACTAATGTTATTGAAGGCATTGGCCTTAGCATATCAGTGATTTTTATCACTACATGACTGATGCAAACACCTAGAGACGTTAATAAGTTAAAAGTCGCTCTTCTAACACGGCTCTCAAGCCGTTGCATGTCTGGTGTAACTGCTCATGTCCTAGAACTGCCAGCAAGAAGAGCAGACCGTAACTGGTAAAGATCATATCTTGTAAGTTTGGATTCACCATTATCTTGTATTGAGTAAAATTTTCATATTTAGGCGTCTTAGTGATGACTGTTAAACCTTGTGGTTTGTGTGTTAGAAGATGCCTTTGTTAGCCTGGGTTACGGTTCCTTCATTGCCATTTTTAAAATAATTATTTCATAAACCCGAAGTCTGGGTCAGCTAGCTCCTATACATGTATTGTGTTTGTCTGATCCTTAGTATTTTTATTTATTTATTTTAAAAGTTTTATATAGCGCTAGCTAGACCCGTGGGTATCAGAGCGCTTTACATACACACTGTACAAAACCAAAGGAAATTGCATTACTTAGTAGGAAGGCAGTAGGGAAGCAAAAACAGAGATAAAAAATACAACATGAAAAATAGATAAACAGTGCAGCGGAGGGAGAGAAAACAAACGAGGGTGGTTAACACAGACCGGTCACCACTATCCTAGAAAGTCCATGCCTTATTCATTGACTTGTGGGACACAAGAGCTACTAGTTGTCCAGCAACTGGATAAGCGTATCTATCATTTGTTAATAACAGGTGTTTTGGGGTGTGGTGATAGCCAGCTGTTGACTTATTTGACGTGTTTTGGATGCATTTGAGGAATTCTGTATAATGTGGTCTAGTGTACATTAGTGCATGTCTGGAGTTGTTGGGAAGTAGTGCTGTGAGCTACTCCTTTAGTGTTAGTATGTTCAGGCCCATGTGTTGGCTAACTTCTAGTATTTGCTGCATTTGTCCTCTTGTCTCCTTCATGCACAGTTAGATGGCCCATGGATTGCCCTGCACCTTTGACTTTCTTGCAAGCTCTCTGGCCTGTACTGATGTTCCTCTGTATACCATGATTCCTCTTCTGATTGTTTGGGTTCCTCTCGTCTGTGGCCCCTGACACCTAGTTTTACGTACCAGAATGAAGACTCCCCTCCTTGTGGCCATAGTTATATTTTGCAAATCTATATCTGAGCTGACAGGTCGTCATAAGCTTTATGATCCTCTTGGGATTGTGTGATCTTAAAGGTGGCCTTCAAGGGGCTACCTGAGCTGGGGCAAGTGATTATCACATAGACAGGAGTCTAGGGAAGACTGAGAAACGCACACTGGAGGGATTTTAGAGGTTGAGCGTGAAGCGAAGAAGAATAAAAGAAAAAGGTGAACTTCGAAAATAGCGGAGCGAAAGGCTCTTTTGTGTTTTTTACTGAGTAGAAAAGCAGAAATGTAGAATCATTTACATTACTTTCACAAATATGCTATGGTGAAATGTAAAATAAACTTACTACCCCCATAGTAAAAACGTTAAAATTGCTTTATTTTTCAGTTTAGAAAAAAATAACTATTTATTTTATCGTGGGAACGACTAAGCCCTTGACTGAAACCCACTGAATTTTGGTTGCAACGTGTACCAGTGACCTCTGACCTCATTTGAGCTGCAAGTAGGAGTTGGCAGGGCAGGATCCAGCTGAGGAGGGAAATGTACCGAAAGCAGCGGCAAAGGGAGAGGAGGGAAAGGACCTGAGAAGGGAGGGAAGTGGAAGGGGCGGAGGACGGCGCCTCTGTTACAACTGAAGAATGGGCTGGGTAGAGAGAGGCTGAAACAGGTGGAGCAGAAGGGATATGTGCGACTGCCCGCAGAGACGGTGGGGAGGCCCTGTGAGATTGTGGACAAGCCTGGGGGCAGCCAGGAACCATCGTAAGAGTGCCCTCTTCATGTTTTAAAATTCAGAAACGAAGGATTACTGTTCTAAGCAGTCAGAGGTACGTGATTGTAGTGAAGTGTATTTTTTCCTGTAAGGCCAGGGTCTGCTGGCTCATGTTAACACTGGAGTGACACAGACACGAGGGAGTAGATGTCCGAATCTCCCACACAGGCGCAGCTAGGCGAGCGCTTGTCTTGAGATGTTCCTAGTGAGAGTTTAAATGCTTTTTGAGGCCCTTTCGGGAATCCCGAGGCTCTCCTTGTGCTGTCATCTTTAACTGCTTCCAAAATACGCCTGTCTGCGCTTTTGTTAGAGGATGAATGATGAATTTCTGAAGCGCAGAGCTACTCAAGAGAGAGCCGCTGCTAATGGTGTGCAGTTTACACGCCGTTGCCATCCTCGGCACAGTTTTCGTCTAGTATTTGAATATGTTTTAGAAAGTTTTCATCGGTTCCACTGCTCTCCTGCTCTCTGTACCTAAGTGGCAGTTGAGTAGTGGGAGGTGGGTTCCCATGATTACACACGCAGCTAAAGCACAACTCATTCCTGCCTAAAATTATACGGAAGCGCTTGGACAGTGGTTCCAATTCTTGGCTTGTTCAGCACTTGCAGCGAGAGGCTCCTCTGGTTAGTTTGGTCTGGGTGCAGGAGGCACCCCGCTTGCGTTGAGGTTGTCACCGTGGTCTGGCACAGCTTGCTGGTATCTGTCAGTGCGGGGGAACTCTCGTTCGTTGCATGCCTGTAGTCATGAAGACTCTCCTCTTGTTGACCATATGTCTGTGAGAGAGAAAGAGGAAAAAAAAACGCTTTATTCGATTTCATTTAAAAGCACTGTACAAACGACCATCAAACTGCTCAATTCTTTTAACATTAATGCTTGGATAAATATAAATCTAATTAAAATGCTGTCTAAAATTATTGGTAAAAACGTTTTTCTTTGACTACATTTGAACGTAGGACTTCCAACCCTGCAATGAAATAATATGAGACTTCTAATGTATTTAGGTTCGTCCATTCGCAGGCTGTCCAACCTCGTGTCTCCAATAAACATCAGCAAATGATTCCCGGACATGTGTAAAGTGCAAGGTTCTGCTGTGCTGAACTGCCAGTATTTCACCTATTTTTATTTATTTTAAAAGTTTTCTGGCTAGACCCAGAGGTATCAGAGCGCTTTACATGAGAAGATAATATAAAGCAAACATGGCATACAAGTAGATAAAAAGATAATGAAACAACGTGTGAAATATACAAAACAAAATAAATATACAGGTGCAAGAGCTATACACTTCAAGTAACTAGGTATATGATGTTCGGGAAATGGACAGATATCACCTAGATAGCTAAAGTGCCTTTAAGGTGGTGGCGTCGTATGTCTCTATACGTGTTCTCCGATTTCCCTTTAACTTAGACTGTCCTTTTTTTTTTTTTTTTTTTTTTACGCCACTTTTCAAGATTTACTGCAAATTCTTTTAATTTATCTATCACTCATTTCTAGTTCCTTTGCCGCTAAGCTCAGAACTTTGTTGCCTTGCATGCCAATTGGACTGTCGAAGATCCTAGTGATTTTACGACGGCGGTTCTGCAAATTCTTATTTGTTCTTGCTTCAATATTGGCCGTAGAAGGGTTTTCTGAAGAGTTAGTAGCGCCGGACAGGTGCATAGAAGATGGAGTAGTGAATCATTTTCATATCCGCAAAGGCGACATTCTATGTCTGAGTGTAGTGTCGGTAAGATGCTCATCTGGTTTGTGTGTTGGGAGTAGGAGGCACTACTTGGTGATTTTGCTTATGCTCCTGAAAAATACATCTCCCTTGCTTTCTGTTTGCCTCCTTGATCATTAAGGGACACCTCTTTGCTGTGCATTTTTGTGATCACTGAGAGGCACCTTTCTTTAGTTACATGTGTAGTCATTAAGGGACACTGCTCATTGCTCCTGGGTTACCATGTTTAGTAAAGTGTGTGTGTGAGTGATTGGTAAGATGCACTGCTTTTTTTTTTTTTTTTTCTTGTCAGTAAGGGGCATCTTTTCGTTGTCGGTGTGTTCGTGTTAGATTGGTCTGCGTCCCTGCTCAGGGACCTGGGGAGGGGAGGGTGGCAATAAGCATCACCTCTTGTTCTAGGTATCTAGTTCACCAAAGACACTTCTGGGGTTCATGTATGAGTGGTTATTAACTTGTGTCCTATTACTTTTGTATGTGTTTGGTAGGGCCACTGGAATTATGCAGCAGGGGGAGTCCAAATTATGCAGCACAATTTATGATAGCATTACTTCATTATTTTGTAAATTTTAAACCTGGTAACACCTTCGGGGCTAAGGTTTCACCTCCTTAGTATCAGTTTGACACCACATTCAGCAGTTCAGCAACAGAAAGGTGACCAGGCAACATCTGTAAGGGCCTTCATACAGTATTTTTCTTGCGTCCTGCTTAGTGGAATCACACTTGCGTTGCCCCGGCTTCTAACATGATGATTTGTAATTCAAAGGTACGAGCGAAATTTCTGTTGAACATCTGTCTTCCTTTTTACAGAGATCACTGGAAGGGAGTTTGAAGTCTCCCCTCATGGCCTGGAGAGCCTCCTGCCCTATTCTGAGCTCCTCGCTGCACAGTGACGATCTCATGAGTGACATTGAACCGCTGCCAGCATCTGGCCCAAACTCTGCCCCAACTACCCCATCCCAGGCTTGTCCCTCTATCCAAGAGGATTTAGTAAGCTCACAACAACCCCGGCTCCACTCCCAGCCATCTTCCCCGTATGGCCACCGGTGTGGTTCTTCTGAGGTTACTGCCCAGCTTTATGCCTCGCTGCGCCGGAGCAAGGAGGTAGAGGCACAGGCACGTGCTCACCTGGATCCAGTGACCTCTTCCAGGCGTTCCATTCTAAGGCCAGAACGGAATCCTGTATCTCGGGCTCGAGTGGTCCTCAACGCAGACGCCCTTGGACATCGCGAGGAGAGTGAGGGGAGTGAGGAATCTAATAGCCAAACTAGCAGCACACTCTCTTCACCCAGATCCCAACAAAGAACATTCTCAGTATTGCCTACCTATCAGAAGATTGAGGACCAGTCTGGAGCAGGCCATCACCAAAAGCGTCCCAGCTCTCCGGAGGGCCGACTATCTGAAGTTAGTGGCGACAGTGGGTGCATGGCTGGCCAGAACACACAAGACCCCTACACTGATCCAGAAAACTTGGAAGAGGAGGTGTCTGAAAAGTTATCAACCAAACTGGATATCAATACCATCAAGATGGTGAGAAAGAAATGGGATGGGTGTTGCTCAACTCTGGGGGAGTGGGGGGGGCAGTGTTGGGGGTTTCAGAACAGTCCCATCTAAAAGTAATTTCTTCAGACAGGCGGGTCCTGTGAGACGTGTTCTTTTACACACTTTCAACAGGCAGAGATTGACTGGGATTGGGGAGAAATGTTCTTATACACAGATAGTCGGGGGAGTGAAAGCCTTTTTCCAAGATTTACTTACACAAGGAAGGAGGGACGAGGATTGAATACATGTAGATTATTCAGGCATGTTGTTGTAAGAGGAATTATTTACAAATGGAGCAACTGCTTGAATTTTAGGTGAAAGCTTTCAGTATGCAAGCCTGAACAGTGGCATGACTGATTCAGCAGTGATCTTACCTTGATTTTGTTTTGTGGTAGAGGCTCCTACTCGGACTGTTTTTTGTCACCTGTTTTTGAGTTTTATTTCTCCTTGCCTCATTCTGACCACCTTTTTTGCTTTGTTTTTCTGGCAGTCTGGATCAAGACCCATCTCTGAAATGGAGAGCGTTCGCTACCACCTGCAAGGAATGCTCCGGGCTTCAAAAGATTTGCCGTACAGTGAGTATTTAGCAGAGGAAAAGAGTAAGTGTGGGTGGGAGCGGTGGAATGAATTACAGGTGTCTCTGACGCCTTGAACAAGATGTAGGGGAAATACTCGTCTGGAGATAAGCTAAGGTCAGCCTTCAGTTGCCTTATCCCAGTGCATCCAATACACCCGCTCAGCCATGGAATTACTTCCCTATCTCTAGGCATGTCTTTCAAAATTGCATGTAGGCCTTATGTATCTGCCAGTGTTAACAGTTGAGTTGTGATTGTCAGCACCTTTCCCAACAGATGCATTACCAAACCCGCAACGAACGTCTACTAGTACTGAGCGCATAACAATTTACTTGTAAGTAGATATGTTTTTTTATCTGAGAGAACTAATCATGTACTGATTGGACGCATTCACTGATGCATCCTACAAACTTGCAACAAATCTCTGACCGACCCTTGTCTAAGTTCTCATGAGTCTAGAGAATCCAACTTTTCTATTGGTATTCAAATTCCAAGTGTTGAAAAAAGCATAGTTACCAACAGACTCTGCTGCTGGGTAGAGTTGTCCCTCGGTCAGTTGACCAGGCAGCATACTCTTGCGCATTTATTGGCCATCAGGAATCCATCTCTTTAGATGTATCCTTGGCTCATCGCCAGTCAGCATTCTAGGCTCTGTTTCTCTTCAGGTTTGGCTGAGGTGAAACCGAGAGGTCTCCAGCTTTACAGCTTCTTCGTCTCTCCTCACACTTGTGTCTTCCCCTCGCTGACATCCACCAGCACAAGCCGACTTTCTTGACCAACTGGCATATCCTTCTTCCCCCCCGTCATTTTAACTCTATCACCCAGTGCTGACCTAGATTTGCTCATAGTTGACAACCTGTGGTTTAGTTTCAATAAATAAAAATGAGTTTTCTCACAGCCCATATTGCCAGCCATAGTTCTGTTTGACCAGGTGTACCCACTTCGATGGTGTAAATCTGGTGAATGACAGTTAAAGCTGATTTGTACTTCAGAACGTAGCTCTCAGAGCTGAGTTTTCTGTCTCTTGCTCAGAAAGATATATCTGAATGAAAGTGCAGTCTCTTCAAAATGATAGAGTGGAAACGTCTGTGTAGTAGAAGTCTCATGCATGCTTAAACAGAAGATGCAAGGTTTTTACAGCATCGCCTGACTTGTTTAGCCTTCTCTTGGATGTTAAATTTAGGGCTCTCATGGACGGCCGATATTACATGTTGAGTGTCTCTTTTCTGCATGGTACCCATCTCCTATCGGCGTATTCTGCTGCTGCACTCCTGAACTCTTCCTATGTTGGGTTGTAGGTGTGTGTGTATATCTTTCTTATAGCCGGTATCCAGTAAGTGTTTTTTTTTTTTTTTTGGGGAGGGGGCGGGGTGAATTAAATATGACTTTTCTGCTGAACTTCTGGTACCCTCTGAACCTGTTCTGGTCCCATAGGTTCTTAGGGATATTGAGAGTAAGACTGTCGGTGTGTCGCAGGCACCAGATCGTGGTACTATTTTGGACATGTACTTCTCTTTCTTCAGGTGACTCTTCGTTCATGGTTGCTGGTCTGGGGGAGAAGGAAGAGGAGCTTTCTTTCACAAGTGACAGCACCGCCAACCTTCTAACGTGAGTGACCTCTGTAACAAAGGGACGTGTTTTAAGGATTGTTATTTATGGGGAATACTTGTTTGATACCTACTTGTTAAGCACCACGTTAATGTGGGAGATTGAAGATTATTTCTAACGGGGTTAGGTACCACAAAGCTGTATTGGAGAAGTGTCATCCTTTATGGCACAACTTACATGGCACAGACTAATGAAGTTCCTTAAAGGTTTTTTTCTTGTACTTCCTCCCGCTATCAACTTATTTCCTATCCCTTCCTCCTGAAGTGTCCAGAGGCACAGAGAGACTGAAATGAGCCGATCTTCCCTAGCCTTTGTGTGTCCTCCAGGAGGTTCTTGGTTACTACTTTGAGACTCTTCGATCTCCTCAAAAATGCAGAGTTAGACTGCACTTTCTAATTACACATCTCATGACCTGAAAGGCCCCTATTCGTTTTCAATTAAATCCCTACTCATTCAATGTAGTGCTGAATCTCCCTGACAATCCTGAACCCCGGTACCCATTGCTGTGCCAGTACAAAACCATACTTTCTTTAAAACCGGTTCTCCATCAGGAATTGACTGATTGGGTTAAACACTGAATAGCACTCACTGCACATATGCGCACCTTCCCCTAGTGTGGGGACAACCTTTTTTTTAATCAAATAAAAATATATACATCTATTTTTATATAATTTCTGTTAAAAAAAAAAAAAGGAAACCATGATGTATGTATGTGTGTATGTGTGTATGTATGTATATGTATATGTGTGTGTATATATATATATATATATATATATATATATATATGAGAAACGGGCACTGATGAAGCTAATTTAAAGCAGAAACGCGTCTGCCGAGCGTTTCTTTGGACTCTGCACACGGAGCGTGAAAAATCATTAAAGCCTGTTCAAGTTTTCCCCGGAGCTGTCTCGCACTCTGCTCTTACCTGAAGAGAGCCTGGTTGTTATATATATATATATATATATATATATATATATATATATATATATATATATATAATCTACTGGCGGTCGCCAGTAGATAGTTATAGTTAGGACCTATTTTCCATAGGAAATCCGCAACATGCTATTTGAAATAACTCTTGCGTCGGTTGACGAATCTTCGCGAAATTTTCAAACTTTGTG
The DNA here is from genome assembly GCA_963921515.1 of Calotriton arnoldi. Taxonomy (NCBI): domain Eukaryota; kingdom Metazoa; phylum Chordata; class Amphibia; order Caudata; family Salamandridae; genus Calotriton; species Calotriton arnoldi. Next base: position 816,272 of record CAWUFW010006096.1, on the reverse strand, counting down.
GCCCGGTCCGCTCCTATCCTGAAAGTCTTGGGGTGATTTGTCAAGCGGGGGCTGAGAAAAAAGGGGGGTCCCAAAACGTGTTTTCCCATTCATTTTCCCATAGGAAACTTTAGCCACGGCTACAGCCCGAACTGCTGAACGGAATTACACCAAATTTGGCAAAGAGGTAGTTCTTGGTTCAGAAAGAACCCTTTTTGTTAAATGGTGTAAATCCGTTCAGTAGTTGCTGAGAAAATAAAAAGTAAAAACACATATATCTATGGCCGCGGAGGGTCCGCGCACCATCCCGATGACCAGCTGTATGCTAATTGGCTGTCAACACTCCAAACCAGGAAGTGTTGGCAGCCATCTTGTGACTCGGTAGAACCGAGTCACAAGAAAACAGTAAAAACAATGCACAAAACGCAAAAAGGGGGCAGGGTAGAAACACCCTGACCCCCTAGGCCTGCTCAGGGGATCCTACAAGGACCCCCAGGGCCAACTTTTTTTTTTTTTTTTTTTAAATCGGCAAAAAACGCGCTGGGTGCACGGATCCAGCCGATTTAAAAAAAAAAAAAAAAAAGCGCGGTCTTTTGCGCTGCGTTGGTAATTGGCCCCCGGGTGGGCCAAGTCCCGGGGGCATGCGGGGTTTATCAAATTTATAATTGGGGGGCCTCTAAGGCCCCCCAAGCCCCGGGGACCGCCACCCCCCCGGGGCTTTAAATAAACAATGGTGCGGGAGGGCTCTCGGCCCCCCCAGAGCCCCGGGGACCACCACCTCCCCGGGGCTTTCAAGATGTTGGGAGGGGGGCCGCGCGGCCCCCTCCTGGAGCCCTTGATGGCCCTGGGGACCGCCACCCCCAGGGCCGGCTCCTGCAGTGTCCCGGGGTGCCCTCCACGGGACACTGTAGTTTGCTATGGCAGGGCGGGAGCCTCGCGGCTCCCGCCCTGCCATAGCAAACTGCTTTGGTTTTGGAAGAGAGGCAGGAAACCTGCTCTCTCTTCCAAAAACCAAAGACAAATGCTTTCCACACGGGGAGCTGCATCTTAGCAGCTCCCCATGTGGAAAAGCAATGCCGGCTCCCGAGGGACGCGGGGAGCCGGCGGGACCGTGGGGGGATTGGGGACCCCCCCACGGTCCCCAACGGAGAGGGCCAGCCCTGGGGGATGGGATCCCAGGGGCTACAAGTGGCCCGGGAGGGGGGCCACGCGGCCCCCTTCCAAAATTTAAAAAATAATTAGGGGGCAGGCCCTGGGGGATGGGGTCCCCAGGGCCAATAGATTAGAAAAAGAAGGGGGGGCCACACAGCCCCCTTCTTAAAAAAATAAATAAAAAAAGACCGGCATCGCGCCGGAGGCCACGCCCCCCTGCTTGCAGCACTCTGCAAATGCGCCCCCTGGCGCGTTTGCAGATGGGGAACGAATTCCCCTTGAATACTGGGGATCCCTGGGGGCCAACTAGCCCACCAGGAACCTCCAGTATGCGCCAGGGGGCTGCGTTGCAGAGAGGTGTACAGAGGCACGCCCCTTTTTACACCTCTTTGCAACGCAGCTCTGTGGCGCTTTTTGGACGTACTTAACACAGGGCGTGTTTGCAGACATGTCACCTCAGGCCCCACCCCCTTCCTTCACCATTGTGCAAATATTCCTCTAAAATCAGCTTAACTACGAATTCCGATTTACTCGCCTGTTATCAGGAGAGAACCCAGTGCTGCATCTTTTAGCCCAGCACTGACCCTGAAAAGTAATTCTAACCGTACTTACCAGTACCTTGTATTTCCTTCCATAGGAATCCATTGTCTGGTTTTCAGCAGAAAAGTTTCAAAGTGTTGATTTTCACAAACTACAAATATTCCTTAAAAATCGCCTGTATGACTTAAACGCATTCTTTCAACTGTTTACAGGAGATGCACCAGTGCTGGATCCAGGATCCACCACTGAGTAAGAAAGAAGTAACGATAACACTACTTACCTGCTAAATGAATTTCCTCCCTTAGGATAACATTGGTGATTCTATGTGAAGAAGTTTCTAAGTGTCAACTTTTAAAATACAATAATATTCCTTAAAAATCACTACTGTAACAAACGCTTTTACTCAACTGTTTACAGGAGATGTCCCAGTACTGAATCTAGGATCCAGTCCTGTGGTTAGAAAAGTAATCCATAAAGTAACTAATTGCATTTAACTAGAAATTCACATTGAGCTCAATGTTGCATTGTGTTTGAAATTGTGTTGCCCATTGCAACAACTAACTACTGTACTTAAAAGTCTATTGCCTATTTGCAAAGTATTTAAACTAAAGTAATTCATTCTGAGAAAGTATATTTTGTAATGTATAATGTAATTACAATGTAATTTAAAAAATAAAATATCTAAAAATAAATAGTTTAAAAAAAAATGTAGTAAATCAGTATCAAAAAATAAATATAACAATTAATACATTTAAAAATTGTCATTTACAAAACCTTTGAAATTTACTGAAAAAAACCATAGGTTTCAGGCACGTTATAGTTAGGAATTAGCATTTAAAAAACCTTTGAAATTCACTGAAAAAACCATAGGTTTTAGGGACAGTTATAGTTAGTTGGACATTGCACTCGTACAAAACCAGAGAAATTCCCCCGTTATAGTTAGTTCAGCTAACTATAACTCGCGCCTGCAATGCACTGCTGATGACGTCACATATTACATCACTGATGACATCATCCACGTGATAATCTGATGCACCTCCTCACACCCTAATATAACCTTTGATACACCCACTCTAAATTACAGACTGCCATTCGCAAAACCATAGACACTCCAACACCAATAACTACATACCCACTCACTGATTCTTGGGTCTACACACACATCCACTCACTCACCCGTACAGTCACTCATACTTACGGTCACTCAGTACAGGACTATCATATGCACTCATACTCCTATATAGACACTCAAACACCGCCACTCATCCATAGAGGTACTCACACACCTAGTCAGTCATGCAAATAATTAAACACACTGCCATTTACTCACCTATACAGTTATACACACACCAGCTCACTTACTCATACAAATACTAGCACATTCTTACGCTCTCATACAATCACTGATACAAGCACACACTCATCCATACAGTCACTCTCACAATCACACACTCTCGCTTATAGCTATTTATATACTCCAACACACATATATACTGCCTTTCACATATGTAGTTACTCACACATGTACCACTGGGACATACATTCACTCACTAACACACTCTTACACACACTTACCCACCCATACACACACTTACCCACCCATACAGTCTATCACAGATGCACTCTTGAAACCATCCACCCAGTGAATCACCCACTCACACATCTATGCACAGTCGCACACACCCCACCCACACAAACACTCAGGCACCCATACAGATACTCAGACAACCAATCAATAACTCATATAGACACTCATGTAGCTATTCACAAACCCATGCAGCCACTTACACAGCAACAGACAGACGGATACAGACATTCACCCAGTTTAGTCACTAACCCATGCATTCAGTAAGATACGTTTAATCACTCACTTATACAGTTAGTCACGCACCTACTAAATCATCCATACAGACACTTATACACCCACTCATTCTTCAATACGCCTTTCCCTATATATATTAAAAATATTTAAACTTTACAGAAACAGTCACTGGATGATGTCATTTGAGATGTCATCAGTGATGTCACTGACCATGTCATGAGTGATGTAATATGTGACGTCATCAGCAGTGCATTGCGGGGGCGCGAGTTATAGTTAGCTGAACTAACTATAACGGGGGAATTTCACGGGTTTTGTACGAGTGCAATGTCCAACTAACTATAACTGTCCCTAAAACCTATGGTTTTTTCAGTGACTTTGTAAGGTTTTTTAAATGCTAATTTCTAACTATAACGTGCCTGAAACCTATGGTTTTTTCAGTGAAAAAAAAAAATATATATAAAAAACTCGCATTCACTTCTGCATTGCCACCAGAAATAACGAGCGTGGACCCAGCGATGAGTGCAAATTTCTTCTTACTTTATTCCACCAATTTGTCCGCCATGACGCGTTTCGGCCGAAAAACGGCCTTGAGCACATGACACGTCCTCAGACAGTGCTACCGTTTTTAAAGTGCTAGTGCAATCAATTATGCCCAGAATTGTTTGACCGAGGCGCAACCGGGTAATATTTGCATTTATCAATATATTCAATTTTCATAGTAAAAGGACTATTTGCCATGTTCTGGGATGCATCGTAAAAATTTGGAACAAAGTTTTTCGAAAAGTTAATTTACATAGCTATGAAGGGTCAGAAGTGGGAAGTGGTTTACAAACCATAATTTAAGTTCATGGTTCAATGCACAAGTTATATTTTGGTTGAGTAATCTCAGCATATAAACATATGTGAAATACATTCGAAGTGAATTGGACTAAATTTCACGAGTGTAGGCGATCTTGTTGTTTTGTAACAGCTGTGATGTAACGCTTTCTACAGAGTCTGTTCTCCATGTCAATGGGGGTGTATGCATCACGTGGGTTTCAATAGCAAACGCTATAAAACTGAAAATGGGAATGTGGCTCCGTTGTGTGAACAAGGCAGGGGATCCTGCCGAAACGCGTCATAGCCTGATTAAAAATAATGGAATACATTTTGGACTTAACTCTGCTGGTGTCACCGTGTCTCTGTTCGGTGCGACGTAAGGAGGTGCCGATTTGTGTGGATGTTCAGCCGCTGATGCAGGGAGCGGCACAGAAGACACGACCTCGTTTATGAGCCCCACTCATACCCGGCAAAGGAGGACGAAAGTGCGGTGCACATGGTGTGGGGGCCCCCCCCCCGGCGAGAGCAATTCTTGTCGGCTGTTTGCCAGCACGAAGACCCGGAAGTGAAGCTGCAGGCGGTGCGTCGGAGGACGCCTGTTTTCAGGTAAGCGACCGGCGCTTGTGTTGCTGGCTCCGGCATTTGATTGAAGCGGCAAAGGGGGTGAGGTGCCGGGGATCTAATTGGTATCCCGAACTGCGGGCACAGACGTCTGAAGAATATTATATTGGAAACATCAAGGGCTGGAAGAGAACCCCCGGAAGCGAGTGTTGTGAGGGGGTGGAGCTGAATAGTTTTACAACATACGGAATCGGAAGTGAACACAACAGTAGTGTGTGTACTTTAAAGTATGGAAGATCGGATAAAGCGGAGAGAGGAGTCGGTGGTCGACGTCTTTGATGAAATGAGACCGGGCACTAGCCGTCAGGAGAGAGAAGGATTGGGCGGCGGAAAGGGTAGAACTAATGATGCAACAGAGATTATGAAAAGACTTGAGAAACTGCGTCGTAATGAAATCTCCAAATGGTGGGAGACCAAGTCCCTTGATAAATACTTGGAGGTGGGACGAGTTCCAAGGGGTCTAAGGATCTTAATCGCACCGACATTTGAGACCTGACCCTGAAGTGTTGCAAGAATGGGCAACTAACAGTGCTGAATCTTCAAATAATATGCTGAGGATTTTAACTAAATATGCCAAAAAAGATAGAGAACTAATCCTAGGTGAAATAAAGGAACTACAGATGCAATTAATGGTGTTAACCACGGCTGAAACAATTGAAAAATTTGAGAAGGAGCTGTCAGTAAAGTTAGACAAGTACGAAAGTGCTATTAAAGAAAGAAAAGCAACCAAGTTCAGCCGTGATCGATTGGATTATCAGCATGGTCAAATATACACATTTGCTAAGCGGTTCGACACCATACGGAAGCAAGCTTTGTCAGAAAATTCTGGAACAACGAATAAAAACAGAGACAAGCATACACAAGAAACAAGTTCAGAATGGAGCTCAGAACCAGATACTGATGGGGAAGAGATGAGAAATACAGCAAGTACCCACTTGAAACGAGCAACTGTAATCCAGGAGTTCGGTTTTTTAGGGATGGACCGCAATACAAACAGGCAAAGACCTCAGAGAGGAGGAAGGGGTCGGGGATACAACAGAAGCGAAAGAGAAGTCGAAAGCGACGAAGGAATGGAATTCAGATCGGGCTCCAAAAAGAAGGAATTCAGACGCAAATGACTTCTATAGATCAGACCACAGTGATAAATTTATCAAAATTAGAGTTATCCAAAGAAGATCTGGACACTCTGTCACTTGGTTTATCTTATTGTAGTCGCACGAACTTTGATTATCCCCAAATGCGAATAGACTTTTTTAAGTCTATACGTAACCTAAAATTACGTATATACTTCCACAAAAGAAAACGCAGTGAAAGTGTTCTAGACATCAACAAGCCACACGAAGGAGTAGGAACACTCAACAGTGGCTGACCTAGATTTATTAAGAGATCTGGATGAGCTGGAACGTGAGGCTGACCCAATGGGCAGTTCAGGAATCGCAGAGGATGTGGTAGAGGCATTAGGGTTGGATGTTTATGGCACTATAAAAACCCAGTTTAAGAGAAAATCAAACTTTACACCGATGATGCCCAAAGATTCTATAGACACATTTGCTGAACTTGTCATCGATGATTTGAAGAAGCTGGCCAAAGAATCCAATGTAAATTTTTATCGTGATCAAAAATCGGAAGATAATAAGTACAATCAGGTTATTCAGAAGATCAAAGAGAGAAAAGACAGTCATTAGGCAATCTGACAAAGGGGGAAACGTGGTCCTTTGGCCTCTAGATCAATATGATGTTGAGGCTAAGCTCCAACTGAAAGAGAAGGACTGCTACCAGAAAATACCATCCTGCAGTCTACTAGAAGTCAAGGCAAAGTACCATAAAGAATTATTTCGGTGGAGAACCCTAGGTCTAATAACTGAATCCTGAAATGAACTATTTGAAAGTTGACCATCCCGTGATGCCTATCTTCTATTTGATCCCGAAAATACATAAAGATGTCAAGAAGCCACCAGGCAGACCCATTATATCTGCTATTGGAAGTCTCCTGGAGACAACATCCAGATTTTTAGATCATTTTTTTTTACAGGACTTTGTCAATAGTTTACCCTCACATATCCAAGACACTGGAGACTTCTTGAGAAGACTGCATGATTTTAAATGGGAAGAGGGGGATCTTTTAGTGACCCTTGACGTGTCCTCTCTTTATACAAGTATTGCCCACAAGGATGGACTAAGAGCATTGAGATACTTTTTAAGCAGCAGACCCCTTTGTTTGTATCAACATTCAGAAATGCTTTTGAGAATGGCGGAATTCTGCCTTGAGAACAATCTATTCCAATATGGAAATGATACTTTCAAGCAACTAAGGGGGACGGCGATGGGTACCTGCTTCGCCCCAGCTATGCTAATCTTCACATGGGCTGGTGGGAGGAGCAGGTACTCGGGACCATGTATAAAGTCCAGTGGGAAAATAACATCAAACTGTGGGTCAGATTTATTGATGACCTCTTCGTGATATGGAGAGGGTGTCCAATACAAGCCAAACTATTCATTTCCTCTTTGAATGTAAATGATCTTAACTTGACTTTTACTGACAATATGAGTCCATCCTGTGTCCATTTTTAGATTTGAAGGTTTTTATTAAAGATGGGCAGTTACACACATGCACCTACAGGAAACCACTGCTGGGAACTCTGTTTTACATAGTCAAAGTTTTCATCCCCAAAAATTAAAGCAGAGTATTCCATATGCGGAGCAACTAAGAATGAAAAGGAATTGCAGTGAGCGTATTACTTTAGAAGCGGCACAGGAGGATCTCAATTTAAGATTCAGACCGAGGGGCTATGACCAGAGGGTTTTGGACCAGGCATCAAGCAAAGTGAACTCCATGACTAGACAAGACATTCTATTTGGGGAAACGGGTAGGACCAAGAAGGATAAGGTGTCATATTCTCACCCAGAGTTAAGATTAATTATGGGATATAATACTTACAAGGCGAGGGTGAGAGCCAGCCTGGGTAAGCATTGGCACCTTATCAGAGGAGATCCGGTCCTGAAAGAAATAGTTTCCAAGAAACCCCTCATGTCATTTAGAAGGGCGAAATCCATGAGGGAACAGTTGGTGATCAACAGTCCGGAATGGGGGGAAAAGGGAGGCTGGTTGAAACCAAGTCCTGGTTTCAGCAAGTGCTCCAAATGTAAAGCCTGTAAACATGGCGTAAACAAGAAGGAAATCCAAATGCCCTTGTGGAAGAGATCTTGGAAAATATTGAAAAGTCTAAACTGTAGAAGTGATCATGTAGTCTGTTTTAACTTGTACCTGCCCTATGTTGTATGTAGGAAGCACTATCCACATGGCCCATGTTAGGATACTACAGCATTTGAGAGCAGTCAAAAACCAAGATCCCAGTTATCCTGTGGCACGCCACATCAATGAGGTCCATGGAGGGAAAATAGAAGATCTATCTTATTTTGTTTTAGATGCTGTGCCAAAGAAAAGGAGAGGGGTAACAGAGAACTCGATTTGAGAAAATTGGAGTCCAGGTATATTTTAATGTTGGATAGTAAAAACCCTAAGGGTCTCAATGCGGATGAAGGACTCCATGTGCATCTGCTGTAGGAAGATGATATAGTATCATGGGCCTATATGTGATTCAGGGTAGTTTCCGTGATTTGAGGGATTATAATACAGATCACTGCTTCTTCCAAGTTTTCCTCAAAAATTATTCATAAGAAAAATATTTAACAATATCCTATGATCAATTTCTCTTCGTTAGATATTATATGAACTTCTGATTCCGTTTGTTTTCTTTAGTTTTTTTAGATATTAACACGGGTGGTAGATATTTTAGGCACTTTTGAAGTGATGGACAATGATGAAGACTCTCCACAGTAAACAAACTATATCTGGGTACAAAAGGTACAGATGATTTTAAGTTACTTCCATGGCTAGTGTTTTTAGAATGACACAGGATGGACTCGGTTTTAGGAACCTTGTGTTGGGTTTTATCGTATAAATGTGGTTCTAAATAATTTTATCTTCGAGTAGGAATGGGTATAGTCTTGAGCTTTTAGTCATCTGGATTACATTGGTTCAATCAAATTTTAAAACTATATGTAGGTAGGTTTTTCTTAAATATTTATTCAAATTGCCTATTTGCACAATTGTCCGTTTAGCGCATGTTGCACAGAGTAGTATGTTTTCAGTTGAAGCGTAATTTGCATATGTTATTTATTCATCCGTGGAAAGGGAGGTTATTACATTGCACATTTTGCGATTTTTGCACATTCAATTGTTTTTAGAACTTTGCGACATTTGCACAGAGGGGATTGTAAGGTATAAATGAGAATATTTGGATCGGTAACATAGAAAAACCAACATGAAAAATGGATAAGAATGATGAATGATCACCAGAATCCATAGGACTATATATGACTATGAGAGGACTGATTGTTGAAGAATATATTAACCACTTATATAAGCTTGGGCACTGGCCCAGAATTGTTTGACCGAGGCGCAACCGGGTAATATTTGCATTTATCAATATATTCAATTTTCATAGTAAAAGGACTATTTGTCATGTTCTGGGATGCATCGTAAAAATTTGGAACAATAAAGTTTTTCGAAAAGTTAATTTACATAGCTATGAAGGGTCAGAAGTGGGAAGTGGTTTACAAACCATAATTTAAGTTCATGGTTCAATGCACAAGTTATATTTTGGTTGAGTAATCTCAGCATATAAACAATGTGAAATACATTCAAAGTGAATTTGACTAAATTTCACGAGTGCAGGCGATCTTGTTGTTTTGTAACAGCTGTGATGTAACGCTTTCTACAGAGTCTGTTGTCCATGTCAATGGGGGTGTATGCATCACGTGGGTTTCAATAGCAAACACTATAAAACTGAAAATGGGAATGTGGCTCCGTTGTGTGAACAAGGCAGGGGATCCTGCCGAAACGCGTCATAGCCCGATAAAAATAATGGAATAAATTTTGGACTTAACTCTGCTGGTGTCACCGTGTCTCTGTTCGGTGCGACGTAAGGAGGTGCCGATTTATGTGGATATATATATATATATATATATATCTCATTCACTTCTGCATTGCCACCAGAAATAACGAGCGTGGACCCAGCGATAAGTGCAAATTTCTTCTTACTTCCACCAATTTGTCCGCCATGCCGCGTTTCGGCCGAAAAACGGCCTTGATCACATGACACGTCCTCAGACAGTGCTACCGTTTTTAAAGTGCTAGTGCAATCAATTATGCCTTAGACATAGAAGACATTTTAAATACAAAGATTTTAAGCATAAATGCTAATTTACATTTGTACATTCTTGAGACCATATTTAAAATAAAATTCATTGGTTTGAATCCCAGTTTATATAAACGGCCCATAGAATCACATCATATCAACACATGTTTTCAATTGTAACATCCTTATTCTACATTTTATGGCTAATGAAATGCTATTGTATCAACCCCTAAATATCCCTATCTAAAACCACCATATTCGTTGTGTTCCGTCACTTAAAATACAATTTGTTGCAGGCTTAAATGCCATAACTAAATAGGTTTTTAAATGAGCACTTATTAGTTTATACATGGGTGACTATGCTACCCCTATGTTGCGACCACATTTGTGCCATTTCTCCTAAAATAGTATTGTGCAAAAAAACGCATATATACTCATCCTAAAGTGACTGTGTGCTTATAAAATGTGCCAAAAGTGAATATTAAAGTGCATGTGCTAAAATAATATTTTTCTATCGGTTGCTAGCTATTTTAAACCTAATTGTAATTTTAGCAGCATATTCCTATAGAAACTTTTTTCCAGGTTGTCATTTGCTGACAACACTGTACTTAACTATTCCTCTAACCATCTAAATATCTGACCCTATTATACTCGGGTTGCATCTAGGTTAAAGAAAATAAGGTGCTAATGATTGACCAGTGCAAATCAATGAAGGACACATTATACATTATTGTCTAATTCACAGTTGATCCCATAACAAATTCATAAATTCATATATATATATATATATATATATATATATATATATATATATATATATATATATATATATATATAACATCAATTAAATACAATCCATAAAAACAACTGTTAAATAGCAATAAATACCTATAAAATATCCCAAAATTCATAAAACTAATTTAGTAAATAAGTTGACACGAGGTTCATTTCTGATATTCACGAATTGTACTCATTGGATGCTATATATATTTTCTGTTTTGGTATTTGACGATGACTGATAAGAACATACATAAAACTAATATATAACATAGATTTTTCAGCTTATCCTATGACAGTCCCTAGTTTGTAACATCCGATTCATATATATCTCTCTCTCTCCACCATGTCTCTGTAATATCAAATGTTCTATACAATACTGCAGGATAATATTATAACTGTTTCATAAAAAAGTATATAAATCCTCGCTCGTATTGAGACCTCCTGGATGTTTACAATCGAACTGTAATATATAATTAGTTTCTAGGCGTCTCAGCTTTGACTCACGATCCCCTCTTTTCTGTGGAGGAACTGAATCTATGACAAAATATTTCAAATGTTTTAAATTACTATCGTGACATAATTTAAAATGTCTTGCCACAGGATAATTGGCGTCATTGTTAGAAATGGCCCTGATATGCTGAAGAATTCGCTTATGCACAGGTAACTTGGTGCTTCCTATATACTCGCTTCAACGAAGCAAAGCAGAGTTTGCAATGACCGGGCGGGAGCCGCACGGCTCCCACCCTGTCATTGCAAACAGCAGTGTCCCGGGGGTGGGCACTCCGGGACACTGCAGGAGCCGACCCTGGGGGGTGGCGGTCCCCAGGGCCATCGAGGGCTCCAGGAGGGGGGTTGCGCGGCCCCCCTCCCTTCATTGTAAAAGCCCCGGGGAGGTGGTGGTCCCCAGGGCCTGGGGGTCCGTAACGGACCCCCGAATTTAAATTTAGAGTGCCCGGGGGCTCCCGCTAATTAATTGGCAGTGCTCCCGGGACCTGGCCCACCGGGGGGCTTTTTGAAAACAAAGCGCGGCAGTCCGCGCTTCGTTTTTTTTTTTTTTTAAATTATTTTAAAATAATTTCGGCGGGATTTGCGACCCCAACGAGACTTCTGCCAAAATTATAAAAAAAAAAAAATGCTTTTTTTTGCCCCTGGGGATCCTTGTGGGACCCCCTGAGCAGGCCTAGGGATCAGGGTGTTTCTACCCTGCCCCCTTTTCTTGTGTTTTTTTTTACCTTTATGTTACTGTTTTCTTGTGACTCGGTTCTATTGAGTCACAAGATGGCTGCCAACACTTCCTGGTTTGGAGTGTTGGCAGCCAATTAGAATGAAGCTTGTGGTTGGGAGGGTTCGCGAACCCTCCTCGGCCACAGATATCAACTTTTTTTCTTTTTTAATTTCTCAGAAACTACTGAACGGATTTACACCATTTAAAAAAAAAAAAAAAAAAAAAAAAGGTCTCTTTCTGAACCAAGACCTACCTTTTTGCCAAATTTGGTGTAATTCCGTTCAGCAGTTCGGGCTGTAGCTTTGTCTAAAGTTTCCTATGGAAAATAACATAGGGAAAACGCGTTTTGGGACCCTCCTTTTTTTTTTTTCTCGGCCCCCGCTTGACGAATCACCCCGAAACTTTCAAGACAGGAGCTGATCGGAGCGGGCCACTAGTTTTGAAAATTTCGCAAAGATTCGTCAACCGGCGCCAAAGTTATTGGGAAAACAAAAAACGCTTTTCCTATGGAAACTAGGTCCTAACTAGAACTGGCGACTGCCAGTAGGTTATTTATATGTATATGTATATGTATGTGCAGTGTCATATGCTATTTATTACCATTTTTAAGTGGGGTGAGGGACCTTGACTCACGAATGGCAAAGCCTTGAGTTAGTCATGGTGTCCCTACTCTCCCTCAGTAGTAGCAAATAGCCTACTTCTACAGATCTGCATTTATGGTTTATACCATGTCATTTTTCCATGTGCAGTAGTTCTAAGCAAAAGCGTATATAACGAGGTTCAATTAATATTGTTAAACAGAATACCAATAACCTAACTTTGTGTAAAGCCCCATTCTTTCTGTCAAATGATTTTAGAGTGGAATCCTTTAGATCATCATCGTTGTAATTTGATAATCCATAATTTGACCTTTGCACTATAGTGGTAAAGGAGTGAAAGTGTTTTAGTATACTAGCTCCAAATAAAGTTACTTCTCCTTTTTAGGTCTCGCCTAGAGTTGCTGCGCACATGCGCATCTCTCTCGGCGAGATTTATTGTTAATGACGAGTTTTAGAAAGGGGCTTTAAGCCCCGCCCCTTATTTCCATTGGCTGGCGTCACCATTTATGGTAAACGGTGGCCTGCCATTGGAAATTAGGAGTTTGGGTTGCCTCCCTTTCACTTTTTGTGCCGGCCCACCCGGACTGGCTTGCCTGCTTTGCGTCTGTCGCAAAGCACTTTCTTATCTTTATGGGGCCATGTGTTTAAACACATGGCCCCATAAAGACAAGAGCGCGGTCCTCTTTCGGGACCGTGCTTGTTTTTAGGTCTCGCCTGAGCCAGTGCATGCGCTGCTCTGGCCGAGACATTTAGTAAGTGGGCTTTTAAAAGTCCGACCACACGCTTTTGCTGGCCTCAAGCTTGCAGTTACGCGCGCGGGCACGCGCACAGCTGCCATCTGACTTTCCTCTTGCTTGCTCTCCCAAGCGCGCCTCTCCGCCCATCTCTCGCCCCATTTCTCCCATTTCCCTCACTCATCATGCACACCCCTGCCTCCCATACCTATCCATGATATCTCATACAGACCCTTTCCCTCACATGCACCGTTACCCGTCACACATCCTTGATTCTCACATACATCCCTGTTTCTCACACAGCCATTTTGCCTAAAAAAACATCCTCAACCATCAGGAAGATCCCAGACTCTCACATATCCCTTTTCCCTCACACAGTTATTTTGCCTCACACACAGCTTGTTTGCACTTACATTACACTGCGAAATTCACACGTGTTAGCAGGAAACAAACCAGAGGCGCCACTGGGGCACAAGCCAGACAGAGCCATCCTCCTTGATTAATGTTTCCCCTCAGCGGAGACTGTTTGCGAATCCTTCCAAACATTGCTATCCCCGTAAGCCTGTACTTTCTAATGGTTAATCTTTTCCACAGGGTTGTTAGCGGGACGTAATTTTATCCACAGTATGGGTAAATGCGTGAAAAATAAATCATAGAATAAAATGAGGGATTTAAAAAAGACAAAAAACAGGTAGAAAGGATTCGTTTTTAAAATGGGCACGGCTATTACTTAATTTGGACATTTGGATTTACTGTGACACTTTTTACAATCTGTTTTAGCAGTTTCTCTCTCTAGTTTTTGGGGCTGGTTAGAAATATTGCTTCGGTGGGTTGATTTCACCTTATATCACTATTTTTCTTACATTAACAGTCACAGCCTAATTAACTGAATTTTGGTCTGGCTCTGTTTTTAAAAAAATTATTTAATCACACACAGGACAAAGCAATATTGGATGTTACTTATTACGCTTCACTTCACTCTATTTAAACCACACACCCACCACTCTCATTGTTTCTCTTCTTCTTTCTCTCCACCCTCTCTAATTCTCTCTCCTCTCTCGCTCCACCCTTTATTGTCTGTACACCCTTTCTCTCTCCACCCTCTCTAATTCTTTCTCTCTCTTCTCTCTCGCTCCACCCTTTATTTTTGAGTGTGGGTGAACATTATATGCTCCTTATGTGGGTACATATGCAATATACTGGTCACCTGAAGCACTTCGGGTAAACTTGAAAACCTCCGGCCCAATGTTTTCCACGTGTTTGTTTTCGGCTCACAAGCGGGGGTGTTCACATTCATGTTTTTTCGCAAGCCCATCACAAGTCAACAGCAATCTAAAGCCCACCAAGATCACATGGACAATATCCACAACATACAAATGCACACTGCATAATTCCACTACATAACACATTCAGCGCCACAACAGCGTCACTCGGCGCCGCCGCAGCGTCACTCTGCGCCGCCGCAGCGTCACTCGGCGCCACCACTGCATAAATCGGGGCCACCACTGCTTAAATCAGGGCCACCACTGCATAAATCGGGGCCAGCACAGCATCACTCAGTGCTTCTTACACTTTTTAATTACAACTTCTCAGCATGCTGCACAGCAGCCACACTTCTCTACAGCACAGCTTATAAACATTGGCAAAGTCAATAGCTCTACCTAAACACTTATAAGGCCCCCACAATGCATAGCCAATAGGTCTCGCCTTTGGGACATTATAAGTGTTTAGTTATCCAGCACAATATCCTTCATTAAACAACATCACGTGTTGCATGGCTAATCACTTATAAGGTCCCAAAAGCGAGACCTATTGGCTATGCCAATGCTTGTTTAATGCAGATTTCTATAGCGCAAACTCTAGCTGAAGGTATTGGAGCGCTTTACATGAGCTCCGGTTACGTTACACAAGGGCACATTCAGGCACGGGGAGATTGTGATCGGCAGGCAGAGCTGCTCGGGAGGAGCGCTTAAGGCAGGCTGGCACGGTGTTTTTTTTTTTTTTGTTTTTTTTTATGTATGGCGCTGCCCCTAACTCCTTTGGAGACCTCATCTCCAGACCTTCTTCGTGACCGTGGAATCCCCTCTAATTCTCAGACGTGAACAGCATGGGACTTGCCTCAATTTGGGACCTTCATGCCACAGCTTTAGATCATCAGCGCGCAACTTAGCCTCCCCAAAATGATGCCCTTAAACTTTTTTTATTCATTGCTTCTCTTTTCGACCTCGTTGTTCGTGTCTCACGTTCCTGACTTATATTTGAAAACTAAGTTGTGTGTCCCGTATATCGTGTAGAATCTGCGTTCAGGACCTGGACACTGTAACCATGACCAATGGGAACAAGCATTAAAAATGCAATAGGTCTCGCCTTTCATTAAGTTAAAGCCATTTGCTTTGCTATACAATACCATTAGCAAAGCAAATGGCTTTAACTTAATCAAAGGCGAGACCTATTGCATTTTCAATGCTTGTTCGTTTCTGTGGCATGCACCCCCCCCCGTAACCTTGTTTATAGCAACTATACTAATGAACACAAAGGCATGCATTTATTACTACAGTGCAACATTCATACTGCAGTTTACTACCACTGTACTGAGTATTTACGTGAGGCAAACACTGTTTACTGCTCACACAATACAATGACTTTAAACAAGGAAATGGCTCTCCTAATATTCATGATTCCTCTTCAATGTGACTTTACCTTGTTGAGCAAATTTAACATCACATTCTGGTTTTGGTTAAATACCGTCTTTTTAAAATAAATGCACATGAAAAAATGTCATGCCCTAAACAATGTGTACAGATGAACTTTTTTTTCGATACTCTTTATTACCATTGTTCAGTGAGGGGAGCGAGACCATACTCTTCCCTTTCGCCAGATAATAATCCCATCCAACTACAATTCATTTAATCTACCAGAAAGAAACTAGAGTGAAAGCATTGAATGGTTTGATTTTCCTTCTGCGCAAAAGACCAATCCCAATAACACTGGTCGAACTTTGGGTTCCAGAGCAGCGTGCTGCCTGGCATAAAGTGCTTCAACACCTTCATGCGGGTAGTAAGCCCTAAATGTAATTCCAATACACTATATATTATCTGTATCATGGGTAAGCCTTCTTATTGACAATTTGCCAGTGGTTTCATAGCTTATATTTCACAGAAATGTGCCGTTCCGTGTGAATTATTTCTCATGATGCTGAATTACTTTACAGGATATTAAGCGTCCCTAAAAAGTTAAATGACTGGTTAATGCAGCATTGCTGCATTCAGTTCTAGTAAAACAAACCCTTTCACAATGAGTGCTACTCCGAGCGTTCATCAGCTCACCTGACAAGCTCACCCTTGCATGTCGATCCTTGATGCAAGCATCTACCAATGGTTATTTCACAGTGTGTGAAAATGGTACGCACAGAACCCTGTCAGCAAAATGTTACACTGTCCCACACTGCACTTTATTTCCTCAGTTCTATGTGCCTTGTTAAACTTACTCAACAGTGTCAATGTACTACAAAAGAAAAGGATTTTAGAATGCATGTTTTTAATTTCCTTACAATGCACTTTGCATTTGAAATTTGACGTATAATGAACATTGCTGCATAAAACACAGTTTAAATGTTAGCACTTTATCCCCCAAAAAACCAAACCTTTCTCAACACATTGACACATGTCTGATATCCCCCCTCCCCAATATAAAAAGAAAAAAATTCAAAAGAATTGCCATCTCCTAGCAAGAAAGGTCCCATAATGCCGTAGAACTCCTTTAAAGTACATATTTTCTTGCTAGTGGATCCCCTAAAAGAGGCAGGGGCACCACCAAACATTTTTCCTCGAAGATAATTTATTGAAATATCTCAGGATAGAGCATGCAGAAAACATTTCATTGTTTGTGACTATTAATGCAAACAAAGGCCTCGGTCCGACAGAGAAGCCACAACTGTTTTGAAAAGGAACCCTCCCCACAAACTATCCCTCTTGCCACCCCCGCCTTAAATGTTACTTAAGCAACGTGGACGTCCAGTGCACACAAAAGAATGTAATAATGGTACATCGTCTTTCGCTTCTAGGAAATTTACATAGAGATGAATATAATCTAATCCCCTGCGACATATGGCCGTAACCTATGGGAAGGGGTCCCAGAATAACAGTTGCAGGGTCAGCCATTAGGGGGTAACTAGTTACTCCCCTTATATGGCTGAGGATCTTCTTCCAGAAAGTTACTTGAGGCAAGGTAACCATACATGCAATATATCGCCATCTCGACCACAGCCTCTCCAGCATAACCCATCTTCCACTCCAAATAGATTGGTTTTAAGCGAATAGGTGTGATGTGCCACAACATAATCTTATACTGTGATTCCCTATGTTGCACACTCTTACAGAGTTTTTGCAACTGTGCTAATGGGATAGATTGTCCCAGGGTTCTAGACCAGCGTTTCATATAGGAGCATGCCGAGTCTTTTGCCTCCTCTGCCAGGAGAGTCTAGAAATTGGAGAGAGAGGCCTTTGGGACCAGCATAGGTGGTTAATCTCTTTTCCCAGGCCGTCAAAGATCTGTTAGCTGTCAGTTTGTTCTTAGGTAAAAGGGCCCATTGACACAGCTGGAAATATCGCGTCCAGTCAACCTCTAAAACCCCAAAGTTTTGTTTACATTGAGGGTAAACTTTAACTGTCCCCACCCCCTCCGAATCGGTCAGGCAGCATTCTTCAGCCGCCCTCAGCCTAACGCAAAAAGTGAACAGTGCCCGGAGAGAAGCCTTAATTTCCCTGCAAAGGTGTAAATGGAGATGGGAAGGAGGTCAATCTATGGGTCTTGGTGAGGGAGCCCCAAATCCCATAAGTGGTTTAGAGAATATTGGACAAATAACAAACTAAAGGCCTTGCATGTTTTGGGAGCCATGGTATGGCCCAGGGAGCCTGGCCCATCACTGTAGCATCCATATGTACTCGGTGACGCTCCGTCTCATAGAGTCCTCCCTCAAAGAAAATTGGAAGCTGGGCTGCCTGGTAGTATTTTTGACTGTCTGGAAGGGCCAGCCTTCCTGCTGTCTTGGAGGCTGTCAGCACATTCCTGGAAACATGCCCTCATTTCCCGCCCCATATAAACTGATCTATGGACGTATGCAAAAGCTTTTTCGCTCTCCTGGAACTTGACTGGGTGCGCGTGGAAGAGGTGAGTAACCGGGTTAGTATGTTTTGTTTAATAACCGCTACCCTCCCCAACCATGAAATATATAAGGTTTTCCATCGTAAAAGGTATCTTTTAATAGCATTAAGGAGGCGTGGGCAGTTTTCCACCTAGAGCTGACGATGATATGGAGTGATGTGCACCACCAAGCAATTGAGTTTTTTTTGTTGGCGGCCCAACAGTGTGTGTGCATAGTCATCAGCTTGGTTAGTGTCTCGGGCAAAAGCCCTACACTAAGCATTTCTGATTTAGTTAAGTTCTCTTTGAATCCAGATACCTTGGTGTATGTTTCCAGAAGGTCCTTCATCCTAGGAATCAAGCAAGTGGGGTCCGTCAGTGTATGGAGAACTAGTGGATAGTGTGATGTACCCCTCTGAAGGGCATGCTTGTTAACTCTGTTTCCTGTCTAATAGTTACAGCCAACGGTTTGACTATGAGCACAAATAAAAGCAGGGGACAACTGGCGTCATTGCCAATGACCTGCTCCGTTGGGAACTTGCAATTGCCCGCTATCCAAGCCCCACTGCCAACCCTCCCAGCATCACCATTACCCTTACCGGGCATAGAAATCTTTGAGTAGAAAGCATCATACCGCCTCAGTGCTAGAGCAACATGAGGAGTCCGTAGGCATGATGTGGGCTTGGAGTTCAATGAAACATTGACAATGGGTAATGGCAATAACTGAAAACCAATGGCTCGATTAATTCTTTAGGTGCCAGAGAAGCGTAGTACACTTGTCTGAGAGAAGAGGAGCGGTGCGTCCTTGTAGGCACCCCGATCATGAGTATGTGTGGTGCACATAATGGTAAGTCACCTGCAAGTGATTCAACATGTCTGATCTGGGCCTCTCCCACTTCTCTTTAGGTTTCCATTGTTAGTTAGTCGTTCTTTGGCGGTGGCGTTGGGCATTCTCATGAGGGTCCCAAAATGTCCTGCGCTTCTTCCGGCGTACGGATGGTATGAGCTTTGGAGTCAATCTGGAACCATAGGGCGAAAAGGAATAGCCTTCAGTAATAGATTTGCCATCTGTGCTGTTCTGCTGTGACTGCAACCAGTGTGCACCATTTATTTAAGGCTGTTTCGGAGAGAGATCTTGAACAGCTCAACAGGACAATCCAGGCGTGGGATCTTTTCCTGCTTTCTGGCTGCACTCATGAGCCTGTCTTTTTTTATAACTGTGCAGAGCCAAGCTTAGCTATAATGTCTCTTGGTCTTGAGTTTGTGTTGTATCTGGGGCCCCAACTCTGTATGATCTAATAATGGGTATGTCGAAGGTTTGCTTTTCCTTGAAGATTGCGCAAATTTGCGCAGAATCTGCACGTGATTGGATTCTCGGACATTGCAGATTTAAATGTTGTCTCATCTGGATCTTTACTCCAGATCAGCGCATTTTTCCCCATACATGTGTAATTTCAGTTTCCATTTTTGACCTGCAGTCCTGTAATATTTTAAGTTCCTGGCTCAATGTTATATTGTCATCCTCAAATGTAGCGATCTGGTCTCGTGTGTGTGTGTGTGTGTGTGTGTGTGTGTGTGTGTGTGTGTGTGTAAAATATTTTGCAGGTGCTCCCTCATCTAGGGGGATCCACCTTCACCCTCTTTTTGAAGCTATTTGCCCCATGGTAACTTGTCATGCAATCACTTTTTTTTTTTCTTTTTTTTTTTTTGCTGTTGCGTCAACTGTCTTTTTACAGACTGGTTTATAGGAGGTTTCCCAATCGCTGTACACTCCTATCCAGAGTCCACATAGAGGAAGAAAGGCACCATGGATTGTTGGAGAGTACCCTTTTTGACATGGTCGCCCTCACTTTTTGCATAGTATTCAATGCAGTTTTGACAGAAGTGCACTGGGTTCCTGCTATCCAGGTCCCCGGTACCAGATCTCTTTCCCTAAAACTGTACAATTGTTCCAAAAGTTGACAATACCTTTAGCACTCCCTGTAAGTCCCTAGTAAAGTACCCCTGGTACCTAGGGCAAGGAGGCTAAAGAGGGTCCCTAAGGGCTGCAGCACTTGTCACCCTAAGGGACCCTCATGCAAACTGCCATTGCAAGCTGCGTGACATGGTCCAGAGAAAAGTGAAGACCCGACAGGGCACACCTCCTGTGTGCCATGCCTGCAGACACTGCATGCAGTATAGGTAAGTCACCCTTACAGCCCTAAGACAGGGTGCACTATACTACATGTGTAGACCTATCTGCATGAGCAGATATACCCCTGTGATGTCTAAGTCGATTCTTAGATTTTGCAAGTAAACAGGGAAGCCATTTTAAGTATGTGTACTGGAGACTGGTAATTCAGAGTTCCCCAGCTACATGATGGTTTCACTGCAACTAGAGATGTGTGGTTTAACCAGCGAAGATGGCGGACACACTTTAGCCATGCTCTGCAACCTCCTCTCTTATCTTGCGACATCTGTGCCCTAGACCCACTGATGATACCCCTTCTGGGGGGGCTGAAGACCCCTGTGTTCTGCCTGCAGTCTGGACCCCAGGACGCTGCACCTAAGACATGCCCACGCCTCCTGGGACTCATTGAGTCGTTCCTTAGCCGCACCCATCCGCTATGCCGATTTCTTCGGTAGGTGCGCTTCCTCCCTCTTCTGGGGCTGCGTGGATCCCCGATCTGCTCTGAGGCCCTCTGCCGACACCTCCCACTTGCCTTGTTCTGCCACCGGGATCTCCTCCAGCTGAACACTGGAGGCCCCAGCTGACGTGGCCTAGACTGGCGACAAACCTTTTCCCCCTGGGGCCAGAGACCCAAAGGCATCTTCGACGTCCTGGGCCCTGAGGCACGCCGCTGGGGCCACGCTCGCGCGTCCTTGGTCACGACCTGGGCTAAGGGCTCCTTACACTCAAACTCCTCTGGAAGCTGCACACCAGGCGGGAGGACAGCCCCCTCCTGCCAAGGATTTCAGCATAGTCGCTGTGGCCTTGGCTGTGCAGGCCCCTGACTTGGACTGCTCGGAGACTCTACTCTACGCCACCGCTGCCTGCACACCGTGCCCAGAACTGGGCCCCTTTTTGGCAGCCCATGTGGGGCCGTATCTGCCAGGGCATGGTTTGGGGCTCCTGTGGGTGTGAGCCCCTGGGGGACGGCCACCACCGCCTGTTTAGGGGAGGATCTCACCGCTAGATGATGAATGGGGAGAAAACACCACTGAGCGCCCTGGCCTCCACAGGAGCCTTGGCGTTTGCTGCCCGGCCCCTGGATTGACTACTTTTGGGGGCCCTGGCTGCACGTGCTGCCCCCTTGGTGCGGGGGTAAGCGGGCTGATGTGGACTCCAAAGCTCTGACCCCTGACCTGGTCAGGGTAACTGCTCTCCCCTCGTGCAGTTCCGTCCTTAAGGAACTCCCCCCAGCGCCTTCTGGTCACCCAGGTAGGTGTTCGAGACCCTCCTCCACCCTCAGGCTCCTGCCTGCGCCTCATCCCTGGTGGTCCAGTGGAAGAGCCTGCTCTTCTGCTGGTCCGATCTGTCAGCCTTTTTCTGTCTTTTTTTTTTTTTTTTTTTTTTTTTCTGCTCCATGTTTCTGGCTCTGCCCTTTTGCCTTTTTTCCTATTTTCTCTGTCTGCCTCAGTTTTCCCTTTTCCCTCCTCGCCGCTGCTGCCCCCACGGCCCCTCCCCCGTCTCCCAGTGTGTTCCCGCTCCCAGCTGCTCTCCTTCCCCCTACTTAATGGCGGCCGTGCAAAAGGCAAGCCCGTCTGCGACCCAACCGCGACCAGCGCCATGGACCCTTGTCCTCCGAACCAACCATAGTCACAAAACACGGACTCAGCATAGTATCCTATGCCGATGACACCCAGCTCGTCCTCTCCCTCACCAAGGAACTCTACATCACCGGGCACAGTTTCCAGGAAGGAATGAAGGACATCGCATCCTGGATGAGCAGCAGCTGCCTGAAGGTCAACTCTGAGAAAAACGGAATTCCTCATCCACGGATCCACCCCCTCTGCATGCGATAACACCTGGTGGCCCTCCGCCCTCGGAAACACACCCACCCCCACAACCTCGGCATCGTATTCGACTCCTCACTCACCATGAACCGCCATATCCATGCCGTGTCCTCCACATGCTGCAAGAACTTCAAATGGATCCCCACGACTCCAGGAAGACCGTCACCCACGCACTCATCACCAGCAGGCTGGACTACGGAAACACTCTCTACGCCGGAATCAACAAAACACTCCTTCGCAAACTCCAGATTGTCTGGAATGCCGCAGCCAAACTTGTCCACAGCATCTGCCACCTCCACTGGCTCCCCATCGAAAAGAGTAACCTTCAAACTGCTCATACATGTCTACAAAGCCCTCCATAACACCAGCCCCCAATCCCACAACAAAAGAATCTCCTTCCACGCTCTCAAGAGAAACCTCCTCTCCGCTGGCCTAACCTTTGCTGAGGCCCCCCGCATCCACAGAGCCAGAACAGGGGGCAGATCTTTCTCCTAAATCGCGGCCAAGACCTGGAACAAACTCCCCCCCTCAGCATCAGACGAAGCCCTACACTGCAAATCTTCAGAAAGGACCTCAAGACCTGGCTCTTCGGATGACCTCTGAGCTGCCCGAACCCCCTCCCAGCGCCTTGAGACCCTCATGAGTGAGTAGTGCGCTCTTTAAATCCCCTGATTGATCGACCAGGTTGAGCTGCATGTGACCTTAGGCTGCATGGAGGGTGCCTACAGAAGAATTATTTTCTGAGGAGCTGACCAGTGGCACATGCTACTTGTGGTAATCTTGCGGCGCAGGCGGGCTGGCGCGAAGACACCGCTGGTTGAGGATCCATCCATTGGGGAAAAGTCAAGACTGTCACAGTATCCCCCCTTCCCTTAGGCCTCTTACCCGTCTAACCCTTATCCTTCAAGTGACGATTATACTCTGGCATGGGGAAGGACAAGGCTGTGGCATCTCATTTCCAATCAAAATTTGACCGGTTTGCTGCCCCATTTTGGATCCAGAACCTACAGGAACCTGTTGAGGGGTCGGCTAGGATGACTGTCCCTGTAGACATGAGCGGTATCCTTTCGGGCATCTGACGTTCCAGAGAGGTAGTCGAAACCAAGACTAGGAAGATGAGGGGGGCTGATGAGATGCTTCTACAACAGGACCTGCAATATGAACCTTCGTAGCATGACATCCAGAGTGACGGCGATGGAGGATTGAATTTATACAATAGAAGACTGTTGCCACCCTCAGTCTCCTTAACAACCACCCTCGAGCAGTGGATAGATTATGCCGAAAACAGGTTGAATGCAAAAAGAACAATTGATGGACAGAATGCAGAACAATGTCATACATTCACCCCAGTACAGAGATCTGGGCCTAAATCCATCGTTTTTTTGCTCACCATGCCATTCCAGTTTGGACCCAGCCATATGCAAATCAATCTTGACCCTGCACCCAATGGGAACAGTCCAGCCCGAACTGCCAGGCCAGGTCCTCCCTGGACTGGAAACAAGCACCCTAGGACCGGTTTCGGGCTTTCACCCCTCTTCAGCCAGGATAGCTTGACTCCAGTGGCATGGAGAGCACAGGACCCACGTCTGGGCAAACCCGTCCCACTCTGGGTGACAAATGCAAAAAGAACAGGATGCTTGTTTCCGGTCCAGGGAAGACATGGCTTGGCAGTTCGGGCTGGACTGGTCCCATGAGGCACAGGGTCAAGACTGATTTGCATATAGCGGTGTCTGAACTGGGGTGGCGGAGTGAGCTAAAGAATGATGATGGATTCAACCCAGATCTGTGACTGGGGGTGAGTGTTTGAAAAGTTTCAGCACCCCGTCCATCATCTCCTTGTGTTTGAAAACAGGTCGAGACGGAATAATCTCCGCTTCGCAGGATTCCCAGAGGGAGTGGAGGCCCATCCCCCTACAATGTTTCTGGAGACCTAGTTGAAATCCTGGATAGACTAGGGAGCACTGTCATGGTTCATGCTGGAGCGAGCGCATCGCTCCCTGTTGATTGCCTGGCTGCTTAATTACCGTGACGGAGATGCTATCCTACAAGAGGCACACAAAGCGGGACCTCTACGGTTTCAATCCTCTCATGTCATGATCTTTCCTGACTACTCCCACCCAAGTGCAAAGAAAATCATTTGAGAAGGTCAAGCAAAAACTCCGAGCTCTGGATATCCAGTACATGTTGATTTACCCGGCACACCTTGAAAGGTACTCCAGAAGCAAGGCCGGTGCGCAGGTATCGGTCAGCCCTTCATTCTGGCGGATAGGCTTCCCTCTCCAGAGCGGACTCACTTTGGTCGCTCTGGAGGTCGATGAGGACCAGGATGGCCAACGGCTATCATTGCACCACCTGGTCATGCTGCTTTTCAGTCAAGACCCCTTTGCTGCGCCCATCCTATCAAAAGCCTGTCTTCTCGCACTGATGGGGTTCCCAGGACCAGGCCTGTTGAAATCTTAAGTTTCTGTGCTTTTGTAGCATGCTGGGGAGCACTGGAGGGAGGCGTGGGCCAAAAGCTCACCAGTTGGCTGCCATGCTGGTCAGGCTGCATGCCATGCCCCCAAACATTTTTTTTTAATGTTGCGGGGAGCTGCCTGGTGTGCATTAAATCCATCACCCCAGGATAAGCTTACTATATTTTTTTTTAAAGGCACTCTGAGCTGGAGCTGTAAGCTATTCAACTGGAGCACAAGGTCCTCTAGGGATCGGTTCTATGGTTGCAGATTGTGCCTTGAAAAATGTTATGAGAAACTCAGACATGTTAATGTGTGGTCGTGTTTTTTTTTTTTTTTGTTTTTTTTTCTCATTTGTTTAATTAAAAAGGCTTTATTCAAAATATTTGGACAATCACTTTTTTGAACCAGTGTAATGTGTGAATTTATGAAATATATATATTTGATTATAGTTATTAGTGACTTTTTGACAAAGCCACTAGGTTTGCCTTACTTGAAATGACACCCTTTATATTGTTAGACATAGCTGTGAGCACCAGCAGGGGGTTGGGCGCAGTGTTGCAGCCAGGCCCTGTACCCAACCTTATGCTGCGCACTACCTTAGTAACCTAAATAACTATCTCACAACCTCCCCATGCACTGCTAATTACCCCCCATATTACATCACTCATGAGATGTTCAATGATATCATTGATAACATCACTGCAACATCTGAAATTACATTGTATTGTAATTGCATTTATATAGCGCTTACTACCACTGACAAGGCGTCAAAGCGCTTTTTCGGTGAGTAGTAGGCTACTCCGGAACCCTTAAAGGATTAGTGGTGAATTAGTATAGTGAAAATATGAAGGTAATTTTAGTGGTGGATATGTTAGTCAGGTATTTGGATTGAGAAGGATAATGGAGGGATAGAAGAGGGAAAAAGGTTAGTATGTAAATAACTAGGTGAGCTTTCGTTGTAGATTGGGACATGTAACCAATTAAATGTTTTTCAAGTAGTATAAAGCAAATTGGTCATATGCAATTCATGTGTCAGACAACATGAATGACTGCTTTAATTTTCTACAAGTTGACCGCAATTCTATAATAAAATTAGGATCCGTGCTAGCAACCAACTACTTTTTTTTTTTTTTTTTTTTAAGGTCCCCAACATCTTTTGGAAAAGTTCCCATTATTCACAAATTCGTACATTTTACCAACATGATCTAGTGTGGGGATTTTAGTACAGCTAGAAGGGCAGAAGTGCTTGACATACTAGGATTCAGACATGGGGATAAACATTTTGCACAGGGAACTCCCAACCTTTTCTGTAATGAGAGCTACTTATGTTCAATTTAACTCCTTGAGAGCCACTAATATTAGTGTTGTAGTAGTGTCCAAATCAGACAAGATTACATTAGTGGCCACCAGATGCAGTGTTACTACCAGCGATTATTTCAGTGCATCAGGCGTGGCTGTCAGCAGTAATGTAATAAAGGCTTTTGTTCATATTGAATGCGTCTACGTCAGTAATGCAGAACAGCCATAACTGCATAGCATCTGGTTATAATAATTGTAAAACATCTCCTCAAAGCCACATGATTTATCACTCAAATATCAGCTTTATGTATTTTTTGGAATTTCAGCCATTTTTCTTCGAATATCCGCTTAAGAGTACTGAAAATAAACACATTATCATTTTGAATACATGATCTCAATTTTGGTATATGTATATTAAATCAACCAAGCAAAAATTGATATTTGATAAGCTGGGCTGCACAGAGGAAGCTACTTGCAGGTAGATGGAGAGCTAATAGTAGCTCATGAGCTACTCGTTGGAGAAGGTGGATGCTACCAGTGGCTTAAGAGCAACTCGCTGGTGAAGCCGGATTTAGCCAATTCTCTTTTGCCCTACTTACAAACACTAAGAACAAAATGTGATGTATGAAAGGTTCAGTTAATTTCAGCCACTAGTAATTACTCTAGTCTGCCTTCCAGTGGATTTTTTTTATTTTAAACTGTCCCACTACAAGTATGTCGCCCCAGTACGACAGTTATGCCTATGTACCACACGTGTTACTCCTAGCATGTTGTGCCACAGAAATCAAACAACCAAGCTCAACCTAGCTCAACCTCATTGATGAGGCCCACCTAGCTTGAAATGTGTTTGGGGGTTGCATATGTTACTATGCAGAATGTGGTCTGGTGGAACAGTTCGGAGTAGACTGCCATTCTCAAGGTGAGAAGAAGTTAATTTACATACAGTTGGTTCATAGCTGTACTGTCAGAGTAAACGGGGGGGGGGGGGAAGAAAAACAGTGAACTGGATCACAGCCCTGATAAATTAGTGATTTTGTTTTTCATAGTTAACACATGGCGTCTACATTAAAAAATATACATCTGCTTGCTTTATGTCTGGAAATGCACCACAAATTACATACACAAACCATCAGTAAAGTTAATAACATGAGATGCATGGCACTGGTGATTAAAAAGTGTGCAGGCAAGGATGCCTTCCTGCAAAAAAAAAAAAAAAAAAAAAAAACCCTCCGAAGGCTGTCTAAGAAAAACCATAAGAGCAGTCCACATATAAAACATAGCAAATACACTTAAGTTTAGTTACATCATCTAAAATAGAGCCATGTTTGTGTGTCATTATGCACTTAAATATGATGACCTATTTCTGACAGAGGACATCTGTGTTACTGATAAAGTACCAAAGGAGCTTCAATGTCTAAAACTTAAAAAAAAAAGTGCTGTCTTTTCCAAATATATATTTTATACATTAATATATAATGCATTAAATATGCAGATGGTCAGAATCTATTCTTTATTAACACTTAGCAATCCCTCTGTGTGGGACTTATTTGAGGGGTAGTTGGTCCCCAAGGACGTCTGGGGGGGAGGAGTGGGGTTTAACTACCCCTCCTATTGCCTCCAGTAAGTCCAACACAGCAGGATTGCTGAGACCTGATAGGCCACACCCCCTTTCTCCACCACTACTAGTAGGGGGATGAAGTTCCTTTAGCTATTGAGGGTCCTTGGGACCAGCTACCCCTCCTGTTGCCTCCAGCAAGTCCCACACAGTGGGTTTGCTAAGAGGTTTTCTGTGGCCACGCCCCCTTTCTCTACCACTTTGCAAGCGCGCTTCCTGGCGCACCACTAGTCCCCGATACCCCTCCCCCCACATAATAGGTAATAGCCCCGGGAAGGGGGTGGTCCCCGAGGCTGTAATAAGCCCTAGTAGGGGGCCCCATGCGCCTCCTCCTGCTATAATTAGCATATGCCCCTGACCTGGCCCACGGGGATTATTTTAAAGCATGCGTGGGAGTCTGCGCTTGTGTTTTATTTTTTTAGTTTGCTGCAGATTTATAGATCCGCGGCAAAATAAAATAATGCTTTTTACCCTTGATATAACGTTGTTGCATGTTTTTGAAACGCACTCGAAGAAAGCTGTTCCATGGAGCTGAACGCTGCTGTTCCTATGATGTAAACTCTTGGGTTTAGGCTTTCAGGTAGGGGTCTGCTAATAACGTCTAGAGATCTTCTGTTATATAAAATAACTTCTTACTGCCTTGGGGAGGGTGATTAGGCCCAGTTATTTAGCCTTTTTCACAGTCTTTATAAAATGACGACTCCTTTTATATTCTATGGTATTGTAACAATGCTAATGATTCTTGCTTTATGCATTTTGCTGCTAGTTGTGGTTCGCATACTGTATCATGGATCACTATAGTCAAAATAAACATTTTGAACTTATTTAGTGACTGATTATTTTTATTGTGGACAAGTACGTGAGAGCGAAAGATTGTCTTGTTCCCGCGACTCTGAGGTGAGTTGGGAGTGCTCGTGTTCTGGGTTGTCTAAACATTCGTAGCTTCTTGATATTTGTAGGAGACCGAATGAGACACTATTGCTAGTCAAGTGGGATTTTGGGTACTAAGGTGATAGGAGGTACACCCCTATTTACTGAGGTCCTGTTTTCTTGTGCATAGTTCTGTGTATGAGCCGAATCCCCGCAACAGTCCACCAAGATCAAGATAAACTTGTTGCCTAAGGCTGTCTTGGGTTCCAGTGGCCCCACAATGTCAATGCCCACCCTCTCAAAAGGGGTGCTCACCACAGGAAAGGGTTGGAGGGGAGCCTTACACTTCCCTCCGCTTTTGCTACTTGCCTGGCAAGTCTGACAAGACCTACAATGTGTACCAACGTGCCTTCTCATTTGGGGCCAGTAAAAGTGTGTGACAAGCCTCTGAAAGGTCTCGTCACACCCCAAATGTCCTGCGAGAGGCACGTCATGAGCCAGACCCAGTAGGAAGGTCCTGAAGCGCTCAGGTACCACCAGCACACGGGCTGCACCGGGCTCAGCGACCTTAGGCTCACTATATAACAATCCATCTTCCCAGTAAATCAGATGTGATCCGGACTGATCACCTGCTGCCTGGTCTGCAGCCTGTTGCCGCAGACCAACAAGAGTAGGGCACTCCATCTGCGCTTTGCAGGACTCCTCCCTCGAGGAAACCCCTTTCCTGCTGCCGCCAATGGGTCCGCTCCGGTAGGTCTCCCAGTTCGGCTAACTGCTCCCCTGTGGGTTCCAGGGCATCCCCCTCAGGGTCTGCTTCCTCCTGGACCGCGGGAACTTCTGGGGCTGGTTTCCCACTCCCCCTGCCCTTCCTCTTCCTGGCAGGCACCTGGGCCACTGTTTCAGGCTTCAGGTCCTCTTGATTACCCCTACTGGCTGCCATTGACCGAGTGGTCACACAGGCCCACTCAGGCAGACCCAGCATCTCCAAATGAGCCTGGCGTTCCACCTCCTTCCATGGGGAACTCTCCAGGTCATTTCCAAGCAGACAGTCTACAGGCATGGACAGACTGACAACGACCTTCAGGGAACCTGAGACCCCCCTAACCCCCCCTACTTAAAAGGGAACTAGCGCCACCTTACATAAGCGCTCAGTTGTCTGCTGCAACTACAGGGTGAAGTACATTGGGAATAACCTGCTCTTCAGACACCCATTGACACCTGACAGATGTCACACTGGCTTCTGTGTCTCTCAGAGCCTCCACCCTCCTCCCATTGATGGTCACCCACCTGCCTGTATTTCTAAGTGTTCTCAGGCAGATAGGATCCCGGGACCATCTCTCTGTCTCCTAGTGAGACATGGGTCATAACTGCTTGCACCCCCCCCCCCTTCACTAGGAACCAATTCCTCCCCCAGCGCTACACTCACTAATCCCGGTGACTGAGCACCAGTGGGTGCTGGGGGTGCGTTGGGGCACTTGGGATCTCTTGCAATGTGGCCCACCTGACCACATGAATAACACCTGGGGGACCCCGGTTGTCGTGTCTGCCGTTAGGGGGCCAGGACACCTTAGGCTTGGGGGGGCTGGGACTCCTTACCCTGGGAACTGTTTTGGGGCCCTTTAGAGAAGTCCTTTTGGTTACCCTTGGTTCCCCCCCTCCTCCCCTCCCCCCCTCCTCCCCCCCTCCACCCTCCCCCCCTCCTCCCCTCCCCCCCTCCTCCCCCCTCCTCCCTTCCTCCCCTCCCCCCCCCTCCTCCTCCTCCTCCCTCCCTCCCCCCCCCCCGGGACCCTGCCCACCCTTGGCTGGGTTACCCACAATCCCCTTGTGGACCCTGGTGCTAGTCCAGCGGTCCGCCTCCTTAGCAAGCTCCCTGGGATCAGTTAGCTTACTATCCAATGGATGCTGGCGCAGCTCTGGAACACAGACTACTCAAGTGCTCCCAACTATTTAAGTGTTACAGCAAACAAATGATGGACGGAATGCTGACAATGCAACCATTCTCCCCCAGTCAAAAGATCTGGGTTAAATCCATCGTTCTTTTGCCCACTACGCCACCCCAGTTTGGACCCAGCCATATGCAAATCAGTCTTGACCCTGTGCCCCATGGGAACAGTCCAGACCGAACTGCCAGGCCAGGTCCTCCCTGGACCGGAAACAAGCATCCTGGGACCGGTGAAACCCCGAAACCGGTCCTAGGATGCTTGTTTCCGGTCCAGGGAGGACCTGGCTTGGCAGTTCGGGCTGGACTGTTCCCATGAGGCACAGGGTCAAGACTGATTTGCATATGGCCAGGTCTAAACTGGGGTGGCATGGTGAGCAAAAGAATGATGGATTTAACCCAGATCTCTTGACTGGGGGTGAATGTTTTGATTTGTTCTGCATTCAGTCCATCAATAGTGCGTCTTTTCCCAACTATTTAAGTTGCACAACCCCTGGTAATCAGTTACCTTGCTGCCCTTTATCCAACCTTCCAGTGCACGCGTATACATGTTCACACATTCAACCCAAGTACTTGAATCGAGCTTCTTGAAGTTCCTGAACTTCTCTCTGTACTGCTCTGGGGTGAGCCCATAACTGAGGCATAAAGCCTCCTTCATGTGTGGATAGGTCACAGTACCGGCCTGCTCTAAAGGTGGTAGGGTGTCCCTCCCAGTGGCCTCCAAGTGTCTCCACAGGCTCGCCCCCCAATGCTTCTCAGGAACCTCATTCATCCTTAAGGCTATCTCATACGCCGTAAGCCATGCATAAATATCATCACCCCTCTGGTAATTCTGCACTAGGTCCTTTGGTATGTAAACCTTACCCCCTTGCACTGGCTGCGCTCTGCCACCATTTGAACTGGACTCCACTTGCTTGGCCTTAATGTCCAGTTCCCTCATGCTCAACTCATGAGCCAAAAGCAATTTCTTTTCCTCGAGAGCGCTCTTTCTCTCCTCTGCCATCTTCTCTCTCTCTCTATGGCAGCCTTTTGGTTCTCCATTTCTAATTGCTTCATCTTTAAGCTTAAGAGCTGAACTTCATGATCTCTGACCCTTTGGTTTTCCTCCAGTTCCTCTGGGGAAAAGCTCCTAGCGGAATGGTGGCTGCCAGGCCTGGAGGCTGCTCTTGACACAGGCTGATCCTGTGACCTGAAACCATTCCCTTGTGCATCCTCATCCACCTCTGCATCACCTGTCTCCCCAGCCTCTTTGGTCTCCCACCAGGCCCTTAAGGCCTTCTGTAGCTCCTCTTTCCTGGAGCTGCTCTTCATGGGACATCCAAAATCTTTGCAAAAGTGCTTGAGCTGTAGGTATGCAAAACCTCCATATCAAACTCCAATTCTGCCATCTCACTTGCTGGTTTACCCTTCTGAGACATGATGCGTGGATACTTTTAAGGGTCACTCAAAAATAGAACCAAAAACAAAACTCAGTATGTGGTTGCGTAGTGGTCTGCACTAAACTAGTGATGTACACCAATTACTGTGGGTCAAGTACAAATACAGGTTCAAATCCTCACCGCTGACCATCAATGTTAGAAATGGGGGTCACTAGTTGGCAGAGGTAGGTACCTTTGTCCAAATAGGGACCCTTGCTTCTAGTCAGGGTAAGGGGGGGGGGATACACACTTTAGATCACCCCTGCTCACCCCCTTGGTAGCTTGGCACGAGCAGACAGGCTTATCCCAAAGGCAATGTGTAAAGTATTTGTACCAACACTCACAGTAACACAGTGAAAACACCACAAAAGGACACCACACCAGTTTAGAAAAAAATTAAAGTAGCTTTATCTAAACTAAACAAGACAAAAATCCAACATACACAGTTAAAAATATGACTTTCAAAAGGTTTCCAGAACTTGTACCATAGAAAACTATGGATGCGTGACTTTTCACCAAAGTACCTGTAGTTGCGTCAAAGTTCACCAAGCCAAACATCCGCAGCGTTGGGAAAACAAAGATGCAACACTCCTCAAACCCTGAGGGGGCGATGCGACAGTCCCGCTGCACGCAGAGGAAGGGTTGCGTCGATTCCGGTCTGTATGGGGAGTGATGCGTCGATTCTTCGTGCCGGTTCCGGCCTTCAGGTGATGCGTCGGAAGAACTTGCTGCACAGGTACGATGCGTGGAAATCCGGGATGCATCGGCGATCGATGTGGCGGCGTTCCGCGGCGCTGCGTCGGTCCTCTTCAGCCGCGATCCCTCGATGCGTCGATTCTTGCAGCGACGACAGACGCTGCGACGGTTTTTGCAGCGGCGCGGCAATGCGTGGAAATTCTCCTCGCGCCGTGAAGATGCGTCGGAAAAACAGCCGCAAGAAGAGCGATTCGTCTATTTCTGTAGTTCTTTGAGTTACTTCTCTCTTCCAGCTCCCAAACAGCTGCAACAACCTCCAGAGGCCCAAAACTGGCACAGGCACCTCAAGGCAGGCTAGAACTCACAGCAGCAGAGTTCAGGGGAGCTGGGGGGTGAAGTCTTTGGGTCCCTGAGACTTCAGAACATGAGGCCAGCACACTTCAGGCCCTTGGAGATCTCCTTCAAGCAGGGGACACAGCACACAGCAAAGTCCTGCCCCTTTCCTTGGCAGAAACAGCAACTGCAGGCCATCCCCAGACACACAGCAAGGGCAGTACTTCTCCTCAGTCTCTCTAGCTCTTCTCCTTGGCAAAGGTTCCTCTTGAATTCCAGGAATGATCTAAAGTCTTGGGTTTTGGGTCTGATACTTAGACCCCAAAATGTCTTTGTTCTCTTTGTTCAAGGGGCTCTGAGCCCAGTTCAACCCAGTTCTGGGGGGCACTCTGCAAGTGCACAACAACATCCATTGTCAGTGTGAGCCTTGGCTCCATACACACCACAGGGGGGTGGAGCCAGCATTGTGGAAGGCAGGCACAGCCCTATTCAGGTACAGGTGCTACTCCTCCCACCACTCCAAATGCAGATCAGGCCTATTCAGCCTAGTGCTGACTCATCCAGACTCGTGGAGCCACTGCACCTCCCCAGCCCCTGTCACTCCAAAGCCAGACAGTCAATACACAAACAGGCAGAGGCACACAGGAAGGTTGAACAAGAAAATAGCCACTTTCTAAAACTGCTATTTTCAAACACATAGTTTAAAAACAATCTTTACTAAAAGATGTGCTAATAAATCCTGAGTTCAGGGATACCAAACTCCTTTTTTCTATCTTATCCCTATGGGAAGATATGTTTGTAAAATGTTACAAAGCATTCCCCATTCTGTCCTATGGGGCAAGATAGCCTTTCAATAGTGAAAAACGAAATTGGCAGTATTTCACTATCAGGATAGGTTACACACACCAGTACATGTCCTACCTTTCACATACACTGCACCCTGCCCAGGGGGTCACCTTGGGCGTACCATAGGGGTGTCTTGTGTGTAAGGGAAGGGTAGGGCCTGGCAAGTGGGTGCACTTGCCAAGTTGACATGGCAGTTAACAAACTGCGCACAGGCACTGTGTTGCAGGCCTGAGACCTCTTTTCAGGGCTACTCATGTGGGTGGCACAATCAGTGCTGCAAGCCCACTAGTAGCATTTGATTTACCAGCCCTGGCACACTCGGTGCACTTTACTAGGGACCTACTGGTAAAACAAAAATGCCAATCGGGGAGAACCAATCACAATATCAATTTACACAGGGAGAACTTGCACTTCGACACTGATCAGCAGTGGCAAAGTGCCCAAAGCATCTAAGCCAGCAAAAACGAAATCCAGCACAGCATAAAAAAAAACCACAGGAAGTAGAGGCAAAAAGTCAGGGAAAACCACGCCAAGGATGCCAGGTCTAACAGTTAGTCGTTTATTTGGATTGAGAAGGATAGTGGAGGGATGGAGAAGGGGAAAAGGTTTGCATTTATATAGCGCTTTCTACCCCCGATGGGGGTGTTGAAGCGCTTTTTCGGTGAGTAGCACGCTTCTTTGGAACCCTAAAAGGATTAGTGGTGAATTAGTATAGTGACATATGAAATTAATTTGAGTGGTTGACATGGTAGTCTGTTATTTGGATTGAAAAGGATAGTGGAGGAATAGAAGAGAAGGATTTAGAATGTTTGTTTTGTTTTTGTTTTGGAGCTCATAGCAGTAGGAGGAGGCTTGGGATGAGTAAAAGGGAGGTGGAGAGGGAGGAGTCAAAGGGAGGGTTTAGAAAGGCTTGTTTTGGGGGATCGGATTAGTAAAAAGTATGAGATGATGCAAGGAGGGGTGGAGTAGGGAATAGCCTCGAAGGGGTTATTTTGGGGATCATAAGTACTTTTCGAGATCAGTTTTTACAGGCAAGTAAAACTGTAACACAAATGCATTTTTACGTGGTAATGATTTCTTATGGACAAAGAAACATATACTGCATACAGGTACTTGCAAGTGTATTCTGGGGGTCTCCTTTAGGACTTAATGTGCTTGGGGGCCAAGGTCCAAAGTACCACCAGCAGTTCAAGTTTACCTGCCATGGTGTGTCCGGGTGTAGAGGTCCTGAACTGGTTGGTAGCCGCGAATGCTACACCGTAAGCAAAGAGGGGGGCCACCTTGAAACTGGCACAGAGAAGGACAAGTCCAGGAGCTCCCAACGGAGGGCTCAGTTCGTGCGGCACCTGGGAGCAGAGGGGCACAGACTGTTGTCGTGAACCCGGGCTAGTGTGCTCTGGTGCAGAGGGTTTTGGTGGACTGGGCCCATGCGTCAATGGCGCTTGCGGTTTTCGGTTAGACCTGCAGAAGGGGGCAAAACAGGATAGCTGGGCCACTCTTGGTGCTGGCCTCTTTGGTTGCTGCAAGGGGTCTGGTAACCTGGGTATTGATGCAGGGTGACTCTGCTTGGTCTTTGAATCTTTGCACTTGGTGGGAGAAGGATCTGACCTCCTGGAGCACGGTGACCTTCTCCTGGGCGTCTGCTGCTTTGATGGCCCCAGTGGTCAGTAGAACTGTGAACCGTACGTTGCGGTCGGTGCATGCAGGTTGCAGGGAAGTAGTTCCTCCACTTCAAGAGAGATGCTGATGGCTTGGCTAAGTGCTGCAGGCCCTCCAAGGCTTTTGGAGGATGCACAGCTGCAAGACTAGTTGGATTGTTGGGACGGAATAGGCAAGCAGGGTTTGGCACCAAAGTCCACCAGCAGTCCGCGTTTCTCAGTTCTCTGGCTCTTCTTGGTCTTTTTTCTTCTTTTGCTAGGGAGATCTTGGTTCCTGGTGTGTCAGGCCCACCATAATACTGCATTTAGGGGCATTAAGGGGAGTGAGGGTAGTAGCCTATGGGCTTCTAACCCTTGGGGTCACTACACCCCTATATGACCACTTCTTTGAGGAGTGGGAATAACCCTGGCCCAGAGTTCCTAATTCCTTTCTTCATGGAGCACATCAGGCAGCCCACCTTAGGGGTGTGACTAGCCTTGTGGTACAACACACCTACTTGCATATCTAATTTCCCGCCTGCCCTGTGCCAGATGGGCCTCAGGGCAGGGGGTGGCATCTCTCAGGTCTGGGGGAAGCCGGGGTTGCATATCAAAGGCGGCAGAGGATTTGAAGTCTCTGGCCTTGGTATGCTGATTCACTAGCCATCATGCTGGAGGAGGTGTACACACTTCTGAGAGCATGGGCTCTCACCTCCAGGTGGTCAGAAACCCGTCTGTGGTGGCAGACTGGACGATACCGGTCATCTAGCACACTAGGAGGCTGGTAGGTTTTCAGGGGGCACTTCTAAGGTGGTGCCCTCTGGGTTAACATTTCAATAAATCTACTACTAGAATCAGTATGGATTTATTAAGACCATGTGTTTGATACCAAACACCATAGGTTTCAGTGAATATACTTAAGATCGCTTACCTGTTCACTTGTACTATCTAGCAATTAAACGAGCCAGCACAGGAGCATATCTGCTCATGCAGATATGTCCTCACATGTAATATAATGTACCCTGCCTTAGGATAAGGCCTGCTGTAGGGGAGACTTCTATACATTGTATGCAGTGTCTGCTTTGGGCATGGCATGGCAAAAATGTGTTTTCACATTTGTCTGCACTATTTCACGCAGCCTGCAGTGGCAGTCTGCATGAGTTTGTGGGACCCTCAGGGAGGCACAATACATGCTGCAGCCCCTAGGTAACAGGGGTACCATTTACTAGGGGCTTACAGAGGTGCTAAAGGTCTTGCCATTTGGGGAGCAATTGCACTGTTACCTTGTTTTAGGAAAAGGGTACTGGAGACCTGTCAAAATTGCATAAAATACCAGGCGAACACTGGGTGGCCATGGCAAAAAGGGGCACTTACCTGCCCCCCCACCCACCTCCCAAGCATTTTCCATAGGAAAAAGTAGACAACGATACTATCAAAAAGGTTGAACACAATTACACAATTTGGCAGAGAGCCAGATCTTGGCCAAGAAAACATGATTTTTGTGATTTGGGGTAAATCTGTTCAGTTGTGTTTTTTGAGAAATTCAGGTTAAAAATGTATAGATATAGTTGACAATTGCAACCAATCTGATCGCTCCAAATTTTGCAAGTATTTCATTTTTAGGTTCAAGAAAAGCCATTTATAAAAATTGTGAGTGTGTATGGGGATGGAAATCGTGTTTTACCAACTTTTTAAAAGTAAATAAAGTGAAGGAAATGGAGGTAGGTAAGTTTCTCCTGAAGACATCTTCACTGCCCCCCAAAGTCTTCCACAGGCAGATGTTTCAGTATTTTCTGTTATCTAAAATACAGGTTAACCTTTTTACTCACTAGGGACCCAGTGTGCATGTATAGTATTAAAAGACCAGGTTTCCAATGGGTGCATATTTACTGTAATTATTTCAAAGTTGTAGTTCTCTTGGTGAACTTAACAATTATTGGAAGGGGAATCCTGTGGGGGTCTTCGTTTTTGTTTCAAATGAGCATACATCTATATTCTACCACAGATTAATATATTTTTTTAACAAATAAAAATATATTATAAATCATTTCTAGAGTTGCACAAAGGTGGTTTATTCAAATGTATTTGTAAGATTGTATTTGAAAGATTCCTTACTACTTCCAACTCTGGATTTAGGTGCAATTACTAGAAAAGAGAATGCTGTGACAGCTGTCTGGCTTGTCCTAGAAGTATGTGATCTAGAACAGAATGCAATGTGGAGCATTATGGGACAGCCAAAATAAATATCCACCTATTCCGTTTGAAGCTCAGTTGGATTCAGTTGAGTTGGAGGCAGGGGTGTTAATGGGCTAGCATTCTAAATTGCATGATGTTGATGCAAAACACGTTTCGAGGCATCCTGGAAGGGGTCATAACTTGATAAACAGAAAGCTATTCATAACAATCCGTTCACTTTAATGAAGGAGGAATTAAAGTAAACGGGAGGTTTAAGAGCCATGTATACCGAGGGTACACCAGCAAGCCTCCTAGTTTAGGACATGTAAAAAGTCCATTTGTGCATCCCACAGCCTGAAAAGTGATTGGCGAGAGTCTAGGACTAGATTGGCCTTTAACTAGTGGTATATTGTTTAGAGTGGAGGGGTGGATCTGGTTCTATAGAATAGCTACCGCATAAGAGGTCTCGGGGTGCACATGGATGTGGCTCCCTCACATTATCTTTAAAAATAAAAACACAAAACAAATATACAGCCAAATGTAATAAGTATTCCACCTGCACAGCTATTTCTGAAAAGAAATATTGAAGGGTAAAAGCACAGTAAGAAAGGAACATTGGACATTTTTAAAGAAATGTGTCAAATTGTGTTTTGAAAGCACTTCTGGACAATAAAAAATACTGAATAGAATATAAATTCAGTTACTCCAGTATTGGAGCTTTCATAGATTCCCATGCTTGGAATCATTCCCCGTCGTCGAGATGGGAGCCTCGGTAAATATATATATATATATATATATATATATATATATATATAACAGTAGTAAATAACATTACAAAAGAGAAACAGGCCTAGGCCTAATCCCATTTTGTAGTCAGACCATGTCTTTTTGTAAAAGAGACCAAAAAGAATCATTAGCCAATCAGAGCAGCCTCACCCTCTAGAACCTGGGTGAAAGAACCTCAGCTCCTCAGATTTTCTACCGCACGTTGTGCAGAAGGGAGTCTCCTTGAGCTCTGCTCTATTTCGACTAATTTTCATCTGTTTTTTCTTCACTTTTTCTTGGTGAGATGTCTGAGAAAGAAAAGAAAGCGTTATTTAAAGCTTGTGCCACTTGTGGGGAAAAAGAGGCTTTATGTGGAGGATAGGCATAAGGACTGTATATATTGACTATACCCGGACCACAAGGCTGCGGAGTGCAAGATTTGCCGCACCTTCTCGACTAAGACTCTCCGGGATCGTGAGGGTCGTTTACTTACCTGGCTTCACAAGTTAAAGTCAAGGAAAGAGTCAGTGTCCAGTGACAGTGAGGAGGCGTCTTCAGTCGTCTCATCCAGAAGGTCAGTCAAGAGGGGTAGGGGTTCCCCTTCATCTCTGGGTCACCCCTCTAAGGCCTCAAAAAAGACCCCGAAGGAGTCTGAGGACCGAGGTTCTCTCAAATCTCCTCACTGCGGTGTAAAGGAGAGGGAAGAGCCATTATCTTCGTCTACTGCTACCCCAGGCAAAAAGAAATCATTGAAGAAGCCTTCTTCACAATCTTCGGATAAGAGTTCTCATTCGTCGTCGATGCGTAAACCCTCGTCGACAAACGTCAAAATCACAGGCTGGGAATGCTTCTGTGTCGACGCCGGCTCTTTTTCCAGTGTCGACGGGCTCGTCGACGAGCACCTCTACAGCAACGTCGACGATGGTGTCGACGAGTATTGCGGCTACAGTTCCGTCGACCACTGTGGCGTAGACGAGAGTGTCGACTATGACGGCCACGACAGTAACGACGACGTCAGCAGGGGTGCTGCTTATTTCGTCGACGACAGGTTCGACGACGCCCATCGTCTCATCGACGATCAGCTCGTCGTCGAGACTTCCGTCGCTGGTTCCATCTACTTTCTCGTCGACGATGCCCCCGTCGACGATGACATCTTCGACGGTCGTCACCTCCACGTCGACGAGACCGTCGACGACGTCGTCGACGGGGAAAATTTCGATTTCCATTAAAAGAAAAGGGGTTGCGCCGGAAAGACTTTCACCCAGGACAGTGGATCCCTTACCACCTGCATTATTGTTGGAGGAGGAAGAGGACTCGGATGGTGATGACAGCCAATTTGGCTATGCTAACAGTACCTCTCAGCTTCTGGTGAAATGTCAAGAAACTGATTCTGAGGGTGATTACTATCAGGAACAGGCTACTCCACATCAACAATATCCACAACAGGAGAACGTTCAGCAACAGATGGTATCTGTTCCCACCTCTCTGTTATCGGACTTACAGGGGATGCTTCTAGACTATCGTCAGAGGTTGTCTTCGCGTCCTCCGCAACCTATTCTTCTACCACAGCCTGTGCATACTCAACCCATGGTGATGGTTTCACCACCTCCATCGGCTCGCCCACAAATTCCAACGGAGGCAGTGCCTCAACTCCAGGATGTCTCCTCTGAAGAGGAGGAAGGTGAACTTGTGCAGACGGATCAAGGAGAGAGTGGGATGATTACGTCATTCCAGATCCCGCTTCTCCAACTCCTGCCCCTGTGGATTCCCCTCCTGCTGACATAGGGGTTTTCACAAGTTGATGGAAAGGGCTTCGTTGCGTTTTGAACTTCCTATGCCCTCTGTTCAAACGGAGTGCTTTCTATATGATTTTAAGGAGCAGAGTAAGAGGATGATACGTTCCATTCCCATTGTATCTCATGTATGGGAAGAAGGGATAAGGACCATGAAGAATCCAGCTACAGTGGTCCCAGTCTTACCACGGCTAGACAAAAAATATAAAGCTTCTGACAGCCCAGCCTCTTTGACGGGTCAACCAAGGCCAGATTCAGTCATTTCTCAGGCAGCGCAGAGGAAATCTAAGAATCCTTCAGCGCCTCTGACCACACCACCGGACAAGGAGGGCAGGCGCCTAGACAATGCAGGGAAACGATTTTCCTCTATGGCAAGTCTGGTGATTAGGGCTGCTAATGCACTAGCGATACTTGGCCGATACGACCGCCAATTGTGGTGCGACCTTTCGCCTTATCTTAATCAGTTGCCGGATACGGCTAAGTCTGAAGCAAAAAGATCCTACTTGAAGGAGAACTAGCGTCAGCAGAAGATCATCGATTGTGCGATGGACATCGCTACCACATCTTTCCGCTCCCTGGCAGGGGCAGCTGTGCTTCGTCGACAGGGTTGGCTCAAGCGACGTGGTTCCGGCCAGAGGTTCAGAATAAGATACTGGACCTCCCATTTGATGGTGAAGCTTTGTTCGGCAAGCACATAGATGATGCTCTCCAAGACATTAAAAAGACACTGAGACGGCTAGGTCATTGGGGACCCTTCAGTACCGGAAAGTCCCTTTTCGTGGAGCTAGAGGCAGGGTGCTCCTTCATACAGAGGATCCTATCAACAACAGCGATATTCCTCTTATGCTCCCGCATCCCAATCTTACCGGCCTTCTTACAACCAGAAACAAGGCCAGACGTCGTCTTTCTCCAGATCCAACTTTAGGGGAAAACGGAATCGTCAGGGACGAGACGCCTCTAAGAGGCAGTAGCGGCGACCTGGCTCTTTGCGCTGTTCCCTCCTCCTCCTCCAAGACATCTGTAGGAGGCAGGGTATCTCTTTACCTTCACAACTGGCAACGGATTACATCAGACCGTTGGGTCCTAAACATCATTCAGAGTGGCCACACCCTGGAGTTCATTCATCTACCACCATCCAGAGCCCCTTCCGCCATCTCCATGAAACATCTGCGTCTCCTTCGACTCGAAGTTCATCAACTGCTGATCAAGGGGGCAGTAGAGCCAGTTCCTTTATCCCAGAGGAACAAGGGTTTCTATTCCAGGTTCTTCCTGGTAAAGAAGACGTTGGACAAATGGCGACCTATTCTCGACCTCAGGGAGCTCAACACTTATCTCACAAAACAAGCCTTTCGGATGGTGTCTCTCCAGGACATTCTGCGTCTTCTCAACACTGGAGATTTTATGGCCACTCTCGATCTCGAGGATGCATATTTCCACATACCCATCCATCAGGCCCACAGGAGGTTTCTTCGGTTTAGTCGCCAAGAGCCATTTCCTGTTCAAAGTGCTTCCATTTGGCCTTCGCTCGGCTCCGAGAGTCTTCTCCAAGGTTCTAGCACCGGTAGCAGCATTTCTCAGGAAACATCATTTCCAAGTCTTTCCCTACCTGGACGACTAGTTGCTAAAGGCCCCGTCCAGGGAGGCAGCAGCGGAGGCGGTCACCTCTTGCACCTGCCTTTTTCTCCAATCTGGGCTTGACTCTCAACACCACCAAGTCTTCTCTTCGCCCTTCCAGAAAGGTTCAGTTTCTTGGAGCGATTTTAAACACATCTCTCAGCAAGGTTTTTCCCTCTCTAGAGCGACAAAGAAATCTAATCTCAATGGCCCACCTAGTGCGAAGAAAAAAGTATCTTTCTGTTCGCCTCTACAAATCCCTGCTGGGGATGATGTCCTCCTGCATTCCCTTGATACCTCACTGCAGATTGCGAATGCGTCCCCTGCAAGAGCTCCTGAGTTTACAGTGGAAGCAAGTGAGCGGATCCTTCAACGACAAGCTTCTGATCACTCAGGACATGCGCCAGGCCATTCTATGGTGGACAAAACAAGAGCATTTGTCCCGAGGTCTATCCTTCGTAACCGCTCCAACACCTCAGGTGGTAACTACGGATGCGTCACTAGAGGGCTGGGGCGCAGTTTTGCAGGATCTGCATGTCAGTGGTCACTGGCTTCCAGGACATCGCCTCCTTCACATCAATCTCTTAGAGTTGACAGCGATTCGTCTAGCTCTTCAAGCTTTCCTTCCAAGGTTGCAGGGTCTGTCGGTACTTGTCCGGACGGACAACACCACAGCCATGCACTACATCAACAAGGAGGGCGGCACCAGGTCTCTACCCTTGTCACTAGAAGCCCAAATGATCTGGGAGTGGGCTATCTTTCATGGAATTGCTCTGAAAGCAGAACATTTGCCAGGAGTGCTAAACGACAAGGCGGACAGGCTCAGCAGGCTGAAGTCTGTTACACACGAGTGGGAACTGGATCAGAGAACGCTGGAGAGGGTGTTTCGCCGGTGGGGCAGACCTTCCATAGACCTGTTTGCCACACCAGAGAACAGGAAATGCCAGTGTTACGCCAGCAAGCTACACCATCGAGGGTCACTGGGGAATGCGCTTTCGATAGCCTGGTCAGGCGCATTTGTCTACGCCTTTCCCCCCATTCCGCTAATTCCCAGATTACTCAAGAAGATGAAAGCGGAGCGGTGCAAGATGATCCTGATAGCTCCTGCCTGGCCGAGGCAGTTTTGGTTCACCGAACTTCACCTTCTCTCCTTGGACCATCCTCTTCAACTGCGACCAATTCCGCATCTTCTTACAATGTCTCAGGGTCAGATACTGCACCCAGATCCTCGCTCGTTACAGCTCTCGGCATGGCTCCTGAGCAGCGGGAATTTCTTCACCTAAATCTTCCAGAAG
Organism: Calotriton arnoldi; assembly: GCA_963921515.1. Taxonomy (NCBI): domain Eukaryota; kingdom Metazoa; phylum Chordata; class Amphibia; order Caudata; family Salamandridae; genus Calotriton; species Calotriton arnoldi. The sequence goes on along the minus strand of CAWUFW010006096.1, from coordinate 772,911 downwards.
AAATTAAGGATGTTCTTTCGCAGGCGAGAGCTCCTTCCACGAACCGGACCTACCGCTTGAAATGGAAGCATTTTAGCATATGGTGTCTAAGCAATAGTTTGGATCCTTTCTTATCAGAACCACACCAGGTCCTTCCTTATTGCCTGTCCTTGGCTAAGGCAGGTTTGGCTCTTTCATCCATTAAGGTGCACTTAGCAGCAGTTTCTCGTTTTCGACGCACGTCCTCTGGGCCTTCTCTTTGGTCAAGCAGAATTGTCAAACAGTTTCTTAAGGGCCTCTTCAGGGTGTTTCCGCCAGTGAAGCCTCCACCGCCTTCGTGGCAATTAAATTTGGTTCTTTCTCAACTTATGAGACATCCATTCGAACCGATTAATCGGACGGATCTCAAGTTCCTCTCCTGGAAGGTGGCTCTGTTGTTGGCCCTCACTTCAGCCAGGAGAATAGGAGAATTACAAGCTCTTACAATTCAGGAACCCTTCCTTCAGTTCAAGGAAAATACTGTCATCTTGAGAACTAATCCTAAGTTTATTCCTAAAGTACCTTCTTCTTTTCATCTCAACGAACCAGTGATCCTTAAAGCTTTTTTTCCTCAGCCTACTTCGCCGGCTGAGAGAGCTCTTCACTCTCTGGATCTAAAAAGATGTTTGAAATTTTACCTGGACCGAACTAAGTCTTTCCGCAAGTCTTCACAACTTTTTGTATCATATAGCGCTCCCCGCAAGGGATTTCCCATTTCCAAACAGGGGATATCTCGCTGGGTTGTGAGCGCTATTCGATACTGTCACACAGCAGCGGGCAAACCCCTGGAGGGTATTGTCCGAGCACATTCGACAAGATCTATGGCATCTTCAGCTGCCTTGTTTGCTGGTGTCCAGATCAAGGACATTTGTAGGGCTGCAACTTGGAGCAGCACTCACACCTTTACGAAGCATTACTGCCTGGAGTCATCACTCCAAGACGACGCGGCGGTGGGACAGGCAGTTCTGAGGAACCTCTTCCAATGAGTGGTGAGCTTTCCCTTGCTACCCTCCTTCCTTCTTTTATCTGCTTTATACACATTTTCTCGTTTATAAATGCACTAACTTATCTAGGCCTTCGGCTAGTTGTAAAGCATGTATTTAGATAATGTTTTTTCAGACAGGTAATGTCTTATGGAAAATGTGTATCCTTACTGCTAGCTACTCTGATTCCAAGCATGGGAATCTATGAAAGCTCAATACTGGAGTAAGAAAACAAGTTACTTACCTGTAACTTTGGTTCTCCAGTATTGGAAGCTTTCATAGATTCCCATGCGACCCACCCTCCTCCCCTGGGAAAGCTCAGCCTCTCTCTGTATGTTTTCACAACGTATACGAAAATCTGAGGAGCTGAGGTTCTTTCACCAAGGTTCTAGAGGGTGAGGCTGCTCTGATTGGCTAATGATTCTTTTTGGTCTCTTTTACAAAAAGACATGGTCTGACTACAAAATGGGATTAGGCCTAGGCCTGTTTCTCTTTTGTAATGTTATTTACTACTGTTGTGTGTATGTGTATGTGTATGTATATGTATATATATATATATATATTTACCGAGGCTCCCATCTCGACGACGGGGAATGATTCCAAGCATGGGAATCTATGAAAGCTTCCAATACTGGAGAACCAAAGTTACAGGTAAGTAACTTGTTTTCTTCTACATGGGGTTGAGTATTCTCCATCAAGGCACCTTTTGGCAAATGTATGGTAAATGCTGTGTTTCTAGATATATTTTAGTAAAAACCATTGACAATTGAATGGGTTTTAAAGGCAGTTCTGAACTTATTGCAACAGTTTTAAGTACTCAGACATGGTGCATACAAAGATATGATCCCACTATCCATTGCCGTATGCTGACTGTAACTGGCTTCTGTGGTAGAAACCTCAATGGAACAGTCAGGACAAAAAACAAATGGAGCGTTTCTGGGGAGCATGGGCACAGCTTAAGCAGTGAGTATAGCAATGTGCCCCCTTCTGCTAGTCAAAAGGAGCTAGAACTAGTCAGGCAGCCACCCATCCATTGTTCCAGAGCATTAGGCTTAGTGCTTAATTTGTGTGGGTGGCACTCCTTTTTGGGGTCCCAGACTTAATTTTTCTTATCAGACTTTGACCCAGCTCAAAAGACTAGAAGGGATACCAAAGATTGAAAAGTAAGATAGCAAAACAGTAACAAAGGTGATAGCGGGATGAAAATGAAGCTGCAAGAATAAGAAAAATTTACAGGAAGTGTAGGGTGGTGGAAGAATGAGATAGAAGGTGGAATCAAAACTAGGCAACCTTGGTATTCAGCAAGCCCGGCATTCAGTAATGCTGTGACTGTCTCCTAAGAAACCACTTCAACCCCTGCACTAGTATTTTCACAAAGTATGCACTGCCCAAACCACAGACGGAAAGTGGCAATAAAGCATTTTGGGTCTAGATATTTACTAGTTTCTTTCCTGCAGAGTTCTTCCGACTGGCAGGTGGTAGGCAATGCAATTTAACTAATGAAGGCTCAAAGAAAAAGGGATAAAAGAAACCAGACATTTCCTTCAAATTCAGCATGCCTAGCCTGATTAAAGCTCCCTTTTCTTACTGTGACAGCAGACAACATACAACCTCAGTGTTGGAGACCAAAAAGGTTCTTTCTGAAAACTTACACTGGCTGAGGCAGGGTAAGCAATTGAATTTTTTCAGAAATCCAGCTTAAATCCTTCTTTGCAACTAGAGAAATGGTATTGCCACAAGAAACCACTGGCTTGAGTAATAAGTCAAGATGTATTCCTCCTACTCACATGATTCCAAAGGAAGTAGCTGCTTTCGAACAAGTAGTATTATCTATACAACAGTTATAACAAAAGTCATACAGAAAGAACAACTTGACACAGGGCCAATAAAAGGCCATTCAAGATCTCAAAAAAGATGACACAGTGGTAATTAAAGCAGTGGATAAAGGTGGAGCAGTTATTTGGCCAAGGGAAATGTATCTGAAGGAGGGCAGGAAACAAGTTCAAAATGAGGCCTGGTACAGACAAATTAAAGAAGATCCCACACCAGAGTTCCAAAATATTGTCAACGGTATTACGAACGAAGCCTTTGAACAAGGAATTCTAGGAAAAAAGGAACATGAATTTTTAACCAAAAAGAACCCGAGAATCCCCGTGATCTACTTTCTTCCTAAAATTCATAAAGACCTAAAGGAACCACCGGGCAGACCAATCGTTTCCGGTTGTGACTCCCTATTTGAACCCATATCTAAATATGTGGATTTCTTTTTTAAACCTTTCCTTCAGCAAGTTCCCTCCTATTTGAGAGACACCATGGATTTTATCATCAAAATAGAAGGCACAAACTTCGATCCTACTAAGCAGTGGCTGGTTTCTCTAGACGTGGTTTCATTATATACACAAATTCCACAGGATGAAGCTTTAGAGGCACTGGAGTACTATCTTGAATCCAGGAGCCGAACACATCGGGTACCATCGGAATTCATTTTGAAGTTGGTCTCCATTTCATTAAAAAAAGAATTACTTCAAATTTGAAGATGTCTTCCATATTCAAACCAAAGGGACCGTGATGGGTTGTCCCTTCGCTCCGGAGATGGCCATACTGTACATGGCATGCTTTGAAGATAAATACTTTTTTACCAATAACCCTTACCGTAAACATTTGAAACAATGGTACCGGTACATACATGACATTTGGTGCATCTGGGAAGGCACAGAACAAGAACTTGAATTTTTTTCCCAGTGGGTAAATTTTAGACATCCTGACATTCAATTCACAATGACAAAAAACACATAGCTTAACATTTCTTGATGTTGAAGTGAGGAACAATCAGAACACATTGATTACTACCCTACATAAAAAGCCTACTGATCGCAACAAGATTCTCCATTACAAGAGCTTTCATCCTCGCAGCTTGAAGGGTAACCTGCCATATGGGCAGCTGCTCCGAATACGGCGAAATTGTACACGACTAGAAGATTACTCTGTTCATGCAGAAACCTTCCAAGCTCAACTAAAAGACCGGGGATATCCCAAAAAGTTGTTGAAACATGCCATCAAACGAGCCCACTATACTCCGAGAGAATGTCTACTTCTTAAGAAAGAACCAAAACTAGAGGATAAACTAGTTTGCGTTTCAACATTCGGCCCTCACACAAACAAATTCCGCCAGATCATACTGAAAAATGGGCATTTGCTTAACAATATGGAACATCCACTACAACCACCTTTATTTGCCATGCGAAAAAACACCAGCATCGGTCAACAAATCGTGCGTGCTGAGATCTCCTCGACCACCACTAAAAAAAGAGATTTGTTATCCCAATGGAATTTGAAACCTATAGTAGGACACCACAAATGCGGCAATTGCTCTGTATGTGACACTACAATTGAAGGAACAGAATTTACACACCGGAACATCAAATGGATACAAAAAGATTTTTCTAATTGTAAAACTAAAAATGTCGTTTATGTAATAGTTTGCCCTTGTCAAAAACTGTACATCGGAAAAACGAATCAAGAAGTAAGACAGAGGCTTGTGCAACATAGATCCCGGATTAAGACAAAAGTTGTTACCGCCCCGATGGTCAGCCACTTTATGGAAATGAACCATACTGAACGTGACTTCAGATGGACAGTGTTGTGTTATCAAGTACAACCCTAGAGGAGGCGACACTGAAGTAACACTCTTAAGAAAAGAGGCCTACTTAATCTCGAAATTCAACAGTACAATAAACGGTCTCAATGAAATGTGGGAAATAGGAAGAACATAATATTGCATCTTTATCGACATCCTTGAGAATGGCAAAACCGGGGGCAGTCACTTCAGTTCCATTCATTAAACAATTTGTGAAAGAGCGCCGATTCATTTAAAAAAAAACAAAAAAAAAAACAAGGGCCGTATTGGACTCCACTGTGACACATACACTTCAAAGTCCACAATGCATCCGGTGCAAGAGGAAGTCTTTTGGTAATATAACCGGATATCCGGGCTGCATCTTGTACACTAAGAACCACCGTCGCGAGAGGAGCGTCTAAATAATCATCGCTACAAATGAGGTAAAAGCAGCCGCGGAACAGCTTTTCAGAATGAACTGTTATACAGTTGCACTGTATGACTAATCGCTCATCCGTTTGCTTCACAGCGCGGTTTAAGTTTGTGGCAATTAACTCTGACCGCAGAATGGCAACATTGTTCCCTCCAGAGCACCTTGTCTAAACAAATGGTAACAGTCGAACACTCAACTCGGCGAACTTTCCAAAAATGCTTCATCATGTAAGTGCTCGATGCTGCGCACGCTTGCAATCAAATTCAACGAAAAAATGCAATCCTTAAACAAAAGCCTGTTAGTTTCCTTACAGAATCTCTCTTACCCGAAATAGGCGTGGATCTCTCATTTCGTTTAAACGAATAGAACGGAAGTGCACTCTTCTTGAATGTGCATAATATTAAGCACTCTATTCAGCGAATTCTGTCGTTTAAAAATATAGTAAAAAATGTCCTTTTGTCCTCGGACTTAACAGCAAAACCTCTATTGTTACCTCTATTGTTTTAAAGAAGACTTCACCTCACAGACTCTAAATTCAGGTATCCCTTTTATTAATGAGAATCAGAACGTAGTTGAAATACTACTGAGAGTAATGTTGTTTTTGCATTTTTCCAGATCATATCCAGTCTCAATCCCTGAAGAGAACCCTGAAAATGATATAGGGACTCGAAACGCGTCGGCGTTTACCCTCTACTGGGTTAATTAAATGATAATTGTCTATGCTGAGCATTGTGTTGTAAATGGTATATGCCCGCTAGACTTCCAAATGTACACCCAGTAGTTCAACAGCCATTGTAGTGTTTGTGAAAAATTATGTATCCATTGTTACTCAATTGGCTGTTTTGGTATGAATCAGTTTGACTGGTATATAAATAACTTAATATGTTTGATTTAATTTGGTTTGTATTGTCTATACAATGTATGTTTTATGTTAAACACTGAACACAGTTTCATTAATGCAGTGTGTCTTTTGGAAAGGCATGTCTTAACTATGTCATCAAGATAAATGTTTTTTTTTCTCTAAAAATAAGTAATTAAATTACGAAAGACCATTCGAATTAGATAAAGGTCTCAGACTGTTTAATGGTTAAACAGCAGAAATGAATAGCAGGTCAGGTTTTGTTTTTTATAATGTTCAACAGAAATTAAGCAGCACGAGCACAGTGGAGGCAGCATACCATGTAGTGATCAGTAGAAGTGAACAGGTCCTTTTTAACCTGTGTCAATTGAGTGAGGCGTACAGACCCACTCATTCTAAAGGTCCTGCTGCTGTGCGCTTAACTCTCCCTTGGCCTACATCGGTTCGATGTGGAGTGCTGTGCAGCGCTGGAGTGGTCTCTATGTTGGTTGTATATGTGCATGGGAAGGGCACAATACAGGGATAAGGCAGCACTGTGCAGTGCTTGCAGGCTGAATGCATGTGCTTGGGTGTACGTATGTCTGTGTGTGACAAAGTACTTGAAGGATGTAGTGCTGTGCATGGTAAATGCATATGCTAGATGAATGTGTGCCAGTGAGTGGTACAGTACATAAAGGATACAGTACTGTGCAGTGTGTGTTTGTGTACTCTGTATACAATAACTTGGTGTATGACTGTGAATGGTACAAAGCATGGAGGACCCTTGGTTCCATTGTGGGAGACCCAGCCACGCATGATGAAAACATGTGGAGGTAGAGAACCCCCTACCCACCCAGACAGATTTGTGAATGGCTGCATTCCTGTAAGTTGGGTGGGACACATAATTGAGAGCAGGAGAGCCAGGCTGCCACTGTATGCTTCACCAGCACACACTTAAAAGGGTGCTCTTTGATTCAGCGAGAGGTCACAAGAAAGGGCCTGGGCACGTCGGGAAGGAGATGGGGCAGCTTTGGAGTCGCACCTGCTGTGACTGCCTGGAGCGACACCTGGTGGCCCCCCGCCCTCGGAAACCCGCCAACCCCCACGGACCACGCACGCAACCTGGGAATCATCCTGGACTCCGAGCTCAAAATGGACTGCCAGATGAACTCTGTCTCGTCTTCCTGCTTCCACACCCTCTGCCTCCTTCGTAAGACCTTCAAATGGATCCCCCTCGAACACCGAAAGACCGTCACTCACGCCCTGGTCACCAGCAGACTCGACTACGGCAACGCACTCTACGCCGGAATAAACAAAAACCTCACCCGCAAGCTACAGAACGTCCAGAACGCCGCCGCAAGACTGGTCCTCAACCTGCCAAAACACTGCCACATCTCCCAGCACCTGCGCACACTCCACTGGCTCCCCGTCGAGGCGAGAATCACCTTAAAGATGCTCACCCACGCACACAAGGCCCTCCACGGCACCGGACCAGCATACCTGAACAGCCGACTCAAATTCCACGCACCCCAAAGGACCCTACGATCAGCCCAGCTCAACCTACGCCGTGGTCCCCTGCACCAGAAAGACCAGATCGGGAGGCCGCTCCTTCTCCTTCCTCATGGCCAAAGCATGGAAAGCCCTTCCGCTCCACCTCAGACAGACAACATCGCTCCCCATCTTTGCAAGAAACCTCAAAACCTGGCTCTTCGACAGACCCCCCTCCTTGATGGAATGGAACCTGCACCACCCCCCTCCCCCACCCCTAGCGCCTTGAGACCCTTACGGATGAGTAGTTGCGCTTTAACAAACCCCTGATTGATTGATCGATTTGCTTTCAAGAGGAAGAAAAGCACAGAGGTGGGCACTGCAAAAGAAGCCGACCCCCAACATAAACTTCAGAGACTCGGACCCTAAATCACCTGTGGTGCCCCAAAACAAATGTCATCTGCCAAGCAGCTAGTCTGGGTGTGTGAGGAGAGAAAGTTCTGTAAGACTTATTCCTGTGACCAGGACTGGGGGCCAAGGCCTGCTAGTCTCCCTGCTAGGTGAAGGGACATCACCCAGGGAAACCAAGACTACATAGCCAGGAGCACCATCGCCTGCTTGCCAAGACCAATGTGCTCTGAGGGAGGGGAGAGCGTTTGAGGAAGCAAGGTCCAGTGGGGAATCCTATTGGGTGGACTCCTGTTGTGAGGAAACAGCTGCTGCTACGGTTGGGTCGACGCTCATGTGTGGGACCAAGTCGGCGATTTAACCATATGCCAGGGGAGCACTGCCGTGAACGCTGTGCCAATCGAGCCGGAGCCCGTGGGCAGTTAAGGATCGGCCACCCCATTTGCATGCACCTGCTGTGCCAAGTGGGTCAATACCCGTATACAATGGGGACGCCCGCCATGACTATGCATGCCACAGGGGGTCACCAGACCACACAACGTGTGTACTGACCCAGAGCATTGCCGGAGGAGTGAGACCGCCGTGGGAACCTCACTCACTCTCATCCTTCCTTCCCTCCCTCCCTCCATCAGATGAGGGATGAGCACCGGAAACTTCTCATCGCCCCAGGTCGTGGGGGAGATCAAAAACACTTGCCTACAATGAGGAGCTGCAAGGAACCTCCAGTCCCTGCAGGAGCACGACTATGTGTGAGGAGATCGTCGAGCAGCGAGTGTAGCTGCCTCGGCCCAGTACAATGATCTCAATACTCCGCTGGATCAGCTGCTAAGAGGTCCGCAGAGGGGGCACGCTCATGCCCTTCAATCCTGCAAGTGCGGGTAAAACTGATTTTGGGCCAGACGACCCTGGGAACTTGCTGGCTAGGTAGCGCATGAACGCTGGAGCACTTGACTTTAGAACAGTTAGAGTGGACTCTTGAGAGAGGAATAACCATGATTGCTAGAATGAAGAGGAAGTGGGACAGGGAGCCTCCAGGGAAACACTAGAGCCCTGAGCCAGGGGATTGTATAATTGTTTGTGAATGTTGTATTTTTCCTTTGTGTTGGTAATGGTAGAATTAAAAAACTTCTCTTTTTTCATAAAAGGGAATATTTGGCTGGACAATGATTTATTGTTGCTGCAATGAGTTATGAGCCGGTGTATCCAACCCCCAAGAGTCAAGTGCTGAAGGGTTACTTGGCTCAGTTGTTCAATATCCATGATTGGTCGGGACCCGAAACATAAGGAGTAAAAGGCCTCAACCACCATGGTTGGGCTCAGTAGCCCCTGCATGCCCCATGGCTCTCTGAAAGGGGTTTGCTGAATTTGGTTTTGTTGGCCTTAGGACTGTGTGCACTCTACCACTGCTAACTAGCTCTCTCCTCTAAACATGGCTAAATTGGCTTACACCAAATTTGCACATTTAATTTACTTGCAAGTCCCTAGTAACGTGGTACTGCATGTACCTGGGGCCTGTAAATTAAATGCTACTAGTGGATGTGCTTTTATCAAGGAACAAGTGGTCCCTTCGAACAATTTAATAGCTAAATATCAGACAAGGAGGATAAGTAACTGTTGTATCGTAGTAAAGGAGTTCCAGTAGACTTGGATAGGTTACAGATGATATGTTTATTGATCTTAGATGTTTAGATAAGTTTTCCAGTAAAGATGTAATAAAGGCCCCACCAGGAACAGCCTCTCTGCTGCTCAGCCCAGGATCTAACTGACACTCCACCTCACAGCAATCCTAACATTCTAGTGATATCACCATCCACACCAACATTCTACTCACAATGGCTGGGCAGCAGAGGCAGAGAAACAGGGAAGGTGCATAGAATAAAACCTTAGATATAACACACCTTCCCCCTTTATATAACAGACGAAAACATTTCAAGTATGAAGAAACTTGTGAGAGAAAATGTCGCATGATGCTAGAAGAAAAACGGCATTACAAAAGAAATGCAGAAGACTAAAGTATGAGTAAAAACTTGCATAATATATCACAAATACAAAAAAATGCAAGCAGCATTTAGAGAAAAGAAACCTGCATAAGAAGATGTCGCAAATGCAAAAATGCTAATAGCATTAGTGAAATACACAGGCACTTAAATTGCGACAAAACAAATGCTGAAACATACAAAGAGAAAATAGAATACCAAAAAGAGAAGAGACACATATCTCCCTTAGAGCAAAATTGAAACCAGAAAATATCAAGAAGAAGGGAGAAAAGTAGAACATGAAAAACAAACAAGAAAAGGATGCTCCGAATTACCACCACAACCGGCTGGCCAGGCTGGCGAAGAAAATGGGAAACGCTGAACACAGCAAAGAGGAGAAAGGACAAAGACTACAACCAACCAAAAGTAAGCAACGGGTGACCAGCACCCAACAGAAAGCAAGCAACAGGTGATTAACACCCAATCAGAAAAAGCAAACGGGTGACTTACACCCAACCAGAAAGCAAGCAAGATGGGTGGAAACACCCGACAAGAAAGCAAAACGGGTGGCGTACACCCAACACATCAACCCAGGGGAAAGACATGTAGTAAAAAGTATAAAAAGGTGAAAACACCAAGTTGTGAATCCCCAAACAGTAAGTGCAAGGAAAATGCGATCTGGGTGAACTGCACCACACAGATAATAAATAGTCACACCTCAAGTTAGACCACATAAGAGAAAAATAAACGCAAGGGAAATGTAAACGAAACCAACATGCAAAGAAAGAAAAGAATTAACAGCACAGTAGCATGTACATGACAATATGGTAAAAATGCATTATATGATTAAATGAAGGCAGTAATATCAGAAGAAATGGCAGTACTATACGAAACAAATGAGCATCAAAACATTGTATAATAGGTGAGAAACATTAAATAACATAAGGGAATTGCAAAAATGATAGAAAGAAAATGCAGGTATGTGTAAACATAGACCATGCATAATAGTAAAACACCGTAATAATGGGAGCCAAAATTGAGACAGCAAATCACGTTGCTGGAGTGCCAAGAAACCTGAAGTTCAGCACTTAAGGTGAAGCAACGAAGAAAACTGCATAGCGTCTCTAATGTAAAGGCAGTAGAAGTGGAGACAGTAAAATAAATGTCCCCCAAAATACCTCGTACACATATGGCTCCACGGACGTCAAAAAAATTAGTACATATACCTCACAAAGTCAAAATAGAAATGCAGCAATGTACACTCCATAGCGTCTCAAGTTCAGAAGGGGCATGCATCGAAGAAGTAAATGCGCCCAAAACACTTAAGCCTCAACCGGCTTCACGAAAGTGTACACCAACAACGTAGGAAGAAATGCAGACTGGCGTTAAGAAAACTGGAATCAAGATGGAGGCACGTAGAGAAGACGCACGCCGGATGGCTCAAGGCGCGCAAGAGTGTATAAGCGTCTCCAAGCAGCGAGGATCCCAGGAAGTCAGGAGGAAGAGGAAAACGAACGTCCAAGAACGCACTCACGAGGAAGGGAGCGCGCGCAGTATCCATCGAGTCCTCGCGGGCCATTTGAACATCGCAGTAATAACGGTAAGAATGCGCGCAGCATGCTCGAGTCGCAAAGATAAAAAATAGCACTTGGGTGACTTCAGACCCCAAAAATAAGACGTACCAATATGTCTCTCTGAAGAATAAAAGGAAGCGTGCCTCTCCCGATCTCGTTAAGTAAAGTGAGCCATGGCTATCTGGAGAAATCACTGCAGAGTAGAAAGAGCACCACGATATGTCAAAAATCCAAGACACAAGTCGAGAACGTAGCAAGATTACTTTAACCAGTTCATCAAAATCCGTGCAGGCCCGAGTATGTCAGATCATTAAATCTTTAGGTAGATTCTTTAGTGTTGCACGTAGTATAAGAGGGTTTGCCTCTTAGCTTGAAGATGAAGTAAGTAGAAGCAGGAAGCATGCGCCCTGTCAATGGCAGCAGGGTGTCAAAGGCAGCAGGAAACATACACCCAACAATTAGTGGCAGGAGAAGTACGCCCGGTCAATGGCAGCAGGGTGTCAATAGCAGCTGGAAGTAGACACCTTGACAGTGGCAGCAGGAAACATACGGCTTGTCCATGGCAGCAAGATGTGAATTGTAGCAGGAAACAGACGCCATGACCATAGCAGCAGGAAACCAGCATCAGGAAACATATGCCCAGGTAGAAGAAATCAGGCAGGAAGAAGCAGGTAGCAGGAAACATACGCCCTGACAATGGGCTGTCCGGTGATGGTGGACACTGCTTGGGGCGGGAGGGCGTCAAAATCCTTAAGTAGGTTCTTTTTTTAAGTAAAATCTTGAATAAAAGTTCCTTATGAAGCTTGAAGTAAATCCTCACGCGTAGTTTTGATCCAACTCGTCGCCAATTTATGTTGTATCGTAGTAAAGGAGTTCCAGTAGACTTGGATAGGTTACAGATGATATGTTTATTGATCTTAGATGTTTAGATAAGTTTTCCAGTAAAGATGTAATAAAGGCCCCACCAGGAACAGCCTCTCTGCTGCTCAGCCCAGGATCTAACTGACACTCCACCTCACAGCAATCCTAACATTCTAGTGACATCACCATCCACACCAACATTCTACTCACAATGGCTGGGCAGCAGAGGCAGAGAAACAGGGAAGGTGCATAGAATAAAACCTTAGATATAAAAGTAACTTCTATGTCAACACAATTCTAATATGAGTGAATAAGAATAATAAAGCAAAGGCATCTGTGATAGTTATAGTACTGAGTGTTGACGCTCAGTACCATAACGATCACAAATGCCTTTCCTTTATTAATTTGATAGTATTGGTACTCCAATCAATTGTGACTAAAATTGTTCATTATATTTACAGTCACTACAAAAATGTCTGAGCTGTAAATTGACTTCAGTTGTTTTGTTTTTCCCCACTTTATTTTTGTTTGTGTTATATAATTGAATAAATACTTGCATTTTCTCATTTTATAATTGTGTTGACATATAAGTTAGCCTCTGTCTGATATTTAGCTATTAAATTGTCTGAAGGGACCACTTGTTCCCTGATAAATACTTGTCCCAATGGTCCCTTACATAACTCTGGGTTCCCTTGTTTTCGAAAACACTAGTGGACGTGCAGCACTCATTTTGCCACCCACTGAAGTGGCCCTTTAAAATATGTCTCCGGCATGCCACTGCAGCCTGTAGTGCAGTTTTAAACTGCCATTTCAACCAGGCAAAATTAACCTTTTGCCAGGCCTTACCCATCCTCTTTAAAACATCTAAGCCACCCCAGGGTATGCCCTAAAGACTCATATGGCAAGGGTGCATTGTATTTTAAAAGTAGGACAAGTGCATTTTAAGAGTTGCATGTCCTGGTAGTGAAAACTCACAAATTTGTTATTCACTGCTGCAAGGCCCTCCTCGCCCATTGGACAAAATTGGGTTTCCTTATTAGATGTAATAAGTGCTATCTTTTGACTGGAGCAGATAAGAATATCAAGTTTGGACTCAAATGAATTGTAATTTAAAATCATCTTTAATGGAAAAGTTGGAGTTAAAGTCACAGTTCTAAAAATGCCACTTTTAGAAAGTTGACATTTTCTCGTCCAGACCATTTGGTGCCTGCTTGCTGCCAGTGTCCTGGGTCACATGACCCTGCTGTTAGGCTTTGTGTATTCCTCCCAGACAGTGAGGCTTAGGCATGGGCAGGATGGGCCATCCTGACAAGATGGGTGGGGTCACAGCTGTTCTCTGCCCCACTTGCACCTCAATGGGGTTGCCTCCAGTACACACAAATAATCCTAACTAGTCTTTTATCACCCCAGACGTCTTGAAACCTGGCAGGGTAAGGGAAGAACTTTTCATAACTAGATGTGGGGGTAAGCCAGGATGTTTCCGCCACTTCAAAGGCTGGCCCCAGGTATAAATATTGGACCCTCGGGGCCACTCTTTAGTACACTCCTATACTTCTGCAAGACTCCAGAATGTCTGTCTTATTCTCCAGAGGACTGCCCTGCTGATAGAGGCTTGCCTAGAACCCCATACGACTGTCCTACTGCTTGAGGCCTTCCTTGTTGAAGTAGAACTGGACCCTCTCTTTGTTCTGAGTCTATCTGAGTGACTCAAAAGGGCAGTTTGCTGACCTATTCTGAGCTACATGCACACAACAAGTTCCAGAGGTCTTCCTGCTGGCCTCTGCTGGAGTGAGCTCCTTATCCCAAGAGGTACCTCCCCAGGTTCAGGACTCTTGGCAGGCATCAGAGAGAGCTTCTCCTTGACGAACTGAAGGTTCCATAAACTTTTACGCGAAGCAGAGAACCGAAAGGCCTCGCCACACAGCTGAAAGCTTCATCTAAACTGACGCAGAGCGTCACAAAGCCTTGCCACACAGCTGCAAACTTCATTTGAATTGGCACAGAGTGAAGCAAAGCCTCGCCGCACACCTGAAAACGTCATTGGAAATGCTGCTTAGCAACGGCAAGCCTCGCTGCACAGCTGCAAGCCTTATCAGAACCAACTCCAAGTGACGTGAAGCCTTGCAAAGCAATGCTGCATAGACCTTGCATCAAGGGCATAAGACACAACTCTCAGCGGGCCAATCCTGGTCCTGAGCCCGGCCAGCGCCCCATCGCGGTCTGCCTGTACTTGTGACTTGTCACGGTCCAGCGCGGCCAGTTAGCCGTAATTAGCGATTTGTGGTTCTAGGTACTATACTTAACTAAAAGTTTGAATTTCAGTATCTCCGGTCCTACTGATTTTATTTTGTCATTTTGGTCTCGTTTTATTTATTAAAATGTACTGTTTATAAATTGGTTTGGGATTTTTCTTGTGTTGTGTTTTCACTTTTATTACTGTTTGTGTGCTGCATAAACCCTTTACACTATGCCTCCAAGTTGAGCCTGACTGTTTTGTGCCACGCTACCAGAGAGTTAAGCAGAAGTTAATTTAGTGACTTTTGTGGTTCACCCTAACAAGAATTCTGGTTGTTTCAGAGGTGTGGAGCCACTCCTCTCAACCAATAACCCAATTTCTTCCATAGACCATTTAGACATTCAGGCTATGTGTTGTTTATTTAACCAGCCCAGATAGCTAGAGGCATCTGAAGACTTCATCACTTTAGTATCTACTGACTGAGCTAAATCTTGTCAGAAATTGGGCAGCGTAACACTTTTATTTCTTGGTAAATGCATATTTTAATTTGATGTGAAAAGGCAATTTCAAAGATAAATCTTTGAGATTATAATTGGAGAAGTTGGTATTATTACAATTCTGTGAAGTGATCTTAATCTGAGTTTACATCTAGAAGAAATAATAGCCTGAGTAGACTTGTTCCCTGGAGCTTTTGGAATACCCTTGGGTGAATATATTGTATCCCATCATTCTGTGCAGGTACCGATTTTTGTCATTTTTGTTTAAGAACCATTTAGTTGCACCCCATGTGGATTTGTTGGAGACAGGCAAGTTAGTTAAATGTTATTTCAGGAATGGAAAATTCCTTAATGGATTATGTTTTTATATATCCACAGCGTTGTCTTTTATCTAGGCTTTGAGGTCTTAAATCAAAAAGAGTGAGCTCCTCATTGGGAGCTATACCAGTTACAGGCCATTTTTGTTATAGGATTTACATGGGTTAGCAGGCATTCTGACATCAACGATAAGTTCTTTAGTAGGCTTTGACCTAACAAGCAGACCGCACAGATGGCTGGCTTGCTAAAGTATCTTGGGAGTGCATTCCGCCCATTGATTACTATTGGCTTTGTGGTTCATAACTCACATTTGCTTGCTTTCTATTTGCTGACTTTGTTTTAGGCTGTTCAGCTTTCGTGGAGCATAGCCGGTTTATAAGGGACCCTTGTATTCTTCCACCAGTGCTCCTTTCTGTAAACAGGCCTTTTAAATCTTGTCTTATTTGGTCACATTTCTTGTGCATTCAGAGACTGAGGTCAAATGTCGGGCTCTGTCTTCCAAAGGAGCTTGGTGTTTACTTTTCTTTCTCTGACTTCAAAGTGAAGATTTATTTGATTTTTGGTTTTGTATAGCGCTCGAATGCCTGGAGGCATCTTGGCGCTGCTGCTGTCTTGAACGGTGCTAAAGGGACATTGTTGCTGCCGATTACTAGCCTGTGAACATCCAGGTTTTTATTAAGTTCCTGAAAGCCAGGAAGTCGGAGCATTTTTTTTTATGTCCACCGGTAGTCTGCCTTCAGTAGAAAGCTCCTACCACCCCAGGTAGCACGCTTTGCTCTTGGAAGGGATAACAGCATTGCGTCTGAGGATCTGAGCTTTCTGCCTGGGGAATACCATGCAAATTTTGCACAAAAGTAGCTTGGACCTAAGTTATGTAGTGCTTTAAAGGTTATGCATAAGGTTTTAAACTCCAGACGTTTTGCTATAGGTAGCCAGTGCAGATTGACCAGTGCTTGTGCCGCCGACTTATGTTTGGGAATTCCGGAAAGAAGTCACGCTGCCGCATTTTGTAGTGTTTGAAGATTTTGTAACAACTTTTTCCGGATGCCGATAGAGAGCATTTCCGTAGTCCAACTTGGTCAGAATCAGTGATGTGACAACTGTTTTTTGAAGATCATTCGGAATGTATGGACAGATCTTCTTTATTAATTTTAGTGTGTAAAAAACAGAAGAAGAAGAAAGTGCTTTTACTTGATGGTCAAAGTGGAGTTTATCATCGAAAATAACTCCCAAGTTCCTTCCTTTCTGTACTGGCGTTGGTAAGGGTCCCGTATTCTGAGGCCACCAAATTGGCGACCAAAGGGATCTAATATTTTCGAAAAATAGGACCTCTGTTTTACCAGCGTTTCATTTTAGGCAATTCGTTTTCATCCAATGATCTATTTGGGTCATACAGGAGCTAAATTTATGACCCACTTCTGCCTGTTCTTTGGAGATTGACACCACAATTTGGGTGTCATCGGCGTAGGACACTACTGAAAAGCCTAGGGACTTTATCAGTTTGACCAAGGGGGTGACATACAGGTTGAAGAGGGTGGGGCTCAATGAAGAGCCCTGTGGAACCCCACATGGCAAGCTGAATTGTTTTGATGTAAAATTGCCCAAGGTTACATGGTTTGTTCTGTCGGTTAGAAAGTCTTTAAGTAGAGTCAGAGCTACACCTCTTATTCCCAACTCCATTAGTCGGTTGGTCAAAATGGTGTGGTTGACCGTGTCAAAGGCTGCCGAATGATCGAGTAGGATCAGGACGGCTTGACCACCACTGTCTATGATCCACCGGAGTTCTTCTGAGGCGGTAAGCAAGGCTGTTTCTGTGCTATGAGCCTTTCTAAAACCGTTTTGGGAGGGGTCCAGCAAATTGTTGCTGTCAATACAAGCCATCAGTTCGTTATTTAGCGCTTTTTCCAGTAGTTTGGCCGGGAAAGGGAGTCTTGAGATGGGCCTATAACTACTCGGTTCCTTGGGGTCAAGATTACTTTCTTTCAGTAGGGGTAGGATAGATGCCGCCTTCCTTTCGGAGGGTATATGTCCTGTACTTATCACTTTATTCAGGATTTTTGTGAGTTGTTCTCCGAAAACCCATGGGGCTAGGTGTACAATTTTTGGGGTGCAAGGGTCTAAAGGATACCCTGATTTGCATGACATAAGTTTCAGGACTTGCTCTTTGTTAAGGAAAGAGAACCTATCCAAAATTGTAGGAGAGTTGTTAATTAGGGGCATAGATTCTTCGCTGTGATTTAATATGAAGGTATCGAAGACCTCAGTGACTTTACTTTGAAAGAAACTATCGAGGATATCGCATAAAATCTTATCTGTTGTGCCATCAGCTTTTGTGATCATTTTAGATAGTTTTGTTATTGTGCTAAACAGTTCTTTAGCTGAATTTTCTGCTAGGTGAATTTTTTTTCAGTAAAATACTTTGTTTTCTCTTTGTATGAGGGTCTTGTATTCAGCATTTATGTCGCAATCATGCTAGGTTATGGGGGTGTGCTGGAGGAAGGCTGTATATTATTTTTTTTTTCTAGTGCACACCAAAACTTAAATGTCTGTAAATTAACTGTGCAGATATTTCAGAATATCTGAATTAGTAAAGCATATAAGAAGCAGCAAATAATTTTTTGGTAATTCTGAAGTGCGATGGAAACAAATATTTAAATACGATCCGAACAAACAAATACACTAGGTGGTGATGTTTCCACACATTATCGTTCGTGCGCTGTATAGTTTTATCAGTAAAACTGTACGTCTGTGCAAGTGTAATGGTCATTTCAATTGAAAATGTGTTGTCTGAAATGGCAGTGTGCTACTGCACCATGCATTCGCCACTCGGCTCTGCGCCACTCGGCGCAGCTATGTCCTGACCCGCCCCTCTGCCCTGCCCCACTCTGCCCCGCCCCACTCTGCCCCGCCCCACTCCACGCCACTCTACTCTAAAACAATCTACGTCTGTGCAAGTCTACTCTAAAACAATCTACTCTACTGCAATCTGTGGTGCACCATTGCATTCTACGCCACTGTAATCTAACCACTGTGCTCTACGCTATTGCTTTCTATACCAATGCACCCTACACCACTTTACTCAAAATGAATGTGCTCTATTCTACTGAACCCCGCGCCAATCTACTCTGCACTACTGCATTATGCCCCGCTATACTCTACAACACTCTACCACCACTGCACTCAATGCCACTTACACCATTGCACTCTACGTCGCTGTACTCTGCGCCACTCTATTTTACTCTTTGCCACTGTGCTCTGCGCCCCTCTGCTCTCATCTAGACTGCACCACTGCACTCTACACCTCTCCAGTCTGCGCCACTACACTAAAATCTAATGCACTCTAAACCACTTTATTCAAAACCAATGCGTTTTGCGCCCCTGTATTCAAAACCAATGCATTCTGCGACACTACACTCCATTGAACTGTGACTCTACACTCCATTAAACTCTACTCGACCCTGTGCTTCACGTTGTGCCCCTCCACTCTGACACTTTGCTGTAAGCCACTCGACTCTGTGCTCCACTCTGACACTTTACTCCACTCTATGCTACTTTACAACACTTTGCCCCTCCACTCTATGCCCCTCCACTTCACTATATGACACTCTACAATGGTCTATGCAAGTCCCTAAATGCCACTCCACTCTAGGACACTCCTCATCAACACTCTACTCCACAACATGCCGTTTCACACCACCACACTACATCAGTCTGTGCCAACACTACCACAATCTACTCTGCTCTATGCCACTCTACTCTGCAACAGTCTACGCCTCTCTACGCAATTGCACGTTACTTTACTCCACTGTATGCCACTCCACTCTATGCCACTCCACTCTATGCCACTCTGACATTCCACATCACTCTATTCCACTTTATGCCCTTCCACTTCACGACATTCTACTTCCTCCACAATACTTGACGACAATCCACTTTATTCTATGCCACCCCACAACACTCCACGCCACTCTCCTTTGGGCCACTAACGTTTCGCCATGCTGAACAGCATCCACACTAGTGTATAATGTGGCTAAAACACATTGGCAAAAACCGAAATCTCTTCCATGGGTGAGACCTATTGGCTTTGCCACTGCTTGTTTTAATGTGCTCTCGTCTAAAAGTGTTGTGAAGAGGCCAGTTATTGCATGGTTTAAGCACCTGGTTGTAATAACAATACAGTTACAAAGCTAAATTGTTTAAAGGGGAAGAACAAGTACCAAAAGCTGACACACAGAAACAAAAGGGCCGGAAGTGCATTATGCTGGTGCTTTAAAGAATCTGCATGAATTTTGTCTTCTGGTAACTGAAGGTAGAGGTAGTTTATTTCATCAGTTGAAAGAAATATAACTAAATTGTTGAGTTAAATATCTTGCACGTATGTATGCGTTCAACTGCATAAAGGTACAAAGTGTTAGATGGACAAAGCCCATTTGGAGCCAATATAAACTTATGATCTTCTCTTTAAATGGGAGCAGGACAATCGGACCAGTTTTTTCTTTTCTGGTTGCATTTTGGATTGCAGTCCGGACTGAGATCTTCAGCTCTGTCCTCTGTTTTTTGCTTTATTGTCGTTAATGGGAATACTCCTGAGATGCGGGCTGGGGCCATGATTAGGCCATATTTAACAAGCATTGGTAAATGCATTTGGTTTCGCCTATATGATTAATAATATGCTGTTTTTTGTTGTAAGTTGTAGCTTGCAAATTAGTTGTACAGTATGTTACAGAAAGTCTGTTAAAGTGTTGTGACTTGTTTATGTACAAAACGCAAAATATATTTTGCTGTTACTAGTGGTATAGTGCTGGTAAGTAATAGCAACATTTTTAAAAATGAAAGAGGAAAATAGAATTAATTGATGTAACAGCAATATTATGTGTTTGAAGGAGTTCTGACAACTTTTGCCCCCGGTGCTACTGCACCTGCTGCACCATTCAGATCAAGTCCCTTTTAACTGCAAGGTAGCTGCAATTGTGACTGCCTGTTTAGTAGTCCAATATAGCAATATTATGTATTTGGAGGAGTTCTGGCAACTTTTGGGCCCGGTGCTACTGCACCTGCTGCACCTGCTGCACCATTCAAATCGTGACCCTGTTGTCTGCAAGGTAACTGTACTTGTGACTGCCTGTTTAGTAGTAAAATATAGCATAGCTCTTGTAATTAACTTCATTTTTAACTTGCAATGCTTATTACAGCATTTAGAATTTGATCATAATGACCAAATAGATTAAGTTGAGAAATCAATCCGATAATGCCTACAAAGTGCAAAGAAAGGTACTGAGGCATGAATGGGAAATGCCACAAATGGTCTAAGGCTAAAGCCTCTGATTTACACTACTAAGTAATAAAAAGCAAGCATTCCAAAATACTGTTAGAAGCTGCCTGCCTTTTCCGTGGGAAGAGATCTTATCCTGACAGTGAATGGGGTTAAACAATGTGAACAGCTTTAATAGAAGTATTGTAAATGCTGTAGCCAGGGGAAGTTAACAAAAACAATTCCACACAAAAGCGAATGGGCACAGGAATTTGGTAATGGGAACTGATAAGAGCCCCCTTTTAAGATTTATTAAATACAAGAGATTTCACCAGCACAGTGCAAGCGCTGTGAAGGTGAAACCTAAAAAGGACTCCAGAGGAACCCTCTTGCTGTCACTTAATTTCCCTTTTTGATTTGTTCATAAAGGGGCTTAACAAATTGCACCTAGCCCAATGTAATATCTAGGTGTCCACCAGTCAATTGATTCCAATTGAGCAACCCAGCTTTTAGCTGACTTGCTTGTCAGTTTATCGTTGTATGATCTTATGGAAGATTGCTTTTAAGTCCACAAAGCACCTTGGGGCGTTAAACAGCTTCTTTGTGTATTCTAAGGCAGGTTTTGACTTGGTTGATAGGCAGAAACTCTGGATTAAACTGAAGAAATGTGCATTTGCACTGGCTGCTTTCATTACTTCAACTTTTCCACTGGAATGCATGGGCACAGGTGGAACTGTCCTGGGTGAGTATCTTATAGACTGCAATTACGAATGATTAAAAAAAAAAAGAAATGTTTCTGGCTCCTGCTATTTTCCTATTTCTTGCAGATCTCCCAGAGGTTTTACTAACCTTCAAACCTTTTCCCCCCAAGATCAGCATATTAGTTGGTTCCTGAATGCAGATGACCTGTTTTAATCGGGCATAGCACTCTTGGGCCTTCAGTGGAGAATAGCCGCTCACCATCTTTAATGGCAAGAAAATACCTCAATTATAAATAAAGAAAAACTAAAGTACTAGGCTTTAAGTTTAATCCGCATCGTTGATAGGAGTGAGACTGGAGGTAGGCGAGTCATATATCAATATTTAGCAATGCAGATTTTTCAGTCTCTATCATGAGTGTGTACTTTGGAATAATATACAGGTCAAGATATTTTGTGTCCTTAATGGTTTGGTAAAGTTCAATAGTAAGCACAGTGGCTTTTGTTCACCTCCCCGTCCCAGGCAACAAGCACCTAGTTGAACCAATGGCTTTCTATGGTTGCCCATTATTGGTTCTTGATGGTTGCATTGATTGTAGTTTACATATGAGCAAAGTGTTTAAATAGACTCTGGGACTACCCTTAATATTTATGACTGAGGCAATCGGGCTCAAATTAAACCAGACCGCATTTAGGCGTAATGCTAAATTCCACACCTTCAGTGATTTGTGAAGCGTCCAGAAATCTTTCAGCAGTTGACTAAAAACCATAATTGTTGGCATGCTAAAGTCATGAATACCCACTTTCTTTCCCGGTTGTGGCATTCTAGTATGTCCCATAGGGCGATGATGCTATTCTCTCAAACATCTATGGAAACTACCAGTTTGGGTCATTGTTGAATTTTAGTTATGCAATGTTCCTTTTTCAGCTTCGATTCCTTCACTTAATTTCAGTTGTTCCTCCTTTTTTTAAAAAATTTTTTTTTTTTATACGTGTTAAAATATGATTGGCTTGGCCCACCAGTTCTAAGTTGGTGGATATTCTCATTATAGTTTGCTTTTGTTCGTAAAAAATGCATTCTTTCACTGCAGCTGTCAGCTAAAATGTATATTATATCATTTTAAATTAACATCTTTTTAACTGCTGCAGAATGCTACACTTGGGTGGATCTCTCCACTATTGATGATTTTAATGAAGATTCCCTCGAGTATAAGCAAATAACGTTTTCTTTAATTTCTTCCCACAGTGCCAAGCCCCTGCAGGAAATCTCCCCACCACTCTCAATCACTGGAATGGAGGAGTTATTTCCGCGTTACACCACCCTGCGATCCCAGTCTGTTTCTGACCCTTCTTCTTACACTGAGCAGCAGCTCAGGGACTCCCTGGAGAAAGAAAGGACTCGCCGGAAGGTAAGGAGTTAATGGTGTAGACCTTTTGTAATGGGCCTACGAAGTACTCTGATCAACAGCCAGTTTTGTGGCCTCTAATTTTTTTTTAAGCTACTTGAGCTTAAATTGTTCACGTCTTTGGCCCCACATGCTTTTACTAAGATTGGAATGAGCATGTATAATTGTGGTCTTTCAGTGGGCTTATTTATCTAGATGATACTATTTTCACCTGCTAAATTTAATCTAAAACGACTTCACCCTTCTTTGGTCTGCATGTATGCTTTCTTTGGCACTGTTCTCAAAAGCATGCATTGACCATCATTCGCCAAAGCTCTCTATACTGTCTCTCTAGAGGCAATTCTGAATACCTGTGAGGAGACCGCCACTGGACGGCATCTCCGCTCCAGCGCTCACTCCGGGGAGCCATTGATATGTAGACAGAGGCCTTACCCTCCCCAAGAGGTCCAACACTCTTTACATTAGGAACCTTTGTCGGGTTTGCAATGGAAGCCTGTATTAAGCAAGGTGCAATGTTCAAACAGTATGTTCACTTGGATTATGTTGAGGTAGGAGGACAAAGTGCATTCTTGTTTTCTTCTTGCAGCCCTAAAGAGGAGTGCTGGCTCTAAAAACAAACATTTAAAAGTTAAAAGATTTTGTCAGTTCCTCATTACCAAACACATTTCCTGATGTGGCAAAAGGTTCGTTTTTTTTTTTTTACAGCCCTTTATTTTTAAATGAAATTTTTTTATATCGGGCTATTATTGTTTGGTTTATAACCAGATAATATCCTGTTTAAAGCTACAAAATCATTGTCTGGTTTGGAAATGTGAAACCTACCACTCTGCTCTGTTTGATTAAATGTATAACTGCTCCGGTTCAAAATAAGACTGCTCATTTTTGAAGATGGGGCTTAAATTCATCTTGCTCAAGACCAGCTCCAATTCAGAGACTGCAATTCAGCCTGCCGATGAGAAGAAGTGATTCCTGGTAGGAGGTAGGTATCTGGTAGGTAGGTATCGGTTGGCTTTAGCTAAAGGACCACTACGACTTGGCGACAGCCACCAGTATGTGACAATAAAAATAAGACCCTTCATTTTTACAAACTGGACATTAGCCCTACAAGTTTCAGAATAGGGCCATCTCCCCCTGCAGATGTTTAGCAAGAAAAAGGTCGCCTTGTTTGTTTTGATTATTTTTGCTCAGGGAATGACAAATGTTTCATGTAACAGCTTTGAAGTATGTGCATGACAATGGAGATCTATAGAGCATTACGATACTTGTTAGAAAATATGTAAAGCTTGTTTGAAATAATATAGTGAGAAAGTTGAAAGAGTAAGTGTACTGTGTACTAAAATATGAAATACTTTGAAGATTGTATGCAGGTTCGCCCCTTTCAAAGTTATGAATGTTGATTAGGAGTATGAAATGCAGTTTTGCCCAGAATGGCATTGCTAGTATGTTGTGCAGTAGCCCTGCTGTCTTTCCCTATTAAGAATGTGACAAAGCTAAGGTATATTGTGTGATTAAAACATAAGAGAATTTGTAACCAAGAATCCAACTCAAAGTGCACGCATTGGACCGCAACGTATAGCGTTTTGTCTGTGGTTCGGAACAACATAACACAAGAAATCCAAGTGGTCTACCCGCCAAGGAACCAAATGAACTCTGCTAAAGTGAAGCAAAAGAGACCAAGCAGAAGGCTGAAACGACCAAATGGTGGACACAGACCTTGCGCAGACTTTATTGGGTACTGAAGCAGGCAAAGTGGATCAGATCAGAAAAACAACGATCAGTGAGCTCCACCGAGAACACGCAGAGGACGAGTGCAAAAGAAAGGGCTCATTTTGAAAAGCAGAATCTCATCCTTCTTAGTAAAAGGACAAAGGCTGATGATTACCTGCAATTGTGCATGAGCTGAAAGCAGACTCCCTTACTGAGACACTACTTCCTGTTAGAGCAGTTGGTGGGTTACTGAAAATATAGCTGCAGGTTGCAGTTCTGCTCAAGTTTCTTGATATTGCCCGGTTAATTAAATCCATTGCAACATTGAAAACATTGTAAGACATATTCAAATGATTTCAAAAGCAATTTTGTCATGCCTTAAACTATAGTATTCAGATTGACAATTCTAAGTAAAATTGCATGACTGCCGTTCTCTGTACAAAGTGGGATTTTAAAGTGTGAAGTGACGAACTATTGCAAATTCAAAACTTGCGTTATTTTTCTAGAAGGTCGAGCAATGACCATAACCCTGTAGATCTGTTACCGAGTTGCCCTCTGATTATAGTGAGGTTGTACGGTACCCACATATAGGCTAAGGGTGTATCGGATGTTAAAGTGCATGCTAAATGGTCCGCAATACTAGTCTGTCGTTGGGATCCAATCGTAAAAAAAGATCCATATGAAATCTTAAAATGCCCGAGCTCAGGGGCTGTGTCTGGAGGGGCAGTTGAATTGCTTGCGATCTGTGGAGTTGTATTTGTAGTAGCCGTGGATTAGTGGAGTTTCTGTAATAATTCATTGATCAGTCTGGGAGATGTTACTTGAGCACAGCATCCATTGTGCTGCTCGAGTCTTCAAGTTCTTTCACGTGATATGACTGTAGCGGGGAATATAAAACTCTCAGTGAAGGCTGGCACCGAAGGAATGTCTATCCTGCTTCCTCCTTCTGGCAGGGGAATGTACCTCCGGCCTCCAGCAGGATGGGACCTCGTCATAGATTGTAGATTTCTGATAATCTCACAAAGCCATTATCTGGAGTGGGTCTTCATACAAGTATAGGACCCCACATAGCAGCCCACCTCTCTCTGACAGAAACTAGTGCCCAGTCTTTGTGCTACTGCTCTCTCTTTTCACCATGTTACGCAGCACCCATGCTCCTATCCGCAGCACTGAGGGAATCGTGCTGCACTGGTGGGATTACGGCTTGGCTCTTCTCTGAAAGCACTTCCTACACGGATGGAGTAATATTGTTAGGGCTGTCACGTGACCCTGGATTTCTGTAATCCCCCCCCCCCCCACCCTCGGCTTTGTTGCTTAGTCCCTGTGCCCTTGACTGTGCGCTGTAAAAAGGCCTGCAGCTTGCGTGACTTGCGATTTTCCCTCCTTCTCCATCACTCTCCATAAGCCTTTATTCTAATCCTTCTATGTAGGTTGATTTGTGAATGCAGGACTTCAGTTAATTCCTATTGATCACGAAGACATTCACTACTTTCTCTACTTGTCCTGTATTGTTGAGCTCTCATTCATTGACACAGAAGTGTGCACCAGCAGCAAATAGGTACTGTCACCCAGCTCGGAATGACGATCGACAAGGTGCGTTCAAATGTAAAGAAATGTACAAAATGTGCCCTGCACTGCGAAAAGGAAGTATCGGAGCCACCCTTTGAGTGCCAGTGTCTTCTGCACAGTCCAGAGTGCAGGTACATAGTGTGCAGAGTACTTGTTTACCACCGAGAAGTGCTGGTATTCCCCCTCCCTCCCTCTCTCCTGCTCTCCCTCGTCAATTGTGAGCTACCAGTAGCTCGCTGTCTGGACTTCCAAACTCTTCAACTTTGTGCCTATCTGCTACTGCTGCACTTGAACACACTGTAAACCTGGCTGGGAGGCCGAGCTGAGGGAGCAGGATTCATCCTACTTTCTAGTTGAATAAACACGCTTGTCACTACTTTCTCTTTGGAAACATAAAAATAAATGCCTCCGTGCACATTGTCAACCGCTCTGGCAACTACCCCTAAAAACAAGCATTTGCAATGCAATAGGTCTCGCATTTATGCGAGTTTAAGCTATTGGCATTGTAAATGACAAAGCCTTTTATGTTTTAAAAACAAAAATAAAAGGCATTGTTATTTGCAATGTCAATAGCTCAAACTCGCGTAAATGCGAGACCTATTGCATTGCAAATGCTTGTTAGCTATGTTGTGCTATGCCACACACATCAAAGAAGCTCTTTTCTCCTTTGAAATGGATGTTTATAGTGGCAACAGATGTTATCTGGTTTTATTGTGGCAACGGTTATCTGGTTCCAAATGTTTGTTTACTAAGACATTGGTGCAATTGTTTTCCTTGTGTGATATGATTTTTTGCCTAATTACAAATTTTTTCCTGTTCCACGCAAGGGGAGATTAAATGGTTTGCTCATAATTACAGGGGTGTTGTGCTGACACCTAACAAGCATTGGGAAATCCAATATGTCTTGCCTTTGAGACTATTAGCTCTGCCATTGCCTTTTGTTCCTGCTATACAGCATGGGCATTGATGACTCTGGCAATGATCTGTAGCCATGCTGTATATCAGCGTGGCTGCTGTGCAGTATGGCTAAAAATAACAAAATAAGGACTATGATGCATCCAGTGCTGGTGCACTTTTTTTGTTTTAAAGTGCATTACCCTTGGCTGTGTCATAGCACTTTTTAAAATTAGTTTTATCCACATGCAAAGAAACTGTGCTACTGTACAGCATGGCTACAAAACATTGCAAATGCTTGTTGCACATTTTAACACTTTCTAGGCAAAAGTTTCACCTCATTAGAACCAGTTTAACACCCAAGTACAGCAATAAGCAACCAAAAATTGACCAATGAACCATTGCAAAGGGCCTTCCAATGCGCTGCAACACTTGTTGCCTCCTTTTTAGGTCGAGCCTCGAGTAGCGCGCAAGCGCTGCTTAGAGGCGAAGACTTATTGTAAGTGAGTTTTCAAAGCAGTCCAAGGAACGCTCGTGCGTCGTGGCTGGCCTTTTTGAGATGGGTACGCGCGGCAAACATGTGTTTCCAATTATCGTGCCCAGACGCGGGCGCGATAAGTGGAAACACATGTCTGCCGCGCGTACTCATCCAAAGGCCAGCCACGACGCACGAGCGTTTGGGACTGCTTTGCAGGCTGCCGCGCTCGCTCGCCCCGCTCCTCCGTGCTTGTTGAGCTTCTCCTACTTAGGCACGATGACGACGTGCTTTGCTTACATTCAGTAAGCTGGCCATGCCCGCTTTCACTTTCCAAACGCAGCTGGGACAATGGCGGCCGTTTGCAATGCCATTTTCTAAATACTTTTTCCAAATAGATCTGATAAACTGAAGACTGCAAGGCACCCGATTGCTCGTTCTTCAGATGGTTGCCCGCTTTCAGAAACCACACGGGCGCCGGCTTTCACTTAAACACGGGCGCCCGGCATTTATTATCCCAATGTCCCACCCACCCCGTTGCTACAGGCAGCACATGGGCGCCCGCTTTCAAAAGCCAAACGGGCGCCCGGCATTCATTATCAAAATACACCACCCACCCACTCGCTAATTAATGTCGCCTCGTGTCTGCCCCCGCCTCCTTGTTTGCTTCGGGGCTGAGTTCTTTGTCGTATAATTTACGTTATGTGGGATTTTCTTTGGGACACACGTTTCCATCTGCACGCCGCTAGTTCGTTAAACTTTTGTAAGCCTTCCTTGTGTGTTGCCTTCCCTGTCACCCACTAGGCCTTCGGCTGGCATGGGGGAGCTCACCTCCTGCATGCCGCTAATCTCCATGCTGAGCTGTGCAGCAGTGAGGGGCTTGATGCCCCTCGAGAACTTCTACCCCTTCGGGCTGGAGAGAGGCAACGCAGTGACCCGCAAGCAGGAGGATTGCGGCTCGGGTTTGCTTGCCATCTCGGTGCCCTTCCCCTTCTTTGGAGAAATGCAGGCTGGACTGTATGTAAGTTCTGGTTTCCGTGATTATGTAACTGTTAGTGATATTTGTTTACGACTCTCATCCTAATATACCCACGGGAGAGACAAGAGTTTACGGAGGCTATAGGATAGAATCTCAGTTCACAAAGGTTCTATTGGAGGCGGAGTTTCTCTTTCCTCAAGGACATAGTCACGTTTCTTTGAACTATGCCGCCAATCCTGCTCAGTGCGCACGCCTGCACAGGTGACTTAGTGAGCAGTAAGTACTAACCCACCATTGAAGAGGGTGGTGAGACTTCAGCTCCTCCCACGGCCTCGTAGCAGCGGCCAGGGCCAACTGAATTTTGATGAGATCCAGTTCAAAATGGGATTTACGACCCCACCTTGTAAAATCCATGGTGAATTTGAAGCACTGGATAATTTGCGTTTATACGGTGTTCAGGGAGGGTGGTTCAGGCTCTGAGCTCATTGTATCCTTATCTCTCCCAAGAAACACAAGACAGATGTTAGCTGTGATGGTGTTTTTGCTGATGTGATTGTATTGAGAGAACTGCGACTCCACATCTTACCGTCCCACAGAACAAAACTTTCGATTTATTGAAGTCCTCTGCACTGACCCGACGTGATGTGGAAGTGTTGCACAAGATAATTTTTGACCATATCAAAACTTACATTATGGGTGTGGAATCGCATTATATTTGTCAACTTGGATCGATGTTAATGGCCCTCTGAAACATTGGAGTTGCTTGTGTTCTGATTTAAAGTAAGGTGGGGGTGTCCTAGCTCAGTAATTCAGTGTGGCATGCGCCTTGTGGCTCTGGGCTCAGATTAATTAGCATATGTCTTGCCCCTATCTATAATGGCAGAAGCGACAAAAACCGATGCAAGCAAATCCTGCCCACAGTGGTAACTAATGGCTAATATTAATTCAAGCATTCCATCAGTCACTTTTTGCTTTGGCTAATTAATTCTGTTACTGACATATCTATTATTCTCTTTTGCACTGCTCGTATTTTATCACACAGAACTGTCAAATTGGTTAAGAAAGAAGGTACCTATAATAAAGAAGGCTTACATAGATGTTTTTATTATACTTACCTGCTACCTAAGGGCTGCCCGTGCATGCAGACGCTCACGCTGTAAAGTAATACAGAACACAAAAGGAATTCAGAAAATGTGCACAGTCGTGGTAAACAAAAGGCTGCATTGCGCCTCAAGGGTGTGAGGCAGGCCGGCAAGTTGAGAAAAAGCCTCTTGGGGTACCAGCTGTGTTCCAGCTTTACTAAGGATCAGGCAGAGGACTGGCACTAAATAATGACTACTGTTTCTCCACCTATGGGAGATTGAACAAGACCATTCCTATTCTCTGGATTTACTTTGGCGTCTCTCTCACTGTTGCTGCTCTGAGTCATAGGCATTTAAAATCATTCTTTGCTGCTCACTACCCATCTGTGTGTGGTGCACACATCATTTCTACACAATGCGAATACTTTGTCAAATCTTCCATTGTCTGTGCCTTTCACACTGGATACAGGCATTGCTGGTCCTAGTGATAAACTACATGGCTTATGCAGATGGGATCTATGTGGGGCTCTCTAAAAATGGAATTGTCAGGATACAAAGAATCCAAATTGCTGTTGGCCGAAGATTCTTCATCCTAAACAGACAAGACCAATCTGTTCCTCCTCCACCACCTCACGCTCTCAAAAATCTTAACTGGTTACCAGTGGTCGGAAGAAGATCATTCAAAGCCCTCTTCATTACACACTGGGAAGTCAACAGGAAGGGACCAACCTTCTTACAATACAAACTACAATCAAAGGAGAAACCTCAGATTTAAAATTGTCCCATGCCTTTTTTTAGGTCGAGCGCAGGGCGCATGCGCTGCTCTAGGAAAACGACCTCTTGGAATCACTCTGGACTTTTCACACCTTCGTGCGTGTGTTTTTTTTTTTTTTAAGCATTTTTCTATTGGGCTTTGCGTGCGTCTTTATAAAAGACAGCACGCAATTGGGCAAAGGCGGGTGCATGTCCCACCTTTCCCAGGGAATGTATCCGCCCACGGCCTGCGGTTACGAGCAGGGGCGCCATCTGTTTTTAATTAGTGCGTTCGCAGCGCTGCCGTGCTCACTCGCCCCCGCTTCTCTCTCGCGCCATTCTTTGCTTTTCGGGAAATGTTTACTCCCAGAGCGTTTTGCTCGGGAGCCAGCAGCAGCGGCGCGCAGGCTGCCATCTGTTTTGGGTCAGGTTTCATTTCCAGACCTTTCCGCTTTCATTAGAAGGTGCGTCCCCTCCACCCCACCTCCACAAGAGTGCGCTTTCATTTTCTCTAAAACACAAAGGAACAGAAACAAAATCAATTACGGTGACATCTTACTTTTCAGTGGAATCGTCAGCACCGTCTAATGAGCGGGCCTTGGACAGAGCCTCACAGGAAATTACAAATAAGCTTATTATGTCCATCCACACTACTTTCAAATGACTCCAGACTGCAGTGTCCGGTTGAACGTGAAAACCTTGCATTTCAGCCGCTTCTTCTCTAGAAACACCAGCAGCACGAAAATACCGACAATAGGCCACACTCAGTTAGCCTGCCCGGTCCGCTCTGGTCCAAGCAGATTCTGTTGGCTCAGTGGGCTGACGCTTCCACCCTATTAATCTTATGTTTGACCTCACAACCGCAGGTTCGAACCCCAGCGCGTCTGCTCAGCCTTTCATCCTACTAGAGGCCGACGAACTAATTAACATTCATTTGGTTGTCAATAAACATCTGTTACTGGGCACAAAGATGCAGCATACTCCAGCCCCGCCTTCACTTGCACACTGGAATAACTCACTTTCGCCTCCTTTCAAATCCGGTTGAACGTGAAAACCTTGCATTTCAGACGCTGCTTCTCTAGAAACACCAGCAGCACGAAAATACCGACAATAAGCCAGACTCAGTTAGCCTGCCCGGTCCGCTCTGGTCCATGCCGATTCTGTTGGCTCAGTGGGCTGACGCTTCCACCCTATTAATCTTATGTTTGACCTCACAACCGCAGGTTCGAACCCCAGCGCGTCTGCTCAGCCTTTCATCCTACTAGAGGCCGATGAACTAATTAACATTCTTTTGGTTGGCAATAAACATCTTTTACTGGGCACCAAGATGCAGCATACTCCAGCCCCGCCTTCACTTGCACACTGGGATAACTCACTTTCGCCTCCTTTCAATTTGGCTCCTGATTTTCTCTACTGTGCTCGCTTTCTGATTTGGTACTGGCATTATATAATGCAATCTTAACTTATCTTTTCGCTCCCCCACCTCAAAAATCTGCAAGCACTTCTCCTTTCATTCCTTTTTATTTTTTGCATTATGTAGCGCGAATGAAGGTATCAAAGCACTTTACATAAGTACTAGTTCCATTACAGAAATCTGCCTGGTGGGTGATAATGTGCTGCATGGCTAAACACTTATAAGGTCCCAAAGGCGAGACCTATTGGTTATGCCAATGCTTGTTAGTAACTTCTGATTCGCTGGAGCTAGAAACTTTTTTTAAAAAATCTGCCAATTATGCGGCAGATGATGGTTTGTGTGGCAAATCCATAAATAAATGGAAAATGCAGCAGTCGCACAATCGCTTAATTCCAGTGCCCTGTCTATTGGCTAGTTACTTCCTGGGATAGGAGACAGGGTGAAGACTGGATGACCGGAGAGGGACATAAGGAGTACTGAAACGAAGGGTAGTGGACACATGAAGACGGAGAAAGCGGAGGACATGAAGGGAGGTACAGGACAAAAGAAAATTGGAAATAGTGTGTTATGTAAGGGAAAGAAGCAACTGAGGTGGATTAATGGGTAGGAGAGGATGAGAGAAAGGAAAGAGGGTAAAAAGAGCTGGGACAGAACAGGAGGTAGAAAGAGGCAGCAAAGGAAAGAAGCAAAAATAAGAAGAGGGACCAACGAGCAAGAAGGGATAAAAAGCAAAGAATTAAGAAAGCAAGCAGTGACTAAGTTAAACACATAGGGGGGAGGAGATATATCAAATTATAAAAGAAGGATAGTATTGAGAAAGAAGATTCGGTGGGGATAGAGTTAGAAAAGCTAAGGTAGATGAATGGATCTGGGGAAGAGCCAGTGATGTTAGGCTGTGTTTAACACCTGCCTTCAGCTGTCAGGATGGCTCAGTGAACGGAAGACTCCCTACTGACAAAATGTGATGTTCTGGAGGTTTTGCGTTTGAATCCTGCAAGGCAGGCTCAGCCTGCCATCCTTCCGAGGCTGGTAAATAGAGCACCATAAATTGGATAATAGAGGTGCATGTTATTTAAAGTGTTTGAGAAGGCAGAAGTGTGACATTTAGGGCTATATAAAATCAGGTATTGAGTTAATATAAACTCCCCCAGTATAACCTCTCTTTTAAGAGCCATGCTTTCATGTGACTGGTTTTGTCCTGGCTCTACTGGCCCGTTAATAAAAAAAAAAAAAAGTCCTGAGGAGAACTTTACCATCTAATGATATTAATGCAAGGCAGTTAGTTGTACTTACTGGGGCTGTTGGATATATGTATTTATTTTAATTAGGCTTTTTTATTTTATTAATTTCAAAGATGCCCATGGAAAGCCGCTTCAATGTTATCGAAGAAAGGTCAAGTGATGTCACTCCCTGTGATGTCACTTTCAGTGATGTTAAGTGGTATGCAAATTAGAGGGGTCTTGCACTTTCCCTTTTCTGCTCCTGTGCACACCCAGCTCGGGGCCATGCGGTCTCCTCTCAATACTGGCTCTGTGCTGACAGCGGCTCTGTGAGAGGGGAAGAAGTGGCTGTCAATATTGTTCACTTCCTTCAAGTCTATGGAGACCTGAGAGCGGTGGGGAGATGGCAATCCGTCATTCTTCGCTCTCATTCGGACCTCTAGAGACATGCGTCGGGTAGCGATCGGCATCTGTGTGTGGGAGGTGTGGGCGTCGGACGGGGGGAGGGGAGAAAACAACAGGAAGTGGCCGCTTCTCTGAAAGACGTCACAGCAGTGAAAAGCAAGTTGTGGTTTGCAACGCTATGACAAGTCTGGCATTCATACAAAGAAATATATTTGAAAGCATTGGAAACAAAGGCGTTATTTTGATTTGATTTTGTCCTTAAATAGCATGAAACTTTAGAAAACTGTGAAATCTGTGACTGAGGAAACCAAAGTAAGCAGCCATGCTGCTAGGAAGGACTGAAAACGTGCAGCCGAAAACACAGAGAGAGGCATCTCCTCTCTGTGTTACGGCGGCGTTGCGGGCCCGGTTAGATTCATCCAGGCAGGCAGTCAGAGTTCGCATTAGGCCCGTATTGCTCTCCGGGCCGATACGCCATCCAGTCGCATTACCTGTCGTGTCCGTTTAGCTTCAGGGATACCTCCGGTTCAATTCACTGCTGCCGCTATCGAGGCCTAAGCGCCTGAGTAAATATGAGTGAGTCCGGGGGGGGGAAGCGCCCTCCATGTACTTTGCAGGCAAGGTGCTCATGTTACGCTACAATCTCGGGTGTGGAGAGGCGAGACCTACAAGACTGCACGACGTGAAACCGAAGGCTGAAGATCGACACGCCCTTGGGACAGCGAGTCTACAGCGTGTCTTGCTCACGCTGCCTGCATGCGCCAGTAGGCTCTCTGATTGGTTGACAAGGTCCACCAATCACAGTGCTTATTTGGTAGTTGCCAACCAATCAGAGAGCCGACTGGCGCGTGCAGGCAGCGTGAGCAAGACACGCCGTAGACTCGCTGTCTTATGGGCGTGTGAAAAAAAGCCACAGGGCGGTAACAAAAACCGCTGCAGACCAATGAGAACATATAGTTTAAAATAAATATTGACATTTCCCAATCCAAAGCATGGGCGGGAGCAAAAGTCCTTCTCCTAAAATCCCTCTACCCCAATAAATCTCGTGCTGCGCACTGCAACGCTAGGCGCGAGACCTAAAAAGTATTGCTTCATTGTCATTAAGAGCAGCACTACATTAAAATTCTTTTTTTTTTTCTTTCCCATTTCGCTTTTGTTTCTATTCCTTTGTTTTTACGTTTCCTTTCTTTTTTCTCTTGCATTTTCTTTTCTTTCTTTCTCCTTTATCTTGGTTTGTTTTTAGGTCTCGCCTAGCGTGCAGCGCTGCTCGCGTAGCGAGATTTATTGGGGTAAAGGTATTTTCTGTAGAGGGACTTCTGTTACCGCCCATGCTTTCAATTGGGCAACGTGGATATTTATTTAAAATACTGCATTTCGATTGCTTTGTAGGGTTTTTGGTTACCGCCCTGTGGCTTTTTTGTGCACGCCCTTGGGACACCGAGTCTACGGCTTCCTTGAGTTTTATGGCTTTTCTCTTATCTGATGGGGCGTGTTAAGGGAAGGTTCAGGGAGAGTTCAGCAAGCTTATTACTTTCCAGATGAGCACCACCTGGCACTGTCGATGTACTTTGAAATGAATGCCTCTAATAATCACTGAATTCTCGTGATGCACGGTGACTCATTCATCATAGCATTTTAAATCCCCAGAAAAAAAGACCGCTGAAAAAACAAAATAGCATACGTATGGATCCAAGAACCTTGCATGTTCTGGCATTCAGTACTGTTGTCTCAGAATAAAGAGTGCGCAGCTTTTAGCTTTTAATTACGTCACGCGTTATATTTAAATGATACGTCGTGCTTGGTCGCCTCCAGGGCTGTGGGTTTTGCGAGCTCTGCGTTCTGATGCCAAACAGCACAGTGACAACGTGTCTTCTCTCGGACGTTCCCAGCGAAAAGAGCAGAGTCGATAAATCCTACAAGTTTTATTTATGCTGTATTCACCACGAGAATGGGGCTGAAAGGGGGAAGCGCGAATCTTGGGGGGGAGGGGGGGTTGGTTTAGAAGTCAGCCCCCGACTTGTCCTAGAGCGTGCTGCGGACTGAAACTGCTTTAAGTGAACGCGTGGTCTATTTATGTAGGAATTCGTCAAGTGCTTTACTGCATGAGATTTCATCATCTGCGAAAATAGAGCACGCACCGTTCACCTCAATCTCCTGCCAGGGGCGGGTGGTTTGGAACAGAGCTACAGAGCACAGTACAGGGAGAAATCATTAGTTCCGCACAAAAAAGAAATCATCATAGTGAAGAGAAACATGCTGTTTTCAGACAAATGCGTATGTTTTTTTTATCGCTTTGTAACACACCTCTGTGTTTTTTCTTAACTTTAACACCGTAGAGTCCTTCCGGCGGAGTTAATGTCTGCACCCGAATGGTTCCAAAATTTCGAAGTAACATGGAAGTACAGAAAAAAACTGCAAATATGAAACCGTATCGTACGCAGGAACACCAGAATCACCCCCTAATACCATACTGTCCTTATCCAGTTCAATAACGGGATGCAAGTAGTCAGGGCAAGCCCTAATCGGATTGACCGGGACAGAGTCAGTGTTACTTCAGTCCAGTGCTTGAAATGGAAAAAAAAGAAGTGCAGTTTCTCTCCTTAGCAGAGTACCTGCTTGTTTCTGAGACGTGCCAGTACTGTCCAATTAAAGGTATTACGTCGCTCTTGAGAAGTACCCGCATTTTCCCTCTCAAAATAAAAATGTGCCGGCACATTTAAAGCACTGCTTCAGTCAGTGGCTGCTGAGCCACTGACTGGAGTAAAACTGACTTTATGCAGCTCAATAAGGGAGGGGTGCAAGCAGGACAGAGCACTGCTGAGTCAGTGACTAGGGTAATATTGACTTCTCAGCTTTTCCGTGATTTACATGCCAAATATTTTCAATGTTCATTTGGTGCACGGACTCTCTGAGGCAAGCCCGGCTTTTCAACGCTCGGCTCTGGCTCCCTCTAACTTGTCGACCGGGCCACCTCTGATGTTATACCGTTTACACCCCTTCCCCGACCCCCTCCCCACTACCACCCCCCACTTCACCTCGGAATCCAGTGTGGTATGCTCTCAAACGTAGAATCCTGCCTGCAGCCCTCTGCCCCTCCACCACCCCCGCTCCCCCAGCAGTGTGCATGTTCAGTGCCAGTCCGCAACGCTCTGCCCCCAGTGGCGTGCACGTTCAGTGCCAGCCTGCAGCCCTCCTTCCCCAGTGGTGTGCACGTTCAATGCCAGCCTGCAGCCCTCCTTCCCCAGTGGTGTGCACGTTCAATGCCAGCCTGCAGCCCTCTGTCTCACAGCAGCGTGGAAGCTCATTGGCAGCCCGCAGCCCTCTCCGCCCCCCCACCCCCAGCAGTGTGCACGTTCAGTGCCAGCCTGCAGCCCTCTGCCCCCAGCGGTGTGCACTTTTCAGTGCTACCCGCAACCCTCTGCCCCCAGCAACCTGCACGTTCAGTGCCAGCCTGCAGCCCTCCTTCCCCAGTGGTGTGCGCATGCAATGCCGTGACAGCCCTCAGCCCCCCCTACCCCAGTGGTGTGCACGCTCAGTGCAGCCCGCAGTCCTCTGCCCCCCCTACCCCAGTGGTGTGCACGCTCAGTGCAGCCCGCAGTCCTCTGCCCCCCCACTCCCTCCCAGCGGTGTGCACGCTCAGTGGTAGCCCGCAGCCTCTGCCGCCCCTCCCAGTGGTGTGCACGCTCAGTGGTAGCCCGCAGCCTCTGCCCCCCCCGCGGCGTGCACGCTCAGTGGCAGCCTGCAGCCTCTGCCCCCCCCTCAGCGTTGTGCACGCTTAGTCGCAGCCCTCTGCCGCCCTCCCCCGCCCCAGCGGTGTGCATGCTCAGTCAAGCCCACAGCCCTCTGTCCCCCCCCAGTGGTGTGCACGTTCAGTGCAACCCAAAGCCTCTGCCCCCCCCCCCCCAGTGGTGTGCACGTTCAGTGGCAGCCTGTAGCCTCTACCCCGCCCAGCGGTGTGCACGCACCCGTGTGAACCCGCCTCCCCGCCCTAGCGGTGTGCCGGTGTGCACACAGCCCTGTGCCCCCCTCATCCCAGTGGTGTGCACGCTCATTGGCAGCCCGAAGGCCTCCCCCCCCCCCCCCTGCCTCCCTGTGGTGTGCAGCCCGGAGCCCCTGACCCCTCCCCCGCCCCAGCGGTGTGCACGCAGAGTGCCAGCCCGCAGCCTCCACCTGCCGGCAGTCGCAGTCTACAGCGCATGGTGCGCGCGCTTCCCGTGGCAGCCTGTCTCTCGCTGCGCTCTCCCGGGTGTACAGAGATACCCGGGATGTGCTGCAAGCAGGTGCTGGCGCCGTCTCGCGCCCTGGATCTGTTTAAAGGGGCACCTGCAAGAGCTCTTTACTCTGCTTCACCCAACACCATCCTACACCTCCCTCACCCGACCCACGCACTACTTCTCCGGGCTGAAGATGACTCCGTTCCGGGTGTCACGAACCCAATAACTGAAGGATAGTTATTAACTAGATAAATCTATCCAGCTCGGCCACTAGAGGGTTCCACCGAAAGTCTGTTTTTGCAGTCTTCTTTCATGACAAAACTTCACAGATCAACGCTCGGAGGATATTCTCATTAAATAAGGAATCCGCATTCAAATTCACACATGCACGTGCATATTCAGCGTATTTAATGTCATATTATTTATATTCACACGATCTTTCGTCCTACTATGCATTGGATGCTCAATGAGTAGGGCAGGAGACAGGGGTCATACAGTGCTCGCAGACCCCCCCCCCTCCCTTCAACAGGGAGACACGCGCCCCCATCTCTAACAACCAGCGTCCACGTCTGTGCAGGAACTGGGTTATCCCACCATCCTCACGCCAGCTGCACTTATAGGGGGGCCGCCTCTCTCTCTGGGGCTCTCAGCAGTTCGCCTTAGCCTAGAGCATATGGAAAGCAAGGGGCCGGAGGCAGGTGTAAACGGTACTCTACTGCACCTCACCGCCCTGCACAGAATCCTCCGGGCGGCAGAAGACCAAGCCCCCCACCCCTCCCCTGCGGTAGGGCTTCACTCAACGAGTTACTGATAAAACTACCAATGTCAACACCCAGACAGAGCAGAGCGAGCATCACCGCCCAAAGAAAATAACTTTCCCTCCCACAGTACAGCAAGTTTCACCACCCAGACAGACTGCACGCATTCCCGTCCGCACAAGAGGCAAACTTCACCAACCAGGCAGACTGCACGCTTTCCCGTCCGCACAAGAGCAATCTTCACCACCCAGACAAACAGCACGTATTCCCGTCCGCACAAG
Source organism: Calotriton arnoldi (assembly GCA_963921515.1). Classification (NCBI taxonomy): domain Eukaryota; kingdom Metazoa; phylum Chordata; class Amphibia; order Caudata; family Salamandridae; genus Calotriton; species Calotriton arnoldi. Next base: position 734,559 of record CAWUFW010006096.1, on the reverse strand, counting down.
AGCAAACTTCACCACCCAGACAAACCGCACGTATTACCGCCCGCACAAGAGCAAACTTCACCACCCAGACAAACAGCACGCATTCCCGCCCGCACAAGAGCAAACTTCACCACCCAGACAAACAGCACGCATTCCCGCCCGCACAAGAGCAAACTTCACCACCCAGACAAACGGCACGCATTCCCGTCCGCACAAGAGCAAACTTCACCACCCAGACAAACAGCACGTATTACCGCCCGCACAAGAGCAAACTTCACCACCCAGACAAACCGCACGCTGTTACCTTCCGCAGTATAGCCAACTTCCTCACCCTGAAAAGCCGCACACTGTACCAACTGCCCAAAGCAGCGGAATCACCCGTGCATACAAGAGCCATATGTGCTAGCAGACAAAACAGAGCAAGCTGCACCACCATTTCAGAGGGCAGATTACTGTAGAAATGAAGCATGGCAGCAAAGGAAGAAGCGCCTTTTCTACAGATGTATGGCTGCTGTCCCCCATTGTGCTGCTGGAATTTAGCCTGCCTAGAATGTTTTATGGACAAATATCTAACTTGTTTCTGAACCGTGTGTGTGTGTGTGTGTGTGTGTGTGTGTGTGTGTGTGTGTGTGTGTGTGTGTGTGTGTGTGTGTGTGTGTGTGTGTGTGTGTGTGTGTGTGTGTGTGTGTGTGTGTGTGTGTGTGTGTGTGTGTGTGTGTGTGTGTGTGTGTGTGTGTGTGTGTGTGTGTGTGTGTGTGTGTGTGTGTGTGTGTGTGTGTGTCGGTGTGTGTCGGTGTGTGTGTGTCGGTGTGTGTCGGTGTGTCGGTGTGTGTCGGTGTGTCGGTCGCCTCGCATAATGTAAGGTTGGGCCATGGGTCGAACACAGGGTTTGTCCTGGAAGTTTGCCCTTCCAGTACGCACTACTAGACTGCCTGCTTTATATTATAGCACCTATGCAAAGTTAAACAAGCATTTGCAATACAATAGGTCTCGCAGTGACGCGAGTTTAAGCTATTGGCATTGTAAATTACAATGCCTTTTATGTTTTTAAAAAGAAAACAAAAATAAAAGGCATTGTTATTTGCAATGCCAATAGCTCAAACTTGCGTCAATGCGAGACCTATTGCATTGTAAATGCTTGTTCTTATAGTTATTTCTTACTTTTATTTCTGTTTCGTTCTTCCTTTTGCTTTTCTTCCTTCATTCCTTTTCTCCACTGACTTCTTTCCTTTGGTCTTCATTCTTGCTTTCCTGTCTTTCTCCCTTTTATTCTTGTTTTCCTCTCCTTCATTTTTTTGCTTTCTCACTTCTTTCCTGTCCTTGCCTCCTTCTTTTGCCCTCTTGTTGCTTCTTTCACTCGCCCCTTCTGTTCCTTGTCTTTATCTCATCTTTTTTTTCTGTCCTTCTCATCAATCATATTTTCCTTCCTTTGTTAGTCTCCCTGTAGGAAGCTGGCTCTGTATATGATGTACCACTAGGTGGTTATATCATGCACAGAGTCCAGAGTTTCCCCCAGAAGTGTACAGGGCTCAATGCAAACCCAAAGTGCTCGATTTGTGGTAGTGTGGGCGAGCAGCCTTAGGCCTAACACAGAGGGGTGTAAGGCATTTGTTGTGCACACAATGACCAATAAATGACACACTACTCCACACCAATTTTATAAAAAATAAGCTTTGCTCAAGAGTTATTTTAAGACCAAGATCTTCGCAAAAAGGTAAGTACGTTTTGAATAGGAATGCTTCTCAAGTTCAAAAGTGGACAAATTGGGCATAACACTCTTGGCCTGGCAAATTTCAGTCTTTGCAATGGTAACCTGTGGAGGAAAAATAATAATGCGGTTTTACAGCTAAGTGAACAACTTACAAATCCAGTCTTTGGGTTGCAGGGTCAGCAGAGGGCAAGGTTCAGGTAAGCAGCACCTTCAGCGGCACACAGGCAGCCGGGGTGCAGAGGTCAAAGTTGAGGATCAGGCCCAATGTTACCCAATGAAGACTGGGGGTGCTTGACGTCACACTGCTTGCAAGTAAGTAAAACGGTTGCGGTTTTAGATGAGCACAGAGGGGGCCACAAGGCAGCACCAAACATACACCACCAGCTGCACAGGGGCAGCCGGGTGCAGGGTGCGCAAACAGCATTGTGCACCCAATGCAAATTTATGGAGGAACTTGGCTTTGAAAACCGGCTGCAGCGATGAACTGGAGACTACGCCAGAAACCAGTGACCGCAAAGGTAAGTGGAGATGCTGTAGGTCGGAGGGACATAGTCGGTCAAACTCCCCAAAATTCAGGAGCTTCGGGTTCAGGGGTGTCATTTGACGTTGGGATTTGTTACCAGAGCCAGTCGGTGGGTGCCTCTGGAGTCACACTGCAGGCGTCGTCGTGGAGTCCAGGAGGGGTCAGCCAACACTGGACTTGGGCTCAGGATTGCTGGGGAACCTTTTGTGGACCACCTGGACACAGGCCTGAGGTGTCTGGTGCAGAGTGGTCAAGGATCGTAGATCCAGAGGGCACCAGAGTCCTTGGTGTTGCTTTCTTGTGGACAGAGCTGCTGTCCTCATGAATTCTGGTGGTCTTCAGAGTCTGGCAGTCCTTCCTGGGTTTGTGGAGGTCGCTGACTGCAGGAAAGGCGTTGTTTCTTCGCTGGAACTTTGAGGGCTGCAAACAGGCCAGTAGGACTGGGGCCAAGTTAGTAGGCATCTTTAGTCTTATTCTGCACTGCGTCTTTTTTGTCCTCCTTCTTAGGTTGGCAGAAACTAGTTTCAGGGTCTGGGGGAGCCACCTAAATACTAAATTTAGGGGCGTTTTAAGGGAGTGACCGGAAGGGCCATTGGGCACCTTACCTGGGGTGTCTACACCCTCAACTATGACACCCTCCTGTGGGAGGGGGTATAGTCCTAGCCCTGATTGGAGGAGTCCTCCACCCCCATCTTCAAGATGGTGGGGACTGAAAGGTGTTCTTCACCTCACTTCCTTTACCTAAGGGAAGAACATGGCAGAGGTGGGTACACCTCCTAACCATCTTAGGTTTCCCTGCCTGTTTTCTCACCCAAAGTGGGGGTGTAAACCGGCTCTGCCATCTGCTGCAAGCATCAGATGCTGGGGGTCGCATTACAAAGGCGGCAGGCCTTTGAAGCTTCCCTCTCGAGCACTGTGCCCGTCCTGGGGAAGGAGGTGTGACACCTCCGCACAGGATATGCTTTGTTTCTTGTCCCAGAGAGCGGCGGCTCTCGATCCAGAAACATGTTTGGTGGTGGCAGGCTGCCTAAAGCCATTCTGTAGTATGCAACAACAATTGGTTCTGTGGGGAGTTGTATTTCTTTAGCACGAACATTAATTCATTCACAAATATTTTATGTTGGTCTATTAACCGAATCACGTCTTGGTACTGAACACAAATTATAGGACACCAACACACACAAGAGATTGAAGATATGATATATTATAAGTCATATATCATAAATTGATAGACTGAACAATAAATCATATTGGATTGCATTATCACACAGGACTGTTAAGAGACATAAACATTGATACCACACAGACTGAAAACATATATCAAAATAGAAGTACATAGAAAAATTGTGGACTTGGAACACAGTTGACATACACAAATACAGTAGTTACATAAACAGTTCTTTTCTGAGGGTATCCCAAAGAAACAGATGCCTCCCCAAGCAGATGTCCTTTCTATATTTACAAGTGAAAACAGCTTGGCAGGTAACAGGAATACCAAAGATTATCGGCGACGTTTCGATCCATTGTGTGTAATTCACAATTATCATGGTGGGTCTTCATCAGGACTGGGCCAGAAAAGCAGCCTGTAGTGATGTCTCTACAGTAGTTGTCTTTATCACACCTTAGATAAAGTGTTGAATGGTCCACAAGGGAACCTATAATTCTTGCCTGAAATGCCTGGGAATCGATCTACCAGGTAACTATGCACAATGAGCTCACGAGTTAGCTCTAAAGTGAAGCAACAATTTTTCGAGATCCGATTAGGAGCGTTGAAGGATAGTTGATTCATTCACTTCCGTCCAGAGAATCCTAATCGGATCTCGAAAAATTGTACCAAAACTCCTAGGTTCAGAGAAGCCATCATGGTGCTGGGGAACTCGCGTTGTCGAGTTTCCAGCCCATGTACTCCCCATCGCTTCCCTGGCACAAACCATATCTAAGAATGGAGTCTTGCTCATCTGTATTCAAATCCACTTTATTGAAGTCATTTTTATAAGCATACAGCAGCCCGGCCAACGCGTTTCGTCCAACAGGACTTCAACACTGCATTCGGAATGCTGGCATTGTTGAGGCCGATTGCACCTAATGGTATTGCACCTTAAATACTTACTGAAACTGAACCTGCTTGGGATTCTATCGCGCTACAAATCTTTTGTTCGACTTCTTGAAGATTCATTGATTATTGGAGAATTAATTTCAACCCTGTGGAAGTCCTGTTGGACGAAACGCATTGGCTAGGCTGCTGTATGCTTATCAAAATTACTTCAATAAAGTGGATTTGAATACAGATGAACAAGATTCCTTGATGAATGGAACTGAATACTTTGGATTAATGCATCTTATTGTACTTACAATAGAATAATACATATTGAAATAACATGCTCCTTTTAATGTTTACTTATTAGATGTTTGGAGAGGTAGGGAATATTTTTTTTTTTCCACACAATTTTTGTTGTTGGGTATTACTTGGATAGCAGTGAGACAAATAGTCTAAATGGATTTACAGTTTGAGAGAAATTTTCCACAGATTGTAATGCTCCAACTTTCTAGAAGATCATGTAATGCAGACAGCTTCTTTTCACTCGTAGAGAATCGTCTACATTCCTTATGCCTCGTGCCCCTTCCAACGTAATTTTTGTTTCAACTTTTATCAGCCACAGGTATTAAGAGGTGCATTTGTCAGACCTCTACCTATTGCTTTGCCTCACCCCTCTCCAGTATGTTCTCAGACCTGGAAGTGAAAGTATACCTCCTCTGACTGCCTGTTATCAGCTCTATGATCTAGACCACCTTTGATAGTTGCCTGTTCCCTTGCAGCATCTTGAACGCCACATCCAGAACTTGCAGAACCGCCTTCTAGAGCTCCAGCAGCAGCTGGCCATCGCCGCCTCATCTGACAAGAAGAAGAATATTATGATTGAGCAGCTGGACAAGGTAAATGTCTGTCTGCATGTGTTTCACAGCTAACGTTGAGGAGTATTTGAGTTTTTGTTTTTTTAGATGGAGATTTGTCCTATAGAGTGTGTTTAAACAGTGAAGTCCTTTTCATCTTACAATGAGGAAATGTTTTTTAATGTGTGGAACATTTCTCCTAAATATTTACGTTGACCAACACTAAAGAAGACCTTGCATCCTATCAAATAGTACTAAATATGTTGACAGGAGAAACTGTATGTCGATTTTCTGTTGCACACAGGGCATTGCACCCTAAGTACTTCAGGCCCTCACTAACAAGGTGTGGTATGCTTTGTCATGGTGCCCTCCATGTAGCACTGATGGAAAGCACTCCTATAAATGCCATCAATTTCATTTGTACGCCATGGAGCAGGTGTTTTCTGCTCTTATCTCTTCACGATGCATGTCTGACTACAAGGTAGTGTATTTTATTAATCAGCCAAAAATATATCTGGGTGGGCAATACAAAATGTATTAATACCCTTCTACATGATTACAAATAAAAAGATGATGTAATGCTAGAATTGCATTAACTCAGAATAGATAATTGAATAAACAGTACTCTTTTTCATAAGTAATGTGTTGGCAAGTTTCAGCACTCTTCAAACTATTGGTTCTTTCACACATCTATATAATGCACTAAGGTACCTCAGTTCAGGTCACTGGTATGCAAAACAAGATATTTGTCAGCTTGTTCAACAACTTTATTGTTAAGACTGACTTGAACTGGGCACGCTGGAAATGAAATGTTAGACCGTTAAAAGCAGTACTCCCTAGTTGCTATTTTTAAAAACATTTTTTATATTCTTTTGAACCTTTCTCATTGTATTTCATATAACTGTATTTAGTCTTCAATGCTACCAATAATTGCAGACGTCAAATCAATACCTGATTTAAGGACTCTAGTTCTGCTCCATCTTTCCTTGCGTAGTCTATGCTGCCAGAGTTTATCTAGAGTTTTTGGCAACCGGATACAAGATGAGGAGTTATAATAATGTAGGTTTAGGGATTTGCTGTAGACTTCGGGTTGTAGTAGATGCCAGGAATGAGATTCTGTCACGTTTAATGGCTGATGTCCCACTGATTGTCCGCAAGCATACACTGATCCAAAGTTACATTGTGTCCCAGACTCTCGCTAAGGTGGTGGAAGGATGGAACAAGCATGAAGCTGAGCTGAATGATAAAATGAGAAAGCTGCAACAAGAGAAGGAGGAAGCAACGCAAGTGAAGCACCAGCAGCAAGAGGTAAGTTGGGAAGAAAATGAAGGAAAGTCATGTGCAAAAGAGGGTTTTATGATATACTTCTACCTGTATTTTCCTCACTTTTGAATATTCCAGGTGCAGACTGGGTCGGGAAGAATTTTTTCAATAGCTCTCTGGTGCTGGCAGGTGGCGGTGACTACATTGCAATGTCAGACATGGTATTGCGCTGACATAATCAGTCATAAATCCTCAATACCGATAGTCCAACGGCAGTTCAGTTTTTTCAGAGAATATCATCATGATATGGAGCTTACGCTCTCTTGTAAGGAGATTTCTCAGAATTTCTGAAATTGTGTACACTTTGGTGCTGTGAGGACATGTCCTATTCAAAACATTCGGGCTTTAAGCCCTGTTGACGTTGTGATGGACATTTGTCCGTCCTTCACTATGGAGAAACCGTTGCACTCATACTACTCTATCTCTCAGCAGCCTTCAACACAGTCTCTCATTCCACCCTGATCAGAAAACATCATGAAACATGCATCCAAGGACCTGCCCTCAACTGACTGAATCGGTTTCTTACTCACAAGAAAAACTGGGTCAACCTGCCACCTTCCACATCGGAAGCCAAGAACCCCATCTGTGCGGTCCAACAAGGATCCTCCCTCAGACCAACCTCATTCAACATCTACATAACCCTGCTAGCGTTGATCTCCTCAGATCACACGGCAACAGCATACCTTCCTGTGCAGATAACACCCAACTGATACTCTGTCAGACAAGCTCCCCTAAACAAAACCAACTTCACCTGCATGTCATCAGAAGGCACCTGGATGAGCTCCAACTGCTTATTCACACACAAGAGGAGGGGTGAGGGTAACGGACACTACTACTCCGGACCCCCAAAGAACACTTTAATACACCAGGAGTAGGGAGTGGTAAAATATCTCTATGTGGTGGCAAGTGTCCTAATACTGCCCTCACTCACCCAGTTGTGTGACATGCTTCATCATAGGGCTGCTTCAAAACACCCCCGCGCAGCCAACGCCTGAGGTGGATAATAGGGTAGGGGAAGACCAAACACAACACAAAAGAGAAACAATTAATGTCTAAAGTGACTGGGATCACCGGAAGTGAAAGTGCAGTGTAAGTTGAAACTAGCTCGGAGGTGTTGCTGTGCATATACTTTATTCCCGGACCCTCCGGCCAGGATTAAAAACGTGAAGAATGGTGGTGATTGGGAGATGTTATGGGCTCCTTACACCCCTCCTTACTGCCAAATCGTCGACATGTTTCAGCCGTAAATTTGTGTGTGACTGTGTGTGACTGTGTGTGTTTGTGTGTGTGACTGACTATCCGACTGACTATCCGACTGACTATCCTTGTGGGGGACTTGATTGCACTGTGGGGACCTGAACCCAAGGCAATGACTTCAGGAACATCTGTGTCAATTTTTACAACTTTTTAAAAAGTGCCTTGTGGGGACCTGTGTTTCACCAAGTGTGTTTATATTTTTGCTTGGCTCTGCCCCTGTAGACAGGAGACGGTACTGCAGTCCTAAACACACTGCATTTAAACATACTTTGCTCACCAGAAACGCATACTAGCACCAGAAAGGACATGCATTTCGAAGAAAAAGCTGCAAAACAAAAAAAAATTACGAATCACTTAGGCTAAAACTAATGCATATGCCAATGCTTGTTAAGCTCTGCATGTACTGCCATGCCATTTTCCCACTTGTTCTGTAACTTCTCTGCTCATCTCCAAATCGGAGCCATTTTAAGGCATGGGCAAAGTTGGCTAAATTAAAATTGCCACCCACTACTCATAATATACATGTTCAATTTGTAAAGAACACTTAACATCAATAATATTGTCTAAAACAAAATTACATTATGCGTTTTTTCCAGACATGCATGATTTTTAAAATGTTTAATTGGGAAAGAGAGAAAATTCAATGCAGCTTATTGCATCCAATGCAAAGCAGATACATTAAACACTAAATTATATTCCACCCTACAATATATTTTCTACTCCTTAAACAGAGAAATGTTTACAAGAACCTCCAAAATGTCTATTAGCACGATTACTATTGAGAGAGTAGAAATCGAAAAGCAGCATTCAGAGCAGAACTTCAGGATGACCGCTCGTAGAAGTGCAAATGCGCGATTGTGCATTTCAAAAGGTTAATTAGCATGACAAGAGGCTAGTCCCTGAAAACCCCGAAGACGGTGAAAGACAGGAAAGCTTCCTGGAGGGGGGATGGGCCCTTTTGCAACAGAGCACACCTAGCTAAACTTGGTCTACAGAGAAGCAGCATGGCATACAACTTGTTTGCCATGAGAATAGCAAGAAAGGGGCCCAACATCTAAACAGAGACTCTCCGTGATTATTTATCGCTCAACCTCACTACAAAATTATAGTTACAAAAACAAAATGAAATAACATTTGCAGGCGCCATACAAAATTCAACGTGTGTTCCTACAATTACTCTGTTAATTATTGCATTCCAAACAAAACCATTCCCGAGCAGCACAGTTTGCGCTCTGTGAAAAGTTTGAAGGCGGAATGTTGGGAGGTATTTGGATTCCTTTTTTATATTTTTAACAAGTTATTCTTCTCGAGACAATATTGACTAGCTATGTTGGAGAATGCACACAATAAACTACCCTTTCATTTCGGAAAAACATTGCTCTACTGAACAAAAGCGTGGCGAAAATAAAATGAGCGTAATACAAAGGCAAATGGGGAAGAAAGAGAGAAGACGAATGGAGACAAGGAGGAAAAGTACTTGGAGAGGAATAAGAGGAGGAGGAGGGAGTTGGAAAAGCAGGAGAATCGGGGCTATCGTAGAGGGGAGATGAAAGTGCAGACAATGAAAAATAGGATCAGCTGAGAGGTATGCGCAAAATCGAAATTAAAAGAAAGAAGCAGCTACAGGAAACGTGCAGTGCTGGCAAGCAAATAGCTGAGCAGAAAGGTAGGGAAAGCAAGAGCTTCTGAAGGAAATAAAGATACAGGGACTAACGAGGGGAGAGGGGCAGACAGGAAAAATAGAGGGAGGGCAGGAACTTCTGTAGAAAGAGGAGCAGTTGAGGAAAACACCTGGAGAGCAGCGCAATTTCGCAAGGGTCTGTCCCTTGTCCAATGTGAGTAGATATTCCAGTCCTAACTTTTTTTTTCACTGTGACACGTGGTCTCAAGGCCAGCTTTTAGGGTGGTGCAACCGGTGCAGCTGCACCTGACGCTGACCATAGGCAGTGCTGCATTTAGAATTAACTTATGGGTTTAAAAGCACCTACTGCAGAGTTCCTTGTGTGTCCAAACATTTTCCGCTAAGAATAAAAATGTCAGGATATCTTTGGTTATTAATGTTTCTGCTATAGAGAGAGACTGGAAATTTTTCTAGTGGCAGTTTTGACTCATAAAAAGTAGTGCAGAGTGATAATATGCCAGCTGCAAAGAACGTGTACCATGCAGATCACAGAACAATTTTTTATGTGTATAGCTCAGTGGGTTACTGCTTTTGTCACAGACAACTGTTTGTTACTTGTAGTTCACAAGTTATAATCCTAACATAGCACAGTGATCTATGAACTGTCATTAAAGAGTTGCATGCAAAGTGCACAGTATACGTCAGAATATTATATGCCTTATCCCCGGTCTTTCATTATCCTAATGTTGCTAAAAACGGGTTTGTTTTGATAGAAATACATTCTTATTAGTAAAACCAACCCCAAGCAATTTGGTACATTTTAAATCCGGAGTTTGTGCTTCTCTAGGCCAAACTCTTAAAGTAAACTGCCTACGAGTATGGATGAAGTGATCACTACACCTTTTAATACTCATTGCCTATGTAACATTTTCTATAGACTGGTTTACACACGTATCATTCATTGTCCCAGTATAATGTGTGTGATGAAGTGCTCTGAAACCCTACTTTGGTATGAGTAGTGCTATAAAATGAATAAAATGTATGTGAAAGCAGTGGCGGCTCTTCCGCTTAAGTAGAGAAGCGTCATCCCACTGCTTTTCTCAGTGTAAGAAAATAAAAAATAAAATGATAACTGTTATTATCATTTTATTTATTCCTGCTGCAGCGTCCTGGAGGGGTGGGGCGGTTTTGCTTTGCTGACAGAGCAGGGGAGGAATGGTTTGCACTCCCTAAGTGCGCATGAATGTTTGGCGGCCGTCTCGGGCCGGCCAAACATTCATGCCCACTTAGCATGTTCTCCACCGAGGCTGCATTACAGCCTGGGTGGAGAACATGCCCAGGCTCCCATTCCCTGGCTGAGCGCCGAACCACGGCATTTAGACCAATCACAATGCTTCATTGCAGCGTTGTGATTGGCGATGGGGAGCCTGGGAGCTCGGATGCTTCCTGCCTCCTGTTTGCACTGGAGAAGCCAGGAAAAGGATGGAGGAGAGGCAGCGGGCAGCCAGCTGGACGGCCGGCCAGTAGGTGAATTTTTTTTACACCTCCTCCTTCCCCTCTCCGCCCCACTGCTGCTTCCCGGTAGCAGCCACCACTGTGTGAAAGAGGGGCTACGTAGATGTGAGGGGCACTGTTGAGGGAGGTAGTGAGGCGATCTGTGGAGAAGGTCATGGAGGGAGGAGGTGCCAAAAAAGGTTTTCCCACTGGGCACTACCAGCGAGAAATCCAGCCCTGTGCGGTCCAGCGTTTGTAATGTAAAAAAGGGTCCAAGGAGCAAAACATGCCAGCTGCTGCATTGATTTAGAGATTTAGGGGCACCTAGCTGTGCTGTGTTACTGGGAAAGGGCAAGAATACGCCATATTTATTACAATACTGTGCATTCCTGTCCTTTCCCCTGCACTGGTGCACAATGAGCTGCCTAGCGCCAACACAGCCACCCTTGCACCATGGTGCAAGGGTGCCTGCTTTGCATACAGGATTACTTGCACACTTAAGTGCCAAACCAAAGGGTAAGGATTTGCCACCTATATTCTAATTCAGGGGTCATGCATGGATGAAATAGGATGGATTTTCGTCATTTCAAGTGTATTCCCAGATAAGCATAAATCTCTCAATTTCATCTGGGTGCACCAGGATCTGCTGAGTAAGGTCGCTCATACTTGGCAAAGCATTAGCTACTTATACCGAACTCAAAAGTTTGGTATGTCCAGTGTTACTAGGAATTATGTGGCAGAGAATCACACTATGTAGCAAATTTGACTAAATGATGCAGCAAGAAAATGTAAATTATACTGTGTAATACAACCTATTTTGTGGCAGATACCTCCTTATTTTATCATGTTTATACATGATAACACTATCTGGCAAATATTTGGCCTCATTAATATCAACCTATCACCTAAACAAAGCAGTTTGCAATTGAAAGATGGCCAGTTAATCTTTGTAAATGACCTCCCATTGTGTGGCAACATGTTTGGCAGCATTTTTAATAACTTTTGAATTGTTTCAACTACAAACAGTTTTTTGATAAAATCTGCAAAGTTTGCAGTAGATAATGTTGTGGCAAGTGCAAAAAATATATAGCTATGGGGAAAAGGCTGTAGCCGTAGAATCGTCTAGTTCTGCTGACCCTGGTTATGCCTCATCCCACCTAATTCCTTCTGATATTACACCCAGATTGTTCCAACGCAAATAGGATCTGGTGACCGAGTGTACACTCTCCAGTATCGCATTCCACCTGTCACCTATGAGATATGCCTATGACAGTTTTGAACCATTTTACTGGCTCTGTATGCAACAGACAGATCCAGGTATATATAATAACGCTGAATATGATGTATAGAGACATACAATGGCCTTATTGCTATAGAGACACAAATTATGCAGCCTCCATATGCACAAGTTGTACACCCTGTAAATACAGCGTGATCTATTTTCAGGACGTACTAGGTACGCAATAGGCACCTTATTTCTCTTTGCGCACCTCTGAATGTTGGGGTATAATGCACTAACAACACATTATGCCATATTCCGAGTCCCGCTAATATTGCACATGCGCTATTTAACTGCACTAAGTTTGACCTGGCAAAAATTAGCCACTGGTATGTAAAATGAATGAGGAGGGGTGTCTGTAATGCCACACACCAGCTCATAATTTTTTAAATATACTCTGATGGTGCTAGCAGCCTGTGCAGTGAGGAGAGGTTTTTAACAATAATCAGTTGAAATGATGTGTCAGTGATAAAGTTCCCTAAAATGTAGTTGAAAATATTGAAGAAATGTTTGCCTGTTCTCCAATACTACATGGAGAGGTCTATGTCAAGGTCTAAATTGGGTGGTAAATCTCTGCAGCGCAAATGCTGGTTCTTTTCACAGTTAACAGATTGTGTTCATAGGTAAATTGAAGTGCATATACCTAGCAAGCACAATGGGCATTCAACTTTCAATAAGCACAAAGTTTTAAGATGGGTCTGAAAAGAGGGGCACAGATTTACTAACATTTTCTGTTTGGCTTGTGTCACCTTTTTTGACGCAACCCTGATGCAAAATGGGGAATTGGGATTTACTAAAGAACGCAAAGAAAGCCCAATTTGTGGCCTTGCATGGTTCAGTAAAAAAAACAAAAAACAACGCAGGGCACAGCATTGCACTGCCTTGCATTACCTTTTATTGGGGTGCTGTTCCATGGGTGGACCATGGGCAGTTCCGTGCGTCCGCTCATGGACTTTGAGGCAAATTTGGTTACTAAAGTCTGTAAACCTTGTTTTGCTCCAAAAAGGTGCGCCAACCCAAAGCTGGTGTAAGGAGGAGAAATATTTTTATTTCTCATCATTATTACCTCTTTGGGTATGTACCACATTCTACCACAAAAACTATTTGGACCACAATGCAGGCACCCTGGCATCGTTGCGCAAGGGTGCCTGTGTTGGTGCTATGCTGCCACAAGTGCTCCAGAAGTATGCCATATTTTTGTAAATGTGCTGTAATTCTTCTCTCTCCCTTTCACCCAACGCAGTGCAGCAAGGTCTCTTGCTGCATTACTTTGTGTGATAGTTTAGTAGATGCGGGCCTGAGGGTGTGCAAGTGTTTCAAGTGAAACTGACATTTTTGGAAAATGAAGCAAAATTATGTGCTAGTACACAAAATGCCAACCCGTCATTCAGCACTGAGTCAGATGTACAAAATTCTTATTTTGCATTTCCTAAATAGTGATTCCCACCTATGGGCCAATTAGTAAATGGTTTGCATTTTCAAATTGTGATTTCCTAATAGGAAATCGCAATTTAGGAAATACAAACCCAAGAGTGCTTCTGGGCTTAAGGACCCCTGGAGGGACCCCATATTTCGTCGTGCACATGTAAGTGCACATGTGGCCTAAGGGCATATGTGCGCTTCATGTCACATTAAAATATGCATTTTTAAATGCATTTTTTCATTTTGCACATGGTTACCATTGACTTTAAGTCAATGGCAATGGCATTTCCTAAATGCCCAATTTGCATTTAGGAAATGCTTAGTACATGCGCTTTAGGAATTGCAAATAAGTAATTCCTATTTGCGTTATTTAATCATGGATCATAATTTGCGATTTCCACCTGGTAGAAATCGCAAATTGCAACCGGTTTTGGCCTTTGTACATACGAAAAGGCTATTTTGCATTTCTTAATGGCCAAAATTGCAATTTGGCCTGTTAAGAAATGCAAAAGCTTTCATACATCTGTCCCTATATCTCAGCTAAAAAAACAACCTCATGTCAACTTTTGATGAAAGGATGAATTTTACGCTAAAAAAGCATGGAAAACACAATTGATACGAGCAACAACTGCTCATGTTCTGGTTGTTCACATTGGTCCAGCACTGCTGTGCTATAATTTTGCTGTAGATTATTTACATGTGATGGCATAAATTCTGGAATTTCGAAATTACACAAATGACACCAGTGTAATTTAAATTTCACCTGGGCCTACTAAAATCTATGGCTGCATGCTTTCTCACTTTGCTTTAAAATGCGCCCATCTTTAATGAATCCAATGCACAGATCCGGAACTAATGTACTGTGTTCAAGTTAAACATAATGTGAAGGCTGGTGAAAAGGTAAATAGGCGTGTGTAGCAAATGTGCAACATGTTATTCAGCAATAAAGGAGAACACTTTTTCTGACCATGCTAGCAAAGTTATTTTGTGGTTAAACATGTGGTTGCTTAAGAAAATGCCATACATAGTATGTGTGTTTAGTATTTTTAGGAGGCAGTTGTTGGGGGTTGTTTTATAATCTAACTGCCCTCTTTAAAAAAAAACGGCAGCTTTGAAAATATGCAATGTAAACATCAATTGTGCATGAAACTTTTTAATTAAAAATAAGAGGAAACAAAATACAGATGTGACTCAGCTACAGGAGGAACCTGGAATATTTACCTGGGCATCAATTTATTTCTACATTTAACATTGATTTTCCTCACTTCTTTCTGGTTCATTTTAGCAGGCAAGCAATGCTAAAATATTCAGTAAAAGCCCCAATCCAAAACAATTATTCCCTTGACGTGTTTACATGTATTTAGCTTGCACAAGTCGGTTCCAGTTGTAGACAATTTTCTTTTTCCCATTATTTCGGGAGTTAAGTTACAGCTTTTAACAGCGTCTTTTAAAAGATTCACGCCTATTCAAAGTCCGATTAGACCACTTAACGTGATGGGTTAAAACAGTGCAGGGCGGAAACGCCCAGGAGTTTGCACCTTTGAACTCTTCCAGACATGTATGTTTGTAGCATGTATGATCCAGGATTCAGTCATTTATTTGCTTTTGAAAGACAAGCAGCAGGTGACTGACTGCAGCAGACGAGGACGCATTTAATAGAGCCGAGCAAACTTGAACTGTGAAGATCATTCCAGAGTGCCTCTTTTTTTCTTGGTGGTCTCATCAGTCCGCCCATATTTCTGTGATACCTTTTAGCCATAGATTTGAATTGTTCTAACCTATGTAGTTATATATATTTTGATCTTTTTTTTTTTAAGCCAGTGATTAGCATTATTATAAATGCTTTTCATCAAAGTACAACATGCAGGGTTGAGTAGAATGTTATCACAGGGAAAAGTCCAAAGGCAAACTATATATAGACTGAGTTTAGTTGTAAACAGTATGTTTCTTATTTTGATAACCAAAATATTGTATCTTAATGTTTTGTTACCATTTACATAGGTTTTTAGACTTTCACCAAATCTTTCAGCAGACCGTTGTCAAATCTTCCTACACACCTTTGCACATTTTCACACATTTGTCTGCCCCTTCTGATTTGTAGAAAGGCACTGGTTACAGTGTCTGAAGACAGACTGAATTTTCCATGAAGTATATATTTTAATATTCGAAGATGAAATCAAACTTGATGTTTTTTAGTTTTATACACTCTACATAATTAATGCCAGGTGATGTCACATGGCAAATAGTAGAAATTCCTAATTAAGATTTTGCTGTGGCTACAAAATCATAAAATTTCAGTGGTCTGTGTAGCGTTTTTCATTCACAGTATTACAGAAAAAACTGAATAGTGGATCCTGCAGGAGTAAAAACAAATACAAACGCGTTTTGACATCTGAAGCACTCCCCTCTAAGCAGTGGTGAAAGTGCATTCAAGAAAGTATGGGAACTGTGATGCCTGCAATGGGGGCAGGGTGAATGAGCGTGGGGACTGGGTCAAAGGCATGGCTAAAAAAACAAGCTATTTTGTATCTTTTTTTGCTCTTTCACCTTTCGGTACATACATACAAAATAACGCAGACCTTAAGTTAAAAATAAATGCAAGTGTAGTTAATCAGTGGGTAGTGCACTATTGCAGATTCTAAGATCTCTATTAGTGTTATTGTACTGAGGAAGTCCATGTCTATAATCAGAGAGCCACAAAATTGAATCCTGGTTGGTGAAGTAGAGAGTAGTGATTTGTGTATGTTTAATGCTGCGAGGTCCCAGTCTGTGACGGAAAGCACTTTGCATGTGTAAGTCATTATTTTAAACTTTCATTACACACAGTACAAGATACGCTGCTACATAATGCACAAAAAGGTTTAAGATGAAAAAGTGCTTCCAAAATATAGATTTTTAGTAAATACCCAGACTGTACATAGTACACATTTTTTTTTTTGATAAACAAATTTTTATTGTTTTACATCGTATGAAACAACTCGGCAAGTACACGATGGACCCAAAATCAGTGACATTTTGATAGTGAACGTATCCCACACTCCCGCACTCCATGAAACCTGCACATATAACAATGACGAAACAAATCATTCCGAACCTTCTACCGTACCCAGCCATTTCCCCCACACCCGTCGATATTTCTTCGGGCACCCTCTTGCCATGTAAAGGGCCCTCTCCTGGGTCGCACACCAGTCCACCCCCCGTCGCCACCTCCCTATGTCCGGTGGGTCAGGATTTATCCATGCCGCCGCTATGTCCCGCTTTGCCACCATCATGGCTGTATTGAAAAATATTTTGTCGTTTTGGACCCATCCAGGATTCCCAGTATGGAGTGCCGCGGGTCATGAGGAACCTCCTAACCCAGGACCTCCGTTAGCTCCCCCTCAATTGCCTCCCAAAATCTCTCCAGCCGGGGGCAGGACCAAACCACATGGAAGAAGTCAGCCGGGGCATGGGTGCATCTCGCACATGACGCATCAGGACGCAGGCCCGCTCGATGCAAGCGCAGGGGAGTAAGGTGGCGGCGTGTAAGTAGTAAAGTTGGATCAGCTTAAGTTTAGCAGAAGTGGTGACCGTCTTGGGTGCCATAAGTGCATCACGCCAGTCCACCTCGTCGAGGGGCCCACCCATTCCACCCACTGGTCCTTCAACTTGTCCAGGGAGGGGGCAGTATTGTTGACTAGGGTGCGGTATATGCGGGAAATGCCCCCTCTACCTAAATCTCCCAGCATTGTCTGCGCCTCTGTAGGGCTGTGTTCGGGGAGCCGTGTGTCGTCCGCAATGTGTATCCGGAGTGCATGTCTCAGCTGCAAATACTTGTAGAATTGAGAGGAGTGTAAGGAGTAACGGGCTTGGAGCTCCGGAAAGGAAAGCAAGTGGCTTGTAGCCCATACATCCCCCAGCTGTGTAATTCCAATGAGATCCCACGATTTAAACCCCTGCAACCCACTAACTTCCCGGAGCCAAGCCCCCTGCCAAAGGGGTGTACACCGAGTGAACCTACGCGTCCACCCAGTATGACGCAGCGAGGCCCGCCAGGCCAGGAACACGGAGCGTGTGACCTCCGGTAGCTGGGTTGGGATTGTCTTCCCGTACAGCATCGATTGAATGGCGGGTAGACCCAGCTCGCTCAGCTCGAGCCTGTAGGCCGGATCGGACCAGCCCCCGTTGAACCAATCGTGAACCACCAGGAGACGTGCAGCCAGGAAGTAAAGGTATAGGTTCGTCATCCCCATTCCCCCGTCGAAGGAGGGGATCCGACAAGTAGACAGAGCCAGGCGTGCCCTACCCCCGTTCCAAAGGAACTTGGTGGTTATACTGTCCACCTCCGGAACCAAGGCCTGGGCAAGCAGAAAGGAGTATTCTGGAGGACGTAAAGAAATCTGGGAGGATCATCATTTTAAACAGGGCGACCCTCCCCAACGGATTGAGGGGAAGAGTCATCCACTTCTGGAGATCTTCTTTGGCCTTTTTAACAACTGGGGCAACATTGAGCGCCCAACCCAGTTCGGGAAGGAGAGTGATCCACAGCCCCAAGTACTTAAAGGATTGTCTCCGCAGCGGTATGGTGGACTGCCAGTCATAGCATTCCCTAGAGAGGTGCAGAGGGACCAGGACGGACTTCCCAGGGTTCAGTCTAAGCCCGGAGGCCTGCCCAAAGTGTTCTAGGGTCTGGAGACATCGTGGCCCCGAGGAGGCCGGATCGGCCAGGAAAATCAGAACGTCGTCCGCATAAAGTGCGATCTTGTCCGCCTCTGCACTCGGCCACTCCCATCCACGAATACCGTCCTCGGCCCGCACCAGAGCGGCCAGGGGCTCCATAACCAGGGCGAATAGCAATGGAGAGAGAGGACATCCCTGTCTAGTGCCTCTGTGAATAGGGAAGGCGTCTGACAGTACACCGTTGACCAGCACACGCGCTCGCGGGTGGGCGTAAAGGACCTGAACCGACGCTCTAAATCGAGGCCCAAAACCCAATTCGGTCAGCACATCCTGCAAATACGTCCAATCCACCGAATCAAACGCCTTTTCAAAATCGATGGATAGGAGAGCCAAGTACGGAGTTAGCAAGTGTCTATGGGCTAGAGCCAGTTGCAGCCTCCGGAGGCAGTGACGGGTCCCGCGTTGAGGCATGAAGCCACATTGATCTACGTGGACCAGGGAAGCCAAGTAGGGCTTCAAACGCTGAGCCAGAATGGCGGCGTACAGCTTAATCTCCGTATTGAGGAGCGAGATAGGACGATAGTCCGCACAATGACGCGAAGGGGCTGGGATTTCGGGAGGACCACAATGGTGGCAATGTCAGTTTCTGGCGGGAAGGAGCCCTTCTCCACCGCCTCCTGAAACAAAGCGGCCAGACGGGGCACTAAAATTTCGCGGTACGCCGCGTAATACTCCTGGGGAAGGCCATCGGGGCCCGGAGTCTTGCCCGAAGAGGCAGAGGAGATGGCCCCCTCGATTTCTTTCAAAGAAATGGGCCGTTCCAAATCCTTCTGGGCAGCCGTCTCCAGGTAGGGAAGGCGTACCTTACCCCGGTCAAGGAGATCAGAGAGCGAGAGGGCCGGGACACGTGCTGCATATAAACATCGGTAATAGGTGGCAAAGGTGTTGGCCATCGCCGTAGGGGCGCAGTGCACCATTCCAGCCTCATCCGACACTTCTGGGATAATGCGGCTCGCCCTGGGGTAGGTGGCTAGCCTGTGCAGGATCGTGCCATTCTTATCCCCCAGCCATAGATTCGCGCCACCGACTACCTCCATAGGAGCTTGGCAGCGTCCAAAGATAGCTGTTTAATTTCATCCCGCAGATGAGCAAGTTGTCGGGCCTGGGCGGCATCATTAGACAAGGATACTAGTTGTTCCAAGCGAAGCGCCTGCGCTTCTCTTGAGGAAATTTCTTGCAGTTGCACCTGCCTTTGGTTCTTGAGCTGTCCCTTCGCGACCCCCCGGATAGTCGCCTTTCCGGCCTCCCACAAGATACCCGGCGAGGCCACGGATCCGTCGTTGGTGCGGAAGTAATGCCCGAGTTCCGTCCCCACCACCTGTTTAAAGTCTTTGTCTTGGAGGAACCAAGCGTTCATTCTCCATGTTTGACGGGCTGAAGGAGGGGGAGTCCCTGTACTAAGAAGCACTGGAGAATGGTCAGAGAGACCCCGCGGTAGGATGCGGACATCTACCACCCCTGAGCACTCGGGTGCAGAGACAAAGACCGCATCTATGCGTGCCTGTGTTCGGTGGGCCGCGGAAGTGTGTGTAAATTGCAGGGTGTGGGGATGCCATATACGCCATGTATCGCAGAGTCCCAGCGATTCGGACCAGTTCTGGAGTTGCTTCGCCTGCGTTTTGCGGGAGATGGAAGGAGGACCTGTGGTGTCAAGGGCCGGGGAGGAAACAGCGTTAAAATCGCCTCCCACAATCATGGTGCCCACTGGCATATTGTTCATCAGAGCGGCGGTCTGGGTGAGCGTAGGTGTGAGCATCGATGGGGGGCATAAACAGAGATCAGATTGATGGGGGAGCCAGCCAGGGAGCCGCTAACTGCTACGAAGGACCCCTGCGGGTCGTGAGTCACCTGGGAAAGGACAAGGGGCAGATTGCGCCTCAGGAGAATTGCCACCCGCGGGAGCCCCTAGAGAAGCCGGAGTGCCATATTCTATCGTATCCATAACGCGCCAGGAAGGGACACTGATTCCCAAGGAGGTGTGTTTCCTGAAGCATGAGTATGTCTATATGGAGGCGTTGTGCATACCGCAAGACCGCCGTGCGCTTATGTCGATCAAGAAGACCATTAACGTTCCACGACAGCACGTGGAGAGATGCCCTAGGCGTAGTGTTAGCAGTCATGTCGGGAGGTCACTACTGTGGAGTGCATAGTCAAACCGGGGTGCGTGAGCGTGTGTGGGAGTCCGCAAATGTATGGGCCGTCGCATGCAGTAGGGGCATGCGCGTTTCTTGCATAGGAAACATATGTCATTTCGTGGTTGCTGAAACAAAAGACAAACAAAATAGAAACATAACAGGAAAAACTTCCCCAAACCTCCCCTCCCCCCACCCTACACTTCGAGTACACATTTTTTAATAACTGTCCTTTAAAAACACACACTATACAGCTCAGCTGGTAACTCCCTTGAAATACGACTCGAAAAGAATAAATCTTTGTCATCACAAATCTTCATTTGAATCCATCAATTAAAGCCAATTCCGGTTTCCAAGCACCCTTTACTTTTGCAGATTGACTCGTTGTGCACATGCACATTTCTTTCAGGGAAGCAGGCCCCCTGGCAGGAAGGTGGTTTCCCAGCCCAGGAGACACCCTGCCTTACACAGCAGCTGAAGCATTTCAACTCTTAACTGTCCCAGGACGGTTGTATTTTATTAAAAAGTAGGGTAACTGTTTTTCGTAAATTAAAAAAGTATGGGCACGTCGTGCCCCTCAGATCCTGTCCACTTCGACCACTGCCTTCGAGGTTCATATGGTTAACGCATTATTTATATCATATGGTTCATCAACCCTGACACTCTGAATCATGGTACTTCTTAACTGTTCCCAAAAGAGGACCTGATTGACAATGCCATTTCAACCTGTAAGTTAAACTAACATGTGATTGACTTTTTTTTGCATGTAAAGGAACCTTTATAATTAAATAAATATTTTACAGTTCTTTCAAGGCATTGTGGCCAGTGACAAATATGGCAGCTGCTTTTTTTGGATAAGCCTGCAACTCATGGGAAGATACAGTAGCAGGATACTGAAAGCAATGCCATTAGGCCCTGAGTTGCATCAACACAATGAGTTATCAATGGCAGTACAGAGAGCCCCCCCTCCAACAGAGCAGAATGTGAGTGAGATGGGCACCTAAGGTTCATAGAGTGGAGATCACCTTTGGGATTCAGGCTGCTCCAGAGATTCAAAAGGGCGAGAAACGTTGTTTCCTGGCTGAAGCTGACTGAAACATAGCAAGACTGATCTTGGAGAGTCCAGCTGTGCAATGATATGCAAGATCCTTAGAGGTCACAACTGTAGCTGCGGAGAGAGGCTAGAGGATATGTGAGGTGGTGAAGATACTTCTTAGTCGGGGATGTTGGATTGACATGCCACTGATGGTTAAGAAAATTTGAGAACATGTCTTGAGGTCTACAAATTGGATGGAATGGGACCCAGTTGAGGTGGGGTGTGATATGGGTTCGCATTGGGGAAGGTCGAGGAGGAGTCTGGCTGCTGCATTTTGAAGTGAATCAGCAGGGGACCCAGAGCATGTGACAAAAGGCAAAAGTTTCCTTCCCTGGGAAGAGTGGCGTGCTGATGGCAAGGCATGACAGAGACCACCTGTGGTATTTGGATCTGTCTCAATGGATGTAGTGTCTCTCAGACACCTAAATGGTGAGGCACTACAGCGGAGGAGAGGCCCGCATTGCTTGGATGGGTGCCACACAACTGATTGCACACATGCAGTGACAGGGGGACAGAACCTTAAAGTCTGAGGAATGGAATATAGGTAACATAGGGTTCCCAGAGGAATATATGTAAGACTGTCATTGGCCCCTTAGGACTTAGCAGAACCGTGAAGATGCAAAAGAGCACCAGAGGAAGACAGTATAGAGGCGATACAAGACACTGGAGCTCTTTGAACCATACGCTGTTAGTGGTTTTATAGTGAGACAGACAGCTTTGCACGGTGTGGGGTTTGCTGAAGGTCCTGGGTTGCGGCCATGCCCAGCACACAACTGCCCACAGGCAGCCACACCCTCCCATGCAAGGCCTTTGGCCGTATCTGGGTTGGCCACAGAGCCTGGCCTGCAGCAGGGCTTGGTGCCCACCACCCACAGGGGGCCAAACCTGCTACATACGGCCTTTGGCTCTCTCAGGAGCACAGGGGGCAACACTTGCTCCTGCAAAGTACCGCTGGATCACTGCACTGCAAACAAAATTACATTTGGTGACGGGGTATGCTAGGCAGTGTTCTCCCTCCCCCTTGTTTTGATTGGCTCCTTGATAAGTAATTGGGCTGGCAAGTTCAATGGATGCACCTGCACTTTGTGAGTGGTACAGAAACCTGAGCAGACTGTGCACAGAATTGTAGGCACCCCCACATTTAAAGTGTTACTATGAAGAAGGAAAAACATCTTGCAACACATTTCTATAGATATACAGCACTGGCTGCACCAATAATGGTGAAAACTAAAGAATTTCAACTGAAGTGAGTGATATATATCAAGCACTGCATTTACCATAATGCATCTGGGCAAATAGTGTGCTTGTATATATATTTTACCTAATAATGGTCACCAGTGGATAGTGATAGTTAGGATCCCATTTCAGTATGAGATCGATTTTTGTATTTGCTAGGACACTATCTGACGACTCTTCACAAACCTTTAGAAAATAATCTCAACCACCTCTGCTTCTTCCGGGAAAGTTTAGAGGTGATCAGTCAAATGGGGGCAGATCAAAAGAAGGGATACCAATTCATGTTCAGCCTCCTCCCCTTGCCTCTTAGAGGCCCTGGGGACCCCATCTTCGGGGCAAAACATTTATATTAAGGGTAGGGGGCTCATGGCTCCCCTCTCCAAGCCTCTATGAGGCTCCTTGGACCTCATCCACCCGGGGCTGTTAGCAAATTCAGGGGATAGGCACATGCAGCCCCTAGCCACAGTAGTGACCCAGGGACCCCTATTCCCTGGGGCTGTTATCAATTTGATGTGAGGGGGGGATGCAGTCCCCTTCCTGACGCTAGTTTGGCCCCAGAGACACCATCGCATATTCTCCCAGGACACTGCAGTTTCCTGCCCAGGAGAGTGCAAGCCGGGTATAGCGCAGCAGACACCCCCCCTCACCCCCCCAGCAACATCAATAAAAACACACACTGTAAGTCCCCTGGGTTATTAAAACCACAACCCTGGGAGAACATACCATGTTTTCTTTTTAAAACACTCCAAGCAAGAGCTTTATGCTCTTGAACTTGAGTTCAGGGACCCCTTGTGGTGTGTTTTATGGATTCAATTTGTTGCCTGAAATGAGTTAAAAAAAAAAAAGACTCAAAGACATTGTGATTTTTTTTTTTTTTTTTTTTTTACAAAGACAATAGGTCTGCTTTATGTATATTAGTATGCTAACCTTATGATAAAGCCAATATGCCCATGTTTTATATTTTGGTGTTCTGACCCATTCAGAGTATTGGCTTTATCATAAGGTTAGCATACTATCATACATACAGCAGACCTACTGTCACTTTGTGTGAAAGTGTGTGAACAAATATAAATGTCATGTGGCAGGAATATACATTATGATGTGTAAATGTTCATTTTTGGTAGTATGTGTAAATAGTATAAGTAGTGTTAAACTTATAACTTTTAAAAAATGCACTTCTAGATTGTGCCATGTTATACCGTGGTAAGTTTTCGGTATAAGACGGTACATGGGGCTGAGAAGTGAGTATGTGATTGGCTAATGGCTGTGTTTACCAAAGGTAAAAGGCAGCCATATCGTTTTTATCACAGTTTTGCTGTGTTCTGCGGTCTGCATTTTGCTATGTTCTGGGTTAGGGTTTTATTTATAGGTAATTATTAGGTTTCATTGTTCACGCTCTAGTACCACTGTATTAAAGTGGTAATAGGTGGAGATTTGTATTTGTACATTTCTATATATTTTAATAGTAGTTTAGGGTGAACTGCACTTTTTTAAAGTAGCGTGATAATATGTAGGTACATGAATAATAGCATTAATAATAATAATTGTAAAAACATATAACACAATCAGGTAAATAGAAATAATATAAAAATATACATTTCAAATAAAAATAGATTTTTTAAATAAGAAACATAAAAAGATATGTAATTTAAAAAATATAACGGCACTTAAAAAAACAGCAAAAAATTCATTTAACTCCAATTAAAATAAAAGTAGGAAAAGTGATACTCTTGAAAGGGGTTGCATTTACTATTCCCACTCCAATGTAAACAAAATCAGGGAAGCTATTGGACTTCAGATGAGTTAGATTAACTATTCCCACTCCAGTCTTAGCAACAGTACAGAAAGGTTTGGATTTCGGAGAGGTTAGATTTACTATTCCCACTACAAAATGTAGTACTTCAGATAGGCTTCATTTACTATTCCACTCCAATCTAAGCAACATTATGGAAAGTATTGGACTTCAGAAGGGTTGGAATTCCTATTCCCACTCTGATCTAGGCAACAGTAGGGAAGGTGTTGGATTTAGGATGGATTAGGGTTACTATTCCCACTCCAATCTAAGCAATAGTAGGGAAAGTGTTAGACTTCAGAGCAGTTCAAATTTACTATTTCCATTCCACACTAAGCAAAAGCAGGAAAAGTCTTGAATTTTGGAGAGGTTAGATTTACTATTTGCACTGCAATGTAAGCAACAGCTGGGAACGTGTTGGACTTCAGAGGTATTAGATTTGCTATTCCCACCCCAATATATACAACAGAAGGAGAAGTATTGGACTTAAAGGGGGTTATATTTAGTATTCTAACCCCATCCTAAGCAACAGTAGGAAAAGCATTGGATTTTGAAAGGGTTAGATTTACTATCCCCACTCCAATTAAGCAACAATAAGGAAAGCATTAGATTTGGATGGGCTAGATTTACTATTTCTACTCCAGTCTAAGCAACGGTAGGGAAAGAGTTGATTTAAAAAAAATATTTAAATACCTAAAAACATAAAATGATTAACTATGTTTAAACAAAAAATATATATTGTATACATTTAAATAAAATGTACAATTTAGTATAAATATACAAAATAAATGTATGAATAAATGAAATATTTAAATAAACATACATAGAATTCACTTCTCACTACTACTGAAAAAACACACTGATAAGATAAATTAAAATATAAATTAAAAATACAAATTAAAATAAAGGAAACATATAAACATTATAAATCATATAAACTTGTTTATAAACATTCTTAATTATTTCTTACATAGTCTAAATAAAACAACAATTGTACATATTAAATCAAGGAAGATATTATATAATTTCTAAATTAAATATTTAAATAATATAAAAATCTATAAAGAAAAGCATTTTAATTTAAATGTCTCCCCCTACTCCCCTACAAATCGAACAACATGCTACTAAATTATAGATGATTAACTATACTATACAAAATATAAATTAGAAATCAAAAATTAAACCCAAATAAAAGAACAATTAAACAATTAAAACATTTACATAATAACATTAAATATTTAATTTAACTTGTATTACCTAATATTAAAAAATAATTATTTAAAATGTAATTAACTTCCCACCATGTGCCCCTACAAACCCAATACCCCACTACTAAATTTTAAACTACTGACTAAATTTAAAAATTGTAATTGCACATTTAAAATTAGAAACTGCATTTAAAAAAAGACAACTATACTAATATTACTAGTGTGTATGTGTGTGTGTGTGTGTGTGTGTGTGTGTGTGTGTGTGTGTGTGTGTGTGTGTGTGTATATATATATATATGTGTGTGTGTATATATATATATATATATATATATATATATATAATGTTTATTACAACCATATGAAAGTACACAATATAATTACAATTTTCTTCATAACGATATTGTATACAAAAAAACTGTATTCTTACTTTTGGAATTCTGTTCCACTATATTTTTGCAGTAGTGATATTTTTGACAACACATTTATGTCACATGATATTTTGGAATCAACATTTGTTTCAGTTACCATATTTAACATGTGCCCATTTTGAAATTGTCCCTGGGCGTGTCTATAATCACACTCTGAGAATGTGCATTTTTCCATGAAGAAGGCTGTTGCCCCCCCCAACTAACTACCTTTCTTCACTCTTGTAAAAAAAACACAAGCCTTGGTTAAAAATTTCTGTTTTACACTCCAAATATAAAAGGTTGGTTCTCAAATGGATGCTTCAACTTTTGGAAAGTTTCCCATGTTTCACCTGGGCACATTTTGAGAATGTTTCTTTCCATAAAGAGGCTAATGTACCACTGCCAGTGTGATATTTTAGGTTGAGCCTAGAGTCAGTGCGCATGCGCTGCTCTGCGAGGCATTTTGTATTCCATGTGTAATGTTTGAACATGCCCACCACACACCCACTGCCTTTCATTGGTTGCACGGGCTGCCTTTGCAAATTCCATCATTTTCATTGGTACATAGTGTAAGTTTGTGCCGCCTTTGGGCTGTTTTGTTCCCGCCCTGGCGATTGCCCCTGCTACAGGGATCCCTTTACTATGGGCCATATGTTCTGTTTCAACTAACTATATTTTCTTTCTGCCCACTCCTTGCTGGCACACGGCGGCGCTACTGGCAGTTCGCTTAATCTCCCCATGCCTTCTCCCAACGACACCTCCCGCCCCTCGCAGCTTTTTTTAGGCTGCTCGTGTCTTCGGTGCAGCTTGTTGACTAATGTGTCATGGTGTTGTGATTAGGTGTAAGCAGTCTCAGAGAACTCTGACTGGTACCACCAAACCACAGGGATTTTGCTGAAGTTGACATGCGTCCGGGATCTTGAGAACAGAGGATACACTTGTGGTCTGTGTAACATGTACTCCTCACCGGCTACATCTGGGACTATTGTTTATTTATAGTTATTTGTATAGTGGACTCGCATTGCTTCTAGGTGCTGCTGAGATAGCTAGAGGAGAGCTAAAGGGGGGAGATCAGAGGTTGGAACAGAAAGGCTTTCAGTTGTTTTCTGAATGTCAGCTAGTTGTGAAGGGTTTGAGGCATGTTGTTTCGCATGTTAAGTCCAACTACTTAAATGGACTGGTCATTTCCTCGAGACTTGCAGTTTGTTAAAGGAAATACGGAAACGTTGAAGTTGTTGGAGAGGAGTTTCCTGGGAGTATTTTTTTTTTTTTATTTAAAGGAAAGTGTTCTGTATGTATTTGATGCAGAACTATCGAGACATTTAAACATGAGGTGGAGTGTTTTGAAGGTGACCCACTTGTTACCCCCCCAGCCAGTGGAGGCTTCCGCGATGCTGCACAACAGCTTGCAATTTGTCCAGGTCATAGATAAGGCCTGCAGCAGTTTTCTGGGCCTCTTGACATCTGTTAATTTTGTATGCAAGCATTCCTATAAAGATAGTTTTAGTAGTTCAACCAGGATTTTACTAGAGCCCCAACTAGCCAGGGATGGTGGTCTTTGAGTATGAATAGTAAAGTGTTTTTCTTGGGGTGGGATGTAATTTTAGTTGGTGGAATGAGGCGTTAAACACTGTTCCTATTTTGGAGTTGAGCGTCCCAGAGTTTGCCTCGGTTTCTAAAGTGCCACCATGTGGGTGATACTGGAGGTTTACTGGAGTGTTTTGTTTTGTTTTATATAGCGCAAACTCTACCCGATGGTATCGGAGCGTCAGTTACGGAGGGGCACATTCATTTTTCTGGTAGGTACATGGAGATTAAGTGATTTGCCCAGAATCACTGGATGTTGAGCGTCCCTGCCGAGACTCTAACCCGGTTCCCCAGCTTCGAGGTTGACCGCTCTAGCCGTTAGGCCACATCCTTTGTGACAAAACAGTTTCATGCCAGTGGTTGTATGGACATCCCTGTTTTCCCTCTACTGAGTGAATTACACACTGAAAAGAAATGTGTTTCTCGGCCCTAAAGTATAGTAAATTGGGGACAATTGGGAATGATCTATTTAACACGCTACAGGGCTTTTGTTTCCTGCCATATATTCCGTATTTGTGTTAGCCAGGGTCGTCTTATGTAGTTCTGCGATGGTGCCAGTACGACAAATGTTTTATCATCTAATTGTGGATGTAACTGCCTGCTATATAAAATGTATCTTTTGAGCCGTTGTAAGTCGTGTCATCGGTTTGCATTAAAAACGGTTAACTCAAACACGCCACTTTTTAATTACTTCAAGATGATTGGCAAACTAAAAAAAAACAAAACACTTTTTTCCTTGTTATTCATCTACATTTCCCGCATGCTCTCTGCCTGTAATTCTCAATTAACAGGTGTCATCCTCAAAGTACATAGCTTGTATTCCTTTGAGCGTAGTGAACGTTGTGCATCGTGCTGAAATTGATAGGTTAATAATGACAGGGTCCTTCCTGTTCTAAAGGAGGAAAGTGACCGAATTTGCGGTACATTGAGCAAGGGTTTGTCAGTGGCTGCAATGGCTGAATTAAAAAAAATAGATTTAAAAGTCGCACAATATCCGGTTATGATAAAGCAAACACTAAAACTAGTGTTTAGACTTCTGCTGGTGAAGAATCCGACCGGGAGGACCAACACCGATAACCAATGGGCTGATGTAAAACGCCATGTAGTTTGACTAGGCAGGGTGTAGCCTTTTTTCCTTGTAGACAGTTACACTCTGTGCCCATTCTTTTCATTCCTGGACAGTGGACACCAACTTTCGATTGCACAATGCCTAGCATGTGGAATGATGAATATGAAAGGACGTGGCGGCAGGGTGTGGTTGTTCACGAGCCACCAGAGGCAATGGGTGGTGCTGTTTTTAGGTAGAAGCGTAGACCGCACAGCTGCCTGGTTTGCTGATGCCATCTTGGGGACATTCCGAAAGCTTAACTGGGAATGCATTCCTCCCATTGCTTACCATTGGCTTTGTGGTTTGTAACTCAACTGTGCTTGCTTTCTATTTGCTGGTTTTTTCTGTTTTAGGCTGCCCAGCTTCAGTTCGGCCCTTCCCTGGCCCAATACCTATTTACTGTATTCTTCCACTAGTACTCGCTTTCTGTAAACAGGGCTTCAAATCTTGTTCTTATGTTGCCACATTTGCTGTGCATTCAAATACAGAGATCAGATGTCCGGCTCAGTCTTCCGAGGGAGCTTGGTGTTTACTTTTCTTTCTCTAGCTTCAAAGTAAGAAGATTTGTGTGAGAATCATGCTGACTACTGAGGGTGTGCTGGAGGAAGGCTTGACAATATTTTTTTCTAGCACACAACATTTTAATGTCTGTATATTAACTGTGCAGATATTTCAGAATATATCGGGAGTAGGGAAGCACAAATGAAGCACATTTTATGGTAATTCTGAAGTGTGATGGAAACAAATATTTGAAAATGATCAAAACAAGCCCTCTACACCACTTCACTCCATGCCTCTCTACTCTGCACCTGCACTCTTGACCACTCTAGTTTAGACCACTCTACTCTGCACCACTCTACGCCACTCCACTCTTCACCCCTCCACTCTATACCACTCTACTCTGCACTCTGACTCTGCCACTGCACTCAAAGCCACTTCACTCTATGCCACTGCACTGTACTCTGTACCACTCCACTTCATGCCAGCGCACTCTATGTGCCCTCCAATCTAATCTGCACCATTGCACTCAAGGTCACTGCATTCTACGCTACACCACTGCATACAACCATACACCACTCCACTCCTCTCTGGGCCACTGCAATCTATGCTGCATCACTCCACTCTGCGCCGCTCCACTTTACTCTAATCACTGTCCTCTACGCCATTTCACTCAACATCAACGTACTGTACACCACTTTACTCAAATCCAATACTCTACACCACTGCACTCTACACCAATCTACTCTGCACCACTGCACTCTACGCCACTACAACAATCTACGCTATGCCAGTGCACTCTACACCACTCTGCACCATTGAACTATAGGTCACTGCACTCTATGCTACTACTCTACACCACTGTACTCTATGCCACTGCCCTTTATTCCACTCTACTCTGCACTACTGCACTCTACACCATGCACTCTACACCACTCCAATCTAGGCTACTCCACTCTACACCACTCCAATCTATGCCATTCTACTCCGCAACACTGCACTCTATCCCAATGCACTATACTCTGTACCATTCCACTCTGCCATTGCACTTTGCACCACTACTCTATGCCACTTCACTCTACCCTGCTCTACCCTACTCTACCCCCACTCCACTTTGCTCTGAAACAATCTATGCTGCACCACTCTTTTCTCCATTTTGCACCACTCTGCGCCACTCTATTCTGAACCACTGAATTTTCCACCAATGCACTCTACACCACTGCACACCAACTACTCTACACCACTCTATGCTAGTGGTTCCCAGCCTTTTGACTCCTGGGGACCCCACTAACTCCCTACTGGAAGCCAGGGACCCCCAAGCAATTTGTACTATTTAAATTTCAAACCTTAAAACAGTAATTTGCAAAAAATACACAAACCAGTGCACACAAAACTAATTCTCTAATTACTAAAGACTTGATGACTTTATATTGACAAAGTCAATATAGCGGCCATGCTTATTTATTTATTAATTTTGTTTACTAGCGCCCATGCAGCGCTTTCACATTCATAGAGGCTGCACCCCTGTCTTTAGACGAGCCACATCTAAAGAAAGGTGTGCGGCCGATATTAAAGTGAAAGCGCTGCATGGGTGCTTTTACCAAAAAAAACCATCTGTTTGTCAACTTAACCAACATATACTTTTTTTGTCAAAGCCCTCAATGCCACGGTTTGACTTTCATGTCGGCCACAACCCTTTCTTTAGACGCGGCTTGTCTAAAGAAAGGGGCGCGGCCTTGTAGAATGTGAAAGCGCTGCATGGGCGCTAGTAAAAAACAAATAGTTGCAATGCAATAGGTCTCGCATTAGCAAGAGTTTAAGCCAATAGCTCAAACTCTTGTAAATGCGAGACCTATTGCATTGCAAATACTTGTTCTACTCTTGCACAAAGGACAGCTAGCCCCATTCTTCAAATCCACTTACAGAATTTGTGCTCACAAACACAGTAAATGTTTTAAGTTTGTTAACCAAGGTTTACGTACATATATACAGGTATTTATAGAATGTGAGCCTGGGTAGCTAGAAAGAGCCCCAAGAGCAGGTAGAAGAAATACTTTGAGAGAAAGAAGAGTTTTGTGAGAAGAGGACCATTGCATTCTCAAATTATAGAGACAAAAATATAAAGATGTCTCAGTTCTTAAATCTATTTCTCGGTTGCAATAATCCTAAAGGGTCAGCATGGGGAGTTTGTTGCAATAAGAATACAGTTTTATCTTCCTTAGGGAGACGAGAGTTCATAAGATGTTGGCTAGAAAAGAAAATGAGAACTCAGATTCTTGGATTTTTAAGAAAGTGTGGACCTTTCTGGATGAACACAGTTTAAATCAGTTAATGCTGCATTTGAAGTGGGATTAATAGATATGGGATAATTTCAGTCCATCTCTGGTGGTGGTTTGAGTACCACTATTATCACAACATCTCATGTGCATATATAAAGTATACATTCACGCCTGGGAGTATCTTGGTGCTGAATACCATATGTTTATTGTTATGCAAGTAAATGGTGCTTATTGTATGAACCTTGGAAGGATGAAAGGATGAGTAGAAGCACCAGGATACAAACATGTCAGAGAGAGCTTAAACAAATATCCCTCAAGTGGATTAATTAGTTTAATAAGCCACCAGACTAACACGATCTGTATGGGTTCTTCAACATAGCTATCATGACACCCATCACTGTGGAGACTTGAATATGACTGTAATCACACAATATCTCCATGGGGACTTGATCATGACTATAATCACACACTATCTCTGTGCACTATCCCTGTGCATCCCTATATTCATACCCTATCTCTTTGGGTACATGCGCATCCTTACATTCACACACTATCTCTTTGGGGACCTGGGAATGTCTATAATCACACACTATCTCTGTAGGGACCTGGGCATGTCTATAATACACACTATCTCTGTGGGGACCTGTGCATCTTTAAATTCACACACTATCTCTGTAGGGACCTGGGCATGTCTACAATCACACACTATCTCTGTGGGGACCTGTGTATCCCTATAATCATACACTATCTCTGTGGGGACCTGGGCATGTCTATAATCACAAACTATCTCAGTGTGTGATCATAGACACACCCAGGTCCCCACAGAGAGAGTTTGTGATTATAGGGATGTCCAGGTCCCCACAGAGATAGTGTGTGATCATAGACACACCCAGGTCCCCACAATCTCTGTGGGGACCTGGACATCCCTATAATCACAAACTCTCTCTGTGGGGACCTGGGCATGTTTATAATCACACAATATCTCTGTGGGGACCTGGACATCCCTATAATCACAAACTATCTCTGTGGGAACATGGCCATGTCTATAATCACACACATTTTCTTTGACGAGCGTTGTAATACACACCAACTCTGTGGGGACCTGGACACCTCTATAATCACACACTATCTCTGTGGGGACCTGGGCATGTCTATAATCACACACTATCTCTTTAGGGACAGTGGTAATACTATAATCACACACTATCTCTGTGGGGACATGGACATCAATATAACCAATCACACTATCTTTGTGGGGAATTAAGCATGAGTGTTATCTCACACAATCTCTGTGGGGACCTGTGCTTCACTATAATCCCACAATATGTCTGCAGGACTTGGGCATGACTATAATCACACACTATCTGTGACTCCACCTCAGCATCACTATAATCACATGCCATGTCTGCAAGAATCTGAGCATGATTATTATAATACACCATTTCTCCAGGAAACTGAACATTTCTATCAAAACCCTCTCTATATAGGGAGTTAAACATGACTATCATAACAATTTTTATATGGGGACTTAAATATGATTGTAACCACCCACTCTCTGAAGACTTGAACATAACTACAATTATACACTATCCCTGAGGGGAACTTGAATATGAATATAATCACACTCTATCTCTATGGGAACTTTAGAGTGACTATAGTTAAATGCTACATCTGTGGACACCTGGGCACAACTGTAATGACATACTATTTCTGCATGAATGTCAGCATAAGTATCGTATGCTATGTAAGACTTGAACATGACTATCATAACACTCTATGTGGGCACTTAAACATGATTATAATCACACACTATCTATGCGGGGACTTGAACATGACTGTAATCACACACTGTCTCTGTGGGGACCTGGGAATTACTATAATAACACACTGTTTCTGCATGAACTGCAGCATGACGATCATCGTACACTATCTCTAGGGGTACTTGAATGTGACTATAACCAAACACTATATCTCTGGGGACCTGGGCATAACTATAGTAATCAGGCACTATCTTTTGGAGGAATTGAGAATGCCTATAATGACATGCTATCTGTGTGGCAAACCTGGGCGTCACTCTAATGACACAGTATCTCATGTGACTTCAACATAACTATCATCACACACTATCTCTACAGAGAATTGAGTATTATTATAATCACTCACCATCTCTGCGGGGCTTTAACATAAATATAATCACACTCTGTCTATGGGGACTTGAGGGAGACTATAATTAAACACTATGTCCGTGGGAACCTGAGCATCAATATCATCATGCACTATCTCTGTGGGGGCTTGAAAATGACAATCACAACACACTCCCTATGTCAGCTCTTGAACATTACTATAATCATTTGCGATATCTTTGGGGGCTATTACTGTACAGCCACACCAAGACGATGGTAAAGTTGATGCAAAAAACTAGGTAATTTCAACTTGGCTTTCCCATCTGACCAAATTGCATGCTCTTTGGCCTCTATATTAATGTAACTATTCGTTGGATCCTTATCCCTTAATGTTTGTGAGAACTCAGCAATAGACTAGATATCTGTGAATCCCTTTCCATGGACTTTATATACTATAGTTTCTACTGAGAAATGCGTTATCATCAAAATCCATTTGCTGGATGCTTATAGGACACAAAGGGCTATTCATATATGTTTAAACTATCATGTAATATAGGTAAAGCACTGAAAAATAACATTTAGCCATTTGTTTGTGAATGTTTTTTAATCACAAAAGATAATTATTGAGCAAGTCCCCGCAAGGATGGTAACACATGTTCAAGTCCCCACAAAGATGGTTCTGTGCGCGCGATTAAATAATCATATATTTGCAGATTTGAAGCAGGATCCTATATAATGAATTTTTTCTTAACATTTTTCTGTTATTGGTATGTTTTAAAAACATTGGGAAAGGTTAGTCCCCACAAGGCAGATGTGCACACATAGTCCCCGGGTGGGTGGGTGGGGGGGTGCAACCCTGTGGGGACTTGGTTGCACTGTGGGGACCTGAACCCAGGTCCCCACAAGACCATATCGTCTAAATGTTAAAAAAATGACTTCAGGGACATCTGTGTAAATTTTTACAACTTTCAAAAAAAAATGCCTTGTGGGGACCTGTGTTTCACCAAGTGTTTATTTTTTTGCTCAGCTCTGCCCCCGTAGACAGGAGGTGGTATTGCAGCCTCAAACACACTTAGCATATTAAACACACTTCAGCAATCTGATCTCCAAGCTAACCCCAGAAATAACTGCCATTTCAAGGGAAACCTAACTTAGCCTTCAGAAATTTACTTAATCTACAAAATCTGATTCTTGTACATTTATTAATTTATTTATTAATTCATTATAAACTACCTGGTAGTTTTACTATTTATAATCACGGAGCTATTCAGAATGACAGTTCATCCTAGTACTCTTGGGCAAAATATATGTGATTCCTTTGTCTTAGCAATTAAACTGCATTAATTGCTAAAATGAACTGCTCTTTCTTTTGTAGTTATATTTGTCTCTGCTCTGGTATGGAAGCACAAATATGGTTACTGTGACTATGGCTGTGTGAGTGATTAATATTGTACTCCACTAAAGGGTGACTAAACTACATCTGTGTTCTTGTAGATAACCCCAAACAGTGACTTTTTGTATACAAAGGAAACATATTGTTATAAAATGGATCCTTTTTTAAAATTGATACATTCAAATGATGCGTTATGAGGTTAGATTAATTCAGTTAATTTTTACCTAGGTAACTGTTTTCACAGCCTCACTACACTTTACATTCTATTGGCAGTATGGCAATGCGGCTGGACTGGCTTACAAGGCAATCAGGCAGTGCCCAACTGGCTGGTCTGACAGGTCACTGGGTGGCTAGGTCACTGGGTTAGCCTATTTTAAGGTCCGCTGGACCTTTTTTTTTTGTTTTACAGTTAGTCTCCCTGCACTCCTACATAAGAAAGAGAGCTACAGTAAAATCAGTCACCAACATACGGATCACAGTTTGGTTATATGAAATGATGTGTATTTTAGTACAACATAAACTTATACTGTGTAAACTTTCCTCAAAATGGTGAAACTATGTTTTGAGTTCTGTTTTTTGCGCAGAAACGTAACAGCTTCCCCATTGTGCAAAATGCTAAAAAAAGAGGAGCCACCATCAGCACTAGTTGTGCATGAGTTGAGTGAATGTAAAGGCTGAACAAATATTTACACCATATGCCATATAGTGTGGAATGATTTCAGAAACCTGTTGGAGTATGTTGAGTCATGAACTTTGTCGTATTTTGTTGCTGCTCCAGTGATAGACGGATAGATAGATTGATTGACAGGCAGATAGATTGATTGACAGGCAGATAGATTGATTGGCAGGCAGATAGATTGATTGGCAGGCAGATAGATTGATTGGCAGGCAGATAGATTGATTGGCAGGCAGATAGATTGATTGGCAGGCAGATAGATTGATTGGCAGGCAGATAGATTGATTGGCAGGCAGATAGATTGATTGGCAGGCAGATAGATTGATTGGCAGGCAGATAGATTGATTGGCAGGCAGATAGATTGATTGGCAGGCAGATAGATTGATTGGCAGGCAGATAGATTGATTGGCAGGCAGATAGATTGATTGGCAGGCAGATAGATTGATTGGCAGGCAGATAGATTGATTGGCAGGCAGATAGATTGATTGGCAGGCAGATAGATTGATTGGCAGGCAGATAGATTGATTGGCAGGCAGATAGATAGATTGATTGGCAGGCAGATAGATAGATTGATTGGCAGGCAGATAGATAGATTGATTGGCAGGCAGATAGATTGATTGGCAGGCAGGCAGATAGATTGATTGGCAGGCAGGCAGATAGATTGATTGGCAGGCAGGCAGATAGATTGATTGGCAGGCAGGCAGATAGATTGATAGGCAGGCAGGCAGATAGATTGATTGGCAGATAGATTGATTGACGGGCAGATAGATTGATAGACGGGCAGATAGATAGATAGGCAGACAGACAGGCAGATAGATTGATAGAAAGGCAGGCAGATAGATTGATAGAAAGGCAGGCAGACAGGCAGGCAGATAGATTGATATTCAGACAGGCAGATAGATTGGCAGGCAGACAGATAGATTGATAGAAAGGCAGGCAGATAGATTGATTGGCAGGCAGATAGATTGATTGGCAGGCAGATAGATTGATTGGCAGGCAGATAGATTGATTGGCAGGCAGATAGATTGATTGGCAGGCAGATAGATTGATTGGCAGGCAGGCAGGCAGATAGATTGATTGGCAGGCAGATAGATTGATTGGCAGGCAGATAGATTGATTGGCAGGCAGATAGATTGATAGGCAGGCAGACAGGCAGATACATTGATAGACAGGTAGGCAGGCAGATAGATTGATAGGCATACAGGCATACAGGCAGACAGGCAGGCAGACAGGCAGACAGACAGGCAGACAGGCAGGCAGACAGGCAGACAGGCAGACAGGCAGACAGGCAGACAGGCAGGCAGGCAGGCAGACAGGCAGGCAGCTAGGCAGGCAGCTAGGCAGGCAGCTAGGCAGGCAGCTAGGCAGGCAGCTAGGCAGGCAGTTAGGCAGGCAGCTAGGCAGATTGACAGATAAGCAGATTGACAGATAAGCAGATTGACAGATAGGCAGATTGACAGATAGGCAGATTGACAGATAGGCAGATTGACAGATAGGCAGATTGACAGATAGGCAGATTGACAGATAGGCAGATTGACAGATAGGCAGATTGACAGATAGGCAGATTGACAGATAGGCAGATTGACAGATAGGCAGATTGACAGATAGGCAGATTGACAGATAGGCAGATTGACAGATTGACAGATTGACAGATTGACAGATTGACAGATTGACAGATTGACAGATAGGCAGATTGACAGATAGGCAGATTGACAGATTGACAGATTGACAGATTGACAGATTGACAGATAGGCAG
This sequence comes from Calotriton arnoldi, assembly GCA_963921515.1. Lineage (NCBI taxonomy): Eukaryota > Metazoa > Chordata > Amphibia > Caudata > Salamandridae > Calotriton > Calotriton arnoldi. The sequence goes on along the minus strand of CAWUFW010006096.1, from coordinate 697,048 downwards.
ATAGGCAGATTGACAGATAGGCAGATAGGCAGATAGGCAGATTGACAGATAGGCAGATAGGCAGATTGACAGATAGGCAGATTGACAGATAGGCAGATTGACAGATTGACAGATTGACAGATTGACAGATAGGCAGATAGGCAGATAGGCAGATAGGCAGATAGGCAGATTGACAGATTGACAGATTGACAGATTGACAGATTGACAGATAGGCAGATTGACAGATAGGCAGATTGACAGATAGGCAGATTGACAGATAGGCAGATTGACAGATAGGCAGATTGACAGATTGACAGATTGACAGATTGACAGATTGACAGATTGACAGATAGGCAGATTGACAGATTGACAGATTGACAGATTGACAGATTGACAGATTGACAGATTGACAGATAGGCAGATTGACAGATTGACAGATTGACAGATAGGCAGACTGGCAGATGGATTGGCAGATGGATTGGCAGATGGATTGGCAGATGGATTGGCAGATGGATTGGCAGATGGATTGGCAGATGGATTGGCAGATGGATTGGCAGATGGATTGGCAGATGGATTGGCAGATGGATTGGCAGATGGATTGGCAGATGGATTGGCAGATGGATTGGCAGATGGATTGGCAGATGGATTGGCAGATGGATTGGCAGATGGATTGGCAGATTGGCAGATTGGCAGATTGGCAGATTGGCAGATTGGCAGATTGGCAGATTGGCAGATTGGCAGATTGACAGATAGACAGATAGATTGACAGATAGATTGACAGATAGGCAGAGAGATGATAGAAAGATGGCTAGCTAGATAGACAGGCAGATAGATAGATCGATAGATAGATATTGGTATACTTAAGAGACATAGTTTAATGAGGCTGAGTTCGGCAATCAAAGATGACCACCACACTATGGACCTTTCACCAGCATGCTACTTAGCTTTCGTTTTATGTTAGTCAGCCATCCTGTGACAGGTGGTGTTGGGCACAATATTCTGGTGAAACAAAAACAGGTGAAACGAAACACACCTGCTGGAAAAATTTCCAGTGTGAAACAGATGTGCCTTTTTTGTGAATTTAATTTGGGGCTTTCCACCTTTGCTACGTGAACTAATGAACAACTGCCAACTTCCCCAAAGCAACATGAGAAACAACAAATCATCAAAATGTTGTGGATGCAGAAAAACCTGCTCATAACATTTTTTACATTTGCATTTCAAAGAAAGAAAAATCGCTATGCCTCACCTGAGCCTTTGTGTCTTCCACTCAGTGCACTGACTGAAAAGTACAAGGGATGAACATTTAAGGCCACAACTAAGAAACTCAGGCAAAGGCCTTTCCAAATCCACCCATTCTACTTCCTGTTCCCCCATAAGAGATTAAGAAAGGAGAGATGGAGACAACGAAATGAGAGGAGGGAGACATCAACAAATACGAGGACATAGCTCTGGACAGTATTAAAAATAATGACGAGTTTTATTTAGTGAAAGAAGGGAAGGGGCAGCATCAAAACACAAGATAGACAACCAGCTATTATGGACTGAGTAGATAGACGGCTATTGGAGAAAATAGGATAAACTTCGAAAAACAGTCAAAAAATTAAGCCTGTTGAGGTTGCATTTCATGCCTTTTCCTTCACTGTTGTATCATAGTAGCGTGGTCTTTGGAATTTATTTATTTTTGACATGGAAAGTCTGCAGGTGAGACAATAATAACGCAAGACCAATTGGGAACCAGAGTAGTGCTAAGCAGATGATCCAGCGCTAACAATAAAAATAATTCTCCTATTATGCTTTGGTCATCCAGGTGCAATTATTTCTCTAACACACACACTATATCCATATGACGGTGGGGCCCATAACACCGCATATACATTCACTTACTCATTTATTCCTTGGATTTCCTCCGTCATGAACCTAGGAGAAAAAACGATTCGCTGGAAGGAGACGGGATACCTCTTTTATAATGACATAATATTTCTCATTTGCTTTTAAGGTATTCCGCTCATTGGTCGATGGACCAACTAGTAGGAATCAGTTGATGGTGATTAAGACCAGCTCAATCACAATAAACTCTTTTACCATTTCATTATTAATCATTGAGCTAAAGAAATTACTGAGTCATTTGTTTAAAGAATAATAAAGTTTATATAAAGTTTTGAATGCAGGAAATGAGGTTAAGCTTATTATTCAGATCATTGCATTTATCATCAATATAAGAATAGTTTGAAATTGCAAGGCACTTTTATTAGACAGAAAAATGAGGTTATCATAATAAGAACTCTATGGATCAATGTATCTATCTGGGGAAAGCCTAATAATTCTAATAAAAATCTATCAATAAAAAGTTCTCCTAAAGCAGCATCTTTATACTCAACTGGAAAAGGAAAATAACAGCAGCAGCATCAGCTCGTCAGCAACCGCAACTTCTCCCATCTACAGCATCTAACTCCTGCAGCATCTCCCGCAGCATTCGAACAGCATTCTATTCTCCAGCATTCTCCAGCATTCTAACCCCTCCCACCAAGAGTAGGTCTTCTTGTACCCTAATTCTAGCTTACAGCATAAAATGTTTCTTCTTACATGGCGCAATTCATTCTCATTGGTCAAAAACTCAGGTCCATATACATTTTAATCAAACTTCCTGGTCTTAACCAGTTCCGTGTGGAATGTCCATGCAAGCATCGTTTCCCACAGTTCATGCACTTGCTCATCCGTTTCGATCAGTCCAAATTGTATCTTTTTCTGTTACATTTTGTGTAATATAGTTCCGTCTATTGATTCAGTCAGGCTTCTCACGCTTCTTGCTGATCATCTTGGCACACATCTGCTCAGAAGGGTCACAACAGCCATGACCATACTTTCATCTTAGCCTCTCGGCATCAGCACGTGATCATCCCTTTTCCACAGCCTCTCTCCTCTATCACATGGTCTCTTCCGCTCATGCGCACTCTAGTAACTCGCGACCATTTTATATTGCTGCTCGGCAGGCCTAAGCGCACTATTTTCAAAGATAAACAAAATGTTATTAAAACAAAGAAATATAAACCCTTTCGTTTCCCTCCCGTCTTTCTACGTACTCCAATTAGGTATTACCTAGCAGAAGCAACATATAAAGCTGTCCCTTACTTACCATCGCTTTATTTTGCAACCACACGTTTTATTTAAAAGCACAAATCATGCATTTATTATTTAATTGGTACGCAAATATTATGTTATGTTAGATACGTAAACAATTATAAGTCAATTAATTTGCACACAGAATTGCGTGTTACCATTAACCCTTAACATACATTGTTGGTTATTTACTTAAACGAACATGTTTATTAATATTGTACAAAAATATTAGGAGGTTAAAATTTTTACATTTACCCTGCTCCATCAACTCCCCCCTTTGGTGATTTTTAATATCACCACAAAAACCCAAGTTATACAATTTTCTCAGACAGCATATATCTTTTATCCGTTTGCTTTTGTTAGTTTACACAAGTGTATCCCTTTCAACTTGTTTTTTCGTTTTCTTGTACATGTTCTCTTTTATTTCTTCTAACTCTATTTCACCCATTTCTCTCTTTCCTTGTTTATCATGTTTTCCTTTTTCTAGCTTATTCTGCCTTCTTCTTCTCTTTATACATGTTATTGCAAGCTTCAGTACTAATATTATTATTATTATCACGGTTGCTATTATTATAACTTTCCCTATTATTAATCCACTCATTCTTGTTAACCAATTTGTTACAGAAGAAAACCCTTTACCAAGTTTTCCCCAAACACTTTCAACCTCCAGTGGAACAAGTTCTTTGTGCAAATTTGTAATATTTGTTATATACATCTGTATATTTTCGCTCTTATCTGGAATGTAAGTGCAACAATGTTGGACTTTCAGCATTCCACAGACTCCGCCCTCTTTTGCCAAAAGAATGTCAAGGGCAAGACTATTTTGCATCACCATAGCTCTCATGGCAACCATCTCGGTATTTACCATCAAGAACCCTCCAGCAGTATTGGAGATAAACGATCTACCACTGTGGATAATTTCCGAATTCTAAATGCATTCAAAGATATTCCCACTGCTGGTATCAATACACCAAAAATGTCACCTACTATTTCTGAAAAACTTTCCCTTTTTCTACGTGTAAAGGTATTTATCATTTTGTGTGTTCCTTTTTCTTTTCTATCCATATGAAAAATCTTTGGAAAGACCAGGCCTAAGTAGCATGACCCATACCAATGGTCCGGCAACCTATAATAAGCCCTATTCCCGCAAACATAATAAATCCCTGGAAATATTGGATCTTTTCCCCCTATGAATCCCCATCCACCTAAAATTTGGTAATTGTCATGGCAATTACTGGAACCCACAAAATGTCATATCTTGTCTTTTCTTCTAATGCACAACCTTCCCTGTTGGGGCCAATCCAGAGTCCTAGCTGCATTTGTCTTTTTCTTGTCATGATTGTCTTCCTCAAACGCCCAAAGAGGTGTTTTTGTCTCTTCTATCACTTTTCTTTGAAATTTCACTCTTCTCTCTTCAACCATCTCTAAAAATACCTTTTCTTCCTTCTTTAACTCACAGGTAAGGTTGTACCTAATTATACTATCTAATGTTAAAATCTTATCTTCTAAAAAATATTCACCAAACTTCTTTCCCTCTTTTATTTTGTTAAGCTTGGGAACTACAGAAACTTTTGCAAAAATCTTATTTATGTCAGTATAATAATACTCATCTACCTGTTTTATAAAATAAACTTGCTAAAACACTACATGTTATTCCATATGTCAAAGGGAGGTGATGATAAGTCACACCCTCTGCTACAGATGCAGGCAACTGCATACAAACATAGCAATCTCTTACATCCATTGTTTCTACATACTCATATAATAATTTAGTAAAAACATTTTTTGAAAAATCTGTTATTGATTTGTCCTTATGTAATTCTGCACTACTCTTTAAAGTAACTGGCTCTTGAGTGTTAGCTCCTTTTTCTTTCTCAGTGTTATTATACTTTTCCACTACAGCTAAACTAATTGGAATAGTGATTGCTAAAACCACCCATACTGTTATTAATAATCCTGTACAAAAACAGCACATCTTGCACCATCTACTTAAAAACTCACATTTACATTTTCTATCTCTAGTATTCTCCATTTTGTTTTATAACCTTATTTATTTGTTTTCTAGAAAATTGTGTCACTACACCTCAGAAATGACTTGCTTGCCACTCTGTACTTCCAATATTTTGTCTTTGCTTGGTACTTTCTTTTAATTCTTTCTTAGAATTCTTTCTTTGTCACATCCGGTAAATTCGTCAGATCAGTGTTTTGTCAAATCCGGTAAAACTATCTAAACTTCTTCAGGTTTGTTGCTTCAGGTTTGTTGCACTTCACTTTCTCCCATCAGGTTTCTTTGTTCTGGGTTTTCGTGAGTGTTCAATTTTTCTTTGTGACTTGTCAAAGCACGATACAACCATTCAGGCGATCTATACTTTTGATTTACTTTCTTTATTCTTTTTGTTTTCTGCAAGTGTTTTCCACCTTGTTTTTCTTGCTCTTTTGACTTATTTCATTCACTTGTTCAGCACTTTTCCCATCCAACCTTATGATTCTGTATCTTAATTTTCTTACTTCGTTGGGCCAATTGTCTCCTTTTCTTGGCCTTTTGCTTCACTTCCTTTTTCCTCTCTTTCTGTTTTCCAATTTCTTTTTCTTGTCTCTAGTTTTTCATTTCTTTCTTCTCCACTTTCTTCAGACTCAGTTTCAATTCTTTCGTTATTTCCTCTTATTTTGAAACTTATAATTTCATTTTCTTCTACTTGTGGTTCTTTTCTTATCTTCCTTCGTTCACCTATTTCTGTCCCTCCTCGAGGTTCTTCCGAATTTGTGTCAGTCTCTCTATCTGCTTCTAAAATTCCCTGCTCTTGTTTTTGACTATCTATCCCTACTGCTCCTCGGGGTTTTTCCGATTTTTCTAGCTTTTTGTTTGAAACTCTCCCTTCTTCATCTATTAATATTATCTCCGAAGGAATTTTACCACAACTTGTACTTGGTTGCTCACTGTCACTATCTTCTGGCTCAGTTTCTTCTCTTATGCTTTCAAAATTCCAATTTCTTTTTAGAATTTCTTCACATTCCGAATGTTCTGTATCGGATTCTGAACTGGTGTCAGATATTTCCAGATGTCGACTTACTCCAGTATTGGAGCTTTCATAGATTCCCATGCTTGGAATCATTCCCCGTCGTCGAGATGGGAGCCTCGGTAAATATATATATATATATATATATATATATATATATATATATAACAGTAGTAAATAACCATTACAAAAGAGAAACAGGCCTAGGCCTAATCCCATTTTGTAGTCAGACCATGTCTTTTTGTAAAAGAGACCAAAAAGACTCATTAGCCAATCAGAGCCGCCTCACCCCTTAGAACCCTGGTGAAAGAACCTCAGCTCCTCAGATTTTCTACCGCACGTTGTGCAGAAGGGAGTCTCCTGGAGCTCTGCTCTATTTCGACTATTTTCAGCTGTTTTATTCAGGTTTTCTTGGTGAAATGTCTGAGAAAGGAAAGAAAGGGTTATTTAAGGCCTGTTCCACTTGTGGAAAAAAGAGGCTCTATGTGGAGGATAGGCACAAGGACTGTATATACTGCCTATACCCGGACCACAAGGCTGCGGAGTGCAAGATTTGCCGCACTTTTTCGACTAAGACTCTCCGGGATCGTGAGGGTCGTCTACTTACCTGGCTTCACAAGTTAAAGTCAAGGAAAGAGTCGGTGTCCAGTGACAGTGAGGACGCTTCTTCCGCAGTTTCTTCAAGAAGGTCAGTCAAGAGGGGTAGGGGTTCCCCTTCATCATCTCTGGGTCACCCCTCTAAGGCCTCAAAGAAGATCCCAAAGGAGTCTGAGGGCCAAGGTTCCATGAAATCTCCTCACTGCGGTGTAAAGGAGAGGGAAGAACCATTATCTGCATCTGCGACTCTCCCTGGCAAGGAGAAACCTTTGAAGAAGTCTTCTTCACATTCTTCGGACCATTCGTCGACGAAGCATAAACCCTCGTCGACGAAAACGCAAAAATCACAGGTTAAAAATGTTCCTGTGTCGACTCCGTCTCTTTTCCAAGTGTCGACGGGCTCGTCGACGAGCACATCTACAGCACCGTCGACGGCGGTGTCGACGAAGACGGCGTCTACAGTTCCGTCTACCACTGTGGCGTCGACGACGAGAGTGTCGACGATGACGACTGCAACAGTGATGACGACATCAGCAGGGGTGTGCCTTATCTCGTCGACGACAGGTTCGACGACGCCCATCGTCTCGTCGACGATCAGCTCGTCATCGAGGATGTCGACGCTGGTTCCAGTAACTTTCTCGTCGACGGTGCCCCCGTCGACGATGATATCGCCGACGACGGTTTTGACCTCCACGTCGACGAGACCGTCCACGACGTCGTCGACGGGGAGAATTTCAATTTCCATAAAAAGAAAAGGGGTTGCGCCGGAGAGGCTTTCACCCAGGAGAGTGGATCCCTTACCACCTGCATTATTATTGGAGGAGGAAGAGGACTCTTATGGTGAGGACAGTCAATTTGGCTATGCTAACAGCCCATCTCAGCTTCTAGTGAAATGTCAAGAAACTGATTCTGAGGGTGAATACTGCCAGGAACAAGTTTCTATACATCATCAATATCCACAACAGGAGGATGTTCAGCAACAGATGGTTTCTGTTCCCACCTCTCTGTTATCGGACTTACAGGGGATGCTCCTTGACTATCGTCAGAGGTTGTCTTCGCTTCCCCCGCAACCTATTCTCCTACCACAAACTGTGCATACTCCTCAACCCATGGTGATAGTTTCACCACCTCCAATGACTCATCCACAAATTCAAACGGAGGCAGTCCCTCAACTTCAGGATGTTTCTTCTGAAGAGGAAGAAGGTGAGCTTGTGCAAACGGATCAGGGAGAGGAGTGGGACGATTACGTGATTCCTGATCCCGCTTCTCCAATTCCTGCTCCTGTGGATTCACCTCCGGCTGATATAGGGGTTTTCACAAGCTAATGGAAAGGGCTTCGTTACGTTTTGAACTTCCTATGCCATCTGTTCAAACGGAGTGTTTCCTATATGATTTTAAGGAGCCGGGTAGGAGGATGATACGTTCCATTCCAATTGTAAATCATGTATGGGAAGAGGGGATAAGGACCATGAAGAATCCAGCTACAGTGGTCCCAGTCCTACCACGGCTAGACAAAAAATATAAAGCTTCTGAGGACAGCCCAGCCTCGTTGACTGGTCAACCAAAGCCAGATTCAGTGATTTCCCAGGCAGCGCAGAGGAAATCTAAGAATCCTTCAGTACCTCTGACCACACCACCGGACAAGGAAGGCAGACGCCTAGACAATGCAGGGAAACGATTTTCCTCTATGGCGAGTCTGGTTATTAGGGCTGCTAATGCATTAGCGATACTTGGCCGATACGACCGCCAATTGTGGTGCGACCTTTCGCCTTACCTTGATCAATTGCCTGATACAGCTAAGTCTGAAGCGAAAAAGATCCTGCATGAAGGAGAGCTAACATCAGCAGAGATTATAGACTGTGCGATGGACATAGCTACGACATCTTTCCGCTCTTTGGCAGGGGCAGCTGTGCTTCGTCGACAAGGTTGGCTCAAAGCAACTTGGTTCCGGCCAGAGGTTCAGAATAAGATCCTGGACCTCCCATTTGACGGGGAAGCTTTGTTTGGGAAGCACATAGATGATGCTCTCCAAGACATTAAAAAAGACACTGAGACGGCTAGGTCATTGGGGACCCTTCAGTATCGGAATGTCCCTTTTCGGGGAGCAAGAGGCAGGGGTTCTACCTCATATAGAGGATCCTATCAGCAACAGCGATATTCCTCGTATGCTCCCGCATCCCAATCTTACCGGCCTTCTTACAACCAGAGACAACAAGGCCAGACGTCATCTTTCTCCAGATCCAATTATAGGGGAAGACAGAATCGTCAGGGACGAGGCGCCTCTAAGAGGCAGTAGCGGCGACCTGGCTCTTTGCGCTGTGCCCTCCTCCTCCTCGAAGACATCTGTAGGAGGCAGGGTTTCTCTTTACCTTCAAAACTGGCAACGGATTACATCAGACCGTTGGGTCCTAAACATCATTCAGAGTGGCCACACCCTGGAGTTCATTCACCTACCACCATCCAGAGCTCCTCCCGCCTCCTCCATGAAACATCTGCGTCTTCTCCGGCTCGAAGTTCATCAACTGCTGATCAAAGGGGCAGTAGAGCCAGTTCCTTTCTCTCAGAGGAGCAAGGGTTTCTATTCCAGGTTTTTCCTGGTAAGGAAGACATTGGAAAAATGGCGGCCGATTCTCGACCTCAGGGAGCTCAACACTTATCTCACAAAACAATCCTTTCGGATGGTATCTCTCCAGGACATTCTGCGTCTTCTCAACACTGGGGATTTTATGGCCACTCTCGATCTCGAGGATGCGTATTTCCATATACCCATTCATCGGGCACACAGAAGGTTTCTTCGATTTACAGTCGCCAAGAGCCATTTTCAATTCAAGGTGCTTCCATTTGGCCTTCGCTCAGCTCCGAGAGTCTTCTCCAAGGTGCTTGCACCGGTAGCGGCATTTCTCAGGAAACATCATTTCCAAGTCTTTCCCTACCTGGACGACTGGTTGCTAAAGGCCCCTTCCAGGGGGCAGCAGCAGAGGCGGTCGCCTCTGCACCTGCCTCTTCTCCAATCTGGGCTTGACTCTAAACACCACCAAATCTTATCTTCGCCCTTCCAGGAAGGTTCAGTTTCTGGGAGCGATTTTAAACACATCTCTCAGCAAGGTTTTTCCCTCTCTAGAGCGACAAAGAAATCTAATCTCAATGGGCCACCTAGTGCGAAGAAAAAGTATCTTTCTGTTCGCCTCTACAAGTCCCTGCTGGGTATGATGTCTTCCTGCATTCCATTGATACCTCACTGCAGATTGCGAATGCGTCCCCTGCAGGAGCTTCTGGATTTACAGTGGAAACAAGTGAGCGGATCCTTCAACGACAAGATTCGGATCACTCAGGACATGCGCCAGGCCATTCGATGGTGGACAAAACAAGAGCATTTGTCCCAAGGTCTATCCTTCGTAACCGCTCCAACACCTCAAGTGGTAACTACGGATGCGTCACTGGAGGGCTGGGGCGCAGTTTTGCAGGATCTGCAGGTCAGTGGTCACTGGCTTCCAGAACATCGCCTCCTTCACATCAACCTCTTAGAGTTGACAGCGATTCGTTTAGCTCTTCAAGCTTTTCTTCCAAGGTTGCAGGGTCTGTCGGTACTTGTCCGGACGGACAACACCACAGCCATGCACTACATCAACAAGGAGGGCGGCACCAGGTCTCTGCCATTGTCACAAGAAGCCCAAATAATCTGGGAGTGGGCGATCTGTCAGGGAATTTCTCTGAAAGCAGAACATTTGCCAGGAGTACTGAACGACAAGGCGGACAGACTCAGCAGGCTGAAGTCTGTCACACACGAATGGGAACTGGATCAGACAACGCTGGAGAGGGTTTTTCGCCAGTGGGGCAGACCTTCCATAGACCTGTTTGCCACACCAGAAAACAGGAAATGCCAGTGCTACGCCAGCAAGCTGCACCATCGAGGGTCACTGGGGAATGCGCTCGATAGCCTGGTCAGGCGCATTTGTCTACGCCTTTCCCCCCATTCCGCTAATTCCCAGAGTACTCAAGAAGATGAAAGTGGAAGGATGCAAGATGATCCTAATAGCTCCTGCCTGGCCGCGGCAGTTTTGGTTCACCGAACTTCACCTTCTCTCCATGGACCATCCTCTTCCACTGCGACCAATTCCTCACCTTCTTACAATGTCTCAGGGTCAGATACTACACCCAGATCCTCGCTCGTTACAGCTCACAGCATGGCTCCTGAAGAGCGGGAATTTCTTCACTTAAATCTTCCAGAGGAGGTTAAAGATGTTCTTTCACAGGCAAGAGCTCCTTCCACGAACAGGACCTACCGCTTAAAATGGAAGCGTTTTAACATATGGTGTCTAAGCAATAATTTGGATCCTTTCTTATCACAACCACACCAGGTCCTTCCGTATTTCCTGGCCTTGGCTAGGGCAGGTTTGGCTCATTCCTCCATTAAGGTGCACTTAGCAACAATTTCTCGTTTTCGACGCACGTCCTCTGGGCCTTCTCTTTGGTCAAGCAGAATTGTCAAACAGTTTCTTAAGGGCCTCTTCAGGGTGTTTCCGCCAGTGAAGCCTCCACCGCCTTCGTGGCAACTAAATTTGGTTCTTTCTCAACTTATGAGGCATCCGTTCGAACCGATTCATCGGTCAGATCTCAAGTTTCTCTCCTGGAAGGTCGCTCTGTTGTTGGCCCTCACTTCAGCCAGGAGGATAGGAGAATTACAAGCTCTTACAATTCAGGAACCCTTCCTTCAGTTCAAGGGAAATACTGTCATCTTGAGAACTAATCCAAAATTTATTCCTAAAGTACCTTCTTCTTTTCATCTCAACGAACCAGTGATCCTTAAAGTTTTTTTCCTCAGCCTACTTCACCGGCCGAGAGAGCTCTTCACTCTCTGGATCTACAAAGATGTTTAAAATTTTACTTGGATCGAACTAAGTCCTTCCGCAAATCTTCACAGCTTTTTGTATCATATAGCGCTCCCGCAAGGGATTTCCCATTTCCAAACAGGGGATATCTCGCTGGGTTGTGAGCGCAATTCGATACTGTCACACAGCAGCGGGCAAACCCCTGGAGGGTGTTGTCCGAGCACATTCGACAAGATCTATGGCATCTTCAGTGGCCTTGTTTGCTGGGGTCCAGATCAAGGACATTTGTAGGGCTGCAACTTGGAGCAGCACTCACACCTTTACAAAGCATTACTGCCTGGAGTCATCACTTCAAGAAGACGCGGCGGTTGGACAGGCAGTCCTGAGGAACCTCTTCCAATGAGTGGTGAGCTTTCCCTTGCTTCCCTCCTTCCTTCTTTTGTCTGCTTTATACACATTTTCTCTTGTTTATAAATGCACTAACTTATCCATGCCTTTGGCTGGTTTTAAAAGATGTATTTGGAGAATGTTTTTTCAGACAGGTAATGTCTTATGGAAAATGTGTATCCTTACTGCTAGCTACTCTGATTCCAAGCATGGGAATCTATGAAAGCTCCAATACTGGAGTAAGAAAACAAGTTACTTACCTGTAACTTTGGTTCTCCAGTATTGGAAGCTTTCATAGATTCCCATGCGACCCACCCTCCTCCCCTGGGAAAGCTCAGCCTATCTCTGTGTATGTTGTCACAACGTATACGAAAATCTGAGGAGCTGAGGTTCTTTCACCAGGGTTCTAAGGGGTGAGGCGGCTCTGATTGGCTAATGAGTCTTTTGGTCTCTTTTACAAAAAGACATGGTCTGACTACAAATGGGATTAGGCCTAGGCCTGTTTCTCTTTGTAATGGTTATTTACTACTGTTATATATATATATATATTTACCGAGGCTCCCATCTCGACGACGGGGAATGATTCCAAGCATGGGAATCTATGAAAGCTTCCAATACTGGAGAACCAAAGTTACAGGTAAGTAACTTGTTTTCTTACAGGTCGATCGTCAAATTCTGGAACTTCAGCTATTTCTTCTATTTCCTCTTCTTCTTCTATCGTTGCACTTGTAGATGGGTTTTCCAGATGTCGACTTACAGGTCGATCTTCAGGTTCTGGCACCCTGTTTGTTTCCTCTTCTCTTTCTGATGCTGAACTGTTATCTGATATTTCCAGATGCCGACTCACATGTCGATCTTTAGGTTCTGGAACTCTGATGGTGTGGCTGGCATGTACCCAGTGTTTCACTCCTGCACACTTGACTGCAGTGGTCGTCACCAGGATCACTTGTCGTGGTTCGTCCCAGCGAGGAACCAAACAGTTTCTTCTCCGGTGGACTTTTATTCGAACCCAATCTCCTGGATTCAAGTCGTGAGCTGGTTTTCTTTCAAGAGTGGTCGCATCCGGTCCAACCTGATGAAACACAGAATGCACCACATCAGCCAATCCTTTGCAATAATCCAGCACTAGATCATCAGTTATAGTCAGTAGCTTGTTGACAGGTACTTGTGCTTGTCTCATTGCTCGTCCCATGATTATTTCATGTGGACTGAGTCCAGTTTTCCTTTCCGGAACACTTCTGATTATGTCATCAGAACTAATGGCAAAGCATCTGGCCATTTGAGTCCTGTAGCTTGACACATTTTTCCTAACCTGTTCTTGATCATTCCATTCACTTGCTCTACTATTCCAGAAGCCTCTGGTCTGTATGCACAATGCAGTTTCTGTTTAATACTAAGTGCTTCACAAATCAGTTTAACTAATTCATTTTGGAAATGTGTTCCTCTATCTGTTTCAATCGTGACTGGAAAACCATACCTAGGAATGAATTCTCGCAGCAAAAGTTTTGCTACTGTGATACTATCATTCCTTCTTGTTGGATATGCCTCCACCCAACGGGAAAACAAACAGACGACCACTAGGACATACCTCAATCTGCTGCAAGGTGGCATTTCAATAAAATCCATTTGCATTCTAGTGAAAGGACCCCCTTCTCGTCCTATTCTTCCTAGACTCACTACTGTCTTCCTTCCTGGATTTAACTGTTGACAAATAAGACATCTCTGACAGACTCTCAGCTATGGCTCTGAATTTTGGATTATACCATGTTTGTCTAAAAAGTCTGATCATTGAATCTCTCCCAATATGGGCTTGTCCATGGTACATCCGTGCCATGTCAGAAATCATGCTATCAGGCATATCTGGTCTCTCATCCCTGTAAACCCAAACATCAGTTTCTTCATGTTTTCTACATCCTGCTTTTATCCAGGTATCTTTTTCCTCATCCTCTGCAGCTTCTTGTAACTGTCTCACCTCATCCCATGTTTCAATAGAGTTAGTAAAAAGCAAAGGACAAGAAATATGCTCTCTTTCACGACATTTATTCAAAGAAACCACATTCTTTGCACAGTACTGTGCCATTTCGTCAGCATATTTATTACCAACAGTAATGTAGTCTTCCCCATTTTTATGTGCATTGCACTTCACAACAGCGATCTGTTTAGGCAGCTGTATCGCCTCAAGCAGCTTTTTCACAAAATCTCCATTTCTGATGGGCGTCCCTGCAGACGTCAAGAAACCCCTTTGTGACCAAATCTGACCAAAATCATGCACAACCCCAAAGCCGTACTGGCTATCTGTCACAATCGTAACCCGTACATTTCTTCCCAACTTACATGCTTGAATCAGAGCTACTAATTCTGCGACTTGGGCAGACCGTACACCTTTCAGACAAGATGCTTCCAATACAGTTGCTACTGTGCAAACTGCATATGCTGCACTTAGAACTCCATCACTCGTTCTCAAACATGAGCCATCCACAAACCGAATATAATCTGATTCTTTCAAAGGCTCATCTTGTATATCAGCTCTTGGTTTTGTACAGTATTCGAGCACATTCAGACAATCGTGATCTACTTCATCCATTTCAATCACATTCTCTTCATCTGGCAATGATGTTGAAGGATTCACATTCATACATCTGTCAATGGTCACATTATCTGCACTCAAAATTACCTTTTCATACCTAGTCAGCCGACTATGTGTCATGTATTGGGTTTTCGTTCTTGTCAAAAGAATTTCCACAGAATGGGGAACATACACTCTCAATGGATACCCCATCACTATGCCTTCACTCTGTTCCAGACTCACACAAGTGGCAGCAACTGCTTTCAAACATCCAGGCAACGCTTTCGCTACAGGGTCTAAAACAGCTGAAAAATATGCAATTGGTCTTTTCATAGTTCCATGTCTCTGCACCAAAACTGAAAATGCACATCCATCTCTTTCACTGCAATACAGCTCAAAATCTTTCTCATAGTCAGGCATTCCCAATGCTGGAGCCTCACACAATTTCTTTTTCAACTCTCTGAATGCTTTCATTTCTTCATCATTCATTTCAAAAGGATCTTTAACATCCTTCTTTGTCAGTTTCTGCAATGGTTTTGCAATCAGTAAAAAACCGCTTATCCATTGTCGACAATATCCAACCATTCCCAAAAACATTCTTACCTCTTTGTGTCATTGGAGCTCTCATTCCTTGAATCATTTTTATTCTTTCTGTTACCTTTCGCACTCCTTTCTCAATTTTATGCCCTAAATACTGGACTTCTTGTTGACAAAACTGCAATTTTGAAGGGGACACTTTGTCCTCTTTTTGCTAAATGATTCAGCAAAGCAATTGTATCATTGACACATGCTTCTTTCGTTTTTGATGCCACCAGTAGGTCATCAATATACTGAACCATTACTGACTTTTCTGGCATTCTTAAATCTTCCAATGATTTCTTTAGGATCTGATTAAAGATTGAGGGACTTTCTGTGTACCCTTGAGGAATTCGGCACCATGCCAAAATACGCTCTCCAAACCTAAACGCAAATAATGGCTGGCTATCTGGATGCAATGGAATAGAGAAAAATGCATGACCTAAATCAATTACTGTGTACCATTCTGCTTCACGTGGAATCTGGTATAGAATCACAGCAGGGTTCGGTACTATTGGGCAACAAGGCACAACAATTTTGTTTACCTTTCTCAAATCCTGTACAATTCTATATGTTCCGTTTGGCTTTTTCAGTCCCATTATTGGCGAATTACATGGACTGCTCATGATTTCTTTTAAAATCCCTTGTTCAATCATTTTATTTATTACTGGCGTTATTCCTTCAATTATTTCTGGAGTCAATTTATATTGGGGCGTGTTTGGGTAACTCGTTCCTTCTTTTACTGTTATTTTAACGGGATCTACTCCTTTCATTAATCCTACATCTTCTCCTGTAAAGTCCCACACTTCTTCTTTCACTGTCCTTTTCAATTCAATTGGGATTTTCTCTGCATCAAATACAGGAAACAAACCATTTACTTCTGGTTCTAAATTCACCATTGTCATTTTATACAGCACATCTTCATCTGGAGTCTGAAATGCAATTCCGTCTGGAGTACAATAAATTGTGCAGTTCATTTTGCACAATAAATCGCGTCCTAAAAGGTTCACGGGACTACAATCACATACCACAAATCTGTGCATTTCACTAAATGGACCAATTCTTACCCTCACTAATCTAGTAAGAGGCGTTTTAATCTGCTGATTGGAAACTCCAACCACTTGGATATGTTCACCTGAGAGAGGAAGGTTTGGAATTTCCACTGACCTAACAGTAGAACGGGTAGCTCCAGTGTCAACAAGGAATGTTACATTTGCACCATTCACTTCTCCATCCACAAATGGACCAGACTGATCTACCTCTAGAGTTGCGCCAAGCACGCACTCTTCCCTCTCTCTTAGGCACCGTCATGAACTTTCATCCGTGTCATCCTCATCCTGTTGTAACAAATATTGAGAAATTGCAGCTGCACGCGGCAACTGTGTTACCTGTTCTCCTCCGTAGAATCCTGTTTCTGCACTGTATTTCTGTTGGTTAACACTCTTGGGAAGTGGTGGTTGTGGCACCTGACCTTGTTGAGTAACTACCTCACTCTGCACCTGTGAATTTAATGATTGATTTTCCACATTAGGTTTTGGAGGAAATTTACACTCGCTTTCTCCAATGTCCTAGCTTTCCGCAGTTGTGGCATGGCCACTTTTTCTTTGCCTCATCTATGCTCATTTGTCCTTTTCCTTTACCTATATTAGGTCAGGATTTAAACTGTCCTGTTTCACTACCAGTATTACTCAATTGAGCTTCTTGCTTCTCTGCAACTTTCACCTGTGCCCACATGGCCTTTTCTTTCAATTTCGCTGTTTACTCTCAATTTCATCACTGCAATACTTAGCATATCTCAAAACTTCGTCCACTGTGCTATTCTGCCAACCAATCAAGTGCTGCTTAATCATTTCACTTATCTCTGGTTTTAATCCATACACAAACCTATATACAAAATGACTCATGTCCTTCTCACTTAGTGTCTCATATCCACTATACTGTTTGAAAACTAACAACAATCTCTCATAGTAGGCGTGCACTGACTCTTTGCTTTCCTGCGTTGTTCTGTCTATTTTTACCCAATCTGTTTCTTTTGGTGGAATTTTATTCTTCAAAAAGGTAACTACTTGGTCATACTTCCTCATCACTTTTGGACCTGGCGCTCCTGTTTTAGCATCCCTTGGATATTCTACAGTTGGCCAATCAATGGTAATCTTACATTCTGTCCACAAATCAGCAGGCACTATTTCAAACAATCCATCTAGATCTATCCACAGCACTTTTGACACCTTAACAAATCTCTCCACTTGTCTGTACCATTCTACTGGTTTCTCTCTCAATTTGGGGAAGTCATTTGTAAATGACAGTATATCCTGTCTGGTCCACGGAACATGCACATAACTACCACCTGGTGTTTCTCTCATCGGGTATTCCCTAGCGACTGGTTCTTTATCTGTTACTGCAAAAGCCAAAGATGCTTTATCTGTTTTCTCATTCGGAGAGAGAAACTTTCCACACTGTCTTCTGATTTCACACTGCATGGCCCAGAGCAGTTGCTGCTATTACATTATAAAACAGACACTCCTTGGTGTTGCCAAAAAATAGGAATAATGTCAGGAAGCTTTAAGAATAGACCATAATGATTAACTTGAGATTTAAAGCAGCTTTGTGCAGTGGGAAGGCTGTATTTGCTGTCCAGCCAATGAAGCAAATACGTGTTTCTCCTATTCTTATTAAAAAAAAAATGTTGTACCAGAGCAAACAATTTGTTGTATATTTATGATTACATGAGAGGAAATGTAGTAATGCGTGTGTAGTTGACTTTGATATGTGAAAGATAAAATTAGGTTTGAGAGACAAATGTGTAGTGATTATATCAATGTTAACATTTACCTCGACTAGCATCTCGGGTTCAAGCCTGTTTGGAGATTTGTAGTGATATATAATCAATTTTTTAAGTTGCGTTTCTTTATCATTAACATAGAATTTTGAAACTTGTATAAGGAGAAAGGAAGAAATTTGTTTTTTAAAAAGAGAACACATTTGAGTCCTGTTTGCAACAGTGCTCATTCCTTCCCTTCCCCCATTTCACTGAAGCAATGTCTTTAGGTATGTTAATTAATCAATCAGCCCAGGAAGAGCCAAGAGCTCAAGTGAAATACATTGGGAAAGTGCAGAGTGTTTCTCAATGTCATTTACCACTGTAGCTGGGCTAGTGTGTAAAGCTAAGGTTTTGGAAGGTTCTCCTCGCTTTATACAAATAACATTAAGCTGGCAGTACTTTACTTTTAATTCTGAGGAAAAACACTGCTTTGTTTTCTCATAATCAAGAACCTCCATTGACCGAAAAAGCGGCTTGTGTAATCAAGCTCTGCTTTGAAGGTTTAATGAAAATTTGAAATTCGGAATTCAACTTTTA
This sequence comes from Calotriton arnoldi, assembly GCA_963921515.1. Lineage (NCBI taxonomy): Eukaryota > Metazoa > Chordata > Amphibia > Caudata > Salamandridae > Calotriton > Calotriton arnoldi. Next base: position 678,619 of record CAWUFW010006096.1, on the reverse strand, counting down.
TTTTAATGGCGTTGTGTTGTCTTTGGCGGATAATATGAACTGAAGATATTTGTTTATATAGTTATGAATATATACTGAATGAATAACTGAATCGATTTGTTCAAGTATCGTATATTAGGAAAATGCATTGAAAAACCTAGTGAGTGGAAGCTGCATTTGCAGGGAAACCCCTTGTCACTCGTTTTATGAACTGGATGCAAGTTCCATGAATGTAACTCCTAAACTCTTTTGAGATGATGCATGCCTGTAAATCCAATTCACAGTTTCCTAGTTGAATGTTTTTATTTACTTGAATTGTTGTAGCTCCACCTTAAATGTATAAAGAAGTAAAACACAGTTTTTGAATAATCAGCATTTCTCACTACGTAGCAAAAAGTAGTGCTTGTTGTCAACCACCAACTCCTTAACATAGTATGCTTCACAGCACCTTGACAGTTATGAATTCCATAATTATTTGTTCGTTTCAAATGTTCACTTTTGAAAAGACATAGATGGTTGGATCACTGTCAATACCCTATTTTGAAATAATCACATCTCGTACTGCATAGGGTAGCCAGCGGTGAAAAAGCGGTGGTCTAGAATTTTGTATGGGAGAATTAGAAGTTTCCTCTGGAACATTAAACCGTTACCACTTCCTATTCACGTGAGGCTTTGGCTAATCAAAGTCTTATGTATGGTCCTGATCCTGCTGATAGCTCCCATAGTAACACCATTAACTCTTTACTTTCTGCATGGGAATATTGTTTTTATTTTATAACTAATCTTTTACATCCCTTGGTGACTGACATGCACTGTATGCTCTCATAAATTATTTTACTAGCATAATGAACTGCATCCCTCAGTAAAGGTGGTCTTCAATGAATACTGTACCAACAGTATAAAATGAAGTAATCTATTTTGTTATGGATTTTATTAACTAAACAATCAAATTTGACAATGGTGAGACCATTTTATAACTCAATCTGGACAACTCCAGCAAAAGAGTACTCGCTAACCGTACTTAAGAACTGCTTATTTTATCTGGTGACTTTAAAGTCCAAATATTTAGGCAGCACTTTAAGTGCAGAGTGCCTGAAGGGAAGGACAGCTAGGCATGTGTTAGAGGAAGTGGGGAAATCTTAACTTTCCTGGAAATTGGAGTTTCCAGATGAATCAGAATTGCAAGTAGGGATGAGCGCAACTTACATAAGTGGCTGTAACATAATTACATGAATATACAGCAAGATTATGCAGGATTGCGCAGAATAATACAAGGAGCATAACACAGCATTTAACACTATTTTGTCAATGTAAATGCACCCATTCAGACAAAATGGATGTGAGGATGCATTCTGCGCTAACAAAATAGCGCAAAATGCAATAGAACATAATCAGCAGCAGCAGCTGCTCGCCCTCTGTTCCTGTGCTCTTCGGTAGGCATTTTTGCCCCAACTAACGTGAGTGGACATTATCTCATAATTTTCTGCACTTTTGTGACACAAGAGTAACTTGATTACTGAAATTACTCCACTTAGGTGACATTAAATGTTGCCCAAGCCTATTTACAAATTGTATTTGAATACCCAAATCCCAATTTCATTTCCCCAAGCACAAATCCACAAATAAAAACATGTATGAAACAATGTGGAAATGTGTAATAGTATGGTAATAGCTCTGCCAGAATTACTGCAACCCATGATGTTTTTCCAGTTGAGGTATTAGTTTATCAGTTGTCTAGCAAGTCCCATAAAGAGGGCAAATAGGCAAATATTTGATCCACATTTTGGTCCTTATTGTTGAATTAACTGGACAAGGATAATTTGTGGCATTTGAATTTAGTGAAGGGATCACTGCTTACGGGACAGTGAAATCAGGAACAGGTGCATGCTGTACCATGGGTGGTATAGCAATTGCGACCAGTAGTGCTCTGGGGGAAAGCTGGAAAAATGCATGTATCAGCCGAAGTCAGAAAAGGAATAAAAAGGATGCGAGAGGGTGCCAGGGATTGTGATTTAGGGACAACTCCAATGGTCGGGGGCTTATAAATCCTACAGCAAGGTCATTCGACCTGAGTGCCCTCTCAGCTGCCATCCATGCTTCTGTTGACCTCTCACCCACTCTTTACTAACAAGCATTTGCAATGCAATCGGTCTCGCCTTTGGGACCTTATAAGAATTTAGCCATGGAGAAGAAAGTATACCGATTTGGTGATTTAATAGATACATTTTGTGCACAGATGGAACTAATTTTAAAGCTTATTAAAAAATCCCACACCCTGCCTGTCCAAAGTAATATTATGAAATTAAAGGATTGTTTAGAAACCCACAGCACTGCAAATAAGTACATGGTTGGGTTTAAAACTGAACATGTATGCAATAAATATGTATTTATTATCCTTAGCAAAACAAGGGCCAGAGAATAGGTTCCGTGTGTTAGAAGGAAAAATAAAAGGCCCCATTGATGAAAAAGCATTAGCATTTACGACAATGCCGCTTTTATGGCGTGGTATAAAGAAGGCATCTTTCCGGAGTATTTTTCCTGCAGTAGTCCACTCATTTTCCCCTGCTGAAGGCATGAACTAACAAGACAGCTTATTTACAGTAAAGATCTGCTGTACCTGGGTACCATGCTTGTTCCCCTCTGCAGTCCCACTTTTCCAAGATCTCCGTGAAAGAAGCCTGCGAGCCTGTGTGGCTGCCGGCTGGGTTAATTATAACATTGAGCCACATTCATCCACGAAACACAAGACTGTCAGGTGACCTGTTGGGGGGTCTGAGTTGAACACCAAATGGCTCGCCATGCTGCAATACAACCTGCTCAGCTCCACCAAAGCGAGCGGCCGAACAGCCCCGAAGACGCCTGTCACAAACGCTGCCCCTTGGCGCAAAGATCCATTGAGCTACCCGGATATAGCAGCTCTCATCCAGGAAACTGTCTGTGACAGGCCTGTTAAAATGCCCATCATTCTTGCGAAGGTAAACAGGAGCAGTTTCCCCCTCCGTGGCTCCCTTGGCTAGAGCTTCACTGCCGAGAATAGGCAAGCATCGAAAAACACACACACAGCTTTGTCGGTTCGGGTTAGCTTGCCTGTGGCACCTCAATTTATCCTCGCCTCAGAGAATCCGATACGAGCTCAACTTCCTGACCGCGCTCCTCTGGCAAGTAGAGCTGTCGTGCTGCACCTCCCAGCTCCAAATTTGTCAGGCATTCAGGCTGATGCAGTCCGGGAGGGGGGCCGTGGTGGGCCCGCCCTAAGACTGGGCACTGGGAGGGCCGGGTTTGATGATTTACAAAACATACGGATAATGATAAAATGGGCGCCGTGCAACAACATCATGCGCGGTGGCCTTGCATATTAAAATAAGCAGGCACCATGATTATGCGCGGCGCCCATGGATATATTAAAAAAAATATATATTGATAAAATGGGCGCCGTGCAACAACAGCATGCGCGGCGCCCGTGCATATTAAATTAAGCGGGTGTCGTGATTATGCGTGGCGCCCGTGCATATATTAGAAAAAAAATAATGATAAAATGAGCATATATTAAACAAATGAGGGGCTGCTTGTAAAATGAAAGCACGCATCAATGTTGCAGGAAAGCATGTCGTGCCTGCAGTAGTAAACTCATTAAAGAAAGTAGTGCTTACAGACTTAAAAAGATGTACCGTGTAACAAGCGAAGTAAAGGGGCCAGTAGCCATGGGAGGTTACAAATGAAGACAAGGCTGTACTAAGGAGGGACTAACAAGCCAATTACTGAATCAGAAGCCAGCATTTAGGAAGGACAAAGATACAAGCCAATGAAAAATATGGGCTTAGAGTGGGCAGGGCTACTCTTCCATACTCCACTACAGCAAGTCTCGCAGAGCAGCACATGCGCGCTGACTCAGGCTCGACCTAAAAAGGCAAGTTGTTGGCCACAGTTTGGGGAGTGTGGGCTTGTTGTTTGCATACAGACATGTGGACACCATTCCTAAGCCTAAGATACATTCCATACTGTTTTTTCCCCAAGGTATGAGCATAAGATGTTTCTTAGTAGGAATTTTGGGGGCACTTACGCAGCTGTTCTGGACCTACAAAAGGTTCTATAAACATGACCCATGGGATATGGGGGGATGGGGCCTGCAACGGGGGACCAAATAATGGCCCAGTTTTCAAGGCTCATCTCCACAGGTGTGTTGAGGGTGCTTAAAGTCTAAGGGCATCTCTAGCATGATGTTGGGTATTTGCTTAAGAGCAGCACCTTACACCTTAATTCAGAGAGCTGTATTACATTTGGGAAGGATTTTGATGCCCAAATCCAGTATGGTATGTGGTGAGAACTTCACAAGCCTGCACAATTTTCTGCTAAAAGTGTTAGTTCTGTACATTTTAGTGTAAATGAGTTTTCATGTAAATTGTCTTTGAGGTGTGTGTAGTTTTGATGTTAAATCCTATGTTTGGTTTGTGTTAAATGTTGTATTAAATATGACATAAGATGGTTTTTCTCTCACTCTATTCCTTTGTTTTGCGTCCTCTGAGAATTGAGGAGTATTATATGGTGTGGTTGTGGGACCTTACTGTGTAAAACACTCATGAAACCGCCTTGGATCCAGCCAGGCTCATTTGTATAACCTCTACCCTTGGTAGCAGTGGCTTCAAGCAGCAACGTTTAAACAAAGAAAAAAGTGCAAAACATATAGAGGCACCAAAAAATAAATAAAACGGTCCAGGTTCGTACCGCTGAAAAGGTCCGAAGGTCCAACTTCCAGAGTTTGACCGGGAGCTCATTGAATCCCAAGCCAGCGAACTCCCACCTCGCGAAGAGCATCGAGGGACCCCGCGAGAAAAAGCTCCGTAAAATTTTCTACGTCCGAACGTAGAGGAGATGACCAGAACCAACCGTGATAGTCAAGCAGCCCACCTTAAACTACAAGCCAGCCTGGATCTCTGGTTTGTCCCGCTGGAAAGCTCCGGAGGTCTGACTTCCATAAGTTTGACCAGGAGCTCATTACAAGGCAAGCCGGCACACCCTCACTGAATCCAGACTGGCTGAGAGCTTCGAGGGACCCAGGAAGAAAAGCTCCAGAAACGTTTCTAAGTCAGAAGGTAAAAACTTTGACCGAGACATACTGCGAGGGGAAGCCGCGCAGGGCTCCATCGCGGTCGGCCTGAAACTTTGACTTTGTACCGGTCTAGCGCGACCAGATGTCCCAATATGTGCTATAGGTTTCCATGTGCTAGATAGTACTAAATCTTTAAAAATTCATATCTCCGGTTCCCTATATTGGATTATTTTCGTTTTGGTGTCATTTTAAAGATAGAAATATTTCCTATTTTTATAAATTGGTGTTGGATTTTTATTATGTATGGTGTCTTCATTATTTATTGAATTGGTGTTTTTAAATGCTTTACATACCTGTCTTTGACGTTAAGCCTGCCTGCTCGCAGCCAAGCTACCAAGGGTTGAACATGGAAATAATTTTCTAAGACTTATTCTGAGCCCTCTATTGTTTTAGTGGTATTAATGCCAGTGTTACTTGTATATTTACCACTACTAATAACCCAATTTCCAACAACCTGATTTGCCAAGACCAGTAAACCTGGGAATGTGTCAACATTCTAAGTCTTCCCGATAGAGGCGCAACAATGAGAAATATCTTTATTTCTCCTTGTTGTTTCCTCATTCCGCAGCACACTTAGAAAGAGGAAAACGACTCTAAGGACTGTGTTTGTGCTGGTAGAGCTCCCTTCCTGCACAAAAGCAATCCTGCCTGCAATGCAGGCACCTGTGAACCATGGTGCTAGGCAGCACATAGTGCATCAGTGAAGGAAGAGAGCAGGAATGTGCTCTCCATTTGCCACAGCGCAGCAAATTGTCTTGTTGCGCTGTGTCAAATATTGATAAAACAGCCCCATTGTGTATACAGGACTGGGGTGTTTACTCTATTCAGTACTTTCTTGCAATAATATCATAATTCGGCACCAGTTTATCAAAGGAGGAGTCCACAATGCTCTGTTGGAACACCACCATTTACAGCCATGCAGTCCCTATACCATCAGCCAATAAATCCCTCTTCTGTGATCTCTCTCTTCTGACAGATACTGGGCTGTTTCTTATATCCCTGAATCTAGATGATAAAATTCCAGATCAGGACAACGTCAACAAGTTCTGATAAACACACCACATGAGTGGGCGATTCTGAAAAAATTCTGTAATCGACCACCGTCTTAGCTAGGCGTCACAACCAATGACTGACAGGAGAAGGCATTGAGTACCAAAGTGTTCTTGCTGCTCAACCTTGATGGCCTAAAGTGAGTTGTTCTCCTGAGTAGATTATCTGCACACTTAAGTACCCAAACCAAAGGGTAAGGATTTGCCACCTATGTTCTAATTCAGTGGGCATGCATGGATGAAATGGGATGGATTTTATTGATTTCAAGAGTATTCCCAGATAAGCATAAATCTCTTGATTTCTTCTGGGTGCACCAGGATCTGCTGAGTAAGGTTGCTCATACTTAGCAAAGCATTAGCTACTTATAATGAACTCAAATGTTCGGTGCCCACAAGGTGTATGTCCGGTGCCACTGGAATTATGTGGCAGAGAGAACCAAATTGTGTATCAAATTTGACTAGATTATGCAACAAGAAAAGGTAAATGATGCTTGTAATACTACATATTTTGTGGCAATTACATCACTATTTTATCATATTTATACATGATAACACTATCTGGGCAAAAGTTTGACCTCATTAGTAGCAACCTATTACCTAAACAATGAAATTTGCAATTGAAAGATGGCCAGTTGTTCTTTGCAAAAGGCCTGCCCTTGTGTGACAACATGTTTGGCAGCATTTTTAATAACTTTTTAATCATTACAACTAAACTATTTTTTGATAATCTACAAAATATGCAGTCGATGAGGAATTATGTGGCAAGTGCTGCAAACATAACTATGCGGAAACTGCTGTAGCCGTAGAATAATCTTGTTCTTCTGAACTTGGTTATGCCTTATCCCACCCAATTCCTTCTGATATTACACCCAAGTTGTTCCAATGCAAATGGGATGGGGTGACAGAGTGTACACTCTCCAGTATCACACTCCACCTGTCATCTATGAGATATGCCTATGACAGTTGTGACCCATATTACTGGCCCTGTATGCAACCGACAGATCCAGGCATTCGTAATGAGGCTGATACGATGTATGGGGGAATACAATGGCCTTATTGCTATAGAGCCACAAATGATGCAGCCTGCTATGCACATGTTCTACACCCTGTAAATTTAGCTTGATCTACTTTCAGTATGTCCTGGGTACGCAATAGCCAACTTATTCCTCTTTGCACACCTCTGAATGCTGGGGGATAACGCACCAGTAGCACATTATGCTGTATACCAAGTCCCGCCATTAGTGCACATGTGCTATTTTACTGCACTAAGTTTCACTTGCCATAAATTAGCCACTAGTATGTAAAATGAATGAGGAGGGGATGTCTGTAATGCCACACACCTGCTCTTAATCTCTGAAATAATCTCTGATGTATCCAGCAGCCTGTTACTGTGAGGAGAGTTTTTCAACAATAACCAGTGGAAATGAAATGTCAGGGATATAGTTCCCCAAAATGTATTTTAAAATATTGAAGAAATATTTGCCCCTTTTGCAATACTTCATGGAGAGGTCTATATCAAGGTATAAAATGAGTGGTAAATCTCTGCAGTGCAAATGCTGGTTCTTTTCACAGGTAACAGGTTGTGTTCACTGGCAATTGAATTGCAGATACCTAGCAAGCATAATTTGCTTTCAATTTCCAGGAAGCACAAAGAATTAAGACAGGTCTAAAAAGAGGGGCACCGATTTACTAACATTTTGCATCTGGCTTGTCACATTTTTTGATGCAACCCTGATGCAAAATGTATGTTGGGATTTACTAAGGCATGCAAAACCCAATTTTTGTTGGCTTGCATGGCTCAGTAAAAAACAATCAACGCAAGGCAGAGCATAGTGCTGCCTTGCATTACTTTGCATTAGGGAGCTATTCCATGGGTGGACCTTGGGCATTCTTGTGCTTCCACTCAAGGATTTTGAAGCAAACTCAGTTACCATGTCTGTAAACCTGGTTTAGCTCCAAAATAGTGCACCTACCCAAAGCTGGTGTAAGGAGGAGAAATATTGTTATTTCTCCTTATTACCTCTTTGCATTTGTGCCAAATTCTACGGATAGCCTCTGCACAAAAACTATTTGAACAATGCAGACATCATTGTGCAAGGGTGCCTGTGTTGGTGCTAGGATGCCACAAGTGCACCCGCGCAAGGAGAGAGCAGAAGTGTACTATATCTTTGCAAATATGGTGTAATATACTACCTAACGCAGTGCAGCAAGTTCTCTTGCTGCATTGCTTTGCAAAATAGTTTAGTTGATCCAGGCAAAAGTGTTTTGAGTAATAGCCTACAATTTTGAGAAATTGAATCTAAATTAGGTGTTAGTACACAAAGGGGCATATTCTCAAGGAGCCATCGCCGAGTTAACGGCACTTTATCGCAGCCAAAGTTGCGATAAATTTATCGCCCCATTCACAAGCTGGTGCTAACAGCCGATAACACTAGTTTAGCTGCGAAAGCATCCTCATAAAACATCGCCACAGATGACCCCTGCAACTATCGCTAATGAGATGCAGAGTAGGCATTCCTGAGCAAAAAGCCGCAACAACACCACACCTCAACATTCTCAACGACCAGCCCGATCAGCGATAAGACCACAAAACAGGCGATAAGGCGCGTTAGCAGCAGGAATCTAACACCTGCTCTGACCTGGTGTAAAGTCGGACGACAACCTGCACCATCAAAGGGAGCCCAGCCCACAGCCACACATGAAGAACAACAGATGCCATGGAGCTACTCACAATGCATCCCAGAGCCCCGAGAGGGCAACAACACCCACCCCACACCTCCCCCCACCCCACCGGACACCCATCGCCCCCCTGGACCAACACTGAGGCAGCGCAGACAAAGACAGCGACCCTCCGAAAATGCACCAACCCCACAGACCCAACACCAGAGAATGTCATTGCCCACTATATGCCCAAAGGGACAACCCCCCTCCGCATCCTGACCACCATAGCCCACAGGCTGACGGTACCAACACAGCGGACAACCAACATCCCACCACAGACAAAGCTGCTGGCCGTGCTGCACGTGTTGGCCTCTGGTACCCTCCAACCAACCTCTGCCTGAGACAGAGGAGTCACACAGCCTGGCCAATCGAAGTCCCCCACAACGGTCATGGATGACACCATCAGCTTGGTACCCCACTATCCATACCTCACACACACTGCGCAGGAACAGCCGGAGACCAAGCAAGGCGTGTATGCCACAGCTGGCTTTCCGCACGTGTCAGGGGGCAAGTGACTGCACACATGTCCTACTAGTGGCCCCTTGCGACACTGCACACAATAAGTGCAACAGAAAGTGCACGGATCCCACCAATGTGCAGGCAATAGTGGACCACCGTGGAATCTCCGCCAACGACGTCGCCAACCACCCAGGCAGTGTGCATGATACCTGCACCTCCCGACAGTCCATAATCAACCTGCGCCACTAGGATGGCTCCCACGGAAATGCACTGCTCGTTGGCCAATACCAAATGCACACACCACACACCTCAACTCCACAATCCTGCAACACACAACACAGGAAATGCACACGTCACAAGCTCACATACAACATGCACACCCACCAGACACGACAGCACAACTTACTGTGGGAACCTGGGCCAGCCATGTACATGAGCCATCTACAGCATGGCACCTCGGACACACAATAGCAGAATGTCGGAAGAGGTGGGGACCAGGCATGTGCGAAGGAGGCAAGGGACCGATGAATGAGAATGTACACAATGCCAAGTGTGGCGTGGATGTGCTGGCCAGACTGCAGTATGCAGACCACACACATCCATATCGACACACACCGATGGTGTTTGGAGTGTAGTGGACAGTGGATGCAACCATGTCACCCCAGCCAGTGGGGAAGTCGCGGAAATGTAGCTTGTGACGTCCCCCCCCCCCGGTAAGCGTGAGCGGAGTGGGCTGGCCCGGCATACGCCAGGCCAGCGTAGGGGTGTGAATAAAAGGCACGTAACCCTGGGCGTGGTCCTCTTCCTGAATGCCCAACGTCTCTGCCAGGGCGGCGCCCCTCACCCCGCCACAAGGCCAACGCCATGAGCGGTGTTGCCAGCGATCCTGTGCGCCTGCTGCACCCCGGGACGCTGGTCCCCGAATCAGTCCTGCCCGCCCCTGCGCACCCAGGCCTCAATGCCCACCTTCCGACACCGGCGTGTGTCGGAGGGCCCACCACGTGCCGGTGCAATCTCCAAACACGAGGCCTGCAACCTTTGCAGCCTCCTCAGACCATCACGGCCTCCGCAACACAGGCCCGCAGTATTCCTTTCACGTTGATGTACTCCACCGGCATGCACAGCGGACTAGTAGGTCACACGTTTGGAACTGAGTCTTGATTACACCATGGCAGAGCACATAAATCATGGCTGAGTGTATGTCACTATACACCCTTCGATGTGGTGCCAACAGGTCTTAGTGTTACATCACAGCCGCAAGATTCTGTGGGCCCACGTGGACTACTGCTCTCGGCCTACGCTGCGCACGAGTAGGTCACAGAATTGGAACTGAACATCGATTATTCAAAGGCAGAGTAGGAATCATTGCACGCAAGGAGAGGCATACGAGGATGACGTGTTGCAGTTGGGAGGAAAAAAGGATCATCATTACGGAGGTGATTGAACACTACAGACAACTGCCCTGATGCCACTACTTCTGTGCATCGCGAGCCTACGACACGTGGCTGTGGCCCACTGCTGACAGCTGCCTCCGGCCTACACTTCGGTCCAGTAGGTCACAGAGTCTTGAATTGTCAATGCCGGAGTTCATATCCGTGTACCGGCATCATCGCAGACTGCATCCCCTCTCAGCCCCGGTGCCACTAAGTCTGTTCCCCGACATTCATGGACACTCTCTGGTCGTACATTGATGGCGTTTGAGTCTATGGACTGGGGGGTAGTTTTCATCCTCATGCAGCTGATACCGAATTGGTGGTGGCAACGAGGCAGTCGCTTTCCACTCCTCCGTTTGCTGCTTCCGGATAGCTTCTGCCCTCTGCATCATGCCCTGGAAGAACACCTTCCACTGTCCCCCGAAACACTCCGCGACATTCACCTCTGATATCAACGAGGACCCGCTCAGTCTGCGTGGCCCTACCTCATTGGACCGCAAGTCACCGTCCCGTGGCGGTGTGCCTGTGCCTGCCGCTGTGCACCCGGGGCCACTAACTCTGTGCAGCTCAAGTCCGGGACCCTGTCTGAATGAATATTGGATGACCTCTGTGACGGTGGTCTTGGGGTCATCGACGCCATGTGCATGTGGCCCTGCGCTGTCCGCTGCCTCCGGCCTCAACTGCGGACCACCAGGGCTCACACATCAAATCAGGTCCTGACCGGCCCGGACGTCGCATCACCACAGGAGGCACACGCCACCTTCGCCAGGGCCAACTCCAACCACCATCTGCCAGAGTCGAGACCGTGGTACTGGCAGACTGACTGAGTTGCTCAGACCTGTCGTGGATGCCATCATCTGCTTGATCCCCTGCTCAGCACTCCAGGTGCCACTGACTCAGTGCACCGCAAACAATGGACCGTTACTGATTGAGTTTTGTGATGTGGAGACGTTGCGCAGCAATGTCACCTCAGGCAGTGTGGGAGACCTGGGACGTTGATGAGGAAGTTGCTGCAGGTCTTACACACCCATCTGCATCAGGAATATCCCGAATGGACACAATCCAAGTTATTTTCATCACATGGGCGCGCACAGCTCTAGTGCCCCAACCTCAGTGCACTGCAACTCACGGACACTTCTGTTTGTATGTTGGGTGACCTCTGTACTTGCTCCGGCTCCCTCCATGTTGCTCAGCAGTTGACTCTGTTATGCATGTGTTTTCTGTTTCCATTGCACTGGTGTCCACTGTTCAAGTTGTTGCCAGCACCGAGCACTCCGTGCGGGCTCGCTTATGCTAACCCCACACACATCCAGCACAGGCGTCACTGTACATGTGGCCCTGCCAATAAAGGGGCCGGGCGCACGTGCCCTTAGCCAGTTCAACATAATATCTGCGTGTGTTTCTATGGCAGTGTGGGTATCCTTTGTGGGGTGTAGGTGGACCCTGAAGGGTAATTGACACCCACGTATGTGATATAGTTCGCCTTCCATGGGTTCGGACCACACCCGCACCTGTTCGGCCACCTCCTTTTGGCGTTCTGACACCTGGCATTGGGGTGCCATGTGTGGGTCGGTGAAGTGTTGCGGGCCAGCCGTGCTTGCGTGTGCTTCGTGCTGTGTGGTCTGTTGCAGGGGCTGGGTTCTCATCAAAGTAGCTTGTCTGCCCTGGTCCTGGTGGTGGGTTGCGTGGGATGTCCATGGGCTGTTGTAGGGCGTTGGTGTCGAAGGTGTGTTGGTCGTGTCCTGCATCACTGGTGGGTTGTCTGGTCTGACCTGCTGGAGGTGTTGTTTGTCCCTCTGCAATGTGAAGGGGAGATGCATGTTGACATTGTGTTGGCATTTATGTTGCCGCATTGTTCTTGTAGACATGCAGACTGTGCGACAATGTACATTGTGGCTGTTTGGGCAGTGCTGGCAATTTGAGGGGGGACAGTGGACATTTGGACTACATGACTGTTGTGAGGTTGTACCCGTACATATGCATCTCACAGTTCCCTGCTCTGTCAGATGTGATTGGCCTGTTTATGCGCATGGGCGGACCCAGTTGTGTCCCCTGTTCTGCAGTGTCGGTATTGCACTTTCTGCCACATTGTCATGGGATGTGCTGTGTTTGCCATGTGTGTGTGCTGCAGTGTGCCACGAGGATGGGGGACATGACCCTGGGTTATTGTGGGTGTGCAGTGTGCTACACGTCGTTGTGCATGTGTGCCATTGTGCCCATCTCCCCCCGTCCCCCCAGGACCTGTTCGTTACTCACCCTGTTGTTGTTGTCAGGTCCTCTCGAGCTGTGTCCGTACTCCCACCTCCTTGCACCGTCTCCACACTGATGGCTGGCCTCCATTTCCTCCAGCTCCTCCTGTGGCACAGGACTCCCACCTCCTGTCGCCGTAGCTGCCTTCCTGTTGGCAGCGGCTTTGGGCCTGGTTTAGGTTTTCACGTCATGCCAGCGCCTCTTGGCCTCCTCCATTGGCCTCCTCGGCACTCCGGCTGCATTCAAGGTGGTCTGAATGTGGGTCAGTTGCTGGTAGTGTTCTGTCACATCCGTGACGCTGGTCTTGTTTTCCTACGGACTGCACCCCGTCTTCCTCTCCCTCTTCTCCTTGGCCTTCCCCGACCCAGTTGGTCCTTGCTGGTGGTCTGTGGGGCTTGTGGGGTTCGCGTTGGCCTCTGCAGTGGGTCAGGGTGCATCCATGTTGCTACGCACTTTGGATTGTTTCTGGTGTGTTGTTTTTGTTGCTTCTATGGTGCATTTTCCCACCAGACGCGTGGGATTTACAGGCCTGCCACTGGTTTTCGCTGCTTTTTGTATCGCGTTCGGCCTCATCGCAGCTTTTTTGGCATTCGTGTTTTGCATTTTTGCGGCGTGGCGTTGAGTTTAACGCGTTCAGTTGACGCGTTATCTGGAGGCTATCGCATGGTACCGCCGTGTTGTGAATACTTGGTTAACACGGCGTAAATGTCCTGCGATGGACTGCGATGTTGAGGGTTGCGTTAAGTCACTTTTGCGATGGTTATCACACGTTCTTGAGAATATGCCCCAAAATGCAGACTGTCATTCAGCACTATATTTAAGCTCAAAAAACATCCTCATGTCAACTTATGATGCAAGGATGCATTTTATGCTAAAGATAGCATGAAAAACACAACTGATATGAGCAACAGCTGTTTATGTTCCGGTTGTTCACATTGGTCCAGCACTGCTGTGCTATAATTTTGCTGTAGAACATATTTGTATTGACATGACGTGGCATACGGGCATATATTTGGGAATTTCGAAATTCCCGAATTTACACAAATGACAACAGTGTAATTTAAATTTCTCCCGGGCTTACTAAAATCTATGGCTGCATGCTTTCTCACTTTCCTTCAAAATGTGCCAAGCTTTAAATGAACCCACTAACCAGGTCTGGAACTAATGTACTGTGCTAAAAAAAACATAACTATAGGTTGGCGAAAAGGTAAAAAGGCATGTGTAACAAATAATGTGCAACATGTTATTCAGGTATAAAATGGAGAACACTTTTTTATGACCATGCTAGCAAAGTTTCAAAACTACCAAAGGTCAGACTGTTTTATTTTATGGTTAAAACGTGTTTGCTTAAGAAAAGGCCATATATGCAGTATGTGTGTAAGTATTTCTAGGAGGCGACTTAAAATTTAAGCCTTCACACCTTAAAAATAGTTGTCAGGGGTTCTTTTATACTCTAACTACATTCTTCAAAAAAACTGCTGCTTTGAAAATATTGTAATGTAAACCTCAATTGCCCAGGAAACTTTATAATTGAAAACAAAAGATGAAACAAAATACAAATATGACTCAGCTGCAGGAGGAAACTAGAATATTCACTTGGGCATGAATTTTATTTCTATATTTAACACTGATTTTCCTCACTTTCTGTTTGGTTCGTTTTAGCAGGCAAGCAAAACTAAAATATTCTGTAAAAGCCCTAATGCAAAACAATGAAGTATTACCTTGATGTGTTTACATGCATTTAACTTGCACAAGTGTGTTCCAGCTATAGACAATGCTCGTCCCCCAATATATTGGGATTCAAGTTATAGCTTTTAACAGCACCTTTGGCAAGATTCATGCCAATTCAAAGTCAGATTAGGCCACTTAACAGGTGATGGGTGAAGACAGTGCAGACTGTAAACGCCCAAGAGTTTGCACATTTGAACTCTTCCAGACACCTATGTTGTTTGTAGCATTTCTGATCTTGCATGCGTTCATTCATTTGCTTTTCAAAGAGATGCAGCAGGTGACTGCAGCCGACGAGGACACATTTTTTCCTGCTGAGTAAAACTTGGACTTTGAAGGAGTAGAGTTTGTTTTTAAATGTTAACAGATTTTAAATAACTCGGATGCACTCTTAATTATTAATCATTTCTCCCCCACAGTGACTTGCGGACTACTTTTAAAAAACATTTCAGGCCAGTCTTTCCATGTGCTTAAATGCGCCTTTTCGCAGGCCTAAGACTAAAGATCCCATTCCGAAAACTGCAAACCCCTTAACATAACACTTCCAAGGAGAACAGCTCTGTCCCATCCCTGCTCCATTCTCTGTGGCCACCTCTCCCCCTCCTGTTGATGTGCAAGGTGAAGGATTTCCTTTTCTTTCTTGTGGCCCAGGAAGAGGTGCGAACGAGCGCTGTCCCACGCACCTCTGAATGACAAAGGGCCTAGACCTTGACACGCCCGCTCCAGCCGAGTCGCTTTAACCACCTGACACCAAGATTTCTACAAACTGCATAACACAATCTTAAATGCAAGGCGTACTTTGCTCTGAAAAATAAAAATGTTCAAACCAGCCACCATGTAACATTCTTTACCTTACATGAAAAGGCTTGGCCCCACAGAATCAAAAGGCCAGAAAAACAAATGTATATTGCAATTCGATGTGATAACTTTTTCCAAGAAGCAGAGGCATAGACAGCTCGGATTTAAACATTCTTTTATGCATAAATGTTGACTGCATGCCAATGTTTGTGTGTGTTTTTTTAAGAAAGTCCTTTAATGGTCTTTTCCCCTCTTTTACAAGAACACTGAAAGAGCTGAATGAGCAGCATTTACTTTAATCAAAAATCTTTCTACATCTCATTGGTTTTCTGCTCCCAGGTCAATGGCATATAATTGTACATTAGTAGGTAGTATGCCTGCCTTTAATAAAAAGTTGCACAAATACTGCTCATATCCCTGAATTCTAGTTTACACCACCATGATTCGTGTAATTTTGGTACTCTGTTACACGAAAGACCTGAAATTATGCCCTTTTGCCACGTTGTGTAAGTACGTGCTGTTCACAGCAAAATTTGACCACAAACATGGGAATAACGCAACTAGCCATAATGAAAGCTGCTGTTTATCACTCCACTTGTGATTTTGTGTGCTATTTTTTACCTCAAAATGTGTCCTCACATCAAAATTGACATGACAACACATTTCACGCTATAAAATAGCATTAAATGATGGATTTGCATTTTCCATCAATACGCGTATTTTTACCTTAATTTTCTTAAAATTTCATGTAATTACACAAAGTTTCGCATACCCCTCACATTTTACTCATTTTGCCGGATCTCTGCCCTGTGCATGCTGCCAATTAGATTTCTAGGGCTTCTCTGATTGTCCCCTTTTTTTGGTGTACATGAACACAGAACTCCCACTGTCCCTATAACTAGGCTAGCCCTGTGTTGCTGACTATAGATATGTTGTATTCAGTAGCAGCTCGTGGTGGGAGTGCTGCGGGGCGGTAGGGCAGGGCGGGGGAGGAGCAGGGTGGGGGGGTAGTAAACTATGCCATACGGCCGAACAGAGGTAAGTAAACAAATAAATAAATAAAACGAATTTCGTTGCGCGCCCTGCATCGCATTTGGCAATGCAGCGTGCGCCATGAAATTCGTTTTTATTTATTTATTTGTTTACTTACCTCCGGCCGTATGCCGTAGTTTACTACCCCCCACCCTGCTCCTCCCCTGCCCCACCGCCCCGTAGCACTCCCACCACGAGCCGCTACTGGTTGTATTGCTAACAAAATTATAATTTGTGTGCCTATTTCTCAAAGCTCGTGCTCTATCCATAGGCAGTGCTCCCCAAAACAAAATAAGAGCACCTCTGGTAACTCTTGTGTAACAAAAAACACTTCCCACATAGGGTGATAATAAATGCAACAGTCTGTAAGCCACCCTGATAGTGTATCATGCTACCCGTCCAAAAATATGCTTCGGCATAGCACATAGAGGTATGGAGCACTGGGTAAGTGCTACAGTACAATGCAATGCACTGATAGCAGCACCCTAGTCCTTAATACTGGGAGCAGGCTGATGTTGGCTCTTAACCCCACCTGTGCCTGGTACCATTGCACCTGCTGCGCTTGTCCACCAAGCTTGGACAAGGATTTGGCTGCAATGAGCTCTTCATCTCTTTTAGCCCTGGGGCCACTGTATCTACTGCACTAATGATAGCTGTGCCCCTGTGCTCTATCCTGGGAGCAGTTTGCACTATGGCCCTCAGCCATCTGGGCCTTGGGAGTAAGCTGCACTGGGTTTCTCACACCATTATCCCTGGATTGACTCTACCTGCAGCACTAATGTTGGCTGCATTCCTGTACTGGAAGCATAATGTAGAGGTCTCCTCAAACGTCTGAGCCCCAGTGCCACTGCACTTGTTCAATCCCATCTCTGGGGTTTCCCTGCAGTTCTCTCAGAAGAACAGACTTTAAGAAAAGTGGCGATTGGCTATCCCATTTACATCAGTCACCATAGACGTCCCTATCAAAGGCTTGCATAGAAAATCCTGAGGTGGCTCCACTAGGAAGCTTGTCCTCGTAAATGATTATAGTTTCACAGATGTCCCGATTAAATAAGTAGTGTGTGAAATTCCTAAATTTGCTTTTGCATATTTACGCACAATTTCTGGAAAATGATGAGAAGTCACATGCAATTATGTGAAATGGAAATCCAGCATTTAGCAGTATATTTTAGTGTGAAATGCTTGCTTGCATCCATTTTGGATGCGACGATTTATTTTGTGTTAAATTAGCACAAAATCTAAAAGTGGCACAAACAGCAGCTGGTCGCAAGAAGGCCGGCCAAAGAGACATCCACACTTTAAACAGTGCACAGACAGCCCTCTGCACACCACTCTTCCCTGCTGCCAGTCAGCAGGCCCGCCCGTCCTGACACTCGGTTCAGGATGTGATGATAAAAATGAAATGGTAATAAATTTCCATTTTAGTTTTCATCTCTGTGGCTTTGTGGGCCTTTTAAGTGAGGCGATGCTCCACCGCTCCAACAGAGGAGCCGCCCCTGCTGTAATCACACACTATCTATGTGGGCACTTGAAACACACTCTCAATGTACATGATCACTGTAGGGACTTGAACAACACTTTAATCACAGTGTCTTTGTATGCTGTAATCACACACCATCTCAATGGGGACTTGAGCAACGTTAATCACACACTATCTCTGTAGGGACATGAAAAACTACTCTGAGATTCTACTCATATAGCAGAAACCTGGAGTCAATGTGGACCCACAGAGTCTTCAGATACAAAGGAGGGGGAGATCTGAAGAACTTGGATAGCAGAGCTTAGATTCATATAAAGCCTTAGGTATATGTCCTGGGTATAGGCCAATTCTACCTTGTTGTTTTAGATATTTGTGGAACAGTGCCCACATTTTTTCAAATGCCTGGATGTGCTATGTTTGTAAAAAAAGGTTTTTGCCGTACTTGTTTCTATTTACTGATCCATGTCGGATCAGTAAATAAAAACACCTGTCATTTTATAGGAGTATGCTTGTTGAATGCATACACACACCTACAAAGTGACGTGGTGGCCATGTCATTGCACTTTTTTTTTCTAGAGATGGAGAACATGTCTGGAATATAAGCAGAGATGATGGTTGTGATGGTTTATTAAATGATGCTGCATGTTTGAAGATAGTGCTGCAAGGAAAGCAAGTGGAGTTCTATCAAGATGGTGTGATTTGTTCAGGCTCTTGGTGATACATGCTGCAGTATGCAGGATGCCCTTGAAAAACAGTGTATTAACACATTTTCTCTGTGGGAAATTGAACAACACAGTAATCACACAGTATCTCTCTGCCCTATAATCACATACCATCTCAGTGGGTATTTGCATAACACTGTAACCACACACTATCTTTGTGGGGACCTAAGCAAGACTGTTATCACACACCAGCTTTGTGGGGACTTAAACATCATTACACACACACTATATCACTGTAGGGACTTGAAATACAGTGTAATCACACACTATCTCTGTGGGGACTTGAACAACACTGTGTGCACACACTATCTATGCAGTTTCTGAACAGCGCTGTAATCACACACTATCTCTGAGGGAACTTCAATATCCTTATAACTGAACACAATCTCTGTGGACACGTGAACATTGCTATCACACACTTTCTCTGTGCTGTGAGTACTAAGCCACTACTCTCAACACAAGCAACATTTATACAGACAATCTTACTAAGGAGGAGCCATGAGGTGATTTGTTCAGGCTCTTGGTGATAAATGGTGCAGCATGTAGCATGCCCTTGAAAAACAATGTAATAACACACTGTCTCCGTGGGAACTTGAACAACACAGTGATCACACAGTATCTCTCTGCCCTGTAATCACATACCATCTCAGTGGGGATTTAAATAACACTGTACTCGCACACTATCTTTGTGGGGACCTAAGCAACACTGTAATCACACACCAACTTTGTGGGGACCTAAGCAACATTACACACACACTATCTCTGTGGGGACTTGAAATACAGTGTAATCACACACCATCTCTGTGGGGACTTGAACAACACTGTATGCACACACTATCTATGCAGTTTCTGAACAACACCGTAATCACAAACTATGTCTGAGGGAACTTCAATATCCTTATAACTGATCACCATCTTTGTGGGCACATGAACATTGCTATCACACGCTATCTCTGTGCTGTGAGTACTAAGCCACTACTATCAACACAAACAACATTACATCAGCATTACATGCTCTTCTTAAGGAGAATATATGATGCGATGGCTGTGTCCATCAATAGCACTAGCCAATCTAAACATAATTCTGGTTTTCCTACATGACCACATTGTGTAATTCTGAGCAAATTACTCAATTTCCTTATGTGTTAATCACACTTATACCTAAAAATGTGTAGCACATTATACACTATATCTGTGGGGACTGGAACATCACTATATTCACACATCATTGTTGTGGGGGAATTAAACATCCCAGTAATCACACACTATCTCTGTGGGGACTTGAACATCGCTATAATCACACACCATCCTTGTGGGGACTTGAAAATCCCTGTAACACACCAGCTCTGTGGGGACTTGAACATCATTATCTTCACATGATACCTCTTGTGGGACTTTCATCATAGTTGTAAACAGCATATCTGAAGAGACTATGATACTACTATGATTATATTCCACCTTTGTGGGCATCATCACACACCATCTTTAGGCCGACAATAACATTACATGCCATTCCGAGGGAGATGTGGTCTAATAGCAATTTTTGACATAAAGGAAAGTAACTAATCACACGGAGTTCCACTTGATCACATTCCTTCATTACTTCATTTAATTTCTCCATGTGCTATGCCCTTATCTCCTAAGACTATGAGCAATGATCACAGGATTAGAGTTTTAACTTCCCTTTAGTAACCCTGATATATGATATTTACTGACATATTTGTAACATAATCCATGTATTGCGTACCTCTAGGAAACATGCAAACATTCAATTATGAATAGATTATGATTATTTTGTGTTCATTTCTGATTAACCAAACATTTAGCCAAGTGCCCATGACTGTATTCAACCACAAATGATAATTATTGAAAAAGTCCCCACAAGGATGGTAACACATGTTCAAGTCCCCACAAGGATAGTTCTGTGCGCGTAATTAAATAACATATTTGCAAATTTGAAGCAGGATCCTGTATTATGAATTTTTACTTATCATTTTTCTGTTATTGGTATATTTTTAAAACATTGGGAAAGGTTAGTCCCCACAAGGCAGGTGTCTGCACATAGTCCCCACAAGGGTGGTGGGTTGGGTGGGGTGGGGGTGGGAGGGGTGGGGGTGTGTGTGTGTGTGTGTGTGTGTGTGTGTGTCCTTGTTTCCCGAGATGAGGTGTCAGAACCAGTTGTTCTAGCACCAAGGTATCCCCTAGAGAGTACTCTGTTGATG
The DNA here is from genome assembly GCA_963921515.1 of Calotriton arnoldi. Classification (NCBI taxonomy): domain Eukaryota; kingdom Metazoa; phylum Chordata; class Amphibia; order Caudata; family Salamandridae; genus Calotriton; species Calotriton arnoldi. The sequence continues at coordinate 657,639 of CAWUFW010006096.1, read as the reverse complement.
TACTATATGGGGACAAGAAAAATAGGTTCCCCCTCGTAGTTCTGTGTATTACAATGACATAATAAAACATCACTCCCCCACAAAACTGGGTCGAATACCCAGACTGCACTCCTCTTTTTAGAAATCAAGCTGCATTGCTCTAAACAAATTAATTGTCCTACCCAAAGAGTAGGTGTAGATCAAAGATGCGTGTGCACCATAGTACGTATCTATTTATTCAGACACAAGAACACATAGTGACTCGTCACTTAACCGAGTTTACCCCTAAACAATGTTAAAACTGGCGAGAGACCAGGAGAGACCCCCTGTAGTCACACTCTGGGGGAGAAAGTTAAAAAGAACAACATCGTCGTGGTTAATGGTTTTCATATCATACTGTATTGGTACCACGCACACTAGTAGTATTCCCATATAAATGTTAAAGGCATAAGATTCACTGAGGGTATAATCGCAGCCGCAGTGACATATTCTGAGCGGTAAACGCAGCCAAAGTGACTTGTGCTATGCGATATCGCACTGAAACCGATTGCTATAGCCTGGTAATAACATGCGGTAGGTGGGAACGAAAAGGTTTCTGAAAATACACCCTTACAAAAAGAGTAGGGAAGAACCGGGTCTCAGGCCGGTAGAAGGGAAGTGTCCCCTTAGTGCCTAAGCGCCAGTAACTCGCCCAGTCACGGCAAGTGTACTAAAATGCCCCCCACTCCTTACTACATCAAGGTGGGTACTCCTCTTGACCGCTCGTCTGCTCTTGCCGTGTAGATTTGCGGGAGAGCGGTGAGAGCAGTCTTGATATACTCTCAATGGGTCCCAACTCGCCTGTTGTATTTCCGGTCACGTGGATGCCGTAGTGACGCGCACGTAGCCCACGGCCATGACGGTGGGCCCAGCGCGTCCTGTTGCCAGGGAGACCTGTACTGGTCACGTGTCCGTTGTGCACAGAAACCCCTAAAGTCCATGTAGAAGACGTGAATATGTGCACGTTTCGTTGACGGGGATACTGATCCATGCCCGAGGCAGCGCAGTTGAGTCTTCCTTTCTGCTCACTTGGGGAAACCTTGTTGGTCCGCATCCGTAGTCTAACGTTGAAGACGAGGATTTGCGCGCCTCTCGTCAGGGGAACGCTAAACCCTGCCCTAGACAGTGCAATGGACCCTTGCTACCCACTCACTTAGGGAAACCTTATTAGTCCGCCTACAAAACTCTCTGCACGCAGAGCTGTCTGCCTGCCGTCCATAACGAGGATAATCTCAGCCCATAGTTGGCCTAGATGTGTGTTCAGAGCGTCCAGGGGACGAAATGCTCACATCTTGCTAAAAGGTCGCAAAACACACGTGATACTGCTGAAGTAACCCTGCATGGGTAGCTAGCCCATCGTGTGCACTTGTATTAAAGATTACCTTGTAGGCCGTAGTCAGATGGCCTCTTACATTGTAGAAGATGCCCATCTGAAAGAGACACGTTAGTGACAGATGCCTTACCTTAGAATATCCCCAGGCGTCAGGCTGGATCCGGAAAGTTTTTGCGTAGCAGTACCCTTGCGCGTCGGTAGGCGGCGTCGTGCGGCTCCGCGTCCGTCGTCGGCGTCGTGATCGCCGTGATGACGTCGCGGGCAGTACTTAGACGCCGCCCCTGCGCGCTGACGTCAGTTCTTCTTTTTCCGCGCCAGTAAGCGCAGATCCGGGAAGAGCAGTGCCCTAGTCAATTTTTGACTAAATTTTTTGTGAATTTTTTTCACTGTTTCTTTTCGAGTCTTACATCGACTCCTAGGTGTCGTAGGGATGCCCGGCTTCAAGCCATGCGACGCCTGTGGTCGAATGATGTCGATCGCAGACCCGCATCTAGAGTGTCTCTACTGTCTCGGCCGAGACCACGACACGAAGTCGTGTCCTGACTGCCGGAAACTTCACCCGAAGGCTTTGCGAGAGCGGTCTCGAAAGCTACTCGAGGTCCGGCAGTCGGCGCCGCACCAAGCCCCGGTCCCGGGAGAGGTCGAGGGGCCGGTCGCGGAGCCCCCGCCGGTCGTCTGAGTCAAAGCCTTCGCGCTCCTCGGGTAAGTCGAAGCACAAAAAGTCTAAGAAGCATCATCGCTCTAAGACTTCGCCTCGCCGGTCTCGCGACTCGGCTGAGGCCCCTATCGGCACCGTCCCCGCCCCCGTACGTGCCTGTGGAGCCGCCCCCGCATTACCCGTCCTTTCCGGGTTCGGGGGCGACTCCGGCCGAAATACAGGAATTCCTGTCGGCCATGGCCCGCCTCTTCGGGCCTCAAGGTCCCTCCGGTGCGCCTTCGGGCCCCGCGGGCCCTGATGGGGTTGCTCCGGCGTCGCCGCCGACTCCGGTCCCGGCGTCGCCTGTCCCGCCAGCCTTCATCCCGGCCTCGGCTCCGGCCTCGATCCCGGCTCCGGTGGTACCGCAACCCCCATCGACGCCGGTTGACCTAACCACGCCTCCGCCGACGCCGATGTCCCCGGTGCCGTTCCTGACTCCGTCCGGGGCTCCGGACGGCGTCGTTCCCCGGTTGTCTCCGGCTCCGGACATGGAGCCGGACCGACGTCGCTCGACGCCGGCTCCGGTGCCGATGAGACCTTGGGTCCCAAATGTCCCTCCTCCTCCATATTTTGAACAAGAGGAGGACCAGGAGAGCTGGGAGGGGTCGGAAGACCCTCTCACACAACAGTGTGAGTATGATCAGGACTGGGCTGAGTAACTTGGGGATGCCAGTGGTCTAGACACTTCCCCTGACACTGGCATGCTGTCTCCTCCCGTGGCTACGGAGGAGGGAGCAAATTTCGCAACAGTGTTGCGTAGAGCAGCTGGAGCCTTGCACCTCCAATTGCCTACTGTGGCTGTCAGGACTAATCTCCTGACGGAAGTGCTTCAGCCGGCAGCTTCCTCCACGGAGACTGTGCTGCCGTTTAATGATGCACTGACTGACGTTCTTTGGGCGCCTGGTCCAAGCCCACCACAGGGGCTCCTGTGGATAGGAACGTGGCCCGACGCCATCGCCCTGCTCCGGGCGACCCCTTGTTTCTCTCCCAACATCCCACCCCGAGAGCTTGGTTGTCCAAGCCTCTGCCTCCCAAACCGCCTTCCCTACCGCCCCTCCGGATAGGGAATCCAAACGCCTGGACCAATTTGGGAAGAAGGCTTTTCTTCCTCCAGTGCTGGCTTGCGGTCTGTCAACACCGCTTGCCTTTTGGGCCGATATACCCACTCCCTGTGGGATTCGGTGGCGGCTGTTTTGCCACAGTGTTCTAAGGAGGTCCAGACACTGCTTACCCGCGCCATTGCGGAAGGAAGAGATGCGGCTAAATACACCATACGTTGTGGCCTTGATACCGCCGACTCGCTGGGCAGATCGCTTGCAACGACGGTGGCGTTACGTCGCCACGCCTGGCTGAGAACAACTGGTTTCTCGGGTGATGTCCAGAATACACTCATGGACATGCCCTTTGATGGAGTCGGTCTTTTTGGTTCCAAAGCAGACCATGCGCTGGAGCGTTTTAAGGACTCGCGGGCTACTGCCAAGTCCCTGGGCCTTTCTGTTGTACGCCCTCCGCTAACCTCTGCTTTTCGCCACTTTCGTGGCCACGGAAGGGGCGCCCAGTCACGTCAACTGCCCAGCCACCGGCCCGCGCAGCAAGCGTCTTCGCGTGGTCGAGGACGTGGATACCGCCGTGGCGGTTCGGGCAACCAGCGTGCGGGTCAGGCCACCACCTCCAACCCGTCCGCGGCCTCCAAGCCCTCCTAGTCCATCCTTTCGGGTGCACAGCACGCCAGTAGGGGGCAGGGTCCGCCATCACCTTCACCACTGGCGTCCCATCACCTCGGACAGGTGGGTCTTGGACATTGTCCGAAGGGGCTACTCCCTCCCCTTCGAGACCACCCCCCCCAGCCATGCCACCTCAATTCCACCGCATGTCAGGGGATCACTTGGTGCTTCTGCAGAAGGAAGTCATGGCCCTCTTGGCCAAGAGGGCCATCGAGCATGTTCCTACCCCAGAAGTAGGACGTGGTTGCTACTCCCACTACTTTCTGGTGCCCAAAAAGGACAAGGAGGACATGCGTCCTATCTTGGACCTCCGGAACGTCAATCGCTTCCTCCGGAAGGAGAAGTTCAAGATGCTCACCCTAGCTCAGGTCTTGACTGCCCTCGACCCTGGAGACTGGTTGGTAGCATTGAACTTGCAGGACGCTTATTTCCACATCCCCGTCCTGCCGGCCCACCGGCGTTACCTACGGTTCACGGTAGGCCTCGAGCATTTTCAGTTCACCGTGCTCCCCTTTGGCCTTGCAAGTGCCCCTCTGGTGTTCACGAAAGTGATGGCGGTGGTCGCAGCTTATCTGCGCCGGGCAGGGGTTCCAGTCTTCCCCTACCTCGACGACTGGCTGCTGAAGGCGGGCTCGTCCCAGGCAGTCGTCTCCCACCTCCAGACTACGGCCGAACTCCTGCACTCGCTGGGGTTCTCCATCAATGTGCCGAAGTCGCATCTGATTCCTTCTCCACAGCTCCTTTTCATCGGAGCAGTTCTGGACACGACGCAGTTTCGGGCCTATCCTCCCGAACGGCGAGTCCGGGATATTCAGGCTATGATTCCAATCTTTCAGCCTTTTTCCTGGGTTTCGGTACGGATGACCCTGAGGCTGCTGGGCCTCATGGCCTCCTGCATCCTGCTGGTCGATCATGCCAGATGGCATATGCGGGCTCTGCAGTGGGACCTGAAGTTCCAGTGGGCGCAGCACTAGGGCAACCTGTCCGATCACGTCCAGATCTCGGAGGGGGCTGCAAAACAGTTGCAGCGGTGGCTCTCGAACCGGCAATGGGTCATGGGCAGATCCCTCTCCCTTCCCCAGCCAGAGCACACAGTTGTGACGGACGCGTCCCTTCTGGGATGGGGCGGTCACATGGGAGAGGCGGAGATCAGAGGCCTCTGGTCTCCGGCGGAGTCCCGGCTCCATATCAGCCTTCTGGAGCTCCGGGCGATCCGACTTGCACTCAAGGCATTCCTTCCCTCTGTCAAAGGGAAGGTAGTGCAGGTGTTCACAGACAACACCACCGCCATGTGGTACTGCAACAAATAAGGCGGGGTGGGGTCGTGGACCCTTTGTCAGGAGGCTCTGCGTCTCTGGACATGGCTGGAACATCAGGGCATGTTCCTGATGGTTCAACACCTGGCAGGTTCCCTGAACGCCAGGGCGGACGAACTCAGCCGCAGGTGCATGATGGATCACGAATGGCGTCTTCACTCTGAAGTGGCGCAAGGTCTCTTTCTGCAGTGGGGAGAGCCTTGGTTAGATCTATTCGCCACCGAAGAGAACGCGCAATGTCATCAGTTCTGCGCGTTGGAATTTCCAAGGCGGCACTCGCCGGCGACGCTTTTCGTCGCGAGTGGAGTTGCGGTCTGTTGTACGCCTTTCCGCCTATACCACTTCTACCCAGAGTGTTGAAGAAGATTCGGCGCGACCGGGCCCAAGTCATCCTTGTGGCTCCGGACTGGGCTCGAAGAGTTTGGTATCCCGAGCTACTCAGTATGAGCGTCGATCCCCCGATCCGTCTGCCTCTTCGGAGGATCTTTTGTCGCAGCAGCAGGGGACGGTCCTCCACCCGAACCTGTCCAGCCTCCAACTGCTTGCGTGGAGATTGAGCGGCGGCAGTTGATTCCTTTCGACTTGCCTCCCGAAGTTTGTGATGTGATTCTGGCAGCCAGGCGTCCCTCCACTAAGGTGGTATACGCCTGCAGGTGAAACAAGTTTGTGGCATGGTGTACAGCAAAGGCTGTGAATCCCCTCTTTCTGAGGTTCTTCTGTTCCTTCTTTCACTGGCCCAACAGGGTTCTGCCCTGGGTACCATCAAGGGCTATCTTTGTGCCATTTCGGCCTTCCTCAGGCTTCCTGATCAGCCCTCCCTTTTCAAGTCCCCTGTTGTTAACAGGTTTCTAAAAGGCATTACACACCTCTTCCCTCCTGTTCCGTTTGTGATGCCTCAGTGGGACTTGAACTTGGTTCTTACCTTTCTCATGTGCGCTCCCTTTGAGCCTCTACATAACTGTCCTCTTCGTCTTCTAACTCTGAAGACAGCCTTTCTGGTGGCCATCACCTCCGCTCGGCGGGTGAGTGAGCTCCAGGCTCTATCATGCAAACCTCCCTTTCTGTCTGTCCATCCAGACAAGGTTGTTCTTAGGTCGCGTCCGTCCTTCTTGCCAAAGGTGGTTACTGCCTTCCACATTGGGCAGACCATCACTTTGCCCACCTTCTTTCCGCCTCCGCATCCTTCCAGAGAGTAAGAGAGGCTCCACCGTCTGGACCCAAAACGTGCGCTTTCCTTTTATATCAACCGCACACAACCCTTCCGGGTGGATGACCAGCTCTTTGTTGGCTACGTGGGCGCCAAAAAAGGTCGGGCGGTGCACAAGAGAACCATCTCCCGCTGGGTAACCTTGTGTATCAAAGCCTGCTATTCTTTGGCTAAGAAGGAGCCTCCTGTTGGGCTGCGTGCCCATTCCACCAGGGCAACGGCTGCTACCACGGCTTTGGGCCGCGGTGTTCCGCTGCAGGATATCTGTCAGGCAGCTACGTGGGCCTCGCTGCACACGTTTACAAAGCATTACTGCCTTGACAGTCGGGTCCGGAGGGACGGCTTCTTTGGCCGTTCTGTCCTCCGGGACTTCCTTGTCTGATCTTTGTTCGCAGACCCACCACCGGGGTTGGTATTGCTGGGGTATCTATTCTAAGGTAAGGAATCTGTCACTAACGTGTCTCTTTCAGATGCATAAGTTACTAACTTGTGTAACGATATATCTGTAAGAGACAGTAGTTAGTGACAGATTCCTTACCGCCCCACCCATCCTCCCCGTTCTGCGAACTGATTTCTAGGGTTAAGGACATCCCTTTCAGGGCCCTAGTATTTTTCAGACACCTATGTCCGCTTCTTGCATGGCTCTGCGTTCCTGGCGCGGAAAGTCGTGTACAGAACTGACGTCAGCGCGCAGGGGCGGCGTCTAAGTACTGCCCGCGACGTCATCCCGGCGATCACGACGCTGACGACAAACGCGGAGCCGCACGACGCCGCCTACCGACGCGCAAGGGTACTGCTACGCAAAAACTTTCCGGATCCAGCCTGACGCCTGGGGATATTCTAAGGTAAGGAATCTGTCACTAACTACTGTCTCTTACAGATATATCGTTACACAAGTTAGTAACTTGTGCGTCAAGAGCACAAGTGAGTGGTGCCAATGGCGTGGAGGAGGGACTAATGTTGTGAAGAGAGATCTCCAGTGTCTGAGGGGAGTAGACATCTACCTATTCAGAGTATGCCATGGAATGTCATTGTTGAAACCCATCAGATGACTTTTTTTTAAACTATATACCCATTTCTGCTCTCTCAGGAGGAGGGCTCTAGTTCTCTCTCCCGCAGCTGTGTTCAACCTGGGTTTTTCAATTACTGTCCATGTCAAATCGTCGATGGTGTGGTGTTTCTCTAAATAGTGGGCTGTGAGTTTCCTGTTGGATTTCAAGCACCTAATCGTACTGCGGTGCTCCATAATGCGTGCCTTCCCCTTCCTACTGGTCATGCCTACATATTGTTTGTGGCAGGGACAATTAATGAGGTAGATCACGTAATGGGAGTTGCAGTTAGTCTGTGATCTCTGTTCCCATGGATAGGTAAGTCCCACAGCGTTTTTAAATATAAATTCTTTTCACTTTAAAACGTGGACACAGTGCAATTTCTGAGTTCTGCAATGTTATCCTATGGAAAGAAGAACAAGTTCTGCAAACCTGTACAGTACATTAACTTACAGGACCAATCTCCAGGAGTTAGGGTGAGTGGTGGGCAGTGTCCAAGGCAGCGCCAACAGTACACCACCAGGAGCATGAAGGCGGCTGGGTGCAAATCGAGGTCTGGAGCCCAATGCGTTTCAATGGGGATCGGTCACTGAAAAAAGAGGCTGCAGGCTCTGACTAGGAAGCCAGACGGGCTGAACCATCAAGTGGTCTCAGGCCATGCGATGTTCAGGGATGGGGGTGGGGGGCACCTTTAGTCCTCTTCTCGAAGGCCCAGGAGCGTCAGTAGAGGGGTGTCCTGTAGTGTCTAGTTTTTCCTTAACTGAGCAGTCTTGGTTGAGGGGGGGCTTGCGTGCAGAGGCGGCAGGCGATGTCAAGGACTCCAGGAGGGGTAAAACCACCATTGACTCGAGCTCTGGGGGGCTGGGGAACCTTGTTGGCACCAGTGGCCCACTTCAAATCGTCCCGGAGGTGACTGGTGCAGTGGTGGTTTCAGGTGTCCGATTTTGGCAGCTCCGGAAGCTTCAGAGTCTTCTCTTTTGGAGATTCGTTGGAACAGGTTCTGCTGTTCACGGGAGGTTTTGGGTCTTTTTTGAAGGCATGCAGTTCTCCCAAGTTTCCGGAGTCCCAGCTACAGGACGAGCTTACTTTGACACGGTTTTAGATGAGTGATGCAGACAGGCCGGCAGGGTTGGTACCAGGTCAGCTGCTTCTTCTCTCCTCTGCTTTTGTGGCTCTTCGGTGTCCTCTCTCTTCTAAGGTTGTCAGGATCTGCTTCTCTGGTGCCGGGGACTCCCCTAAATAGTGAATGTAGGGGCGTTAGGGGAGTGTAGGGTAGTAGCCAGTGGGCTACTGACCCTTGGGGTCACTATGCCCAATATATGACCACTTCCTGTGGGAACTGGTCATAACACTGTCCCAGTATTCATAAGTATGGCTACTTCTGAAAAATCGTGTCCACCTCACAGTAGCCCACCATAGTGGGGATACTAGCCCGCAGGTGGCACACCTACCGTACTAGCTTATTTTCCCACCTATCCAGGTGCCAAGGGGGGCTTTGGACAGGGGCGGTGTCTTCCTCTCCTGTGAGGGGAGCCAGATTCGCATTCCAAAGGCGGCAGCTTCTTTAAACCTCGTTGGCCCAAGGAGGCTAATCTGCAAGCCCTCCTGTGGGAGGGGGTGTTGCACCCCCTTCCTTGCCAGGCTTTTGTTCTGGGTCTCATGAGAGCAAAGGCTCTCACCCTAGGAGGTCAGAACAGCGTCTCTGGTGGTAGGCTAGCAGAAACCAGTCAGCAAGAACACCAGAGGCTGGTAGGTTTTCGGGGGGCAACTCTAAAGTGCCTTCTGGGTGCATGTATTAGTAAATCCAACTCTGGCATCAGTGTGGGTTTACCAATACGAGATATTTGCTACCAAACATCCCTATTTTCAGTGAAACCATCATGTACATGTGGAACTCGTTTTCACTAGTGTCCAGCACATGTTCTACAATGGCTTCACTGGTACTGGCAGTAATGGCCCTGACTAGCACAGGGGCATACCTGCTCATGCAGGTATGCCCTCCCATGCAGTACTAAGCACCCTGCCTTAGGGCTGTCAGGTCTGCTGTAGAGGTGACATACAAGTATCACATGCAGTGGTAGGAGACATATGCAAAAGAAACAATTGATGGACGGAATGCTGGACAATGCAAACATTCACCCCCAGTCACAAGGATCTAGGTTTAATCCATCATTCTTTTGCTCACCACACCACCCCAGTTTGGACCCAGCCAAATGCAAATCATTCTTGACCCTGTTCCTTATGGGAACAGTCCCGCTCGAACTGCCAAGCCAGGTCCTCCCTGGACTAGAAACGAGCATCCTGGGACCGGTTTCAGGGCATCACCCTTCATCAGCCAGGCTAGCTTGAATCCAGTGGTGCAGTGAGCACGGGACCCACGTCTGGGCATACCCTTCCCACTTAGGGCGACAAATGCAAAAGAAACCATGGATTTAGGCCCAGATCTCTGTACTGGGGTGAATGTATGACATTGTTCTGCATTCTGTCCATCATTTGTTCTTTTTGCATTTGTCACCCCCGAGTGGGACGGGTATGCCCAGACGTGGGTCCCGTGCTCTCCATGCCACTGGAGTCGAGCTATTCTGGCTGATGAGGGGTGAAACCCCGAAACCGGTCCTGGGATGCTTGTTTCCAGTCCAGGGAGGACCTGGCCTGGCAGTTCGGGCTGGACTGTTCCTATTGGGCGCAGGGTCAAGACTGATTTGCATATGGTTGGGTTCAAACTGGAATGGCATGTTGAGCAAAAAAACGATGGATTTAAGCCCAGATCTCTGTACTGGGGTGAATGTATGACATTGTTCTGCATTCTGTCCATTTTTTTTTTTTTTTGCAGTGGTAGGAGACATGGCACACAGGGATGCGTCATGTTGTGTTTTCACTTTTGTCTGCACCAAGACACACAGCCTGCAATGGCAGCCTTGCATGTGCTTGGTGAGGCGTCCCTTAGCATGGCACAATTCGTGCTGCTGCCCTTAGGGATCCTCTTTAGGACCTCAGGCCGTAGGTACCAGATGTACCATTTACTAGGGACTGACAGAGGGTGCTAAAGGATTTGCCAATTGGGTAAACAATTGTACATTTTTAGGGAAAGAACACTCGTACTGGGAACCTGGTTAGCAGGAACCCAGTACACTTCAGTCAAAGTTCCATCAAAAAACAGGCAAAAAGTGTGTGGAAGGAACTGCAACAAAATCGCAGTTTCCTACAGTTTAGTAGCTTCTTGCATCCTTCTGATTATACATGCATACTGGACCATGAGGGCTCTGCAGTGCTGCCTCCACAGACAGTGGTTGCAACATCAGAGAGACTTGATGGAATCCATTGCAGTCTCCAAGGGTGCTGCAGTGGATTTGAGTCGGTTGGGAAACAGAGGACACCTCACTTCGGGGTGAGCCCCTTCTCTCCCTCTACAACAATAACCACAGTTCTGTTGGCCACCTTCAACTTCAGGTGGGGTTGCATCTAGAGGACCTGGAGATAAGAGGGCTTTACTGTACAATCTCTGCTCTTCTGGGGACCAATCTGCTGGAATCTAGGGTTACATGGTTGGCACTCGCAGCTTTTCTCCCTTCCATTCGAGGTTAGTTGATCTAAATTTTAATAACCAGCACTACCACAATGTGGTACCTAAACAAAAGGGAAAGGGGGTCTCCGCTCTGTCAAAGCCTTGGGTCTCTGGACCTGGGTGCATCACCATGGCCTTTGGCTGGTAGCCAATCACTTGACTGGCTCCTTGAATATTAGAAGTCATCTTGCTGACCACAAGGGGCGTCTATACTCTTTGCGACATATCTCAGGAGGATCTGTACGCTACTCTGAGCAGTGCTCATTGCCTGAAATTCTGCACCCTCCAGTGTCCATTGCAGGGAGCTTTGTGTTGAAGTGCTTCAGCTGGCATGGAGATTTCCACTTCACTACGAGTTTCCTTCCATATCCTTGATTTCTGAGGAAGATGTGTCATGACTTGGCCTAAGTAATTCTTATTGCTCTGGATCGGTAAGAAAGATGTGGTACAAAGGCCTGTGGCACCTCACTATAACAAACCGTCTTCATTTGTTGTTCAAGGAGGACCTGTTGTCTCAATTGTTAAGACAGATTCTACACCCCAATCTTGAGCCTACATTTTCATATGTGTGGGTTGAGTGGCGCAATCTGAGCACCTCATCTCCCAACGGAAGTGATGGACATGATTTATTAAGCATGTTGCCATTCTACATGGCTGGGTCTAAACTGTGGTGGCATGGTCAGCAGAAGAATGATGGATTTAACCCAGATCTATTGACTGGGGGTGAATGTTTGATTTGCTCTGCATTCCGTTCATCATCTGGTTGTCTTTTGCTTTCTGCCCTTAGTGAGTCGGGTATGCCCAGACGTGGGTCCCGGGCTCACTGTGCCACTGGATTCAAGCTAGCCTGGCTGATGAGGGGTAATGACCTGAAACCGCTCCCAGGATGCTTGTTTCCGGTCCAGGGAGGACCTGGCTTGGCAGTTTGGGATGGACTGTTCCCATGAGGCAAAGCGTCAAGACTGATCTGCACATGGCTGGGTCTAAACTGGGGTGGCATGGTGAGCAAAAGAATGGATTTAACCCAGATCTATTGACTGGGGCTGTATGTTTGATTTGCTCTGCATTCCGTCCATCATCTGTTTGTCTTTTGCCCTTCTACCAAATGCATCTACTCTGAGAGGTGGAACAAATTCGATTCCTGCACCGCTGATTTAGGAATCGAACCTCTTAAAGCCTACCTCTCTAATGTACTACAATTTGTGCTGTCCTAAAGGCTGTGCTATAGCTATGGTGAAGGGTTATCTTTTAGCCCTATCAGTGTGTTTTTTTATTTTATTTTAAATGTACCAGACCAACCCTCTCTGTTTAAATCTTCAGTTGTTTCAAGATATCTGAAATACTTGACAAACATGTATGCACTGTTACCATTCATTATGCCACGATTGGGTCTTAACTTAGTCCTGGCTTTTCTCATGGGGACTTCATTTGAGCCCCTGCACAATTGTCAATTCAGACTGCTAACGTTTAAGACTTTTTTCTGTAGCCATTGCTTCGCATCAGCGTGTTAGCTTAAAACTCTCTGCCCCACTCCCACTGATTTGCTTCTTCCCAAGCAAGCTGGTGCTGCCAACTCAGGCTGCCTTCCTGCCTAAGGTGGTATCCACATTCCATCTGGGGCAATCCATCACACTACCAACCTTTTATCCACCATCATCTTTCTAAGGAACAATGGCTACAATGATTAGGACCTAGAAGAGTGGTACACTATTACATCAACTACACTAAGGAATTGAAAACAGATGACCAAGTTGGTTACACTGGTTGTGTAAAAAAACTGAAAGTAAAGCCATCCAAAAATGCATGATTTGGAGATGGATTATCCTGTATGCTAAGATCTGTTATTCCTTTTCCATAGCATCTGTAACTAAAGGAGTACCCAGAGCAGATATAAGCAAGGTGGCTACATGGTCTTCTAGCCACACCTTCACCAAGCATTACTGTTTTAATTCTGAAGTAAGAAGAGAGGATCGTGTTGCCCGCTCTGTACTTCAGTGTTTCTCCAGTCCTTCAAATTATTGCTTTGGAATCTGTTGAAGATCTGGAACCTGCAAGCAGAAGTATCCCTCAGAAGGAAAAAGTTACTTGCCTTAAGTAATGATCTTTCTGTTGGCTATTCTGTATCTATATATTCCTCACTGCCCTCCTTCTTTCTCCTCTTGTGGGGATAACCCTTTAGCTTGTTCCCTTATTCACACACTGGGAACGTTTTCTTGCACACTGCAGTGATATACAAGTTCCAGTCTTGAATATGCCTTGAAAGGTGCAACAAACTCAGAGCACAACTGCCGCTGGGGTGCCAGTCTTGAGGCGGTTGCGACTCCGATGACATTATCACAATTCCGTATCTCTCACGGCCAGCTTCCTGCACCAGAGAGCTAATGCAAAAGTTTTTCCTGATCCAGTCGTTACCCGTGTTAGTCCACGTTGAGGAATCTGCAGGTAGTTAGAGTATCTACCAGAAAGATATTTAGCAAAGGTAAGTAACTTTTCTGTCTAGTTTTGTGGTACCTGCAATGCAGCTAGAACTATTTGTTGCCATTGGAGTGAGAAATGTTTCAAGGAAGCTTTCATTTAAGTAAAATCACCACGAACCACATGAGCTAAAAGGCAAAACAATGTTTATTTAAAATAGCTCACATGGGGAAAAAGTGTTTATTACAAAAAGAATGCCTCTTCCTGTACTTCCTTCATTTAGTACAGCGTTAAGGTTCCTCCAGTATTGGATCTTTGATAGATTCACATGCGTGAATCATTCCCTGTCGTCGAAGTGAGTCCCACTGTACAATTAGAAAGCAGTATATAATGATACTTGGCTAATAATGGTTAGAAATCATTCACTTTAATAACTTGCCCACATCTTCACAGAGGCTTCCTCCCTCAGATTTTCTACTGCTTTTTTGCCCTTTCGTTCAGCCCTGGAGATTGACCCTGTTACATGGATCAGTTCCCTTCTGGCCATTTATGTAGGTTTGGACACTACTTTTTCTTATGCCTTGGCTCGCGGTGACGTCCTCCCATCACTTTTCATCGTGCAGAAGGCTTCATCTAACGCATCCCTTCTTGAGCTTCCTGCAGTGCTGAGACGGTGAGGGGGGTGGAAGGGTATTCACATGCAGCACCAGTACAGCCAGCAGGAGCAGTGTTTCAGAGTGCTGCTGCCCTGCGGTCAAATTGAGCTGTTTGAAAACCTACCTTGAGCGAGCACATTGTCTGCTGGTATTTTCTTTCTTTTAAGTGGTCCTACGACCGATTTATTCAAAAGTCAATTTCTTGTTTGGAGCAATCCGAATAGGGTGCATCTCCACCCTGCTCTTCAAAGTAGGAAATGGATGAACTGTTAGCAGAGAAACTGCTTTCGTTTTGGAAAATGTGTATTTTGGGTGAAAACGCCCATTACTTTGCATGTACTAGGCCCACACGCAAAATGTTTTCATTATTATACACTCTAGCCAGGTTACAAACAGGCAGAAGTATTGGCGAGCCCCATGGAACAGCTGAAACTACTTATACTAAGAACGTAACAGAGACGTACAGTTCTGCAGCCAGGGCACTACCTTTATACCCCTAGTAGCAGTCATTACCTAATTTTAGGGAGTGAATACTTATTAGAACAAATGCCCTTTAGGCAAGTTGTTCCTGGTGTCCTACCCCTTTTTGCGAGGAGTAGTTTTGTTCTACACCCTCAGTAGATCACTAGGACCTGGCTTCAAACCCCATGAGACTTAAATCCCGGGGGTGGTGTAAAGCGATGCCTCTTGGTGCCAGTGCACCTTGGTGGAAATTTCAGTTCACCAGTCACAAGTGGGTTCAACTGGGTTCAGTTGCTGGCATATAGGTTTTGTTCCAGCGCACACAATGAACAAATGCAAATAAATTAGTTGCTTCTAGTTAGCGACTGGAACTAGTTAATGACACCCGAGGTGTCTGTTGCTTCAGTAGGTGTTTTCTTGTAGCGTTTCTACTTAAATGTAGGAGTCGCACCCTCCAGTGTCCAAAAACAAATGTACGGCAAATGCATGCAATGGAAACGGTTTGCAACGATTCAATAAGCTCTACTCTGGTTCTACGGCCCACCAGGCATGCACACAGGCACAGTGCTCTCACTGCATCAACGCAGGCACAATGTTCACCCATGAATTCACACAGGCACCATGCCCACGCTACACCCCATCTAATTCCACTCAACACCACGTAATTCTACTCCACCTAATTACACGCTACTCAATACCACATAAATAACACCCCACATAATTTCACTCAATGCCACCCTGTTCCATGCCACACTATTTAACTCCACACATCCATTCCATGCCACATAATTCCACACCAAACCACATAATTCCATAACACAATTCCATAACACAATTCCACTACACACCACATGTATCCAAACCACAATATAAAATTCAACATCATACCACAAAATTCAATAGCACACTACATAATTAAGCTCCACTACTTAACACTCCACAAAATACCATTCCGCATAATTACACTCCATGATAGGTAATCCCACTCTTCATAATTCCAATACACTCAAACACATAATTACTGTCCACATAATACCACTGCACACCATGTCACATAATTTCACTCCACAGTTTCACACCACACAATGCCACACCACACAATGCCACACCACACAATGCCACACCACACAATTCCAATCCAACCCACAAAATTCCAATATACATCACATACATCCACTTCACTCCATAACACATAGATAAGAGACATTTACAACTCCAATAGCTCTAACTCTTTATATTTTTTTCAACACCCAACACGCAAATCTGGAGCTTAGCTCCTACCTACTTGTTTTTTTCCCCCCCATCACCAGTAAGGCAAAGCTATCCACACAGTTATACGCCACACAATTCAACTCCGCACATTTCCAATCAACACCACATAATTTGACACCAAACCACATAATACAACTCAACAACACAATTACACAACAGACACACCACACACCACACCAATCCACACCACACACTTCGACATGCCACACACTTCGACATGCCACAAAATTCAACAGCATACCACATAATTAAACTCCACTACATACCACTCTGCAGCACAAAATAGCATTCCACATAATTACACACCCAAACGTACATTGCCACTCCACATATTCCCAATGCACTCAATACCACATAATTACTATCCACATAATGCCACATCACACCATGCCACATAATTCCACTAAACAAATCCACTCCATACCACACAATTTTATGCCACAATTCCACAACTAATCCAATACAACCCACATAACTCCACTACCTACCACATACATACACTCCATAACATACAAGTAAAAGCATTGCCATTTACAATGACAATAGCTCTAACTCACACATGCGAGACATATTGCATTTCCAACGCTTGTTTTGATTAATATTTCTGATATATATAATTTTCATCAGAAGGAACCTCCAACCAAGAACTGTCTACTCAGGGTGCCAGACTCTACAAAGAAAGGACTTTTCAGACCTTGTGGAACATGTAGGAAGAAGAGGCTACACTTGAGGAGAACATTTACTGTCTCCATCCTGCACATACGGTAAAGGACTGCAAATATGTCATACCTTTTCATATAAGACCTTGAAGGATAGAGAATTAAGGCTTCTCATTTGGTTTAAAAAAATAAAATCTAAAGAGGTTCCTCTTTCTGAAGAGGATAGTGAGGATTCTTCAACAACAGAAAATTCCCGCAAAAGGCACGGATCACATGAAGAGCTACTGTCAGGCCCACCACAAAATGCACTGAAAAAGGCCCATCATGTTTCATCAGTACAGCTTAAAGCATCAGGAGAACGCTCTCATAAATATAAAAAAGAGAAAGTCTGCTCAGAAAATATTCAATTTGAGCCTACTACTCCTTCTCCTAGTGTGTGACATTACATTTGAAGAAGCAATCCTCTGTGCCGTCGACAGAATAATCTATACAAATGACTAGCAAGACACGTTCAAAATTGTCGTCGACAACCTCTTCGTCACCATCAATGCCGACTATAAATAACCCTGGGCAAAGCACTACGCTCGCGTAGCACAGTGCAAACACGCGTAGCGTAGTGGTCATTTTGCTTGCTCGTGGTCCTCAACGTCAAGTTGGCGACCGCGAGCAAGCAAAATGACATCCCGGCAAGACTTTTTCCTCGTTCGCGATCAGCAACATCAAGTTGCTGATCGCGAGCGTGGAAAATAAACCTCCTGGCGAGATTCTCAACGCGGGGAGGTCAGGTTTCTCATTGCGAGTAGTCGCGTATGCTCGCGACCGCTCGCTATGAGAAACTACCAGTCCGCGTTGTGAAAGCTGCCGCTCGAGTAAAAATCTACTCGAGCAGCAGTAAAAGACAGCTCGCACTGTGCAAGATGCCGTTTTCAATGATTGCACAGTGCCGGATGCTTGTCAGCACTGTGCAATCATTGCGAACAGTGCACTACGCAGTTCGCGTACTGCTACGCGTAGCTCGCGTAGTGCAAACTGCACTTTGCGTAGCTTCGCGTAGCGCTACTTCGCGAACTACGCCCAGGCTTAACTACAAATACTAGGTTGAAGTTGACATATACGTCACAGTCGATGACTGCATCGTCGACGCCAATACAGTCTACGAAAAAAACACTGCTTAAGATTGCAGTTGTGGCGCTGACATAGTCGATGATTCTGTCGACAAAGGAAAAAACAGACGTCCTAAAGCCTCAACACGCCTCCCCAAGTAAAGGGTCTCCTTTCACACAATTGCACTTACTGGATGAAGAAAAGTCAGAGGACGAAGGACCTTTCAGGGCGGCAAAGAGCCCTTCCGAATTACATGTTAAATATCAGGAGGAGGCTGATGAAAAATACTAGGAGGAGGAATATTATTCCTCAGGACCACAACAATATATTGAACAGCCCTCTTTTTATGTAGATCAATACTAACTCTGGTCATCAGGAACTTCAAGAGGGTATGATTCAAATGCCAATCACTCTAGTAAATGCTCTTCAGTGTATGTTGCAAACTTTTTATAAGTGGTTTCCTGAACCTGCAAAGGCTGCATCTCCATCACAGCTCTCAAGACCACCACAATCACCTCTGATACAAAACCCCCCTACGTGCACTACTCATACTTTGACTTCACCTAGAACTCCAAAACACTGACTTGAAACATTGCACTGCCACCTGCAGGTGATGTAATGTACTCGAAGGAGAAATCCCTGACAATCAATCCATACCCAATGAATGGGATGGCTATTTAATCCCAGCACCACAGCAGGTAGCTTCTCATCCGGACAATATTGCCGGATTCCATAACATGATGGAAAGGGCTAACTGCCACCGACGATGCAACGGTTGGATTGTTTTTTTTTTATATGGCTTTAAGAAATCTGCTAAACAAAAAATCAATCTGAGCAATCCCTATTGTAGATTTTATTTGGGAAGATGGTATAAAGATCATGAAGAACCCTGCTACCGTTTCTGCGGTGTTGCCTAGGCTGGTTAAAAAGCATAAAGCACCAGAAGATTTGCCCGCATGTTTAATTGGCCATCCAAAACTGGACTCCGTAATAACTCAAGCTGTCAACGTCGATCCAAGAATCCCTCCACTCCTATTTCCACACCGCCGGATAGAAAAGGCAGGTGCTTGGACAACATAGGAAAAAAAAATTCCACAATGGCAGTGACGACTGTTGGAGCTGCCAAGTCTTTGGATTTTCTCAGCCGTTACGATAGGCAAATGTGATCAGACATCACCACATACATAGATCTCTAGCCTGAAGAAGTGAGAGAAGCGAAGAAAATACTACAGGAAGAGGTAAGAACCTCCTTGGAAATGATTGTGCAGTGGACATAGCTTCCACAGGCTTTCGCCAGTTGGCAGAAGCTGCTGTTCTCCGGAGGCCAGGATGGCTGAAAGCAACATCATTCAGACCAGAAATACATAGTACAATTTTAGACCATTTTTAGACGATGGAGAAGCCCTATTTGGCAAGCTTGTAGCCTATGCTTTGTAGGCAGTTAAAACAAACACGGGTACTGCGAAATCGTTGGGTTCCTTACAAATGAGAGAGCTGCCTTTTCGAGGAGGAAGAGGGTTATATTCGTACAGGGAAGGATATCTACCTTCTAGAAATCAACAATATCAGCTCTTTCCGCAGCAATATCGACCCTCTTGTCGCCATCAACAGCAGCTTACAGCAAACAAACTCCAAAAGGAAACCAGCCTTCTAAAGGAAGAGACACTGGTCGGAAGTAGTGAAGACTTCAAGGTGCTGGTTATCCCTTCTGCACCCTAGAAAAGTATTGGTGCGCCAAATTACAATCATCTGAATCAGTGAATACTTGTAACAACCGGCAGGTGGGTTTTGGATCTAGTCACCTACGGTCACACCTTGGAATTCAGAAACCTCCAAGTAACCCCCCCCCTCGAAAGGAGCATGCCTTCCTCATCTGCTTCAGTGGAAAATAGTAACCATGACCTGCAAGGGCGCAGTAGAAATAGTGCCATTCACCCAGAAAGGAATAGGGTTTTACTCCCAGTTCTTTTTTTAATTGGAAAGAAGACTGGAGAATGGCAACTTGTTTTGGATCTGCAAAAGCAAAATAAATATCTAAAGAAACAATCCTTTTGCATAGCTATTCTGCAAGACATCCTGCTTCGTCTCAATTAGAGATTATATGAAATTAGATCTCCAGGATGCTTCTTTCCACATCCCAATCCAACCAAAATATCTAAAGTTCCTAAGAATCAAGGTAGCCAGCACTCCTCATTACTTCAAGGTTCTCCCTTTTGGACTGCAATCGGCTCCCATATTTTCACAAAATGCTTAGTTCTCTTCCAGGGGATCCTCATCAATAGTCATAAGCACTGAATATTCCCGCCCACGTGCGGGGACCCCGAAATATAAAAATTATATATGGAAATCACATATATACAGCTCTACATATATGCATATACATATATCATTTTTTCTCATACCAATGCAGCTCTCAATAGGAGGCTAAACAATGTAATTACACACATAAAAAACTACTTTTGCCAATATATAAAAACACCAGAGGACAATTAGTACTTGAACTCGGTTTTTTTTTAATGAGCAAAATACTCATAAATAGTAAAAACTGCAAAATAAGTAGACATTGTTAGCCTACAGGCTGCATTGTAAACCAATAGCATAGAAAATGAAAACATTTTCAACAAAAACTGGCACCGTGCCTTTAAGGCAGCCATGACCCCTAGCTTCCCATCATGCCTCAGGGGTGACAGTTAGGTCAGTTGTTCTTTCCGGCTCCTTCAGTCAGGACCCTGGATTTTCAGCTCTTGCTTTTTTGACTTTCTGTCAAAAAATATCTATAAAGATCTAGTTTTTTCTACTTTCACTCGACGTCTTTTGGTCCTAGAGTGCAAGTAGCACCTTTTTTGTGTTTCAGAAAAGGTTTATTTTTTGGAAATGCCTTCTTTATTCGATCCTTGCCCGTCATGTGGCAAGAAGAAGGCCAGAACAGATACACATCCTGTGTGTATTCTCTGCCTCCCTGAGTCCCACTCTTCTGACAACTGCCAGCATTGTAAGAAGTTATCAAGAAGGACTATCAAGGAGAGGGACAGGATCCGTCTCTATGGCCTCTCTGAAAGAGGTAGGTCTCCTGTGAGGCAGAAGAAGAGGAGAACTCGGTCGACGTCGAGAGGAAAAGTCCCGACCTGTTCTCCGTCGGCGTCGGTATCGACGTCGAAGAAATCGGCGACGAAGAAATCGGCGTTGAAGACTTCGGTGATGCCGGCGCATCATCTTTCGACTACGAAATCTTCGTCGACGAAGGTAACAGGTCCTCCGTTGACGTCAACCAGGCGGCGCTCAACGTCGAGAGACAGGTCTCCGTCGGCGCCGGGTGGGCGTACGACGTCGAGGCACAGCGCTCCGTCGTCGCAGGCGCGATCGACGTCGAGGCACAGCGCTCCGTCGTCGCAGGTGCGATCGACGTCGAGGCACAGCGCTCCGTCGTCGCCTCATCAACGGCGATCGACGTCGAAGCACATCTCCCCGTCTCGTCAGCGGCGATCGACGTCGAGGCGCATCTCTCCGTCGTCGCCTCCTCATCGGCGATCGACGTCGAGACACAGATCTCCGCCGGGATCAAAGCAACGATCTTCGGCGTCGAGACACAGGACACCTCCTTCGGCGTCGAAGCAGACGATCCATCATTCCACGCCGTCGAGGCGGATGACTCCGCCGAGTGGATTTTCGACGTCGAGACCAAGACCTCCGTCGCCGGCAGTCCAACGCCGGTCGACGTCGACACAGCAATCTCCTGAAAGGGTGCAGGGAGTGTCAAAGCAGGACACTGCACCAGTGTTGGAGAGACGTTCGTCGCCGAGAAGTCCACTTTCTAAGAGAAGAAAGTCAACGTCGAGACATACGTCTCCGTTGAGAGGGCAGTCGACGCTTAGACGCTCTAGGTCAACGTCAAAGCGCCCTTCTGGAAACACCTCACCTCCAGTGAGCCTGTCTTCGTCACCTTCAGGTTCGTCCAGATCCCCGGAGGTGGTTATCTCGACGTCCAACAGCCCAGTGTCAGGGGGTCACCAAGATTCTCCAACAAGGCATGAAGAGCTGAGCTTCACGCCTCCTGCTCAGTCTCCTAAGGAAAGAGAGAGCCACAGATCGCCTTCCATCCATTTATCGCCACGATGGCACAGGCCTCTACATCACTGGGCTACGGACAGGAATTACTCGAGCCATCAGAACAGATCCCCGTTGGCTCGTTTAACTCAGGATAAAGAGCGATCTCCTTCAAGAACAAGAGCTCGCAGCCGCACACCGGTGCACTCACACAGGAGGAGGTCTAGATCAAGAAGCAGGAGGAGAGCACACAGATCGCCTACTCCGTCCTCTTCTTCCACTCATACATCCCATAGAGACTATTCGCCTACTTTGACGAACAGTCCACCGTCGAGGGTCTCTCCGGTGGACGACATCTACACTTTTCAGGACATTCTTGGCAGAGGAGCTGTAAAGCTGGGTATCCCTATGCCAACTCGTCAAAGCAAGTCCTCGGTGATTTTTGAGACTCTACACCAAAGAGCAGCAACTAAACCTCTGCTTCCCTTGGTACCAGGCATCATAGAGCCAGTGATGGATATCTTTCTCACGCCAGCGAGTGTTAAGACCGCCCCAGCGAGGATCTTAAAAAGTATCGTTCACCAGAGGACGATCCGCTCTTCCTCAGGGCTGACCCTCCTCCGGATTCAGTCGTAATTGCGGCGGCAAAGAAGACTCATGCGGTGGCATCCTCCTCTACTGTCCCACCAGACAAGGAGAGCAAGGTGCAGGATTCCTGGGGAAGGAAGGTTTGTGGCACTTCGGCCTCCATGTTGAAGGTCTCCAATGCAGCGGCACTCCTGGGCCGCTACGACAGATCTCTGTGGGACTCACTACAGAGATTCACTGAAAAGTTGCCACAGGAAGACCGTAAAGATTTTGAAGAAATCTTAACAGAGGGCAGTCAGGTGTCTAACCAGGTCATCAGTGCTGCGGCGGATGGAGCTACCCTTTCGGCACATGCTTATGCTCATGGGGTATGCGCAAGGAGAACATCATGGCTACGTCTTACAGCACTCAGGCCAGAAGCGCAGTCACGCATCCTCAATCTTCCGTTCTCTGGTTCCTCTTTGTTCGGGACTCACACGGATGAAGAGATGACACGGATGAAAACGGAACTGGACACGCTTAAAGCGGTGGGCCTGGAGAAAAGAAAGGAATTCCGTAGGAGATTCCGTCCTTACAATAGACGATCCTCCCAACAGAGGGTTCAAACCCCTCATTGGCAGAAAAATCAGGATCAGCAAGGCCAGCAAAAAACGCAGTATCGGGGCAGACGCTCCTCCAGAGGAGGAAGAAACCAGCAACAAGGCAACAATTCCGCCAAGACGCAGTCGAAACAATGAACACTCACTTCCCCTGTCGCCGTTCACCACTCCAGTGGGGGAAGTATCGCAGATCATCTCGAAGAGTGGCGAGCTATCACAAAGGATCGGTGGGTACTAGCCACGTTGCAGAATGGGTACTCTCTACGTTTTCAACATCGCCCACCATCAATCCCTCCAGTTCCTCCGTCGTGTCACCAGTTAAAACTCTTGCAGAAAGAGGTTGCCACCCTTCTCAGAAAGTCAGCCATCGAGAGGGTGCCAGTATCTCAAAGAGGAAAAGGGGTTTACTCAAGATATTTTTTGGTGAAGAAAAAAGGCCAAAAAGCAGAGTACAGACCCATTCTGGACTTGCGGTCACTCAACCTATCCATAAAAAAGGAAAAGTTTCGCATGTTGGCTCTCCATCAAATATATCCACATCTCAGGCAGGGGGATTGGATGTGCTCGCTGGATCTGCAAGATGCATATTTTCACGTTCCGATCAATCAGTATCACAGACAGTACCTGCGATTCCTAGTGGGATCCGCTCATTACCAGTTCAAGGTTCTACCCTTCGGGTTGAAGTCAGCCCCCAGAGTGTTCACGAAGTGCATGGCGGTGGTGGCAGCCGCACTGCGCCGCAGGGGCGTCTTCGTATACCCGTACTTGGACGACTGGCTGTTGAAAGGTCCTTCCCCAGACAGTGTGAGGATGCATTTCTTGAGCTGTCTCGAGCTGTGTCACCGGCTGGGCCTGCATGTGAATTTCGTCAAATCAACTTCACAGCCAACACAGAAAATACATTTTTAGGAGCTCTGCTAGACTCCACGGTAGGAAAAGTGTTTCCTTCGGAGGAGAGACAGTGTTCCCTCATACAGAAATGCCAGCTGGTTCTGCGCAACAGAAAACTACCTGTGCGTCGGATTGCCTCCCTGCTAGGGTCGATGGCATCCTGCATCTTCCTGGTTCCCAATGCCAGACTACGAATGCGTCCTCTTCAGCAGGATCTGGAGGACAAGTGGGACCAGCAGACCGCTCGTTGGGACGAAAAAATAAGTCCATCAAACGCGGCTCGAGCTTCCATACCTTGGTGGATGAGAAAACAAAATTTGCAAGTCGGAGTTCCTTTCCATCAACCTCCGCCTGCTCAGACACTGATCACGGACGCCTCGCTGCAGGGTTGGGGAGCCCACATGGGTTCTCTCCAGACTCAAGGACTGTGGTCTCCAAAGGAGCGATCCTATCACATCAACATGCTAGAGCTGAGAGCAGTACACCTAGCCCTCAAAGCTTTCCTCCCCTCGATTCAGGCAACCTCAGTGTTAGTACAGACGGACAACACCACCACCATGTACTACCTGAACAAACAGGGGGGAACTCGCTCACGCACACTTTCCCTGGAAGCTCAAGCACTCTGGCATTGGCTCTTGGCTCGGAATCTGGCAGTCACAGCAGTCCACCTGCCAGGAGAACAGAACGTGAGAGCGGATGCACTCAGCCGTCACTTCGAAGACAGAGAAGACTGGGTGCTCAACGACGAGGTCGTCGAAGACATCTTCCAGACATGGGGTCGTCCCACCATCGACCTCTTCGCGGACGACGAAAATGCCAAATGCCGAAACTTCGCCTCACGGTTCTACCGACCAGGATCGAAAGGGAATGCCCTTTTGATAGACTGGTCAGGGGCATTTGTGTACGCCTTTCCACCCCTTCCGCTGATCCCGAAGGTGGTGACCAAGCTGTCCCATTCGTGCACGAGGATGATACTAATTGCCCCGGACTGGCCGAGACAATGGTGGTACCCGGACCTTCTGCACCTATCAGAGTGTCCTCACAAGAGGCTGCCGTGCAGACCGGACCTGCTGTCCAAGATGAACGGGAGGATTCATCATCCCAACCTTCCCTCACTGAACTTGGCGGCATGGCTCCTGAGGTCCTCCAGTATGGCCACTTAGGACTGCCGCAGGACTGCATGTCCATCTTGAAGGAAGCAAGAAGACCGTCCACGAGGCATTCGTATGCATGCAAGTGGAAACGGTTTTACATGTGGTGTATGCAGAACAATTGTAACCCAATCAAAGGTCAGGAAGAGGTCATCCTTCCTTACCTACTTTATCTGGCGAAAGCAGGTTTGAAGTTTTCTTCCATTAAGGTGCATTTAGCGGCTATAACTGCATATAGGCGTTCAGCTTCTCAACCTTCCTTCTTCCAGTTACAGGCTGTTAAGGATTTTTTGCAGGGTTTAAAGAAGGTCTATCCTCCGGTACGACCTCCTTCACCACCCTGGGAGCTTAACCTGGTGCTATCAAAATTGATGGGTCCGCCTTTTGAACCCATACACAAAGCAACCTTACAACATCTTTCTTGGAAGGCGGCTTTCTTGGTAGCGATCACGTCAGCTCGCAGAGTGAGTGAAATACAGGCGCTCTGCTCCAAAGAGCCCTATACAGTCTTCCATCTTAACAGGGTTGTGTTGAGGACGCACCCCTCTTTCCTTCCAAAGGTGGTGTCGGATTTTCATGTGAATCAGACCATCTCTCTACCCACCTTTTTTCCCAATCCCTCCACTCCAGCTGAGAGGGCTTTGCATTCTCTGGACCTCAAAAGGGTTTTAAAATTCTATCTGGATCGGTCCAAATCTATAAGAAAATCTGATCAACTATTTGTTAACTATGGGTCGATCAGATCTGGGTTCGCAGCTTCAAAGCGCTCCATCTCCAGATGGATAGTTTCATGTATCAAGCTTGCTTATCAATTAGCGCAGAAGCTCCTGGGGTTTACTCCCAGAGCGCATTCTACTAGAGGAAAAGCGGCTACTACTGCTTTTCTTCAAAATGTGCCCATGTCTGAAATCTGTAAGGCGGCAACTTGGAGGTCCGTCCATACATTTACGAGGCACTACTGTCTGGAATCAGACACCAGAGCAGACACCCAAGTAGGCCAGGCCTCCTTGAGGAATCTGTTCAACAGCTGATTTCGGCTGTTATGTTTCTTTGTGTTGGGTCACTTTACTCTCATTTACCTGCAGGTGGTTGATGGGCTTGCTATTCTATTCAGTGCTTATGACTATTGATGAGGATCCCCTGGAAGAGAAGGATAAGTTACTTACCTGTAATCCTAGTTCTCTTCCAGGGGTATCCTCATCAAAGTCATAAGCAACCCACCCGCCTCCCCAGGTAAATGAGAGATTTCTAAAGTGTTAAAGGATATCTTTGTGCCCTGACCTTCAGGGTTATGCAAAGAACAACTGACCTAACTGTCACCCCTGAGGCATGATGGGAAGCTAGGGGTCATGGCTGCCTTAAAGGCACGGTGCCAGTTTTTGTTGAAAATGTTTTCATTTTCTATGCTATTGGTTTACAATGCAGCCTGTAGGCTAACAATGTCTACTTATTTTGCAGTTTTTACTATTTATGAGTATTTTGCTCATTAAAAAAAAACCGAGTTCAAGTACTAATTGTCCTCTGGTGTTTTTATATATTGGCAAAAGTAGTTTTTTATGTGTGTAATTACATTGTTTAGCCTCCTATTGAGAGCTGCATTGGTATGAGAAAAAATGATATATGTATATGCATATATGTAGAGCTGTATATATGTGATTTCCATATATAATTTTTATATTTCCGGGGTCCCCGCACGTGGGCGGGAATATTCAGTGCTTATGACTTTGATGAGGATACCCCTGGAAGAGAACTAGGATTACAGGTAAGTAACTTATCCTTCCAGTTGCAGCTCATTTGAGACAGAGGTTTGCAGGTATTCCCATACCACAACAATTGGTTGATAAAAGCACCAACTTCTTGTCCGGCAACGAAGACAAGAGCCTGTCTTTCACTATTCAACAGTCTGGGCCTTACAGTCAACCCCCCAGAAATCATCTCTCAATCCTTCAACAACAATAACGTTCTTGGTAGCAGTTTGCGACACGGTTCAAGACAAAGCATTCGTGTCGCAAGTAAGTTGAATACAGCTCCAGCTTTTAGCACAGAAATTACTAAAAAAAAGTCAATTTCAGTTTGCTTATTCAAGTCCCTCCTCGGGATCGTGTTCTCTTGCATTGCACAAGTACCATATTGGCACCTACAAAATCGGCCTTTGCAGGAAGAGCTAGACCAGCAATGGCTTAAAATTCAAGGGTTGTTTGATGTGATACAAAGCACTTCAAGAATAAAAACGTCATTCCACTGGTGGATGAAGGATGCAAATGTGTCCATAGGGTTAACATTCCTGCCTCGCATTCCCGACTTTATCACCAGGAACGCATCCCTGGAAGGTTCGGGTGCTACTCTGCAGAATTTAAGAATCGGTGGAAGATGAAATCAACACCAAATGAGCATGCACATCATTCTGCTGGAGCTGAAAGCCATAGCACTGAGTCTGCAGTCATTCCTTCCCAGGATACGAGGTTCATCAGTACTGATTTGTACAGACCACACCACCAACATGCATTATATAAACAAACATCTCATCCAATTGATCCCAAGACTCGGCTGAACGATCACCACATACTTTAGATGTTAAGATGCCTCAAGTTCTATCTACACAGGACAAAACAATTTAGAAAATCTGATAATCTACTTGTCTAATATATGGAAAACAATGTAAGGGTTTTCCTGTTTCCAAGCCCAGTATATCCCGTGGGATCGCAGCAACTAACTTTTTCCAAAGTCAATCAATCAATCAATCAGGAGTTTGTTAAAGCGCGACTACTCACCCGTAAGGGTCTCAAGGCGCTAGGGGTGGGGGTGCAGGTTCCATTCCATCAAGGAGGGGGTCTGTCGAAGAGCCAGGTTTTGAGGTTTCTTGCGAAGATGGGGAGCGATGTTGTCTGTCTGAGGTGGAGCGGAAGGGCGTTCCATGCTTTGGCCGCGAGGAAGGAGAAGGAGCGGCCTCCCGATCTGGTCTTTCTGGTGCAGGGGACCACGGCGTAGGAGAGCTGGGCTGATCGTAGGGTCCTTTGGGGTGCGTGGAATTTGAGTCGGCTGTTCAGGTATGCTGGTCCGGTGCCGTGGAGGGCCTTGTGTGCGTGGGTGAGCATCTTAAAGGTGATTCTCGCCTCGACGGGGAGCCAGTGGAGTGTGCGCAGGTCCTAGGAGATGTGGCAGTGTTTTGGCAGGTTGAGGACCAGTCTTGCGGCGGCGTTCTGGATGTTCTGTAGCTTGCGGATGAGGTTTTTGTTTATTCCGGCGTAGAGTGCGTTGCCGTAGTCGAGTCTGCTGGTGACCAGGGCGTGAGTGACGGTCTTTCGGTGTTCGAGGGGGATCCATTTGAAGGTCTTACGAAGGAGGCGGAGGGTGTGGAAGCAGGAAGACGAGACAGAGTTGATCTGGCGGTCCATTTTGAGCTCCGAGTCCAGGATGATTCCCAGGTTGCGTGCGTGGTCTGTGGGGGTTGGCGGGTTTCCGAGGGCGGGGGGCCACCAGGTGTCGCTCCAGGCGTCGGGGTTTGGACGGCCATTGATGGATAACGTAAGGGTGTATTCTACCTGAGCTGTCTCTACTACCGCTCTTTTAGCTGGTGAACCTTTTGAGGATGTATGTAGAGCGGCAAAATGGAGGAATAGGCACACATTCACACACCACTACTGCCTGGCGGGAGTCCTCTGAACAGAGTGATACTGCTGTGGGACAAGCAATCTTGCACCATCTATGCCAATAAGGTAAGCCTGCTCATATTCTATTTCCCACCATCCACTATTGAATTATTGTACTATTGGTAGTGCATGTGTTTTAATTGGTAACTATTCTGATTCAAGCATGTAAATCTATGAAAGATACAATACCGGAGCAGAAAATGTTACTCACCTGTAACTGTAGTGCTCCAGTATTAGTAGCTTAAATAGTTTCACATGTGACCCACCCCCCTCCCCTTAGTGGCTCCCCTTATTGTCGAAGATTCTTTTTTCCCACCACTGCTCGAAAATCTGAGGGAGGAAGCCTCTGTGGAGAGGGTTCTAGAGGGTGCTGTCGCCTGATTGGCTAATGTTTGGTTCTTAATAAATGATATGGATAAGTCATTAAGTGAATGTTTTCTAGCCATTATAAGCTATGTGTATCATTATATACTGCTTTCTAATTGTACAAGTATACAAGGGAGAGCGTGATCTCCTTATGAAGTCCCATTGTGTATTGTTATACAATTATTACATCAACTACATATAAGGACTTGAAATCAGATGACCTTTTTCGCAGGAGGTGGGAGTCCTACACAAAAAGTGTACTAGGGTATTAGAAGAAAATCTGAACAAGCAAGTCTAGCTGCCTTCCACACGTTTTGCCAGCAGAGGCACCACAAATGCTACGACCAAAGAGATGCTCCGCCCTTTGCCCGCACCTCCTATGCCAGCAAAGAGTCCATACACATACCAACCCAAATCTGTCATTTGCACCTTAAGTCAGTAGAGAGCGACACTGCAATGCTAGTAGCAGGCCAGCATATGAGATACAAACGTAGAAGCAAGCCCACGTGAGAATCCGAAGATGGACAACAGGGAGGCCATAAGAGAGGTGGCCTGCTTATATTGAGTAACCTACTTGCAACTGTACATTTAAGAGGAGGTTACAAGTCTACTAAGAGTTCCATGCGCTTTTAAAGGTGTTCTGCCTACAACTTCACGTCTCTGTTGTCAGAGCACTCTGTGGCTTGTCATATGCCTACAAAGTACAGTTAAGTGTACATTCTTCCATGTTTTTTATCCCTCTTCTCGTTTTCCCCGAATATAGATTTTCTTTCCTTGTATTATATATTAATCATTAATATTATTTTTGTGCATGTTATCCAAAATATTAATATAGTATTAATATAGTATTTTGAACAGAAAATAGTGCCTCACAGATACCTACTAGTATGTAAAAATGAGAGTTGAGAATAATCACTGTTAAGATAAGAACATGTACAAACTGATGTAGGCATAGCTTTGATTTCAGCATAAACACCTTATTTGGTGGACATCTCTCAGTTCCAGTTCTGCCTTTTTGAAGCCAGCAAAAGTGAGTTTGTTAGTTGAGGTCTTTGCTCAAGGAGGTGTGGAGTGAAGATGATGTGAAGTACATCTCTGGCTTTTCTAGTTGTATTATCGAATTGGCATCTACAACCATGACTGTTCTGTTATAACTACATCTTTCAGGATTCAAATTATATGCTCTAGAAAAATTCTGGTTTAGCCATTCCCTGGCCTAATTTTATCTGAGCTCACAATCAGGGGACTACATACACTAACCTATATCCTGCCATCTTTGGTTCCCCCTCTCTCATTTGTGGCTACAGCCACAAAGTAAAACGGGAAAAGTGACACAAGTGAGCAGGGGAAACAGGAGTGGGAGGGGGTGGGGGGGGGGGGTAGAGATGGAGAGACGACACCTATCTTGTTGCTTGGTCCACACCCTTCCTGTTGAAATGTATCTGTAGTCTGGTTACGTCTTGTGTGCTGGATGTGGTGTATGGAGTTTGAACTGTAGTCTATGGTGGTAAAGGCAACAGGTTCATCAGTGAGGATCACTCTACATTTACATGTTCGATATATACCTATAAAAGAGGCTAAGAACCTGCCCCGTCATAAAGCACAGTGCCCAGTACTAATTGTCAACAGTTATTCGATTATGCTTTGAACGTAATACAAGCAAGGATAACATAGGTCTCTTAAAACTCTTACTGAAATAATGTTATCAAAATGTTATACAGGACTTTCATCTACATACGCCGGGTGGAAGGTTCTAGAATTGCTGTGCCTTTATCTTCGTCTCAGTGCATGATGCAACATATAGTTAATATATATGGAGTGCTGAAGTTCTAAAAATGCTCACAAAAAAAACCTGTAGTCCATAGACAACTGACAACCAATATGGAGCCAGTTGAGTCTTCAATGCTTCACCACGAGGCAAAGTTTGTAGCGTTGTAATACTAGGCATACTAGTGTCAAAGACCGTATTCGGATGCAAAACTGAAATGCATTCATAGCGTGCAAGCTAAATTCCTAACGGACTGACTAACCAATATTACTTGAATGATGAACTTCCTGCAAGTAATGAAGAAAGAACCACGAAGGAGGTGTTGGAATGAAAACTCCCAGTCCCTGGCAAGCACAATGAATAGCTACAGGGAAGAATGCTGGTTGAAGCACTGGGATTAACTTGTCTGGAGTTTGAAGAGGTGAAGCCTGAAAAGATGTTGCTAATTTCTGCTTAGCTCTCTGAGGCAAGCCGAGACCTCCATAGCAGCTGTGGGGGTCTGCTCTTAAGTACTGTCAAGAGCTGGAACCACACTCTAACTTGATCCCAGAGAAAGTGACAAGGAGCAAGCAGATATTTCTAGGGAATAGCTGTCAAACTCAACTTTCAAAAGCACACACTCTGAAATCAGTGGGGCAAAAAATTAAAGAAAAAAAAATGTACTAGGTAACCGTACAGAGGAGCATCAGTGAAGAGTTCAAGTTTACGACAAGTTCAAACCCTAAAGACCCTGGCCCTACCCAATTAGCAGTAACCGTAGCCACAAATAAGAAGGAAGGAGCTTAGCAGGACAGGAATCCAAGCTACGGAAGCTGCTGGTTCGTCTTAACCAAACTAAAAAAAAGCCCCGATTACAAGTTTATTGACAATCAGGTGTGTTGTAATCTTGATCTCTAATTCACCTTTATCAGCTGCTAGTTCTATCTGCACGGTCTGGAAGAATGTTTAAACCGGAGTATTTACCTTGTCTGAAATACCAGTGCAATCCCGGTGCACCTATTTCTATTGCATGTGGGTTTTCTGTATGCAGCTTTACTGGTTAAAAAAAGTCCCAAAAAATGCACTGGAGCTTAAAACCCCACACCAACACGAAAAGGTCTGTAATAACAGGAAATATGTAATTTTCTGGTTCTAGGTCCACTGGCCATGTAGAGTAGACAGTTTTGAGTGGAGAAAGCATTCTAAACTTTGTTCCGGACTATGAACCTAATTTTATTCACCATGTGACAGTCATTTCATGGATTTACAATCCACTGCAGTCCACCATGCAAACATTCATCCCAAATCAACCTAATCTACATGGAGGCATGGCTAATAAGTGTCTTAGAAAATATAAATGTAATTGGCCTGAATTGCAGGTGCTTGCAAAGGAGGTCTTCCAAGTAGAGGCATACCTAATAGGACATTTGGTATCCAAGGCCAGAGCCAAAACCAGATATAACATCTGCCCTTAAATCACACAGCAGGTCAGTGCTGTGTCTGCACACCACTGCACAGTGAAAGAAGGTAAAAATAGATCCCAGACTTCAGATACTGTTTGAACTACTACCCAAGCACAGATGTGAGAGTCCTGGCACTGATAAAGGGCCTGCACCAGAACGAAGGATAACAGTTGAATGAGTTTCAGACTATTAACTAAGTAACCTACATTAGGGTATGGAATGAGAAGCTTGATGGGGTTGAGGAAGCAGGTGAGTGCCATACACCACCAGACCACGTATGTCTATACGTGACACTTCGGTCTACATAGCATGTGCGTAATGTAAATGGTATGAGAGAAAATAACACCTAGATGATACATGAGCTAAATAGATTATGCTGTGCCCATGGGCTACATAACACTGTAGTTGTAAGTCCTGAGTGGAGGTTTAACAATTTGTAAGTAAGGTATTGCCCTTAGGGTTGCAGTGACACACCAAGAAGGTTCAGAATATCCCTCAAATAGTTTTGCACCGCCTGTAAAACGTCCTAGGAAAGGCCATTCCAGCAATCCTGTGCTACTGTTGTGTCCATAACACCGACACGGTCCATCACTACATCAAAGACTACTGCCACTGTCGAGCACATTCTCTAGGCACTACTCTGTCTACAATTGCCCAACTGAGAAATTGACACCTAGCCAGCCTGCTTCTGGGATGGTCACCACTGCCCCAACTACTACCGGGACATAAAGTACTTCCACAGTCTTTATTACTAGGCCTCTTTCTCCAGCACCCATTCCCCAAACTTTCAAATGTGCCAACTCAGGAAGGAGATGAGGAGGAAGGGGAGGGTATGCCACCTGCTCATGAAAGGGCGGACCTAGACTAGAGCCCACCTGCAGAGGAAGGGATCCAGCCTGTGCTGCTGAATTCCATCCATCAGTGACCACTACCTCTGTTGTTCAGACCTAGGCCCAGATTGCTCAAAGAATTATTGCCATTACACAAAACTGAAGACGCTCCATAGATGTCATCATCCAGCAATTTGAATGGAGTGTGTGAGACCGCATACGTCAGTAGGTAATGCTGCAGCATCAGTACAGTTGAAGAACATACCATTGCATACAATTGCAGAGCTACAAGAGTTTTGTTCAGACATTTGGTGGACCTTGCAGAACAGGGGGGTAGTGAAGAACCATTCACCACATGACGCATGCTGTATGTGAATTTACTTAGCAAAACCAAAGGGGATGATGGACGGAGTGTTGAACATTGCAAACACTCACCCCCAGTCAACTGATCTGGGTTTAATCCATCATTCTTTAGCTCACTCCGCCACCCCAGTTCAGACATGGCCATATGCAAATCAGTCTGACCCTGTGCCTCATGGGAACAGTCCAGCCCGAACTGCCAAGCCATGTCTTCTCTGGACCGGAAACAAGCATCCTGGGACCGGTTTCGGGTTCATAACCCTCATCAGCCAGGCTATCTTGAATCCAGTGGCAAAGTGAGCAAGGGACCCACGTCTGGGCATACCCTGCCAACTTAGGGTGCATTTACTTGTCAGGCCTTGCAAAAGGTCTGCACGTGCGGAAAACGTCCAACATTGCCAAAGTACCCCAGCATAAAGAAGTGTGCCTCAAGTGTCATTAAGAAGATGCACTCTAATCATTTATAAGTGGTGTGGTTTGTTGATGACCGATTTGGTAGATATAAGGTATTGTTTTAGTTGGGTTTGTTTAGAGGATCTTAAGTACTTATCAAGGGTAATGTTTACTGAGGTTTTAGTGGGTGTTAAATAGTATAGGTGGGAAGGAGTCATAGGAATAGAACATTAACAGATACGTTAGACATTTAAAATGGGCATAACCAACATGGTTTATTACTTCCCTATTGGGTGGGGGGGGGGAGCGGGTGATGAGGTATTTTTTTTGCGTGAGAATAGATTTACTGTATTGAATAAAAACATTGGCAAAGCCAACAGGTCTTGCCTATGCGAGAGCTATTGACTTTGTTAATGTCTTTATGCCATGTTGTATAGCAGCATGGCTGCTGTGCAGGATGGCAGAGTAAAAAAAAAAAAAGGTGCTATGACCTGGCCGTTTCATAGTGTGTTTTTTTTCTGATGGAACGGTGTTGGGGATAATGCTTTTTATTCTGGTGGGACAGGAAGCAGAAAGCAACAACGAGTCGAAGGGAGAGGAAATGGGTGAGACTGGGCAAGCAACAAATGGAGAAATCTAGAAAAAAGAGATGACCTGACCAGCGCTGCCCGCATCCGTACTTTGTTTTCTGTTTGGGGAGGGGTGTGGAGGCGTTCACTTAGGACGGGGGCATGTGGGACGGGACAAGCAAGAGCACTAAGAGATGCAAGGTGATGCACCAGTAGGTATAAGGCACTGTGCTAACCGATGCAAAGACCAACAGATGCAAGGTGGAGCATTAACCGGTATAAAGAACTGTGCCAAAAGATACACAATGCAGCAGGAGATTAAAGGTGCAACGTTAACAGTTTAATTTGGCCCTGAGCTGCCTCACGGTGCTGGTGAATAGAGACATCATCATAAATGCACCCAAAGACCCTAATCTCAGATTTGTTTTCCCCACACTCCATAAACAGCAAGGTTTATACTAAAATGTATTTTTCTGAGAGGCAGAGTGAATAGACGTGCATAGAAAGCTACAGTGCTGATCAAACTAGTACAAAATGAAGTACATTACACCCTCCTGGAAGACATTCATATAGTGCTGAAATGCTGCGCTAACCATCACCAACTAAAACATGCTTTGCTTTTGGAGAAGCTGTAGATACAGTGCTGGAATGCTGACTGCACAATCATCAACTAAAAAAGACCCATCCTTCCTGGAAGACGAGCATAAGCAGCTGAAATTTAAACACCATTTGAACACCTATTACCTCCCAAAAGAAGTGTCCTGGCCATTGGGTCAAGAGCTTCCTCTTATGTAAATGATCTGATTAACTGAATGATCTGGTCACCTTCACAGAAGGTCATATTCCTCTAACCTCGCTGTGTAGCTGCTACAGAACCCGCGTTTTCTATCAGTGCCCCAAGTGATCAACTGAAACAAAGCCTACTGGCTGCAGCGGCCTCTTTGCAAACAGCATGCCATCAGCAGCAATTCCAAATTAACTGTAATATTTTGAGACCTAACTTTTCATATGAAAGACTGTGCAAAGAAAAAACTAGGAATAATAGGGTTGTAACATTAACAACAAAAAAACTAGAGTCTTGTTTAACTTGTAAAAGACCCATCCCTTGGGGGCGTGGCCTGCGCCATTGAGCCCCACTGAGCCCCCTCCTCTGCGAGCAAAGCTGAACATTATTCTCAAGGCATAAATTTAATAAATTCAAGGCGGCTGGGTGCTATGGCGCACACACCCTGTAGACCGAAATAAGCATAGTAACAGTAATAATCCGGGTGGTCTGAGATAAACCACCTACTCTTCTGTAGGAACAAAGTCCAAGACCTAAAAGAAAATCCCAAGCACTCTAATCAAAACAAAGTTCCTTTCTATTTATTCTTCTGAAATCCTTTATTTGTAACAAATCTGCAGTGTTATTTTCTAGCCAACACGTGTTTAGTCTCTTATGGCATTACACCTTCAGACTTCCATCAGGGCTAGCAATAGTCTTCAAAGTAAGAAAAGCTTCAATTTTCTTACATAGTGATCAAGTTCCTTTTGACAGTGCTTCAGCAAAATAGCGTTCTCCTCGAGGACCGCTAATAAGAAATGAAAAACCTATTGGATAGAAATATCAAGACTTCAGTTTTGTTGCAAATAAAAGATTTCAGAAGACTGAATGTCAAGTAACTTTGTTTTGATTATTTGGAGTGCTTGGGATTTTCCATTATTCTCAAGGCCGTTGAAGACTCTAGAGAGGCAGTCGAAACCAAGGTGGGGGAGGTCCAGGTTGATGTCTCTATTGCGCCAGGATCTCAGTTGTGTTGTGGGGTGTGTGGAAGCTGACACCAGGTTGTCCTTACTGGAAGATAAGGTGGCCATCCTCAGGAAACAAGTTTCCAAGCAGCTCACCACCACAATGTCTCTAGGGGAGCGCGCGGAGGATAGGTCACGGAGGAACAGTCTCCGCTTTGTTGGGCTTTCCGAGGGCATGGAGACGCTGGGAGCGGACCACCTACTGAAAAATTGGTTGAGGTCCTGGACCCCCTCCGACAAACTTTCCAAATGGTTTATGGTGGAGCGAACACACAGATCTCTGCCAAAGCGGCCACCCCCTGGGCCCACTCCCGTCCACTAATTGCCCGCATCCTCAACCACCGAGACCGCAACGCCATCCTCTGAGGCTAGGCTGCATGATGACCTACGCTTCCAAAACACAAAGACCATGATCTTCCCAGACTACACTTGCACGGTCCAACAACGCAGACATTTGTTTGAAGAGGTCAAGCTGAAACTCTGCGCCCTCCACCTGCAATATATGTGTGCTCCTCTTCCCTGCTAGACAACGTGTTGTTCAACTCCTCCACTTACTACTTTGACACTCCGGAACAGGCATGGGAATGGGCAACTGAACATCATCCACTCCATCATACTGATGACCCGAAACGTGTCGACAGGGGGTCAAAGACTCGACCGCCCCCCCCCCTCACCACCACCCCAGAGATGATGCACATACTCTAGGAGAGCTCTTGCGGCTCCATGCAAGGGTCTGTCCTAGCCCAGTCAGGACCTCCGAGGTACTGGGACTGACACCTTAGACCCGAATGCTCAGCTTTCAACCACTCCAGTTATTTTTCGCTCACCCACAGATAATGTAGACGTGCCCCCATGAGGCGAGCACCACTGGTTTGCTGCAGCCTTTGATCGTCGCCGAGGTGGTGGTGGTGTTGGTGGTGGTGGAGGCTTAGGCGGCCCTACACCATCGGTCTCTATCTCTTTGCCCCCCTTGGGGCCATAACCTCAGCCCCAGATGGTCACTGTGATTGAAGTTCTTTCTAGTTTAGTTATGTGCTTGGCTTTACTGTAAATGCTGTCGGGCGCTATGGTCCTTTTTTCTATGGGGGTCAGCTTTGGAGCCCCTCGAGTGCTGCTCAGTCCTATTTAATTGTCATGTTGGGGTTTGGGGCGACAGATGCTTCAGGGTTGGAAGTGTGGGTAAGGGGGCTGTTTTGGGGGGATGGGTTGTTTTATCTGTGTGTTTGCACACATGAAAACTCCATCCCATACACCTCATGCAGTCACAACCCAATGCTTGCATTGGAGTGCTTTTTTGGTGATTTGTTCGTGCTGGCTCCTCCTTAGTGGGACTGTTTCCTTATGTGATTCCGCCTCTTGTTGATGATTAAGATTCTGTCTAGGAAAGTCAACAGCAATCTTGATGGCATTAAACGAGCAGCTGACCTACAATACATTAAACGTTTCCAGCTGGAAGTGCGTATGCTTTAGGAGACACAGCCGTCCTACAATACATTAAACGTTTCCAGCTGGAAGTGCTTATGCTTCAGGAGACGCAACTATTGGGCGCACAGTGTTCCTTTTTGGGTCGATTTGGTTATGATCGTGTGTACCATGCAGGTTGCTCCTGGGGCTCCAGTGGGGTTGCCATCATGCTCCATAGAGGATTTCCCTTGGTAGTCTCTGCCTCCCATGTAGACCCCCTGGGTCGTTATCTGGCAATTGAAGGTCGGCTTCAGGGCAGACACTTTAACATTTTGTCTGCTTTTGTCCCCCCAGCTATAACTCCAGATGACACTTCAGGAGCTCCGAAACCTTTTACTAACCCTCCCTCATGTTGTCACATTAATAGGGGATGGCTTCCACGCTGCCCCGGATCCATTTTGGGGCACCTCAGTGTGCCGGGGTCAGGTTGGCAAAGCTGCTCTACACCGCTCTCTCAAAGGGCAGATTCCCTGGGCCTATGTGACGCCTGGAGAATGTGGCACCCTTGCCTACGTGCATACACCCATTCATCAGTGGCACACAAGACCTTGTCACAGATTGATCTGTTCTAGCTACCAGTGTAGGAAACTGGACTTTTGTTGGAGTTACCCCCCCTCCTACTTTCCCCCCCTTTTATTTTAGCCACTATATGCTGATTTTCGACTCTGACAGTGCACGGAGGGCTGCTAACCAGACCTCTGTGCCAGTGCTCCTTTCAAAAAACAAGGTTTTGTTTAATTCTGCTACAGTTGGCGAAGGACTTTAGTACCCATGTAAATCCCTAGTAAATGTTACCTAGGGTATGAGTGCTAAAGAGGGTTCCAAAGGGCTGCAGCATATCTTATGACACCCCTAAGGCACCCTCACACAAATTCCACACACTGCCATTGCAGGCTGCGTGACATGGTGCAAACCATGAGTGAAAAGAGGACAACTGTGTGTCATGCCAAAGTCACTGCATCCAATATGTGTAAATCACCCCTAAAGCAGGCCTTTGAGCCCTAAGGCAGGGTGCATTATATTTTATGTGAGGACATATCTGCATGAGCAGATATGCCTCTGTGATGTCTAGTTATATTACTGGATATTGCAAGTGAGCAGGGAAGCCATCTTAAGGTATGTACTGGGCACTGGTCAAAATGAGTTCCCCAGCTGCATAATGGTTTCACTGAAACATATGGTGTTTGGTATCAAACACCTCTTATTAATAAACCCACACTGATTCCAGTGATGGATTTATTTATACATGCACCCAGAGGGTACCTTACAGACAGGTACCCCCTGAAACCTACCAGCCCTCTAGGGTGCTGGCTGACTGGTCCTGTCTGCCTCCGCAGACTTGTTTCTAACCCCCCAGGGTGAGAGTCCATGCTCTCAGGAGGTCAGGAACAATGCTTGGTCGGGAGGGAGGTGTTTTACACCTCCTCTAGGAAGGCTGGTGAATTTAGCATTCTAAGGCAGAGAGCTTCAAAGAGGCCAACACCTTTGGTATGCGAATATGGCTTCCCTCAGTGGTGAAGGGATGCCAATCCCCCCTGACCAGGGCCCTTTTGGCGCCAGGGCAGGTGGGAAAATAAGTAGTCTGAGAGGCGTGGCCACCCTAAGGCTAGTTCCACCCCTAAAGTGGGCTAACTGATGTGGATACAAAATTCGAAAGTCTGCTCCATGTTGGTGATGGCAGAATTAGGAACTCTGGAACAGGGTTATGCCCACTTCCCACAGGAAGTGGTCATGTAGGGGGCATAGTGATCCCAGGGTAGGTAGCCCATTGGCTCCTACCCTACACTCAACTAATGTGAGCCCCTGGCACCAGGAAATCAGATTCCTTCCGACCTAGGAAGGAGGAGGACACCGAAGAGCCGCAAGAACTGTTGAGAAGCAACGGACTTGGCGCCAACCCTGTCGAGCTCTCTGCGGTTCCCGACAAACGTGGCTTAAGTAGTCTCTTCCTGCAGCTGCTTTGCCTCCAAAAGCCAGGGAGAACTGCCTGCCTTCAACAAAGACCTAGGAACTCCCGTGGAGTAGCTGAGCTGCTTCCCTGCATCCTGCAGGCACTCAAAAAGAACTGTGAACTCCAGACCGCTGCAAAATCAACACCGGAAAGCACCACTGCATTTGTGCTCCCTAGCCCGTTTTGAAGTAGGCCAATGGTGCCAGTCGGTCCCCTGGCCCTCCAGAGACAAAGCCCACCTTGGAGTCACCAATGCTGTCTGCAGCCACTTTGTGCAGGCCCCCTCTACTGCGAGTGTCTCCAGTGATGAAAGCCCTATGCCTCAGAACACCTCAGCATGCGACCGCCCTGGCGTGAGGAGAAGAGGACCAAAGGTGTCCCCACATCCCCAAGCATCGCGAGACCGGAGCCCCCTTGTTTGTCCAGCCTGACTGGTCTTCCAGTCCCAGCTTGCAGCCTCTTTGCAACCAGGCTTTTCC
Organism: Calotriton arnoldi; assembly: GCA_963921515.1. Lineage (NCBI taxonomy): Eukaryota > Metazoa > Chordata > Amphibia > Caudata > Salamandridae > Calotriton > Calotriton arnoldi. Next base: position 617,829 of record CAWUFW010006096.1, on the reverse strand, counting down.
CGACGGCATAACACACCTCTGCACTCGGATGCCCCAGAGCCTCCTAAGGTGACCTGTTGGTGCTGCCTTGGACCTTGCCCCATAATTCCCTTAAGTCCCGGAGAACAGTCCCGTAAGTCGCAGTTAAGTGCCTGAATGCAGTACATGTTTTTCCCCTATAGGATAACATTACTGCACCCAAAAATAGCACTGTCAACTTTTGAAAACAGTAACTATTCATAACTCGAAAGAACTTACCTGATTCCGATGATCTTGGTATCTAAATTCATATGAAAGTGTTATTTTTATTAATTGGTGTTGATCCAGCGCTACTAATATAATTTCTTCTCCTGTGGACATAACATCCAGGTTGGAAACACTCTTTTTAACAACTATACCAATATGACGGTGGGGCCCATAACACCGCATATACATTCACTCACTCAAATATTCCCTGGATCCCATCCACTTTCACCTAGGAGAAAAAGTTATGACTGCTGGAAGAGAACGGGATACCTTTTAAAGCTTGACAAGATGGTTTCTCAAATAACATACATAATCAGTTTAATCCTGTCAGTTTCTAAGACATCAAGGTATTCCGCTCTTTGGTCGATGGACCAAATATTAGGAATCAGTTGATGGTGATTAAGACCAGCTCAATCACATTTAAACTCATTAAACATTACACTTTTATTGAGCTAAAGACCCACAGACTCGTAGTTTTAATTGTAACAAAGTTTATCTACTTCTTTCAAATGCATGAATAAGTTTCAATTGTATTAATCAGTTTAATACGTTTAATATCATTATAAGAAATAACTTTTAAAAGAATTTATGCATACCCTTTTAGATGAGAAATAAAGTTCACCTTGGCAGATAAATTGCAGATCACAGCATAGAACTCCCAAAAACTGACTGTCTGTCCCGCTAAACAGGCCTCCTCGACGGACCACCTATACAGGTTTCCCGCAACGATCTCGTTCCTTCCCAGTCAGATTTAAAAGCAAAAAGATTAATTATTTTAAAAGAAAATGGCCTATAGAAAATAGCACCAGTTCTCCAGCGTCAACGTTCAGTGCTCAAAAATTATGTATGAATAGCGCTCCTCCTATCTAAGAGTAGGTCCTCTTATACCCTATTTCTAGCTTACTAAACAAATGTTTCATTCTTTGGGGGCGTGATTCACGCTAATTGGTCCATTGGAGGGGTGGCAAGCATCTCCTCATTGCCCTCCTTGCTTAAACTGGTTCCGAAAATGTTTATAACTTTTGTCCTTTCTCACGGCTTTAGGACATTACTAATCCGATTGACAGTTCCTCACATGTATCTTCTTTTGTAACTTTATTTTAAACAGTTCATTGTTAATTCACAGCTGCATCTTTTGGTTCTCATACATTCTCGCTGAGTCCTTTTTGGCACCCATTTGGTGACAGGTCACGCTGACCTTGACTCGCTTCACTCCGGGCTTTACTTTCAAATCACGTGACATATTTCCGCAGCTTTCTTCCACTTGGAAGCCATTTTGCACTTGCGCATTAAGCTCATCTGCCTCGGCAGCCATTTTTACAGCGCGGCTTAACAGGCCCAAACGAACTATCATGAAAACAAACACAATCCTAATTAAAACAAAGAAAATAAGCCTTTTCGTTTCCCACCCGTCATTCTACGTACCCCAATTAGGTGTTACCTAGCAAAAGCGACATGTAAAGCTATGTTTACTTACCATCCGCATTCTTTAGCCACAATACAATTTTCTACATAGCACAAATCATGCAACATTACTCTAATTAGTACGCAAACCATTGTTACTATTATTTCACGTTGACAAATGTATGTAGGTTAACTTTTGCACATAAATTGCGGTTACCACTTATAAAAGATGTCTATAAGAGACGTAAAGTGTTGATTAGTCATCAAAACAATTAATAGTATTAATTATTAGCATTAATATTAGGGGTTCAAAAATTTCTTATTTACCTTGCTCCATCAACTCCCCCTTTGGTGATTTTTAATATCACCACAAAAACCCATGTTACACATTTTCCAGATAGCATGTTTCTTGTTCATTTGCTTCTTGTTAGTTTTTACAAATCAGTATCCCTTTCATCTTGTCTTTTTGTTCTCTCATACATACTATCTTTTAGTTCTTCAAGTTCTATTTCACCTAATTCTCGTTCTCTTTCTTTATTTATCTTATTTTCTCTTTTCATTTTGTTTTGTCTTCTCCTTTTAATACATATAACAACAAATTTCACAAATAACACCACTAATATTACTACTGTTGCTGATATCAAAACTTTCCCTACAATAGAACTACCTATTTCAGTGAACCATTTTGGTATTGAGGAAAAACTCTTACCAAGTTTCTCCCAAGCATTTTCAACCTCCAGTGGAACAAGTTCTTTGTGCAAATTAGTAATATTCTTTATATACTTTTGTATATTTTCACTTTTATCTGGAATGTAAGTGCAACAATGTTGGACTTTCAACATTCCACAGACTCCTCCCTCTTTTGCCAAAAGTATGTCAAGGGCAAGTCTATTTTGCACCACCATAGCTCTCATGGCAACCATCTCGGTATTTACCATCAAGAACCCTCCAGCAGTATTCGTTGATAAACGATCTACTACTGTGGACAATTTTCGAATTATAAATGCATTCAAAGATATTCCCACTGCTGGTATCATTGCTCCAAAAATGTCACCCACTATTTCTGAAAAACTTTCCCTCTTTCTACGTGTGAATGTTTCACCCATTTCGTGTGTTCCTTTTTCTTCTCTATCTACATGAAAGATTTTTGGAAAGACCAGGCCTAAGTAGCACGACCCATACCAATGGTCCGGCAACCTGTAATAAGCTCTGTTTCCACAAATATAATAGATCCCTGGAAATATTGATCTTTTCCTCCTTTGAATCCCCATCCTCCTAAAATTTTATAATTCTCGGCAGTCACTGGAACCCACAAAATAGTTGTCATACCTAGTTCTATTTCTACTAATGCACAACTTTCCCTGTTGGGGCCAATCCAAAGTCATAGCTGCATTTCTTTTTCTTATCATTACTTTCTCCTTCAAATGTCCAAAGGGGTGTTTTCATCTCTTCCTCTACTACTTTTCTTTGAAATTTGACTCTTCTTCTTTCTACCATCTCTAAAAATACCTTTTCCTCTTTCTTTAACTCACAAGTAAGGTTGTGTTTAACTACATCATCTAATGTCAATTCTTTATTTTCTAAGAAAAATTCACCAAACATCTTTGCTACTTTCACCTTGTTCAATTCAGGAATTATAGGAATTTTTGCAAAAATCTTATTTATGTCAGTGTAATAATATTCTAATCTACCTGTTTTATAAAACAAACTAGCTAAAACACCAGGTTATTCCATACGTCAAAGGAAGGTGATGATAGGTCACACCTTCTGAAACAGACGCAGGTAATTGCATACAAACATAACAAACTCTTACATCCATTGTTTCTACATATTCATAAAATAATTTTGTGAAAACATTCTTTGAAAAATCTGTTATGGATCTATTCTTGTGTAACTCTGCACTATCTATTAATGTCGCTGTATTCTGCATGTTAACCTCCTTATCCTTCTTTGTGTTCTCTAATATGGACGTTTTTTCTACAGCTAATCTAATTGGAATGGTGATTGCTAAGATAAGCCATACAAACATTAATAAACCTATACAAAAGAAATACATCCTACACCATCTACGTAAAACGCACATCTATTCTCTGTGTCTACCATCTTATTCTATTACCTAAATATATATATTTGTACAGTAAATGTGTCACCACACCTCAGAATGACGTTTCAGCCACTCTACTCTCTCACTTTGTCTCGTTTGGTACTCTCTTTAGTTCCTCCCAGAACTCTTTCTTGTCTTATTCAGGTTTTTAATGTCCAGTCCGGCTTTTTTCTTTTCAATCTCTTCAAACTTGTTGCACTTCACTTTCACCCATTGGTTTGTAGCTTTCTTCGGGGTTATCGTGAGTGATTTCTTCTTCTTTGATATCAGTCAATGCGATGTATAGCCATTCAGGTGACTTATATTTCAAATTAACTTTCTTTACTCTTTTTGTTTTCTGCAATTGTTTTCCACTTTGTTTTTAATATTTGATATTTATAAACTTATATAGCGCCTGAATCACCCCGTCGGGTATCTCTGCGCTGAGGCCGCTGATTACAGTCAGAAAGGTGAATCTTAGAAGAGATGGGTTTTTAGTAGTTTCCTAAACAGGGGAAAGCTCTGGCAATCACGTAGATCGCGGGGGAGTTCGTTCCAGACGGTCGGGGCGAGGTAAGTAAAAGCTTTGCCGCCAGACCGAGCCTTTTTAATTCTTGGAGTGCAGAGAAGTAGCTTGGAACCGGATCAAAGGGGCCGGGAAGGGATATATTTTCGCAGTTTATCCGATAGGTAGGTAGGCCCCAGGCCATTTAGGGCTTTGAAGACTGTGCAGCAGATCTTAAACTTCACCCGCTTTCTCACAGGGAGCCAATGAAGTTTTTTAAAAAGTGGTGCAGAGGCTGTTCTAGGGGGGGCATTTTCTACCAGTCGGGCTGCCGTATTCTGGACTACCTGCAGCTTGGTTAGGGAAGCGTCGCTAGCAGAAACTAACAGTGCATTGCAGTAGTCCAGACGGCTTAACACAAGAGCTTGCATCAGTGTTTTCCTCGTGGAGGATGTTAACATGGGGAACACTCTTCTAAGCAGGCTAAGTGTATGATAGCAAGTGCCAGCGGTGGTAGTGGCGTGTGCTTCAAATGTAATATTCTGGTCGATCCGAATTCCCAGGTTCTTGACCACTCCTTTTGGCTTGTTATCTCGTTTACTTGTTCTGCATTATCTCTGTTTATCTTTATGATTTTATATCTTAATCTTTTGACTTCGTGGGGCCAATTATCTCCTTTTCTCGGCCTTTTCGGTTCACTTTCTATTTCTTCTCGTTCAGCTCTCCAAGTTCTTTTTCTTGGTCCTAGTCTCTGTTTTCTCTCTCCTTCACTTTCTTCTGATTCTGTTTCAGACCTTACTTCATTTCCTCTTATTTTGAACTTTATGATTTCACCTTCTTTGTCTAGCTCTTTTTCTTCCTGTGTCTTTTCTGTTCGATCACTTGTTTCTATCCCTCCTCGAGGTTCTTCCGAATTTTCGTTGATCTCTGTCTGTTTCTATATTTCCCTGTTCTTTTGTTTGTTGGTCTGTCCCTATTGCTCCTCGGTGTTCTTCCGATTTTTCTATCTCTCTATTTGAATCTATCCCTCCCGTGTCTAATTTTACAATTTTTGAAGGATCTTTACCATAACTCGTGCTTGGCTGATCACTGTCACTGTCTTTGTTCAGTTTCTTCGTTTATGATGTCATTGTTCCGTTTATTCTTTAGCTTTTCATCACAATCTGATTGATCTATATCAGATGCTGAACTGGTGTCTGATTTTTCCAGATGTCGACTTACAGGTCGATCTTCAAGTTCTGGAACTTTTGCTATTTCAAATTCTTCTCCGGTTGTTAGACTTGTACCTGGGTCTTCCAGATGTCGACTTATAGGTCGAGCTTCAGGATCTGGAACTCTGCTTGTTTCGTCTTCTGCATCGGATGCTGAACTGGTATCAGATATCTCCAGATGTCGACTTGCAGGTCGAGCTTCAGGATCTGGAACTCTGATAGTGTGGCTGGCATGTACCCAGTTTTTCACTCCTGCACATTTGACTGCAGTTGTTGTCACCAGGATCACTTGTCGTGGTTGGTCCCAGCGAGGAACCAAACAGTTTCTTCTTCTGTGGACTTTTATGCGGACCCAATCTCCTGGACTCAAATCATGAGCTGGTTTTCTTTCAAGAGTGGTCGCATCCGGTCCAACCTGATGAAACACAGAATGTACCACATCAGCTAATCCTTTGCAATAATCCATCACGAGATCATCCGTTATAGTCAGCAGTTTGTTGACAGGTACATGTGCTTGTCTCATTGCTCGTCCCATGATTATTTTGTGGGGACTCAGACCTGTTTTCCTATCAGGTATGCTTCTGATAGTCATTAGTACCAGTGGAAGGGCATCTGGCCATTTGAGTCCTGTGGCTTGACACATTTTCCCTAACCTATTCTTTATTGTTCCATTCACTTGTTCTACCACTCCAGAAGCCTCTGGTCTGTATGCACAGTGCAATTTCTGTTGAATACCAAGAGCTTCACATATCAATTGAATTAGTTCGTTTTGAAAATGTGTTCCTCTATCTGTTTCAATCGTTACTGGAAAACCATACCTTGGAATGAATTCTCTCAGCAAGAGCTTAGCTACTGTAATCCCATCATTCCTTCTGGTCGGATAGGCTTCCACCCAACGAGAAAACAAACAAACTACCATAAGAACATACCTCAGTCTATTGCTTGGGGGCATTTCTATGAAATCCAGTTGCATTCTCGTGAAAGGACCTCCCTCTCGTCCTATTGTTCCTAAACTCACTACTGTTTTCCTTCCTGGATTTATCTGTTGGCAGATAAGACAACTTTGACAAAGACTTTCAGCTATAGCTCTGAATTTTGGGTTATACCATGTTTGTCTAAAAAGTCTGATCATGGCATCCCTTCCAATATGAGCTTGTCCATGGTACATCCGTGCCATGTTGGAAATCATGCTATCAGGCATAACTGGTCTTTCATATCGATAAACCCAAACTTCGTCTTCCTCCCTTTTCCTGCATCCTGCTTTTATCCAGCTATCTTTTTCCTCATCATCTGCAGCTTCTTGTAATTGTCTCACCTCATCCCATGTTTCGATAATGTTAGTAAACAGCAAAGGACATGAAACATGCTCTCTTTCTCTTCTCCTGTTCAATGAGACTACATTTTTGGCACAATACTGAGCTATTTCGTCAGCATATTTGTTGCCCACAGTTATGTAGTCTTCCCCATTTTTGTGCACAGTACACTTTACCACGGCAATCTGTTTAGTCAGCTGTATCGCCTCAAGTAATTTCTTCACAAACTCACCATTTCGAATTGGAGTTCCTGCAGACGTCCAGAAACCTCTTTGGGACCAGATCTGCCCAAAATCATGAACCACTCCGAAGCCATATTGGCTATCCGTGATCACTGTGATTCGGACATTCTTTCCCAGTTTGCATGCCTGAATTGGAGCAATCAGTTCAGCCACTTGGGCGGAACGTATCCCTCTCAAACAAGATGCTTCCATTACTGCAGCTACTGTACATACAGCATACGCTGCACTCAAAACTCCTTCACTTGTCCTCAAACATGAGCCATCCACAAACATCACATAATCTGATTCTTTTAAAGGCTCATCTCTGATATCTGGCCTTGGTTTTGTACAGTATTCAAGTACGTTCAAGCAATCATGATCAACCTCATCTTTGTCTTTCACACTCTCTTCATCCAGCAATGATGTCGAAGGATTCACGCTTGTGCATCTGTCAATGGTTACATTGTCTGCACTTAAAATCACTTTTTCGTACCTAGTCAGCCGACTGTCATGTATTGAGTTTTGGTTCTTGTCAAAAGAATTTCAACCGAATGTGATACATATACTTTCAGTGGGTATCCCATCACAATGCCTTCACTTTGTTCCAGACTCACACAAGTAGCAGCTACTGCTTTCAGACATCCAGGCAACGCTTTTGCTACCGGGTCTAAAACAGCTGAAAAATATGCAATAGGTCTTTTCATATTTCCATGTTTTTGTACTAACACTGAAAATGCACATCCATCTCTCACTACAATACAGTTCAAATTCTTTCTCATAGTCGGGCATTCCCAATGCCGGTGCTTCACACAGTCTCGCTTTCAGTTCTCTGAATGCCTTCATTTCTTCATCATTCAATTCAAACGGATCTTTAACATCCTTTTTTTGTCAATCGCTGTAATGGTTTCGCAATTAGTGAAAATCCACTTATCCACTGTCGACAATATCCAACCATTCCCAGGAACATTCTCACCTCTCTTTGTGTCATTGGAGCTCTCATTCCTCGGATAATTTTTATTCTCTGTCGTTACCTTTCGCACTCCTTTTTCAATTTTATGACCTAGGTATTGAACTTCTTGTTGACAAAACTGTAATTTTGATGGGGACACTTTATGTCCTCCTCCTGCTAAATGGTTCAGTAAAGCAATTGTGTCAGTAACACATGCTTCTCTAGTTTTTGATGCCACCAGTAGGTCATCAATATACTGAACCATCACAGATTTTTCAGGCATTTTTAAATCTTCCAATGATTTCTTTAGGATCTGATTAAAGATCGAGGGACTCTCTGTATACCCCTGAGGAATTCGGCACCATGCCAAAATACGCTCTCCGAACCTGAACGCAAATAATGGCTGGCTATCTGGATGTAACAGGATAGAGAAAAATGCATGGCACAAATCAATGACAGTGTACCATTCCGCCTCATGTGGAATCTGATACAGTATTACAGCAGGGTTTGGTACAATTGGACAACAAGGAACGACAATTTTATTAACCTTTCATAAATCTTGCACTATTCTATATGTTCCATTCGGCTTTTTCAGTCCCATTATAGGCGAATTACATGGACTGCTCATTATTTCTTTCAAAATTCCTTGTTCAATCACTTTATTTATTACAGGTGTTATTCCTTCAATGATTTCTGGCGTCAATTTATATTGTGGAGTATTTGGGTAATTTGTTCCTTCTTTGACAGAAATTTTAACAGGGTCTACTCCTCTCATTAACCCAATGTCTTCGCCTGTAAAATCCCATACCTCCTGTTTGACTGTTTCTTTTAACTCAATTGGAATTTTCTCTACATCGAACACAGGAAACATGTCATTCACTCCTGGCTCTAATTCTGCCATTGTCATTTTATACAATACATCTTCATCTGGTGTCTGAAATGCAATCCCATCCGGAGTACAATAGATGGTGCAATTCATTTTGCAAAGTAGATCGCGTCCAAGTAGATTTACAGGACTGCTATCCCACACCACAAATCGGTGCATTTCTCTGAATGGTCCAATTTTTACTTCTACTAATTTAGTAAGTGGCGCCTTAATTTGCTGATTTGAGACACCAACGACTTGGATATATTCACCTGAGAGAGGAAGGTTTGGAATTTCCACTGATCTGACAGTAGAACGGGTAGCTCCAGTGTCCACAAGGAATGTTACATTTGCACCATTCACTTCTCCATCCACAAATGGACCTGCCTGATCTACCTCTAGAGTTGCGCCAAGTACGCACTCTTCTTCCTCTCCTAGGCACCGTCATAAACTTTCATCCGATTCATTCCCATCCTGTCGTAACCAATACTGCGTTATCGCAGCTGCGCATTGCAATTGTGTTACCTGCTCTCCTCCGTAGAATCCTGTCTCTGCACTGTATCTCTGTGGATTTACACTCTTGGGAAGTGGTGGTTGTGGCACCTGACTCTGCTGAGTAACTACCTGCGGTTGCTGCAGCTGTTGGTAACTCACCTCACTCTGCACCTGTGGATTTAATGATTGATTTTCTGTATTAGCTTTTGGAGGAAATTTACACTCGTTTCTCCAATGCCCTAACTTTCCGCAGTTGTGGCATGGCCACTTCTTCTTTGCTTCTTCTATACTCATTTGGCCTTTGCCTTTACCTATATTTGGTTTGGACTTCGTTTGTCCTGTCTCATTACCCTGATTATTCAATTGAGCTTCTTGTTTTTCTGCAACTTTCACTTGCGCCCACATTGCTTTCTCCTTTAATTTACGCTGTCTACATTCAATGTCATCACTACAATACTTGGCATACCTCAACACTTCATCCACTGTACTGTTCTGCCAGCATATCATATGCTGTTTAATCATTTCGCTTATTTCTGGTTTCAATCCATAAACAAATCTATATACAAAATGACTCATGTGCTTCTCATTCAGAGTCTCATAACCGCTATACTGTTTGAAGACCAAAAGTAGCCTCTCGTAGTAGGCATGTACAGACTCCTTACTCTCCTGCGTAGTTCTGTCAATTTTTACCCAATCAGTTTCTTTGGGTGGAATTTTGTTTTTCAAAAAGGTAATAGCCTGTTCATATTTCCTCATCACTTCTGGTCCTGGCGCTCCTGTCTTTGCGTCTCTTGGGTATTCTACAGTTGGCCAATCAATGGTGATTTTACATTCTGTCCATAAATCGGCTGGTACTACAATATTATTATTATAATGTCAAATAACCCATCCAAATCTACCCATAACACCTTCGAAACTTTGACAAACCTTTCCACTTGTCTGTACCATTCTACAGGTTTTTCTCTCAATTTTGGAAAGTCATTTGTAAATGACAGTATATCTTGTCTGGACCAAGGGACATGTACATAACTACCTCCTGTAGTTTCTCTCATCGGATACTCCCTTACAACTGGTTCCTTGTCTGTCACTGCAAACGCCAAAGACGCTTTATCTGTTATTCTCTCATTCCTTTTAGTCCACCTGCTTCTCCATCTGTCCACATCACCCCATTTTCTCAATAAAACAATCAGTTCTTTTATCTGTGTTAAACGTCCTGATGTGTTCAGATTTTCTATATCTTTTTCATTAAAATCTACCCTATACGGTTTCTGCAAACTCCTGACTTTTACAAATTCCACTCCTAGTTCATTCGCTGTCTCTTCCAATTTGTCATGTAGATTTCTAGCTCTCCAAGTAATGCTTTTGCACAAGAACATTATCTCGTCGTCCTGGTATGTTTTCAATTTTTCTGTACCAATAGTCCCTAAAATTAATTCTTCCATATCTATCTTTAGCCTAATTACATCTAATGGTTTCGGTTCTGTCTTTCTTTTGCAGATTTCTCATCCATTCACTTAATTCGTCTGGAGTTGGACCTACAGGTGTGCTATTTATTTCTATCCAATTTCTATTCCTCTCTGTTTCTGATGCAGACTCAGTTCCCATAGGAATCCTCCTTATCTCACTCTCGTTTACTGTCAGGTTAGTAGGTGGGCTCGGTCTATATGAACTGACCAAATTTCTTGCCCCTTCATTTTCTAGTTCAATTCCTTCTCTCATTCTTTGCAAATTTGAGTTCATGGGGATGACTAGGGAATGCTCATCTATTTTCTGGTTCTCAAAAACTGGTATTACTGGTCCTATTGTCACTGGCACAGTCACAGCTTCCATGTTCATTGTTAACTCTTATTTTCTCAGTCAATTCTTTTTTAGTTTTTGCTAATTCGGCTGCATTATCACTGTCAACTTTTTCACTTTGTGGGGTTTTTAGCTGTTCATTTGACCTATTTATCTCGTATCTTCGTTCTGGACTTTTATTCCTCCCAGTTTCCATTGGCGGTGCATTGGGTGTCACCACCGCAGAATTCTGTTGATATGGAGGTGGGTTTCTGTTTAAAATGTCTTCCAGCAATTCATCCTCTGTCTCGCTACCTCCATACCCGTACCTTTCTGTAACTGTTTGTTTCTTTTTCTCTGCACACTTCTTTCCTGTACCCTCTTAAACTGTAAAAGCTGGAAACAACCCTTCTGTCATATTTGCATATCTCCAACGCTTCATTCTGTCCTCATGATTCACTCCCCATATCCTTCCAGGAACTAAACTATGATTCTTTGCACCTCTGTACCTTTCTCGTTCATACATCTCGTCTTCCCACTCACCTAACGCTTCAAACTGTGTCGGTCTAGGTCTTGGCTCAAGCTTCGTCATCTTCTCTCTCATATTTCGAAGTACCGCTATGCTAAACGAACCATTCTCTGGAAAAGCCAATAGTCCATCATTCTGAGTATATTTTGTCCAATTTTCTAACCAAATGAAAGTATGATAACCGTATTTCAGCATCATATGCGAAGCTGGTGTTTTCGGCGGAGGAATTCCCTGTCCCTCTCAAGTCACTACCTTTTTGTCTTTCTTAAAGAAGTTCTTAATTTTCGCCATCCATGACGGTTTCTCTCTACCATATTCATAATAAGCCATTCTTCAGAATTTCCTTTCCTTCTGCAAACCCGTAACTCTGCTCTATGTGCTATTCGGACCTATCCCAGCGCGTCTCACACCAACGCACCAATCCGAAGCCTCTACGTCACTGCTTTTCAGACCTATCTCAGCGCGTCTCACACCAACGCACCAATCAGGGCGTTTTCCGTGTTTCTACTGTACTGGCCAATCCCAGCGCGGTCTTTTGTCAACGTCAGTTCTACTCCTGACCCCTCCTTTACAAAATTTATCGGCAGTTCTTTTTCTTGACTAAATCTTATTAGTTACAACATAAAACACATTTCCATTGTCTGTTTTCGCTAAACAAAAGTGATAGTTTGCTCTATCGTACAAGAATACAGTTTCGTTCGATAAGTGTAGCACTTCCCTCTACCTTACCCTTCTTTCAAGCAAGGGGTAAACCCGTTTCTCTGGGGATAAAACACATGTGGAGACGATACTGCTCCTGAGAATTAAGGCCAGAGTTTCACAAGAAAACCGGTTGCTATTTCACTCATACACGTTTTATACAGAAAATGTCCCTATCATAACACAACCTGTGTTATCACCAATTTGAAAAACCAGACAATGCACTATTCCATGTGACTTCTCTTGCCACACGTGTTCCACTTCCTACTTCCCGGAAGCTTCAAAATTTTCTACTTGCATATAACGTAATACAATTCGACATGAAGTGTTAGACATGAAATAATCAGTAATCAATAACCAATAATCACCAAACTAATCTATAGTAACCATAACTCTGCTACCAATAAATCTGATCCAGCGCTACTAATATAATTTCTTCTCCTGTGGACATAACATCCAGGTTGGAAACACTCTTTTTAACAACTATACCAATATGACGGTGGGGCCCATAACACCGCATATACATTCACCCACTCAAATATTCCCTGGATCCCATCCACTTTCACCTAGGAGAAAAAGTTATGACTGCTGGAAGAGAACGGGATACCTTTTAAAGCTTGACAAGATGGTTTCTCAAATAACATACATAATCAGTTTAATCCTGTCAGTTTCTAAGACATCAAGGTATTCCACTCTTTGGTCGATGGACCAACTATTAGGAATCAGTTGATGGTGATTAAGACCAGCTCAATCACATTTAAACTCGTTAAACATTACACTTTTATTGAGCTAAAGAACCACAGACTCGTAGTTTTAATTGTAACAAAGTTTATCTACTTCTTTCAAATGCATGAATAAGTTTCAATTTTATTAATCAGTTTAATACGTTTAATTTTATTATAAGAAATGAGTTTTAAAAGAATTTATGCATACCCTTTTAGATGAGAAATAAAGTTCACCTCGGCAGATAAATTGCAGATAACAGCATAGAACTACCAAAAACTGACTGTCTGTCCCGCTAAACAGGCCTCCTCGACGGACCACCTATACAGGTTTCCCGCAACGATCTCGTTCCTTCCCAGTCAGATTTAAAAGCAAAAAGATTAATTATTTTAAAAGAAAATGGCCTATAGAAAATAGCAGCAATTCTCCAGCGTCAACGTTCAGTGCTCAAAAATTATGTATGAATAGCGCTCCTCCTACCTAAGAGTAGGTCCTCCTATACCCTATTACTAGCTTACTAAACAGAAATGTTTCATTCTTTGGGGGCGAGATTCACGCTAATTGGTCCATTGAAGGGGTGGCAAGCATCTCCTCATTGCCCTCCTTGCTTAAACCGGTTCCGAAAATGTTTATAACTTTTGTCCTTTCTCACGGCTTTAGGACATTACTAATCCGATTGACAGTTCCTCACATGTATCTTCTTTTGTAACTTTATTTTAAATAGTTCATTGTTAATTCACAGCTGCATCTTTGGTTCTCATACATTCTCGCTGAGTCCTTTTTGGCACCCATTTGGTGACAGGTCACGCTTACCTTGACTCGCTTCACTCCGGGCTTTACTTTCAAATCACGTGACATATTTCCGCAGCTTTCTTCCACTTGGAAGCCATTTTGCACTTGCGCATTAAGCTCATCTGCCTCGGCAGCCATTTTTACAGCGTGGCTTAACAGGCCCAAACGAACTATCATGAAAACAAACACAATCATAATTAAAACAAAGAAAATAAGCCTTTTCGTTTCCCACCCGTCATTCTACGTACCCCAATTAGGTGTTACCTAGCAAAAGCGACATGTAAAGCTATGTTTACTTACCATCCGCATTCTTTAGCCACAATACAATTTTCTACATAGCACAAATCATGCAACATTACTCTAATTAGTACGCAAACCATTATGTTACTATTATTTCACGTTGACAAATGTAAGTAGGTTAACTTTTGCACATAAATTGCGGTTACCACTTATAAAAGATGTCTATAAGAGACGTAAAGTGTTGATTAGTCATCAAAACAATTAATAGTATTAATTATTAGCATTAATATTGGGGGGTTCAAAAATTTCTGATTTACCTTGCTCCATCAGTGTCGGACTTCTTTAGTGTGTGTGTGTGTGTGTTAGGCATATCACAGGGTAGTGCTAAGCATTTAACTAACTGCTCGCCCACACTACCACAAAAGAGCATTTGGGGTGTAATTTTTACCTCTGTAATTCCTTTGGGGTTTGCCTGGACTGTTTGCAGAGTGTACCTCTTTCTGGTCCACTATATATAGAGGCAGCTTCCTACATTGGTGGAAGCAGTGGGATCCAAAACTTTTCATTTACTGTACCACTCTGTCAGTGGTGTGATTCCATGAGGGAATACACAATTGATTTTAGATTGGCAAAAATATTTTTCAATTCCCCCCCCCCCTACCCCCCCAAATTTCTAATCTGGTCTCTTAGGGCCTTGGTTAAGCCCATGGTCCTTGTTTATACATTTTAAAATCATCCTCGACAATTCAGCCTTTAAAAAAGTAGTCTGGTAGATTTTTATAACTTACTAAAAAGGTCCCAACTGTTCTAAAACACCATGTCTGAGACCGAGGGTAGTACCCAGGCGCTCCACCTGGCTCCCTACAGGAAATTTATTTTGGGGAAACTTGAAGACCTCTGCTGAGCATGGAGCCAGCATCCTCCAGCCAGCTCCTGACCGCTACCTTACACAAGTCCAAAACCTGCCTGCGGTATATCGAACCTCGCTCCTCTCCTCCTTGAGTTGGGCCCTCCACACCCACGAGTGAGATCCCTGTGGCGGATTACCTCCTGGTACCTCGCGGACCAACACTGCTCTGATTTTGTGGAGGGGGAGATCCGCTCTTTCTTTGACATTAACCATAGCCTTGGAATCTGCCGGAACACTATGGGCGGCCAGCAAATCTGCTCTCGGGGCAAATTAAGGGTTCTATACATGGTAAAGTGGCATTCAAGCTATCGCAAATGGTTGATTTACAATCTCAGATTCTTAACTTAGACAAATGCGTCACTGGCCCTCGCCCAACTTGGATCATGAGCTGACACTGGTGAGATCCAGGTTACGGCAGGCTTCCCTAGAGGAGGCCAGGCAGTGCTGGAGAGCCTGAAGCCATAAGATCTAGAACACGGAGAGAAGCCTGGTAAGCCCCTCTATTGGCTGGCTGCCAAGGAGGTGGCTTCCAGGATAGTGTCCTCGATTTGCGACGTGTCAAAGGGTCTTCATGAACAGACCTCAGCAGTGGCACAGGCTTCGCAGACTACTCCTGTACACTTTATGCAGCAACCCCTAGACCTCCACAAGAACTCGATCACCCAATCGTCAATTATATCACAATGCCCTCCATCCCTGTCTCCCTGGCAGAGGACGTGGACCAACCCCTCACAGTTGAGGAAATTTGAGAGGCACTGTCTCGCTGTCCTCTGGAAAGACACCAGGTCTAGACGGCTTCCTGGTCGAGTACTTTAAATGCTTTAGACCCCTTCTGCTCCTGCACAGCCTGGCCTTATAAACTGAGGCATTAAATCTGGGATTTTTTCCCCCGCCCAAGATCAACATGGCCACGACTGTCGTGATCCCTAAAGCAGGTCAACCCCCAGACAGGTGCTCATCGTAATGCTGACATCAAGATATTCACAAAACTCTTGGCTACCTGGCTCACCCAGACGCTGACCTATCTTGTCCACCCCGATCAGTGCAGGTTCATACCAAATAGAAGCATCATACACTGTATCCGTAGGGTTCATGTGTGCCTCTCCCAGGCACACCACATCCCCCACCCCACAGCACTGTTTCTCATAGTTTTTGAAAAGGCATTAAATACTGTAGATTGATACTTTTTGGATGCGGTGCTGCGAAGAGCGGGCCTTGGGCCTTACTTTCACAAACTTGAGAGGCTTCCCTGTGCTAGTCCTACTGCCCTGGTTCAGGTTAACAATACCCTTTCACTGCCCTTTCCCATCTGCAGGGGCACCTGCCAGTGTTATCCTCTCTCCTCTCTCTTATTTTTCCTGATAATCGAGTTACTGGCCCATCTCATCCGTTGCAATGCTCGGTTGTGGGGTTGGTCGTGGGGAGGAGGTCCAGATATACGCATAGCACTGTCGGCAAATGACTTGCTGCTAGTCTTAACAGACCTGCAATCCTCGCTCCCCGATGTCTGAAGATTCTCAGTTTATATGGTGACACCTCTGGCCTTCGGGGTCAACAAATCTAAGTCCCTGCTGGTGCCAATCTGCTGTGACCCGGACGCCCTAGCCTGATGTGCCACAACGTCACAGTACTGTCTCTACTTTAAATACCTGGGCATTTAAATCTCCCGCCTCCCGGTCTTGGTGTGGATCTTTAATCTGAACCCCCTCTCGACTAGACTGACTAAAGATTTGCAACGCTGGGACCCCCTGTCCCTGAACCCTCTGGGGCGTATAGCCCTGTTTAAAATGATGGTGCTCCCTCGCTTCTTGCAGTTTTGAATTTTTTTTTTTTTTTTTAACTTCCTCTATCGGATCCCTCAGAAATGGTTTCAGACTCTGCAATCTAAGATCTCTACCTTTTATGTGGGCTGGGAAGCATCACTGTGTGCCCTTTGTTAATGGGAGGCACTGCCTATATGACTGGGGGAATGGGCATGTCTGACCTCTACAGCTACTACCTGTCAGTACAACTTGCAACGGTTAGTGATTAGGTCAACAGATGTTCTGACCCTGCCTATCGAGAGGAGTTGAGCCGTTTAGGCCTTGACAGGCTCCTGGGGCTGATCTATGGTTCTCCTATTTCCTGGACACTCCCAGAGTGTATGCAAGTGACCCTGTTATGCTCGAGAGAGGCACTCCGACTCATTGGTTGGGATCAAAAGCTCACTTGGATGACCCCACTGTGGCACGGTGGGTGGCTTCCCCATGTGGTCGGAAAGCCGGGATTTGGGACACGTTTGGCATCACCCACCTTGGGGATGTCTGGCAGGGTGATGCCCTAATGTCCTTCCAAGACATACAGGAAGACTACCAGCTCTCCTACACACAATTCTAGCAGTACCTACAGCTGTGCCACGCCCTTTCAGTCCACATTCCATCTGAGTTTAACCCCCTGGAGGCTAAACTCTTAATGGGGAGGCTGGGCAAAGGAGCCATCTCCACGATTTACTGCTCCCTCATCGTTAATTCCCCGAAACGCTTCCCTGGGTTACAGATGCGGTGGGAGGCATGGGTTAGGGTATCTTGCGTGAAGCCAGATTGGCCCGGGGGAAATGGCCATCTCCTCACGCCTCCGCATGATTCAGCTCAATTATCTCCATATTGCTTACCCGACTCCCTGGCACTTACACAAAGTGGGTGGGCAAATGTGCATGATGCTACTTGGTGGAAGCCGACTTCTTCCATATGATCTGGGCTTGTCCCGAACTGACCCCATTTTGGGAGGGAGTGGGCGGGTAGCTCTTCAAGGTTATGGGGTGCCAGTTTGAACTTACTCCCCAGGTGGCCCTTACAGGCCTGTTGAAAGACGGGTGGTTTGAGGATGGAAAGGGTCTTCATTGGGGTGGCGACTAAGTTGGCCAAACATGGCATAGCGTGTGAATGGAACTCCCTGGAGCCGCAGTTGCTAGTGCAGTGGAGGAAGGGTGTGGACTGGTGTGCTCAGCTGAGAGACCGATTTATGAGGCACAAGGCTGCCACCGGCAGCATGAAAAGAGAAAAGATCTGGGACAAGTGGTGGCAATACCATGGGCTGGATGTGGTATATATTTTCACTTTCTGAATAAGATATGGACATGTGGAACTAGTCTGTGTGTCACTAATGTTTTTCAAATTAAAATCAATAAATTTTGTTTATCAAAAGACCCATCACCGCTAAGAGTAGATTTCGTTATCGGACGTTAACATGGAGGTTTTGCTCATAGTGGAGACCGGACCCCATGGGCAGCAGAGTGCGCTCCTCATAAAAGAGGCAAGGCAACGTAGTTGCGGAGTCAGTCTGCGCACCTAGCAGCACTGACAAAAAAGTCTTGGTAAAACAGCCTGGAAGGAAAAGTCGCCCAAGGTTGCGCAGCATTCAGGTTTCCAGTGTTTTTGAGGGGGTTTATAAATAATTGAAAGGTGTGGTCAGGTCCGAGGGCTGATTTGCATTCATGTAGCAACCGGCTGCAGCGACTCTCAATCCAGCCATCTAAGGTATCTGCAGCATGTTAGTCTTTTCTACAAGTCAGCGCAGTAAAAAACAAAAAAGTCGCATTTTTTTAATCATTTATAGCTCGCCTACAGACCCCCCCCGGACCTCGAACCACATTCACCACTACTATTGCCGACCTCATCGCACCCCACGCCATCGCCTCCATGGACAACATGCTCATCGGAGACCTCAACTTCCACCTCGACAACCTCAGCAACCCCCAACTCCAGCACTCTCCTGGACCACCTCGACAACCTCGGACTGAAACAACTCGTCACCACACCCACCCACAAGGCAGGACACACCCTCGACCCCATCTTCTCAGGAGGTAACCACCTCCACTTCAGCCACACCACGCAACCCCCATGGACAGACAACCACTGCGCACACTTCTGCATCAACAAACCCACAGCGCCCAAACCTGCACCCCGCCCTCAATGAAGAAACTGTAGCATGGTCACCGAGCAGCAGCTCAACTCCACTCTCAACCGCGAGGCCCCCACCACCTCGACCAACGCCAACCTTGCAGCCAAAGAATTCTGCAGATGGATCACCAACTGCGCAGACTAGCTCGCACACCTACGTAACCCCGACACAGTGGCCCAGAAAGGCCACCTGGTTCACCGCGGACCTCCAAGAATCCAGACGCACCTGCAGACGTCTCGAGAAGAACTGGAGAAACAGCAAAGCTTCGGAAGACCTGCACCACCTACAATAACGCCATGACAGAATACCACCAACGCATCAGATCCACCAAAAGGACCTTCATCCAGAACAGAATCGTCAGCAACTCCAAGGAACTCCTCAACGTCATCCAGGAATTCACCAAACCCCCCAGCGAAACAACGAACATCACCCCCTCCCAGGACCTCTGCAACAAGCTCGGCTCCTACTTCCATCTGAAAATCAAGGGCCTTTACAACGACGAGACACCTGACTCCTAAACCACTCCCTCCTCCAGCAACGCCAGCCAGCCCACCATCCCCTCCTGGACCCCAGTCACCACCGAAGACACCGCATCAACCATGAGAGGCATCTACTCAGGAGCCCCCACGGACCCCTGCCCCCCACACATCTTCCATGGAACCGCCGCCATCGCTCCGGAACTACAACGCACTATCAACGACACCTTTCCCAACAACTTGAAACGCGCAGAAGTCGGACCCCTACTCAAGAAGCCCTCAGCAGATCCCACGGACCTCAAGAACTACAGACCCATCTCCCTTCTCCCCTTCGCGGCCAAAGTCACTGAGAAGGCCGTCAACGTCCAACTAACGAAATTCATTGAAGAAAACTCCATCCTCGACCCCTCCCAATCCGGATTCCACAGCACCGAGACCGATCTACTCGCCGCCACAGACGACATCCGCACACTCCTCGACCAAGGACACACCGCAGCCCTGATCCTACTCTACCTCTCTGCAGCCTTCGACGCAGTCTCCCACCACACACTCACCGCCAGACTCCACGACGCAGGCATACAGGGAACCGCCCTCGACTGGCTCCGCTCCTTCCTCAACGGCAGAACCCAAAGAATCAGACTGCCACCCTTCCTCTCCGAACCCACGAAATCAACTGCGGAGTAACCCAGGGATCGTCGCTCAGCCCCACGCTCTTCAACATCTACAAGGCCCCCCATCGCCACCATCGTCAGACAGCACGGGCTCAGCATATTATCCTACGCCGACTACACCCATCTCATCCTCTCCCTCACCAAGGACCCCATCACCACCAGACTCAACTTCCAGGAAGGAATGAAGGACATTGCATGAGCAGCAGCTGCCTGAAGCTCAACTCTGAGAAGACAGAGGTCCTCATACCCTCCCCCTCTGCATGGGACAACGCCTGGTGGCCCACTGCCCTCGGCAGCCCCCCCACCCCCGCGGACCATGCCCAAAACCTCGGCATCGTACTCGACTCCTCCCTCTCCATGACCCGACAGGTCAACGCTGTCGCCTTCTCCTGCTTCAACACCCTCCGCATCCTCCGAAAAACCTTCAAATAGATCCCCCCCCCCCCCCCCTATCAAGGAAGACCGTCACCCACGCTCTCATAACCAGCAGACTGGACTACGGAAACTCCCTCTATGCCGGGATCAACAAGTCTCTGCTCTGCAAACTCCAGACCATACAGAACACCGCAGCCAGACTCCTTCTCGGCATCCCTCGACACGAACACATCACCCAACACCTGCGTAACCTCCACTGGCTTCCCGTTGAGAAGAGAGTAACTTTCAAGATACTCACACACGCCTACAAATGCCTCCACAACACCGGACCCCATTATCTCAACAATAGAATCTCTTTCCACGTACCCAAGAGGAACCTCCGATCCGCAGACCTCGCCGAACTCCCACGCATCCACAGAGCAAGAACGGGTGGAAGAACCTTCTACATCCTACATCGCGACCAAGACCTGGAACGAGCTCCCGAGCGACATCGGACTCTTCCCCCACCCTGCACATCTTCAGGAAGACCCTCAAGACCTGGCTCTTCGTCTGACCGGAGCTGCTCCCCCCCACTGCTCCCCTCTCCCCCAGCACCTTGAGACCCTCACGGGTGAGTAGCGCACTTACGAATTCCCTTATTGATTGATCCTTCACCTAACCTGCCTCAAAGTATTCTCACGCACTGGTGCTTGTGTGTGCGCTCTGGCTCACGAGTAGCAGACGCACATAATTCCTTTTATTTTTTTTCTTTAAAGAGCATGTTAAATTCCAAAAGGAAAGTGGTGCGAGTCTGGGGCTTTAAACCATAGCAGAATTGTCAGGAGATAAAACAATCGACAAGGATGGAGGTGGGCGGAAGGGACAGATGTGCAAAATGCAGTGGGTGGGAGGGAAGGCTGAGGGATAAGGGGCAACAACCACGGAGGCAACAAGCAACAGTCTGCAGAAAAAATGGCAGAAAAAAGCATATACGCAATAACGACTGTGAGAAAGTGCCTCTTTTTGCATGGTTTGCCCCACTTTTTGCCTGGTTTTGATGTGGTTTCAACTGTAGTGCACAGAGTCCCTGCCTACCAGCTCCCCTGGGCCAGTGCTTCTTCCCTAAAAACAAATCCCTAACTGGTACTTCTACCTCCTAGAAGTGTCTTGTAAATGGTACCCTGAGTACCTAGGGCCTGGGAACTGAAGAGGGTCCCTCACTGGGACCATGCCACTGCCCTTGCAGCTTGCATGCCCCTGTGCGGGAGAAAAGGACAAAGTCAACAAGGCACCCTACCTGGGTGCCATGCCAACCAGCCCTGCCTGAAGGCATAGGTAAGTCGCCCCCTCTAGAATGCCTCACAGCCCTAAGGAAGGGAGGGTGCACTATACCACAGGTGAGGGCATATTTGCAGGAGCAGATATGCCCCTACATTATTGGGTTCCATTCCTTAATATTGTAAGTGCCAGGGAAGCCATAGAGAGTACATGGGCTAGAAACTCGGCAACTCGAGTTCCACAGCACCATGATGGCTTCACTGATAACAGGTGTGTTTGGTACCAAACTACTTCTCTCAATAAATCCACTCTGATGTCAGTGTGGAATGTATTTTACCATGTACCCAGAGGGCACCTCAGAGGTGCCCCTCTGAAAACTTACCAGCCCTGGTGTGGTCTCTGACCGGCTGTAAGCAGCCAGCCACCACCAGACATGTTTCTGGACCCCTCGGATGAGAGCCCCTGCTCTCTGGGACCAGAAAAAATGCACATCCTGGGCTGAGGTGTCACATCACCTCCCCCAGGATGGGCCAGTGCTCGAAGAGGGAAGCTTCAAAGGCCTTCCGTCTTTGTAATGCGACCCCCAGCCTCTGCTGCAAGCAGCAGATGGCACCTCCTGGTTTACACCCCCACTTTGGGTGGGAAAACCGGCATGACAACTTAGAAGAATAGGAGGAGTGCCCACTTGTGCCAACTCCACCTCTAAGGTGGGGGAGGCAAGGTGCAGCATATCTTTCAGTCCCCGCCATCTTGAAGATAGGGAGACCCCTCCAATCAGGGCTAGGTCTAAGCGCCCTTCCACAGGAGGGTGGCATAATAGAGCGTGAAGTCACCCCATATAAGGTGCACATTGGCCCTACCTGCTATTCCCCTAAAACACCCCTAATTCTAGCCTTTAGGTGACTCTCCCAGACCTGCAAATTAGATCTGCGACTACCCAAGAAGACAACCCTGCAGAGAAGACTGAAGACTACGACTGCCTTGGCCCCACCCCTACCGGCCTGTCTCCAGCTTCTGCAAACCTGAGATCAGTCTTGCAGCCAGCGACCTCTGAAAACCCTGGGAGGACTTCTGCCTTTGAAAAAGACTCCAATCTCCTGTGGACAGCTGACCTATCCAAGAAGAAACGAGCTCTAAGGACCCCGAATCCAGGCAGATCCGCGTCTCCTGCCCACTCTGCATCCAAAGCCCACGGCCCGAGTGAGTGGCTCACGTGCAGTGAAGTCTACGCAGTGATCCTGACCATGTGTCCAGCGTTGGCTGACCTCTCCTTATCTCCATGGCAACGCTTGCAGTGTGAATCCAGAGGCTCTCCCCTTCCCACGACAGACTCCGGTAAGAAGAGTGACATCGAAAGGACCCCCTGCACCCGAAGCCCCTGGGCTTTGGTGGGCTTAACTGACTGTGCCTCTACAACCCCCTACATCTCTACTTACCTTGGCTGTCGTTGGTCTCCCTCCTGCAAACTTCGTTGCAACACCTGCAGCCTGTTTTCTGAAAGAAGAATCTCCATAGAAAAGCATTGGGCGCCCAACACTGATTTTGCACTCAGCACCTGGCTGCTCCTGTGCCGCCGCTGGTGGTGTATGTTTGGTAATGATTTATGCCCCCCGTGATGGTGCTAACCCCCAAAGCCTGGCCCCTACAACTGATTTACTTACCTGCAAGCAGTGTGGCTCCAGGCACCACCAGTCTCTGTTAAAAGGCATTGAGCCGAACTCTGATTTTGACCTCTGCACCCAGCCGCATGTGCCGCTGGTGGTGCAGTTTTGGTACTTACCTGACCCCTTGCTGACTTTTGGTTCCAAAGACTGGGATTGTAAGTGCATTACTAACCTGTTTAACTGCAATATTGCTTTCCCCATAGTATAACATTGAACTGTGCTGAAAAGTTTGAGTGTCAATTTTTAAAAATTGAAAAGCATTTTTAATTAAAAACGTACTTACCTTATTGCGAAGCTCTTGGTCTTATAATAAAGTACAAAAAAAGTATATTTTTCTCCTTGAGTCGTGTGTCCATTATTCATCACTGTTGTGCTATAAATGTCTTGCATTCCTCTGTCAGGCCTACGACTGCTCGCCCACACTACCACTAATAGAGCAATTTGGGTTTTACATTGAGCCCTGTTCACTTTTGGGGATTCCCTGGACTCTGTGCACGGTAGAACCACCTAGTGGAATACCATATACAGAGCCAGCTTCATAAAGATACAGGGAAAACAAGCGATTGGGTGGGAATGGGGCAGAAGGGCTAGACTGGCAAAATGCAGCGGGCGAGAGAAATGAGAGCAACAACCAACAGTGTGTGCAGGGAAAAGCAAAAACGCAACAGGATAGCAGCAACAATATAGTAGCGACAGGGCAATAAGCAACATCTTGAGAACAAGCCACGACGATGGGAAGCAAACGAGAGAGAGAGCGCAATATGGGCGCAGGTGGGGGTTTCCCAAAAGCACCCAGCAGCGTAAAACACAAGCACTAATACAACAAAAATTAGCTCCAAAAGTGGGAGCAGTGGAAAGACACAAGTACTTGCTTCAGGGGAAGGCCAAAACACAGGAAGAAGATAGGACGTACCAGGCTGTGACAAATTGCAAGGAAGCAAATGAGAGCGGCACTGAAGCCAACATATGGTAAGCTATGGGTGGGCTGTAACCCACTGAACCCAAACACAATGTCTTGAAGAGACCGCTCATGCGCTGTCTAAGCGAGACCTAAAATCTGCACATTTTTTAAGGTGAAATTTGATTTTCCAAATGCGTGCAAGTCTTTTGAAGTGTTTTTGTCAGACCCTGTTCAGAGGGCCATGGGGTAAGCAGGAGCTACTGAGCCCAATTGTGCAGGTTGAGGGTTGTAACTCCTGATGTCCCGGGGCCCAACTTACTAGGAGTCCTGAGCAACTGAGCCAAGTACTCCTTCAGAGCTTGATTCATAGTGGTTGCACGGTTGAGTAGTCCAATTCTTCTTGGTGAGGAGGTAGACCCGGGGGGTGAACACAGACTCGCAACTCTGATTACGTTCAGCAGCAGCAATAAATGATTTTCCAGTTATATACTTGCTTTTATGAAAATAGGAGTATTTATATATAAACACAAAGTAAAATATGGCATAAACAATACACGCAGTCTCCTGAGATCCGAGCTCTAGTGTTTTATAGGCGTGGTCCCGAAGTTCCACTCCCCTCTCGCTAGCAGTACTAGTCATTCCCCATTCGCTATAGGCGTCATTCAGGTTGAGCCCCGCTAGTAGTCCGTCTCAGAAGTCACACTCCGACTCTTTATGAAAGTCAGAAGTATTCCAGCGCCGAAGTGCTATATTGCAGGCAAGTTCCCCCTGGGAGGTCTGGCCCGTAAACCAGTCTTACCCACACTAGCTGTATCTGAGCTACTGGGGTCTTCAAGCATGCCTCCTTTGCAGGCACTGAATCTGCATAAGTGGTCGCCATTAAATTCCTCACACGTGGCACTGGAAGGTAGTCCTCCACTTCCTCACACACGGTCCTATGGAGGCAGTGGCTGGTGGTACTCGATGCTCCTCCGATGCTGGTAAGTTCTTTGCAATTCCTTCCCACAGGTGGGGCAGGGTGTTGCGGCACTCCGAGCGCTGGACCCTAGTCGTTGCCTGGGACCGCTCGGGTCACTATGGTGGCCTGTTCCTCACGATGACAGTCTCGAGTAGACCACGTTTCTTGGCTGGTCCCGGTGGTCCGTTCTAGCATACAGGGTCACAGTATCCACTCCGTACATGGGTTTCAGCCCGATCAGCACAGCAGCAATCTTCACGGCAGCCCCACCTGGCATACGGGGTTGCTGACTTGTCCCTGATCGCCATGGCAGCACTCTTCATAGCGGCCTCACCTGGCTACTGGATCCAATCATTGTGGTTTTTTTGTGTGCTTTTAACGATGCAGCACAGCAGCCACACATTCCAAATCTCTCTACTATCTGGATATATGTTATTATACATATTGTACAGCTGTGTGGCTGCTGTGCAGCATGGGTGAAAGTAAGTAAAAAAAAAAAAAAAAAATTTAAAAAGTGCTATTACATGGCCAGCATTGATTTTGTGATACCCAATATGGTAAAACACGTGTATTAGCTTAGGCAGGGTGTTACAGGGTGCAGTGTAGGTCAGAAAATGGGTTCCAGTGCTCCCGTTTTGTATTTTTCAAGAAATCAATGTGTGTGTCTGTGTCAGTGCTTTAGTGCGGTGCAACCGGTGCCATAGCACCTGGTAGCAAGCTTGTGGGTGCTGTAATTCCACATTGTTTACTGGTTTAAAAGCACATTCTGCAAAGTTTGTGTCCAGCAATATTTGAACCACAATAATAATGGCACTATAACTCTGTAATTAAAGTATGTGCTGGGGAGAGATCACATTTATGTCAGAAAGGGTAGTTTTAACTTATAATAAAGTAGAGCAGAGGATTAATATGCCTGCTGCATAGTACGTGTGTGCAAATCCGACATTTATTTTATATGGATCGCTTAGTGGGTTTCTGCTTTTGTCACAGATCCTTTTATTACCTGCAGTTCATCATGTACAATCCTAATGTAGCACAATGCACTATGAACTGTCATTAAATACCTGTATGCATACTGCAAGGTACAGTTTTTTTTGTTTTGTTTCCCGCAATGTTTCATTATGCAACTCCAGACACTATACAACGTTTCAAATCCTGAGTCACTACTCCTCAAAACCAAGCACTTTTAAATATAGTGCCTACCAGTATGGATGACATGTGACTCCTACACCCTTAGGTCTCAATTGTTTTATGTAACATTTAATATACAATGATTTACACATACTGCAACTGCATCTGCTGCCTTTTTTTGGGGGGGTGTTTTAGTTTGTACATTGTTTTTGTCTGTTGCATTTTGTAGCAATCGCTGAAACTTGAATTTGGTGCTAATGAGCATGTAAAGGCAGGCTAAGGCTGTGACAGGTAATGCTCCCTTGTGGAAGGAAGAAAATGGTATCCTTTTGTTGTTAAAAAAAAAAATCAACCACAAAAAATCAAATTAAATCAGTAATTTGTGTTCAATGTCCTTGAGGCCAGATTGTCCTTGTGCGACTGCACCTGTTGCACAAATAGAAAGAGTGGCATAGAAGTGCATGTGCAAAAGGTAGGGACGGAAAAAAGAGAAGCCTGCTAAAGTGTTTGAAAACAACAACAAATCCTCATTCGTAATATTTCAAGAGAGCACATTGGCATAGGTTAGAGGTGATAACTTAAGGAGGTCTAATCTATTTTAATGAAAAAGTGCTCCCTTGGCAGAAGTACTGTGTCCTGAGTTGGTGGTGTTAATTAAATATGCACCTGTATATCTGATGGACTTCTAGCTGCATATTCCGTACCTTTTCCAAGGCGTCGGGCTGGATCCGGAAACTTTTGCATGAGCAGTACCCCTGTGTGCTTTTGGGTGTCTCCATTCGGCTCCGTATGATGTCATTGGCATTGTTAGCGTCGGTTAGGATGTCACGGTCACCTATATAGGCGCCACGTGGACGTCAGTTCTTTTCTTTCAGCACCAGTTAAGCTCTGATCCGGAGAACAGCTACCACTCTGTCTCTTTTTGACAGGCTTTTTTGACTTTGTCGAATTTTATTTTTCTGTGTCGAGGGATGTCTTCTAGAAAGACCGGGTTTACTTTGTGTGGCACCATGTCGGTAACCGACCCCACACCCCCTCCACCTCGTCTGCCTCTGGTGTCTCGAGCGCAGTCACAACTCGAAGTCGTGCTCGGACTGTCAGGCCATGGCTCAGAAGGCCTTGCGGGAGCGAGCTTTGAAGCTCCTTACGGCCGACTGGCAGTAGACACGAGCCAGCAAGACTCTGCGGAGATCCCTGTCTCGTTTGCAGAAGAGGAGGTTGCGGGACCGCTCCCGGAGCTCCAAGTCCTCTTCCTCCCACTCAAGGTCTTTGGGACACTCTGGGAAGAGGCACAAGAAGAAGTCGTCTAAGCGGACTTCATCTTTGCCTCGGCTGTCGTCTGTCGACAAACGAGGTAAGGAGCACCGACGCTGTAGACACTGTTCTATGGAGCCTGAGCCAGGGTCGACTTTGTGCCTCCCCCGTTTCCGGGAGCTGGAGCGATCCCCGCTGAAATTTCAGAGTTTTACAAGGCCATGCACTGTGTATTTAAGCGGGCCAACTCTTCTGGTGAGCTTTCGGGCCCCACTGCGACGCCGGTCATGCCAACGCGACGTTACCCGAAGTTGGTGCCTTCGGTGCCGCAGACGCCCAACGGTGGTGCCGGACCCATCCTTATTTCCGACAACTCTGAGTCGGACCGACGTCTCAACGTCGACTCCTGCGTCGGCAGAACCCAGAAGTTCTTTGTCTCCTGGACACTTTGAGGGCATTCCAGGCTCAGGAAAGGATTGGGAGAGATCTATGGACCCTTTGGGACACCAGGATGTTTCAGTAGAACAGATGGACTGGCATGAGGAACTTGGGGAAACCAGGGGACTGGAAACATCCAGATACTGGCATGCTCTCTCCACGGACTGTGGCTACAGAGGAGAGGGCTTCTTATGCCATGGTGGTAAGGAGTAGTGCACAACAGTGGACCCGGCTACTCCTTGATTTAACTGCTTACCAGTTGAAGCAATGATCACTGGAATCAATCCAATTAGATCTGGTTATTTATTTAACCTTTTAGTATCTCATTTTGGTGGTAAGGAGGGCAGCAGAGGTCGTTGGACTGGAGTTGGCCTCCATGCAGGTCAGGACTATTCTTCTGAACGAAGTGCTTCAGCCTGGGGCTTCCACATATGAACCCCTATTGCCCTTTAATAAAGCACTAACTGATGTCCTTGTAAGCAAGTGGTCCAAGCCTAGCACAAGGGCTCCTGTGAACCAGACAATTGCATGCCGCCATCGCCCAGCTCCTGGCGACCCAAGGTTCCTCAGCGAACACCCCACTCCTGAGAGCTTGATGGTGCAGGGTTTGACATCACATGGTGCGTTCCCTTCCGCTCCTCCGGATATGGAATCCAAGTGGCTGGACACACTTGGGAAGAAGTTTTCTTCCACCAGCCTGGCATTGCGGTCGGTGAATACTGCATGTTTATTCGGCTGTTTCTCCCACTCCTTTTGGGAAAAGGTTGCACTCCTTTTGGGAAAAGGTTGCGTAAGTACTGCCACAGGTCCCGTAGGAGGCCCGGGTTGAACTCTCCCAAGCAGTTAAGGATGGGAGAGATGCAGAAAAATTTACCATTGGGTTTAGTAGCCTAGACACGACTGCCTAGCTGGCCAGAGCGGTTTCGTCGATGGTGGCCTTATGCCACCATGCCTGGCTGAGAACATCTGGCTTCTCTGGTGATGTCCAGGCTAATCTAATGGTCATGCCTTTTGACGGATATTGTCTCTTCGGAGAGCAAGCGGACTCTGCCTTGGAGCGCTTCAAGGACTCGTGCTATGGCCAGATCCTTGGGCCTCTCAGTTACACCCCATGGCCATTATAGCTTTTGCCCATTTTGTGGCAATGGAGGGGTTTTTCAGCCATGTCAACCATATCCCAGCCACCATCCTGCGCAGGCTTCCCAAGTTGTGCGAGGACGTGGACGCAGCTCATTCCGACCTCGGCATGGTAGCCAGAAGTCGTCTGCCACCCAGCCCTCGGCAGCTGCAGCCGCCAGGCACTCCTAGTTTGATTCTGCAAGATCATTCTACTCCAGTTGGAGGGAGAATCCATCACCATCTACTCCACTGGAGGCCCATAACATCGGACAAGTAGGTCTTGCAGATCATTCAGGAGGGCTATTATCTTACTTTCCTTTCTTTTCCTCCTTCTGTTCCGCCACTTAAAGAATGGCTGGCGGAGGATCATGTAACTTTACTCCAAGAGATAGTTACAGCTCTCCTGGCCAAGGGGGCTTTAGAGAGGGTTCCGATTTCAGAAGTAGGCAGTGGTTGCTATTCCCGCTACTTTGGCTCCGAAGAACAAAGGGTTGCGGCCCATTTTAGATCTTCGGACCGTCAATCTCTTCCTCAAAAAGAAGTTCAAGATGCTCTCGTTGGCTCAAGTCTTGTCTGCCCTAGACCAAGGAGACTGGCTGGCAGCATTAGACCTGCAGGATGTGTATTTTCAGATCACCATCCTGCCGGGCCACAGACATTACCTGTTGTTCGAGTTAGGCCACGAGCACTTTCAGTTTACCTTGCTACTTTTGGCCTTACCAGCGCCCCTCGGGTGTTCACCAAGGTGATGGCTGTGGTTGCAGGTTAGGAATTTCAGTGTTCCCTTACCTCAACGACTTGCTGTTGAAGGATTTCTCGCCCCAGGCAGTCGTCTCTCACCTTCAGATAATGGGGCACCTCTTGCATTCGCTGGGGTTCTCTATAAACATGTCGAAGTCACACCTGACTCCTCAGGTGCTCCCTTTCATCGGAGCTGTTCTGGACACCGTGCAGTTTGGTCTTATCCTCCCGATCAGCGAGTCCAGGGTATTCAGGTTATGATACCGACGTTTGTCTCTATCCTGGATTTCGGTGAGACTGACTCTGAGGCCGCATGGCCTCATGGCATCCTGCATCCTGTTGGTAATGCACACCAGATGGCTTATGCAGGCTCTGCAGTGCAACCTGACGTTCCAGTGGGGAACAGCGTAAGGGGAAATCTCTCAGACATGGTCCAGATCTTGGAGGGAACTGCAAAAACCTTCAGTGGAGGTTGACAAACCGCGATTGGGTCCGAGGCAGACCCCTCTCCCTTCCCCAACGAGATCTCACAGTAGTGACAGATCCGTTCCTCCTGGGATGGGGCAGCCATCTGGGAGAGGTGGAGATCATGTAACACTGGTCTCCGGCGGAGTCTAGGCTTCACATCAATTTGTTGGTGCTTCGGGCGATCCGGTTGTCATTGAAAGCATTTCTTCCCTCTGTCAAGGGGAAGTTAGTGCAGGTGTTCACGGACAGCACCACCGCCATATGGTACTGCAAGAAGCAGGGTGGGTGGGGCCATGGACCCTTTGTCAAGAAGACTTGCATCTCTGGACGTAGCTGGACCTGCAGGGCATAACCCTGGTGGTTCAACATCTGGCGGGTTTTCTGAATGCCAGGGCAGAAGAATTCAGCCGTTGATGCCTAGCGGATCACGAATGGCGTTTCCAGTCATAGGTGGCACAAGGTCTCTTTCAGCAGTAGGTAGAGCCTTGGTTGGTTCTCTTCGGAGGCGAACAGAACTTGCAATGTCAGCAGTTTTGCGCGCTGGAGTTTCTAAGGTGACTATTGCTCAGCGACCCTTTTTGTTGCGGGGGGAGCTCAGGCCTACTGTACACCTTTCTGCCCATACCACTTCTGCCCAGGGTTCTCTAGAAGATCAAGAACGACCTGGTCCAAGTCATCCTTGTGGCTCCGGACTGGGCAAGCAGAGTCTGGTATCCAGAGCTTCTGAAAATGAGCATTGATCTTAAGATCAGGCTCCCCCTCCAGGAGGGTCGTCGGTCTCAGCATCAGGGAAGGATCCTCCACCCGAACCGGTTGTAGGAAGGTGGAATCTGACTGCATGGTTGCCCCCACTTTTTTCCTTGTTTTGCTGGTTTTCGACTTAGTTTGGCTGGGATCCTGCTGTTCAGGACCCCAGCCTATCTGCTTTCCCCTTTAAATTGATTGCATGTCCTTTAGGTACACTCCAGATTGGATTCTGGGGTACCCTTATAAGTCCCTAGTATATGGTATACTATGTATCTAGGGCATAGGTACCCCAGAGGCCTCCCATTGGCTGCAGCATGTATTATGCCACCCCTGAGAGGCCATCCAAAATGACACAACAGGTTTGCTACAGCAGCCTTTGTAAGGTGGTGTATGCACCCCTTACTGAGATATAGGTTCCCTATATCTCTCCATATCACTGCACATGTAAACCTTTCAGTCACCCCTATGGCAGGCCTTATCAATCCTGAAGGCAGGGTGCTGGGTTTCATGTGAGAGGGTGCCCATGCATGAGCAGAGCCCCTCTGCAGCTTTCGGAATCTTCATTCCGGGGTTGTTTGTGATGCAGCCAAACCATATACTCTTAAGTGCATTATAACCTCGCGGTAAATGCTAACTTGAGAATGGCTGCAAGGAATCCTGTCGTGTTTGGTGTCAAACACCTTGGAATCATACCTCCACACCAGTAACTGGTGTGGGAGGTATGATTCCTCCCTCCTAGAGGGAGAAATATGACAGCACTGGTACACCCGGTACCAACTTCACAGAGCCCTGGCATCACAAAATGGATGCTGCCAGCCACAGACACGAGTCTGCCCTCCTGCTGCTGGACGAAACTCCGGCAGGGGAAGGCTTGACAATAGGTTTCCTGTCGCAGGGAGGTGTGACCACCTCCCAGACAGGCTTTAGTGTATTGGGGCTGGGTGGGTGCACTCCAAGAGTGCTTTGATGTCTGCACTGGGGGCACATTTGGTGTCCCTGTGCATAGTCCAGCCCAAACCGGTTGCAGGGACACTCAGCCCCTGCTCTTGCGCTAAACTGGACAAAGGACATGGGTGTAGCCACCCCTCTGTCCTGAACCTCCCCTTAGGTGGGTCCCCAGAGTTTGTCCCACCCCTTCCTTGGGTATAAAGTAGGAACCCCTGGCTACAGGACTTTAGATTTTACCTGGACTAAACTCTGCAACAGAAACCAAGTACTTCGACGATCTACACTACGCTGGATGACTGAAGAATCTCCCTTGGAGTAAAGGAGTTACTCCCCTGCAAAGCAGGCACCTTTAACGCAACTGACCGGTTGGCATCTCCGAAGCTCCTGAGGACTCCGAAGAATATTGCCACACAGGAGGTGGGTTCCCGAGGTCTCTGAGGTCGATCTGTGTGCTCAGCAAGTCTGAGGCCTGTATCCCTCGTGGAGACCGTGTAACCCGAACCCCTGGACACCGCGACCATTTGCAGAAGCATCAGCTTTGAGGCGACCTCTGAGGCTGAGCTTTGGGTTACTTGTAGCCCTGACCCCGAGCAGTAATTACACCGAAGATTGCTGGCCTACTCAACGAGTGTTCCGTGGGCCGCCATTTTGTGATTCCTCTCGAGGTCCCTTCGCGATCCCTGGTCTGTTGACCTGTGGGGCCCTAAGAAGGCAACTCTAACTTTCAACGGGCGTCCCTGGTTGCACCAGACGTGCCCTGACTCTCCATTGCTTGGGGAGTCCCCAGGACCTTGCTGGTCCTCACAGAAGCATCATTACTCGTCCTGCGTGAGTTGCTGTTGCCAAGGCTTGTTGTGTTCAATCCGAGCACCGACACCCCAGCACTCAACATCCTTCGTGGGACAACTCGTATCCAGCTCCTGGTCGTCCTCGACGTCTCCTGGACCCCGTGGCTGCAGAGTCAAGCTTCACCTCTTCGCACCTGAAGCACCCGACATCGGTGGGCATTCGTCTATTGTGCCCCTGGTCACTGGCTAGTGACCCAGACTCTGTCTCCTCTGCTTTCAGGTTTTTCACATCTTCGATCCAGGCTTGGATCATCCCGAACACTTTTCTTCTTCACAGCAGCAGCACTTTGCAGCAGATCGCCATTGAAATAAATGACGGTTCCCCACACTGTTTGACACCTATGCACCTGTCTTCCCTGGGTGAGGTAACTCAAGTACTCCGGTACTCTCGGGGATGTTGGCCCTAGAACCCCTTACGTCTAAAGGGGTTTGCTCAAAGTCCTCTCCTAAGTGTCCTTTATCTTTAAAATTCCATCCGCGACTTTCC
Source organism: Calotriton arnoldi (assembly GCA_963921515.1). Taxonomy (NCBI): domain Eukaryota; kingdom Metazoa; phylum Chordata; class Amphibia; order Caudata; family Salamandridae; genus Calotriton; species Calotriton arnoldi. The sequence continues at coordinate 584,467 of CAWUFW010006096.1, read as the reverse complement.
CATAGAGTTGTACGGAGCTCGCGTCTGTGTTCCCACACCTCACCCGTCCTCCGTGGGTCCCCTGTGTCACTACCTTGGCTGGTTCCTTGGGGTCCCAGCGATTCTACGTGCTCTAGGCACTGTCTAGTCAAGTCCTGGTTCTTATACCACTTTCTTAGTATATGGTTTGGTCTCCCCCTGGAGCCCACTGTGTATTGTGCTATTTACTGTCGTTCTAGTACTGTGTAATTGTGTGCCTTGTTCTCTAATCTCATAAAGAGGTTAGTAGAGAGTATTTAGTAATAAATATATATATTTTATATATACCTGGTGTGGTTCTCCTTTCATTTGGTCATTCAAGAGGTTATATACTGGTAAAACAAGCTGCTTTACATTCCTTCAAGACTTAGCCTGAAGGCTGCTCTCCACAGCTACCACTAGGATAGCTTTCTATAAAGGTTGTCTTTAACCTAATCATCAATAAGGGTCGTTTGGACTGGTGCAAGGTGCCCACTTTAATTAGTGGACAGCATATACCAGGCCAACGTCTCACACCGGTCACCTCTCCGCCTCCATGCGTGGAGATTGAGCGGCGACAGTTGATGGCTTTTGACCTTCCTCCTGAAGTATGTGAAGTTATTTGGTGGCCAGGCAGCCCTCCACTAAGACGGTATACGCCTGCCGTTGGGGAAACATTTGTAAAAAAATTGTACAGAAAGATCTATTGACCCTCTTTCTGTCTCTTTACCTATTATCCTTCTTTTCTTTCTTACCCTTGCCCAGCAGGGCTCTGCATTGGGTACTCTCAAGGGTTATCTTTCTGCTCTGTCCGCTTTCTTGCGCCTGCAAGACCAACCCTCTTTGTTTGGGCTTGTACATATGTCTCCACCAACACCATTTGTCATGCCACAGTGGGATTTGGTTTTCACTTTTCTTATGTGTGCTCCTTTCGAGCCTTTGCATAATTGTCCCCTCCGGCTGCTTACTGTCAAGGCGGCCTTTCTAGTAGCAATAGCATCGGCCTGGAGGGTGATTTGCAGGCATTGTTATCCAATCCTCCCTATATGATGATCTTTGGAGAAAAGGTGGTGCTTCGCATCTGGCTTCATTTTTGTCCGAAGGTGGTCACCCCATTTCATCAGGGTCCATCAATCACACTGCCCACCTTTTTTTCTCCCCCACATCCCTCTAAGGAAGAGGTGCGTCTCCACCATCTGGACCCAAAAAGAGCGTTGTCATTCTACCTTGACCGCACAAAAGAGTTCCGGGTTGACAACTCTTGTGTGGTATGTGGGAGATAAAAAAGGTTGGGCAGTGCAGAAACGGACCATTTCTCATTGGGTCGTTCTCTGCATTAAAATCTGCTATGCTGTGGCTAAGAAGCAGTCCCCAGAGGGCTTACGAGCTCATTCCACCAGGGGCAAGGCTGCGACCATGGCGTTGGCTCGGGGTGTCCCAGTCCTGGACATCTGCCAGGCAGCAACGTTGGCATCTTTGCACACGTTTGCCAAGCACTACTGCCTGGACAGTCAGTCCGCTGGGACTGGCATTTTGCCCATTCGGTCCTGCAGGACTTAAGTGTGAGAAATCTGTCCTCAGCCCACCCCCAGGATGGTATGGCTTGAGTATCTATTCAAAGGTAAGGAATCTGCAGCTACAAGTCTATCAGATGAACAAGTTACTTACCTTCGGTAACGCATTATCTGGTAGAGACCATATCTAGCTGCAGATTCCTTACAGACGCAACCGTGCCTCCCCGCTCTGCTGACTCATTTGTTAGGGCTAAGGTTGTTCCATTTTTCAGGGCCCTAGTTATGGCACACACTCAAGTCAGTCAGTCCATGGCTCTGCACTTCTGGCGCGGAACGGTACTGACATCCGCGTGTCTGTGTGGTGCCTATATAGGTGACCGCAACATCATAACCGGCGCTAACGACGCAGTCACACAGGAGTACTGCTCACACAAGTTTTCGGAACCAGCCTAACGCCACGGAAATTCAAAGGTAAGGAATCTGCAGCTATATATTGTCTCTACAAGATAATGCGTTACCGAAGGTAAGTGACTTGTTCTTCAGATTATTATTGTATATTGATCTTATTTTTGCCCTAAGGTGTTAACTCGCGTAGTAATGTTGTATAGGCTAGGGCTCAAAGTAAAAAGCGAGAGGCAAGTTTGTGTTTCTTATGTGATTTAGTAAGTGAAAGACTGGGACTGAAAGAGCATATATTTTTAATTGTTCATTGTAGGAGAGTAGGATCTGCCTCTTATGTTGCCCCCACTTTTTTTTCTGGTGTTTACACTGGTTTCTGGCTATAGTCAGGCTGGGACCCTGCTAATCAGGGCCCCAGCCTCTCTGTTCTCTCTAAACGATTTGGAGTGCACTCTAGGTGCACTAGTGATTGGATACTGTGGCACCTTATGAGTCCCTAGTATATGGTACCTTAGGTACCAAGGGCATAGGTACTTCACAGGCCTACCAGGGGCTGCAGCATGTATTATGCCACCCCTGGGAAGCAGACTAAAATCTGACACCACAGGCCTGCTACTGCAGCCTGAGTGAGGAAGTGCTAGCACCCCTCACTGAGATATAGGTTCCCTATATCTCTCCTACACACACATATAACCCTATCAGTCACCCCTAAGGCAGGCCCTATCAATCTTGAGGGCAGGGTGCTTGGCTTCTATGTGAGGGGGTGCCTCTGCCTGAGCAGGGCCCCGCCGCAGCCCTCAGAGTCCATTCTCTGGTGCTGTTTGTGGATGCGGTTAAACCATATACTTTTAAGTGCATTATATCCTCGCGGTAAAATGCTAACTTTGGAATGGCTGCATCGAAACATGTCGTGTTTGGTGTCAAACACCTTGGAATACTACCCCCCCCCCGCCAGTCCTGGCGGCGGGGGTAGCATTCCACCCTTCTAGAGGGATAGACATGTACCTAATGTAGAAACGCGGTAGAATCCTGCAGAGCCCTGGCATCACACAATGGATGCCACCAGTCACAGACACTGGGCTGCCCTCCTGCTGATGACCAACACTCGCAGTGGAGGAAGCCCAACAATAGATATCCTGTCCCAAGGGGGTGTGACCACCTCCCAGACAGGGTTTAGTGTATTGGGGCTGGGTGGGTGCACTCTTAGAGTGCTTTGAAGTCCTGCACTGGGGGCTCAGAAGGCTTCTCTGTGCATATGCCAGTTCAAACCGGCTCAGGGGCTACCTGTCCCTGCTCTGGCGAGAAACTGGACAAAGGGAAGTGGGTGTAGCCACCCACTCCCCTGACCCTCCCATAGGTAGGGTCATAGAGCTAGTCCCTCCCCTTCTTTTGGTATTAGAGGGGGAACCTGTGCATTGCACCCTAGATTTCCCTGGACGACGCTCTACAAGAAGAATCCCGAACCTTCGACGTTCCACTACCTTTGGAAGACGGAAGAATCTCCCTTGGAGTCAAGGAGTGAATCCCCTGCTTGGCAGGCACCAAAAACTACAAACGACGGTCGCAAACTACGCCGCTCCCGCCGGAGTCCGAAGTCCCTGCAGCCCAAGAAGTGAATTTCCTGACTTCTCAAAGGCAATCGTGAGTCCCCAGCGAAGCTGAGGCCAGTGGACCCCAAGAGTAACGAGGAACGACCCCTGGGTACCGTGCACTATTGTCGAGTGCAACCCCTCACAACGTTCCATGAACTTGTGCTTTGGACCACATGTGGTCCCAGCCTCCAGCAGGAATCCCTCCTAAGATCAGAGGCCTACCACGTCCCGAGTGACCGTGGGCCCCTGTGAGAGAATCCTCCCGAGGCGTCTTCGCGATCCCTTGCCAGCCGGCTTGTGGGTCCCCAGAAGACTTTCTAATGAAACCAAAGGGCTCCCCTGGTTGCTCCAGGCCTGCCCTGACTTACCCTCGCTGGGTGAGTTCCACAGACCTTGCTGGTCTGCGCCATTGTCTCTTCACACTTTCCCCGAGACTTGCTGTTACCAAGGCTTGTTGGCTCCGATCGAGTTGCCGACACCGCAGTAAGCTGCAGACATAGTGGGACACGCCGAATCCAGCTCCTGGTCGTCGTCGACGCCTCCTGGACCTCGTGGCTGAAGAGTCAAGGCAACCGCGGACGACCTGAATCTTGCGACGACGGTGGGCATCCATCTTCCTTGCCCCGAGTCACTGCCAAGTGACTTTGAACACTGTCCCCTCTGCTTTCAGGTCTTCCATCTTCTGAATCCAGGCTTGGATTCCTCCGGACACTTCTCCTGTCGCCGCAAGCAGCAAGTCTTCACTGGCTCCCATTGAAAACGACGCCGCGACCCGACACCAAAGAACACCTATGCACCCGGCTCCCCTGGGTGAGGTAACTTCAGCACTACGGTGCTCCTGTGGGTGTGGGCCCTAGAACTACTTACCCTGTAAGTGACTTGCTTGTAGCTTCCCTCGAAGTGCCCTAAAACTCTAACTTTCCAAGTGCGACTATCGCACTGACTCGTACCTGGTTCGCGTCTGTGTTAGACACACCGCGTCCAACTCCCTTGCAATACCATCTGTAACCGCGTCCTTCGACTCGTACAAGGACCGATCGGTGTGTTTGCCTCGAACACGCAAGGGATCTTTAACATTGATATTTCAATCGCGTCTGAGTGCATAGACTCGTACAGGATTCGCATCGGTGCCAGGTCACCGCGTCCGTCCCCTGTGGGTCTCCTACAACTACCTGGGGTGGTTCTTGGGGGTCCCTCGATTCTAGATGCCCTAGACCTAGGTCTAGCAAACTAAGATTGTAACATTCAATTGTGCTAAACTTATCCTGATAATATTTGACTTGTACATATGTTCCTGACCTCTAATCTCATAAAGAGATTAGTAGGGAGTGTTTATTAATAAATACATATATATTTGATATATATACCCGTGTGGTGTCTTTTCATTTGGTGATTCAAGAGATTGTGTGGTAAAACAAGCTGCTTTACATTCCTTCAAGACTTAGCCTGAAGGCTGCTCTCCACAGCTACCACTAGGATAGCTTTCTATAAAGGTTGTCTTAAACCGATCTACCATAAGAGTCGAATTGTTCTGGTGCAAGGTGTCCACTTTAATTAGTAAACAGCATATACCAGGCCAACTTCTCACATTGGTGGGCAGCGTGTGGGATTCCAGCTTGCTATTGTTTTACCAGAAAATCTCTATTTGAATTACTAACTGAAACCCACATCTGAAAGAGACACGTTAGTGACAGATTCCTTACCTTAGAATATCCCCAGGCGTCAGGCTGGATCCGGAAAGTTTTTGCGTAGCAGTACCCTTGCGCGTCGGTAGGCGGCGTCGTGCGGCTCCGCGTCCGTTGTCGGCGTCGTGATCGCCGGGATGACGTCGCGGGCAGTACTTAGACGCCGCCCCTGCGCGCTGACGTCAGTTCTTCTTTTTCCGCGCCAGTAAGCGCAGATCCGGGAAGAGCAGTGTCCTAGTCAATTTTTGACTAACTTTTTTGTGAATTTTTTCACTGTTTCTTCATTGAGTCTTCACGACTCCTAGGTGTCGTAGGGATGCCCGGCTTTAAGCCATGCAGAGCCTGTGGTCGCATGATGTCGATCACGGACCCGCATCTCGAGTGTCTCTTCTGTCTCGGCCGAGACCACGACACGAAGTCGTGCCCTGACTGCCGGAAACTTCATCCGAAGGCTTTGCGAGAGCGGTCTCGAAAGCTACTCGAGGTCCGGCAGTCGGCTCCGCGCCGCACCAAGCCCCGGTCCCGGGAGAGGTCGAGGGGCCGGTCGCCGAGTCCCCGCCGGTCGTCTGAGTCCAAGTCTTCGCGCTCCTCGGGTAAGTCGAAGCACAAGAAGTCTAAGAAGCGTCATCGCTCTAAGACTTCGCCTCGCCGGTCTCGCGACTCGGCTGAGGCCCCAGTCAGCACCGTCCCCGCCGCCCCGGACATGCCTGTAGAGCCGCCCCCGCATTACCCGTCCTTTCCGGGTTCGGGGGCGACTCCGGCCGAAATACAGGAATTCCTGTCGGCCATGGCCCGCCTCTTCGGGCCTTCAGGCCCCTCCGGTGCGCCTTCGGGCCCCGCGGGCCCTGATGGGGTTGCCCCGGCGCCGCCGTCGACTCCGGTCCCGGCGCCGCCTGTCCCACCAGCCTTCATCCCGGGCTCCGGCCCCGGCCTCGATCCCGGCTCCGGTGGTACCGCAACCCCCATCGTCGTCGGTTGACCTAACCACGCCTCCGCCGATGTCCCCGGTGCCGTTCCTGACGCCGTCCGGGGCTCCGGACGCCGTCGTTCCCCGGTTCTCTCCGGCTCCGGACATGGAGCCGGACCGACGTCGCTCGACTCCGGCGCCGATGAGACCTTGGGTCCCAAATGTCCCTCCTCCTCCATATTTTGAACAAGAGGAGGACCAGGAGAGCTGGGAGGGGTCTGAGGACACTCTCACACAACAGTGTGAGTATGATCCGGACTGGGCTGAGGAACTTGGGGATGCCAGTGGTCTAGACACTTCCCCTGACACTGGCATGCTGTCTCCTCCGGTGGCTACGGAGGAGGGAGCTAATTTTGCAACGGTGTTGCGTAGAGCAGCTGGAGCCTTACATCTCCAGTTGCCTACTGTGGCCGTCAGGACTAACCTCCTGACAGAAGTGCTTCAGCCGGCGGCTTCCTCCTCGTAGACTGTGCTGCCGTTTAATGATGCACTCACTGACGTTCTTTTGGGTGCCTGGTCCAAACCCACCACAGGGGCTCCTGTGGATAGGAACGTGGCCCGACGCCATCGCCCTGCTCCGGGCGACCCCTTGTTTCTCTCTCAACATCCCACCCCCGAGAGCTTGGTTGTCCAAGCCTCTGCCTCCCAAACCGCCTTCCCTACCGCCCCCCCGGATAGGGAATCCAAATGCCTGGACCAATTTGGGAAGAAGGCTTTTTCTTCCTCCAGTGCTGGCTTGCGGTCCGTCAACATCGCTTGCCTTTTGGGCCGATATACCCACTCCCTGTGGGATTCGGTGGCGGCTGTTTTGCCGCAGTGTTCTGAGGAGGTCCAGACACTGCTTACCCGCGCCATTGCGGAAGGGCGAGATGCGGCTAAATACACCATCCGTTGTGGCCTTGATACCGCCGACTCGCTGGGCAGATCGCTTGCGACGACGGTGGCGCTACGTCGCCACGCCTGGCTGAGAACAACTGGTTTCTCGGGTGATGTCCAGAATACACTCATGGACATGCCCTTTGATGGAGTCGGTCTTTTTGGTTCAAAGGCAGACCATGCGCTGGAGCGGTTTAAGGACTCACGGGCTACTGCCAAGTCCCTGGGCCTTTCTGTTGTACGCCCTCCGCTCACCTCTGCTTTTCGCCCCTTTCGTGTCCACGGAAGGGGCGCCCAGTCACGTCAGCTGCCCAGCCACCGGCCCGCTGCCCAGCCACCGGCCCGCGCAGCAAGCGTCTTCGCGTGGCCGAGGACGTGGATACCGCCGTGGCGGTTCGGGCAACCAGCGTGCGGGTCAGGCCACCACCTCCAACCCGTCCGCGGCCTCCAAGCCCTCCTAGTCCCTCCTTTCCGGTGCACAGCACGCCAGTAGGGGGCAGGGTCCGCCATCACCTTCACCACTGGCGTCCCATCACCTCGGACAGGTGGGTCTTGGACATTGTCCGAAGGGGCTAGTCCCTCCCCTTCGAGACCACCCCCCCCAGCCATGCCACCTCAATTCCACCGCATGTCCGGGGATCACTTGGTACTTCTGCAGAAGGAAGTCACGGCCCTCTTGGCCAAGAGGGCCATCAAGCATGTTCCGACCCCAGAAGTAGGATGTGGTTGCTACTCCCACTACTTCCTGGTGCCCAAAAAGGACAAGGAGGACATGCGTCCTATCTTGGACCTCTGGAACGTCAATCGCTTCCTCCGGAAGGAGAAGTTCAAGATGCTCACCCTAGCTCAGGTCTTGACTGCCCTCGACCCTGGAGACTGGTTGGTAGCGTTGGACTTGCAGGACGCTTATTTTCACATCCCCGTCCTGCCGGCCCACCGGCGTTACCTGCGGTTCACTGTAGGCCTCCAGCATTTTCAGTTCACTGTGCTCCCCTTTGGCCTTACAAGTGCCCCTCGGGTGTTCACGAAAGTGATGGCGGTGGTCGCAGCTCATCTGCGCCGGGCAGGGGTTCCAGTCTTCCCCTACCTCGACGGCTGGCTGCTGAAGGCGGGCTCGTCCCAGGCAGTCGTCTCGAACCTCCAGACTACGGCCGAACTCCTGCACTCGCTGGGGTTCTCCATCAATGTGCCGAAGTCGCATCTGATTCCTTCTCCACAGCTCCTTTTCATCGGAGCAGTTCTGGACACGACGCAGTTTCGGGCCTATCCTCCCGAACTGCGAGTCCGGGATATTCAGGCTATGATTCCGATCTTTCAGCCTTTATCCTGGGTTTCGGTACGGATGACCCTGAGGCTGCTGGGCCTCATGGCCTCCTGCATCCTGCTGGTCACTCATGCCAGATGGCATATGCGGGCTCTGAAGTTCCAGTGGGCGCAGCACCAGGGCAACCTGTCCGATCACGTCCAGATCTCGGAGGGGACTGCAAAACAGTTGCAGTGGTGGCTCTCGAACCGGCAATGGGTCATGGGCAGATCCCTCTCCCTTCCCCAGCCAGAGCACACAGTTGTGACGGACGCGTCCCTTCTGGGATGGGGCGGTCACATGGGAGAGGCGGAGATCAGAGGCCTCTGGTCTCCGGCGGAGTCTCGGCTCCATATCAACCTTCTGGAGCTCCGGGCGATCCGACTTGCACTCAAGGCATTTCTTCCCTCTGTCAAAGGGAAGGTGTAGTGCAGGTGTTCACAGACAACACCACCGCCATGTGGTATTGCAACAAACAAGGTGGGGTGGGGTGGGGTCGTGGACCCTTTGTCAGGAGGCTCTGCGCCTCTGGACATGGCTGGAACATCAGGACATGTTCCTGATGGTTCAACACCTGGCAGGTTCCCTGAACGCCAGGGCGGACGAACTCAGCCGCAGGTGCATGATGGATCACGAATGGCGTCTTCACTCGGAAGTGGCGCAAGGACTCTTTCTACAGTGGGGAGAGCCTTGGTTAGATCTATTCGCCACCGAAGAGAACGCGCAATGTCATCAGTTCTGCGCGTTGGAATTTCCAAGGCGGCACTCGCTCGGCGACGCTTTTCGGCGCGAGTGGAGTTGCGCTCTGTTGTACGCCTTTCCGCCTATACCACTTTTACCCAGAGTGTTGAAGATTCGGCACGACCGGGCCCAAGTCATTCTTGTGGCTCCGGACTGGGCTCGAAGAGTTTGGTATCCCGAGCTACTCAGTATGAGCGTAGATCCCCCGATCCGTCTGCCTCTTCGGGAGGATCTTCTGTCGCAGCAGCAGGGGACGGTCCTCCACCCAAACCTGTCCAGCCTCCACCTGCTTGCGTGGAGATTGAGCGGCGGCAGTTGATTCCTTTCGACTTGCCTCCCGAAGTTTGTGATGTGATTCTGACAGCCAGGCGTCCCTCCACTAAGGTGGTATACGCCTGCAGGTGGAACAAGTTTGTGGCATGGTGCACAGCAAAGGCTGTGAATCCCCTTTCTGCCCCTCTTTCTGAGGTTCTTCTGTTCCTTATTTCCCTGGCCCAACAGGGTCCTGCCCTGGGTACCATCAAGGGCTATCTTTGTGCCATCTCGGCCTTCCTCAGGCTTCCTGATCAGCCCTCCCTTTTCAAGTCCCCTGTTGTTAACAGGTTTCTAAAAGACATTACACACCTCTTCCCTCCTGTTCCGTTTGTGATGCCTCAGTGGGACTTGAACTTGGTTCTTACCTTTCTTATGTGCGCTCCCTTTGAGCCTCTACATAACTGTCCTTTTCGTCTTCTGACTCTGAAGACAGCCTTTCTGGTGGCCATCACCTCCGCTCGGCGGGTGAGTGAGCTCCAGGCTCTATCATGTAAACCTCCCTTTCTGTCTGTCCATCCAGACAAGGTTGTTCTTAGGACGCGTCCGTCCTTCTTGCCAAAGGTGGTTACTGCCTTCCACATTGGGCAGACCATCACTTTGCCCACCTTCTTTCCGCCTCCGCATCCTTCCAGAGAGGAAGAGAGGCTCCACCGTCTGGACCCAAAACGTGCGCTTTCCTTTTACATCAACCGCACTCAACACTTCCGGGTGGATGACCAGCTCTTTGTTGGCTACGTGGGCGCCAAAAGGTCGGGCGGTGCACAAGAGAACCATCTCCCGCTGGGTAACCTTGTGTATCAAAGCCTGCTATTCTTTGGCTAAGAAGGAGCCTCCTGTTGGGCTGCGTGCCCATTCCACCAGGGCAACGGCTGCTACCACGGCTTTGGGCCGCGGTGTTCCACTGCAGGATATCTGTCAGGCAGCTACGTGGGCCTCGCTGCACACGTTTACAAAGCATTACTGCCTTGACAGTCCGGTCCGGAGGGACGGCTTCTTTGGCCGTACTGTCCTCCGGGACTTCCTTGTCTGATCTTTGTTCGCAGACTCACCACCGGGGTTGGTATTGCTGGGGTATCTATTCTAAGGTAAGGAATCTGTCACTAACGTATCTCTTTCAGATGCACAAGTTACTAACTTGTGTAACGATATATCTGTAAGAGACAGTAGTTAGTGACCGATTCCTTACCGCCCCACCCATCCTCCCCGTTCTGCGAACTGATTTCTAGGGTTAAGGACATCCCTTTCAGGGCCCTAGTATTTTTCAGACACCTATGCCAGCTTCTTGCATGGCTCTGCGTTCCTGGCGCGGAAAGTCGTGTACAGAACTGACGTCAGCGCGCAGGGGCGGCTTATAAGTACTGCCCGCGACGTCATCCCGGCGATCACGACGCAGACGACGGACGCGGAGCCGCACGACGGCGCCTACCGACGCGCAAGGGTACTGCTACGCAAAAACTTTCCGGATCCAGCCTGACGCCTGGGGATATTCTAAGGTAAGGAATCTGTCACTAACTACTGTCTCTTACAGATATATCGTTACACAAGTTAGTAACTTGTGCTATAGGTACTTAAGGTACATATAAAGTCAAGCTTAGTATCAATAAGTTCTACTGAACTTAGAGCTGTGTGCCAAGGGATAGCACACCCTTTCTACAGCTCAAGCTAGTATCAGTAGGCCACAAACTAGTGTAGGTAGTACAACACTAGAATGTCCTTAAAGGGTGGAACCAGTGGATCCACTCAGCCTCAGTATAAGGACATGGCTTTCTCTGACTTGAGAGCCATGTGTGTTGAAAGACACCTGAGACTAGGACAGAGTCCCTCAACCCTGCACCTGATGGATCTGCTGACAGCAGATGATCTTAGATTGGCTCTAGGAGCTAATGGGTCTGAATCAGTGGGTGGGTCAATTACAGTATCTGGGTCAGACGATGAAAATCTGAATGACCAAGACTCTGTGATTGCAGGGCCAGGCCTCAAGGGGCCTGAAAAGGACAGAGGAATTCTCCCTAAGAGAACTGACACAGTGGAGGAGAGGCATAGGTCCCCTTCCAGGGAATCTGAGCACTCTTATCACTCTGGCAGAGAATTTGTCCACCAGAGGAACTCATACTTTCCCATAAGAGAGACCTCCTCTGAAAGAATGTGCAAACTGCTGCAGTATGAGGAAGCAAGAGTTGCCCTCAGAACCAAGCAGTTGGCACTGGATAGAGAAGCCCTGGAGATCCAGAGAGCTTCTCGACGAGAGGGGTTAGAATCCCTTGGTGGCAGCAACAGTGTCCCTAGAGGCAGAGAATCTATTCCAGACCATAGGAACCTGAGCAAGGTTGTTCCTCCCTACCAGAGTGGGGATGATATCCACAAGTGGATAACTGCTATGGAGAGGGCCTGTAGAGTACAGCAGGTCCCCCAGAAGCAGTGGGCAGCAATCTTGTGGCTCTCCTTTTCAGATAAAGGTAGAGACAAGCTCCTCACTGTAAGAGAAGAGGATGCTGATAATTATGAAGTCCTGAAGAGTGCACTGATAGATGGGTTTGGCTTAACCACTGAACAGTACAGGTTGAAGTTCAGAGACACCCAGAAGGCACAGACTCAGGACTGGACTGACTTTGTTGATTGTGCAACCAAGGCTCTGGAGGGTTGGCAGTAGGGTTACTGATTTCAAGGGATTGTATAATCTGATGATGAGAGAACAGATCCTTAATAATTGCCAGAACCAGTTGTTGCATCAGTACCTGGTGGACTCGGATCTGACCTCTCCCCAAGAATTGGGAAAGAAGGCAGACAAGTGGGTCAGAACCAGGGTGAGGCAGAAACCCCAGAACCAAGGGGGTGACACCAAGAAGCAAGATCCTAAGGGCTCTGAGAAAGGTGGGGATAAGTCAAAAGACCAGAAGTCTTCACAAGGGCCCCAAAAATCTGCATCTGGTGGGGAGTCACAACCCAACAAGGGAAAAGGCCAAAAGAAGCCCTGGTGCAAATTCTGTAAACAGAAAGGGCACTGGACTTCTGACTGTAACAAGTCCAAAGACCAAACCACCACCACTCCTGCCCCTAAGGCAACTGTTCCCCCTAGTTCAGCTACTGGTGGAGGTGGTACACAGAATAAGGGTGTAGTAGGGTTGACCCTGGGTTCTGAAGTGGACTCTGACCTAGTCAGAGTGCCCACTCAGGCAATGCTGATTTGTGAGGGAGACCTTAATATGTCCTTCCTAGTGAGTCCCAGTAATCTGGGCAAATACAAACAGCAGCCTGTAATAAATGGCAAACAGGCTTTGGCATTTAGGGACACAGGTGCTAGTGTCACCATGGTGGCAGAGGATCTTGTGGACCCTGGACAGATCATCCTGGGCGAAATGTACCAGGTGACCAATGCAAGCAACGCCAAGACCAACCATAGTCTGGCAGTTGTGAATTTCTCCTGGGGAGGGGTAACTGGCCTCAAGAAGGTTGTAAAAACAACAGTTGATGGACAGAATGCAGAACAATGTCATACATTCACCCCAGTACAGAGATCTGGGCCTAAATCCATCGTTTTTTTGCTCACCATGCCATTCCAGTTTGAACCCAGCCATATGCAAATCAGTCTTGACCCTGTGCCTCATGGGAACAGTCCAGCCCGAACTGCCAAGCCAGGTCCTCCCTGGACTACAAGAAGGTTGTAGTCCGTGCAGACCTCCCTGTCGAATGTCTATTGGGCAATGATCTACAGACTTCAGCCTGGTCTGAAGTAGAGTTATGGACTCATGCTGAGATGTTGGGCATCCCTGCAGAGGTATTTGCTGTGACCAGGTCAAAAGCAAGAATGCATGACACTGAACCAGCTCTGGATCCTGGAACAATGGACCAGATGCTTCCCAAGAGGAGGAGCAGTAGGGTAAAGGCAGTGCCTTCCCCTCTGTCTCAGATCACAGATTCACCCCCAGAGGGAGGTGAAGCAGATCCTGAAGAAGGAACTGCCCCAGAGGGACTTGAGCCTGATCAGGTTGAGTTCTTGGGGGCAGGGGGCCCTTCTAGGGAAGATCTGAGTAAGGAGCAACAGTGCTGCCCCTCTCTTGAACCCCTCAGACAGCAGGCTGCTGCTGAGGCTGCTGGGAGTGGTAGTGGGTCCCATAAAGTTTATTGGGATGAGGGACTCCTATATTCTGAAGGTAGAGACCCAGCCCCTGGAGCCACCAGGAGGTTGGTAATACCTCAGAAGTTTAGGGGTTCCTCTTGACCCTAGCACACGACATCCCTTTAGCAGGACACTTGGGCCAAAACAAGACCTGGGACAGGCTTGTTCCACATTTTCATTGGCCACATATGTCAGAGGACACAAAGGAGTTTTGTCGCTCCTGTGTCACATGCCAAGCCAGTGGTAAGGCAGGTGGCACAACAAAGGCCCCCTGATTCCACTACCTGTGGTGGCGGTACCCTTTGAAAGGGTAGGGATTGACATTGTTGGTCCCCTTGACCCTCAAACTGCATCTGGGCACAGGTTTATCCTGGTGGTAGTGGATCATGCCACCAGGTACCCAGAAGCAATTCCCTGAGGACCACCACAGCCCCTGTGGTGGCAAGAGCCCTCATTGGAGTCTTCTCCAGAGTGGGTTTTCCAAAGGAGGTCATTTCTGACAGAGGTACCAACTTCATGTCAGGATATCTAAAAGCAATGTGGAAGGAGTGTGGTGTAACTTACAAGTTCACCACCCCCTATCACCCACAATGCAATGGTTTAGTTGAACGCTTCAACAAAACCTTGAAAGGAAAGATTAAAGGACTCCCAGAGAAGCTTAGGCGGAAATGGGACCTTCTTCTTCCTTGCCTGTTGTTTGCCTACAGAGAGGTTCCACAGAAGGGGGTTGGCTACAGCCCATTTAAGCTTCTGTTTGGGCATCCTGTGAGAGGTCCACTGTGTTTGGTAAAAGAGGGCTGGGAGTTACCTCTCAAGCCCCCCAAACAAGATGTGATGGACTATGTACTTGGTCTCCGCTCCCGGATGGCAGAGTACATGAAAAAGGCAACCAAAACCTAGAGGCCAGCCAAGAATTACAAAAAGCTTGGCATGACCAAAGGCTGTACTGACTGTATACCAGCCAGGACAGAAAGTGTGGGTGTTGGAGCCTGTGGCCCCAGCAGCCCTCCAGGACAAGTGGAGTGGCCCCCATACAATAGTTGAACAGAAGGGAGAAGTCACCTATCTGGTGAATCTTGGATCTCCCAGGAGCCCCCTGAGGGTGCTGCATGTCAACAGATTAAAGCCATATGTTGACAGGGCTGACATGGGCTTGCTCATGGCAACTGATGAGGACCAGGAGGAGGAGAGTGACCCTCTCCCTGACCTGCTCTCTCAGAACCCTGATGATGGGTCAGTAGATGGTGTTGCTTTGGCAAGCAGCCTCACTGACCATCAGCAAACTGAGTGCAGACAAGTTCTGCAACAGTTTAGACATATGTTTACCCTGACCCCTAGTCAGACTTCCTGGTGCACCCACGAGGTGGACACTGGAGACAGTCTGCCTGTCAAGAATAAAATCTACAGGCAACCTGACCATGTCAGGGACTGTATCAGGACTGAAGTCCAGAAAATGTTGGAGCTAGGTGTAATTGAGCCTTCAGATATCCCTTGGGCTAGTCCAGTAGTCCTGGTACCCAAGCCTCATACCCAGGGTGGTAAGAAAGAAATGAGGATTTGTGTAGACTACAGAGGCCTCAATGCAGTCACTAGGACTGATGCCTATCCCATACCAAGGGCAGATGAGCTGATTGATACTTTGGCCTCAGCCAAGTATCTAAGCACGTTTGACCTAACAGCTGGCTACTGGCAGATCAGATTAGCTGATGATGCAAAAGCCAAGACAGCATTTTCGACCCCTGGTGGGCACTACTACTTTGTGGTGATGCCCTTTGGATTGAAAAATGCACCTGCCACTTTCCAGAGGTTGGTGAATAAAGTTCTGACAGGGATGGAAACTTATTGCTCAGCTTATCTAGATGATATTGCTGTCTTTAGTTCCTCCTGGCAGGATCACCTGGTCCACCTCAGGAATGTTTTGGAGGCCCTGCAAAGGGCAGGCCTCACTATCAAGGCCACTAAGTGCCAGATAGGGCAGAGTCAGGTTGTGTACCTGGGCCACCTTGTAGGTGGAGGCCAGGTTCAGCCTTTACAGAGCAAGATCCAGACCATAATGGAATGGGTTGCTCCAACCACCCAGACACAGGTGAGAGCCTTCTTAGGCCTATCTGGGTACTATAGGAGGTTTGTCAAGGGATATGGATCTATAGTGACAACCTCGAATGATCTGACCTCAAAGAAAATGCCAAAAAAGGTTCAGTGGACAGCTAGCTGTCAAAAGGCATTTGAAGACCTAAAGCAGGCCATGTGCACTGCCCCCATCTTACAGAGTCCAGACTACACCAAAAAGTTCATTGTCCAAACAGATGCTTCTGAGCTGGGTGTGGGAGCTGTACTGTCTCAACTGAATGATGGTCAAGACCAGCCAGTAGCTTTTATTAGCAGAAGGCTGACCCCTAGAGAGAAACGTTGGTTGGCTATAGAGAGGGAGGCCTTTGCTGTGGTATGGGCCCTGAAGAAGCTGAGGCCATACTTGTTTGGTACTCACTTCATAGTTCAGACCGACCACAAGCCCCTCCTATGGCTTAAACAAATGAAAGGAGAAAACCCAAAACTTTTGAGGTGGTCCATTTCCCTACAGGGGATGGACTATACAGTGGAACATAGACCTGGGACCCAACATGCCAATGCAGATGGACTCTCAAGGTATTTCCACTTTGAACACGAAGACTCAACTGGTCAAGGTTAGTTTAGTGTCCCTGTGTTTGGGGGGGTTGTGTAGGAGAGTAGGATCTGCCTCTTATGTTGCCCCCACTTTTTTTTCTGATGTTTACACTGGTTTCTGGCTATAGTCCGGCTGGGACCCTGCTAATCAGGGCCCCAGCCTCTCTGTTCTCTCTAAACGATTTGGAGTGCACTCTAGGTGCACTAGTGATTGGATACTGTGGCACCTTATGAGTCACTAGTATATGGTACCTTAGGTACCAAGGGCATAGGTACTTCACAGGCCTACCAGGGGCTGCAGCATGTATTATGCCACCCCTGGGAAGCAGACTAAAATCTGACACCACAGGCCTGCTACTGCAGCCTGAGTGAGGAAGTGCTAGCACCCCTCACTGAGATATAGGTTCCCTATATCTCTCCTACACACACATATAACCCTATCAGTCACCCCTAAGGCAGGCTCTAACAATCCTGAGGGCAGGGTGCTTGGCTTCTATGTGAGGGGGTGCCCCTTCCTGAGCAGGGCCCCTCTGCAGCTCTCAGAGTCCATTCTCTGGTGCTGTTTGTGGATGCGGTTAAACCATATACTTTTAAGTGCATTATATCCTCGCGGTAAAATGCTAACTTTGGAATGGCTGCATCGAAACATGTCGTGTTTGGTGTCAAACACCTTGGAATACTACCCCCCGCCAGTCCTGGCGGCGGGGGTAGCATTCCACCCTTCTAGAGGGATAGACATGTACCTACTGTGGAAACGCGGTAGAATCCTGCAGAGCCCTGGCATCACAAAATGGATGCCACCAGTCACAGACACTGGGCTGCCCTCCTGCTGATGACCAACACTCGCAGTGGAGGAAGCCCAACAATAGATATCCTGTCCCAAGGGGTGTGACCACCTCCCAGACAGGGTTTAGTGTATTGGGGCTGGGTGGGTGCACTCTTAGAGTGCTTTGAAGTCCTGCACTGGGGAGCAGAAGGCTCCTCTGTGCATATGCCAGTTCAAACCGGCTCAGGGGCTACCTGTCCCTGCTCTGGCGCGAAACTGGACAAAGGGAAGTGGGTGTAGCCACCCACTCCCCTGACCCTCCCATAGGTAGGGTCATAAAGCTAGTCCCTCCCCTCCTTTTAGTATAAGAGGGGGAACCTGTGCATTGCACCCTAGATTTCCCTGGACGACGCTCTACAAGAAGAATCCCGGACCTTCGACGTTCCACTACCTTTGGAAGACGGAAGAATCTCCCTTGGAGTCAAGGAGTGACTCCCCTGCTTGGCAGGCACCAAAAACTACAAACGACGGTCGCAAACTATGCCGCTCCCGCCGGAGTCCGAAGTCCCTGCAGCCCAAGAAGTGAATTTCCTGACTTCTCAAAGGCCATCGTGAGTCCCCAGCGAAGCTGAGGCCAGTGGACCCCAAGAGTAACGAGGAACCGCGACCCCTGGGTACCGTGCACTATTGTCGAGTGCAACCCCTCACAACGTTCCACGAACTTGTGCTTTGGACCACGTGTGGTCCCAGCCTCCAGCAGGAATCCCTCCTAAGATCAGAGGCCTACCACGTCCCGAGTGACCGTGGGCCCCTGTGAGAGAATCCTCCCGAGGCGTCTTCGCGATCCCTTGCCAGCCGGCTTGTTGGGTCCCCAGAAGACTTTCTAAAGAAACCAAAGGGCTCCCCTGGTTGCTCCAGGCCTGCCCTGACTTACCCTCGCTGGGTGAGTTCCACAGACCTTGCTGGTCTGCGCCATTGTCTCTTCACACTTTCCCCGAGACTTGCTGTTACCAAGGCTTGTTGGCTCCGATCGAGTTGCCGACACCTCAGTAAGCTGCAGACATCGTGGGACACGCCGAATCCAGCTCCTGGTCGTCGTCGACGCCTCCTGGACCTCGTGGCTGAAGAGTCAAGGCAACCGCGGACGACCTGAATCTTGCGACGACGGTGGGCATCCATCTTCCTTGCCCCGAGTCACTGCCAAGTGACTTTGAACACTGTCCCCTCTGCTTTCAGGTCTTCCATCTTCTGAATCCAGGCTTGGATTCCTCCGGACACTTCTCCTGTCGCCGCAAGTCTTCACTGGCTCCCATTGAAAACGACGCCGCGACCCAACACCAAAGAACACCTATGGACCCGGCTCCCCTGGGTGAGGTAACTTCAGCACTACGGTGCTCCTGTGGGTGTGGGCCCTAGAACTACTTACCCTGTAAGTGACTTGCTTGTAGCTTCCCTCGAAGTGCCCTAAAACTCTAACTTTCCAAGTGCGACTATCGCACTGACTCGTACCTGGTTCGCGTCTGTGTTAGACACACCGCGTCCAACTCCCTTGCAATACCATCTGTAACCGCGTCCTTCGACTCGTACAAGGACCGATCGGTGTGTTTGCCTCGAACACGCAAGGGATCTTTAACATTGATATTTCAATCGCGTCTGAGTGCATAGACTCGTACAGGATTCGCATTGGTGCCAGGTCACCGCGTCCGTCCCCTGTGGGTCTCCTACAACTACCTGGGGTGGTTCTTGGGGGTCCCTCGATTCTAGATGCCCTAGACCTAGGTCTAGCAAACTAAGATTGTAACATTCAATTGTGCTAAACTTATCCTGATAATATTTGACTTGTACATATGTTCCTGACCTCTAATCTCATAAAGAGATTAGTACAGCGTGTTTATTAATAAATACATATATATTTGATATATATACCTGTGTGGTGTCTTTTCATTTGGTGATTCAAGAGATTGTGTGGTAAAACAAGCTGCTTTACATTCCTTCAAGACTTAGCCTGAAGGCTGCTCTCCACAGCTACCACTAGGATAGCTTTCTATAAAGGTTGTCTTAAACCTATCTACCATAAGAGTCTAATTGTTCTGGTGCAAGGTGTCCACTTTAATTAGTGAACAGCATATACCAGGCCAACTTCTCACATTCATGGTGGATGGTCATGAAGGATGCAGTGTATTTGTTAGATCATGTGGTGAGGTATAAGTAGACACAGTGTTGGGCAAAGTGTTAAAAGAGCCTAAAGGCAGATTGTGAAGCTTTGAAGTTTGAAAAGCAGAGGGAGAGGAGCTTGGGGGGGATAAAGACTTGTGGGTGGAGGAGGGATTCTTGGAGTGGCTCTAAGATTGTGGTGTCTGTTTGTTTACAGGAAGGTAAATGTTACAACTTGCACCTTTGTGCATAAAAGAACAAAAGACTGAAATTGTCTTGGAGCCAGTAGACTTGCTGCCTAAATGGAAGTTAGGATTCTGCAAAAGCACGAGGGAGTGGTGAGGGTTGAGGCGTGTCTAGGGACAGAAGAGGACTTTGTAGAAACTCAAGCTGGAGAGCTTAAAGAAATAAAGCCAGCAACTAGAAAGCCAGAAATTTGAGTTGCAAACCACAAAGCCAATGGTAAGCAACGGGCAGAATGGATTTCTGGGTCAACTTTCTGATTGTCATCAAAATGTCTTTAGCTAATCAGTAGCTGCGCTATTGGGTGGCTTACAATCTAAATAACATTTACAATGCAATCTGTCTTGCTTTCGGGACCTTATAAGTGTTTAGCAAGAGCTATTGGCTCTGCTAATGCACAAGTGAGGTTACAAAAAGGCTGTTTCAACAACAAAAACAAGGCATGCACTACGAGACTGGCCCTGCATTCCATTTTGTGTTAGATTCATTATTCTAGCTCGTTAGTGAATGCAGCATTTTTCCACCAACCCCTGTTCCTGTAAATGCTCTTAGGTCTCTTTCTATGTTTCACTACCAATGACCCCCGGTTTCAGTCATTTTCAAGAAATCATCTAGGTGCTCCTAACACCCATCAGAAATCTGGAGAACATTCAGGAAAAGTACTGCAAGCCACATGTTCCCATATAATTTCGAAATCATGAAAATGTCTCACATAAGCAATCTGAAACCTTAGCAACTATGGGTATACTGATGCTCAGGTGTAATGGAGAAATAAAATCCGCCCTGGAACTGTTATAATAAGCATAGTAGGCATCGGGTATAGAGCACTGTGCAGCATAAAACACGCTGCAATCAAGAGTATCAGGGTTGAACGTACTGCAATGGAGACAGAGATAATGAAACACTGCCAAAAAGACCAACAGGCACACAGTCTATTGGAGTGAGGTGCATAAAGGGCATTGCACAGTGTAGAGACATTAGGGATGGAGCACAGTGACTGAAGGTAAACACACTGCATTGAAGAGCATCGGGATTGGGCACAGTGCAGCCAAGCACATCTGCAAGGAAGCAGAATTATCAGATAAAGCAAGCATACTGCAGTGTTATACATCAGGCCGTTTTTCACTACATTTGCTGAGCACTGCATGTTTCATACAGTTCAGTGCCTTTGCCACTTTATTCCAAATGCGTCCATCCCGACGTGTGCTGCGAGCCCCTCGCGGTGTCTCAGGCTTCATACCATGGCTGCTGTCCAAATGTATAAAACTGTGACAAATTAGTCTAGAGAAGACTAAAATAATTGTTTTTTATTTGAAAAAAAAGCTTTCTGGTGCGACTTACAGCGGCTTTGCAGGTCTCTGACAACACCAGTTTCAAATTAAAATGACAATTTTAACTCAGGCTATTATAGTACATGGAGGCATTCTGGTATATTCAGGTTCAACTCCTATGGGGGGGGGGGTGCGTGGGGCATTCTCGGCTTTAACCTGGAAGTTGGAGTTCAGCAGGGGCGCCTCTCACCACTACCACCTTGCTAACAGCGTATTAAATTGTGAAACGTGAATCAGCACTAGCAAAATGTAGGCTCCTCTCCAGGAAAGAATTCACTGCCCTGATGGCTTCCCCCCTCCCTCCCTACCACAAACTGCCTTTTTACCTGACTTCACCAGGTCCTCACTGCTCCAATCAAAGAGAGACGCGACCACAGCGAAATCCTTGTGGGAGAAGTGGCATGGCTGTTGGCACTATCCATGTCGTTATGTGGAAGAGGAGGAACATTTAGGCCCTTTTCTACGTAATTGCAGACCGGCTTGCAAAGGGGATAGTCACTGTTGCAAGCCAGTCAGTAATGCCATAGAAAAGGGCCTAAATGTTCCCTCTCTTCCAGATAACGACATGGATGGTGCCTCACTCCATGCACAGGGAAAGGGTGGGTTGAGGGAAACGCAGCATTCATATTCGGAGGGTGAAGAATGGGGGGGGAGGGCTCAACGCGAATCGGGAGGGTGAGATCGGCTGACTTAGAAGCTAGGAGGTGGGCTCCTGTGGTGGCCTAATTAAAAAGAAAATGACGCAGCCGGCCAAATAAAAGGAAAGGCAGTCATTCGGACCGCTTAGCAAGCATGGACAAAAGATCACCGGATGCACAATTTGCCGCTTCGTCTGAAAAGGGAGGAGGGGCCATCACATGCTAAACAGTGTGATGGCCAAACAAAATTCTCTCCAAGTTAAATCGCCAGAAGCAAAGCTAAGCACACAAAGGAGGGACTGTTACTGAAATGCAGCAATAACAAAGCTGCATTTCTGATTGACACAGACAACAGCCACTAAGAATCACTGGGTGTGCCACAAGTCATAGAATAGGATACAACAGGTCTTGCAGACAGCGCATGCGCTGTCTTGGGCTCGACCTAAAAAGACCTATTCACTTCTACTGATCACTACACGGTTGCTGCTGCCACCAGGCTTATGCTGCTTAACTTCTGGTAAAGGCAGTATCCTTTTGCCACTATAAGGGTAGCGCTTTGGGCATCCCTTCTGGTCCAAAAAGACAGCAATCAGTAAGACAGGCCTATGTCCATGACAGCAAAAATCAGCATCAGGGATCCAGACATCATTACAATTGGGGCACTGGAGGCAGGGGTGCATGTTATTCGCTGTGCAAGGGGCTTCTCTGTCCCAACAGTTATCAAATATGTTATTTTTGTCCAAAAAACCCCACTAATGGTAATTGTTTGCATTTTTCATTAATTGCTCGTTTTACTTTCGGAATGTTTTTCCATTTGAAACTTAAATGTGCCTTTGAGCAAAATTTTCCAGATATTTTAAATGCGATTTAAGCAATCTGTATATTTGCATGCAATTTATCTGCATGCAGAAAGGCTTTCAATCTGACGGAGCACAATTAAATGAGAATTCCACTCTGCCTGATGTTTTTAATTGGTGTCCGAGGTCGCTTTTCCACCCTTACAAAAAAAAGTATATGCCGCCTCCACAAGATGCAGACTTCTATGAGGACATTTAGAATCACCAATACGTAGGGGAAAAAAGGATGCAAATTTGGCCTGGTTACCTTTTGTGGAAACAAGTAGTGCGCTATGAACTGCCCCAAACATCATAAAAGAGCTCGGCTCCGGAAATTCTCAGCACTTACAGGGTTAACTGTCAGTCAATCAATGGACAACCTTGTATTGCACTTTGTGACTTTGGAGCAGTGACAAATGAAATGTTTACTTCAGGAAGGTTTGTGCCTGCCTTATTTCCATGTCTTTCCCTTTTAGATCAGAGAAATAAAAGGCTTTCAATAAACCACTTGCTTAATTAAGCACATTTTTTAATTGATTGTTTAAAAACATAGGTGCTTGTAGATATGCGCATTTAGGTTTAAATGTGTTTAATTGGCATTTGCATCATAAAAAAAGGATATACAGACATTATGCAATAGAGTTATACT
This sequence comes from Calotriton arnoldi, assembly GCA_963921515.1. Classification (NCBI taxonomy): domain Eukaryota; kingdom Metazoa; phylum Chordata; class Amphibia; order Caudata; family Salamandridae; genus Calotriton; species Calotriton arnoldi. Next base: position 561,680 of record CAWUFW010006096.1, on the reverse strand, counting down.
CCTAACACTGGTACATCGGGTTCTAAGTAGGACCATACTGATCGGCTGTACCCTTCCGGGGACTACTCGGCCCCTGTGCCCCTTTGAAGCCATCGGTGTGGTCACCTTCACTCCATACCGTCTGATGAGAAGTAGAGATGTAATGCCTTTTACGGAAACAAAACCAAGAAACCCCCCCTTCATCCCACCTCCCCTCCACCCTCCGCTGAACTTGTGTGCTATGGGAGTGTGCTATAAATAAAAGGGAGTATCATGCAATGGAAGCAATCAGGAGGTAACCTACGAGGGCTGTGGTGCGGCGGCCCCTCCTGTAAGGCGGAGAAGACGGAGGTATTTAGGACATGTTATCTCATTCATCTCCGTGGACAGCAAAGAAAGCAAAAGCTGCCAGTCGTCTGGAAAGCTAGCCATAGCCCCGGAGAGGGCGGCTTGTATCCGCTCCATGCCTATAATGTACCACAGCTTGTGCAGCCACCCTACCCACGATGGCCTCGTGGGCGAGCCCCAGTATGATAAGATGTCTAGTAGCTGCCCCAAGAGCTAACCCCATTTGTCTACCTCGCCTGGATCTAAGTGGGTAAGTTATGGGGTTGGGTAGCCCCAAAACCACGTAAACAGGAAAGCGTGGTATCTCGGTGTCAAATTGGGGGTCTATATCGTCGAGGACGTCCCCCCAGTAAGCCTGCACTTCCCTGCAGTCCCATAAGATATGTACTAGGGTGCCCTCCTCCCCGCAGCCTCGCCAGCACAGCGGACTACGCGCTGGATTTCCCCTGTGCAAGCGGGCCGGAGTTAGATGCCAATACATTGCCACTTTGACCGCCGACTCTCTACTAGCCGTGTTACGCGCTGTATTCGCTCTGTAATAAATGTCTGCCCATTCTTTACTTGTCAGGTCCCTCCCTATTTCTCTCTCCCACCTCCGCTGATTGGCCGTGGGTGTTGCGGGGGTCTCGCTCCTAAGCATATCGTATATGTCAGAGATCAATGCTTTATCAGTGTTTCTGGTGTGTATCCACTTCTCAAATTTAGTGAGTTTCTAGCTACGCCAGGTCGGACATCGGCGTGAAGGAGCCAGTGCCGAAGCTGAAAGTAATGAAAGCGCTCAGCTTCCGGAACCCCGTAGTCTGCCTTGAGATCTTGGAAGGGAATAATACCCTCTGTAGAGAAGAGATGGCCTGCTGATCGCCAGTCGGCTGCCCTCCAGAACGAGAATGCCCTCGCATCCATGCCCGGGGAGAACTCTGCATTATCAAAGAGGGGGGTCATAGGGGATGGAAATGTCGTAAGGCCCCTGTTGACCGCCACCCCATCCCTAAGAAGAGTTCTAGTGATAGGGGAACCCCGTAGGCCAGAAGGTAAATGCCCCCGTTTAAGGAAGGGAACCTTCCATAAGTCCAGTTGAGCCAACGCCCTATCCTGGAAGAGCTAACTCTTCTCGGATTCGGGACGTTGCCACTCGACAAGGGACCGCAGTTGTGCTGCGCGGAAGTATTCAAGAACGTTGGGAATACCCAGTCCTCCCGCATCTAGTTTCATATAACTCAGATCTTTGCGCATCCGGGGTCGCTTCCCTCCCCATATAAATTGGTTGATGGCCTGTTGTAGAGCCTGTAAGGTACCGGGGGGGCGGCCATACCGGGATTGTTTGGAATAGGTACAGCGCGTGAGGCAGGAGGGACATCTTAACGGCTGCCACCCTACCTAATAGGGAGAGCGAATGGCGTTTCCACTCGTTTAAATCTTTCGTGGTGCGCAAGAGAAGTTTGGAGTAATTGAGGTGTACCGTTTGTGATACTGACACCGCTAACTCTATGCCCAGATAAGGGATAGAAGGGTGCATTGGAATGCCCGCATAGGTCGCACTCTCGGGAGGGGGCGTGTGCTCGGATTCAAGGAGCCTAAGGATCGAGGATTTCCCCCTGTTAACCCGCAGTCCCGAGACCTGGCCAAAATCCTCCAATTCTTTCAGGAAAGCCGGAACCGACCGGGCTGGAGATTCTAGAGAGGCAATTATATCGTCCGCGTAAAGACTTCCCGTGTGTCGGTCACCCCCAAATGGGATGCCCGTGATCTCTGGGTTATCCTTGACTTTCTGAGCCAGCGGCTCAATATACAGGGCGAAAAGAAGAGGTGACAGCGGGCAACCCTGTCTGGTCCCCCGCTGTATTTCAAAGGGCGTGGAGGTCACCCCATTCACTCTGATCGTAGCCACGGGATTGGTGTAGCAGCTTGAGACCCACGGTCTAAACTTGTCTCCGATACCGAAGTGTGCCAGGGTCTTATCAAGAAAACACCAATCCACCCGATCGAACGCTTTCTCCGCGTCCACGGACAAGAGGAGGGCGTCCATGTTGGTGCGATGGGCCTTATCGATCAGATGGAAGATGCGTTTAGTATTGTCGCTACTCTGCCGAGACTGTATAAAACCGGATTGATCTGGGTCGATTATGCCGGGCATGAGGGGGCCCAACCGTGTCGCTAGTATACCCTTGAATAGTTTGAGGTCGACATTGAGCAACGATATTGGCCGGTAGGAGCTGCATTTAGAGGCGTCCTTACCCGGTTTGGGTAGCACTACAATTGAAGCCGCCAGCATCTCGTGGGGTATGGTGCCAGGACCAGTGAAAGAATTAAAAAGCCTGGTAAGTATTGGGGCTAGGGCGGAGCAATACATGTTGTAAAACCCGGCGGAAAATTCGTCCGGACACGGGGATTTCAGGAGCTTGAGGCGGGAGATAGCCCCCACAACTTCCTCAATGCGAATAGGGCTGTCAAGTATTTCTCCGTTGTGGCGGTTCAAAGCCGTCGTGCGTGTACCCGTTAGATACGCGTCTATATGTGGGAGGGACGAGGAGTCACCCGCGTATAACTCGGCATAAAAATCCCGAAAAGTCTGTGCGATGGCGACATCGTCGGAATGCGGGACGCCCTCGGGGCTTGCGATTTCCTTTATTTTACCCTGCTGTGTCCTCGCCCTCAACCTACTGGCCAGCATCCGCCCAGTCTTATCCCCCCCTATATAATATGAGTGTTTAAGGCGGAGGGCCGCATATTCGGCCCGGTCTAAGTCTAGCCCTGCCAGCAGGGCCCGCGCGTTCTTCAGTTGTCGCCAAATTCGGGGGGCGCCGGTGCGGCTATGTATCCTCTCCAGCTCCATCACTTGGGCCGTGAGCTCCTCCCGTTTGGATTTGCGCTCCTTATTTTCTGCTGCCGAGAGAGCGATGAGCTCGCCCCGCACCACTGCCTTAAGTGCTCCCCATAACGAGGTGATGGATGTATCGGGAGTGTCATTGATCTCGAGGTAATCAGTAATGCGCTTGAGGAGTTGGTTCTGTATCGCCGGTTTATGGAGCATGGCCTCCCTCAACCTCCAGCTACCCATCCGCCGTGCCATGTGGGGGACCTCTAGGGTGACCACTACCGCATCGTGATCCGACAGGGCAGCCGCTGTGATAGAGATATCTGTGACAGCCGCCTGAGTCTCCGTAGAGCCAATAAAGTGATCTAGTCTAGCATAGCTGTAGTGAGCATGAGAGTAGTAGGAGAACTGGGAGGTCTGGGGGTGAGCCGCTCTCCACAGGTCCGCTAATCCTCTGTCCGCCAGCCACCTCTTGCCCGCGGCGGAGACCGCCCCTGCCTGAGAATATCTACTGCTAGACCTGTCGGCGGCCGTATCCATAACTAAGTTCAAGTCGCCTCCCACTAGTATAAAGCGATCGCGGGATTCCAGAGTCTCGGAGAGAGCCGATTGAAGGAAGGCCTCCTGGCCCAAGTTCGGCACATAAATAGACCCGATTGTTAAAGCCAGGCCTGCTATCCAGAAGCGAAATGCTAACAGTCTCCCTTTTATGTCCACTATTTTATTCCCCACTGACCCTCGAAAGAGCCTCGATACTAAAATGGCAACCCCCGCCTTCTTGTCATGCATAGAGGAGAAGTATTGGTAAGGGAATGCCCGGGACTTCAATCTGTGCCAGTCACGAGCTAGCAGATGCGTCTCCTGAAGGAGGCAGATGTCCGCGCCAGAGTTCTCAAGGTATGATAATATGGCGCGTCTCTTGTTGGGGCTATTAAGACCCTTCACGTTAAGCGTGAGGATGGTAAGTGCTGAACCAGGCATGATTAGGGGGGACGGACCAAACGCTCCCAAACTAGCGCTATCGGCCTAGAGAGTGGATCCCCGCCCACCCGGCCACCCCTCCCCAAAGCACCCTCTTGTGAAGTCAGAGTCCCTACTTGAGCACACCAGTTCCCCTCCCTCCCCTCCCTAGCCCCAACTCCCAAACCCCCCCGTAAGTCCCATGCACACTGAGCCGAGCAGTGCACACGTGGTGTCGAAAGACAATCCAGGGCATCCTGTGGCGGAAACGAAGCGGTCAGACCCTCCGTCTCCCCCCGCCCCCACCCCCCGGCCCCAAAGTCTCGTTCTGCTCCGAAGCCCCTTTATCTCAGTCAGGACCCATCTTGGGAGGCCGTGTCGTTGGTGACTGCTTCAATCGCTGCTCTCTGCTCCTTCACCAGCATCTCCGGGTCGGGCCCTCCTGTAGCACCCCCTAAGCGTTTGCCCCCCACCAGCTGCCATCGCATTGGGGATTGGCGTTGGCTGGGTGGGCTCTCTGTTTCCGAGTGCCGACGTGTCAGGCCCAAGAGTTTGGTTGCTTCCGATAGGGAGCGTATTTGGTGCAGTCTGCCATGCCACTTAAATATGATCCGAAAAGGGTGTCCCCAGGAGTATGCTATGCCGGCTTCTCGCAGGTGTGCTGTGACCTCCTTAAATTCTCTGCGTTTCTGTAGAGTGCTAGCCGCCAGATCCTGGTAGAGGGTAATGTTGTGGCCTTGGTACTGAACGGGGTGTTTCACTCTGGCTTCCCGGATGATGCGCTCCTTTAGCGGATAGTCCGGAAGGAAAGCCAGTATGTCGGGTGGTGGAGCATTGGCCCTACGCCGCAGGCCCACTCGGTGAGCCCTATCAATGCAGATCTCCAGCTCCGGAGGGCCAGCCAGAATGTCCCGGAAGAGGCCCTGCAAGAAGGTGGCGATGTCAGTCCCTTCTGCGTCTGATGGCACCTCTCGGACCCGAATATTGTTCCGCCGAGAGCTGTTTTCCAGGTCCTCGGCATGGGCCTGCAGGTCAAACTGCTGCTCCGTCAGGCGGATCACCTCCTGTTGTAACTGTGTCACTTCCTCCTCTTTGGACCGTTCTTGGTCCTCGATAGCCGCCACCCTATCGCCTAAGGTGTCCACTTCCCTCCTGAGCTCGCGTACCTCCCCCGCCACCTCTCCTTTTAGCGTGTGGAAGTCCTCCCGGAGGGTATTAAAGAGTGACTCCAAAAAAGCTTTAGTAATGGGAGTGTCTTCGTCATCATGGCTTTCTTTGGCCTGGGGAGGTTTCGTCGGCATCTCTTTGAGCGTGCGCTCCTTCCGGCCCCTTTGGGTGGACATGTCTCTGCCCGAGTCCCAGCCAGTAGGCCCAGAACCCCGCAGGACGTGCAGGGGGTCCCCAAAGCCGGCTCGCAGTCTCAGGCGCAGTACAGGGCGGACGGGGCGCAGCGGACGCCCCTCCAGGGAGATTTGCTGACAGAGTTAGCGCCGATCTCTATGTCCCCTTCTGGAAATCCAGGAACTGCGGGCCGTCACCAATGCAGGACTGTCCTCCTATTGAGCAAAACCAAGCCCCTCCCGGCCCCACCGCACCTCATCCGGGTTCACCGTCGCTGGAGGGTCCGCCACCAGTGGTCTGCGTTGCACTCCTGTAGCGCCAGCCGACCCGCCCTGGCCGATGCTCCGCGTCGCGCTGCTGTTCCTTTCCCTGCCTTTGTTTTCGCTAGGCCGCCGCCTCGCGCTCTCCCTCAGGCCCTCCACGCGCCAGAGCTCCTAGGCCCAACGTGCCTGCAATGTCCCCACAATCAGCTGGCCTGGGAAGTTGCGCATCGCGCCTTCCGCTTATCGCCGGCCTCTTCTTACCGCTATCCCTAGATATGCACATTTAGAAATATTTTTGAAATATATATAGTATATCTGCAAAGGCACAGAGTTTGATATTGTATTTATTACAGTTGAGTGGTGGAAGGGGCCATGACTAACGAGGGACAAACGCCTTGAGTGAATCAAGATGCCGCTCCCCCAACAACGTTAATTGGTGCATCTACATATATGGTTTAAGCCATGCTATATTTTTAGTTGTACTTATTTTCACAAAAGGTATTCAACCAAAGCCAGTATGCAAGGGGTTAAAGTTGGGAAGTATGGTAAAATCACAGTGGATAGTTCTCAGGACTATTTGGAAACTTGTTTCCCTGTATAAAGTAATTGTTAAATGCAATCTAAGGCAATAAAATGTGTCTGTCATAATAGTTTTACTTTGGTTTAAAAAAAAAAGCTCAGAATTCTTATTGTAGTAATAAGTGTGTGAATGTATTTATTAGTACAGTTGCACTAAAGAACAGGTTAGTGGGACACTTTCATATTCACTGCCATGCACGCCTAATATATATATATATATCTCAACAGGATTCCGTTTCTCCAAAGCATTCCTTTTCAAAAACGGATACGGACCACAGTAGGTGCTTCAGAATTTTATTCGTGCACAGCCGCCATAACGCGATTCAGCTCACTACAAGCCTTAATCACATGACATGGGATGGCGTTACATCAGGTGCTGGTGTGGTTTCAACCCACGGGTGCAAAGTCGCAATAGACATAGAAGACATCCAACGATATCATTCCTCATTCATTGATTTTCCTCATGTAAAACATAAAATGTGAAATGGAGTAAAATCTAATATGGCTTACCGATGTTAAACAATATTTAACAAATATTTTAGCATCTTAATCTATTAACAATATAAAATGCAATTCATTCCAATATTTTAGGTAATAGCCATTATTGCTCGAGAAATTGCCAGCAGTAAACTTCACTATACATCCATAATGGTTTTCCTGTATGTCGTTACCCTGTGCTCTCGAGTCCCTTATGCGCAAATCCCTGTCAAATACATTTTGGTTTTTTCACGCATAGTATATTGAAGTTACACCTTTCAAAAATGTTGGCTCAATGGCCTATAGTTCTTATATGTCTTTATTGCTATAAGTGAAAGTGCTATAGTGCAAAACTTAAAAAGTGATTTTAAAATGTAATGTATATCGAAATACATAAAGTGCAACACCTATAGTCCTGTTTCGTATGTTATTTTGTTTTTGATTAATTCCATTTGGACTCTCGTAAAAGATCCTAAATGCAGTGAATAACATGATTTGGGTCCCCAAATATGATAATTGTTTCCTGTACACCTTCTACTGCATAGATTTGATAACATTTAAATTTTTATAATCTATTATTCCATAATGTTAAATGACTCCGATATAGCCGGTATAAATACCGCTATAAGAGATAGTTCTGTTGTGGGATATTTGTAGACAAGAGACCGAGAGGAACTCCACTCTGCAATATTGATAAAAATGTGCAAATGCGCAAAAATGTCTCCAATAAATAAATACAACACCACTTATAAATATAAATGTAAAATTATATAAATATCAATATGTAAAATGTTAAATATTAAATACTGGATAAAATGCTGCATATACTACATAAAATGAGTCTTTCTAAAATTACATGGTATTCATTCTTAGATCATCATAAACATGTAAACAGATCCTCCGATATGTTCAGTCCTCCTGGTTGATTGGAATCTAATTCAATTATATAGCGTGTTTCTAGCTGTCTTAGTTTAGACTCCCTATTTCCACCTCTCCTACTCGGAGGTACTGAATCGATTACATAATATCAGAGGTCCTGACTATTGGAATTATGTTTCTCCCTAAAATGTTGTGCTACTGGATAGGTATTATCTTGGTTGGTTATTGCCCTCATATGTTGTAGCACCCTCTTGTGTATTTGCAATTTGGTGCTCCCAACATATTGCAAGTTACATGGGCAAGATAATACATAAACTGCAACTTCTGTTTTACAGGTCATTAATTTGGTGATTTTTATATTGCTTGGTACTGAATGGGGTTTGATATGTGGTCACATTTACAACCTGCTGGCAGGCTTTACAGGTTTTACATTTGTAAAAGCCTTTGTGGGTTTGTAGCCAGTTTGTTCCAACTAAGACCTCCGGGCTGGTATTTACTAGGCCATCCCGCATGGATGGTCCTCTACTGTAAGTAATGGACGGTCTTAGTGGTAGGGTAGGGCCCAGGACAGGATCATTAAGTATTAGTGGCCAATTCCGGTTAATTATGGACTGTAACTGTTTTTGCTGGTTACTGTACTCCATAATTATCCTGAACTCCTTAATTTTGATCACATTCTCGTCCCCCAATGGTTGTGTGCCAGTGTCAAGCATGATCTGTTTCTCTTCCAGTAGTACGTGTCTCTCTAATTGCATGGATTTTCTAATGGCACTATTAATAACTTTGTTAGAGTAACCTCGCTCCATAAACCTGTTTTTACTTGTATTCTGTGCATCAATTAGATCTATATTGTTACTGTGGATGCGCCTCAGGCGTAGCATTTCCCCATAGGGGATGCTGTTGATTAAATGTTTAGGGTGAGAACTGCTGGCATGTAGAGTGGAATTAACAGCAGTCTTTTTCCTGAATAACTTGGTCTCAATTTTATCATCCCTAATGTACACCTGGGTATCCAAAAAGTTGACCTGACTATTACTGATTGTGGCTGTGAAGTGTTGGTTGATTTCATTGGCATTGATGTTTACAAATTCATCCGCCTCCTCTACAGTTCCTTCCCATACCACAAAAAGGTAATCTATAAAACGTAACCATAGTTTGATGTTCCTTTTTATGTATTGCTCATAATTGGTACCGAGGACCAGCTCCTCCCACTAGCCCATGTGGAGACACGCGTAGCTGGGAGAGAAGCTGGACCCCATAGCCGCCCCTCTGGTCTGTTGATATAAAATGTTATTGAACATAAAAACATTGTTAGACAAAAGTCCACCATTTGAATCAACATGTCGTTATGATCTTTTACATTTCCTGGTCTTGTGTTGAGATAATGTCCCAGAGCTCGTAAACCATCAGTATGTCTGATACTAGTGTAAAGCGAACTGACATCAAGTGCAATGAGTAGATATTCCTTTTTCCATGCAAAGTTTCTTAGTTTTCTCAAAAAGTCACTTGTGTCGCGTATGTATGATGGCAACGCTTTGACATGTTCTTGTAAGAAGTAATCCACATACTGTGATGTATGCTCAAGTAAACTGTTTCTGGCCGAGATAATCGGTCTACTGGGGTTTTTTTTCAAGTCTTTGTGGACTTTAGGAATAAAATAGATTGTTGGAGTCACAGGATGTTCATTTTTCAAAAACTTATATTCCTGTATTGTTATCAATCCATTAGATTTCCATGCTGTTGATTTTTTGTAAAATGCTGTGTGTATAGATTTCAAATCATAGACACTGCTCCTAATGTAGCACGTCCTATCATTTAGTTGTGAATAGGCCTCTTGAATATTCCTCTTTAGATAATATAACAATATTGCCGCCTTTGTCTGAATTGCGGATCACTATTTTGTTATTATCTTGCAGTTTTTTCATGAGCTCATGATATTTTTGATTTTGTCTGTTATATTTTAGTTTGGTATTTTGAGTTCTGTGGTGTAGTTGTTTAATCTGATCCACCACTTGTTCTTGAAAAATATCAATTGAGTCTCTTAGAGTAATGGGGTTAAATGCAGATTTGGGTCTGAAGGGCGTTGGTTGAATTGTTACTTCGTTTGCCCTTGAGGTACTCTCTGTGCATGTTGATGCATTATCATTTTCCTCAGCTACATCAATATCCCGAATGTGTTGACTTGCACTTTCAGCCCATAGTTATATATATATCACATTTACTCTCATTGTAGTAGAGGTAATTTACACCTGGCACAATTATTTCCTTGCCATGAGTATAGATCAGTTTGCTTTAAACTTCAGAGCAAAGTTTTCCTTGATTCAGGGCAGAGCTTGCAGTCCTTTTCCAGCCCCCTCTCTTCTTCCTACATAAGGCAGTGGGTTTCGTGAACATAGCCTCACCTTAGAAAAAGAAATGAAAGAGAACATTTTATTTCAATTTACTTTGCGATATCGGACACTTTCACAGTGTGATAAATAAATGCTGGTTAGACCCAAACTGAGGATAACCAAATCAAGTAGCTATCCATGGATCCCCTAATAACGATTTTCTATTAGTGATGTTGGATTGTACCCGTGTGGCTAATTGCTTGTGAAATCACAGCAGTGAAGCATGAAGGATGACTTTTTGGTTTTTCAGCCAAAAGTTCTAACCAGTAGCCCCATTCCTACTAGAGGAAAAGAGAGAAAAAAACACATTGTGCCTACTGCTGATGACATGAAATCTAAAATGTAAGGGTGGCTCAGTGGCATTCGCAGCACATGGAGCCAGGAACTTTATGTAAATTACATTAGCAGCTGCCTGCAACACACTGCCCCACAGCTTTATGATTTATTGTTTAAAAATATCCCTGTTGCAATTTAAATCTTCTGTGATATTTTTATTTTAGATGATTCAAAGACTCCTAGAATGGCTACACCAATTATCAAGGCACCCCTTTGACGATAAAGCGTTGGCTAGCAGGCAAAAAGCAACTTATTTAGAAATGTATTCTATTAAAAAGATTCTATGATACATTTGTCTTTGCTATTTGTTCTTTTTAAGGGTTTGTCCAAGCTGGAACAAAGCCTGTCTCAGACAATGGAGAAGCTGGAGAGGGAACAGAAAGAAGCTGCTGAACGACGAAAGCAAAATGAGATGCTGGTAAGGTTTAGTAAAGTGTGGTTAACGTTGGGCTGAGAGGGACACGTAAAGAGGTTTGTTTGTTTTCTTCAAGAGCATGGAGAAAAATCATCAAACTTAGTAGCCATAGAACATTCTTTCTGTGGTCTGTTGACAATTTATACTGAAAGTGAGACGTCCTTGTTATGCCACTTCCTAAGTACCTGAGAATTACCCAACTTTTTATTCTGTTAATTGTTGCCTGACATGGGCATCTTGCCAATCTAAATAGACAGGCGCCAAGCCAAAAGTAGTGGTTTAGGCTGAGCTGCTATCCAGGCAGTTATCCATTTCTTAAGAGTCAGGAAACAAAAAACACCTCAGTGGTACAAGTTTTTTGTTTAGTTATTGTGTTTTCCAGTGTTGAGTAGCACTGAAAATAAATATTGATTTAATGTGTACACTTCACATTGAATGGGCAGAAGCTGTAGTTTGGTACTGTGGTCACTAAATAAATGCAGAATTGCAGTGTTTTGTGTCCTGAAATAGACTGAGTATTGTTTGAAGTGTCTAATCGATCAACCACAGGATGACAACTCGAACTACGCTGTTGGAATGCCAGAATTTTAGAGGTGAAACTCTGATGACAACCCTGGCCGAGACACCCAGGGCCTTGTTTGTGTTTGAAGCGGAGGGAGTCATCTAAATCATGTTTTCATGTGCGGTCTTAGGAGAAAGAGAAGAGGATCCTAGTGCGGAGTTTGGAGTCTGAGAAGCAGCGTGAGCAGGCCCTGCAGTCCCAACTGGACGAAGCAGTCTCTGCACTTCACCAAGAGCAGAAACGTCTGGACACTCTAAGAGCCACGCTGGAAGATGAGCAAGAATCCTGGGCCCGAAAGGAGAGTCAGCTGGAGGAACGTTACCAGGGACTGCAGGAGGAGTGTGAGAGACGGCTAGAGAGCGAGAAGGTGAGCTTGAATTGTAGTCAGTGGAGCTAAAAGCTTGAAGAAAGGTTAAAAATAAAAGCCTACATAAGGAGAGAGACCTTCTTTGGTTACCTGGAAAGTGAAGATCTTTTAATAGAAAAGTAGGAAAACCAGCAAGAGAAGTGTACGACAGCTGGAGGGTCACAAGGGGAGGCTTGACCTCATTTTCTCAGCATAACCCCTGAAAATGGAGCCAGTTCACAAGAGGGAAATCAGCCAACTGAGTGTTACAAAGGACTAACTACAAACGGGTGGAGGAGATAAAGTGATGGACTGGTATTGGAGGAGGATTCAGCTAGCCAGAAAGCAGATGTCACTCGATCATAACTAGGTGGGTCGATATCCCGAGGGATGGTACTAGAAGGTAACAAATGGAACTTCAAAAGAGGAAAGGTGAGACTGCCACTAATAGCTTGTGGGAGGCAGTCTGGGATAGCTTTAACTCAAGAAATATAAACTATAATCGGAGGTGGGAAACAAAAAGAGCAACAACCTGAAGGGGGCATGGGAGAAATGCAAGGCTACTGCTTAGTGGTAAGGTGAAATTGACAGCTACTGATGGGAAGGTTTGACTTTTTGCTGGTTTGATAGTATAAAGTAAAGGAGAGGTTGTTCCGAGAGCAGCCTAAGTGTGCACTAAATGGATTAGCCAGTTCCCTGATCATTGCAGGAGTGAAAAACTGCAATGAAGATGGCAGGCTGACTACCTAGGAATAGAGAGAGGAGAAATAGACTCCACACATGACATGAAGTTTCAAAAGAGAATGCAGACAGATTACCTAAGCACAAGTAGTTTGTAAACTGAATAGAGCTCAAGGAGAGGGTCAGAGCGATGCAACGTAGAGGGTTTTGTCATCTAACCTGTGCACTCTCCTCCCAGGCTCGGTCCCAGAAGGATGCTCGACTGGCTCTGGATGCCAAGCAGACGGTGATGTCTGTCCAAGGACAGGTGCAGAAGCTGGAGAGTGAGTTGGATGCCACCCGCCGGGAGAGGGATAGCCTCCAAATGGATATTACCCTATTGAAGGTATATATTCTCCTTTTGGAGCAGTGCCCCTCCTCCAGGAAACATTGGAAAAGGGAATCCTAGACGGTCTGTGGACTGGTCTTTTGTAGATCATTTTGTGAATACTGCTGAGGTAAAGTTCTCAGACTTGGTTTTGAATAGTGTTCTTTCGTATCGTAAGTATGGTGATACTCATAATGATACTAATGATGCCCACATTCCTGGTGTGCCTTTTTGTAGGACATTCTTACCTCAGTACTGTATTAAAGTTAACACTGCTGAAGCGCCTTGGAATGACTTTTTTCAATCCCTTAGGCCCGCCACGAGTCCCAGAGGATGAAGCTGGAGTCTGAACTCAAGGTGGCTCTGGAGCAGCAAGTTACAGAACGCTTGTCAGAGGTGCACGATGGCAATGCACGCCAGTTGGCATCATTGCGTGAGCAACACAGGTACAAATACATGTGAAGTGTTTCCACCCCACGGAAGTATTTGTTTGGTATGTTGTTGTATGGGGCATTAGTGGTGCTCGTTCCTCAGTTAGAAATGCTCCTCATAATTGCTTTATTGCTTGGAGGGGTTAGTCGGGTGTACTAAATTGAATGGCCACTGCATCATGAAGCTAATCCGCCTACTCCCCTGTGAACTTCAGGGCCGCCTTCACCTATGCAATAAGCAGTTCTTCAAGGTTTTATGAGGGAAGAGTGGTAAGGATTGAGCACAGAAACAGTAGACACTGGAGCTGCAGTACACGGGAAGCACTATCTCACTTAGTTATGGTTGAAAATTTGGCACTGCAGGACTGGACAAACAGAAACCATTTTCACAAAGACTGATTTCTGGTTTTCTGCAAGGAAAAAAGCCAGACCCTTCCAATGTTTTTCAAAGCCAGGCTATATCCGCAATCCCTTGGCCCTCCATCTGTAGCATCTGCTGCCACATGCTTGTCCTTTGTAGCGAAGGAAATAGAGCCCTGCCTTGAAGAATGTTTCAGATTGAATCTATCACAGTATATAATCTCTGACATGTAGTCAAGCGAATACCATGTGAGCGCTGATCCAGGTTGGTGAGAGAGGGAAAAATGGAGCAGGTGCAAAGAATGGCACCCGTGATCTGGAACGTGTATCGATCGAGACTGTGCTGATTCTTCTCTAATTTAGGAATGCGCTAAAGATGCACATTTTTAAAGAACACTGCATCATGACAAGGTAACAGTCCACCTCCGCTTTCAGAATACTGCTTTCTTTCCAGACACTGACTGTATCTTTGCCTTTGACAGTACAGTGCCCTGCTGCTTGTCTAGATTTGCCCTATACAAATACCACATAAATACATACATATACATAAGGAAGAAAATTGGAGAGTTTGATGTCCTTGAAGGATATGGAAGTAAGAAGCACTGATCCACTAAATCCTATTGTCTGTTTACGAGGAAGTACAAGCAAAGCACACTCACATGTGAGCAAAGTATATCGGACCTAGATATCTGTCAAAAAGGGTGGTCCAAGATGGATGTCCATCACAAGGAGAATCTTTTGGTGTTTTTTAAAGGCAGTCTGGGAAGTGGATACCTTGAATTTGGAGAAGGGTGCTGGAGAGTGAGGTTGTATAACCATGTTAAATTTGTGTTGGGAATTGTGGAGGACCTGTACCACATTCTGGGCACCTACAAGACTATTTTATAAATTGACCTAGAAACAATGGGTAGCAAAAACTTTAGGATACATGGTCCAATCCAAATTCTCACAATGTAATTTCACTATGGAATGACCCTATCCTCTTGACTCAACACAGGTAAAGATACTCCTCTGGTAGCTATTTATTTTGCAAATTTTGAGGCGCAGATGAATTTCTCAACATTCTGCTTTCTTCAGCAGAAATGTGCACATCTGCGATTTTTAGGATTAGTATCCCCAACAGCACTTTGTAATGTAGCCTGTTTTGTGACCTTGTGTCATAGGCCCGGTTAGTCAGCCTCTAAGAAATCTCCTCACAGCCAAGAGAGCCTAGGCATGTTCCGAAGATCCCATTTGCTGAGATCCTTCTGCTTCAGTAACTAAGTTATCTGCCAGAGCAAATGCTTGCCATTTCTTCAGCTCCACTAATAAATCACATCTAAAGATTGGAGCAGTTGGGTTAAACAATGCCTGTACAAGTAGCACTTTACCTCTGCATGTGTCTGTCTTCAACCACCCTGTAGGCTGTTATGATCAGTTTTCCTACATTGGATAAAAATTCAGCCAACCCCATCTTCTTCTGTAAAGCTTCAAGTATTGACGAGTGTTTATAGAAATCGTAGTGGTCTATAACCACCTCATTGCCGCCATTTCTCACACTGCAGGTTAAGCTGCCAGAAAATGTCTCTTTGATACTCTTGTCTGTAGGATTGAACGTTTGTAAATTTTTTGGTCATGACTTAGCTGCTTGGCGGCGATTCCTGTGTGTGTGTGTGTGTGTGTGTGTGTGTGTGTATATATATGTATGTATGTGTATATATATATATATATATGTATATATATATATATATATATATATATATATATATATATATATATGTGTGTGTGTGTGTATGTATGTATGTATGTATATATATATATATATATATATATATATATATATATATATATTATATATTTACTAATGTGTAATTCTTGTTTTGTTTAATTACTGAACAATTTTCTCTGTTAAAATATGCCCACCTTGTACATACCAATTTGTAAATTAGGAGCTGCCATTTTCATTAAAAAAGTTCAATGTGTATATATTACATATGCTGACCAGAGTACGCTGAAATAACCATGCCTCGGGTGACACAAAAGGTGATGGGTATATTAAAATCTTGCCTCACCTGGCATCTTTTCCTGCACTCGTTCATTTTGTTCCCCTTTTCGGTGATTTTATTTAATTTGACCGCCGTTTTCTCATTATTTGCACTTTCTTACTAATTCAATAGGCTTTATAGTCAGGCCTGTCATCTGTGCTTTTTAGGAACCGTATGGCTAAGTAACCACACAATAATGGAGCCGCCTTTCCTGTGTGTTTAGACCTCGGTAGACTGTTAACAGTTGTGCTCCTTCTATGTTCAATAATTGAGGCAATAGACCAACCATTCCTGAGCCCCAGTTCGATGTTTAGTCCCTTAGTTTATATGCGTGTAAGCGTACTCCCTCCGATCATGTGATCGGGATTCCAACACGGAGGACGCTGCCGTAATCATTCACGAGCAGCTTTTCACGGCGGAAGCCATTTACTGACGATGCGAGGCAGACTGAGCCACGTAGACATCTCCTTGAGTGCACCAGTAAGTATGTCGCCCGAACCTACTCCACATTACGTGTAGAACATTTGACCGGTAGTTGGGTCATTTGTGTCTGCGTTTTCTTTCCGCGCAGCCGTTCCACACGGGACCTTTGCCCTATAGCAGCGGACCATTTGCATTAGTTTTGCAGGCTGCGCTACGGTTGTGGTTACAGGTCAGTTCTTTGCTTTTATGAGTTTGTACCCCTTGCTTTTTCCAGTTTTTTCTAGTTTAGATTAGTCACTGATAGCTGTTGGGTTATTATTTGTTTGGTCTTGCAGCAATAGCGACGATAAGGAGTACTTCTAGAGGAGCCACTCCCCCTGGTATTTTGACACTTTTGAAGGCCTTAGGACTTCGGCTTTAGTTAATCTTCCTTGGTTAGTTTGTTGGTCAATACATTTCAGTCTTTACACGTTGCACTGGTGATGGTATGTGGTATTAATATAGTGGTAATTGTTTCACTTGTACCGTGTTCTTCCTCTCCTTTTTAAACCAATTTTGATTTATACACCTTTATTATTTTAGTTATTTTAGTTGGTGTTTCTTTGTCTCACACCCGAGGTTATAAGGTTTTCTAAGGCATAGTTCAGTCATGCCTCTGTCATGCTCGCTTTAGTTATGATTTAATTGTCAAATATAACTGGTATTGATTTGTTATAATAATTGCTTGTAGGCACTACCACTTCTTGTCTCCCCCGTCCTGATGAGGCTCGAATGAATGGGCCGTAACGCGTCGACCCTACATCATGGAGGAGTCCGACTGATTACGATTTATGCATGAAAGATTGTTTACACGTTCTTTATACGAAGTGGAGGGTTGATGTATCCAGTGCTTTAAATGGGGAAAAATAAGTGCAGGTACTCATCAAATTGAGCTAGGGGCGTGGCTAGTGGGCGGGGTTAGAGGCGGAGCGAGACATGATGATACAAAAACACTTCTATTGAGGTATTCATGTTGCCCTTGCATTTCCTGGATAGTGATAACAAACTTTCCATATGTGCAGATTAATAGCTAAAAACCTGAATGTGCCAATCCATCAACAGTACTTTTAGCACTTTCAGGCTAATAATCAATGAGACTCTGCCACTAACATCGGTTGCAGCCTGCGGCGGGACAGAACAAAACATGTGAGAAATGTATCAATTTAAACAAAAAGTGTTAACTCGTTACACAAAATGAAGGCCAAACGCCAAATGTTCGTTTCCTTGTTTTGTAATATTTACAGCTTCTTAATATAATAATTCTAATGTTCCTACTTGCTTGCATTTGGCGCAATACTTATATATTCAAGAGTGCACACACACAAACAAGCATTCCTCGCATTTCTTTTCAAATATGTCCCGATTCTGTTCCTCTCAAACATACACTATCTCTCTTCACATCTCAAACCTCGCGATCCCTCCCACACTCACCTCTCTCCCGTTTGTAGCTAATTCTGTCCCCTTTTGTATCCTATCACTGTCTCTACTATCACTCTTTCTATTTCTAATCTGCCCTCCCCGCGCCTCTCTACCTCTTTCTGTAACCTGTCTGGATCTCTTACATCTCTATATCTGCGTTTACCCCTTCAGCCTCTCTATATTTCCGTACTTTAAACTGTCTGCTCCTTCCCCCTCACTCTTCACCTTCACTCACCGCCATTTTCCCTCCTCTCCCCTCGGCAGAAAGCCCCACAGCCGGAGAGCTTGCAGTGGCAGACAGTGAGCACTGCAGGGTCCCGAGCATATGCAGAGGCTAGCAGGGTAGAGGTCAGGGGAACAATACTGCCCTCCAAAGGAAAGGTCAGTTGACCTCCTCCCACCTCACCTGGGCACCAAGGAGCCCACCACCTCATCATGGACTCAATGTCTCAGCAGGCTGGCGGGTGGGGGGTGGATTTGCAGGGGCAAGTGAGAGAGGAGAAAGACAATCAGACCCCACTGGGAGGCCAATGGGTGAAAATGGCCCTTTGTACCTGGGTTCCTCCACGGCAAACACTCGCAAGACGCCCCAGCGGCAGGCCTCCAATTGGCCGTTCAGGCAGCTTGCCAGTTGCCACATCTGAATAATACAGACAGACGGCAACGGGCAACATGCTGCCAAAAAAATGTCACTCAGCTGGCCCTCGGGCACCAGTCCAGTGCCCATCTTATCAGTCAGAACCTGAGTACCAGTACTCTCGTTGACAGTGGAGAAGTGCCGGTACTCGGCTTGGTAAAAATAAAAAGTGCCGGTACTCAGTACCGGCGAGTACCGGCCCATTTAAAGCACTGGATGTATCCCCTTGAATGTGTAATAGACTACCTCTTTATTTTTCGGATTGCTTTTCTTGAATTACGTTTCTTTTGCATCCGTATGTAAATACAACGGGTAGGAAGGATTGGTTATTTGTATGTGTATGTATTTTTTTGTATATTGTTTTGTGGTACAAAATAGATAAAATATGTTTTGATAACCATTTTTGAAGTCTGTATTGGATTAATATCAAAAGAAATAAAATTGTGGAGATTTAAGGACTCGTGGATAGGGACTAATTTGTTTTTTTTCCCTCCTATAGAACTATTGATGTATCTGGTCCTCTGCTTCTCTGTCTGTTTTCAGAGTAGGGCCCTAGGGTTAAAGCATCTGGAAATTAAGGAAATTCCCATGAAAACACCCCAAAGGAACATTGAAAATTACCACTTCAGACAAAGGGTTCAAGGTCCCTTTTCAGCAGCTGCAAGGGTATCGACTATCCAACAACCCTTCTGAGAGAAAGGAATTGTACCTCCATTTGCAGATATGGGAAGGCTATATCTTAACCTTAAAAGCAATAAATTCTACAACATCCAAGAGGGAAAGAATATACAGTTCCCTTCTTGCTTGGAATTAAATTACCATGCACATTGTTGAAAACTGATATGCTCAGCAGTCCCGCCTGCCTCCCATCTAGAAATGATGACATCCATTCAATTTACTCCAACTGCAGCAGAAAGTGGTCATCTTGGGCCAAAAAGAAGCAGTGGCAGACGTTTGTGCAACTGTTTATGCTGATCTATATAGAAGCACCCACCAAAGATTATTTTGGTATAAGCTAGGTCAACAAGTTTATCAAGAAGGGAATACTGCACAATGTTTACTCTTCCACAAATATTTCCTTACACTCCGAAAGCAAGTGGCTTTGTAAGATTAATCTTCTGAACATCAGCTTTTATTTCCAATAAATATGTCACGCAGAAAGTTTGGGTTCTGTGACCCTTTATGTCAAAAGCATTAGCCTTTGGCTTCAAGTTCTCTCTTGAGTCTTCTACAAGTGCATGGTGCTTTTAGTTGCTCTTTACTGAAAGAAACGTTTTTTTTTTTTCTGTCTTCCAGATGACACTAGCCTATTAAGTATAGCACATGGAAGGGTGTTACACAACTTGGCACAATGGCGTTTTATCAGATGGGACTTCATGAAGTGGGTAAAGTCATTCCCAAACCCAAAAAGAAGTGTTGTTTCTCCAGTATTGGATCTTTCATATAGTCACATGCTTGAATCATCCCAGTTGTCGTAGTCCCACGGTATACATATAAAAGCAGTAGATAGAACTACTATAGGCTACCATGCAATGAAGTCACTGCAATAGCCTATCCACTTTCTTTTGTAAAAAAGAACCAAACTTAATCAACAGCCAATCAGGTGACGGCACCCTCTAGAACAATCCCAAGAAAGGCTAGGTTCCTCAGATTTTCTACTGCACGTCGTGTGAAAGGGAGTCTCCCTGAGCTCTGCTTTCTCTTGTTATCCAGTTTTCTAGCAGTATTCTTTCCAAATATGTCGGAATCTTCAAAGAAAGGTCTCTTCAGGTCGTGTGGATCATGTGGTCAAGAAGAGGCTGCATGCTGAGGATACACATAAGAGCTGCATCTACTGCCTTTACCCTCAACATAAGGTAAGAGACTGCAAAATCTGTAGAACCTTCTCTATAAAAACCCTCAAGGCTAGAGAGGGTAGATTATTGATTTGGTTACAAAAACTTAAATCAAAATCTGACGTTCTCGGAGGATGAGGAGAGCTCTACCTCACAGACTTCTAAGGAAACACCCAAAAGGAGAGAGAGATCTCTTGAATCTCCTGAAGTTTCCAAGAAGAAGACTTCAAAAAGGTCTCGTCAGGAAGAGGAAGGCACCTCACAAAAAGGAAAGCTTCCATTTCCTACTGAGGAAAAAAGCCATAAGAAGGAAAAATACTCTTCTATCAACTCCATGAAAATCTGTCTCAAAAAAGCTTGTATCAGCGACGGCGTTAACTTCTGGATCACCGTCGATGCAAAAATCAAGTTTCTCCTACCTCGTTGTCGAAAAAATCTACATCGACGACTGACTCGTCTACGGTCCCAGTGACGACGATTGCTACACCGCCGACTACCTCATCGTCGACGGCAACTCTGACGACGACTACAATTTTTCGTCGGCGTCCCCGTCAACGACAGTGGTTCTGTCGACTACCCCGTCTACGACCATCTCTTCTACGATGCGGACGACGGCTTCATCCGTTCCTGTCATGTCCTCGTCAACGACGCTACCATCAACAAAGCTGACAACGCTATTTCTCTTCCAGGGGATACTCATCAATAGTCATAAGCACTGAATAGTCCCGCCCACGTGCGGGGACCCCGGAGCAATAGCCAATAATATGCATATATCTACATATATATACACATAAATACCCATATATACATATATATATATATAGATAATATGCATTATATACATATGCAGCCTGAGAACATGTCACTAGGCTTAAAAACTGCCGTCATTACATTGTAAATCTTTACCTTGAAAACATAAAGACATATAAATCATAATATACTTATGATACATATAAAGAAAACTGCTTTGAGTTTGCTTTGAGAAACACAACCTTTATTTTCAAAGGTAAGATCATAGAGGCAGATTAGCCTAGAAAGGCTGCATAGAAAACAATTGAAAAATTGGCGCCGTGTCTTTAAGACCCCAGGAACCCCCAGGCTCCCATCATGCACCACAGGTGACAGTTAGGTCAGTTCTTTTTTCCGGCTCCTTCTATGAGGATCCTGGAGCATTGAGCTCGCCATTTAGTGATTTTTTTATCACTTTTTTCTGGTTTCAAGTGAACTTTTTTAGTTTCACTCGACGTCTTTAGTACTTGTCTATCTAATACTACTATTTTTTCTGACTTTTGGCTATTTTTTCCTGTCATAATGCCGGCCTTATTTAATAAGTGCCCGGCCTGTGGAAAAAAGATGGCTAAGTCAGACCCTCACTCGGTCTGTATTGCTTGTTTACCTTCATCCCACAAGCCAGACCAGTGCTACCACTGCAGCAAGTTTTCAAGAAGAACCCTTAGGGAAAGGGAGAAGATTAAGCTGCACTCCATGCAGGAGAGAAGAAAAGAAGCAAGTGGGCGAGAAGAACATCCTCCAAGGAAGCCCTCCTCTCCAAGATTGGAGCGCAAAGAGAAAGGTGAGAAAAGGAAACCTCCGTCGAGGGACAGATCGACATCCAAAATACCTTTGTGCTCCGAGTCGGCGTCGAAATCGACGTCGAGACGTCCTTCGCCGTCGAAACATCTGATTTCAGGTGAGAAGACCCATAAGATGAAGTCGACGCCAACGCGTAAGCGGTCCAAGTCTGGCTCGCCTACGACGTCAAGAGGCCGGGGCTCGACGTCGACACATCAACGTCGAAGCCCGCCGCCGAGAGGGTCAACGGCGACGTCGAGATCACCCCCGACGTCGAGAGGGCGAGTTGCATCGACGTCGAGCCGACCACCAAGGGTTTCGATGCCGGTGAAACACAGGCTGTCGCCGTCGAGACGCATGACGTCGACGCATCCGTCGCCAAGGAGGTCGACGTCGAGGAGATCGACGTCGAGATCTCGGAAAACACCCTCTGGGTCTAGATCAAGAAGATCGCGATCTAGATCGACGTCGAGGAGGTCGACGTCGAGGAGATCACAATCCAATCTCGGATCTCCTCCTGCAAAGAGACCTAGGGCAACGTCGGGAGACCGCTCGACGCGGGAGACCCAGGTGGTGACGTCAAGGAGTGCTTCTTCCTCCCCAGGACTTCAGATAGTGCAAGTCTCTCCGGAACACTCACCAAGACCGTCACCAACCCCTCCAACTAATATCTCCCCGAGATGGCTAGGGGAAATAAGGGAGTGGAAGATCCGCAGAGGTACAGGACTGCCACGTTCCTCTACAAGATCCAGATCGCCTATGGTTCAGTCAGTGCACTCATCTGCAAGACATGAGCGACAGGCCACTCCACAAAGGTCCCCACCTTTCAGAAGGTGCTCGTCACGTTCTCCTAGGAGTCGGGCATCCAGATCTCGACACCGTTCTCCTAGAAGACGAAGCCATAGATCTTCTTCGTGGTCTTCAGACTCCAAGGCTGATTACTCTCCTACTCTTTCTTCCTCTCCTCCGAGTAGAATTTCACCCATTGACGATATCCTGACCTTCAATGAGGTTCTCTGTCGAGGAGCTGCGAAGCTTCAGATTGAAATGCCTGTTTCCACCACCAAGACATCAGTCATTTTTGAAACACTGCACCAAAGATCTTCTTCTAGACCATTGCTTCCCCTAGTGCCTGGCCTGCTGGAGCCTGCTCTACAAAAATTCCTTGCTTCGGTGGGGGCGGCCCCGTCTCGGATTACTAAAAAGTATAAGGCTCCTGAGAGGGACCCCTTATTTCTGAGGTCTGACCCTCCACCGGACTCAGTTATCGTTTCAGCGGCACGGAAGAATCAGACGGGGGCAGCATCATCTGCGGTACCCCCAGATAGAGACAGTAAGGCCATGGATTCTGTTGGCAAGAGAATGTGCACTACCTCAGCCTCGTACATGAAGGTAGCAAGTGCCTCAGCCTTACTGGGTCGGTATGACCGCTCTTTGTGGGACTCTCTTTCACGCTTCACCGAGAAGCTCCCAAAAGAAGACAAGCAGGATTTTCTGGAAATTCTGCATGAAGGTGGTTTGGTGGCCAACCAAGTCATCAGTGCAGCGGCTGACGCCTCTGATCTCGCTGCCCATGGTTATGCACATGGGATTTGTGCCCGTCGCTCTGCCTGGCTAAGATTGACGGGTTGAAACCAGAGGCGCAACATCGGATTTTCAATCTCCCCTTCAATGGCACATCGCTCTTCGGCTCTCATGCTGACGATGAAATGTCCAGGATGAAGACCGAACTGGATACAGTGAAGGCGGTTGGGCTTGAGAAGAAGAAGGACTTCAGACGACGCTACCGCCCTTCCGATCGGCGCCAATACCAGCAGAGGGTTCAAACCCCTCAGTGGTCCTCCCAGCAAAATCAAGGAAGATCACAATCCTACCAGCGTCGTCCTGGTAGAGGACGAGGAGGGAACTCCAGACAGTCCACACCTGCTGCCAAGCAACAACAGAAGCAGTGAGTTCTTGCTTCCCCTAACTCCGTTACCCACTCCGGTGGGGGGGGAAGTGTCTGTTTCTACCTGGAAGAGTGGACCAAAATCACACTAGACAAGTGGGTGCTAAATATTGTAAGGAATGGGTATTCCATCAGGTTCAAGTCCCCTCCACCTTCTATTCCTCCTCAAAAGACTTTCATCCATCGCATAAATCTTCTGAGACGAGGTGTCCGCTCTACTCCTAAAGGAGGCCATCGAGGAGGTCCCATGGCATCAACATCGACAGGGAATCTACTCCCGATATTTTTTGGTCCCAAAGAAAGGTCCAAACAAGGAGTTCAGGCCTATACTAGATCTCAGGCTTCTCAACAAGTTCATTCTGAGAGAGCGGTTCAGAATGCTGGCATTACATCAAATAATCCCGCATCTACATCAAGGGGAATGGATGTGTTCCATAGATCTTCAAGATGCCTATTTCCACATCCCAATCTCTCCAAAGCATCGAAAGTTTCTAAGGTTTCGCATCCAGTCAGACCACTTCCAGTTCACTGTCCTGCCCTTCGGCCTGAAGTCTGCTCCTCGCACATTCTCAAAGTGCATGGCAGTAGTAGCTGCTTTCTTGAGGAAGAAACAGATTTTTGTCTATCTTTACCTAGACGATTGGCTTCTCAAGAGTGCGTCTCCAACTCTTCTACAGCAGCACCTCTCTTACTGCATTCAACAACTACATCAGCTAGGTCTACACGTAAATTTCAAAAAATCCATCCTCAATCCAACACAGGATTCATTACCTGGGCGCAACTTTGGACGCAGTAAACGCAAGAGCGTATCCTTCGGAGGAGAGACTATTATCCATTCTCCACAAGTGTCAAACTCTCCTGAAGATACCTCAGCCCACGGCCGATCTCATCTCTGCTGGGGTCGATGGCCTCGTGCATTTTTCTAGTTCCAAACGCCAGACTTCACATGAGACCTCTACAGCAGACTCTAGAGGATCAGTGGTCCCAAATCTCCAATCGATGGGAGGATTTTTTAACTCTACCTCTATCTGTCCGCCTCTCCATCAGATGGTGGATGCGACGGGCTCATCTCATCGTAGGAGTCCCTTTTCAACAGGAACTGCCCAAGCAGACTCTGGTGACGGATGCGTCCCTTCAGGGTTGGGGTGCTCATATGGGGCCACTACAGACCCAAGGAATGTGGTCAGAGAAAGAGCAGCTATACCACATAAACATGCTGGAACTCAGAGCGGTGCATCTAGCTCTCAAGGCTTTTTCTCCTTCCATCAAATCGACCGCTCTACTTGTTCAGACGGACAATACAACAACGATGTACTACCTGAACAAGCAGGGGGCACCAGGTCCAGACCCCTGTCGCTGGAAGCACAGGCGATTTGGAAGTGGCTTCTGGCTCGAGACATGAAAATCTCTGCAATTCACTTACCAGGTGTCCTAAACATCCAAGCAGACAGCCTAAGCAGGCATTTCGCAGAAGCACACGACTGGGTGCTAAAACAAGAAGTGGCGCAAGATATCTTCCACCACTGGGGAACACCGGACATCGATCTCTTCGCGGACGCAGAAAACGCAAAATGCCGCGTCTTCGCCTCCAGGTACCCACAACCAGGATCCAAGGGGAATGCTCTGTTGATAGACTGGTCAGAGACATTACTCTACGCCTTTCCACCTATTCCCCTCATTCCCATGGTGATCAGGAAACTGTACAATTACAAGACAGAGATGATCCTGGTTGCTCCAGAGTGGCCTCGCCAGT
Organism: Calotriton arnoldi; assembly: GCA_963921515.1. Classification (NCBI taxonomy): domain Eukaryota; kingdom Metazoa; phylum Chordata; class Amphibia; order Caudata; family Salamandridae; genus Calotriton; species Calotriton arnoldi. The sequence goes on along the minus strand of CAWUFW010006096.1, from coordinate 536,501 downwards.
GGTGGTACCCGGACCTTCTTCATCTGTCCAAAGTACCACACAGGAGGTTGCCATGTCATCCGGATCTGCTGACCAGGGCGGGCGGCAAGGTGTTCCATCCCAACCTGCCGTCCCTGAGGTTAGCAGCATGGCTCCTGAGTTCATCCAATATGGACATTTAGGTCTCTCTCAAGACTGCATGCAGATCTTGAAGGAGGCTAGAAGACCTTCTACGAGGAAGTCTTACGCTTTTAAGTGGAAGCGTTTTTACATGTGGTGTACTGCAGAGGGTCTTGATCCTATTCGAAGTCAGGAACAGGTACTGTTACCATACTTATTGTATTTGGCCAAAGCAGGTTTGCAATACTCCTCCATAAAGGTTCACCTGGCAGCGATAACAGCATATAGAAAGTCTCCCAATCAGATTTCTTTCTTTCAAATGCCAGTTGTGAAGGATTTCCTGGAGGGTTTAAAAAAGGTCTATCCACCCGTTAGGTCTCCATCTCCTCCCTGGGAGCTTAATGTGGTTCTCTCTAAACTAATGGGTCCCCCATTTGAACCCATTCACAAAGCTTCCCTTCAGCATCTTTCGTGGAAGACTGCTTTTCTCGTGGCAATCACTTCTGCCCGCAGGGTAAGCGAGATACAAGCCCTATGCTCTACAGAGCCTTATCTCGTTTTTCACGCGAACAGTGGTGTTACGTACTCACCCGAGGTTCCTTCCTAAGGTGATCTCGGATTTTCACATCAACCAGTCAGTTACTCTTCCTACTTTCTTTGCAAACCCTGTCACTCCTGCTGAGAGAGCTCTACACTCTCTAGACCTAAAAAGAGTGTTAAAGTTCTATCTTGATAAAACAAAAAGTGTACGAAAGTCTGACCAACTATTTGTGAATTATGGTCTGTTGAACACTGGTTTCCCTGCCTCTAAAAGGTCCATTTCTAGATGGATAGTGTCATGTATCACGTTATCTTATCAACTGGCACATAAGCAGCTCCCGGGCAAGCCGAGAGCGCATTCTACAAGAGGAAAAGCTGCTACAATAGCGATGATTAGGAATGTACCTATTCAAGAAATTTGTAAAGCAGCCACATGGCGTTCGGTCCACACTTTCGCACGCCATTATTGCCTTGATTCTGACACTCAAGCAGATGCTCAGTTTGGTCAAGCATCCTTGAGAAATGTGTTTGGGTAATATATGTTTTGGTAAAATGGTTTTGATATGCTGGTATTCGTCCGCAGGGTAAGGAGATGGGCTTGCTACTCTATTCAGTGCTTATGACTATTGATGAGTATCCCCTGGAAGAGAAGGATAAGTTACTTACCTGTAATCCTAGTTCTCTTCCAGGGGTATACTCATCAAAGTCATAAGCAACCCTCCCTCCTCCCCGGACGAATACCATGCTCATATATATGTACCTGTTACCCATACTGTGATTATACTGTTATACGCCGTCCAAAAGAACTGACCTAACTGTCACCTGTGGTGCATGATGGGAGCCTGGGGGTTCCTGGGGTCTTAAAGGCACGGCGCCAATTTTTCAATTGTTTTCTATGCAGCCTTTCTAGGCTAATCTGCCTCTATGATCTTACCTTTTTACCTTTGAAAATAAAGGTTGTGTTTCTCAAAGCAAACTCAAAGCAGTTTTCTTTATATGTATCATAAGTATATTATGATTTATATGTCTTTATGTTTTCAAGGTAAAGATTTACAATGTAATGACGGCAGTTTTTTAAGCCTAGTGACATGTTCTCAGGCTGCATATGTATATAATGCATATTATCTATATATATATATGTATATATGGGTATTTATGTGTATATATATGTAGATATATGCATATTATTGGCTATTGCTCCGGGGTCCCCGCACGTGGGCGGGACTATTCAGTGCTTATGACTTTGATGAGTATACCCCTGGAAGAGAACTAGGATTACAGGTAAGTAACTTATCCTTCCCACGCCTGGTCGTAAGCGTCCATCTACCTTACAGCTTGCGCCTGTGTATCCGTCGACGACACCGTCGACGAGGCAATTTTTGCAAAATCCAGCAATAGTATCACCTTTACCTCCTTCAACCTTTTTAGAGGAATCGGATGACGATGGGATGTTTGGACCTGCTGATAGTCCTTCTCAATTACATGTCAAATATCAGGAGGAAGATGACGACGAATATGAGGGATACTACCAACAAGAATATCACCCTCCTCATGCAAAAATTCAGTATATGGAACCGGTTAATGAACCTATGGTCCACCTTCCTATTGCTTTGGTAGAAGACCTTCAGGATTTATTACAGGACTATCGCACGTGCTTTCCTTCAGCTGATTTCCTTCAGCGCCTGTTAATCCACCTCCGCAACCACCACCGCCTGCTGCTTCCCCACCACGTACCTCTGTACCTTTATCTGCGTCCTCCCTGCGGGAGACACTAGTGTGCCGCAACATCATCAGGATACTTCTGATGGAGGAGAAATTTAGGACAATCCACCTCAAAAGGAGGGACAAACAGGAGATGAATGGGATGACTACGTCCTATCAACACCGGCGTCTCCTTCTCCGCAAATGGTAGTCTCCACCAGAGGATATCGGCGGCTTTCTTGCCTTAATAGAAAGAGCAGCGTCCCGTTTCCAGCTGTTAACGGTAAAGCAATCAGCCTGCTTTCTCTATGATTTCAAAGACCTATCTCGGAAATCTGTTAGGTCTATACCCATTGTAGGCCACATATGGGAAGAAGGCTTAAGGGTAATGAGGACACCGGCCCCAGTTATCCCCATCTTACCCAGGATCGACAAAGTATAAAGCTCCGGAGGATGCTCCAGCTTGTCTAGTAGGACATCCTAAGCCTGACTCCGTTATCTCGCAGGCTGCTCAACGGAGATCGAGGAATCCTCTAGCACCCATTACTGCTCCACCTGACAGAGAAGGGAGGCGCTTAGATAACATCGGAAAAAGATTCACGACTACATCAGGTGCAACTGTTCGTGCTGCCAACGCTCTTGCGATTTTAGCCAGGTACGATCGACAGATGTGGTCGGACATTGCTCATTTCTTAGATCTCCTTCCAGAGGATAAGAGGATGGAAGCAAGGAAAATCCTGCTTGAAGGGGAAAGATCTGCATCCAAAATTATTGATGCTTCTATGGATATTGCTTCCTTAGCTTTTCGTCATCTTGCTGGAGCTGCTGTCCTAAGACGACAGGTTGGCTGAAAGCAACTATGTTCCGCCCTGAGATGCAAAGCAAAGTTTTGGATATACCATTTGATGGTGAAACACTCTTTGGCAAGCATATTGATGATGCTTTGCAGACCATAAAAACAGACACAGCTATGGCTCTGGGAACGCTCCAATATAGAAAGACCCCCTTTCGTGGAGCACGTGGCAGAGGAAATTCTTTTTGAGGAGGTTACCAAAGATCCCGACCTCAAACTTGCACCTCCTACCGGCCTTCCTACCAACAGCAGCAACAATACTGTGCGCCACCACAGGCTGCCTACTCCAGACAGCCTAGGCGGAAGCAACAGGTTCAGCCCAGAGGTTATATCTGAATGCAGGGTTTTTAATAAATCAGGGAGAATGGCGCACGGACAAATACGCGTGGTGTGAATATGCTACAATGTGTACGGTGCTGCCAGGTCGGGGGAACTACCCTATAACCCCCGTTGGTGTATGAGTCAAATAACCCACACTGGAATTTGAGAAAACAGTCCCGGGCACACGTATTGAGGATATAAATGGAACAAGGAGTCTCTTTAAAGATCAAATTGCTTGGGTCGACACCAGAGTAATTGTTAAAAGATTTTTAATAAGGCAACATCAAAGAGAGCAACCAGCCGACACGTGTTTCGTCATACGGGAAAGATCCCGTGACTCTTCAGGGCTGGGGAGGATACAAAACATGAGGTGAGGGAATTGAAGTGCCACAATGTTGCTATATCTAAAAGGGAACACTAAAGGGAGAGGGATGACCCTAAGTGTGTGTGAACCCTACGTACCACGGTGCGAGGGTGACAAGAACAGTGACATGAGTGTATGTGCCGCTTTCATGATATAAAATCATGACAAAATCGCGGAAAAAACAGGGTACACAATTTGAGTGACTCAATATAAAGGTGTCTGCTATCGTGCGGAAAGGTTGCGTGGTGGGTGTGAAGTGTAGGGGGAAAAGAAAAGGAGAGAACCATACACACAGCAGAATAAAAAGTACAGAACACACTGAAGCATACAAAACATAATAAATAATAATTAATAATAATAACATGGGGAAGAGCTGGGCGTAAGCCGGGTGAAATGAGAATAGACACTGGAAATGACAAAAACATCAAAAATGAAAAAAGGAAATATCAGGAGACAAAGGTTATCAGTAGTGGATGAGACAAAAAGAATGCCAAATTGTAGGATCAGAACGAAAGGGGTAGGTACAAAACAGAACTATGGATAGAAAAAAATAAAATATATAGCACACATCATGAATACCTGTATTGACAGTGACGAGTAAATGCCAGAATGGCTGGGTAAAAGGAATATGGTTCCTAAAGGGAGGAGAGAACAGCGTAAGCACGAAAGTGCGTGAGATAATATGAAAGCTATGTAGAAAAGAAGTACACATGGGAGGCAGAGTCAAAAACTCAAGAAAAACTCACCACAAGGCCAGTAAAAAATGAAATGCCTAGTCGGGGGATCTAGGAGGACAAGTCTGGCCCTGTGTAGAGACGTGACCTGGAGGTCAAACAGCCTGTGGAGGCGAGCAAGGGCGGGTGCGCCTGGACGTAAGGGAAAGTAGATGGCTGTGAGTAGAAGGAAAGCATGATTAATGAAGCGCAAGGGTAAGCAGGGGGAGGCTGGAGTAAAACGACTAGACCTTACCCTGAATAACAGAACCAGGTGACCATCCAGTGTCCGTATCGAGGGAGAGTAAAGGCAGGAAAGCCGTGAGATGGCAGGATAAAATTAAAACTGGAAACAAAAAGTGCAAGTTAGGGAGATGGAAAGGAAGCCAGAGAAATGCAAGAGAAAGGGCATGATGTGAAGGGGTCTTACCCTGGGTAAATCACGATGGAAGGAGTCCTGGTGATGGAAGCAAGGTGGCGGGTGCGCCGGACTGTAAGGCGGGGAGGGGGAGGGAAAGAAAAGCAGTCAGTGTGTGCAGGACTCAAGCACAGCGGCTTGAGAGAATAAAAAAGGACAATGACAATGTAAGAGGATAGCAGTGGCTGAGTACAGCTTACCAGATATCAGCGTGGTGTATGCCGAAGGAGACTGGTCTCGTCTGTGTAACCGGATGCGGAAGTAGACGGGAGCCAGGACGGCCAAGAAGTACCGGCGCGCCAGGCAAAACTAGAGCGCGCACCGGCCTCTGCAAACAGGACGGAAATGGCTGTCAGAGAGGGTGGATCGAAAAAGGAGCGTCACTAGCTAGGGACGGGAAGGTTGTAAGAGAAAGGGAGAAAGCAGAAAAAAAGGGATAGGAATGGGATGAGAGGGACTGGGTGGGATCAGATATGAAGTCGAGAGATGCAAAAAGCTCATGGTAGATTGAGACAGAAGAATGAAAAAAATGAAAAAAATGAAAAAAGGGGATGCCTAAGGACACAGCACAGTGCCCGATAAACAAAATAGGTCGAGAAGGGAAGGAAACAAATGGGAATAAGGTGGATGAAAACCATCGCTCCTTTTTCGATCCACCCTCTCTGACAACATTATTTTCAATGAGATTGCCTCTCCATGTTCTTCCATTTTCATTCGCGCATGCGTGTCCTTTATCAGCCACCTTTGTACCGCTTTACTCGCGGTCTAGTTTTCTTGTGTGCATTCACGCATGCGCCATTCCTTCATTACGTGCCATCCTCCTCCGGCAGCCATTTCCGTCCTGTTTGCAGAGGCCGGTGCGCGCTCTAGTTTTGCCTGGCGCGCCGGTACTTCTTGGCCGTCCTGGCTCCCGTCTACTTCCGCATCCGGTTACACAGACGAGACCAGTCTCCTTCGGCATACACCACGCTGATATCTGGTAAGCTGTACTCAGCCACTGCTATCCTCTTACATTGTCATTGTCCTTTTTATTCTCTCAAGCCGCTGTGCTTGAGTCCTGCACACACTGACTGCTTTTCTTTCCCTCCCCTCCCCGCCTTACAGTCCGGCGCACCCGCCACCTTGCTTCCATCACCAGGACTCCTTCCATCGTGATTTACCCAGGGTAAGACCCCTTCACATCATGCCCTTTCTCTTGCATTTCTCTGGCTTCCTTTCCATCTCCCTAACTTGCACTTTTTGTTTCCAGTTTTAATTTTATCCTGCCATCTCACGGCTTTCCTGCCTTTACTCTCCCTCGATACGGACACTGGATGGTCACCTGGTTCTGTTATTCAGGGTAAGGTCTAGTCGTTTTACTCCAGCCTCCCCTGCTTACCCTTGCGCTTCATTAATCATGCTTTCCTTCTACTCACAGCCATCTACTTTCCCTTACGTCCAGGCGCACCCGCCCTTGCTCGCCTCCACAGGCTGTTTGACCTCCAGGTCACGTCTCTACACAGGGCCAGACTTGTCCTCCTAGATCCCCCGACTAGGCATTTCATTTTTTACTGGCCTTTTGGTGAGTTTTTCTTGAGTTTTTTGACTCTGCCTCCCATGTGTACTTCTTTTCTACATAGCTTTCATATTATCTCACGCACTTTCGTGCTTACGCTGTTCTCTCCTCCCTTTAGGAACCATATTCCTTTTACCCAGCCATTCTGGCATTTACTCGTCACTGTCAATACAGGTATTCATGATGTGTGCTATATATTTTATTTTTTTCTATCCATAGTTCTGTTTTGTACCTACCCCTTTCGTTCTGATCCTACAATTTGGCATTCTTTTTGTCTCATCCACTACTGATAACCTTTGTCTCCTGATATTTCCTTTTTCATTTTTGATGTTTTTGTCATTTCCAGTGTCTATTCTCATTTCACCCGGCTTACGCCCAGCTCTTCCCCATGTTATTATTATTAATTATTATTTATTATGTTTTGTATGCTTCAGTGTGTTCTGTACTTTTTATTCTGCTGTGTGTATGGTTCTCTCCTTTTCTTTTCCCCCCTACACTTCACACCCACCACGCAACCTTTCCGCACGATAGCAGACACCTTTATATTGAGTCACTCAAATTGTGTACCCTGTTTTTTCCGCGATTTTGTCATGATTTTATATCATGAAAGCGGCACATACACTCATGTCACTGTTCTTGTCACCCTCGCACCGTGGTACGTAGGGTTCACACACACTTAGGGTCATCCCTCTCCCTTTAGTGTTCCCTTTTAGATATAGCAACATTGTGGCACTTCAATTCCCTCACCTCATGTTTTGTATCCTCCCCAGCCCTGAAGAGTCACGGGATCTTTCCCGTATGACGAAACACGTGTCGGCTGGTTGCTCTCTTTTGATGTTGCCTTATTAAAAATCTTTTAACAATTACTCTGGTGTCGACCCAAGCAATTTGATCTTTAAAGAGACTCCTTGTTCCATTTATATCCTCAATACGTGTGCCCGGGACTGTTTTCTCAGGTTCAGCCCAGAGATTCGGGCCGGAAACAGTGACGACGCTTCGCCGCCTGCCGCTCTTCCCTTGTCTTTTTCACTGATAACTTCTCTCTCTCTCATTACCTGCACCAATGGCAAAAAATAACATCAGACAAATGGGTCCTGGATATAATAAAGTATGGCCATACCCTAGAGTTCATTATCTCCTGACTAAGCCTGGTCTAAAGCGGTTCCTAATTAGCCCCTGACGAAGGGCTGGATGCCCGAAATGCATCAGGAGGGATGAATAAGAAGGAAAGAGGAATGCGTTTTGACAGTGTTATGAATACACATTACTGCTGATATTAAGCAAAGAATGTAATTTGAACTCTACAAGAAATCAAATAATTAAACGCCGTTTATGGATGAAAAATAACGTGGAGTTTATTTTTGTTCTACATTTAATAACTAACAAACCCCAGTTGATGGGTATTCAGTAGTGCCAAGGGGGACGGACCCTACATAGGGTTAGCTGTTTCCACATACCCCAGAGTTTACCACAATGCCACCTCATCACCCGCCTCAGAATCAACACCACCCCATCTTCAATTGTTAAAAAAGGAGGCTTTACTAATGCTTCAAAAAGGAGCAATAGAATGTGTTCCACGCTCTCAGAGAGGGAAAGGTTTCTACTCTCGCTTTTTCCTGATAAAAAAAGAAGAAATTTGGGGAATGGCATCCCATTTTAGACCTCCGGAAGCTCAACAAATACCTGCCGAAGAAATCCTTTCGCATGGTTACTCTCCAGGAGATATTGCAGTTTCTGAACCATTCAGATTTTTTAGCAAGCCTAGATTTGTAGGACGCTTACTTCCATATCCCTATCTACCTCAAACATCGAACATTTCTACGTTTCTTTGTGGCAGGCTCGCATTATGAATTCAAGGTCCTTCCCTTCGGCCTTCGCTCAGCTCCACGGGTTTTCACCAAGTGCCTTGCTCCAGTGGCAGCATTCCTGCGGCTGAAAGGCCTACAGATCTTCCCACACCTCGACGATTGGCTGGTGAAAGCCCCTTCTCTTCTTCAGGCTTCAGAAGACCTCTTTCTGCCTACAACTCTTCCGCTCTCTAGGGCTGGCAGTCAATCTTCAAAAATCCATTCTAGCTCCTTCTCATCAGTTAACGTTTCTAGGAGCAACACTGGACACTCTCCAAACCAAGGCATTCTTATCAACAGAGAGACTGAACGCCATCCTATCTCTGGCTCACGATCTCTACAAAAGAAAGTGCGCTTCTGTCCGGCTCCTCAAATCCTTTCCCAGGATGATGTCTTCCACCATTCTCATGGTACCTCACGCTCGTCTAAGGATGAGACCATTTCAAGAGCAGTTGGACGCCCAATGGCTTCAAATAACAGGATCATTCGACGACATAATTCGTATAACTCCGATCATGAAGAATGCACTTCTTTGGTGGCAGTCTCCCAGCAATCTCTCTCTGGGACGGTCATTCCTTTCTCCTCTTCCAGAGTTCATTCTGACAACAGATGCTTCTTTGGAAGGCTGGGGAGCGCATCTGCAAGACCTCCAAATAAGCGGCAAATGGAGTCTCTCTCTCTCTCTCTCTCTCTCTCTCTCTCTCAAATGCATATCAATTTTTTGGAACTACGGGCAATTTTTCTGGCCCTCCAGTCATTCCTCCCAAGGATAAGAGCATCCTCAGTCCTCATATGCACGGACAACAACACCTGCATGCATTATCTAAACAAGCAGGGAGGAACAAGATCTCCGATCCTATCCTGGGAAGCTCAAAGGATATGGGAATGGACACTACAGCATCAAATAACTATCAAAGCGGAGCATCTCCCAGGAATAAAGAACAACCTAGCAGACACCTTGAGCAGGTTACATCAATCAAATCACGAGTGGGAACTCAACCAGCTGATTCTCGATCACATCTTCCAGAAATGGGGAACACCCAACTTGGACCTATTTGCGTCTCAAGGGAACCAGAAATGCTGGTTCTTTGCCAGCAGAGAACCTCAGATAGGGTCATGGGGAATGCGTTTTAGATAAGATGGTCAGGAATCTTTGCGTACGCTTTTCCCCCATATCACCTAATCTCCAGGGTGCTGATGAAAATGAAACGGGAACCGTGCCAATTCATCCTCATTGCTCCACGTTGGCCACGTCAGCACTGGTTCACGGATCTACTCCTGCTGTTGCAATCCAAGCCTTATCGCCTTCCTTTGTCAGCCACCCTGCTAACGATGAACAAAGAACAGATCCTGCATCCGCACCCAGCTTCTCTTCAATTGCATGCCTGGAACCTGAGTTCAATGAGTACAAGGATTTAGTTATCCCTCAGGATTGTAGAGATATATTGTCCAGGGCAAGAGTGGAGTCTACTACTAAAACATATAGACTGAAATGGAAACGTTTTTGTTCTTGGTGCCTTCTTAATGACATTCACCCTCTTCACTCTTCCCCAGAACAAATCTTGCCCTATCTCTTGTCTCAGGCAAGATCAGGTCTGGCGTATGCTTCAGTAAGGGTCCACCTTGCGGCCCTCTCCTGATATAGATGGACATCTGACGCCTCTTCTCTCTGCTCTTCTCGCATCATCAAACAGTTAATGAAGGGCCTTATCAGGACTTTTCCCCCTATTTGGCCTCCTCCACCAGAATGGCGCCTTAATGTGGTCCTCTCACAGTTAATGAAACCACCTTTTGAGCCAAGCCACAAAATAGAGCAAGTTTCTCACATGGAAAGTGGCCTTGCTTCTCGCGCTTACATCTGCCAGAAGAGTAAGTGAAATTCAAGCCTTCACCATTAAAGAGCCTTACTTACGCTTCACAGAGGACTGTGTTGCTACGAACAAATCCTAAATTTACACCAAAGGTACCATCTCGATTTCACCTTAATGAGCCTGTAATTCTGCGCACTTTTTTTCCGCACCCTTCATCACCGGCGGAAAAATCTCTTCACTCTTTAGATGTAAAAAGATGTCTTAAGTTTTACTTGCAAAGGACAAAACAACTGCGCAGAACGGATCAACTTCTAGTATCTTATGGACCTGTAAAACCAGGGTCTGCTGTTACAAAAAGAGCTGTTGCACGATGGATCGCTGCTACTATCCAATTGTATCATATTAAGGCGGGTAAACCGCTTACAACCAAGGCGCATTCCACAAGAGCCGTATCCTCTTCTGCTGCTCTTTTCGCTGGTGTTCCACTAGACGAGATTTGCCGTGCCGCTACCTGGAAGAATGCTCATACCTTCATGCGGCACTATTGCCTGGACATGGCAACTTATAGCGAAGCAGCAGTGGGACAGGCAGTCCTGCGTCATCTATTTCAATAAGGTAAGCCTCTATTATTAGAGGTATTTTTTCTTGTGTGTATATACATATTTTAGTGTACTTAAAATCTAGGGTTTATTGTTCCCGAGAGTGCTGGTGATTTTTTACCCTGCAGCTTATACTAATAGCGCGAGTTTCGTCGTTGTGCACAAAGTACCCAACCGCGAGTGAAGGGGCACAGACTAAGTCTGACAGCGTGAGATATATATATATTGATGTTGTCGTTTTAAATAAATCCGAGTGATTATTACCTCATGGAGTGCTGGATGATCTTTGCTACAAGCGGTGATCCTATGTGAGATATATATATTATCTACTGGCGGTCACCAGTAGATAGTTATAGTTACAACCTATTATCCATAGGAAATCCGCGACATTCTATTTGAAATAACTCTCTTGCCGGTTGACGTATCTTCGCGAAATTTTCAAACTTCGTGGGGCGCTCCGGTCCGCTCCTACCCTGAAAGTCTCGGGGGATACGTCAAGCGGGGGCCGAGAAAAAGGGGGTCCCAAAACGCGTTTTCCCCATGCATTTTCCCATAGGAAACTTTAGACACGGCTACAGCCCGAACTGCTGAACGGAATTACACCAAATTTGGCAAAGAGGTAGTTCTTGGTTCAGAAAGAACCCTTTTTGTTAAATGGTGTAAATCCGTTCAGTAGTTGCTGAGAAAATGAAAAGTAAAAAGTTAGTGATATATAGGGACGAGTAGGGTCCGCGTACCCTCCCGATCACGAGCTGCATGTTAATTGGCTGTCAGCTGGCTGTCAACATTCCGATTCAGGAAATGTTGGCAGCCATTTTGTCCCTCGCCGAGGGACAGAAACAAGTGCGCAAAGCGCACAAAGGGGGCAGGGTAGAAACACCCTGACCCCCTAGGTTTGCTCAGGGGGTCCCACAAGGACCCCTGGGCAAAAAAAAAATTTTTTTAAAAATCGGCAGGATGCGCTCAGGGTGCGCGAATCCTGCCGAAAAAATCGAAGCGCGGTCTCCCGCGCTCGATAGTAATTGGCCCCGGGTGGCCCAAGTCCCGGGGGCATGGTGGGGGATAATTTAATGTGTGGGGGCCTCAAAGGGCCCCCAAGCCCCGGGGACCGCCACCCCCCCGGGCTTTTTAAAAATGGTGCGGGAGGGCTCTGAGCCTCCCGCAGCCCCGGGGACCACCACCTCCCCGGGGCTTTTTTAAAATAATTATTAAACCTGTGTGTGGGGGCTCCAGCCCCACACGCCCGGGACCACCACCTCCCGGGGCACTAAACATTTTAATATGGGGGTCCGTTACGGACCCTCAGAGCCCCGGGGACCACCACCTCCCCGGGGCTGTGTACTGAATGGGAGGGGGCCGGCCGGCCCCCTCCTGGAGCCCTTGATGGCCCTGGGGACCACCACCCCCCAGGGCCGGCTCCTGCAGTGTCCCGGGACACTGTAGTTTGCTATGGCAGGACGGGAGCCTCGTGGCTCCCGTCCTGCCATAGCAAACTGCTTTGGATATTGGAAGAGAGAGCAGGGAAACCTGCTCTCTCTTCCAATATCCAAAGCGATTGCTTTTCCACATGGGGAGCAGCATGTCAGCTGCTCCCCATGTGGAACAGCAATGCCGGCTCCCAAGGGACGTGGGGAGCCGGCGGGACTGTGGGGGATTGGGGACCCCCACAGTCCCCAACGGAGAGGGCAAGTCCCGGGGGATGGGGTCCCCGGGGCAAGTAGTGGCCCGGGAGGGGGGCCACGCGGCCCCCCTCCCCAAAAAAGAGAAAAATTAAAAAAAAAAAAAAATGGAAAGGCCGGCCCCGGGAGATGGGGTCCCGGGGCCTTAAAATGGCCAGAGGAGGGGGCCACGCTGCCCCCTCAAAAACATAAATATAGAGGCCATGCCCCGGGGATGGGGTCCCGGGGCCAATACAGGCCCAGGGAAGGGGGCCACTCGGCCCCCTTCCCGTTTTTTTTTTTTTTTAAGGTAATTTAAAAAGGGGTAAGGCCCTGGGGGATGGGGTCCCCAGGGCCCAAAAAAAGAAAAATGGAAGGGGGGCCACACAGCCCCCCTTCAGGGGAGAAAAAAAAACAAAAAAAAAAAAACGATCGGGCCCGCAGGCCCCGCCCCCTTCCTTCACCACTCTGCAAACGCGCCCCCTGGCGCGTTTGCAGAGGGGGAACGAATTCCCCTTGAATACTGGGGGTCCCTGAGGGCCAACTAGCCCACCAGGTACCTCCAGTATGCGCCAGGGGCTGCCTTGCAGAGAGGTGTACAGAGGCCACGCCCCTTTACACCTCTCTGCAACGCAGCTCTGTGGCGCTTTTGGAGGTATATGGTGGGCTAGTTGGACTCCGGGGACCCTCAGGATTCAAGGGGACTTAATCCCCCAACTTAAAACGCGCCACGGGCGCGTTTGCACAGTGGTGAAGGGAGGGGCGGGGCTTCAGGTGACATGTGTGCAAACAGGCCCCGTGGCGCGTTTTAAGATGGGGAATTAAATCCCCTTCAATCCTGAGGTTCCCTGGGGGCCAACTAGCCCAACAGGTACATCCAGAATGCGCCACAGAGCTGCGTTGCAGAGAGGTGTAAAAGGGGTGTGGCCTCTCTACACGTCTCTGCAACGCAGCCCCTAGCGCATATTGGAGGTTCCTGGTGGTCTAGTTGGCCCCTAAGGACCCTCAGGATTCAAGGGGACTTAATCCCCCAACTTAAAACGCGCCACGGGGCGCGTTTGCAAAGATGTCACCTCAGGCCCCGCCCCCTCCCTTCACCATTGTGCAAATATTCCTCTAAAATCAGCCGAAATAGGAATTCCGATTTACTCACCTGTTATAAGGAGAGACCTCAGTGCTGTATCTTTCAGCCCAGTACTGGTCCTGAAAAGTAATTTTAACCGTACTTACCAGTAACTTGAATTTCCTTCCATAGGCTAACATTGACTGGTTTCACTTGGAAATTCTTCTAAGTGTGGAGTTTTGGAACTTTAAAATATTCCTCTAAAATCAGCCGAAATACGAATTCCGATTTACTCACCTGTTATCAGGAGAGACCTCAGTGCTGCATCTTTCAGCCCAGTACTGATCCTGAAAAGTAATTTTAACCGTACTTACCAGTAACTTGAATTTCCTTCATAGGCTAACATTGACTGGTTTCACTTGGAAATTCTTCTAAGTGTGGAGTTTTGGAACTTTAAAATATTCCTCTAAAATCAGCCGAAATACGAATTCCGATTTACTCATCTGTTATCAGGAGAGACCTCAGTGCTGCATGTTTCAGCCCAGTACTGATCCTCAAAAGTAATTTTAACCGTACTTACCGGTAACTTGAATTTCCTTCATAGGCTAACATTGACTGGTTTTCAGCAAAAAGTTTCAAAGTGTTGATTTTCACAAACTACAAATATTCCTTAAAAATCGACAGTATGACTTAAACGCATTCTTTCAACTGTTTACAGGAGATGCACCAGTGCTGGATCCAGGATCCAACACTGAGTAAGAAAAAGTAACGATAACAGTTTTTACCTGCTAAGTGAATTTCCTTCCATAGGATAACATTGGTGATTCTATGAGAAAAAGTTTCAAAGTGTCAACTTTTAAAATACAATAATATTCCTTAAAAATCACGACTGTAACCAAAACGCTTTTACTCAACTGTTTACAGGAGATGTCCCAGGACTGAATCTAGGATCCAGTCCTGTGGTTAGAAAAGTAATCCATAAAGTAACTAATTGCATTTAACTAGAAATTCACATTGAGCTGAATGTTGCATTGTGTTTGAAAATGTGTTGCCCATTGCAACAACTGTAACTACTGTACTTAAAAGTCTATTGCCTATCTGCAAAGTATTTAAACTAAAGTAATTCATTAAGAGAGTATTTTTTGTAATGTAATGTATAATGTAATTACAATGTAATTTAAATAATAAAATATGTAAAAAAAAATTGTTTCTAAAAATGTAGTAAATCAGTATTTTAAAAATGTATATAACAATTAATACATTTAAAAATTGTCATTTACAAAACCTTTGAAATTCACTGAAAAAACCGTAGGTTTCAGACATGTTATAGTTACAAATTAGCATTTAAAAAACCTTTGAAATTCACTGAAAAAACCATAGGTTTCAGGGACGTTAGTTACAAATTAGCATTTAAAAAACCTTTGAAATTCACTGAAAAAACCATAGGTTTTAGGGACAGTTATAGTTAGTTGGACATTGCACTCGTACAAAACCCGTGAAATTCCCCGTTATAGTTAGTCCAGCTAACTATAACTCGCGCCCCGCAATGCACTGCTGATGACGTCACATATTACATCACTCATGACATGGTCAGTGACATCACTGATGACATCACTGATGACATCACTGATGACATCACTGATGACATCACTGATGACATCATCCATGTGATAATTTCATGCATCTTCTCACACCCTAATATAACCTTTGATACACCCACTCTAAATTACAGACTGCCATTCGCAAAACCATAGACACTCCAACACCAATAACTACATACCCACTCACTGATTCTTAGGTCTACGCACACATCCACTCACTCACCCGAACAGTCACTCATATTTACGGTCACTCAGTACAGGACTATCATATGCACTCATACTCCTATATAGACACTCAAACACCGCCACTCATCCATAGAGGTACTCACACACCTAGTCAGTCATGCAAATAATTAAACACACTACCATTTACTCACCTATACAGTTATACACACACCAGCTCACTTACTCATACAAATACTAGCACATTCTTACGCTCTTATACAATCACTGATACAAGCACACACTCATCCATACAGCCACTATCACAATCAGTCACTCTTGCTTATAGCTATTTATATACTCCAACACACATATATACTGCCTTTCACATATGTAGTTACTCACACATGTACCACTGGGACATACATTCACTCACTAACACACTCTTACACACACTTACCCACCCATACAGTCTATCACAGATGCACTCTTGAAACCATCCACCCAGTGAATCACCCACTCACACATCTATGCACAGAGTCGCACACACCCCTCCCACACAAACACTCAGGCACCCATACAGATACTCACACAAGCATTCAATAACTCATATAGACACTCATGTAGCTATTCTCAAACACATGCAGCCACTTACACAGCAACAGACAGACAGATACAGACATTCACCCAGTTTAGTCACTAACCCATGCATTCAGTAAGATACGTTAAATCACTCACTTATACAGTCAGTCACGCACCTACTAAATCATCCATACAGACACTTACACACCCACTCATTCTTCAATACGTCTTTTCCTATATATTTTAAAAATATTTAAACTTTACAGAAACAGTCACTGGATGATGTCATCAGTGATGTCATCAGTGATGTCATTTGAGATGTCATCAGTGATGTCATCAGTGATGTCACTGACCATGTCATGAGTGATGTAATATGTGACGTCATCAGCAGTGCATTGCGGGGGCGCGAGTTATAGTTAGCTGGACTAACTGTAACGGGGGAATTTCACGGGTTTTGTACGAGTGCAATGTCCAACTAACTAACTGTCCCTAAAACCTATGGTTTTTTCAGTGAATTTCAAAGGTTTTTTAAATGCAAATTTGTAACTATAACGTCCCTGAAACCTATGGTTTTTTCAGTGAATATATATATATATATATATATATATATATATATATTTATTTTTTTATATCTTGCTACGTAGTATCCCATTGATGTTTTTATATTGGCATGTATGTTGTTGCGAACCAGGAGGCTTTTAAGTCCCGGCAGTCTGTCTCCACAATTGGTATGAGTGGCGGACACCGAAGCTCTATCAAAATCTTGTTAATTACCCCATTGCAGATCAACTCGATTTGACGAGTTTTGAGCCATAACTAAGGGCATCAGTGATTGGTGGATTTTGCCATTAGCTTTTTATTATTGTGTACCATATGAATCAGATGATTTGGAATCTTGAGGGGAGATCAACTACCTCCGTGATATAAATTCTACTATTACGAACTGAGATTTAACATCCGCCTTTTTCATCCTCTATCTAATGTGGAGAAACGAGCGAAAATATTGGGTGTGCTGGAGGAACTAGGTCCCCGGTCAGATATCCAACACTACCAGTCCTTGATAAAAGTGCTGGGAGACATCTCATAATTAAGCCTGAAGAAGGTGGTTGGACCTACTTATACCACCGAAACGCGTCGCTTCTTGGTTTTTAGAACTACCAAACCACAAGGGTTCCTATGTACAAAATAATAGAAGAATATTACCCTTTGTTGAACCATTTATGATCATTCGTTTGGTGGTTGTGTATATTGACTTGCACTTTTATATTATATGTATTTCTCCATAGCGTGCATGGTATAAAACTTTGATTAATATGTACTTTTAGCATTTACTGTATTATTTATTTTGTATATTCTTTTTTTTAAACTTTATTGAATAGAGCTATCAAACATTGGTATATTGGTTTTTTGGCTACTGCTATACTTTGTGGTGATTGGATGATTGTTTGAATGGGGTGTGCAAACATTATGGTATGCTTTTAAGGAAACCCAAAGGGAATCGGTTTCTGACTTAATGTATGTTATAACCCACCATCCTCTAAGGTGAAAAGGTATATATTACAATATTGTTAAACATGCATGTTTATGAAACTGCTAGCTACTCTGATTCAAGCATGTGAATCTATGAAAGATCCAATACTGGAGAAGAAAATGAGTTACTTACCTGTAACTACGGTTCTCCAGTATTGGTATCTTTCATAGATTCACATGCGACCCACCCTCCTCCCCGGAGAGGCTTCCCTTATTCCTCAAGGTTTATAGTTTCACTCTTGTGCTTGAAAATCTGAGGAACCTAGCCTCTCTTGGGATTGTTCTAGAGGGTGCCGTCGCCTGATTGGCTGTTGATTAAGTTTGGTTCTTTTTTACAAAAGAAAATGGATAGGCTATTGCAGTGACACTTCATTGCATGCTAGCCTATAGTAGTCTATCTACTGCTTTTATATGTATACCGTGGGACTCCCACTACGACGACGGGGATGATTCAAGCATGTGAATCTATGAAAGATACCAATACTGGAGAACCCGTAGTTACAGGTAAGTAACTAATTTTCTTTTTTTACATCTGAGCGATGATTTTCTCTCTCCAAAGAGTTTCCTAATCCTACATCTGAGGAGCCTTCTGCTCCTCTAGGAGTAGTGCCTAATAACAAGGACAGTGCTTAAGTGGTAGTAACCTCCATTTTTCTGATTTCAAATGCTGGGTTGCATGCACGTATGACTGCTTTAAAAGTGTTGTGCTTGTCCTGTAGCACCAGACTTTAGGGAATGGGGGCAAAAAAGTATTATCTACATTAAAAAAAATATGCAAATCTCCATGTGCTCGGTGTTCGCAATAGAACGGATCATCCCTTTTTGTGTAGCAGGATGCATTTTTAACAATTGTATAAAGCTGTTTTAATACTGGCCGCACCCTCCTGCTCTGATTGGCCTTCCTTCCAGCGTGCCAGCTAATGGATCAAATCAACACGCAACAATGATGTACTACATTGGGAAACCTATTTTCCAGGAAAGCTCACACACTGTGGCATTGGACTCCCAAAAAAGGAACTTCTCTGAAAGCAGTTCTTTAAGGAGGTAATGGGGGGGGGGGGACAGAGGGAAGTAAGGCCGTTGCTAAGCATGATGGTTTGGGAAGAATAGGAATGACTTGTAAATTCAGACATTTGACAATATAATTTTTAAGTTCTAGGCTTTTCCAGAATTAGATTGGTTTGTTAACAGCAGATATCTCAAGATACTTAAAGCAGGTTCCCATTACTGAAATCTCATGATATGGCCCATTTCTTTGGTTAAAGACATTAATTTACCCTGCTTTCCCAGTTCCCTTGATCTACAGAGTGATTTAGAAGTTCAAAACCTCTTGTTCAACATACATACTTATAACCTCACTAGTTGTGGTACCCTGGCATCCTACCATTTCCCCACAAACTTTTTTCAATGCTGCCATGTAGGCGAGGGGTTGGGATGATCAAATATACGTCGCAGTCTAACGTCATTGGCATAGGCAACTTTGCATTTGAAGTCCTTTTGTATGGAAACTTGAATATGTCTCATGTTTGTGTATAAATATTGAAGCGAACTAGCAGTCTATAACAGAATGTTACACCCAAGTGGACCAGATTATGCATTTGTTGATGCTACCCTCTTGCGTGTCTAGAGAAAGCAGTTCTCCATCTTCATTGATGTCAACCTTGCTCATCTTCATGTACATCAAAAAATGCTATGGTTTTTGACGGAGGTTTATTTTGAGTGGAGGATCTTTGGCAAGGGCAGGGCGTTGTGTGTTGCAGTTAATTGGCCTTTAAAGGCTACATCTATTTCTCTCTGCAGTTGTTTTTTTTTTAAAATATTGTTTATTTTTTATATTTTCTGATTGAGACTTCTAACTACAGATTCCTCACCTTTTCAATATTCCCCAGGCGTCAGACTGGATCCAGAAACTTATTTCGTAGTACCTCTGTGCACCAGAAAGTGGTGACGTTTGGCTCCTCACTGACACTGTTCCACTCCGGCAGTGACGTACGGGGCCTATAAAGGCACCACTCCTGCATGCTGACGTCAGTTCCTTTCTTTCCACGCCTCTACATGCAGATCCAGTTTCTCTCAGGGACTTTTGTTTTGTCAAATTGTATTTAGGGATGTCACCCCATAAGACAGGTTTTAGGCCCTTTAGGGACTGTCGCAGACAGATTTCTGTGACGGATCCCCCATCAGGTCTACCTTTGGTGTCGGGGGCTGATCCACAACTCAAAGACCTGCGGGTACTGCGTGTTGATGAACCCAAAGGTCATCAGGGAAACTTTGTCCCCAAGCACATGACGCAGCGCCGGGACTGATCCAAGTCCCGACCCATGCCGAAGATTCGTTCTAGCTCCCAGAGTCTACTGAGCCACTCTCTAGTACAGTCTTCGTCTTGCTTCAAATCCTTGGGTAAACACAAAAAACATAAGAAGTTGAAGCAGATTTCTGCTCCTTCGGGCCATTCCCACTCCTGATGAAGGGCATGGGAGGTGCCAACGCTCCTGTTCTTGATCCAGACGTCAGCCAACTTTGGAGCAGGTTCTGCAGCTGGTTCCGACACAACCAGAGTTTACGGGGCCTTCGGCCAGGCTGTGCCAAATCGAAGAGATTTGTTAAACTATACTCTGGCCCCTCGAAAAAGGCTTTCCATCTCTGGCAGGTTCGCCTTCAGCAACAGTTGGACCCCGAATCCAATTTCGAGTCCAAGAAAGACTCCGCCCTCAGTGTCGAGTGACGCTGATCTCGGCTCCATCACCAGAAGGAGTGGCCCCAATTTGTCCTTTCTGATACCAGCTCGGCGTCGGTCCAAATTTGACCGGTGTCTCAACAAAATCAGACTGAAGTTTCTGCTCTCGCCTTACCACCAGGCAGGCGACAGGTTTTGCATTCCCTTTTTGGTACTCATTCGGATAACGATCCTTATCAAGTTGATGAGTTGGCTCAGCTTTGTGCCGACAACATTTGGTACCTACAAGCACCTACAGTATGCTAGTGGACTTGATACCTCCCCGTAGTCTGCCATTTTTTTTCCCCTCCTGACCCGGCCTTTGAAGAATCTGCGTGATGGTTATGTGTAGGGCAACTGAAGTCCTTGACCTCCAGCTTCCCACTATGGAAGTGAAAACAGTATCCTGATGGAAGCACTTCAGCTTACGCAGACTGATTCTGAGTCTCTCCTACCTTTTAATGAGGCCTTGACTGGTGCCCTCTTAGGGGCTTGGGCTAAACCTTGTACCAGCTCTTCAATTCACCAGCAAATTGCTAGACACCATCATCCTGCTCTAGGCGACTTGGCTTTTATGTCACGTCACTCCTCTCTGGAGGGTCTTGTGGTGCAATCCTCCACCAGCCAGACCAACCCCAACAATTTCCCTATCACACTCCCCCATGACTGGGAATCAAAGCCAGTGGAGACATTTGGTAAACGCCTCTTCTCATTAATCAGTTTGGCATTTTAGTCTATTGATGCTGCTTGCTTACGAGGCGGCTACGCTTATGCCCTCTGGGCGTTCCTTAAGACCTTTGCCCGGTTCTGTCACAGGCCATTTTAGATGGTTGTGATTCGACCAAGTTCACAATCCATTGTGACTTGGACACCACCGACTCCTTCAGATGGGCTATAGGCACCAGTGTTTTCATTTGGCGACAAAAATGGCTATATTTTATTGTTTTTTTGGGGTGACGCTGGACATGCTGTTTGGGGCTGACTTGGCCCTCCTTGAAAGTTTTGAAAAGAGTAGGGCTACCGCTCGCTGTCTTGGCCTTTGCACCCAGCCTCGCCAGTATCACTTCCAATGTTTCCTTCCTGGCTTAGGCCAAGACATTCCCTACTGCCAGCCTATCCCACACCAGCAGAGAATCCAGAATTTTTGCGGCAAATGCTGTTGTGCCCACCTCCTCCGTGGCCAAGGTATGTGTGCTGATCAGTCCACCCCCCACGCTCCACCTGCCAAACCCCTTTAGTGTATCCTTGCAGGATCAGAGCCTCCTGGTGAGAGGCAGAATCTGTAAATTCTATCTCTCGTAGTAAAGGCTATGCCCTGCCCTTCCTTCTGCTGCACCTTCCGCCATCCACCCCACAGTTGACAGAGGACCATCTCTCCATTTTGCGGCAGGAAGTTCAAACCCTTTTTACCAAAGGGGCTATTGAGAGGGTGCCTGCGCCAGAAGTAGGACGTGGTATTATTCCCACTGCTTTGTGGTGCCCAAGAAGGATGGAGGTCTTTAAACTATTCTAGACTTGTGCCTTCTCAACTTCTTACTCAGCACAGAGAAATTCAAAATGCTCTCCCTGGCCCAGGTCTTGTCTGCCTTTGACCCTGGAGACTGGATGGTAGCATTGGATCTGCAAGACTCCTATTTTCATACTTCCGTCCTGCCAGTCCATCTGTTCTACCTGCTGTTTGTGGTGAGATAGGAGCATTTTCAGTTTATTGTGCTCCCCCATGTTCTCACAAGTGCCCCTCGGATGTTCACGAAAGTGGTGGTGGTGGCAGCACACCTGAGGTCCGGGGTGCCAGTCTTCCTCTACCTCGACTACTGGCTGTTGAAGAGGGACCCCCCCCCCCCGTCAGTCGTCAACTACCTCTAGACCATGGCGAACCTCCTGTCATCTTTGGGCTTCACTAGCAACGTGCCAAAGTCACACCTGGACCCTTCTCTGATGCTCAATTGTATCGGAACCATTCTGCCATCCCTCCAGGGAAGAGTCCAGGACATTCAGGCTGTGATCCAGATCTTTCAGCCTCTGTCCTGAATTTCAGTGAGGTTGACTTTGAGACTTTTGACCGCCTGCATCTAGCTGGTTGAGCACGCCAGGTGGCATATGCGGCTCTGCAGTGGGATCTCAAGTTCCGATGGGCGTAACATCAAGGGGTTCTCTCTGGCCAAGTCCTGATCTCGGAGGAGCCTGTAAATGATATGCAGTGGTGGCTACTGGACCGCAGTTGGGTCAGCAGCAGGACCTTCTCTCTTCCCCCACCCAGAGCCGACATTGGTGACCGATGCATCGCTTCTGGGTAGTGGAGGCCATCTGGGAGAGTTGGCGATCAGAGGTGTCTGGTCTCTGGCAGAGTTCTGCTTCCATATCTACCTTCTGCAGCTGAGGGCCATTCGTTTGGCAGTGAAAGCCTTCCTGCTGTCCATGGAGGGGAGAGGCTGGTACTTGTGTTCACGGACAAGACTACTGCCATGTGGCACTGAAACAAACAGAGTGGGTGGGGTCACAGACCCCGTGCCATTAGGCCTTGCACCTCTGGAAATGGCTGGACCACCAAAGTATTTTCCTGGTGGTGAACCACCTGACAGGAACATTGAATGCCAGGGTAGACTGATCCAGCGGTGTACTAACAACAGATACTCCACTACCATATACTCACCTGGGCCCATATAACTTCTTCCACTAATACCAAGTAGACCGCTGGAGCTTGTAGTTTATAGATTTCATGTTTTCAGGAATAGTTATTGTTCCGTTCTAACTAAAGCTTTCACTGATCAAAAAGTTCTTTCCTCTGGTCGATGGACCATTAGTTGGAACCAATTGATGGTGATAATTAACATAACTTATTAAACATTCTTTAGTTAATGTAAATAATCACAGACTCAGGAAGTTTTAAAATCTTTATCTAAGTTAATTAAATGTGAACCATCTCAAAGTTTCAGTACAAACACCCTCATTCTCAAGAGTGTCAATTCAATCAATAATCAATAAGCAAAAATATATTTCAGACTCACGCAATAACTATGCACAGAAAGGAGAGGACAGAGAGAAGAACATCTATCAATACAATGAATTTATATTTACCAAGAATGGTGTGAAGACCAACCCCCCTGGCCAAAGGGCTGGTAAGGGTCCCCCAGGATAGATCAGGAGACAAAGACTTCAGGACAGGAATCAGGACAGGATACTTCACCTCTCTAAATACCGACGACAGCGTCGCACCCCTCTCTGACACTCTCTTCCTCCTCCCGATTCTTCTGCGATCTTCTTTCTAACCCAATTAAGTTAAGATGGAGGTCTCTGCATTCAGTTTCTTCATCAGCGTCTCACAGCATCAGCACCACCCACGGCACCAACAGCATCCCAAGCTCTGCTTCTGTGATTGTGTCAGGGACTTCTCTAACTAACTAAAACTACCTCAATTATACTCTTCAATAATCATGTACCACCTATTAATGTTTCAATTTCATAAAATACTAACTCTGATTGGTCAGGCGAGGGGGGATGATCATCACACCATGCTTACATTTCACTTATTTCATTGAACCATTGTTTTCAAACCCATCCCCTTAAACTTTATTAAATCGTTTCCTTTCCCATACATCTCCAAACTTTATTAATACAAATTGTTTCAATTTCATGAATAAGGCTCCTTCATATGAACTCTTCACCCTCGTGTTCCCAGGGCACATCTTTCTTGTCCTTGGACGAGTGACAAATCCTTACTCATCCTTCCTTGTTCTCTCATGTGCGCATGTTCGGGTTCAAATCAGTCCGCTCAATTCAGACAAGTGTGGAAGGCCCAAATGCGCACTAATAATAAAGTCAAAAGAAGAAATGTTGTTCCCAAAAATAAATGGTTTCACTGTATACCACCAACCTCTACTCTAACCCACTTTAATTATTATTACCCTTTCTGCATTTGCGTTAATATAAAACTTATTTTCTATTTAGCCAAGCAGGTGCCATGCATGTGAACTTTCAAGCTGCCATTTTAATGCCTTTTGCGCATGCGCAAGATTTTCCCTCCAAGCGTTAAAACGTCATACTACGTAGATGCAGTAGACACATGCGCAGTAAAGATCCCTTGTTAGAGTACGTTTTAGTCCTTCATTCATTTTGTTAAAGTTAGTAAACACATACGCAAGCTTCATTGTCCCGCATCTTTCTAAAATGCGAATTATTAATTACAAACACATAGTAATTCGTTAATGAGTAAAAAAACGAAAGGATTGCTTCCGAGCAAGTCTCATTTACGAGTCCTTGCTCCATCAATCACCTCTCTGGTGGCATTTTAAGCCATCACAAAATTACCCATCCCATCCCAGATACCAAATTTAGCACATCTCAGTTCTCTATTTCCCTCTCAATTTTCCATCAATCAACTCTTTTCCTTCAAATTCTTTCATTTTCTTATATATTTTGCCTTTCATTTCTTCCAACTGTATTTCATCATATTTTCTTTTTAGTTTCTTTCCCTTTCCTTCTCTTTCAAAATGTATTTTTTCTTTCCTTCCTTTTCTACAACACTTATATATAATCATTATTATCATTACTACGGTTATTATCATAACTAATGGTATTATTATTTGACCTAGAAAACTTTTCCCAAAATCAGTAAACCATTTCCCTATTGATGTTCTACTTTTTGTTAGTCTTCCCCACTGTAGGAGAGTAGGATCTGCCTCTTATGTTGCCCCCACTTTTTTTCTGATGTTAGCACTGGTTTCTGGCTATAGTCTGGCTGGGTCCCTGCCAATCAGGGCCCCAGCCTCTCTGTTCTCTCTAAACGACATGGAGTGCACTCTAGGTGCACTAGTGATTGGATACTGTGGTGCCTTATGAGTCCCTAGTATATGGTACCTTAGGTGCCAAGGGCATAGGTACTTCACAGGCCTACCAGGGGCTGCAGCATGTGTTATGCCACCCCTGGGAAGCAGTCTAAATCTGACACCACAGGCCTGCTACTGCAGCCTGGGTGAGGTGGTGCTAGCACTCCTCACTGAGATATAGGTTTCCTATATCTCTCCTGCACACACATATAAACCTATCAGTCACCCCTAAGGCAGGCCCTATCAATCCTGAGGGCAGGGTGCTTGGCTTCTATGTGAGGGAGTGCCTCTGCCTGAGCAGGGCCCCTCTGCAGCTCTCAGAGTCTATTCTCTGGTGCTGTTTGTGGATGCGGTTAAACCATATACTATTTAAGTGCATTATATCCTCGCGGTAAATGCTAACTTTGGAATGGCTGCATCAAAACATGTCGTGTTTGGTGTCAAACATCTTGGAATACTACCCCCCGCCAATCTTGGCGGCGGGGGTAGCATTCCACCCTTCTAGAGGGATAAGACATGTACCTGCTGTGGAAACGCGGTAGAATCCTAAAGAGCCCTGGCATCACAAAATGGATGCCACCAGTCACAGACACTGGGCTGCCCTCCTGCTGATGACCGAAACTCGCAGTGGAGGAAGCCCAACAATAGGCATCCTGTCACAGGGAGGTGTAACCACCTTCCAGACAGGGTTTAGTGTATTGGGGCTGGGTGGGTGCACTCTTAGAGTGCTTTGAAGTCCTGCACTGGGGGAGCAGAAGGCTCCTCTGTGCATATGCCAGTTCAAACCAGCTCAGGGGCTACCTGCCCCTGCTCTGGCGCGAAACTGGACAAAGGGAAGTGGGTGTAGCCACCCCTCCCTTGACCCTCCCATAGGTGGGGTCATAGAGCTAGTCCTTCCCTCTTTTTAGTATAAGAGGGGGAACCTTGCCATTGCAAAGCAGATAACCCCTGGACGACGCTCTACAGAAGAATCCTGGCCCTTCGACGTTCCACTACCTTTGGAAGACAGAAGAATCTCCCTTGGAGTCAAGGAGTGACTCCCCTGCTTGGCAGGCACCAAAAACGACAACGACGGTCGCAAACTACGCCGCTCCCGCCGGAGTCCGAAGTCCCTGCAGCCCAAGAAGTGGATTTCCTGACCTCTCCCAGGCCATCGTGAGTCCCCAGCGAAGCTGAGGCAAGTGGACCCCACGAGTAACGAGGAACCGCGACCCCTGGGTACCGTGCACTATTGTCGAGTGCAACCCCTTCACAACGTTCTACGAACTTGTGCTTTGGACCACGTGTGGTCCCGACCTCCAGCAGGAATCCTCCGAAGATCAGAGGCCTACACCGTCCCGAGTGACCGTGGGCCCCTGTTGAGTGATTCCGCCCGAGGTGTCTTCGCGATCCCTTGCCCGCTGGCTTGTGGGTCCCCAGAAGACTTCTTAAAGAAACCAAAGGGCTCCCCTGGTTGCTCCAGGCCTGCCCTGACTTACCCTCGCTGGGTGAGTCCCTCAGACCTTGCTGGTCTGCGCCATCGACTTTTCTTCATCTCCCCGAGACTTGCGGCTGCCAAGGCTTGTTGGCTCCGATCGAGTTGCCGACACCGCAGTCAGCTGCAGACGTCGAGGGACACACCGAATCCAGCTCCTGGTCGTCGTCGACGCCTCCTGGACCACGTGGCTGAAGAGTCAAGGCACCTGCAACCGACCTGAAGCGACCGACGACGGTGGGCATCCATCTTCCTTGCCCCGGGTCACTGCCAAGTGACTTTGAACACTGTCCCCTCTGCTTTCAGGTCATCCTTCTTCAGAATCCAGGCTTGGATTCCACCGGACACTTCTTCAGCTCCCGCAAGCAGCAAGTCTTCTTTGTTCGCCATTGAAAACGACGCCGCGACCCGACACCAAAGGACACCTGTGCACCCGGCTTCCCTGGGTGAGGTAACTCCAGCACTACGGTGCTCCTGTGGGTGTGGGCCCTAGAACTACTTACCCTGTAA
Organism: Calotriton arnoldi; assembly: GCA_963921515.1. Taxonomy (NCBI): domain Eukaryota; kingdom Metazoa; phylum Chordata; class Amphibia; order Caudata; family Salamandridae; genus Calotriton; species Calotriton arnoldi. The sequence continues at coordinate 509,558 of CAWUFW010006096.1, read as the reverse complement.
GTGACTTGCTTGTAGGTTCTCCCGAAGTATCCTAAAACTCTTTATTTCCAACCGCGACTTGCCCCATTGAAGTTAACGGCGATTCGCGCCTGTGTATCCACACTGCACGCGTCCCCCGTGGGTCCTTTACTTACCTGCCTTGGGTGGTTTCGTGAGGCCCCAGCACTTCTGAAGGCCCTAGGCCTTGTCTCCTTGCAAGTCGTTGTTTCTAAGTCTCTTACTTAGTATATGGTCTGGTACGCCCCTAGGGCCCCAGCCATATTTTGTGCTTAACTTATTGTGAAACGTTGATTTGTGCATATGTTTGTCTTCTAATCTCATAAAGAGATTAGTAGAGAGTTATTTAGAAATAAATACATATATATTTGATATATATACCTGTGTGGTGTCTTTCATTTGGTGATTCAAGAGATTATATGGTAAAACAAGCTGCTTTACATTCCTCCGAGACTTAGCCTGAAGGCTGCTCTCCACAGCTACCACTAGGATAGCTTTCTTTAAAAGGTTGTCTTAAACCTATCTACCATAAGAGTCGATTTGGACTGGTGCAAGGTGCCCACTATAATTAGTGGACAGCATATGCCAGGCCAACTTCTCACATTGGTGGGCAGCGTGTGGGATTCCAGCTTGCCATTGTTTTACCAGAAAATCTCTATTTGAATTACTAACTGAAAACCATTATAGGTACTCAAGGTACATATAAAGTCAAGCTTAGTATCAATAAGTTCTACTGAACTTAGAGCTGTGTTCCAAGGGATAGCACACCCTTTCCACAGCTCAAGCTAGGATCAGTAGGCCACAAACTAGTGTAGGTAGTACAACACTGCACAACACTAGAATGTCCTTAAAGGGTGGGCCCAGTGGATCCACTCAGCCTCAGTATAAGGACATGGCTTTCTCTGACTTGAGAGCCATGTGTGTTGACAGACACCTGAGACTAGGACAGAGTCCCTCAACACTACACCTGATAGATCTGCTGACAGCAGATGACCTTAGATTGGCTCTAGGAGCTAAGGGGTCTGAATCAGTGGGTGGGTCAATCATAGTATCTGGGTCAGATGAGGACAATCCGAATGACCAAGACTCTGTGGTTGAAGGGCCAGGCTTCAAGGAGCCTGAACAGGACAGAGGAGTTCTCCCTAAGAGAACTGGCAGAGTGGATGAGAGGCACAGATCCCCTTCCAGGGAATCTGAGCACTCTTATCACTCTGGCAGAGAATTTGTCCAAGAGAGGAGCTCATACTTTAACTTAAGAGAGACCTCCTCTGAGAGAAGGTGCAAACTGCTCCAGTATGAGGAAGCCAAAGTGGCCCTCAGAACCAAGCAGTTGGCACTGGATAGAGAAGCCCTGGAGATCCAGAGAGCTTCCAGAAGGGAGGGTTTAGAACCCCCTGGTGGCAGCAACAGTGTCCCTAGAGGCAGAGAATATATTCCTGACCATAGGAACCTGAGCAAGGTTGTTCCTCCCTACCAGAGTGGGGATGATATCCACAAGTGGATAACTGCTATGGAGAGGGCCTGTAGAGTACAGCAGGTCCCCCAAAAGCAGTGGGCAGCAATCTTGTGGCTCTCCTTTTCAGATAAAGGAAGAGACAAGCTCCTCACTGTTAGAGAGGAGGATGCTAATGATTATGAGGTCCTGAAGAGTGCACTGATAGATGGGTTTGGCTTAACCACTGAGCAGTACAGGTTAAAGTTCAGAGATACCCAGAAGGCACAGACTCAGGACTGGACTGACTTTGTTGATTGTGCAACCAAGGCTCTAGAGGGTTGGCTGGTTGGCAGTAGGGTTACTGATTTCAAGGGATTGTATAATCTGATGATGAGAGAACAGATCCTAAATAATTGCCAGAACCAGTTGTTGCATCAGTACCTGGTGGACTCTGATCTGACCTCTCCCCAAGAATTGGGAAAGAAGGCAGACAAATGGGTCAGAACCAGGGTGAGGCAGAAAACCCAGAACCAAGGGGGTGACACTAAGAAGCAAGATCCTAAAGGCCCTGAGAAAGGTGGGGATAAGTCAAAAGACCAGAAGTCTTCACAAGGGCCCCAAAAATCTGCATCTGGTGGGGAGTCACAGTCCAACAAGGGAAAAGGCCAAAAGAAGCCCTGGTGCAAATTCTGTAAACAGAAAGGGCACTGGACTTCTGATTGTACCAAGTCCAAAGACCAAACCACCACCACTCCTGCCCCTAAGGCAACTGTGCCCCCTAGCTCAGCTACTGGTGGAGGTGGTACACAGAATAAGGGTGTAGTAGGGTTGACCCTGGGTTCTGAAGTGGATTCTGACCTAGTCAGAGTGACCACTCAGGCAATGCTGATTTGTGAGGGAAACATTGATATGTCCTTCCTAGTAAGCCCCAGTAATCTGGGCAAGTACAAACAGCAGCCTTTGATAAATGGCAAACAGGCTTTGGCATTTAGGGACACAGGTGCTAGTGTCACCATGGTGGCAGAGGACCTAGTGGACCCTGGACAGATCATCCTGGGTGAAATGTACCAGGTGACCAATGCAAGCAATGTCCAGACCAACCATAGTCTGGCAGTTGTGAATTTCTCCTGGGGAGGGGTAACTGGCCTCAAGAAGGTTGTAGTTAGTGCAGACCTCCCTGTAGAATGTCTATTGGGCAATGATCTAGAGACTTCAGCCTGGTCTGAAGTAGAGTTATGGACTCATGCTGAGATGTTGGGCATCCCTGCAGAGGTATTTGCTGTGACCAGGTCACAAGCAAGAATGCATGACACTGAACCAGCTCTGGATCCTGGAACAATGGACCAGATGCTTCCCAAGAGGAGGAGCAGTAGGGTTAAGGCAGTGCCTTCCCTCTGTCTCAGATCAAGGATTCACTTCCAGAGGGAGGTGAAGCAGAATCTGAAGAAGGAACTGCCCCAGAGGGACTTGAACCTGACCAGGTTGAGTTCTTGGGGGCAGGGGGCCCTTCCAGGGAAGATCTGAGCAAGGAGCAACAGTGCTGCCCCTCTCTTGAACCCCTCAGACAGCAGGCTGCTGCTGAGGCTGCTGGGAGTGCTAGTGGGTCCCATAAAGTTTATTGGGATGAGGGACTCCTATATTCTGAGGGTAGAGACCCAGCCCCTGGAGCCACCAGGAGGTTGGTAATACCTCAGAAGTTTAGGGGGTTCCTCTTGACCTTAGCACATGACATCCCTTTAGCAGGACACTTGGGCCAAAACAAGACCTGGGACAGGCTTGTTCCACATTTTCATTGGCCACATATGTCAGAGGACACAAAGGAGTTTTGTCGCTCCTGTGTCACTTGCCAAGCCAGTGGTAAGGCAGGTGGCACAACAAAGGCCCCCTGATACCACTACCTGTGGTGGGGGTACCCTTTGAAAGGGTAGGGATTGACATTGTTGGTCCCCTTGACCCTCAGACTGCATCTGGGCACAGATTTATCCTGGTGGTAGTGGATCATGCCACCAGGTACCCAGAGGCAATTCCCCTGAGGACCACCACAGCACCTGTGGTGGCAAGAGCCCTCATTGGAGTTTTCTCCAGAGTGGGTTTTCCAAAGGAGGTCATTTCTGACAGAGGTACCAACTTCATGTCAGGATATCTGAAAGCAATGTGGAAGGAGTGTGGTGTAACTTATAAGTTCACCACCCCTATCACCCACAATGCAATGGTTTAGTTGAACGCTTCAACAAAACCTTGAAAGGAATGATTAAAGGACTCCCAGAGAAGCTTAGGCGGAAATGGGACCTTCTTCTTCCTTGCCTGTTGTTTGCCTACAGAGAGGTTCCACAGAAGGGGTTGGTTACAGCCCATTTGAGCTTCTGTTTGGGCATCCTGTGAGAGGTCCACTATGTTTGGTAAAAGAGGGCTGGGAGTTACCTCTCAAGCACCCCAAACAAGATGTGATGGACTATGTACTTGGTCTCCGCTCCCGGATGGCAGAGTACATGAAAAAGGCAACCAAAAACCTGGAGGCCAGCCAAGAATTGCAAAAAGCTTGGCATGACCAAAGGCTGTGCTGACTGTATACCAGCCAGGACAGAAAGTGTGGGTGTTGGAGCCTGTGGCCCCAGCAGCCCTCCAGGACAAGTGGAGTGGCCCCCATACAATAGTTGAACAGAAGGGAGAAGTCACCTATCTGGTGAATCTTGGAACTCCCAGGAGCCCCCTAAGGGTGCTTCATGTCAACAGATTAAAGCCATATGTTGACAGGGCTGACATGGGCTTGCTCATGGCAACTGATGAGGACCAGGAGGAGGAGAGTGACCCTCTCCCTGACCTGCTCTCTCAGAACCCTGATGATGGGTCAGTAGATGGTGTTGCTTTGGCAAGCAGCCTCACTGACCATCAGCAAACTGAGTGCAGACAAGTTCTGCAACAGTTTAGACATATGTTTAGCCTGACCCCTAGTCAGACTACCTGGTGCACCCATGAGGTGGACACTGGGGACAGTCTGCCTGTCAAGAATAAAATCTACAGGCAACCTGACCATGTCAGGGACTGTATCAGGACTGAAGTCCAGAAAATGTTGGAGCTAGGCGTGATTGAGCCTTCAGATAGCCCTTGGGCTAGCCCAGTAGTCCTGGTACCCAAGCCTCATACCCAGGGTGGTAAGAAAGAAATGAGGTTTTGTGTAGACTACAGAGGCCTCAATGCAGTCACTAGGACTGATGCCTATCCCATACCAAGGGCAGATGAGCTGATTGATACTTTGGCCTCAGCCAAGTATCTAAGCACATTTGACCTAACAGCTGGCTACTGGCAAATCAGATTAGCTGATGATGCAAAAGCCAAAACAGCATTTTCGACTCCTGGTGGGCACTACCACTTTGTGGTGATGCCCTTTGGATTGAAAAATGCACCTGCCACTTTTCAGAGGTTGGTGAATAAAGTTCTGGCAGGGATGGAAACTTATTGCTCAGCTTATCTAGATGATATTGCTGTCTTTAGTTCCTCCTGGCAGGATCACCTGGTCCACCTCAGAAATGTTTTGGAGGCCCTGCAGAAAGCAGGCCTCACTATCAAGGCCACCAAGTGCCAGATAGGGCAGAGTCAGGTTGTGTACCTGGGCCACCTTGTAGGTGGAGGCCAGGTTCAGCCTTTGCAGAGCAAAATCCAAACCATACTGGAATGGGTTGCTCCAACCACCCAGACACAGGTGAGAGCCTTCTTAGGCCTGACTGGGTACTATAGGAGGTTTGTCAAGGGATATGGATCTATAGTGACCCCTTGAATGATCTTACCTCTAAGAAAATGCCAAAAAGGTTCAGTGGACAGCTAGCTGTCAAAAGGCATTTGAAGACCTAAAGCAGGCCATGTGCACTGCCCCCATCTTACAGAGTCCAGACTACACCAAAAGTTCATTGTCCAAACAGATGCTTCTGAGCTGGGTGTGGGAGCTGTACTGTCTCAACTGAATGATGAAGGTCAAGACCAGCCAGTGGCTTTTATTAGCAGAAGGCTGACCCCTAGAGAGAAACGTTGGTCAGCTATAGAGAGGGAGGCCTTTGCTGTGGTTTGGGCCCTGAAGAAGCTGAGGCCATACTTGTTTGGTACTCACTTCATAGTTCAGACTGACCACAAGCCCCTCCTATGGCTAAAGCAGATGAAAGGTGAAAACCCAAAACTTTTGAGGTGGTCCATTTCCCTACAGGGGATGGACTATACAGTGGAACATAGGCCTGGGACCCAACATGCCAATGCAGATGGACTCTCAAGGTATTTCCACTTTGAACACGAAGACTCAACTGGTCAAGGTTAGTTTAGTGTCCCTACGTTTGGGGGGTTGTGTAGGAGAGTAGGATCTGCCTCTTATGTTGCCCCCACTTTTTTCTGATGTTAGCACTGGTTTCTGGCTATAGTCTGGCTGGGTCCCTGCCAATCAGGGCCCCAGCCTCTCTGTTCTCTCTAAACGACATGGAGTGCACTCTAGGTGCACTAGTGATTGGATACTGTGGTGCCTTATGAGTCCCTAGTATATGGTACCTTAGGTGCCAAGGGCATAGGTACTTCACAGGCCTACCAGGGGCTGCAGCATGTGTTATGCCACCCCTGGGAAGCAGTCTAAATCTGACACCACAGGCCTGCTACTGCAGCCTGGGTGAGGTGGTGCTAGCACTCCTCACTGAGATATAGGTTTCCTATATCTCTCCTGCACACACATATAAACCTATCAGTCACCCCTAAGGCAGGCCCTATCAATCCTGAGGGCAGGGTGCTTGGCTTCTATGTGAGGGGGTGCCTCTGCCTGAGCAGGGCCCCTCTGCAGCTCTCAAGAGTCTATTCTCTGCTGCTGTTTGTGGATGCGGTTAAACCATATACTATTTAAGTGCATTATATCCTCGCGGTAAATGCTAACTTTGGAATGGCTGCATCAAAACATGTCGTGTTTGGTGTCAAACATCTTGGAATACTACCCCCCGCCAATCTTGGCGGCGGGGGTAGCATTCCACCCTTCTAGAGGGATAAGACATGTACCTGCTGTGGAAACGCGGTAGAATCCTAAAGAGCCCTGGCATCACAAAATGGATGCCACCAGTCACAGACACTGGGCTGCCCTCCTGCTGATGACCGAAACTCGCAGTGGAGGAAGCCCAACAATAGGCATCCTGTCACAGGGAGGTGTAACCACCTTCCAGACAGGGTTTAGTGTATTGGGGCTGGGTGGGTGCACTCTTAGAGTGCTTTGAAGTCCTGCACTGGGGGAGCAGAAGGCTCCTCTGTGCATATGCCAGTTCAAACCAGCTCAGGGGCTACCTGCCCCTGCTCTGGCGCGAAACTGGACAAAGGGAAGTGGGTGTAGCCACCCCTCCCTTGACCCTCCCATAGGTGGGGTCATAGAGCTAGTCCTTCCCCTCTTTTTAGTATAAGAGGGGGAACCTTGCCATTGCAAAGCAGATAACCCCTGGACGACGCTCTACAGAAGAATCCTGGCCCTTCGACGTTCCACTACCTTTGGAAGACAGAAGAATCTCCCTTGGAGTCAAGGAGTGACTCCCCTGCTTGGCAGGCACCAAAAACAACAACGACGGTCGCAAACTACGCCGCTCCCGCCGGAGTCCGAAGTCCCTGCAGCCCAAGAAGTGGATTTCCTGACCTCTCCCAGGCCATCGTGAGTCCCCAGCGAAGCTGAGGCAAGTGGACCCCACGAGTAACGAGGAACCGCGACCCCTGGGTACCGTGCACTATTGTCGAGTGCAACCCCTTCACAACGTTCTACGAACTTGTGCTTTGGACCACGTGTGGTCCCGACCTCCAGCAGGAATCCCTCCGAAGATCAGAGGCCTACACCGTCCCGAGTGACCGTGGGCCCCTGTTGAGTGATTCCGCCCGAGGTGTCTTCGCGATCCCTTGCCCGCTGGCTTGTGGGTCCCCAGAAGACTTCTTAAAGAAACCAAAGGGCTCCCTGGTTGCTCCAGGCCTGCCCTGACTTACCCTCGCTGGGTGAGTCCCTCAGACCTTGCTGGTCTGCGCCATCGACTTTTCTTCATCTCCCCGAGACTTGCGGCTGCCAAGGTTTGTTGGCTCCGATCGAGTTGCCGACACCGCAGTCAGCTGCAGACGTCGAGGGACACACCGAATCCAGCCCCTGGTCGTCGTCGACGCCTCCTGGACCACGTGGCTGAAGAGTCAAGGCACCTGCAACCGACCTGAAGCGACCGACGACGGTGGGCATCCATCTTCCTTGCCCCGGGTCACTGCCAAGTGACTTTGAACACTGTCCCCTCTGCTTTCAGGTCATCCTTCTTCAGAATCCAGGCTTGGATTCCACCGGACACTTCTTCAGCTCCCGCAAGCAGCAAGTCTTCTTTGTTCGCCATTGAAAACGACGCCGCGACCCGACACCAAAGGACACCTGTGCACCCGGCTTCCCTGGGTGAGGTAACTCCAGCACTACGGTGCTCCTGTGGGTGTGGGCCCTAGAACTACTTACCCTGTAAGTGACTTGCTTGTAGGTTCTCCCGAAGTATCCTAAAACTCTTTATTTCCAACCGCGACTTGCCCCATTGAAGTTAACGGCGATTCGCGCCTGTGTATCCACACTGCACGTGTCCCCCGTGGGTCCTTTACTTACCTGCCTTGGGTGGTTTCGTGAGGCCCCAGCTCTTCTGAAGGCCCTAGGCCTTGTCTCCTTGCAAGTCGTTGTTTCTAAGTCTCTTACTTAGTATATGGTCTGGTACGCCCCTAGGGCCCCAGCCATATTTTGTGCTTAACTTATTGTGAAACGTTGATTTGTGCATATGTTTGTCTTCTAATCTCATAAAGAGATTAGTAGAGAGTTATTTAGAAATAAATACATATATATTTGATATATATACCTGTGTGGTGTCTTTTCATTTGGTGATTCAAGAGATTATATGGTAAAACAAGCTGCTTTACATTCCTCCGAGACTTAGCCTGAAGGCTGCTCTCCACAGCTACCACTAGGATAGCTTTCTTTAAAAGGTTGTCTTAAACCTATCTACCATAAGAGTCGATTTGGACTGGTGCAAGGTGCCCACTATAATTAGTGGACAGCATATGCCAGGCCAACTTCTCACACCCACACACTGTCAACCTGCAGTTGGGTCAAGTCTTTATGCATTCTTGTAATGTTTTCAATATATCCATTAATTTCTCTGCTCTTGTCTGGAATATAAGTGCAGCAATGTTGAATTTTCAACATACCACAGACTCCACCTTCTTTTGCTAACAATACATCAAGAGCAAGACGGTTCTGTAAAACCATAGACCTGATTGCAACCATCTCTGTGTTAATCATTAATAAGGCTCCCGGTTTTCCGTTTAAACAGATTTTTGCATAAAAATACAGACGGAAAAATATTTTTCTTTCGTCTGTATTTATAAATAGAAACGGAAAAATGCCAATAAATATGTTTACCTTTGCTGCTGTGTGCCAGGAGAAGACGAGCCTGTCCCAGTGCAGGACCGGGAGAGGGCTTATCAAATTTCAGCTGAGCCCATAACAAAGGTCGACATTAAGGGGCCATCAGGCCTCCTTTTGGTTAAGTATCCTGGCTGGAAGCTATGGGAAGGTGAGGAGGAAGACACATCCCTAAAAGCAATTGAGGGAAAACAAATGCGCACAGCTTGTCACTTCACAAGTACTTAAGAGGCCTGCATTTGACTTAGTTCAGTCACTGGAGCAAAGAGATATAAACGCCCTGTAGGAATGTTAGATGTGTTGGTTTATCCCAGTATTTACACAAATAACAATTTAAATTCTGCTATTGGATTTATTTCTTTTATAGCGCTATAGCCCTACTCCTCATAATGCAAGGTGTCAGAGTGCTTGACAATAAATCATATGTGTGTAAATCAATGTATATGATGTGTTGCATATGACAGTGAGGGTTACATTAGGAGGACTGCAATTTATTAACTGCAAGTAACAAAAGGATCTTTGTTAAAAGCAGTTACCCATTTACCATCTACATAAATCTATCTAAACCTATAGCAACCAAGCGTGCATTGCCTATTGAAATAAATGTGGAAAAATACTAGCTGCATCTTCTGTTTTTGCTTGCGGCAAAATAAAATGTGGATAAATACAGATAAAATGATCAAAAAATAAATATGGATAAATGCAGACGGAAATGTTAAAAAAATAAATACCATAAAACCGGGAGCCCTAATCATTAAGAATCCTCCTGCAGTATCTGTAGAAAGACTATCAACTATGGTTGATAACTTACAAATGTTCTGTGAATTAAGAATGACTCCAACTGAGGTTATCAATGCACTAAAAATATCTCCTACGATGTCAGAAAAACTAGCTCTTCTACGTGTTAGTCCATTAGAATTTCCATTGGTTCCACTGATTCTGTCCACATGATACATTTTTGGAAAAACTATTCCAAAGTAACAGCTCCCGTACCATCTTGCAGGTAACCTATAATATGCATTGTTCCCGCAAACATAATAAACTCCTGGAAATACAGGATCAGTTCCCCCTTTTAGTCCCCACCCTCCTAAAATTAGGAAGTTGTGTTCACATTCACTGGAACCAATGTAATTATTGTTATAATCTGTCTTTAATCTATGGAGGCAGAATTTTCCCCTTTTCACAAAATCCAGGGACATCGCAGCATGAGCCTTTCCATTTGCATAGATTCCCTCTTTCCCAGCCCATGGAGGTACATGGGTTTTCTGTTCAGTCGCTTTCTTTATTAAATCCTGTCTCCTTTCTTCTACTAAATCCCAAAAATCTTTTTCTTCTTTTCTTAATGTACATGTTAGATTATCTTTATGTGCCTGAACTAAATCTATTGAACTCATTGTTAAGAAAAATTCACCCATAAACTGTGCATTTTTACTACTAACTACTGGATTCATATTCTTTTTAATAGGTAATTCAGAAAATACTATATGTCTGAATAAAAATATTGAAGTCTCCCTGTAGCATAAAATAAACTTGATAAAATACTACATGACACACCATATGTTAAAGGTATATGGTGATACGTTACCCCTTCTGATACTGATGAGGGTAACTTCATACACACAACAATTACTAATCTCCATTGTATTAACATACTGAAATAACAATTTAATAAACACATTTGAAGACGTATTATAGTCTGATTCATTATAATTTGCTTCATCTTCTACCCCTATTTCTATTTTAGTTCCTTTTATTCTATCTATCTTATCATTAGTATCTGTATTATTCTTGTCACTTGTTTTCATTAACAAAGGTACTCCTACTGTTAGGAATAACCATACTGATACTACTAATAAAATACTACAAAAACAAAATCTAAAACATTTTCTTTTCAATCCTTGTTTTGGTCTTTCGGTAACTTCAATTTCTGCCATTTTACTCTGAGAAAATTTCTTTCTCTTATCCTTTCTTTGTCAATTTAACTCTTTTTGTTCTTAAGGAGGCCTCAATTTGCTTTCATCAATCTGTGCAACATGAACTTCTTCTGTTTCATCACTTAGATCTAGGGATTCAAATTCTTCGAGTATAACATAGGTCCATTCATGGGTCTTGTACCTTCTATTTAAATTTCTCAATCTTGGACTTCTTCGAGTTATTTACGCTAAAGTTTGTTTAGATCGTGTTTGACTTGTAACTTCATTTACTTGTTCTTGTCTCTTTTCTGATTTTCTCAAATTATATCTTAATTTCTTTATTCCAATTGGCCAATTGTCTCCCTTTCTGATTCTTTTGATCTGTACTGCACTTTCACCTTCTTTATCTCCTTTTAAAGTTCTTTTAATTTCACTTAATCTAGGCAAATCTGTTCTCGTTCTCTGTTTTCTGTGCTCGAACCTTCTTTTACTTCCACCTGCTCGGGTCTTATCGTACTTTGTTCTTCTTTTTCCTGAGCTTGTTCTTCTAATTCTATCTGACCCTGTTCAGGTCTTATTTCAAACTTTTCTTCTTCTGCCTGACCGTGCTCTTCTAATATTCCCTCCTCGGGTTCCTGAAAGTCTTTTTCTATTTCCACCCGAGTGTGTTCTTCTTTCCCTGTCTTTTCCTGACTACTTTCATGTCTTTTCAGTTCTGTTCTTCTTCTTGTTTCAATAGCATCATTGTTAGACCTGGCATCCTTGGCGTGGGTCTCCCTTCCATTTTTTCACTATGCCTCCACTGTTGTTGATATGTTTTTGCCGGTCTAGATGCTTTGAGCACTTTGCCACTGCTATTCAGTGCCAAAGTGCAAGTGCTCCCTATGGTAAATTAATGTGTGGATTAGTGACTCCATGTTTGGCCTATTTGATTCACTGTCATACCCTAGTACAGTGCACTGTTTGTGCCCAGGGCCTGTGAATCAAATGCTGCTGGTGGGCTTGCAGCACTGGTTGTGCCACCCACAGGAGCAGCTTGTAAAGTGTGTTTCAGGCCTGCCATTGCAGAGCCTGTGTGCAGTCTGGTACTGCCATGTCAACTTGGTAAGTGCACCCACTTACCAGTCCCCAAACCTTCCCTTTCCTGCATATTAGTCACCCCTAAGGTAGGCCCTAGGGCAGGGTGCATTGTATGTGTAAGGTAGGACATGCCCTGGTGCGTGTGGCATGTCCTGATAGTGAATTACAGCCAATTTCGTTTTTCACTATTGCAATGCTACCTGTTCCCATGGGCCAGAATGGGCAGTTTGATTATAACATCTTATAATCCTAACTGACCCAGGGAACATGGTAGAAAAACGAATTTAGTATGCCTGAACTCAGAATGATAAAATACATCTTTTAGTGAAGTTGTTTCAACATTCTGTGTTTGAAAATACCACTTTTAGAAAGTAGGTATTTTCTTGCCTAACCATCCAGCCTGCCTCTGCTAGCTTGTGTATTGTATGTCTGGATTTGTGAGTGACGGGCTGGGGGACTCCAGGAGACAGGGGGAGTCAGCACAGGGCTGAATAGACGTATCTGCATGTAGAGTGATGGGAGGAGTAGCACCTGGGCCTGAATAGGGCTGTGCTTGCCTTCCACAATGCTGGCTCCACCTCCTGTAGTGTGTCTGATGTCCCTGGCCCACATTGACAAAAGGAAGGTGGTGTGCACTGGCAGAATGCACCCAGAACTGGTTTGGACTAGGTACAGGACCCTCTGCCTTCAGAGGACAAAGGATTTGCTAGTATAAATATTGGGGCCCAGACCCCAAGACTTTAGATCACTTCTGGGAAACAAGAAGAACCTTTGCTGAGGAGAGGAACCAGAGAAACTGAAGGAGGAGACTATCCCTATGCTGTGTGCTGTTTGAGGCATTGGCCTGCAGTGGTTGCCTGATTGCCAAAGAAAGGAGAAAGGAACTTTGTGCCTACTTTCATCATCTTGCAGAAAATCTCCAAGGGCTTGAAGATTGAGCTTGCCTCCTGCAGAAGTCTCAGGGATACAAGACTTCACCAACCAGCTCCCCTGAATTCCCTTGCTGGGAATTTGAAGTGCCTAATGTCGTGTTGGGCCTTCTGAGAGACTGCGTGTCGCTGGGAGCTGGAAGCGCGACTCACGAAGAAGCGTGTCGCCGTCGCAGCAGACGCCGTCGCATCATCGGAGAAGCGTGTCGCAGGGCCTGTTGCGGCTCCAAAGATTAACCGAGTCGCCGTCGGGCGTGCACGCATCGCCCCTTCGTTGTCGCATTGAGAAGAAAACGCCATTTTGTTCCATTGCACCGGGTCGTCATCGCATCGAGGCGCTGCTGGTCGCATCGCAACAGAAGCGCAGTAAGAAACCGACGCATCACCTCCCCACGCGGTGAAGAACCGACGCATCACCTCCTCTCCGGTAAGGAACCGACTCATCACGTCCCCTATGCAGCAGTAGGGAACCAGCGCATCGCCTCCCCCGGAGCAAGGAACCGACGCATCACCGTTCTTGCGTGTAAGGAACCGACGCATCACCGTCCCTGCAACTCTTTTGTTTGTATCGCGTTACGCACCCAAAGGTACATTGAACGTAGAGTGTCGCATTTATCACCTGCATTTGAACTGAACTATTTTCTACCATTGACAGTCATATTTTTCATAGTGTATTGTGGATTTTTGTCGTTTTGGGTCTTGTTAAGTCTATATAAAAATACTTATTTTTATACTACAACCTGTGTGGTGTCCATCTGTAGTGTTGTCACTGTATTACTGTATGTATTCACAAATGCTTTACACACTGCCTCTGAGATAAGCCTGCCTGCCTGCTCGTGCCAAGCTACCAAGGGGGTGAGCAGGGGTTATTTTAGTAGTGTATCCCCCCTTACCCTGACTAGAAGCAAGGGTCCCTATTTGGACAAAGGTACCTACCTCTGCCAACTAGAGACCCCCAGTTCTAACATTGGTGGTCAGCGGTGAGGATTCTGAACTTGCATTTGTGATTCATATACAGTGATTGGTGTACACTACTAGTGAGTGCAGACCAAACGCAACCACTTACATTTTGGTAGATTGTTTTTTTCCTGGGATTTCTATTTTTGCCTAGAACTGCCAAGTTTAGTCACCATGAGCAAAACCGCATCCATCGCATCTGTGGATTTAGATTTTGGAGAAGAAAAACTGGAAAGTTACACTGTAAAACAGCTGAAATACTTCTGCAGGAAATTTAAAGTTGCTATGACCGGTCTCTCCAAGAAGGATGAGTTCCAAAAGGCGCTGAGGGCCTGGGTGGAAGCAAGGAGCACCCCTGAGCATGTGGAAGAGCATGAGGAGGGGGCTGAGGATGCTGGAGGGCAGCTAGATGGGCTATTTGGTCCAGGGGGGAGGAAAGCACCTTCCCCAGCAGGCAGCAGTGTTTCTTCCAAGGGCCTGTCCCCAGGAGAGCTGGAGGACAGGGAGAGAAGTAGGGGGCATGAAATGGAGCTGACCAAGCTTAAGATGGGTGGGCAGTTAGAATTAGAAATTAAGAAATTGGCCCTAGAGGAAAAGAGGATGCAAATGGAGCATGAGAGAAGTTTGAGGGAGTTGGAGTTGAAAGCTAGGAGCTTAGAGATTACTCCCTCTGGTGGCAGCACACCGTCCATGCCTGTTGATGCAAGGGTGTATATACCTAAAGATGTGGTGAAAGAGTGTTATAAAAATGATGACATTGGGCAATGGTTTAAAGCCTATGAGGTAGCTATGACCTCACACCGGGTCCCTGAGAAGGATTGGGGAGCGGGGTTGTGGGGGCGGTTCCTTAGTGAGGGGCGGGATACCTTATTAGACTTGCCCTCTGGAGTCCAATTCTTATGGTCATCTGAAAGAAGCATTGATGTCAAGGTATGGGTTGACTCCTGAACTGTATAGGCAGAGGTTCAGGAATTGCAAAAAGTTGGAGGGCAGTACCTGGGTAGAATATGTGACTTTTTTTTGCAGAGTTTTGGATGGTTGGGTGAAGGGTAGCAAAGTGAATGATTTTGAAGCGCTCTTTGATTTGATTGCATGGGAGCACTTGTCAGGAAATTGTTTTCCAGAGCTACGCCAGCGCCTGATTGATAGTAGGCTGACTAACCCTAGGAAGCTTGCTGAGGAGGCGGACCGCTGGGTGAGCACTCGGGTCCACAAGGGTCACGTGGGAGACTCCGCCAAAGGTGGGCAGGGTCCCCAGCAGATGAGTGGGGGGGACAAGGGTAAACGGCGGGAGTTCCAGAAAGGGCCCCAAAGTAATCCCCAAGGGAAGGGTTCCCAGCCTCCCCCTGAAAAGAAGCCAGGGGCCCGACAGATGAGCCTGTTCACAGGGGGCCCAAGACTTGCTTTAAGTGTGGTCAAGTGGGCCACTGCTCCTGGGAGACTAGATGTCCCTTGTATGGAAAATCAGCACCCACTGGTGCACCACCCCGGCAGGTAGCTAGTGTAGCCCTGGGGGAGGAGATGGGTGCCCAAGGTGGGTGGGGTCCCGTAGCAATGTCCTTGGTCTCTTTAGGAGACAGTGAGATGGTCCCCAGGGCCCTACTGCTTGATAACACTAAGAAATGCAGGCAGTGGGTGACCATCAATGGCCAAAGGGTGGAGGCTCAGAGACACCGGAGCCAGTGTGACAGCTGTCCGTTGTCGGCTGGTGTCTGAAGAGCAGGTGATCCCCAATGCATTCTGCCCAGTAGTTGCCGCGGACCACTCAGAGAGCCACTGCAGAGTGGCTCAGGTTCCCTTTGAGTGGGGGGGGGTTCTCGGGTACCTTTCAAGTAGCTGTGAGGCCAGCCATGCCTGTAGACTGTCTCTTGGGCAACGATTTAGAAAGTTCACCTTGTGCAGAGGTGGAGAGAAGGTCTCATCTAGAGATGTTGGGTCTGCCTCAGTGGGCGTGCGCGACCACTCGGTCTATGGCAGCCAGTAGAGGTGCTCAAGAGGACCTGGAGCCTGAGAGGGTGGCCCAGGTGCCTGCCTTGAAGAGAAGAGGCAGGGGGCGCGGGAAACCGGCCCCCGTAGTTCCCACGGTCCAGGAGGAAGCAGAACCTGAGTGGGATGCTCTGGAACCTACAGGGGAGCAAGTGGCCGAACTGGGCGACCTACCTGAGCTGACCCATTGGCAGCAAGAAGGAGGACCCTCCAGGGAGGAGTTCTGTGAGGAGCAGAACAAGTGCCCTTCTCTTGTGGGTTTGCGGCAACAGGCCACAAACCAGGCAGCAGGTGATCAGTCTGGATCACATTGGATCTACTGGGAGAATAGTCTCCTGTATAGCGAGCCTAAGGTTGCTGAGCCTGGGTCAGCCCGTGTGCTGGTGGTACCCCAGCGCTTCAGAGCCTTCCTACTGGGTTTGGCTCATGATGTGCCTTTAGCAGGACATCTGGGGCAGGGCAAGACCTTTGAAAGGCTTGTCACCCACTTTTATTGGCCCCAGATGCGCAAGAGTTCAGACACTCATTGTAGGACATGTCAGACTTCCCAGGCAAGTAGAAAAAGTGGGAGGAAGCACAAGGCTCCCCTCCAGCCATTCCCTGTGGTCAGCACCCCCTTTGAAAGGGGGGATATTGACATTGTGGGGCCACTGGACCCCAAGACAGCCATGGGCAACAGGTTCATCCTGGTCTTGGTGGATCATGCCACCCGGAAGCCATCCCTCTTCGAACAGTGACGGCCCCCGTGGTGGGACGTGCACTGATGGGGATTTTCTCCCGTGTGGGGTTCCCCAAGGAGGTGGTGAGTGACTGTGGTACAAACTTCATATCCAAGTATATGAAGTCCCTGTGGCAGGAGTGCGGTGTTACCTATAAGTTCACCACTCCTTACCACCCCCAAGGAAATGGGCTGGTTGAGAGATTCAACCGGACCCTGAAGGGCATGATTATGGGTCTGGAAGAATCCATGAGGCGTAAGTGGGACGTCCTCTTGCCATGCCTTCTCTTTGCTTACCGTGAGGTGCCACAGAAGTCCTTAGGGTTCAGTCCCTTTGAACTGCTCTATGGTAACCCGGTAAGAGGACCTCTGAGTCTGGTGAAAGAAGGCTGGGAGAAAGCTCCCAGTAAACCTCCCCAGGATGTATTTAGCTCCATGCTGGCCTTTAGAAACCAGACTAGGCGATTCAGACAACTCGCTGAGGCGAATCTGGAAGCCTGCCAGGAGGAGATGAAACGGTGGTATGATCAGAATGCCACTCTGATCGAGTTTCAGCCTGGACAGAAAGTGTGGGTCATGGCCCCTGTGGAGCCTTGCGCGCTCCAGGATAAGTGGACCGGACCATTTGAGGTGATGGAGCACAAGAGTAACGTCACCTACCTGGTGGACTTGCGATCTCCCAGGAACCCTTTGCGGGTCCTACATGTCAACCGCCTGAAGCCCCATTTTGAGAGGTCTGAGGTGGGCATGCTCCTAGCAACGGATGATGGAATGGAATGGAAGAGGAGACAGAACCTCTTCCTGTCCTCCTGTCTGCAACAGAGCAAGATGGGTCAGTGGAGGGTGTGAACCTCTCTAACTCCCTGACACCTGAGCAGCAGGAAGACTGTTGGGACCGTTTCCTGACCTGTTTTCCCTGACTCCTAGTGTCACTGATTGGTGCGTCCATGATGTGGACACTGGGGACAGTCCTCCTGTCCAGCACAAGGCTTACAGAGTGACTGACAGGGTGAGAGCTTGCATCAAGGAGGAGGTCTCCAAGATGTTTGCATTGGGGGTGATTGAGTCCTCTCACAGCCCTTGGGCCAGCCCAGTGGTCTTGGTCCCAAAGGCTGCCGCGCCTGGTGCCACACCCGAACTTCGGTTCTGTGTGGACTACCGAGGACTCAATTCAGTCACCAGGACTGACGCGCACCCCATCCCTAGAGCTGATGAGCTCATCGATCGGTTAGGGGCTGCCCGGTACCTCAGCACGTTTGACTTAACGTCTGGGTACTGGCAGATCGCCTTGACTGATGGGGCCAAAGAGAGGTCCGCATTCTCCACACCAGATGGGCACCACCAATTCCGGGTTATGCCCTTTGGGATGAAGAATGCCCCTGCCACCTTTCAGAGGTTGGTCAACCAGGTGTTGGTTGAACTGGAAGATTTCAGTGCCGCCTACCTGGATGACATCGCAGTGTTCAGCGCCAGTTGGGAAGAACATCTGCGCCACCTCTGGGAAGTGTTGATGGCGCTGCGGAGGGCAGGCCTCACGATCAAGGCGAGTAAGTGCCAGATCGGGCAGGCTTCCGTGGTGTACTTGGGACACCAGGTTGAGAGCGGCCAGGTGGCGCCCCTACAGCCCAAGATTGATACCATTCTGGCTTGGGAGCCCCCCCAAGACCCAGACAGAAGTGAGAGCCTTTTTAGGACTCACCGGGTATTACAGGAGATTTGTCAAGGGGTATGGCAGCATCATTGCACCCTTGACAGAGCTGACTTCCAGGAAGCAGCCTACGAGAGTGATTTGGACTGACACCTGTCAGAGAGCTTTTGACGCCTTGAAGACTGCCATGTGCACGGCCCCCGTGCTTCAGGCGCCCAACTTCTCAAAAGAATTTGTTGTTAAAACAGACGCTTCAGTGCATGGTGTAGGGGCTGTTCTGGCACAGTTAAAAGAGGAGGGCCTAGACCAACGTGTAGCCTTCATCAGTAGGAGGTTACTTCCACGGGAACAGAGGTGGAGTGCGATTGAGCGTGAGGCATTTGCTGTGGTCTGGGCGCTGAAGAAGTTGAGGCCATACCTGTTTGGGACTCACTTCCGGGTTCAGACAGACCCCTCAGATGGTTGATGCAGATGAGGGGTGAGCATCCAAAACTGTTGAGGTGGTCCATTTCTCTACAGGGGATGGACTTCACGGTGGAACACCGCCCTGGTACATAACACGCCAATGCTGATGGTCTGTCCAGATTCTTCCGCCTTAGTGATGAGAACTCCCTAGAGGTAGGATAGTTCTCCCCACATTTCAGCTGGAGGGGACCCATGTTAGACCTGGCATCCTTGGCGTGGGTCTCCCTTCCATTTTTTCAGTATGCCTCCACTTTTATGTTTTTGCCGGTCTAGATGCTTTGGGCACTTTGCCACTGCTATTCAGTGCCAAAGTGCAAGTGCTCCCTATGGTAAATTAATGTGTGGATTAGTGACTCCATGTTTGGCCTATTTGATTCACGGTCAGACCCTAGTACAGTGCACTGTTTGTGCCCAGGGCCTGTGAATCAAATGCTGCTGGTGGGCTTGCAGCACTGGTTGTGCCACCCAGAGGAGCAGCTTGTAAAGTGTGTCTCAGGCCTGCCATTGCAGAGCCTGTGTGCAGTCTGATACTGCCATGTCGGCTTGGTAAGTGCACCCATTTACCAGTCCCCAAACCTTCCCTTTCCTGCATATTAGTCACCCCTAAGGTAGGCCCTAGGGCAAGGTGCATTGTATGTGTAAGGTAGGACATGCCCTGGTGTGTGGCATGTCCTGATAGTGAATTACAGCCAATTTCGTTTTTCACTATTGCAAGGCTACCTGTTCCCATGGGCCAGAATGGGCAGTTTGATTATAACGTCTTATAATCCTAACTGACCCAGGGAACATGGTAGAAAAACGAATTTAGTATGCCTGAACTCAGAATGATAAAATACATCTTTTAGTGAAGTTGGTTTTAACATTCTGTGTTTGAAAATACCACTTTTAGAAAGTAGGTATTTTCTTGCCTAACCATCCAGCCTGCCTCTGCTAGCTTGTGTATTGTATGTCTGGGTTTGTGAGTGACAGGGGCTGGGGGACTCCAGGAGACAGGGTGAGTCAGCACAGGGCTGAATAGACCTATCTGCACTGAGTGGTGGGAGGAGTAGCACCTGGGCCTGAATAGGGCTGTGCCTGCCTTCCACAATGCTGGCTCCACCTCCTGTGGTGCGTCTGATGTCCCTGGCCCACATTGACAAAGGAAGAAGGTGCGCACTGGCAGAATGCACCCAGAACTGGTTTGGACTAGGTACAGGACCCTCTGCCTTCAGAGGACAATGGATTTGCTAGTATAAATATTGGGGCCCAGACCCCAAGACTTTAGATCACTTCTGGGAAACAAGAAGAACCTTTGCTGAGGAGAGGAACCAGAGAAACTGAAGGAGGAGACTATCCCTATGCTGTGTGCTGTTTGAGGCATTGGCCTGAAGTGGTTGCCTGATTGCCGGAGAAAGGAACTTTGTGCCTACTTTCATCATCTTGCAGAAAATCTCCAAGGGCTTGAAGATTGAGCTTGCCTCCTGCTGAAGTCTCAGGGATACAAGACTTCACCAACCAGCTCCCCTGAATTCCCTTGCTGGGAATTTGAAGTGCCTACTGTTGTGTTGGGCCTTCTGAGAGACTGCGTGTCACTGGGAGCTGGAAGCGCGACTCACGAAGCGTGTCGCCGCCGTAGCAGTTGTCATCGCATCGCCGAGAAAGCGTTCCGCCGCTGTCTCCATCGCTTCACCGAAGCGCCTTGCATCACCGGAGAAGAGTGTCGCCGTCGCAGCAGACGCAGTCGCATCATCGGAGAAGCGTGTCGCAGGGCCTGTTGCGGCTCCAAAGATTCACCGAGTCGCCGTCGGACGTGCACGCATCGCCCCTTCGTTGTCGCATCGAGAAGAAAACGCCATTTTGTTTCATTGCACCGGGTCGTCATCGCATCGAGGCGCTGCAGGTCGCATCGCCACAGAAGCGCAGTAAGAAACCGACGCATCACCTCCCCACGCGGTGAAGAACCGACGCATCACCTCCTCTCCGGTAAGGAACCGACGCATCACCGTCCCCTACGCAGCAGTAGGGAACCGACGCATCACCTCCCCCGGAGCAAGGAACCGACGCATCACCGTACTTGCGTGTAAGGAACCGACGCATCACCTTCCCTGCAACTCTTTTGTTTGTATCGCGTTATGCACCCAAAGGTACATTGAACGTAGAGTGTCGCATTTATCACCTGCATTTGAACTGAACTATTTTCTACCATTGACAGTCATATTTTTCATAGTGTATTGTGGATTTTTGTCGTTTTGGGTCTTGTTAAGTTTATATAAAAATACTTATTTTTATACTACAACCTGTGTGGTGTCCATCTGTAGTGTTGTCACTGTATTACTGTATGTATTCACAAATGCTTTACACACTGCCTCTGAGATAAGCCTGCCTGCTCGTGCCAAGCTACCAAGGGGGTGAGCAGGGGTTATTTTAGTAGTGTATCCCCCTTACCCTGACTAGAAGCAAGGGTCCCTATTTGGACAGAGGTACCTACCTCTGCCAACTAGAGACCCCCAGTTCTAACAATCATCAATTACTTCAATCACTAGTATCCACTCTTCCTGACTTGTACTTGGCTGTTCGTCATATGGTTGTCTTTCAGAATCTATTACTCTAGATTCTTCAATATCACAGCTTACAACTCCTGACGCTTCAGCCTGTTCAGTCAGTGGTTGCTCTTGTTGTTCTGATGGGCTTGGAACTCTTCTGGTATGACTGGCATGAATCCAATTGGGCAAACCTGCACACTTCACTGCTGTGGTAGTGACTAGTATGACTTGACTCGGTTTGTCCCACCTTGGTGCTAGGCACGACTTTCTTGCATGTTTCTTCACTAGCACCCAATCTCCAGGATTCAAATCATGTGCTTGGTCTGGCTGTCTTTCAACTGCGTCTTCTCCAACCTGGTGAGACAGAATGCACCATTTCAGCCAATCCGTGGCAATAGTCCAATACCAGATCATCAGTTATATTCATTAATTTATTTCCAGGAATAAATGCTTCTCATTGCTCTTCCCATGAGAACTTCATGTGTGCTCATTCCTGTTTTTCTGTCTGAAATACTTCTGAGACCCATCAATACAAGAGGTAATGCATCTGGCCATTTCAGCATTGTGGATGCACACACTTTCCCTAATCTTGACTTGATTGTGCCATTTAACTGCTCAACTATTCCAGAAGCCTCTGGACGATAAGCACAGTGCAGTTTTTGTTCTATGTTAAATGCAGCACAGATTAATCGAATTATTTCATTATTAAAATGAGGGCCTCTATCTGATTCCAAAGTGACTGGAAAACCAAAACGTGGAATCAACTCCCTCAACAATTTTGCAACTGTAAGACTGTCATTTCTTCGAGTGGGATAGGCTTCCACCCATCTTGAGAAGAGGCATACTATGACAAGTATATATTTTAGTCCATTGCATGGGGGCAACTCCATAAAATTCAACTGTAATCTGGTGAAGGGTCCTTCTGCCTTTCCAATCTTTCCCCAGCTAACCACTGTCTTCCTACCTGGATTTTGCTGCTGACAGGTTAGGCATCTTTGGCAAAGGCTTTCTGCGACTACCCTGAATTTCAGATTGTACCAACTCTGTCTGAATAGCCTGATCATTGAATCTCTCCCTATGTGTGTTGCTCCATGATACACTCTTGCCATTTTTTAAAGCAAACAATCTGGCATGACTGGTCTTCCATCTAAATACACCCATACCTCATCGTGGGGTCTCTTTGTACAAGCTGCCTTTATCCAAATTTCCTTTTCCTCAACTTCTTCCTGCAATTGTCTAATCTCATCCCATGTTTCTGGTACTGAGAAAAACATAAGTTGGCATCTGGTTTCACCCGTTTCAATTTTTCTGTTTATGGCCACTGTATTTTTTGCACAGTATTGAGCCACTTGACCAGCATATCTATTGCCAGCAACCACATAGTCATTTCCTGACTGATGTTCAGCGCATTTTACAACTGCTATCTCTTTTGGCAATTGTAATGCTTCCAGCAAATCCTTCACATTTTTGCTGTTTCTAATAGGAGATCCTGAAGAAGTCAGAAATCCCCTCTGCATCCAGAGCTGGCCCAAATCGTGCACAACCCCGAACCCATATTGACTGTCCGTAAATATGGTTACTCTCCAATTTTTCCCCTTTTTGCATGCCATGGTTAGGGCTACCAATTCGGCTACTTGTGCAGATTTGACTCCCGGTAAACAGGATGCTTCAATTACCCCAGATATCTTACAAACAGCATATGCAGCACTTAATGCTCCTTCTTGTGTCCTGAGGCAGGAGCCATCTACAAATAACTCATGGTCAGCCTCTTTCAAAGGTGTCTCCTTTATGTCTGGACGGGGCTTAGTACATAATTCAGTTACGTCCAAGCAATCATGATCACTCATCTTTCACTTCTTCATTGCATGGGTCTGGCAGTAGGGTAGCTGGGTTCATGATCGTACACCTTATCACTGTCACGTTCTCAGCTCCCAAAATCACTCTTTCATACTTAGTCAATCGACTAGGAGTGAGAGGTTGTGTTCTTGTCAAAAGAATCTCAACTGAGTGTGGAACATAAACCTTTACCGGATGTCCCATCACGATCGACTCGCTTTGCTCCAGACTCATACAAGTAGCAGCTACTGCTTTTAAGCAGCCAGGTAATGCTGAAGCCACTGGATCCAATGTAGCTGAAAAATATGCCACTGGACGTCCACTTAATCCATGTCTCTGTTAAGACAAAGTGCACAATTTTCTCTCTCACAAGAAAATAATGCAAAGTCTTTTGAATAATCAGGCCATGCCCAAGGCAGGAGCCTCACCCAAGCAATTTCGCAATTTCACAAATGCCTCTATGCAGTCATCATTCCAATCAATTGGATCTTTTGCTCTTTTCCGGGTCATTTGTATTAATGGTTTCGCTAACATAGAAAAACCATTAATCCATTGCCTACAGTACCCAACCACTCCCAGGAACATTCTCATTTCTCTCTGAGTCTGTGGCAATTGCATTTCTTTGATTATTTTTATTCTTTCCGGTGTCACTTTTCTAACTCCTCTTTCTATTTTATGCCCTAAATATCTAACTTCTTGTCGACAGAACTGTAATGTTCGAGGCATGTGAGCTGCAGATCCTCACACTGTGCATTAGATCGCCATCTGGTGTTGGGCTCGGATGCTTGCACTTTGTTGTCTTCGAAGAAGTCTTTGTAGTCATGTGATAGGTGACTCCTCCTTAGGACAATAGTGCGCATGGGCATCGACTCCATCCTCAGATTGTTTTTTTCCGCCATCGGGTTCGGATGCAATTTCGACACTCCGGTTCGAAACTTGTTTTTTTGCAGCGTTTTCCACTTTTCAACGCCTGATACCGACATCGACATCTCGACGTCCCTTCCTCGATCTCCTTTCCAGCCGTCGACGCGGGCCGTTGGGCCCATCGACGCCGTAAGGCCTACTGCCCATGGAAAGGACGCCATTCCGAAAATGCCCCCAATGTGGAGCAAAGTTTCCTCACAGTGACCACCACCAGGTCTGTAATCGGTGCCTCTCACCAGACCATAACGAGGCCACTTGTCCGGCCTGCGCCTCCTTCCGCTCCAAGAAGACAATCCGCGATCGTCGAGCCCGAAGGCACATCATGGCGCACAGGTCCGCTCCGGAACCCGTCAACATCTTCGACGAGGGTCCCGATGTTCCGGAAGAAGACTCCGAAGACCTCGCTATCATCTCCGAGGCAGAGGACTCCGACAGTTCCATCCCTTCAGGGCAGCGTGTGAGTACTACTGCCCCTGCCCCAACCCTCCCTGCAAAATCGAAGGCACCGGTCAGTACTTCGCCTACGGGCCCCAGTCGAGACCGTAAACGTGTTTCGGACGCCCCGCCTTCGGGCTCGGCACCGAACAAGAAAACAAAGCCTTCTAGTTCCTCGGCACCGACCAAACCACATGTGCCCGTTACACCGGCACCTTCGGCGCCGAAACACAAAGACCACCCGGCGCCGAAATCCAGTTCGGTCCCCAAATCCGCCTCCAAGCACGCGGATCCCTCGGCACCGAAACCGAAGCTACTCGACACACCCCTAAACTAAAGCCGGTCGAGCCTGTAGCTAAACCGAAGGACGCCTCGACGCCTTCTAAAGCAAAGGAACATTTAAAGAAGCCATCACCACGTTCGGAACCGAAAAAGTCGGCGCCGAAAACTAATATTCAAGGAGAGGAACTGTTTACACCGGATCCCATCGATCCTAATCAACACAAACTTTATATCAATCCTAAAACAGGACACATTTCCTCTGTGCCACGTCACAAGCCTGTCCCTCCGAAGAAGAAAGACTCTTCCACTTCCCCTATGCCTCCTTCTTCCCCTATACCTCTCTCTAACACCCCTCCTCTCCACATCCCTATCACACCTCCTCAACCTGCGGATTCTCCCCCACATGAGTATGAGGACAACATGGGGTACGGGGATGACCCTCATAATTTATATCTGGATCCAGATAATCCACCACAGGATGACTGGGGTTATAATGACCCCCAGACCCTACAGACCTCCCCAGCCCTCCACCTTATCCCACAAAACCATCTCCACCAGATGATCACATAGGTTTTGGGCAACTCATACATAGGGCGGCCGTTTTTCATGGGGTGCATATTCACACCGACCAACCAGAGGAAGATTTTCTTCTAGACACTTTTGAACGGTCTCAAAAACTGTTCAAACTTTGCCCATGATCAAGGGTGTCATTAAACATGCACCTGAAATTTTTAACGACCCGGTCAGAGCCAGGATCCTTAATCCTAGAGTGGATAAAAGTATAGACCTGCCCCCGATGACCCCACCTACATCAAAGGTCAGCTCCCCTTGACTCACTGGTCGTTTCTAATGCCAGAAAACGCGCCAATTCCCAAACTTCAGGGGATGCTCCGCCCCTGATAAAGAATCCAAATTGTTAGATTCCTCTGGCAAACGCGTAGCTGCGCAAGCCACCAACATCTGGCGCATCCCTAACACCCAAGCTCTACTAGCTAGGTACGACAGGGCACACTACGATCAGCTAGAAACCCTCCTTCAACATCTACCTGATCAATACAAAACACAAGCCACTGACCTCATTCAAGAAGGCAAACTTATTTCCAATGCCTCCATTAAGTGCGCCTTAGACGCAGCCGACACCGCCGCTAGGTCAGTTAACACTAGCGTGCTTATCAGACGACACGCCTGGCTTCGCATTTCAGGTTTTAAGCCAGAGGTTCAGACTACCATACTAAACCAGCCATTTAACCAAAACCAACTATTTGGTCCTGCTGTCGACACAGCACTAGAAAAGATGAAGAAGGATACTGACACTGCCAAATCAATGGGAGCATTGCAGTCCCCGCAGCAACGTGGCTCCTTTCGCCGCTCCTTTTACAGAGGGGGCTCCAGGAATACCACCGCAGACAGTTCCTCTTCCTATCGAACAAACACCCAAACCTCTCCTAATAGAGGATACTTTAGGGGTGGTTACAGAGGCAACAACTCTAAGGGCAGAGGTCGAGGTAATAATAACAACACCCGTACCTCCACCACTCCCAAACAGTGACTTTCCTCCACTTCCCCCGACCACAACACCCCTGTCGGGGGAAGGTATCACAGTTCCTGCCTGTCTGGAACTCCATTACAACAGACAGGTGGGTGAGACAGATTATCCAACATGGCTACTGCCTGGAGCTAACAGCTACCCCCCACCATACCACCCAGACAGCGTCCAATGTCCACAGACCATCTTACACTTTTACAACAAGAGGTACTTTCCCTGCTTCAAAAGCACGCCATAGAGCCAGTGCCTCTGCTACAGCAGGGCACAGGGGTTTACTCCCTGTACTTCCTCATTCCCAAGAAGGACGGCACTCTCAGGCCTATTTTAGACCTCAGACCTCTCAATCAATACATACACTCAGATCATTTTCACATGATCACTCTCCAACAAGTGCTTCCCTTACTACAACAACAAGACTTCCTTGCCACATTAGACCTCAAGGACGCCTACTTCCACATTCCCATACATCCTGCTCACAGGAAGTATCTAAGGTTTGTTCTCAATGGACAGCACTACCAGTTCAAAGTACTCCCATTCGGAGTCACCACTGCTCCAAGAGTGTTTACCAAATGCCTTGCAGTAGTAGCAGCGCATCTACGAAGACAACAAATACATGTCTTCCCATACCTGGACGACTGACTTATCAAAGCCAAATCATCCAACCAGTGTGTCCAACACACCCACCAAACGATACAAACATTACACAACTTGGGGTTCACAATAAACTATACCAAGTCCCACCTTCAGCCCTCCCATGTCCTTCAATATCTGGGAGCCACAATAAACACTTCCACTGCTCTAGCTTACCCCAGCCCAGCCAGGATAGCCAGTATAAAAACCCTTGTCCCCAGGTTTCAAATGCAACACTCTCTTCCAGCCAGAGTGTTTATGCAGCTCATCGGCATGATGGCATCCTGCATTTTTCTCGTCCCTCATGCAAAACTTCAAATGCGTCCTCTACAAGAGTGCCTTGCGCGCCAATGGAACCAGGCTCAGGGACATCTTACAGATCTGGTGTTGGTGGACAGCCGCACACATCGCTCTCTGCAGTGGTGGAACACCAACAATTTGTCCAAGGGGCGGCCGTTCCTAGAGCCGGTTCCACAAGTAGTACTAACCACGGACGCATCCCTTACAGGATGGGGAGCACACCTGTTACACCATACAACACAGGGCAAGTGGACCACTCAGCAGAAGCTGTTCCACATCAACCACCTAGAGTTACTAGCTATATTCCTAGCTCTCAAGTCCTTTCAACTCCACGTACAAAACAAAGCTGTCCTGATCCGAACAGACAACATCACAGCTATGTACTATATACAAAAACAGGGGGGACACACTCTCCATAACTGTCCCAACTAGCACAGGACATTTGGAGGTGGGCCATTCCACAAAACATATACCTTCTAGCAGAACACCTACCAGGGGTTCACAATCAGATTGCAGATCTGTTAAGTCGACACACCACAGATTCACGAGTGGGAACTACATCCACAAGTTCTTCTACCTTTCTTCCAGATGTGGGGCCAGCCAGACTTAGATCTGTTCGCCACACACCAAAACGCCAAATGCCCAACCTTCGCCGCCAGGTTTCCACACCCGCAGTCCAAGGGCAATGCGATATGGATGAACTGGTCCGGCAGATTTGTGTACGCTTTTCCACCGCTCCCACTCATCCCACTTGTAGTACGCAAGCTTCGACAACAGTCTCTCAAAATGATACTAGTAGCCCCTACATGGGCACGCCAACCGTGGTTCACTACACTACTGGAGCTATCAGTAGTCCCATACCAAAGACTACACCTCTCCCCAACAATGCTAACGCAGAGCCATGGAGAGATAATGCACCCAGATCCATCTCAGCTGAACCTTGCAATTTGGCTCCTGAAGTCCTAGAATTCGGTTATCTTAACCTACCCCCAGACTGCATGGACGTTATAAAAGAAGCTAGACGCCCAACTACCAGAGCCTGCTATGCAGCTAAATGGAAAAGATTCGCTATTTACTGCACTAATAATAACATCCAACCATTACAAGCCTCTACGCAAAACATAATTTGCTATTTGCTACATTTGCAAAGATGTAGTCTTGCATACTCATCCATACGTCTGCACCTCGCAGCCCTTGCTGCTTACTTGCAAAACAGACAACACTTATCACTATACAAAGTTCCCGCCATTAAAGCCTTCATGGAAGGCCTTAAGCGGATCATACCTCCCAGATTACCACCTTCCCCAGTGTGGAATCTTAATATAGTACTTACCAGGCTCATGGGTCCACCTTTCGAACCCTTACATAAATGTGAACTTCAATTCCTTACATGGAAAGTTGCGTTTCTAATTGCAATCACTTCTCTCAGGAGAGTCAGTGAACTACAAGCTCTAACTATACAAGAGCCTTTCTTACAAATACATCATAAAAAGGTAGTTCTCAGAACAAACCCAAAATTCCTTCCCAAAGTCATTTCGCCTTTCCACCTTAACCAATCAGTAGAACTACCTGTGTTCTTCCAAAACCCAGATTCCGTGGCAGAAAGAGCTCTCCACACCCTAGATGTCAAAAGAGCCCTTATGTATTACATTGACAGAACCAAATCCTTTCACAAAACTAAACAATTGTTTGTGGCTTTCTCTCCACCACACAAAGGTAATCCCATCTCAAAAGCCGGGGTTGCAAGGTGGATTGTTAAATGTATCCAAATCTGCTACCAAAAAGCCAAACGCACATTATCAGTTCCCCCTAGAGCGCACTCAACACGCAAACTAGGGGCATCCATGGCATTCTTAGGGAACATTCCCCTAGAAGACATATGTAAGGCAGCCACGTGGTCTACAACACACACCTTCACTAAACACTATTGTGTTGATGTGCAAGCCAAGCAACAAGCTTCCGTGGGCCAAGCTGTCCTTAAAACCCTTTTTCAAACTACTGCAACACATACAGGTGACCACCGCTAGGGGAGATACTGCTGTACAGTCTATGCACAGTGTGAGCTCTGCAGCTCACATGCCTCGAACGGAAAATGCTACTTACCAGTATGCATCTGTTCTTGGCATGTAGAGCTGCAGATCCTCACACGCCCACCCACCTCCCCGGGACCTGTATGTGCTCCAGTCCTATCTTAATTAGATACACACACATGGACATCTCTTTTCTTTTCTACTAACTCCATCACTCCCCAATATGGCGAAAAACAATCTGAGGATGGAGTCGATGCCCATGCGCACTATTGTCCTAAGGAGGAGTCACCTATCACATGACTACAAAGACTGCTTCGAAGACAACAACAAAGTGCAAGCATCCGAGCCCAACACCAGATGGCGATCTAATGCACAGTGTGAGGATCTGCAGCTCTACATGCCAAGAACAGATGCATACTGGTAAGTAGCATTTTCCTTTTCTGGCGACACCTAGTGTCCTCCTTCAGCCAAATGGTTCAGTAATGCAATTGTGTCTGACACAATCTTCTCGTGTTTTTGATGCCACCAGTAGGTCATCAATATACTGAACCAGAACAGATTTTCCAGGCATAATCCATGATTCTAGACACTTTTTCAAAATCTGCTTAAAAATTGAGGGACTCTCTTGTGTACCCTTGAGGTACCCTGCACCATGCATAGATATGATCCTCAAACTTAAATGTAAAGAAATATTGACTATCTGGGTGCAAAGGAATAGAAAAGAATGCTTGACATAAATCAGTTACTGTGAACCAGCCTGCATTCCAAGGTATCTGATAAAGGATCACGGCTGGATTTGGCACTATTGGGCAACATGGCACTACAATTTTATTTTTCGTAAATCCTGCACTATTCTATACTTTCCGCTAGGCTTTTTCAGTCCCATTATTGGCGAATTACAAGGACTATCCATCACTTCTTTTAAAATACCTTGTTTAACCATTCGTTCAATTTCTGGAATAACTCCTGCTTTTACTTCTGGACTCATCTTGTACTGTCGGGTGTTTGGATACACTGCACCTTCTTTCACTGTCACTTTAACTGGGTCTATATTTGTCATTAACCCAATGTCTTTTCCTGTAAAATCCCACACTTCTGGATTAACTGTGGCTCTCAACTCTTCTGGTAATTCATTTTCAGTCATTAGTGAAAACATTTCATCTACTTCTGTTCCCTGTTTGGCTAACATCATCTTGTATACAACGTCTTCATCAGGGGTTTGGAAAGCGACACCATCTGGTGTACAATAGATTGTGCAGTTCATCTTGCACAATAGATCTCTTCCCAACAGATTTACAGGACTGGAATCGCAAACTACGAACCGATGCATTTCTTTAAAACTTCCAATGTGCCCCTCCATTGGTTTTGTGATTGGGGTTCTAATCTGTTGGTTAGACACTACTACAACTTGGATTGATTCTCCCGAGAGGGGTAGGTTTGGGACGTCTGCTGTTCTCAGAGTAGACCTGGTAGCACCAGTATCCAATAGGAAAGTAATGTCTTTACCTTCTACTTTCCCATCAACAAATGGACCTGACTGATCTACCGGCAAGGATGCGCCAAGCACGCACTCCTCTTCCTCCCCCCTCAGGCACAGTCATTGCGAGTAGTCCGAATTTTCCTCATCATTCTACAACAAATATTGTGTAATTGTTCTATTATTCTTACCACTTTCTCCTTGAAATCCGGTGTTCGCACTGAAACTTTGATGATTCACAAAATTTGGCATAGGAGCTGGTGGCACCTGATTGTGGAGTAACTACCTGCTGCTGTTGATTCATAAGTACTTCATTCTGCATCTGTGGGATTAAATTTTGATTTGGCCCATTATTACTCTTATTATTCTGAGTACTCTTACACTCGTTTTTCCAATGTCCAAGCTTTCCGCACGCATGACAAGGAAACTTCTTTTTTGCTTCTTCTCTGTCCATTCGTCCCCTATATTTATTACCATTCGCTCCTTGATCATTCTGACTCCTCTTTAACTTGATTATTATTTTGGGCATTTGTTTTCTCCTCTTGTTGTTCTGCCAATTTTACTTGTGCCTACATCATTTTCTCCTTTAGCTTTCTACGCCTGGCCTCAATGTCATCTCCGCAATATTTCGTGTACTTTAAAATCTCATCCACTGTCTTGCTTTGCCAACACAACATGTGCTGCTGTATCATCTGACTAATCTCTGGTTTTAAACCATATACAAACCGATACACAAAATGTCCCATATCCTTATCACCGATATTCTCAAAACCACTATACTGCTTAAACACCTGTAATAACCTCTCATAATATGCATGTACAGATTCATTTGGTTCTTGAGTTGTTCTATCTATTTTTACCCAGTCTGTTTCTTTAGGAGGGATTTTCCCTTTCAAATACGTAATCACTTGGTGATACTTTTTCATCACCTCCTCCGAGGGTGCTCCTTTCTTTGAGTCTCTAGCATACTCCTCATTAGGCCAGTCAATTGTAATTTTACATTCCGTCCATAAATCAGCAGGTACCACTATATCAAATAGACCATCCAAATCCTTTAATAAAACCTTTGAAACCTTCACAAATCTCTCTACCTGTTTATACCATTCAACCGGTTTTTCTCTCAGCTTTGGGAAATCATTTGTAAATGACAAAATATCTTGTCTACTCCAAGGAACATGTACATATCCACCTCCGGGAACCTCTCTCATTGGACACAATTTTTCCACTTTGCTTGATTCTCTTACTGGAAATGCAGCTGCTGCTTCTCTCGCTTGTACTTCCTCTTTCTTTCTTATCCATCTAATTCTCCATTTATCAATGTCTCCCCATTTTTGCAAAATGCTCATTAATTCCTTTATCTGTAGTCTCTTTCCAGAAGCATTTACACTTTCTAAATCTTTATCAGTAAAGTCCACTCGATATGGTTTCTGTAACAACTTTGATTTCCCTATGTCTATTCCAATCTCTGAAGCAACTTCATTCAATCTCTCATGAAATACCCGTGCTCTCCTGGTTATACTCTTACATAAATATAACAATTCCTCATCATTATAAACATTCAATCTTTCTATGCCCCACACATCCTGTCATCTCTTCCAATTCCACTTTCAATCTGCTGATGTCTAAAATCTTTGGTAGTGGATTTCGATTATCTATTTCCTGTGCCCATCTCTCTATTTCTTCAGGGGTAACTACTGTTGCACCTTAAGTTCTTATAGGTACTAAAAATCTCTTTTCTCTCAAATTCATAGGTGTATTTTTCTTCGGAGTTTCAGTTGAAGATTCTACATTTGGGAGATCCATTAATGAAATAACTGACTCACTTTCACTAACCTGATCATCTGTAATTATTATTTCTTTCCTAGGACGATTTAATGGAATTGTCACAGGTTGTGGTTTCTGGCAAATCTTTTTATCTCCATACAATAGGATTACTGGACCAATGGTCACTGGCACTGTCAAAGCTTCAGTATTCAAATTTAATTGACTTATCTTCTGAACTAGTTCTTCTCTAGCTTTGTTTAAAACATCTCTCTCATTATCCTGCAACACTCTGTTATATGACGTATCATGTAAAATCTGTGGGGTCAATGGCATTTCCATTACTGGTGCACTTGGGGTAACCTTACTAGTTGCTTCTTGATACTGCGGTGGATTTTTAATTAAAATATCCTCTAACAACTCGTCATCTGATTCACCATATCATGCTGTATTCATTTGTTTTGTTTTCTCCTTACACTTTCCTCCAGACTGTTCCTAAGCCATTAACACTGGATATAGACCTTCTGATACCATAGCTCTCTTCCGTTGTTTCATCTGCCCTTCGCGTGGCTCATGCAAGTGTCTTGGAAAGAATCCTCTATATCTCCCACCTCTGCATTTCTCTCGTTCATATGACTCAGTCTCCCATTCTTCCAAAGCCTCATATTGAGTTAACCTAGGTCTAGGTTCTAAATCATTCATTTTCAATCTCAAATTCTGAAGAATCCTCCCATTAAACGTACCATCTTTAGGAAATGCTAACACTCCATCATCCTTCGTATATTCTATCCAGTTTTCCAACCACACGCAAGTATGATATCCTCTTTCCATCATCATGAAAGATGCTGGTGTTTTCGGTGGCGGAATAGGAATTCCCTCTCTGGTCAACACAGGCTTATCTTTTATAAAGAAATTCTTAATTTTCTTTATAAATGACATCTTTCTTTTCTCTCCATACATCCTTGAGGAACGATGTATAAAATTGTATTCTGCAAACCCTTGAAATCGTCTACCTGTACGCCTTGTACTAACAGTCAAATCAAAATCCCTCATACAATCTCTCTCTCCACCAATCCTACCGCGGCTTCTAACTAGCTATCCAATTAAATCAGGCTCACGTTCGTGATCTGACCAATGCCAGCGCGGCCTTTTTCTGACGTCCGTTCTGCTCTTTTCTACTGACCCCTCCTTTACAAGGCTGCTCCTGTCACACGCCCGCTGTTTCTACCAATCCCAGCGCGGCTCACTGTGACGTCAGCACAACTCCAGCAACTGACCCTCCCTAATACGAAAACTTATTTCTCAATATTTTCTTTAAAATTCTTTGTTATTAACGACATAAAAACATTCGCTACTCTGTCTGTTCCACTAAATCAAAGGATAGTTGATTTCTTTCCACTGCGAGTAAAACCTTGCGCTTACTCTTCATATACTGCGAGTAAAACCCTCCTGCTTACCCTTCATTCAAGCTCCAGAGAACCTGCTACTCCTCCGGTGTCACCCGTTTTGGGAAATTTGAGACCAAAGTTTCACCAGCGAACTCCTTTTGCTGTCAATCTAGCTTGGAAGAACCTGCTACTCCTTCAGATTTACCCTTTCTAGGTGATATAATGCCTAAAGTTTCACTAGCGAACTCTTTGCTATCAATCACTCTCACTTTTACGCAGAAAATAGTCCCTACCTAGCTTCTCAGTGTTATTCCAACAGACGAGTAACCTCACTGCAGTGTGGTTTCTATCGCCACCCTCTATTCATTCCCCGGGAATTTTCCAGACCACATAAAACAAAAACGCTAACTCTTTTGTTAAAACATAAATTAATAATCAATAATCTATACTTATCACCAAACTAGTCAATAATAACCATAACTCTGCTACCAGAAAACTGATCCAGCGGTGTACTAACAACAGATACTCCACTACCATATACTCACCTGGGCCCATATAACTTCTTCCACTAATACCAAGTAGACCGCTGGAGCTTGTAGTTTATAGATTTCATGTTTTCAGGAATAGTTATTATTCCGTTCTAACTAAACCTTTCACTGATCAAAAAGTTCTTTCCTCTGGTCGATGGACCATTAGTTGGAACTAATTGATGGTGATAATTAACATAACTTAGTAAACATTCTTTAGTTAATGTAAATAATCATACTCTGGAAGTTTTAAAATCTTTATCTAAGTTAATTAAATGTGAACCATCTCAAAGTTTCAGTACAAACACCCTCATTCTCAAGAGTGTCAATTCAATCAATAATCAATAAGCAAAAATATATTTCAGACTCACGCAATAACTATGCTCAGAAAGGAGAGGACAGAGAGAGAAGAACATCTATCAATACAATGAATTTATATTTACCAAGAATGGTGTGAAGACCAACCCCCTGGCCAAAGGGCTGGTAAGGGTCCCCCAGGATAGATCAGGAGACAAAGACTTCAGGACAGGAATCAGGACAGGATACTTCACCTCTCTAAATACCGACGACTGCGTCGCACCCCTCTCTGACACTCTTCCTCCTCGTGATTCTTCCGCGATCTTCTTTCTAACCCAATGAAGTTAAGATAGAGGTCTCTGCATTGTTTCTTCATCAGCGTCTCACAGCATCAGCACCACCCACGGCACCAACAGCATCCCGAGCTCTGCTTCTGTGATTGGGTCAGGGACTTCTCTAACTAACTAAAACTACCTCAATTATACTCTTCAATAATCATGTACCACCCATTAATGTTTCAATTTCATAAAATACTAACTCTGATTGGTCAGGCGAGGGGGGGATGATCATAACACCATGCTTACATTTCACTTATTTCATTGAACCATTGTTTTCAAACCCATCCCCTTAAACTTTATTAAATCGTTTCCTTTCCCATACATCTCCAAACTTTATTAATACAAATTGTTTCAATTTCATGAATAAGGCTCCTTCATATGAACTCTTCACCCTCATGTTCCCAGGGCACATCTTTCTTGTCCTTGGACGCGGACAAATCCTTACTCATCCTTCCTTGTTCTCTCTCCTGTGCGCATGTGCGGGGTCAAATCAGTCAGCTCAATTCAGACAAGTGTGGAAGGCCCAAATGCGCACTAATAATAAAGTCAAAAGAAGAAATGTTATTCTCAAAAATAAATGGTTTCACTGTATACCACCAACCTCTACTCTAACCCACTTTAATTATTATTACCCTTTCTGCATTTGCGTTAATATAAAACTTATTTTCTATTTAGCCAAGCAGGTGCCATGCATGTGCACTTTCAAGCTGCCATTTTAATGCCTTTTGTGCATGCACAAGATTTTCCCTCCAAGCGTTAAAACGTCATACTACGTAGATGCAGTAGACGCATGCGCAGTAAAGATCCCTTGTTAGAGTACGTTTTAGTCCTTCATTCATTTTGTTAGTTAGTAAACACATACGCAAGCTTCATTGTCCCGCGTGTCTTTCTAAAATGCGATTAATTACAAACACATAGTTAGTAATTCGTTAATGAGTAAAAAAACGAAAGGATTGCTTCCGAGCAAGTCTCATTTACGAGTCCTTGCTCCATCAAGACTAGCTCAGCCGTTGGTGCCTAGTGGATCAATAATAGAAGCTGCATCCGTAGGAGGCACAAAGTTATTTACAGTGAATGATTAGAATCTTGGCTTGATCTGTTCACCTCCACTGAGAATGTGCTATGTCAGCACTACTGCACGTTGGATTTTCCAAGGCATCTCTCGCTCGGAGACTAGTTCCACCTCGAGTGGAACATGGGACTCCTGTATGCCTTTCCACCAATACCACTCCTACGTGACTTATCAAGAAGACCAGGAAAGACGGGGACCAAGTCATCCTAGTGGCTCCCGGCTGGTCACGGAGAGTATGGTATCCAGAACTCCTGGGCTTGAGCATCTGTCCTCTGATCAGGATGCCTCTCCGGGAGGCTCTCTTGTTGCAGCAGAACAGTCTGGTTCTCCATCCCTGCCTTCGCAACCACTACCCTCATGTGTGGAGATTGTGCTGCAACAGCTGATCACCTTCGACCTCCCTCGGGATCGTGGAAGTAATCTTGGTAGCCAGGCATCCCTCGAAGAAAACTGTATGCACCGGGCTTTGGGACAAATTTATGGTTTGGTGCGGCACTCACCAGATTGACCCCCTTCAGGCCAACCCGTCTGTTTTACTGTTTGTTCTGTCTTTTGCCTGGCAAGGCTTTGCTGTGAGCAGTTAAGGGTTAACTTTCAGCCCTCTCTGCCTTCTAGCTGTTGTCCGATGAGCCCTCCCTATTTAAATCATCTGTTGTGGTGTTTTTTAATGGGCTGCAACATATGTTTCCCCTTCTCCTTTTCGGATGCCCCAATGAGACCTCCACCTCGTCCCTACTTATCTGATGTGCACTCCATTTGGACCCCTCGACAGTTGTCCTATATGGCTCCTCACCATCAAAACTGTTTTCCTCATTGCCATCACCTTAGCACGGTGTGTGTGAGTGAGCTTCAGGCTCTGTGTTCATCCACCATACACCACCCTTTCCCCGACAAGCTGATTCTGCATACCCTGGCATCTTTTCTTCTAAATGTTGACCATTCCATGTCAGCCAAACCATCACCCTGCCGGCATTCTATGCTCCACCTCAACCCTCTAAGGAGCAGGATAGACTCCTTCGCTTGGACCCTAAGAGAGCGCTCCGCTTTTACATTTATCACACCAAGGACCACCGGGTGAAGATCAGCTCTTTGTCTGGTTTGCTGGAGCAAAGAAGAAAGGCAAGGCTGTGCAGAAGCATACTATCTCATGCTGGTAGGTGCTCTCCATTAAGATCTGCTACTTATTTGCGAAGAAGCAGCCTCCAGAAGGACTGCATGCCCATTCCACCAGAGTCAAAGCTGCTATCACTTCGTTGGCATGCGGAGTCCCTGTCGTAAACACCTGCTAGGCAGAAACGTGGGTGTTCCTTTATACGTTCACGAAACATGGACAGTCCAGTCCACAGAGAAGGGCACTCTCAATCTTGCAGGTCTTTCTGATTTGAGTCCATCCGTTGCCCTCCTTTTATTTGGTATTGTTCTGGTATCTAGTCAAAAAGTGAAGATTCTGTAGCTAGAAGTCTCTACCAAAAGAACAAGTTACTTACCTTCGGTAACGCTCTTTCTGATAGACTATCTAGGTAGATTTCTCACCGGCCCTCCCATCCTCCCTGTTCTGTGATGGACTCTGTCTTTAATAAGATCCCAAGTCTATGAATCTGCACACAGTCTACCAATTTGCTGTTGGGGCTCTACGCCAGGAGGCTCAGACAGTCTTGAAAGTAACTGACATCAGCGTGTGAGTGAGTTGCATGTTTTTAGGCCCCACATGTCACTTCTGGAGCGGAACAGCATCAGTGCGGAGCAACATGGCCCCAACTTGCGAGGCGCAGAGATACTATGAAAAAGCTTCCGGATCGAGTCTGATGTCTGGGAAATTTTCAAAAGGTGAGGAATCTGCAGGTAGATAGACTTTACCAGAAAGGGTTATCGAAGGTAAGTAACTTGTTCTTCAAACCTATTTTTGGTGCAAGTTTAATTTAAATAGTGTTCATGAACTCAGTAGATCTGCGAAATGTATCCAGAGATGTGAATATGCATGATGAACTACAACTACTCAAGATGTTCTGTCCT
Organism: Calotriton arnoldi; assembly: GCA_963921515.1. NCBI lineage: Eukaryota > Metazoa > Chordata > Amphibia > Caudata > Salamandridae > Calotriton > Calotriton arnoldi. The sequence continues at coordinate 471,626 of CAWUFW010006096.1, read as the reverse complement.
TTACACTTGCTAATTCACGGTCATAACACAAACGAAACAAAAGACGGCATGATGCGCAGCCACAAAACTTCATTTACCAGTCTTCAATGCATCATGCCCAACCGCAAACCTGCGCAATATTGAAAAGGGTAATATAGTTTCTACATTTGCATCAAATAACACCACCAAACTGACCCCACAATGGCCACTCCTCACCCTGCCTTACTGAATTATACTGCATACACAAATTATGAAAAAGTCGCCAGACAACTATCCTCTGGCAAAAGTGCAACTGGGATGCTAAGCAAACTTATGCATCACTACGAAATCACACACTCCTACAGTTCTTCCACAAATTAAAACATACCATACACCTATGTACCACTGCACCTTTAGATCCGGTAACCAACTCAACTACAAAGTAAGCCATACTTTTAAGTCAAGATTGAATGCAATGCCACACTTATTCCCCCGCCACCCCACTTTATATTGCGCCACACAATCTAGCAAAATCCTCAGATTACTCCCATCTAAAGCAATGCACAAACAAACAAAATCAAGCAAACCCCACTAGCCCTCGCATTCCTCACTTCCTTCACACTCTTAAGATGACAGCTATCAGACACTTGGTAACCTTAACGCATCACATTCCCAAAGAGCCTCACATGTTGTTTTCTGTTTACCGTACACTTTAATAAACCTGTGTGAAACCCACCCACCGCGTTTTCAACCTATTGTGTGATTGTCTGTAGTGCTGTGAACTAGTTTCATTATCTTGCTCTATTTTTAAATTGGGTTTTGTTGACTTTCATGCCATATGCAAAAAGAACAATTGATGGACAGAATGCTGCACAATGTCAAACATTTACCCCAGTACAGAGATCTGGGCCTAAATCCATCGTTTGTTGTTGCTCCCCATGCCTTTCCAGTTCAGACCCAGCCATATGCAAATCAGTCTTGATCCTGTTCCCCCATGGTTGATGAGGGGTGATCCCCTGAAACCGGTCCCAGGATGCTTATTTCCAGTCCAGGGAGGACCTGACTTGGCAGTTCGGTCTGGACTGTTCCCATGAGGGACAGGGTCAAGACTGATTTGCGTATGGCTGGGTCCAAACTTGGGTGGCTTGGTGAGCAAAAGAACGATGGATTAAACCCAGATCTTTGTGACTGGGGTTGAATGTTTGAATTGTTCAGCATTCCGTCCATCAATTGTTCCTTTTGCTTCATGCCATGGCATTACTGAACCTAATTTACGAAGCAAAACATTAATCTCTTGTGCTGCAAGGTCTCTTCCTAATACTTGCACTATGCCAAAATGGCTTTGCAGTTCCGTATGTGTAGCTTGTATTAACAGTGTTTCCAAGCAATTTACTATTACTTCTTCACCTAATATGAATCTGGCTATTTCACTTGTCTTTTAAATGTTTCACTTGTCTCAGGTTGCAGCTCCATCAATTTCTTAAATTCATATTTTTCTGTATTTACTGTGCGGTAGTTTTGTTAAGTTATTAGCTACTTCTTCAAAGGTTATATCGCGTGTAGAAGCCACAAGGCATTGTGTGACACAGCTTCCTCATTTAACCTTCGATACCTTGGGGTTAATTGTTGTCCCTCTGTTGAAAAGGCCAATGCCAACTTTGAAAGCTTCAATTTTAGTTCTAGCTTTCTCTTGACCCTTCTTCCTGAAATTATAGCAAATTCTTTCATCCTCTGTTTCTCTGGAACTACCTACTAGCCGTGAACATACTCATTCCGGTTTGCTTCTCGTACAGTAGCTGTGTTATTGGCAAACGTAGGTGCCATAATTATTTTTGATAGAGGAGGCACCCCGCCTTGATTCTCTTGGCTCTGCTCACTGCTTTTGATACTGTAAACTTGAGTTTCTGACATGAGGCTTCATGGTCTAGGTATCTAGGAGCTGGTCCTCCATGGACTTAAATCCTTTTTGACAAACCGACATCAGGCATTTTCCCTGTCCCCCCTCTTTAGATCAGTGTTCTGAGTGTTAACTTGTGGGGCACAGCAGCGTTTCATCCTTGAGCCCCGTTGGGGCTGTGATCCGATCATTCTTGCATTCTTCACTTGACCAGACGTCAACTGGATCTGCTTAGACCGTAATATCACCAGATCCATTTATAACTTTAAGAATGTATAACCTCTTGGATCGCCTCCTGGATGTCAAGCAACTCAATTACTAAAGTCATCCTTTGGACGTTAACTTGGTGGCTTTCTTCCTTCAGCTGTACTCCTGTACTGTTGATGAGGTTATGAATCTAGGAGTGATTTTGGGTACCTGCCCGATCCTTTTTGTGCCTTCTATCAACTGCACTGAATCTACATACTTTGCTTTAATACTGAATCCACTCTTTTTTTTTTTTTTTTTTGACCCTTTGCGCAAAGTGATGTTGATCAAGGCCCTGCTTGGACTACAACCATGCCATGTTTCTTTCATGGGATCTCCACTAATAATCGTACCCCTTGGATTTGTATTGCTTTTCATTAGAAATGGCAAATCTTTGTTTAACAACAATTTAGCACCCATTTAAAAGGATATATTGGTGAATTCCATTAATTTAAAATTAAAAAAAAAAACATCCAATTTACAAGTAAAAAAAAAATCATCAATTAAACTAGGCAACCAAAAAACACCTTTTTTGTGTGTGGTTTCTTTTAAGGAAATGAAGGAAAAACTATAGCAGTGCAGCCATGCCAGGCTGGGAAACGGACACTGCAGCTTTAAGGAATCCCAGTCCTTCAGTATCACGTTGTCTGACCCAGTTTCAGTGGGTGGGGGAGGCGGGTGGCAACAGGGCCTACTGGACCCCAAACATGGTGGTAGAGGTCGTCTGCCACTGGTGTCCTGGAATCTGGCTAATATGGCTTGTGAAACTGGGCCAAGTACAACTATTCTCACACTTGGGCTCTCAGGGTAGCGATCGTGAGCAGTCCGAGGCTTCTCAGGAAGATAGTTTGTGGGGCAAGAGCTCAGAACCAGACAATCATCCAAAAGACCCAGAAACTTAATGTCTGACCCAGTGATTGTCTCATTGTACAACAAAGTTATTTTAATCACACAGCAGAACTAAGTGCTACACAATCCAATTTGTGAATTCATGGTGGTATCTCCGATTATGCTCTTTCGTGGGTGACCTACAACTTGGGCTGTCGGGGCAAGATTCATGGTTTCACATAACAACAGAACTTTACACGAGAGGTTGGTACACCACCCTCCCAAAATCTGAGGTCAGATGGTTTGCTCATACTGTGGATACACAAAACATACTATGCTGAGATTTTTGCTCTAGATGCTACATCCGGGACAGGGACAGTAATTCACTGTCCATTATGATGACACCCCAGGTGCATGCCTACAGATAACAGGACAGGTCCTGGACCTTGTAATGTCGGGGACATACCTAGGCCTAGGTGCACATGCTAGATTACAGTGACCCAAGGGCCAAAATAGGTCAGGCACCAGTTTCACATACAGTCAGGCACTCAGGACAAGTGTACACTCCCCCTCACCTTGAAGGGGACATTGCTGTCCCAGCACCCATTTCTCCATTGAGCCATGAAATTGGCAGTTGCTCCAGTGCTTCTTTTTTTATGGAGACGAAGGATACTACTACGGCATTCATCAAAATATGTATTTTCAACGGTGAGAAGGGAGGCTTATGATTTTTATAGAGATTCCCTTGATGGAGAACTAGGATTACAGGCAAGTAACTGTGCCTTCTTTAACATTGAAACTTTCATAGATTGACATATCTGAAAGAGACAGTTATAGATTCCTTACCTTAGAATCTCCGCAGGCGTCAGACTGGATCCGGAAAGTTTTTCGTCAGCAGTACCCCTGCGTGTCTGAAGGTGGCGTCGGTCGACTCCGCGTGCGTCGTGGTCGCCGGGATGATGTCTCGGAAGTTACTTAGACGCCTACCTCGCACGCTGACGTCAGTTCTTTCTTTTTCCGCGCCAGCAAGCGCAGATCCGGGAAGAGCGGTACCCCCAGTCATTTTTTTGACTGAGTTTTTGCGACTTTTGTCGACTTCGTTTTGAGTCATTATCCGACTCCTGGTGCACGAGGGATGCCCGGTTTCAAGGCCTGCGGTTCCTGTTCCCGGATGATGCCGGTGACTGATCCGTATCGCGTGTGCCTCTTCTGCTTGGAGCGCGACCATGACCCCAAGTCGTGCTCAGACTGTCGAACCATGGCCCCGAAGTCTTTGCAAGAGTGGTCCCGAAAGCTCCTCGAGGCCCGGCAGTCGGCTCCGTGTCGTGCAAGGTCCCGGTCGCGTGGGAGGTCGAGGGACCGGTCGCGGAGTCATCATCACTCCTCTTCTAAGTCTTCGCACTCAGGGTCAGGTAAGTCGTAGCACAAGAAGAAGTCGAAGAAGCACCGTCGCTCTTCGACTTCCCCTCGGCCGACGTGACGCAGGGTGCGGGTGGTGCCACTCCGCGTGCGGAGCCTTCTGGGTCGACTTCGGGCTTTCCTCCCTTCCCGGGACCGGGAGCGAACCCCTGCCCAGATTCGTCAATTTTACGAAGTGATGCACACCATCTTTGGGCAGCCCGACTCCGCCGGCGCGCCTTCGGCCCCCCGGACTCTGTTGCGGGCCCTAGGCCTTCAACTCCGGCGGCTTCGGCCTCGGCACTGCAGGGCCCCCTTGGATCCAGGCCTGGATCCGGATCGGCGCCGGTCGACCTAGTTGCACCTCCACCGGCGCAGACTCCACCGGCACCACGTCCGCAGCAGACGCCGACTGGACCCCTAGCTGGCGTCGACCCCAGCTCCCACCTCGACGTTGACACGGAGCCGGACCGGCGTCGGCCGACGGGTACTTTTGTCCCAGTGTTCCACCCTGGCTATTTTCAACCAGATTGGCAGCTAGAAGAGGGTGAGGAAGACTAAGAGGGGTCTGGTGACCCTTTGACTGATCAGTTGGACTACAATCCGGACCGGAGAGAGGAACTGGGGGAGGCCAGTGGTTTGGATACCTCCCCAGACCTAGGCGTGTTGTCTCCTCCTACCGTGGCCACGGAGGAGGGAGCGTCATACGCAGTGTGTTGCGTAGGGCGGCCGAGGCTCTCAACCTCGAGCGTCCTACAGTGGCAGTCAGGACTAACCTCCTGACAGGTGCTTCAGCCGGAAGCGAGCTCTTCGGAGCCCCTGCTCCCGTTCAATGTAGCCCTTACGGACATCCTTTTGGGCACTTGGTCCAGGCCCAACACAGGGGCTCCTGTGGACAGGATGATTGCCCGACGCCACCGCCCGGCTCCGGGCGACCCCACTTTCCTCTCACAACACCCCACCCCTGAGAGCTTGGTGGTCCAAGCCTCTACGTCCAAGGGCGCCTTCCCTAACGCACCTCCGGAAAGGGAATACAAAAAGCTGGATCACCTTGGAAAGAAAATGTTTTCTTCAGCCAGCTGGGGACTGCAGTCGGTAAACACCGCTTGTCTGTTGGGCCGTTATACCCGCTCTGTGTGGGATACGGTGAGGCAGGTGCTGCCTCAGTGCCCGGAGGAGGCCCGGGCCGTGCTCTCCCGTGCCGTTGCCGAGGGGAGAGACGCAGCGAAGTTTACCATCCGCTGTGGGCTGGATACCGCCGACGCACTTGGCAGGACGATTTCAACGTCAGTAGCCCTTCGACGCTACACCTGGTTGCGTTCAGCTGGTTTTTCAGGGATGTCCAATCCACCCTTATGGACATATGGACATGCCCTTTGATGGCCGTCGCCCTTTCGGCGACAAGGCAGACAACGCGCTGGAGCGCTTTAAGGACTCACGGGCTACGGCCCGGTCCTTGGGCCTTTCCACCACCAGACCTGCGCAGTCTGCCTTTCGCGGCTACGGAAGGGGTGCCCCACTACGTCCCGCCCAGGGCCACAGGCCGGCGCAAGCTGTACAGTCTCAGCGCGGCCGGGGACGTGGGAACCACCGGCGTGATTCTGGGGGCCAGCGAGCGGGCCAGTCCACCACCGCCCCCTCTGCAGCAGCCTCCAAACCTTCCTAGTCAGACATTTCAGGTCCACCAAACGCCAGTGGGCGGCAGGATCCGCCATCACCTCACCCACTGGCGCACCATCACGTCAGACAGGTGGGTTTTGCAAATAGTCCGAAGGGGCTACTCCCTCCCCTTCGAGACTACCCCTCCCTCCATGCCACCTCAGTACCATCGCATGTTGGAGGATCACCTGGCCCTTCTCCAACAGGAAGTTTCGGCACTCTTGGCCAAGGGTGCCATCGAGCGCGTTCCTGCCCCAGAAGTAGGTCGTGGTTGTTCTCTTCCAGGGGATCCTCATCAATAGTCATAAGCACATGAATATTCCCGCCCATGCGCGGGACCCCGGAAACATATAAAACATATATGTGGAAACCATATATGTAGCTCTATATATATATCCATATATATACAAAAACACAATGCAGCCTTCCAATACTAGAAAACGCTGAGCAATGTTGTAAGAATTTCCCTTGCACAGAAATACAATTCCAATAAAGCAGGAGAAAATAAAACACATTTGAAAACTGCTTTAATGCACAGCAGAAAACACAATCCTGCAAAAAGGAATGAAAGAAACATTGCCAGCACATAGGCTGCATTGTAGAAAACATCAGTGTAGAAAGCTGAAAAGCTAACCCACAGAACACACAGAATAAACTGGCACCGTGCCTTTAAGGCAGCCATGACCCCTAGCTTCCCATCATGCCTCAGGGGTGACAGTTAGGTCAGTTGTTTTTCCGGCTCCTTCTGTCAGGACCCTGGTTACTTCAGCTCTTACTTTTTCTGATTTCTATCAGAAAATACTTCTTTTTGTCAAAAGCTTTTTTACTTCGACAGTTTTTTGTTGTTGAAGTAGATCTCTGCTGTTTTTAAGCGAGTTAAGCATTATTTTCCACCAAAAAATGCCCTCTCTTTGACTCTTGCCCTGCCTGTGGCAAGAAGAAGGCTAAAACAGACTCCCATTCTGTCTGTATTCTCTGCTTGCCTTCTGGTCATAATGCCAAGACCTGTCAGCATTGCCAGCTGCTGTCCAATAGAACTCTTAAGGACAGGGAGAGGATTCGCCTCTATGGACTGGCTGAGAAGAAGACTCCTTCAAGAGGCAGGTCTCCGATGAAGAAGAGGAAAGAGAGAGCCACTACACCATCTAGAAGTAAGGTTCCAGTCTGCTCTCCATCGGCGTCGGCGCCTCAAAAACCTTCATCGGCAACGAAAACGTCGACGAGAAGACCATCGACGGCGGGCTCGCCGTCGAGAGAACACCGGTCGTCGACTAAGACAACAGGTACGTCGGATCCTCTGCCGTCGTCAACCCGGCGACGATCGGCGTCGAAGAGTCGCTCTCCGTTGGTGCGGGCTCGCACAACGTCGAGAAATAGATCTCCGTCGTCGCCGTCTGCTCGGCGTTCGACGTCGAGACATGCTCCGCCGTCGCCAGATCATCGGGCGATCGGCGTCGAAGCAGGCGTCTCCGTTGCCGTCCAACCAGGCGACGGTCAACGCCGAGACACGCCTCGTCACCTGAGGCAGGACACTCATCGCCTCCGTCGTCGTTCAAGCGACGTTCGACGTCGAAGGTTCGATCTTCGCCGACGTTGAGGAAAGATCAGTCGTCGAAACCCAGGGTGAGGTACACCAAGCGTCGTTCGACGTCGAGGCGGCGGTCTCCGTCGACGGCGAGGTGCCCCGATCTCAACTCCACTGGCTTCCAGTAGACGGTCAGCGTCGAGAGAGAGATCGAACAGGCAAGAAGCGACGTCGAGAAGGATTTCTCCGTCCATCCGTTCTTCGTTGGGGACTCCTGCACGCTCAACGTCGAAGGCTAAGTCTGTGGGCTCCAGGGGTTCGACGTCGTACCATACAACGTCGAAACACACTGAGGGGTCGCCGTCGAGGAGAAAATCAGGCCCTACAGACTCAACAGTGATGGTGACGCAGAGCAGGTCGACGTCGAGGCACTCCATCAACGTCGCATCGATCATCAAGACGCCGATCACGCTCCAGAAGTCGCAGAGAGTCCTCCCATTCTATTCGGAGCTCACCCCAGACAATTGCGAGCATCACGCAGTTCTTCTGCTCATTCGCCTGAGCTTCCAAGACGCTCTCCAAGGAGACCACGATCTCCTTCAATCCATCTTTCGCCCAGATGGCTACAACCTCTCCATCATTGGCAGAAAGAGCCCTCAGGTCACACCCGGCGACCTACGGACTATTCCAGCCCACTGCACAGATCGCCGTTACAACGTCTCGTGCAGGAAGTGGACAGGTCCCCTACCACTCGGACAAGAGAACACAGATCTCCTGAGCGCAGGTCGACTCAGGGTCATCGCAAGAGACGACGAACACCATCTTTGTCCTCATCTTCGCACTCATCCAAAAGGGACTACTCTCCTACCCTTACGGATAGTCCTCCTTCTAGGGTGTCACCCATCGATGTGAACACTTTTCACGATGTTCTCTCCAGAGGAGAACAAAAGCTAGGTATACCCATGTTAACTCCTCAGACCACCACGTCCATTATTTTCGAGACCCTCCATCAAAGGTCTGCGACTAGGCCATTGCTTCCTGGGATCATCGAGCCGGTAATGGAAATCTTCCTCACTCCATCCTCGGCTAAAGCAGCCCCGGCTCGGATCCTGAAAAAATATAAACCTGCTGCATCAGATCCCCTTTTTCTCAAATCGGATCTGCCACCGGACTCTGTCATTATTGCAGCAGCAAGGAAGACACACGCAGTTGCTTCTTCCTCCTCAGCCCCTCCAGACAAAGAAAGTAGGGCGCAGGACTCTTGGGGTAAGAAAGCTTGCGGCTCTGCAGCTTCTTCTCTTCAGGTGTCTAACGCTGCAGCTCTGCTGGGCCGTTATGATAGGTCCTTATGGGATTCAATGGACCGTTTCAAAGACAAACTCCCAAAGGAGGATCAGCAGGATTTCTCTGAGATTCTCCAGGAAGGTGCGCAGGTGGCCAACCAGGTAATTAGCACTGTAGCGGATGGGGCGTCTTTGGCGGCTCACTCTTATGCACATGGCATATGTGCACGAAGATCTTCCTGGTTGCGCTTGACAGCGTTGACACCTGAGGCGCAGCAGCGCATCTTAAATCTTCCGTTTTCTGGCAACTCACTGTTTGAATCACACACAGATGAGGAAATGGCCAGAATGAAGGCCAAGTTGGACACGTTAAAGGCTATGGACCTGGAGAAGAAAAAAGAGTTTAAACGACGTTACAGGACCTACAATCGTAAAAATTACCAACAGAGGGTTCAAACCCCTCAATGGTCGCAAAACAAACAGAACAAGTCCCAGTTCCAAGGCCGTCGTTCCTCGAGAGGAAGAGGAGGACACCAACAGCAGTCCTCTTCCACAGCAAAAACTCAAGGGAAGCAATGATTTTCTGCTTCCTCTAGCACCGTTGCACACTCCAGTGGGAGGAAGTATCTCAAACTACATTCAAGAGTGGCGCAACATCACCAAAGACCAGTGGGTGCTGAATATATTAAACAATGGGTACGCACTACGTTTTTGCGCGTCCCCAAGAGACATTCCTCCGGTAAAATCCTGTCATCTACACCGAGATCTCCTGCGTCAGGAAGTGTCGACCCTTCTCAGGAAACTGGCCATAGAAGAGGTCCCTCCGGCACAGAGAGGAAAGGGAGTTTACTCAAGATACTTCCTTGTTCAGAAAAAAGACCAACCGAACAAGTTCAGACCAATTCTAGATCTACGTTTGCTGAACAAGTTCATCAAAAAAGAAAAGTTTCGAATGTTGGCGCTCCATCAAATATTTCCACATCTGAGAAAAGGTGATTGGATGTGTTCGGTGGATCTCCAAGATGCGTACTTTCACATTCCAATCACACCACGGCATCGCAAGTTCCTGCGGTTCATGGTGGGCGCAAAGCATTACCAGTTCAAGGTCTTACCCTTCGGCCTAAAATCTGCCCCAAGAGAATTCACGAAATGCATGGCAGTAGTAGCAGCAGCATTACAACGCCAAGGTCTGTTTGTGTATCCATACCTGGACGACTGGCTGTTGAAGGGGTCATCTCCCAGCATAGTGCAGGAGCACCTTCACATCTGCCTGGATCTCCTTCGACGCTTAGGCCTGCATGTCAACGTGGACAAATCAGTGTTGCAACCAACTCAATCGCTCCACTATCTGGGCGCCACCCTAAACTCCGACCTAGGAAAAGTGTTTCCTTCGGAGGAGAGATTGTCATCAATGAGAGACAAAATCAACATCATCCTCCAAGCACATCAACCATCAGTAAGGCAAGTGGCTTCTCTGCTGGGGTCGATGGCTTCTTGCATTTTTCTCATTCCCAACGCCAGATTGAGAATGAGACCGTTGCAGCAGGATCTGGAGGACAAATGGGTCCAATCCTCGGGTCATTGGGAAGACCGAGTTCTCATCTCTCAGACTGCGAAGAAATCCATTCTCTGGTGGACTCAGCCAAAGAATCTTCTAGTGGGAGTACCATTCCATCAGCCTCTTCCAAAACAATACCTGATAACAGATGCGTCTCTTCAGGGATGGGGAGCGCATCTGGGTCAACTGCAGACTCAGGGCAAATGGACCAGCAAAGAGCAGACCTATCATATCAACATGTTAGAACTGCGGGCGGTTCATTTGGCCCTCAAGGCATTCCATCCATCCACGATTCAGTCCGAGTCGATTCTGATACAAACGGACAATACAACCACCATGTATTACTTAAACAAACAAGGTGGAACACGCTCTCGCCCTCTGTCTCTGGAATCTCAAGCGATCTGGCACTGGCTGCTCGCCAGGAACCTCTCGATCACGGCGGTGCATCTGCCAGGAGAACAGAACGTGCGAGCAGACGCTCTCAGTCGACACTTCGAAGAACAAGAAGACTGGGTGCTCAACGACGAGGTAGTGGCAGACATTTTTCATCAATGGGGTCATCCATCCATCGACCTCTTTGCAGACGATCTAAACAGAAAATGCCACGCCTTCGCATACAGGTTTTACCGACCAGGAACGAAAGGGAATGCTCTTTTGATAGACTGGTCCGGGACGTTTGCATACGCTTTTCCGCCCCTTCCTCTCATCCCGAAGGTGGTGACCAAGATCATCCGATCCAGGATGAAGATGATCCTGATAGCACCGGACTGGCCTCGCCAATGGTGGTATCCAGACCTACTACAGCTCTCGATCTGTCCGCACAGGAGACTCCCGTGCAGGCCGGACCTTCTGACCAAAATGGGAGGGAAGATTCTGCACCCCAGCCTTCCATCGCTGAGCTTGGCAGCATGGCTCCTGAGGTCCTGCAGTATGGACATTTGAACCTTCCTCAGGATTGCATGGACATTTTGAGGAGTCAAAAGGCCATCCACAAGAACCTCTTATTCTTTTAAATGGAAAAGATTTTACTTGTGGTGTATGCGTAATGGTTGGAGTCCGACTAGTGGGCAAGAAGAGGTAATCTTGCCGTATCTGCTATACTCTGGCCAAATCTGGTTTGAAATACACTTCCATAAAGTTCATTTGGCGGCCATTACAGCCTATAGAAAATCACCCAACCAACTTTCTTTCTTTCAACTTCAGGTGGTCAAGGACTTCCTTCAGGGGTTGAAGAAGGTGTATCCCCCTGTCCGATCCTCCTTCTCCTCCTTGGGAGTTGAATTTAGTTTTGTCAAAACTGATGGGTCCTCCTTTTGAACCCATTCATAAGGCCACGTTACAACACCTTACATGGAAAGTAGCGTTTCTGGTGGCTATTACATCAGCGCGCAGAGTGAGTGAAATCCAAGCACTCTGTTCTAATGAACCGTATACGGTTTTCCATTACAATAGGGTGGTTTTGAGAACTCACCCTTCTTTCCTACCCAAAGTGGTGTCTGACTTCCATGTCAATCAGACAATTTCTCTTCCCTCTTTTTTCCCAATCCTGCTACACCAGCAGAAAGGTCTCTTCACTCATTAGACCTCAAGAGGGTTCTCAAATTCTATTTGGAGGGAACAAAATCCATTAGAAAGGCTGATCAATTGTTTGTAAACTACGGCTCTGTTAGGACAGGTTTTCCAGCCTCCAAACGATCCATTTCGAAGTGGATAGTGTCCTGTATTAAATTGGCTTACCAATTAGCTGAACAGGCCACTGTTAGCCTCCCCTAAAGCTCACTCTACTAGGGGAAAGGCTGCTACAATAGCTTTCTTACACAATGTACCGATGGCCGAGATTTGCAAGGCTGCAACTTGGAAGTCGGTCCATACGTTTACCAGGCATTACTGTCTGGATTCTGACTCCAGAGCGGATACCCAAGTTGGCCAAGCCTCCTTGAGGAATCTGTTCCAATGCTAGTTTAATTGGAGTCTTTGAAATATTCTTTGACAATGTATGCTTTCTAGTCACTTGCCCGCAGGATGAGGGTATGGGCTTGCTATTCTATTCATGTGCTTATGACTATTGATGAGGATCCCCTGGAAGAGAAGGATAAGTTACTTACCTGTAATCCTAGTTCTCTTCCAGGGGTATCCTCATCAAAGTCATAAGCAACCCACCCGCCTCCCCGGGCAAGTGATCAAGATACACGTCATCTCTTTTTGCCCTGGCCTTCGGATCTCCGCAAAAAACAACTGACCTAACTGTCACCCCTGAGGCATGATGGGAAGCTAGGGGTCATGGCTGCCTTAAAGGCAGGGTGCCAGTGTGTTCTGTGGGTTAGCTTTTCAGCTTTCTTCACTGATGTTTTCTACAATGCAGCCTATATGCTGGCAATGTTTCTTTCATTCCTTTTTGCAGGATTGTGTTTTCAGCTGTGCATTAAAGCAGTTTTCAAATGTGTTTTATTTTCTCCCTGCTTTATTGGAATTGTATTTCTGTGCAAGGGAAATTCTTACAACATTGCTCAGCGTTTTCTAGTATTGGAAGGCTGCATTGTGTTTTTGTATATATATGGATATATATATAGAGCTACATATATGGTTTCCACATATGTTTTATATGTTTCCGGGGTCCCGCGCATGGGCGGGAATATTCATGTGCTTATGACTTTGATGAGGATACCCCTGGAAGAGAACTAGGATTACAGGTAAATAACTTATCCTTATTCCCACTACTTTCTGGTGCCCAAGAAGGACAAAGGCCTGCGTCCTATCTTGGATCTCAGGAACGTCAACCGCTTCCTCCGGAAGGAGAAGTTCAAAATGTTAACGCTTGCTCAGGTCTTGTCTGCCCTCGACCCTGGAGGCTGGATGGTAGCGTTGGACTTGCAGGACGCTTTCTTTCACATCCCGTCCTGCCGGCCCACCAAGTTTCTCAAGAAGCAGACGTTCAGGATGGTAACGCTCTCAGAAATCCTGGGTTGCTTGAACAAAGGAGATTTCATGACTTTCCTCGACATCGAAGAAGCATATTTCCATATCCCAATCCACCCAAAGCACCGAAAGTTTTTAAGGTTCACAGTGGCTGGTACCCACTATCAATTCTAAGTGCTCCCGTTTGGACTCAAATCAGCACCACAAATCTTCACCAAGTGCCTGGCGCCAGTAGCAGCGACCCTGCGATCTCAGGGATTTCAAGTATTTCCGTACTTCGACGATTGGCTGCTCAAAGCAGCAACTGTGCAGGAAGCCGATCAAGCAACGAAAACTTGCCTCAGTCTGTTCGAAACGTTGGGACTTACCTTAAACAGGGAGAAATCGGTTCTGCTTCCAACTCAAGTAATATCTTTTCTGGGAGCATCCTTCGACACCATTCAGGGCAAAGCGTTCTTGTCTCAGGAGAGGCGAATACGTCTGCAAAAGCTTGCAAAGGCAATATCAGAAAAAGGGTCAGTTTCGGTGAGAATGTACAAATCGCTCCGCGGGATGGGCTCCTCAGCGATAAATCTGGTACCTCTAGCCAGACTGAAAATGAGGCCTCTTCAAGAGTAGCTACTGAAACAGTGGCAACAGGTTTCGGGATCCTTCGAAGATGTAGTTCGAATCACTACACGGATGGTGAAAGCTCTGCAGTGGTGGTTACAGGCATCAAATCTCATTCAAGGCCAGACTTTCCTACGGAGCACCCCAGATTTCGTTTTAACAACTGATGCCTCCATGGAGGGCTGGGGAGGTCATCTACAGGACTTGCAAATTCAAGGCAAATGGTCTTCAGCACAGAAAACACAGCACATCAACAGCTTAGAGCTAAAAGCCATATTCCTATCTCTCCAAGCTTTCCTGCCGAGAATAGCAGATTCTTCAGTGTTGGTGCGTACGGCAATACCACCAGCATGTACTATATCAACAAGCAAGGAGGAACAAAATCCATTACCCTTTCGCAAGAGGCGCAAGAATTATGGGAATGGATTACACACCATGGGATCACGTTAAAGGCAGAGCATGTCGGGGATCTGCACAATACCCTCGCAGACACGTTGAGCAGGTCTCAGTCCAGTTGCCACGAGTGGGAGCTAGAACAATCCCAGCTAGACAAGGTATTTCGAAAATGGGGAAAACCAACTTTGGACCTCCTTCGCAATGAAGGAGAACTCCAAATGCCAGTACTATGCCTGCAGGTTCCCTCTACCGGGTCCAAGGGGGAATGCCCTTTTAATGCGATGGTCAGGGATATATGCCTACGCTTTCCCCCCCCCATCCCGTTAATTCCCAGAGTACTGAGCAAGATCAAATCGGAAGGTTGTCGTCTGATCCTTCTAGCTCCACGTTGGCCCAGGCAGTACTGGTTCCCGGAACTGCTCCTGCTGTCGGAGTCGAAACCCATTCACCTACAGCCGTCCTCAACGATGTTATCGAGTAACAAGGGCCAAGTCAATCATCCGGATCCACACTCCATTTGCACGCATGGCTCCTGAATTCCTGGAGTTTAGGAACGTAAAGATAACGCAAGAGTGTAGAGAAATCATTGCTAAGTCCCGTGTCGAAAGCACTAGCAAAACATATCGTCTAAAATGGAGAAGATTCTGTTTATGGTGCGAAAGGAATAACATTCACCCGCTACAAGCCCCTGCTGAGCAAATCTTGCCATATCTTCTCTCACTAGCGAGATCAGGGCTCGCTTTCTCGTCAGTAAAGGTTCACCTGGCTGCAATTTCCCGTTATTGGAGATCTCCTCAAGCTCCTTCTCTCTGTGCATCTAGTATTATAAAACAATTCATGAGAGGACTTTTCCGTACATTTCCCCCTGTGCGTGCGCCTCCTCCGGAATGGAGGCTTAATGTAGTACTGGTGCAGTTGATGAGACAACCGTTTGAACCAATTCACAAAGCGGAGCTTAAGTTTCTCACATGGAAGGTATCCCTCTTACTAGCTCTCACTTCTGCAAGGAGGGTGAGTGAAATACAAGCCTTTACAATCAAAGAACCTTTTCTACATTTCACTGAAAACTATGTAACTTTACGGACAAACCCGACATTTATACCAAAGGCACCAACACAGTTTCATCTCACCGAACCGGTGATACTGCAATCTTTCTTTCCAAATCCATCCAACCCAGCAGAACGGGCACTGCATACTTTGGATGTCAAGAGATGCTTGAAGTTCTACCTACACAAAACGAAAGAGATAAGAAAAACAGATCAGCTCCTGGTTGCTTACGGACAAGGAAAACAAGGAACAGCTGTAACAAAGGCTACGATCGCTAGATGGGTCTCATCTGCGATTCAGTTCTGTCACGATAAGGTTAATAAGCCCCTGACAGCAAGGGCTAAGGCACACTCCACAAGAACAATTTCTGCATCTACAGCTTTGTTTGCTGGAGTGAAATTAGACAAAATATGCCATGCTGCGACATGGAAGAATGTCCACACGTTTACGAAGCATTACTGTCTGCAATCTACGCAACGAGAAGATGCAGCGGTTGGACAAGCGGTACTGCGACATCTCTTTAATTAAGGTCAGCCTCTTTTGTTTGACCGAAGAGGAGCTTTTCTTTATTTCCATAACAGTATTGCGTATGTTTGAAAATGTATATACAAATGCTGATACAAAGATGTGTGTGTGTGTGTGTGTGTGTGTATATATATATATATGTGTATATATATGTATATATATATATATATATATATATATTCACTGAAAAAACCATAGGTTTCAGGGACGTTATAGTTAGAAATTAGCATTGAAATTAGCATTGAAAAAACCACAGGTTTCAGGGACGTTATAGTTAGTTGGACATTTCACTCGTACAAAACCAGAGAAATTCCCCCGTTATAGTTAGTTCAGCTAACTATAACTCGCACCCCCGCAATGCACTGCTGATGACATCACATATTACATCATTCATGACATGGTCAGTGACATCACTGATGACATCATCCAGTGACTGTGTGTTTCTGTGAAGTTTAAATATGTTTTATATATATGCCAAGGTGTATTGAAGAATGAGTGGGTGTATAAGTGTCTGGATGGATGATTTAGTAGGTGCGTGACTGACTGTATAAGTGAGTGATTAAATGTCTTACTGAATGCATGGGTTGGTGAGTAGCTACATGAGTGTCTATATCGGTTATTGATTGGTTGCTTGAGAATTTGTATGGGAGACTGAGTGTGTGTGTGGGTGGGTGGGAGGTGTGACTCTGTGCATAGATGTGTGAGTGGTTGATTCACTGGGTGTATGGGTTCAAGAGTGCATGTGGAAACAGCTGTATGGGTGGGTGAGTGAGTGTGTGTTGGTGAGTGAATGGATGTCTGTGGTACATGTCCAAGTAACTACATAGGGAAAAGGCAGTGTATGTGAGAGTTGGAGTATAAATGACTATACGTGAGAGTCCGTGATTGTGAGAGTGGCTGTATGGATGAGTGTGTACTTGTATCAGTGATTTTATCCAGTATTGGGGTATCTTTCATAGATTCACATGCCTGAATCATTCCCCGTCGTCGAGGCGGGAGTCCCACGGTAAATTACAAAAGTAGTGCCAAAAGTAAATAACAATAGAAGGCTAAAAGAAAAGGCCCAAGGCCTTAAACTTAGTAGCCTATCTACATCATTATAATGAAAAAGAACCAAAGGTTGGCTCCAACCAATCAGCTACCAGCACCCTCTAGAACACCCTCAGCAGAGGCAGTTCTCCTCAGATTTTCACTGCACGTCGTGTGGAAGGGAGTCTCCCGGAGTGCCAACTCAGTTCTTCTCAACTTTCTTCAGCATGTCTGACAAGAAGGCCCTTTTTAGACCCTGTAGGACCTGTGATAAGAAGAGGGTCCATGTTGATGATCAACATAAGGATTGCATTTATTGCATCTATCCTAAGCATGAGGCAAAAAAATTTAAAATCTGCCGTACCTTCCCTACCAAAACTCTGAGGGATAGGAAGGCAAGGCTTCTTTTGTGGCTTAAATCCTCTTCGGATGAGGAGGATGACCGAGCCTCTACGTCCAGCAAAAGGGCTAGATCCCAGAACAGCTTCTCAAGTGAAGGACGAAAACATCACAAGTCTTCCCATGCTGTTCCTGACCCTTCACAAAGGTCACCTAAAGCGGCTGGCACAAAAACTGTGAGTAAGACCATTATTGTGACCTCTTCTGCCTCATCGTCGACAGCTACTATCTCGACGACGGCCATAACCTCACCTATTTTATCTACCAGAATTTCTACGTCATCTAAGAAATCTGGTATTGAGGACTCTTCTGTGAGAAAACCTTCTTTGAATTCCCCGTCGACGACCGCATCAATGACGAGTCCGTCGACGACGGTACCGTCGACGAAAATATCCGTCGACCCCTTCGACGAAGAGTCCGTCGACCCCGTCGACGAAGAGTCCGTCGACCCCGTCGACTAAGAGTCCGTCGACCCCGTCGACGAAGAGTCCGACGACAAAGAGTCCGTCGACCCGTCGACAAAGAGTCCGTCGACCCCGTCGACAAAGAGTCAGTCGACCCCGACGACAAAGAGTCGACGACCCGTCGACAGCGAGTCCGTCGACCCGACGACAAAGAGTCGGTCGACCCGACGACAAAGACCGTCGACCCGACGACAAGAGTCCGTCGACCCCGACGACAAGAGTCCGTCGACCCCGACGACAAAGAGTCCGTCGACCCCGACGACAAGAGTCCGTACGAAACCCGACGACAAAGAGTCCGTCGACCCCGTCGACAAAGAGTCCGTCGACCCGTCGACAAAGAGTCCGTCGACCCCGTCGACAAAGAGTCAGTCGACCCCGTCGACAAAGAGTCAGTCGACCCCGACGACAAAGAGTCAGTCGACCCCGACGACAAAGAGTCAGTCGACCCCGACGACAAAGAGTCAGTCGACCCCGTCGACAAAGAGTCAGTCGACCCCGTCGACAAAGAGTCAGTCGACCCCGTCCGACAAAGAGTCAGTCGACCCCGTCGAGCAAAGAGTCAGTCGACCCCGTCGACAAAGAGTCAGTCGACCCCGTCGACAAAGAGTCAGTCGACCCCGTCGACAAAGAGTCAGTCGACCCCGTCGACAAAGAGTCAGTCGACCCCGTCGACAAAGAGTCAGTCGACCCCGTCGACAAAGAGTCAGTCGACCCCGTCGACAAAGAGTCAGTCGACCCCGTCGACAAAGAGTCAGTCGACCCCGTCGACAAAGAGTCAGTCGACCCCGTCGACAAAGAGTCAGTCGACCCCGTCGACAAAGAGTCAGTCGACCCCGTCGACAAAGAGTCAGTCGACCCCGTCGACAAAGAGTCCGTCGACAAAGAGTCCGTCGACGGTGAAAATTGTGCCTTCGCAATCGACGCCTTTATTATCGGAGTCTTTCCAGCTTAAGACATTCCAAAAGCAGCAGGACTATACTAAAATTTCCTCGCTTCTTCCCTCACATCTCCTATCTTATGTAGATGATGATGAAGATGAATATGAGGATGGACCATTTGGCATAGCTCACCATCCCTCTGAACTTAATATAAAATGTCAGGAGGACGACTAAGATGATGATAATTACCAAGAACATTATTATCAACACCACCTTACGGTCCCGCAGCATAAGTTTCATCAAAGGGAGTCGTACCAGAGGGAAACCAGTCATCTCCCTCCGACGCTCATTCAAGATCTCCAGGCGATGCTGGCGGATTACCGGCAAAGATTTCCGCCGCAGCAAGAGGTTCCAGAAAATCCATCACAACCATCAGTGGTCCCTGAACCGATACCGCAGCCACAGGTTCCAGTCATACCGCTTCCTCCGCCTGCTCCCTCCGAGCATGTGCAACAGGATGTTACTTCCTTGGAAGATGAAGTTGAAGAGGGAGAATTACCTGAGAATATCCCTCACCAGGATCCGTGGGATAATTACATCATACCGGTACCTTCTCCGCCCATACCTTTACCATCCGACCCCCCCCCCCCCCCCCCCTGCCTGTTACAATTGAACAAACAATGTTTCCTACATGATTTTAAGGAGGAGTCCAGAAAAATCACTAGAGTGGTCCCAATCAGAGACTATATCTGGAAAGGGGGGATAAAAATTATGAAGACGCCTGCTTCCATTCCAGCGGTGCTTTCTCGTATAGAAAAAAAATACCGAGCGCCTGCTAATAGTCCATCTTGTCTGATTGGTCATCCTCACCCGGACTCCGTCATCTCCCAAGCCGCTCAACAGCGTTCTAAAAATCCTGCAACGCCTATCACCACACCGCCCGACAAAGGACGTCGGCTGGATCTCATTGGCAAAAAGTTTTCCACCATGGCGGCGGCCTCCATTAGAGCGGCAAATTCATTAGCAATAATCGGCCGGTATGACCGCCAAATGTGGTCAGATATGGCTGCCCTTATTGATCTAATCCCTGAAGACCACAGGCAGGACGCACGAAAGATTCTGCTTGAGGGAGAAAGAGCCGCATCTGAGACTATAGATTGCGCGCTGGATATCGTTAATACCAACTTTCGTCAGCTTGCCGGGGCTGCCGTACTTAGACGGCAGGGATGGCTTAAGGCCACTACTTTCCGACCGGAAGTACAAACGAAGATCCTAGATATGGCCTATGATGGAGAGTCTTTGTTTGGAAAACATATTGACGACGCTCTTCTTGCCATTAAAACGGACACCGCCAAATCTTTAGGCGTCCTTCAATACAGGCGCGGATCTTTTAGAGGCGCAAGAGGACGTAGTTTCACATCACGAGGAGGATATCAAAATAAACAGAATAGGCAATATCAGCCACAATATAGACAACAGTATAACCAGTCTTCATATCACCAATCCTCTTCGGATGGTTTCTCCCATCAGGGCGGGCGCAGAAGATCCCAGAATCAAGGCCGAGACACCAACAAGAAGCAATGATCTCAGCAGGACGCCAACCACATTACCTTCCATTCCCGTGGGTGTGAACATTTCAGCCTTTGTTCGCAGGTGGCAGGACATTACATCAGACCGATGGGTTCTAGACCTGGTATCCAGCGGTCACATGCTAGAATTTGTCAAACAGCCACCCACTACTCCACCCAGGGGTCCCCCTCGTCTTCACTTATTGTTCAAAGAAGCCTTACTAATGCTCCTCAAGAATGCAATAGAGAAAGTTCCCTCTTCTCAAAGGGGAACAGGTTTCTATTCTCGTTTCTTCCTAATCAGAAAGAAGTCAGGAGAATGGCGACCTATTCTGGACCTCAGAAAACTAAACAAATTTCTCAAAAAACAGAGTTTCCGGATGGTCACACTTTCAGAGATTCTAAGCTGTTTAAACGAAGGAGATTTTATGGCTTCTCTGGATATGGAGGACGCGTACTTCCACATCCCAATTCACCCAAAACATCAAAAATATCTTCGCTTCACAGTGGCTGGCGCCCATTATCAGTTCAAAGTGCTCCCGTTTGGGCTAAAATCGGCACCAGGAATCTTCACGAAGTGCTTGGCACCTGTAGCAGCAGCATTGAGATCCCAAGGAATCCAAGTATTCCCTTATCTCGACGATTGGCTTATCAAGGGTCCTTCAGCGCAGAAAGCCAAAGTGGCAGCAGAGACGTGTCTCCATCTCTTCTCTTCACTGTGGCTGACTGTCAACGAGAGCAAGTCACAATTCCGTCCATTGCAAGTCATTCCTTTTCTCGGAGCAATGCTGGACACGATCCAGTGCAAGGCATTCTTGTCAGAAGATCGGCAATTGCGTCTCCGAAAACTAGCAACATCAATTTCAAAAAGAAAGTCAGTTTCTGTCCGGATGTTTGCTTCACTCCTGGGAATGTGCTCTTCTGCAATAAACTTGATACCCCTAGCGCGGCTCAAAATGAGGCCTCTTCAAGAGGAATTGCATCTTCAATGGCAGCAAGCCGTGGGTTCCTTCGACGACTCCATAAAGGTTACACCTCGCATGAGACAGGCTCTGCACTGGTGGTCCAAGGCAACAAATTTAACCCAGGGACTAACATTTTTACAAGCCATCCCAGATTTCGTGTTGACTACCGATGCCTCCATGGAGGGATGGGGAAGCCATCTACAAGATTTAAGAATACAAGGAAAATGGTCTCAAATTCACAAACAACAACATATCAACAGTCTGGAGCTCCGCGCAATTTTTCTGTCCCTACAAGCGTTCCTGCCAAGGATTGTGGGTTCCTCAGTGCTGGTCCGTACGGACAATACGACCAGCATGTATTACATCAACAAACAGGGAGGAACGAAATCTGCCACACTCTCACAAGAGGCCCAGGAACTGTGGGAATGGGTCACTCTTCACGGGATAACCCTCAGAGCAGAACTATGTCAGGGGTTTACACAATACTCTGGCGGACACGTTGAGCAGGTCTCTGTCGGACTGTCACGAGTGGGAACTGGAACGGGAACAGTTGAACAGAGTGTTTCAAACCTGGGGCAAACCTGCACTGGATTTGTTTGCAACAAGGGACAAAAAGAAATGCCGGTACTATGCCAGCAGATTCTCTCAACAGGGGTCAAGAGGGAATGCCCTGTCAATGCGATGGTCAGGGATTTGTGCTTACGCTTTTCCCCCGATCCCGTTGCTCCCGAGAGTGCTCCGGAAAATGAAGCTAGAGGGTTGCCGCATAATACTAATTGCACCCCGTTGGCAAAGACAATATTGGTTCCAGGAACTGCTACTGTTGACTCAGGACAAGCCTATTCGCCTGTGTCTGACTCCTACGATGTTGTCCAGGAACAGCGGCCAAGTGGTCCACCCGGACCCACAGTCCTTACACTTGCACGCATGGCTCCTGATTTCTTAGAGTTCAAAGACTTCAACATCTCGCAAAACTGTCGTGAAATCTTGACCAAAGCTCGTGCTCAAAGCACGATAAAGACTTATCGTTCAAAATGGAAACGATTTTGTTATTGGTGCGAAGCGAATAATACTCACCCAGTTCAAGCTCCTGCGGAACAGATTCTCCCTTACTTGCTATCTCTAGCCAAGTCTGGTCTTACCTTTTCATCAGTCAAGGTCCACCTTGCTGCTCTGTCTAGATTCAGAAAAAGTGCTGATCGGCCGTCTCTCTGTTCATCCTCACTTGTCAAGCAATTCATGAAGGGACTTTTCAGAGCTTTCCCTCCAGTGCAAGCACCCCCTCCAGAGTGGGAGCTCAATACTGTGCTAGCGCAGCTGATGAAGCGCCCATTTGAACCAATCCACAAGGCGGACCTCAAATTCCTCACGTGGAAGGTCGCACTTTTACTGGCGCTAACTTCGGCAAGAAGGGTTAGTGAAATCCAAGCATTCACTATCACTGAGCCTTTTCTACATTTCACTCGAGATTATGTAACCCTTCGCACAAATCCTAAATTCATCCCCAAGGTACCGTCACAATTTCATTTGAACGAACCGGTAAGGTTAAGAACTTTCTTTCCTGATCCATCCACTCCAGCTGAGAGAGCGTTACACTCTCTGGATGTCAAACGCTGTTTAAAATTCTACTTACAAAAAACTAAAGACATCAGGCGTTCCAACCAACTGTTCGTGGCCTATGGCCAAACAACTATTGAAACTGCAATAACAAAGGCATCAATCGCCAGATGGCTGGCTTCCGCTATCCGCTTCTGCCATGACAAGGCCAACAAGCCTTTACAGAGGAAGGTCAAGGCTCACTCTACAAGGACTATGGCGGCTTCTGCAGCTTTATTTGCTGGAGTGACTCTAGAGAATATCTGTCGTGCTGCGACATGGAAAAATGTCCACACGTTCACGAAGCACTACTGTCTTCAATCTGCTCAGCGAGAAGATGCAGCAGTTGGACAGGCGGTTCTACGACATCTTTCATTAAGTCTGACCAGGTATTTTCTCTTTTATATGCTGTTTGTTCCTGCGATCAGTATTCATACAAAATTGATATGTAGATATCTATATAAAGTATAGTTGTACATATATACATATATGATAATTCTTATGTATTCTTGTTCTTAGTAGTAGATTGCATTTTACAGAACGTTGATATCTTGAAGGCTTGTGTAAAAAAAAAAAAAAAAGGAAAGTTCTCAGTCATTGTGGATACAGTTTGGGGGTTTAGTAATACTTGTCTCCCATCCGCAAACGACATTACGTTTGATATACTGCTGACTACTCTGATTCAGGCATGTGAATCTATGAAAGATACCCCAATACTGGATAAGAAAACAAGTTACTTACCTGTAACTACAGTTATCCAGTATTGGTATCTTTCATAGATTCACATGCACCCACCCTCCTCCCCGGCAGGTCAGTTCTCTAGGATTTGGGACTCTTACTCCCACTTGTGCTAAGAAAATCTGAGGAGAACTGCCTCTTCTGAGGGTGTTCGAGGATGCTGATTGGTTGGAGCTAACCTTTGGTTCTTTTTCATTATAATGATGTAGATAGGCTACTAAGTTTTAGGCCTTTTCTTTTAGCCTTCTATTGTTATTTACTTTTGGCACTACTTTTGTAATTTACCGTGGGACTCCCGCCTCGACGACTGGGAATGATTCAGGCATGTGAATCTATGAAAGATACCAATACTGGATAACTGTAGTTACAGGTAAGTAACTTGTTTTCATATAAGAGAGTAAGTATGCGTTACTATCTGTATAGGTGAATAAATGGGAGCGTGATTGATTCTTTGCATGACTGACTAGGTGTGTGAGTAACTCCATGGATGAGTGGCGGTGTGTGTGTGTCTGTATAGGTGTAGGAGTGCATATGATAGTGTTGTATTGATGAGTGACTGCATGTATGAGTGATTGTATGGATGAATGAGTGGATGTTTGTGTAGACCTAGGAGTCTGTGAGTGCGCATGTTGTAACTGGTATTGGTGTGTCGATGGTTTCGAAAATGGTAGTCTGTATTTTAGTGGGTGTATCAAAGGTTATATTAGAGTGTGAGGAGGTGCATCAGATTTTCACGTGGATGATGTCATCAGTGATGTCATTTGAGATGTCATCAGTGATGTCATTAACCAAGTCATGAATGATGTAATATGTGACGTCATCAGCAGTGCATTGCGGGGCGCGAGTTATAGTTAGCTGAACTAACTATAACGGGGAATTTCTCTGGTTTTGTACGAGTGAAATGTCCAACTAACTATAACGTCCCTGAAACCTGTGGTTTTTTCAGTGAATTTCTAAGGTTTTTTAAATGCTAATTTCTAACTATAACGTCCCTGAAACCTATGGTTTTTTTCAAGGTTTTTAAATGCTAATTTCTAACTATGCCTACAAAGGTAGGACATGTGAAGAAAGAGGAAGAAAAGCGTACAAAGAAGCAAGACAAATGCAGAAAGAGGCAACAGAAGTCCAGAAAGACGAAGAAAAGTGCAAGAAGAAGCAAGAGATGTGCAGAAAGAACCAACAGAGGAGCAGAAAGTCCTCCAGTGCCCCCAACTTTTTGCTGACGGGTACTGGTGGTAACTGACTCTGACTAACCGGCCCTAGAGCCAGTGCTATGCTAAAAGACACTTGGAATACAGTGAAAACACCTACATACACTAGGGAACACTATGTGTTGGGGTACCCCTGTGATTAGCATGACCTCCTCTGTATTTGCCATGAGTTAGTGCCTGGGTCATTGGATGAGTACATGGGTAATGACTGGATGATTAGAGTACTGCAAGGAGAGTGCATGGTGAATTTATAAGTGCTTGGGTTTTGGCGGAGTGATTGGATAAGTACACATGTCACATCAGGCCCGCCCCCTCCCTTCACTGTGCAAACACGCCCGTGGCGCGTTTTAAGTTGGGGAATTAAGTCCCCTTGAATCCTGAGGGTCCCTGGAGTCCAACTACCCCACCAGGTACCTCCAGTAAGCGCCACAGAGCTGCGTTGCAGAGAGGTGTAAAAAGGGGCGTGGCCTCGGACCACCTCTCTGCAAGGCAGGCCTGTGGCGCTCACTGGAGGTACCTGTTGGGCTAGTTGGCCCCCGGGGTCCCTCAGAATTCAAGGGGAATTAATTCCCCAACTTAAAACGCGCCACAGGGCGTGTTTGTACACATGTCACCAGAGGCCCCGCCCCCTCCCTTCACCACTGTGCAAACGCGCCCCGTGGCGCGTTTTAAGTTGGGGATTAGGTCACCTTGAATCCTGAGGGTCCCTGGGGCCCAACTAGCCCACCAGGTACTTCCAGTAAGCGCCACAGGCCTGCGTTGCAGAGAGGTGGTCTGAGGCCACGCCCCTTTTTACACCTCTCTGCAACGCAGCTCTGTGGCGCTTACTGGAGGTAGCTGGTGGGCTAGTTGGACCCCAGGGACCCTCGGGATTAAAGAGGAATTCATTCCCCAACTTAAAACGCGCCACAGGGCGCGTTTGCAGAGTGTTGCTGGGAGGGGGCGGGGCCTCGGTGCGATGCCGGCTTTTTTTTTTTTTTTTTTTTGAAGGAGGGCAGTGTGGCCCCCCTTCCTTTCCTATTTTATGGGCCCTGTGGACCCCATCCCCCAGGGCCTGACCCCTATTTTTTTCTATTCTTTTCAAAAATTGAAGGGGGCAGCGTGGCCCCCCTCCCGAGGCCATATTCGGCCCCGGGGACCCCATCCCCCGGGGCATGGCCAGTCTTTACTTTAAAAAATATATATATTTGGAGGGGGGGCTGCGTGGTCCCCCTCAGGCCATTTATGGCCCCGGGGACCCCATCCCCCGGGGCCGGCCTTTGCGTGTTTTTAAAAAAAATATATTTTAATATTATGGGGGAGGGAGGCCGTGTGGCCCCCCTCCCAGGTCACTCCTGGCCCCGGGGCACCCCATCCCCCGGGGCCTGGCCTCTTCGTTTGGGACCGTGGGGGGGAGCCCCAATGCCCCCACGGTCCTGCCGGCTCCCTGCGTCCTGCAGGAGCCGGCATTGCTTTTCCACATGGGGAGCTGCTGACATGCAGCTCCCCGTGTGGAAAAGTAATGTGGTTTGGATTTTGGAAGAGAGAGCAGGTTTCCTGCTCTCTCTTCCAAAACCCAAACCACAGTTTGCTATGGCAGGGCGGGAGCCGCGAGGCTCCCGCCCTGCCATAGCAAACAGCAGTGTCTTGGGGGTGGGCACCCCTGGACACTGCAGGAGCCGGCCCTGGGGGGTGGCGGTCCCCAGGGCCATCACGGCCTCCAGGAGGGGGGCCGCGTGGCCTCCCTCACTTCAGTTTGAAAGCCCCGGGGAGGTGGTGGTCCTCGGGGCTGGGGGGTCCGTAACGGACCCCCAAATTTACATAGTGCCCCGGGGAGGTGGCGGTCCCCGGGGCGTGTGGGGGGGCTCGAGCCCCCCCACACAGGTTCTTTTTGTCTTTTAAAACAACAAGCCCCGGGGGGTGGCGGTCCCGGGGTTGCGGGGGGGCCATGTGCCCCCCGCAAATATTCAACAAAAGCCCCGGGGGGTGGCGGTCCCTGGGGCTTGGGGGGGCCCTGGAGGCCCCCCCACACATTATAAAAAACAAGCTCCGGGGGGTGGCGGTCCCCGGGGCTGCGGGGGCCCCCCCCCTGGGCCCCCGCAATTACAATTTTATATGCCCCCGGGACTTGACCCACCCGGGGGCTAAATATTAACGAAGCGCGGAAGCCCGCGCTTCGTTTTTTTATTTTCACAGCAGGATTCGCGGATCCTAAGCGAATTTTGCCGATTTTTTTTTTTTTTTTTTAAATGCTTTTTCTGGCCCTGGGGGTCCTTGTGGGACCCCCTGAGCAGGCCTAGGGGGTCAGGGTGTTTCTACCCTGCCCCCTTTAATTGTTTTTTAACGTTTTTTCTACTGTTTTCAGTCACAAGATGGCTGCCAACACTTCCTGGTTTAGAGTGTTGACAGCCAATTAGAATAAAGCTCGTGGTCGGGAGGGTCCGCGGATCCTCCGTGCCTCTAGATATCGAAACTTTTATTTTTTGATTGTCTCAGCAACTACTGAACGAATTTACACCATTTAAAAAAAAAAAGGGCTCTTTCTGAACCAAGGGCTACCTTTTTGCCAAATTTGGTGTAATTCCGTTCAGCAGTTCGAGCTGTAGCCGTGTCTAAAGTTTCCTATGGGAAATTGATTTTCCGACCTTTTTTAAAAAAAATTCTCAGGAACTACTGAACGGATTTACACCATTTAACAACAAGCATTTACAATGCAATAGGTCTCGCAATTACATTGTTTTGAGCTATTGCCATTAAAAATGTTATTATTTTTTTTTTCCCCTTCTTGAAGCATTAATCAAGTAATGGCGTTGTAAATGACAATGTCTTTTACCCCCTGTTGACCACCAAATACAGACATACATAGAAACCGCACTACAAACGGGCACACATGCATGCACACACGGAGAAACACAGACAGACACACTAATACATAGAGGCGCACGGTTGCACCGAAGCACGTGATCACACACACAGGCAATATAGTAATTAGTAATATACGACACAGGGTGTACCAGGCAAATGGAACTGCATCTTAAGAGACACATGCTCTCCTATAAAATCTGCAGATATTAGCACTGCATCTGTAGTTTAATAATTGTTATATGAAAATTGAAACTTCAAGTCCCAGAATCCATTGTGCTGTAAAATGTCATTCCTGTCTGTGAGAGACCCTGAAGACATGGGGTCAGAAGGCGGGTTTGTAAAATGTCTTTTCTTTCATTTCAGTACTTCGTGCACTGTTAAACCCAGCGCCACTTACAAATTCTTATTGGTCAAGCTCCTAACCAGTGGGAAGATGTTTACAACTAATCAATAGGACGCTTGCCCGATTGTACGATTGATTGATAGACCATCTGACCCTGCGCGAGCTGCTAGCGGAAACCCCAGTCCATTAACAAGTAATAAGGCCCCTTCCCACAAAGAGAAGGCCCCGTTGGAGCATGGGATTGGC
Organism: Calotriton arnoldi; assembly: GCA_963921515.1. Lineage (NCBI taxonomy): Eukaryota > Metazoa > Chordata > Amphibia > Caudata > Salamandridae > Calotriton > Calotriton arnoldi. Next base: position 443,500 of record CAWUFW010006096.1, on the reverse strand, counting down.
CGAGGGCCACCTGCCAAGCTATTGTGCGCCGCACATGCCTGTAATCTGGCAAGCAGCCCTGATTAAGTTCCCACACATGCCTTCGCCCTGTGGACGGCCCGACTACTAAGCGCTGGCGGGGAATTGTTCCCTTGGGGTGAATGAAGCCGAGGGCCCTCGGCAGGCCTGTGGGTCAGTCCCTTTGACTCCCCCTGCGGCCGCCAGAACAATGCGGCCAGTTGGCTTTGGTCAGTGAGGACATTGTGAGCGGGGGATGTCAATGGTCCCCGCAGACCGCCTTGAGGTGGCTGACCCCTGCGTTGTTCTTGGTGTTTACCCCCGGTGACCCCCACCATTGTGCCTCAATGTTAACCACAGTCCAGTGACAAATTGACGTGACTTCCTGGTCGCGGGACATAAATACTTCATCAATATATCGCCTGAATGGCCAGGGCTCTATCAGGGGCTTGTGGTGTTAACTAAAAGAACAGGAAGGGGTCAGCTCGGGGCGCGTGCTAAGCTGTGATTCCACGAAAATCTCGAAAGCCACTAAAAACTAGCTTTTTATTGGCTTTTCGACTAGTACCGGTAGCCACGCCTCCAAGAAAAGAGAAAGAGGCATTCCAAAATCAAAGTTATTTTTAATACCATGTTATTTATTTATTTGGGCTACTTTTGTAAATAAGCTAGCAAAAATACATTTGATTTTAGTTTCTTTTCAGAGTATTCCATAGAAAAATATATAAACGGCGTTACTATGGCACACACAAAGGTCATGGTGGAATTTGGACATGTGAGCAAATAATGCACGCTCAATGTATCAATTACTTTTCCTATGCCACACTCTTTAAGCTTCGAAGCGCTGTAAATAGCGTATTTTATTATTAATAAAAGTCAGTTTACCCACCAGAAGATAGATGAGCGGAGTTGTCAGTGCCCAGAATCGAACTCCTGACCTACAAACGTTACTTTGGTTATAGAACAGAACGGTCACCCCGCTGAGCCATCCTGAAGCAATCAGAAGGCGTCCTTTTCAGTCATGTGTCAAACACCTCTTTATAACCCTTCTGGTTTGTCCTCCTATGTTCGATGAAAGGGAAAGTTTATGAAAGTCGGGAAAAAAGATAAAATCCCAGTGCTTCCTCACCCCGCTGAGCCATCCTGCAGCAATCAGAAGGCGTCATTTTCAGTCATGTGTCAAACACCTCTTTTATAACCCTTCTGGGTTGTCCTCCTATGTTCGATGAAAGAGAAAGTTTATGAAAGTCGGGAAAAAGATAAAATCTCAGCGCTTCTGTGTAGCCCGCTGATTCCTTAAGCACTGTGTGTAAAAGCTATGTTTCTCAGTCAGAATATTTAGGAAACTGCTGCAAAATGCAGTTTTCAGTCTCAATTTGTTTTCAGAAATGTTCTTGGGGGTCAATTTCCACTCCCACATAATCTCGGTGCGGGTCTGGTAGCCAATGGCTCTGTGAGCTGAAATGAACACATGTCCAGGCCTGGTTATGTCATGTTATGTAGATCTGTATAGCGGACGACTCACCCGGGATGGTATGGTAATTTGGGTATTTTGATGAAAAGTACAGAGCTCGTCTAAAGGAACTGGCGAGAATTATAAAAATAATGTAAAATACACAAAAGAGTGCAGCATGGTCACGCAAAGCAGGGAAAGGAGCGCCAAGGATGACATCATGATTACAGCAAAGTTCAGCAGAAAGTCCAGTGTTTCTTCATCAGCATATGCCCTATTTGCCCTTTAACATTCATCTTGAAATCAAATTTGTATCTTCAAACAAATAAATTCAAAAGAACGGCAACTGCGTGTCCACGCCTCCCAAAATGAAACATACATCTTCAACATTAATGTAATAAATTACATTACACAGGCAGTGTTACTTGTCATAGCTACTGTATGTATAAGACATATGTGGCTTTTGGTTTTTTAAACAATAGCGATTCCCGACATCTATTTCATGGCATTACATCATTAAGACATGTATACAAACAGCACCTGGCAAGGATACCATGACCCTGGTTCAAGCAAGGAAAAGGAATCCTTAGGCAGTTGTTGGGGGGGGGCAGTAAAACACAGCATTGTCGTGTTCAATTTGTATTCTGGGTCCCCACCGGCTGCTCCAATAGTACCTTCGCCCCACTGCAAACAAATTGTGCGTGCACTGCAGTGAATATACCCAGGACACTCCCACGGAGATTAGCTGAAGTAAAAAGAAGAGACGCTTCTTGCAAGTTAGTGGGTAAAATATTCACTATGCTCATCGGCATAGCTGTCCACTTGTCTCTTCACACCCTCCCTGGCGGCGCACCTCCCTCCAACACACGCAGCTCAGGTAACGCAGATGGCGACGAGGGCACATTTTTATTCAATATTATGTGAAACAGTTGGCACGTACCTGCAGCTGAACAGCGTCACAGAGGCCTACAGTAGCCGAGCGCGTTGTTTTGGTGGCGCGAGGCAGGAAATCTTTTGGCGTTCTGCAGTGGATCAGGGAGAGAGAAAGGGGTGGGTGGAGTGGGGGGAGGAGCGGCGGCTGTCAGCAGGTTTAACCTCTGCTGCACGCCTGCGAGCTGCACTTCGTGAGGCAGAGGCGCCCAGGGGTGCCAGTCTGGGGAGGATAGCCTTTCCTTTTCTTGCGCGTTTAGGGATAGGCGCGAGCTGGGGCATGTACGTGACACAGAATCCCTGCCGGATTACGTCATGATCATTGTGCGGTGCTCCCAGATTGTAGGCAGTAAATGAGAACTATAAAACAGAATAAGGTGTGAATTGGGTGTAGACAAGCTCGTTCTTCGACGCTTACGGGTACAGACGGCTAATAACACAAGCACGGAATCGAAACCTGAGGAGCGGGGGTCGAGGGAGCCTGTCGTCTGTGCCGCGCGCTGATGCGCGTCATAGACACGGACGGGAATGGGCGGAGCAAAGGCGGGACATGCGCCCGCCTTTGCCCAATTGCGTTCCGTTTTTTTTTTTTTAAAAGCACGCTACAGCCAATGCCAGCCTGCGAAAGCAAAACCACACGCACGAGAGTGTGGTTAGCTTTCTGAAGCCCATACAAGAGGTCTCTCACTGCAACGCTAGGCGCAAGACCTAAAAAGGGCTCTTTCTGAACCAAGGGCTACCTTTTTGCCAAATTTGGTGTAATTCCGTTCAGCAGTTCGAGCTGTAGCTGTGTCTAAAGTTTCCTATGGAAAATAACATGGAGAAAACGCGTTTTGGGACCCCCCCTTTTTTATCAGCCCCCGCTTGGCGAATCACCCCGAAACTTTCAAGACAGGAGCTGACCGGAGCTGATCACTAGTTTTGAACATTTTGCGAAGATTCGTCAACCAGCGCCAAAGTTATTGGGGAAACAAACGCTTTTCCTATGGAAACTAGGTCCTAACTATAACTACCTACTGGCGACCGCCAGTAGGTTATATATATATATATATATATATATATATATATATATATATATATATATATATACCTGGGCGGAAAACTACGCTACGCTCGCGTAGTTTGCGCAGCTACGCGAATTGCACGTAGCACAGTGCAAAAACGCGTAGCGGGCATTTTTTGCTTGCTCGCGGTCCTCCACGTCAAGTTGGCGACCGCGAGCAAGCAAAATGACTATCCCGCGAGACTTTTCCTCGTTCGCGATCAGCAACATCAAGTTGCCGATCGCGAGCGTGGAAAATAAACCTCCCGGCGAGATTCTCAACGCGGGGAGGTCAGGTTTCTCATTGCGAGTGGTCGCGTAGGCTCGCGACCGCTCGCGATGAGAAACTACCAGTCCGCATTGAGAACTACCGCTTGAGTACAAATCTACTCGAGCGTCAGAAAACGACCGCTTGCACTGTGCAAGATGCCGTTTGCAATGATTGCACAGTGCGGACAAGCATCCGGCACTGTGCAATCATTGCGAACAGCATTTCCTACCGCACTACACAGTTCGCGTAGTGCTACGCGTAGCTCGCGAAGTGCACTTCGCGTAGCTACGCGTAGCGCTACTACGCGAACTACGCCCAGGGTTGTATATTACCTACTGGCGGTCGCCAGTAGGTAGTTATAGTTAGGACCTAGTTTCCATAGGAAAAGCGTTTTTTGTTTTCCCAATAACTTTGGCGCTGGTTGACGAATCTTTGCGAAATTTTCAAAACTAGTGATCAGTTCCGGTCAGCTCCTGTCTTGAAAGTTTCGGGGTGATTCGCTAGCGGGGCCGAGAAAAAAGGGGGGTCCCAAAACGCGTTTTCCCATGTTATTTTCCATAGGACATTTTAGACAAAGCTACAGCCCGAACTGATGAACGGAATTACACCAAATTTGGCAAAAAGGTAGGTCTTGGTTCAGAAAGAGTCCTTTTTGTTAAATGGTGTAAATCCGTTCAGTAGTTTTTGAAATATTAAAGGACAAAGAAAGGAAAAAGAAATATTGATATCTGGGCGGAGCCTAACCACTCGTGTCATCGTGAAATCTGATTGGCTGTCAGCACTTCATCCAGGAAATGCTGGCAGCCGTCTTGGGACTAGGTTGAACCAAAGTCATAAGAAAACAGTTAAACAAAGAAGAAAAACAAGAAAAGGGGGCAGGGTAGGAACACCCTGACTCCCTAGGCCTGCTCAGGGGGTCCCACAAGGACCCACAGCCCAAAAACATTTTAAGAAACGACCGAATTCGCGCTGGGTGCGCGAATCCGGAAGAAAAAATAAAAAACAAGCATTGGCATCGCCAATAGGTCTCCCCGTTGGGACCTTATAAGTGTTTAGCCAGAGATATTGGCAATGTTTCTAAGGTATGTTGTAGAGAGGGAGACTGACTGACTGAGAGAGAGAGAGACTGAGAGAGAGAGAGACTGAGAGAGAGAGAGACTGAGAGAGAGAGAGACTGAGAGAGAGACTGAGAGAGAGACTGAGAGAGAGACAGAGAGAGAGAGACTGAGAGAGAGAGACTGAGAGAGAGAGACTGAAAGAGAGAGACTGAAAGAGAGAGACTGAGAGAGAGACTGAGAGAGAGAGAGACTGAGAGAGAGGGACTGAGAGAGAGGGACTGAGAGAGAGGGACTGAGAGAGAGGGACTGAGAGAGAGGGACTGAGAGAGAGCCTGACTGAGAGAGAGCCTGACTGAGAGAGAGCCTGACTGAGAGAGAGCCTGACTGAGAGAGAGCCTGACTGAGAGAGAGCCTGACTGAGAGAGAGCCTGACTGAGAGAGAGCCTGACTGAGAGAGAGCCTGACTGAGAGAGAGCCTGACTGAGAGAGAGCCTGACTGACTGAGAGAGAGACTGACTGACTGAGAGAGAGACTGACTGACTGAGAGAGAGACTGACTGAGAGAGACTGACTGAGAGAGACTGACTGAGAGAGAGAGACTGACTGAGAGAGAGAGACTGACTGAGAGACTGACTGAGAGAGAGACTGACTGAGAGAGAGAGAGAGACTGACTGAGAGAGAGACTGACTGAGAGACTGACTGACTGACTGAGAGACTGACTGACTGACTGAGAGACTGACTGACTGACTGAGAGACTGACTGACTGACTGAGAGACTGACTGACTGAGAGACTGACTGAGACTGACTGAGAGGAAAACCTGCTCTCGCTACAATGAAGCAAAGGAGGATTGCATGTCAGCAGCTCCCCTTGCTCAAAAGCAATGCCGGCTCCCGCAGGAGGCAGGCAGCCGGTGGGACTGTGTGGGCATTGGGGCTCCCCCCACGGTCCCCAACACAAAGGACCGGCCCCGGGGGATGGGGTCTCCGAGGCCAATAGAGGCCTAAGGAGGGGGGCCACGCAGCCCCCTCCTTAAAAAATAAAAAACAAACAAAAAAATGTGGCCTTTCCCCGGGGGCCCCCCCTTCCCGTAAAAAAAAAAAGAAAATGTAAATAAAAGAGCAGGCCCTGTGGGATGCTGTCCCCAGGGCCCCAAATAATGTAAAAGAAGGGGGGCCACACAGCCCCCCTTGTAAAAAAAATAAATAAATAAGCCGGCATTGCGCCGGAGGCCCCGCCCCTTCCCTGCAGCACTCCACAAACGCGCCCCCTGGCGCGTTGTAAGTTGGGGAATTAATTCCCCTTGAATACTGAGGGTCCCTGGGGGCCAACTAGCCCACCAGGTACCTCCAGTATGCGCCACAGAGCTGCGTTGCAGAGAGGTGTTCCGAGGCCACGCCCCTTTTTACACCTCTCTGCAACTCAGCTCTGTGGCGCTTACTGGAGGTACCTGGTGGGCTAGCTGGCCCCCCCAGGGACCCTCAGGATTCAAGGGGACTTAATCCCCCAACTTACAATGCAGCAGGGGGCTCGTTTGCACAGTGGTGCAGGGAGGGGGCGGGGCCTGACATAAGTGTGCTAACGCGCCCCCTGGCGCGTTGTAAATTGGGGGATTAAGTCCTCTTCAATCCTGAGGGTCTCTGGGGCCCAACTAGCCCACCATGTACCGCCAGTAAGCGCCACAGAGCTGCGTTGCAGAGAGGTGCTCTGAGGCCACGCCCCTTTTTTACACCTCTCTGCAACGCAGCTCTGTGGCGCTTACTGGAGGTTCCTGATGGCCTAGTTGGCCCCCAGGGACCCTCCGGAATCAAGGGGACTTAATCCCCCAACTTAGAACACACCAGGGGGCACGTTTGCAGAGTGCTGCAGGGAGGGGGTGGGGCCTGATATAACAAGTTAGCAATCCTGCTGTGTGGGACTTACTGGAGGTAATAAAAGGGGTAGTTGGCCCCCAAGGTTGACGTTGGGGGCTAACTATCCCTCCTGTTACTTCCGCTAAATCCCACACAGTGGGATTGCTAAAAGGTGTTTGAAGGCCACGCTCACCTTTCTCCGCCACTCTGCAAACGCGACTGCTATGTTATAGTTAGAAATTAGCATTTAAAAAACCTTTGAAATTCACTGAAAAAACCATAGGTTTCAGGGACGTTATAGTAGGAATTAGCATTTAAAAAACCTTAGAAATTCACTGAAAAAACCATAGGTTTCAGGGACGTTATAGTTGGTTGGACATTTCACTTGTACAAAACCATAGAAATTCCGCCGTTATAGTTAGTTCAGCTAACTATAACTCGCGCCCCCGCAATGCACTGCTGATGACGTCACATATTACATCATTCATGACATGGTCAGTGACCTCACATGGTGCCAGTAGCTTATATCCCTAACATAGTTACAATTCATGACTTGTGCCTGCACAATATTTACGGCCAAAAGTGCAAAATGTTGCCGTCCTATTACGCGCTAGTGCTCTAATGCATAATCCTGTCTTTGCTTATGTAAACGCGCTTTTAAACAGATATGCAAGCGAAGCCTGGCCCTCTGCCTTTGATCATAGGTCAGGATTCTAGATTCGACTTCCTGTTAAATTTTATTTACAGCGCGATCCTAGCAAGGCCAAATTTTTAAAATCACAAGATTGCGCCAGTGCGCATCTGTGCCATGTCATACCGCTAGGTCAGAGGATAGATATTAATGAAGCCAAAGTGGGCAATAATCTATGTACAGGATGTGCAAAAATGATAAAATTATAGTAAACTTTCTTTCAACTTCAGAGAGACAATGTAGGGGATTTCAGTTCCAGATAACTACTCTCGTCATTCCACAACTAATCCAGACTTGATACTGCCTCCCAACTCGTTAACCAAACATTCTCAGTGCAGGAGATCTGCAAGAGAACACATATAACAAAACAGTGTCATAAAAAGTGAATATATAACAGTGCTACAAACAACAATAAACGAAGACCGCAAAAGAGGTAAAAAGCCATAAAAAATATGCATATTGTAGGTACTGAGTTCATATTAAAACAAGGGACTTCACAACCTGATCACTAGCCCAAGTGCACTGATAGTTCCTCATTAATATTATGCCCTGACGGCTGTACTGTCTGATATTCGATTATCATTTTTGACTCAAGGCGTCTTAGTTCCAGAACTCAGTCCCCTCCCCTCTCTCTCAATGGAATGGTGTCTAAGACACAACAGGAAAGGAGGTTAGCATTTTGTTTGATATCCTGAAGTGTCGTGCTATTGGGTACTGTTTGTCATCTTTATTGATCGCCCTCAAATGTTCCAAAACTCTTTTTGGCTGGATGGATGGTACTGCCAATGTAATATTTTTCACATGGACATTTGAGGGCATACACAGCATAGTCTGTATTACAGGAGACATGTTTGGTAATCACGAATGGTTTACAACCAGCCGATAACCTGACTTGTTTACAATTTTTACTATACTTACAAGCTTTGCACTTGTTGCAAGTATAGAACCCTTGCACCTTGTTACCCACTGACTTAGTAGTCGCACCTACCGTACTTTGACATACAATATCTTTAAGGGATTTAGCCTTTCTATATGTCACCTGCGGGTAGTGTTCTATCACTGATGAAAGGTCTTTTAAGTATTCTCCAGAACTTATTTAGGCACTCTCTCACTTCATGTGCTTGATTGGAATATGTGGTGATGAACCTAATCTTGTTCTCAAGCTCTTCACTAGACGGATCAATGGTTTTAATTCTTAGTAGCTCACTTCTCCCTCTTCTTTCAACTTCTGCACAAGCTTTCATAATGCAATTCTGGGTGTAACCTCTTTCTAAAAAACGATTAATCATAATTTCTTTTTCTGATTCAAAACCCTCTACGCTGCTGCAATTTCTTTTGGCTCGTAATAGTTCACCTAGAGGTATGCTGCGTATCAAATTTTTGGGGTGTGGCAACTTTCTGCATGTAGCAGGCTATTGCCCGCCGTTTCTTTCCTGATTAGACAACTCTCCAGGCGTTTTGCTGCAACCACCAGTTTCAAATCTAAAAATTCAATAGTCTTTGTTTATCTGGCTACTAAATTTTAAATTCAATGTATTATCATTGAGTATCTCTACAAAATGGTTCGCTTGTTCAATACTTCCTTTCCACACACAGAAGATATCGTCAATGTATCTCACACATGTGACGACACACTCTTTGAAAATGGGTAGTGTGCTGACGACCTGCTCCTCCCACCAGCCTAGGTATAAACCCGCAAAGCTGGGGGAGAAGCAGGTCCCCATTGCAGTTCCGAGAATCTGACGATAGATCACTTTGTCAAAGACAAAAAAGTTTTGCGTAAGGCACTTGTACATCATGTCAATGATCATTTCCATATGAAACAAATATGAGATTGATCGGTTCCTCATAAAGTGACGACATGCCTTAATCTCTGCCTCGTGGGGGATACAAGTGTACAGGCTAGTGATATCGAGACACATCAGTAAAAATTGGTCATCCCACTCAATCTGGTCAATCACTCTTAAAAAATCACTCGTGTCCTTAATAAAGGACGGTAACCCCATAACTAATGGTTGCAAATAAAAATCAACATATCGTGATGTATTTTCTAGGCAGCTGCCTCTGGAGGACACAATCGGTCTGCCTGGGGGGTTAGTGTTGTTTTTATGTAGTTTAGGGAGTAGATAGAATGCAGGAAGTTTGGGACACTTACATTTGAGGAATTCATATTCCTCCCATTCTAGCAATCCGCGTTCCCTCCAATCTCCCAATTGTTCCTGATACAATTTATTAGCTTGTTCATATTTGGGTCTAGTGGTGATTTCGTAGTTCCTATCATTTAATTGGCGGTAACCTTCTTTAAGGTACATCTCTTTAGACATGGGAACCACGTTCCCACCTTTATCTGATCTTTTGACTACTATATTTGTCATTTTTAATAGATTGAATAGCTTCAAAGTGGTCTTTACTAAGATTGTCTACCAAAGTGTTTCTTTCTACGTACTTTTTCTAGCTCATGTATCACTCCCTTTTCGAAAACATCTATTGCATCATTGGTGATTTGGGGAAGGAAAATCGATTTCGGTTTAAAACCACTAACGTGGCAGAGATCTAGTTCGATATTGTCGTTAATCAGATTCAGATAGGGGTCATCTATGAACTTTTCATTACCATCAAGTTCATTCATATTGTGTAACAACTCAATATCTCCAATACTTATGATACTAGGTATCACTGGTACTTTCGTATTTATATCAGTGACTCTAGTTGCGAACCATTTCTTGAGTCTGAGTTTACGGGTGAATTGAAAAAGATCAATACGACTTTGTGTATAATCAAAACACCTAGTAGGGCAAAAAGAAAGGCCCAAAGAGAGAACCTCAATCTCTGATGGGCTAAGGCTATGTTAGGGATATAAGCTACTGGCACCATGTAGCTATAGGAGGAACAATAAAGTTCAGGCAGTGTGAAAAAATGAACACAGCCTGTCCCGTCCTGGTACCGGCACCCTTCTTATTCATTTGTATCCTCCCATACTTGTTTTTCCACCACTGCACTAAGACGAAGTTGAATTGCACTTATAATCTATTTAAAACCAGTATGAATTAATATTGTGTTTTCTATTTCTAATGGTGCACTACTTTGCAATAATGGTGAAGTCTGTTTACACTTTCATTTGTTGTCACAAGTCATGTGATGTTTATTTAAAGCATTATGAAACACAATCTCAACACTCGTGAACAAGGGACTTTTGTTCCCGAAACGCGTTGAGTGGAGCATTTGCTGAATTAAAATCTGCTTGAAGCAATTGGGTGCCGTGGATCATTGTTTTGCATGGAAATAATGGAATATGGATATATATATATATATATATATATATATATATATATATATATATATATATATATATATATATAGTTATAACTGTTTTGACGGTTCTTTATATAAGTGGATGCTAGTGTATCTGCTGTAAGATTTATCTCATGCATATCATACTAGATTCTAAACAATTATTAGAATGGTTTCTGGTATATGTCCATAATATTGGGAGTTTAAGGTTTCAGGTCTCCCACCGTCCTCTAACGACAGTATAGTTTCATGGTACTACTCGCTATTCTGATTCAGGCATGTGAATCTATGAAAGATGCCGCAATGCTGGATAAGAAAATAAGTTACTTACCTGTAACTACGGTTATCCAGTATTGGTATCTTTCATAGATTCACATGCAACCCACCCTCCTCCCCGGAGAGCCAGTTCTCATTGAATTTTGGGATCCTTACTTCCCACTTGTGCTTTGAAAATCTGAAGAGAACTGGCTCCTGCTGGGAGTGTTCTAGAGGGTGCTAACAGCTGATTGGCAATATGCCAACATTTGGTCCTTTTTAAAAAAAAAAGGACATGGATAGGCTACTAATGAGATGGCCTAGAGCCATTATAGCCTATTAAGGATTTAAGGCACTGCTTGAATATTTTACCGTGCGACTCCCATCTCGACGACGGGGAATGATTCAGGGATGTGAATCTATGAAAGCTACCAATACTGGATAACTGCAGTTACAGGTATGTAACTTATTTCCTTCTTTCTTGGGCTGACTGGTCTTCTCCCTAAGGAGAGGGGATATGGTCTGGTATCTGTACAGAAGCTGGTTTCCCAGTCTTCTTGCCTTTCTTCTTGGAACATAGGGCAATTTTCTAAGGCTTCAACTTTTCTTTTTCACCCTGGGCTGTACACTGTGCTCTGGTTTTCACACACACCCATTTAGGTATATTATGGTATCCAGATTGGGGGCAATAGCCCCCAATCTGCTCCCGGGGGGGGGGGGGCAGAAAGCCCACTAGAAACCAGGGATTGTGTTTTAAATGCAAGTTAGGGGTGGGGGCTGCCCAATATGGGCATGCCAATGCCCCCCGCAAAATTAGTCTTTCTGCCCCCCCGGGGGGGGCAGAAAGCCCACTAGACACAAGTTTTTTCCCCCCAATGAATTTAGGGGTGGGGGTTGCCCAAGATGGGCTTGCCAATGCCCCCACCCCTCCCCCCCCCCCCACAAAATTCCAGTCTTTCTGCCCCCCAGGGGGACAGAAAACACCCTAGATGCCAGGGATGATTTTTTTTATAGGCCCTGGGTGGGGGCTGCCCAGAATGGGCATGCAAATGCCCCCACCCTACCCCCCAAAGAAAACAAGACTTTCTGCCCCCCCAGGAGGCAGATGAGGGCAATAGCCCCTGACCTGCCCCCGGGGGGGGGGGCAGAAAGCCCACTAAGCGCCAGGGATTTGTTTTTTTTTATATAGGTAGGGGTGCGGGCTGCCCAGAATGGGCATGTCAATGCCCCCACCCCCCAAAAAAAATGCTACAGTCTTTCTGCCCCCCCTGGGAGGCAGATGGGGCAATAGCACCTTATCTGCCCCCCCGGGGGGGACAGAAAGCCCACTAGCCACCAGGGTTTTTTTTTCTCCAAAGTTCGGGGTGGGGGATGCCCAGAATGGGCATGCCAATGCCCCCACCCACCCACAGTTGTGCCGGCACGGTGATTGCGCCCAAAAATATGTGGAAAATGTTTTTGGGTTTTTTTTAAGCTAAATTTCAGGTTTGCAGGGCATTCTGGGTAGGAAAACGTTGGGGGATCCATGCAAGCCATACCTCGCTGGACTCCCCCGGGTGTCTAGTTTTCAGAAATGTGTGGGTTTGGTAGTTTCCCCAACATGGCCGCCGGGGCCAAAAACCCAGGTGACCCCCCCCCTTGCAAAACCAGGTTGTTTTGTGATATGTCATTTTGATGTCTCCTCAATACGTTTTGGGCCCTTGCCTGTCGCGGGCACTTGACCCACCCACGCGATTGAGGTACCATTTTTATCGGGCGACCTGAGGGAACGCTGGGTGGTAGGAAATTTGTGTACCAAAGGGGGTGATGCTCACTTTGCCACTGGATTCAAGCTAGCCTGGCTGATGACGGCTGAATAGCCAGAAACCGGTCCCAGGATGCTTGTTTCCGGTCCAGGGAAGACATGGCTTGGCAGTTCGGGCTGGACTGTTCCCATGAGGCACAGGGTCAGACTGATTTGCATATAGCCATGTCTGAACTGGGGTGGTGGAGTGAGCTAAAGAATGATGATGGATTAAACCCAGATCAGTTGACTGGGGGTGAGTGTTTGATTAGCTCAAACGCTCCGTCCATCATCCCCTTTGGTATCGCTTTGTTCGCCCTAAGTTGGCAGGGTATGCCCAGACGTGGGTCCCTTGCTCACTTTGCCACTGGATTCAAGCAAGCCTGGCTGATGACGGCTGGAATGCCAGAAACCGGTCCTAGGATGCTTGTTTCCGGTCCAGGGAAGACATGGCTTGGCAGTTCGGGCTGGACTGTTCCCATGAGGCACAGGGTCAGACTGATTTGCATATGGCCATGTCTGAACTGGGGTGGTGGAGTGAGCTAAAGAATGATGATGGATTAAACCCAGATCAGTTGACTGGGGGTGAGTGTTTGATTAGCTCAAACGCTCCGTCCATCATCCCCTTTGGTATCACTTTTAGAAGTTGGCATTTTTGTGTGCTGTGTCTACCTGCCTGATGTGAATTGCATGTCTGGCTTGTGAGTGACAGGGGCTGGGAGGGGTGTGTGACTCCAGGAGGGGCAGGTGAGTCAGCGCTAGGCTGAATGGGACATCTGCCTTGGGAGTAGTGGGAGGAGTAATCCCCTGACCCTGAATAGGACTGTGCCCAGCCTGCACAATGCTGGCTCCGCCCCCTGTGGTGTCTGATCACCTAGCCCCCACCTGACAAAGGGGAAGAGGAGCTTGGAAAACAATGTGCTCCAAATCCCCCCTGAACCAGTTGCATCTGGTTCCCCCAAACCCTACACTGCAGAACAAAGGAGAAAGGAGTATAAATGTAGGGGCTGTGACCCCATGTTTTTTGGTTCTGGTGTGCTGTTCCTGACTTGCTGGGGCCCAGGAGGAACCGCCATGGGGGCTTACCTCCCTGCTGGAGGACCCTGTGTGCTGGCCTCCCTGGGCCCAGCTATGCCCCATGGAACTAGGAGAACCTTTGCTGGGACTTATTCTCCTTTCAAGCAGGTCTCTTGCCTCTTGCGCCCTGTGAGCGCTTTCATTTTTATCCTGAAGGGGAGCGCTGTGCTTTAATTTCCCCAGGAGAGGGGGGCACTGGAGCTTCGCAGCGCTGGGCTGCACATCGCTGCTGAGAGGGAATCCCCATCGTAGGGATTCTCCCGTGATGCCGTCCCGAGCGGGAGCCCACCCCGCTCTTATGGATATTTAAATTGCGGGTGCCCACCCCGCTTGTGTGCTGGTTTAGGCGGGTGCCCACCCCGCCATTGCCTTAGTTAAGACGGGAGCCTACCCCGTATTGCCGCAGGAGGGGCCGCAGCAGCGCGACCCGGAAGCCAGGCGAGCTGCCTGACTCTGAGCGGAGCCGCGGCCGGACGTCCGGAGCCTCGCGGGCTCCACATCGAAGTCCCGGGTCCCAGGAGGGGGCCCGGGTGAAGTGAGGGGAGGCGACCGAGGCCGCCGATGGCAGTGCGGGGCTCCCATGAGCGAGGGAAGCCCCGCGTACAGGAGAAATGCCGGCGCTGGTCAGCGGGGCTCTCGTAGTGAGGAGAGAGCCCCGCGTATTGCTGAGCCTCCTTGGGAAGAGCACCAGAAGAGGAGTCCCCCGCAGATCTGATGAGTGGGGGATTCTTCATTGTCCCGTGGTTGTGCCGATCAAGGCACAGTATCGGTGCCCATTTCCTGAGCGGTCCAGCCGTTGCGGGCCGCTCCAACGTTGGGGGGCCAATTTTATTTTTAGAGCCCCAGTGGAAGCCCCGAGGGCACAGACGTGCCAGGGCCCGTGCCCCTTATCTTTTGGCTATTTTCTACAGCTGCCCCGCTTGCGAAGAGGGCAGCCGCACCGATGGGGGCAATTTGATTTAGAGAGGCCCAGTGGGGCTGAAAGAGGCACAGATGTGCCAGGGTCCTTTACTTTGGTTATTCCCAGCTGCGCCGCACCAGCGCGGGCAGCTGCAACGTTTTGGCATATTTATTCAGAGGGCACATTGAGTGCCAGGCCTTCTTTGCATCTCAGCTGCACGGCAATTAGCGGCAGCTGCAACGTTTTGGCCAACATTTCTTTGGGGGCATTTTTAGTGAGACAGGAGTGAGGTACACTCCTGTGCCCCAGCGCAATTGCACACTTGTGAATTCTGCTGCATTGGCAGCCGCCCTGACATTTTGGACATAGGGCATTTGAGCCCTCTGAGAAGGCCAGTTGGCCAGGGGGACGGTTAGGTTGATAGGGCGCCAGGCCCTAATGTTAATATATGTGGTGCGCAGGAAATGTGATTCATGTACTGTGATTTATGTACCGTGAGTTATGCCTCTAATGTGGTTTGTTTGAGGTGATTTGCATACTGTGGTTTATGCTTGTGAGATTATTCTCCCCTGTGATTTATGCCTAATATGATTTATGGTTAGGAGGTTATGGTCTAATATGTTTAGGCTTATGAGGTTGGCGTATAATGTATTTTGCGCCTGATGTGATACTGTGCATAATATGGTTTATGTTGCAGGATAATGCTGAGTACAGTGTTTGCCAGTAATTACTGGTTGTGTTCTACGTTTGTTATATGTTCTACATTTACTATCTTTACTAAGTGATGGTTCTGACAGTGGCCCAATTGGCCCTGTCAGGTGTATATAATCCCCTGTAAATATTGCCTAGTGCCAGTTGGCACAGTGTATATTGTGTGATTACTATTCTAAGGTGTTTATGACAATACAAAGGCTATTTTTAGATATAACCTTGTGTGGAGTTCCTTTTGTGGTGTGCCTAGTGTGTGTTGTTGCTGTGTGTGGGTTGCGCAAACGCTTTACACATTGCCTCCGGGATAGGCCTGACTGCTCATACCAAGCTACCAAGGGGGTGAGCAGGGGTTATCTTCGGCGTGTAACTCCCTTGCCCTGACTAGAGTGGTGGTCTCTGCCTGGCTTTGGCGCAAGCCTTAGCCAACCAGAGATGCCATTTCTAACAGCGGCCATCTTGGGAAACCTACCAAACACACACATATCTGAAAACTAGACACCCGGGGAGTCCAGGAAGGTATGGCTTGCGTGGGTCCCCCAACAATTTTCCTACCCAGAATCCCCTGCAAACCTCATTTAGCTGCAAAAATCACTTTTTTCTCAAATTTCTGTGGGGGAAAGTTCTGGAATATAAGTCGATCCACAACTTTTCTACCACCCAGCGTTCCCCCAGGTCTCCCGATAAAAATGGTACCTTACTCGCGTGGGTGGGATAAGTACCCGCGACAGGCAAGGGCCCAAAACGTATTGAGGAGACATCAAAATTACCTATCACAAAACAACCTGGTTTTGCTAGGGGGGTCACCTGGGTTTTTGGCCCCGGGCTCAGTGGCCATCTTGGGAAACTACCAAACCCACACATTTCTGAAAACTAGACACCCGGGGGAGTCCAGCGACGTATGGCTTGCGTGAATCCCCCAACGTTTTCCTACCCAGAATGCCCTGCAAACCTCAAATCTAGCTGAAAAAAACACATTTTTCACATTTTTGGGTGGAATCACCGTACCGGCACAAATGTCCTACCCCACAGCGTTCCCCTCAGACTCCCGAGTAAAATGATACCTCACTTGTGTGGGTGGGGCAAGGGCCTGTGACTGGGAAGAGCCCAAAACATAGGGATTAAGGGTATAGCACAGAGAATTCTAAGCGCTACATTTTTTTTTAAATACGTTTTTAGCCAATTCTGCATTGGACAACCACACAAGTGAGGTATCATTTTACTCGGGACACTAAGGAGAACGCTGTGGGGTAGGACATTTGTGCCAGCACGGTGATTCCACACAAAAATATGTGAAAAATTTGTTTTTTCAGCTAAATTTGAGGTTTGCAGGGGATTCTGGGTAGGGAAACGTTGGGGGATCCACGCAAGCCATACCTCATTGGACTCCCCAGGGTGTCTAGTTTTCAGAAATGTGTGGGTTTGGTAGGTTTCCCTAGATGGCCACCGAGCCCAGGGCCAAAAACTCATGGGACCCCCTTGCAAAAGCAGGTGGTTTTGTGATCTGTAATTTTGATGTCGCCTCAATAGGTTTTGGGCCCTTGCCTGTTGCGGGTACTTGACCCACCCACGCGAGTGAGGTACCATTTTTATCGGGAGACCTGGGGGAATGCTGTGTAGAAAGAAATTTGTGGATCCACGCAGATTCCAGAACTTTCCCACACAGAAATTTGAGAAAAAGGTGATTTTTTTCAGCTAAATTTGAGGTTTGCAGGGGATTCTGGGTAGGGAAATGTTGGGGGATGTGAGAAGTTGGCCTGGTATATGCTGTCCACTAATTAAAGTGGGCACCTTGCATCAGTCCAAACGACCCTTATGATGTATGAGGTCAAAGATAACCTTTAGAAAGCTATCCTAGTGGTAGCTGTGGAGAGCAGCCTTCAGGCTTTATCTTGAAGGAATGTAAAGCAGCTTGTTTTACCAGAATCTCACTTCTTGAATGACCAAATGAAAGGAGAACCACACAACTGTTATGTAAAAATGTTTTTATTACTAAAACACTCTACTAATCTCGACACGAGATTAGAACATAAAGCACACAATACTTAATCAATAGAACGTACGTAAGTAGCAAAATATACAACGGGCTCCAGGGGGAGACCGAACCATATACTAAAAAAATGGTATAACAACGACTTCAATAGACACAGTGCCTAGAGCACGTAGAATCGCTGGGACCCCAAGGAACCACCCACGGGGGACGGGTGCAGTGAGGAAACACGACCGCGTGCTCCGTGCAACTCTATGAGAAAGTTGCGGTTGGAAAATTACAATTTAAGGACACTTCTAGGAGGACTTCAAGCAAACCCTTTGGAACATAAGAGGTTCTAAGGCCAGCACCCTTGTGAGTACCGAAGTACCCGAGTTACCCATCACAGAGGAGCCGGGTGCATAGGGGTCAATTGGTGTCGGAAACCTCTGTCGTTTTCAATGGAGAGCTGCAAGAAAGTACTGCTGCCAGGAAGGCGAAGAGTGTCCGGTGGAATCCAAGCCTGGATTCGAGGTGAGAAGAACCTGAAAGCAGAGGGGACAAACTCTGGGTCACTTCAGGTGACCAGGGGCTCGGTAGTCGAATGCCCACTGATGTCGGGTGCTTCAGGTGAAGAGAAAGGACGTTTGTCTCTGCAGCCACGGGGACCAGGAGATGCCGACGACGACCAGTGTCCGGAGGTGAGCTGCCCCACGAAGGATGTCTAGAGCTGAGGGGTCAGTGTCCGGCTGGAGCACCAACAAGCCTTGGCAACGGCAACCCACGTAGGCAGAGGAAACCGGTTACGGTGTGGACCAGCAAGGTCCAGGGGACTCTCCAAGCAATGGAGAGTCAGGGCACGTCTGGAGCAACCAGGGAAGCCCAAGAACAAACGAGATGACCCTCGCCAGGACCCACAGGCCAACGGACCAGGGATCGCAAGGTGACCTCGAGCGAATTCACAAAGGACCAGCCCACAGAGCACTCGTGGAGTGGAGGCTGGTTATCTTCGGTGCAAATGTTGCTCGGAGTCGGGACTACAGGTAGTCCAATGCACAGGCTCAGGGATTGCCAACAAGCATATGCACTTGCAAATAGACGTGGTGCACAGGGTATAGGTTGCACGGCCCCCACGAGGGATACTGGTCTCAGAATCGCTGAGAGGTCAGATCTACCTCGGGGACCTTTGGGAACCCACCTCCTGTGTTGCAAAAATCTTCGGAGTCCGCAGGAGCTCTGGAGATGCAAGCCGGTCAGATGCGCTTAGGTGCCTGCTGCTGCAGGGGAGTAACTCCTTTACTCCAAGGGAGATTCTTCTGTGGTCCAGCGAAGTGCAGACCGTTGAAGTACTTGGTTTCTTTGCAGAGTCTTGTCCAGGTATAATCTAAAGTCCTGGAATCAGGTTTCCCACTTTATACCCATGGGAAGGGGTTGGACGGACTCTGGGGACCCTCCTAGGGGAGGGGCAGGACAGAGGGGTGGCTACACCCATGTCCTTTGGCCAGTTTCGCGCCAGAGCAGTAGCCAACGGCTCCCAGAACTGGTTCTAGCTGGACTAGGCACAGGGACACTAAATGTGCCCCCAGTGCAGACTTTCTGGCACTCTCAGAGTGCACCCACCCAGCCCCAATACACTAAATCCTGTCTGGGAGGTGGTAACACCTCCCTGTGACAGGAAACCTATTGTCAGGCCTTCCTCTGCTCGAGCTTGGCTCAGCAGCAGGAGGGCAGACTCGTGTCTGTGGCTGGCAGCATCCATTTTGTGCTGCCCAGGTCGAGAAAGCTGGTACCGGGTAGACCGGTGACCCACAGTAGTGGTTCTACAAGGGTGGAATCATACCTCCCACACCAGTTACTGGTGCGGAGGTATGATTCCAAGGTGTTTGACACCAAACACGACATATTTCTAAGCAGCCGTTTTAAAGTTAGCATTTACCGCGAGGTTATAATGCACTTAAACATATATGTCTGGCTGCATTACAGACAACCTCAGAGAATGGTCTCCGAAGGCTGCAGAGGGGCTCTGCTCATGCAGGGGCCCCCTCTCACGTAAAACCCAGCACCCTGCCTTCAGGATTGATAAGGCCTGCCATAGGGGTGACTGATAGTTTTTTAAGTGTAGTGATTTAGATAGATATAGTGAACCTATATCTAAGTAAGTGGTGCAAGCACCAGCTTACACAGGCTGCTGTAGCAGGCCTGTTGTGTCATTTTGAATGGCCTCTCATGGGTGGCATAATACATGCTTCAGCCCATGGGAGGCCTCTGGGGTACCTATGCCCTGGGTACATGGTGTACCATATACTAGGGACTTATAAGGGCACCCCAGTATCCAATCTGGAGTGTACCTAAAGTACATGCATTGCAATTTACAGGAGAAAGCAGATAGACTGGGGTCCTGGATAGCAGGATCCCAGTCAGACTAGGCCAAAAACAGTGAGACATCAGCAAAATGTGGGGGTAACTATAAGAAGCAGATCCTACTCTCCTACAGGGGACCCACGCAAGCCATACCTTGCTGGACTTCCCCGGGTGTCTAGTTTTCAGAAATGTGTGGGTTTGGTAGGTTTCCCTAGATGGCCGCCGAGCCCGGGGCCAAAAACTCATGGGACCCCCGTGCAAAACCAGGTTGTTTTGTGATAGGAAATTTTGATGTCGCCTCAAGAGGTTTTGGGCCCTTGCCTGTCGCGGGTACTTGACCCACCCACACAAGTGAGGTACCGTTTTTCTCGGAAGACTTTGGGGAATGGGGTGGGTGGAATTTTGTGGATCCACACAGATTCCAAAACTTTCCACCACAGAAATGTGTGGAAAATTTCTTTTTTTGGACAAATTGAGGTTTGCAAGGGATTCTGGGTAACAGAACCTGGTGAGAGCCAGATAAGTCACCCCATCTTGGATTTCCCTGGGTGTCTAGTTTTCAAAAATGTATAGGTTTGCTAGGTTTCCCTAGGTGCCGGCAGAGCTAGGGTTCAAAATCTACAGCTAGGCACTTTGCAAAAAAAAAAAAGGGTCCCTTTTCACTGTGAAAATGTGGTGTGTCCACGTTGCGTTTTGGGTCGTTTCCTGTCGCGGGCACTAGGCCTACCCACACAAGTGAGGTACCGTTTTTATCGGTAGACTTAGGGTAACACAGAATTGTAGAGCAACTGTTATTACCTATTGACGTTTGATGCATTTCTGCCTTCCAAATGAAAGACAATGTGTAAAAAGAAGTCACTTTGAAAAATGCCCTATAATTCTCATGCTAGTATGGGTAGTCACAATTTCGGAAATGTGCAAATATCTACTGTTTCTAAACTCATTATTTTGTTCCAATTTCAGAAATACATAGTTGTCTTTCATACCGATTTTTCCATGTATATATTTTCCCAAATTAATTGCTATGTACCCGGTACATAATAAAAAACCATTGCAAGATGCTGCTCAGTTTTTGGCTCTGGGTTCGTCGGGTTCTTGGTGAACCTACAAGTCCTATATATCCCCACAACCAGAAAGGTCCATCGGATGTAACAGTATATTGCTTTCGAACAGCTGTCATAATTAGAAGAAGTTACAGGTGAAAACGTTGGCACAAATGGCTGTTTTTTTCAACTATTTTTCAATTTTTCCTATATTCAACTGTTAGTTTCTATAAAGAAATCTTGAAGGATCTACACAAATGACCCCTTGCTGAATTCAGAATTTTGTCTACGTTTCTAAAATGTATAGCTCTCCAGGATCCATTATTGCTTTCATACCCATTTCTACCATTAACTGGAAGAAGGTTGATAGCACAAAAAAATAGCAAAAATAGGCTATGTCCCAGTAAAATGCCAAAACTGTGTAAAAAAATGTTGGTTTTCTGACAAAAGTCAGTCAGTCCCTAAAAGCTGGGAAAATGGGGATTTCAGCCCCACAAACCCTTTGTTGATACCATTTGAAGGGGAAAAAAAGACGCTTTCATTTGCAGCACTTTTTCCCCGTTTTTCCCCAAAAAAACCAGGAGAATCCACAAACCCTGGGTACCTTTAGAATCCCCATGATGTTGGAAGAAAAGGACGCAAATCTGGTGTGGATACCTTATGTGGTCAAAACGTTACAGGGGCCTAAGCACGAACTACCCCAAATAGCCCAAAAAAGGCTTAGCACAGGGGGGGAAAAGGCCTAGCAGCGAAGGGGTTAAATAAGTCAGAGCACAGTGGATCAGAATGCTTGCAAATAGTTTTTCTTGTGAGCCCTTAGGCTCCTGGAAGAAATTGTTGTTTGAACTAGATACCCTTCACAAGATGTTCTTGGTCTACATCTGCGTTTCTTGTGGTCAATGTAGATCATGTTTTTACGGTCAGTGACAAAGTATATGTATTAATTGGCAACTAGGCATAACCATGGGATAACCGTGTTTAAGATAATAATTTTGATCAGGAAGCCAGCTGAAAAAATTCTGGCTAGTTCATGTGGCCAAAACTTCACGCAAGATCGGACAGGATAATTTCCCTTTGAACTGCAAACTGTAAAAAACGTTGCTCTTTTTGCAGCCCGTGACCACAGCGCAGACCTCACAGGGTCTTTGTGGAGGTACCCTCTGTGTTGCAGCCCTGTAGGCATGCCCTGGTACAGAGCAGCATGCTCTGTGCATGGGACACTAGTATTAGAACATCTGCGCATATAGGACTTTAAACCAGTCTACACAACTGCTGTCTCCCAAGGGGTGCTCTGAAGTTGACAAGGGGGCATTTGTTAGACACCCACTTCCTGCATTATAGTGTGCTGTTGTAAAACCATGCAAAACAGGAGTTGTCTTCAAATATTAAATTACAGCATAAATATGCAGGTGCATGTGCGCTGGAGAGCTTTGTTCTGCAGACAGCAGAGACCAGGGTAGAGGGAGAGAAATGAGAGAGAACGCCAGACACTGGGAAACAGAAGAGAGGCAGGTAGAAGGGCAGAGGAGAGCGACAGACCGATGCATGCAGGCTCCTTTCCTGGGTGAGACAGAGCGTGGAGTACATGGGCTCAGAGCTCTGAGTGTGGATAGAGGGAGAGCTCACACCCCTGTTTGTTATTAGTGTGACTGCCTCCTGACTCCCAAGATGGCGGCAGTCCATCATGCACATTATCTTTCAACCAGCCACCTAGTATTTTAATTGAAAATTCTACAAAATCTACCCAGGTCTGACTCTGTCTCTCCCTGAACCTGATCCTGTATTCCTGAGTGGTGAGTCCAAAGCCCTCAATTAGGGTGTCCTTCCTGAGGTCATAAGACTCGGCATTTGCCATATTCGGCGTCCGTAGCGACACTTTCCTGAGAACCGCTCCCAAAGAAGAGAGCACCAATATTTCTTGTTCAGCGATCTCATTTTACAGGCCCTCTCAAAGGCTGTAAACCATTTAGTGATATCCTCACCCTCTGAATATTTTGGGACAATACCTTTGGGAATTGTAGGGTCAAAACCTTCTCTATTTATAATTTTGCTGCCACCAGAGATGGTTCTAGGCCCAGCTTAGCTCTTTCCTTTTCTATAGCCAGGAGTTTAGCCTATAATGCTATAATCTTGGCTAGTTTCTGAAGATCTGTATCTTCAGTGTCACTACCAGGAGTGCTCCCAGTGGAGCTACTGTTTGAAGGGGTATCGAAGGAGTCTTTGTCAACCTCATCCACCTCTTGCTCCTCTTCACCTTACCTAGCGGGGGAACCTTTAGTTGCCAATGCATTGTAGTTTTCTGCCAGCAACTACTGCAGATGAGCTTTTGTGGGTGTAAGTACAATGGCACGTTTCCATACCTAACAGAGCTCCTCCGGTTGGCGTACCCTCTGGTGCTCATGGGGAGCCAGCTTGAGTTCCTGGGAGTTCCCTTTTACAGACATGGTTCCTAAAGTAGTTGGGAACTTTTTAAGAACTTAAAAATGCTAACTACTACTAAAGGCCTAACTTAGTACACTACTTTTTAACTTCTAAACAGTTTTGCAGAGGGACTTAACCTTGGCCCTAACAGCTAGTTTAAAACAATTTCGAAAATTGGAGAAAATAAAATTAAACTAGAGACCATTTTGGATTCCTATGCGGAATCACTTATCAACCAAGCGGTCCAGCAAATGTCAAGTCTTGTATCCCACCGCTGCACCACCAATGTAGGAAGCTGGCTCTTTATGTGATTTATCAAAAATCTGATATAAGGGAACCCCTGGACTCTTTACATGATGAGTGGACATGGGCTTGCTATGCAATCCTAAAGTGCTCTGTTAGGGGGTAGTGTGGGCGAGCAGCCTTGGGCTTAACACATAGTAGTGCAAGACATTTGCAAATGCACACAATGACCAATAAATGGCATGCACGACTCCAGGAGATCCACACCAATTTATACAAATAGCAAGTATATATGTTTAGGCATCAGAAAGAAATCGTTCAGGTAAGTACGTTTTTAAATATAAATTATTTTCACTTTTAAAAGTGTACACAGTGCAATTTCTGAGTTCTGCAATAATTATCTTATGGAAGGAAGAACAAGTTCTGCAAACAGATGTAGTACTGCGTCCTACAAGACCAATCTTCAGGAGTTAAGGTGAGTGGTGGGCAATGTGCAAGGCAGCAGCAAAATAGCGCTGGGAGCCCAATCGGTTTCTATGGGGATCGGTTACTGCGGAACGAGGCTGCAGGCTCTGGCTGGAAGGCCAGTCGTGGTGAACCAACAGGTGGGTTCAAGACTTGCAATGCTCGGGACGTAGGGACCCCTGGGGTCCTCTTCGCCACGGCCCGGGGGTGCCGGATACAGAGGTGTCTTTAGGCAGCAGGTTTTCTTACCGGGAGTAGTCTTGGTTGAGGGGCCTGCGTGCAGAGGCTACAGACAATGTTGGGGAGTGCACGAGGGGTGAAACCACAATGTACTTGAGCTCTGGAGGCTTGGGGGCCCTTATTGACACTGATGGCCCAGTTAACTGGGGCCGGAGGCAACGAGTGCAGTGGTGGCTTCAGGTGTCAGGTTTTGGCGGTTTCGGAGGCCTCAGTCTCTGCTTTGGAGTTTCTGCAGGATGCAGGAGAACAGGGCTGTTGTTCATGAGAGGTCTTGGATCTTCATCGAAGGCAGGTACTCCTTCCTAGGTTCTGGAGTCAACAGCTGCAGGACGAGTCAACATTGGCATAGTTTTCGATGACTGATTCAGACGGGGCTGCAGGGTTGGTACCAAGTCATCTGCTTTTTCTTTCCTCTGCTTTTGTGGCTCTTTGGTGTCCTCTCTTCTTAGGTTGTCAGGATCTGCTTCTCTAGTGCCGGGAACACTCCTAAATACTGAATTTAGGGGCGCTGGGGGAGTGTAGGGTAGTAGCAGGTGGGCTACTGACCCTTGGGGTCACTACGCCTCCTTCCTGTGGGAAGTGATCATAACCCTGTCCCAGTATTCCTAAGCATGTCATCACAAAGATGGCTACTTCTGGAAAATGTATCCACCTCACAGTAGCCCTCCTTAGGGGTAGATCTAGCCTGGAGGTGGCACACCTACCTGACTAGCTAATTTTCTCACCTGTCCAGGGGCCAAGGGGGTCCTGGACAAAGTGGTCGGTTCCACTCCTGTGAGGGGGGAACCAGATTTGCATTTCAAAGGTGGCATCCCTTTGAGGCTTGCCGCCCAAGGAAGGCTAATCAGCAGGTCATCCTGTTTGAGGTGAGGGTGGGGTTGGGTGTTACACACTCTTCCCGGTCAGGCTTTTGTTCTGGGTCTCCTGAGAGCAAAAGGCTGGCACCCTAGGAGGTAGCAGGCTGGCAGAAACCAGTCCACAAGAACACCAGAGGCTGGTAGGTTTTCAGGGGCACCTCTAAGGTGCCCTCTGGGTGGACATGCATTTCATAGATTCACATGCTAACCACCCTTTTTTTGTCATGAGACTGCTTATATGAATATCTTTTACTCACAACTCATTTAGCTAAAAGATATGGCAGTTAAAAGCCTTTGCCAGGGGACCAACTGAGGGTGCTGGTCTTTGACTGGATATTGAGTCTTTGGGTCGAAATAAGTAGGATGCAAATGTAGTTGCATTTTTCATTGTTATTGAGTGTAACGATACACTGCTATGTTAACATTGTTTACTGACTGTTCTAAGCCTGACAACCGGAAATAATTCAAACATGTCAATCTATGAAAGATGCTAATGTTGTAGAACGGATATTACAGGCAAGTAACTTTTACCCTACTTTTTCATGAGATCTTAATTAATAATCATAAACTCTGACTAGTAAGTTAAAATGATACAGACTATATTAAGAGGAGGGTTGCTATGTTTTTCCCCTCCTTAGTTTTTTTATTTCACATCTTAAACTAAACAACTAGTTCGAGGCATCTGAGCTGTAGATCACATGCTTTGCATACTCCTGCCATCTAGTGTTGGGTCCGGATGTTTGCAAGTTGTTTTTCTTCGAAGAGTCTTTCCAGGCACGAGGTAAGGTGACTCCTCCTTTTGGTGATAGTGCGCATGGGCATCGACTCCATTGTTAGATTGTTTTCCCGCAGAGTGTAAGAGTAGAATAGAGATGTCCATGCGTATGTATACAAGTAAATTAATACTGCAACAGGTACAGGTACCCGGGGAGGTGGGTGGGCGCATGTGAATCTACAGCTCTACATGCCAAGAACAGATGCTTACTGGGTAAGTAGCATTTTCCGTTCGAGGCATTTGAGCTGTAGATCACATGCTTTGCATAGACTATACAGCAGTAATCTCCCAAAGCGGTGGCTAACCTGTAGCTGTTGCAGTTGTTTGAAAGTGTACGAAGGACTGCCTGGCCAACATTAGCATGTTGTCTGGCTAATACATCTAAACAATAGTGTTTTGTAAATGTGTGTGGTGTAGACCATGTTGCAGCTTTACAGATGTCGGCTATAGGGATGTTTCCTAAAAAAGCCAAAGAAGCCCCTAGTTTGCGGGTGGAATGCGCTCTAGGGGGAATTGGTAAAGTTCTCTTTGCATTTGCATAGCATGTCTGAATACATTTAACTATCCACCGTGCAATACCTGATTTTGAAATGGGATTGCCTTTGTGTGTTTTTTTTCCGTCATCGGGTTCGGGCGTAAATTGCAGCGCTCCGGTTTGACACCGTTTTTCTTGGGTTCCCCTTGGTGCGCAATCCACTACCCTCGCTGGTATTGTTATTCGATCGAGTTTCCCATTCTCCGCGTATCGTATCGATTCAAATCTTCGATCGGAAACTTCGTGGAAGGCCGTTGGGCCTAGCCGCGTCGGGTCAGCTCGCAGTCGATGGAACGGACTCCATTTAAATTCTGTCTCCGGTGCCGCGCCAAGTATCCGCGCACCGACTTTCACGAAGTGTGCAACTTGTGTATGTCCCCGGAACACGACGAACAGGACTGCGACGTGTGCCGATCTTTTCGATCCAAGAAGACGGTCAGTGACCGTCGGGCTCGAAGTCACGAAATGCACCAGCAATATAGCGGCTCTGCTCCGGATCTCTACGGAGAAGATTCCGACCACAAGGTCTTCGCACAAGGAGCCGAGGAAGGACACATCTCTGTGTCCGAAGCCGATTCCGACATGGAAGAAGACGTTCCGCAGGGTTAGTGTACCGTGAGTACTGTTACTCCCCTGCCCCAAACTATGCCCAAGAAAAAGGCTCCGGTCCCTCCTCTGCCTTCGGGCCAAGGTCGGCACCGAGAACACGTTTCAAACACCCTGCCTTCGGGCTCGGCACAAAAAACACACACCAAAGCCTTCCGGCTCGGGACCGAGTCTGCCCCATTCGGGCACCGAACAGAAACCTTCGGAGTCGAAATCCAAACACACCCTCTGGACTATCCCTTCGGCATTGAAACCTAAATCTTCTGATCGAACATCTCGGCACCGAAACCTTCGGCACCGAAAATTCTGGCACTGAAAGACAAAACAGCTCCTCTTCCATCCACAGAGCCTTGTTTCGACGTCCCGCCTTCCAACACGGACCCGAAACAGAAAGAACTTGTTACTAATCCCAAAACTGGACATAGTCATGCAAAACTGCCAGTTAAACGCAAGCCAGAAACTGAGAAAGCTTACCACATTCCCCTTAAAGGAAAAATGTAGGTACTAATCCTCCTCCTCCTCCTCCTCCTCCTCCTCCTCTTACACCTCCTTCCCCACTTGACCCAAATTTGCTGATTACACCTATAAATTCACCACAACTGCAGTCACCTGACCACCAGGATGATGGGGACGCACCAGATGACAATAGTCCTGATCCATGGACTGATTACAATACAGATCCTAACACTGATAATGACCCAGATCTATACCCTTCAAAACCCTCTGCACCTGACGACAATGTAGGGTACATAGAATTAATAAATAGGGCTGCTCAATATCACGGGGTTCCGCTTCACAAAGAGGCTCTTGAAGAGGATTTTCTCTTTGAGACTTTGTTCTTCTCAAAGAGCAACTCATACACTGCCCATGCTTAAGGGTATGCTTAAACACGCAGACAACATTTTTAAGGACCCGATGCGTGCAAGAATTTTAACACCAAGGGTAGATAAGAAATATAAACCTGCACCTACAGACCCTCTCTACATCAAGGGTCAAGTTCGCTTAGACTCCCTAGTGGTTTCTAGCGCTCGCAAAAGGGCAAACTCACAAACAGGCGATGCCCATCCTCCTGACATGAAATCCAAACTCATAGATGCCTCTGGCAAAAGAGTTGCTGCGCAGGCAGCCAATCACTGGCGTTTTGCCAACACCCAGGCTCTTTTAGCGAGATATGACAGGGCTCACTATGACGAATTGGAACAATTGCTCCAGTTCTTGCCAGATGAACACAAAACTAAGGCGCATGACTTAATTCATGAAGGGAAACTAATTTCCAACACTTCCATTAGGTGCGCTTTAGACGCAGCTGACACTGCTGCTCGTGCTGGTAACACCAGTGTTCTTTTAAGAAGGCACGCCTGGCTCAGAATTTCAGGGTTCAAACCCCAAGTCCAGGCCTCTATTTTAAACCTACCCTTTGATAAGGAACACCTATTTGGACCTGTGGTAGACACTTCTTTTGAAAAAAAAGAAGACAGATGTCGCCAAATCCATGGGAGCTTTGCAGTCCCCATCCAATCTGGGTTCCTTTTGCCGCTCTTCTACAGGGGGGGTTCAAAGAATATATCCACAGACAACACCTCTACTTCGTATAGAGGCAACAATCAATCACCCTCTTCAAGAGGTTACATTAGAGGAGGATTTCGAGGCAATAATGGTAAGGGAAGAGGTAAAGGTAACACACCCCATACTTCCCCCTGCAGCAAACAAACAGTGACTTCCCTCCCCGATCATTCCACACCTGTCTTGAGTACGTCTCTCAATTTCTTCCCGTCTGGAATACAATAACTTCAGACAGATGGGTCCCAGAAATTATTCAATCTGGTTATTGCCTGGAGCTTACCGACAATCCTCCAAACATTCCTCCACGTTCACACACAGTTACCAGAGCATCTGCACCTTCTCAAACAGGAGGTTCACTCTACTGCAAAAGGGAGCTATAGAGCCCGTACCATTACAATATCAAGGGTCCGGCGTATACTCCCTATACTTTCTCATACCCAAAAAGGACGGCTCTCTTAAGCCTATACTAGACCTCAGAGACCTAAATCTCTATATTCAATCAGATGATTTTCACGTGGTGACACTCCCAACAAGTGCTCCCGCTTCTTCAACAAGGTGACTTTCTGTCTACCTTAGACTTAAAAGACGCATACTTCCATATTCCAATACACCCCGCTCACCGCAAGTATCAGGTTTGTAGTAAAGGGACAACATTACTAGTTCAAAGTGCTTCCATTCGGAGTCACCACTGCTCCTAGAGTATTCACCAAATGCCTGGCAGTAGTTGCTGCTCACCTGCGAAGACAACGTATTCACATCTTCCCATACTCAGACGACTGGCTCATCAAAGCCAGTTCTCTCACAAAGTGTCTACAGCACACTCAGAGAACAGTACAATTACTGCTCGATCTGGGGTTCACAGTAAATCTGTTGAAGTCCCATCTCCAACCCTCCAACACGCAAACTTACTTGGGAGCCACTCTCGATACACAAAAAGCTCTAGCCTATCCCAATCCTGTCAGGATATGCAATATTCAGGCTCGAATTTCCCAGTTTCAGCCTCACCAGCTCAAGTATTTATGCAGCTACTAGGAATGATGGCGTCTTGCATCATGATAGTTCCCTATGCAAGACTTCAAATGCGTCCCCTTCAGGAATGTTTAGCACGTCCGTGGAATCAATCTCAGGGTCAATTGTCAGATCTAGTGTTGGTGGACGGCCGCACTCATCGCTCTCTGCAGTGGTGGAATCCACAAAACCTATCCAAAGGGCAGCCCTTCTTAGACCCTGTTCCACAGACAGTGCTAACAGCAGACGCATCGCTCTCTGGTTGGGGAGCTCATCTCCAAACTCTCACAATTCAAGGCCTGTGGAGTCAAAAGGAAAAGCAACTTCACATAAATCATCTAGAGCTGCTAGCAATATTTCTAGCTCTCAAAGCCTTCCAGACTCACCTTGTGTAGGCAAAGCTGTACTGATACGCACCGACAACATGACAGCCATGTATTACATACAGAAACAGGGGGGGGACACACCCTCTCCAACTGTCATACCTTGCACAAGCCATTTGGAAGTGGGCCATACATCACAAGATTTCTCCTATCGGAACACCTCCCAGGAGTAACCAATCAGATCGCAGATCTGCTCAGCAGGCAAACACAACAGATTCACGAGTGGGAACTTCACCCTCAAGTTCTCCTTCCGTTCTTTCAAAAGTGGGGCTTCCCAGAGATAGATCTGTTCGCCACACACAAACGCAAAATGCCCAAGCTTCGCCTCCAGGTATCCACACCTATTATCCAAAGGCAATGCACTATGGATGAACTGGTCAGGGATATTTACCTACGCTTTTCCGCCTCTCCCACTCATTCCACTAGTGGTTCGGAAACTCAGGCAAATGTCCCTCAGGCTAATCCTGGTAGCTCCCACATGGGCCCGTCAACCCTGGTTCCCTACCCTGTTGGAACTCTCAGTAGTTCCTCATCAAAAACTACATCTCGCATCCAGTCTCCTTACGCAGAGCCATGGAGAGATAAGACATCCAGATCCCAAACATCTCAACCTTTCAATCTGGCACCTGAAATCATAGTTTGGTTATCTGAATCTTCCACCAGACTGTATGAATATCATTAAAGAGGCCAGAAGACCTACTACAAGAGCTTGCTATGCAGCAAAATGGAAGCAGTTTGTTATATATTGTAACAACAACCATATCAACCCTTTAGATGCTTCCGTTCAAAACATTATTTACTTCATTTACAGCAAACCGGTTTAGCGTACACATCCATACGCTTGCATCTCGCTGCAATAGCTGCATACCTTCAAAATAGACAGCACTTGTCCCTTTTCAGAGTACCTGTTATCAAAACTTTCATGGAGGGACTCGAGTCATTCCACCGAGTCTTCCACCTGCCCCAGCGTGGAACCTTAATATTGTCCTTACCAGACTAATGGGTCCATCCTTTGAGTAATTGCATAAATGCGAACTGCAATTTCTCACTTGGAAAGTTGCTTTCCTCATTGCTGTTACTTCACTGAGGAGAGTGGGTGAGCTTCAGGCATTAACCATAGAAGAACCCTTTTTTCAAGTCTACCAAAACAAAATGGTTCTTCGCACTAACCCCAAATTCCTACCCAAAGTGGTATCTGCCTTTCACATCAACCAATCTGTTGAGTTACCGGTGTTCTTTCCTCAACCAGATTCAGTGGCAGAACAAGCTCTACACACTTTAGATGTTAAACGAGCACTGTTATATTACATGGAAAGGACAAAACCTTTTCGCAACACTAAACAACTCTTTGCTGCTTTTGCTCCACCACACAAAGGCAATCCCATTTCATAATCCGGTATTGCACAGTGGATAGTTAAAAAATGTATTCAGACATGCTATGCAAATGCAAAGAGAACTTTACCAATTCCCCCTAGAGCGCATTCCACCCGCAAACTAGGGGCTTCTTTGGCTTTTTTAGGAAACATCCCTATAGCTGACATTTGTAAAGCTGCAACATGGTCTACACCACACACATTTACAAAACACTATTGTTTAGATGTATTAGCCAGACAACAAGCTAATGTTGGCCAGGCAGTCCTTCGTACACTTTCAAACAACTGCAACAGCTACAGGTTAGCCACCGCTTTGGGAGATTACTGCTGTATAGTCTATGCAAAGCATGTGATCAGCAGCTCACATGCCTCGAACGGAAAATGCTTCTTACCCAGTAAGCATCTGTTCTTGGCATGTAGAGCTGTAGATTCACATGCGCCCACCCACCTCCCCGGGTACCTGTACCTGTTGCAGTATTACCTTACTTGCATACATACGCATGGACATCTCTATTCTACTCTTACTAACTCCATTCTTACCCTCTGCGGAAACACAATCTAACAATGGAGTCGATGCCCATGCTCACTATCACCGAAAGGAGGAGTCCCCTTACTTCGTGACTGGAACGACTTCTTCGAAGAAAAACAACTTGCAAATATCCGGACCCAACACTAGATGGCAGGAGTATGCAAAGCATGTGAATCTACAGATCTACATGCCAAGAACAGATGCTTACTGGGTAAGTAGCATTTTCCTTTCAGTAGATGCTCAAAACTATGATCGTTAATCAAGTAAATCTGCAAATCAGTGTGGACTGCTCAGATGGGTATCAGCTGTTCTTTGCTCACGTTCTCCCATGGGCATTTTCATGGCACAGTCTAGATAAATTTGCACTGAAAACGGAACATTTTTTTTTTTTTAACATGGTAATTTATCCAAATAATAATGACCTCTTTTTCGACCATGTGACTAATGGTTCTTAGCGCTGAACACCAATATAAGACGGGTATATTGAATCCCAATATGAATATGGAACAAACGGATGCAGTTTCATTTTTATTGCACTATTTCTTCTCACTAAGCATGCCAACAGTTGCTGACCAGGTACAAGAACAGGAACTATATAATGCTACTTTTATGGCTCTAAGAAGATTATGCTAGAATTAAGAGCAGCAGATTCAAGCTCTTCATGCTTATTTCAGCAGTGTGCCAATGTATAAGTAGACCTTTTAGAAACCCCTATTTATTAGAATTGCCAGCCCTATTCCCGCTTAATGGGACTGCCTCATTGAGTGTCTGTTTCTCTCCATCTCCCACCAGGAAGCAGTTGTTGGAGCTCAGCTCCCGTCAAGAGAAGGAATTGGCTAATCAGCTATCGCAGTTTAAGGCCGAGCTGCTGGAACGTGATGAGAAGATGAGACATGTCACTGAGGATTATGAGAACAGGTGTGTTTGTGGGGAGCAGAGTAGAAAGAGTACTGAATTCAGGTATGCTGGTATGAGAAAGTGTGAGTGACCGTATTTTGCAACAGAGAAGGTGTTGTACTCTAACCTCTGGTACTTTGTTGGTCAGCTAAAACTACCTACTCTTTTTCAAAGGGTATGGCCTAATTTCTTTGGAATACACCAGGTAAGATAGATATTAAGCTTCTCTATGTCTTATCAGAACATATTGCGGTAGGACGCAAGAGATTTTGAATAAAGGAAAGTCTTATTGGTACAGGTGTGTTGGAGCAGTACATAAGTGTGTATACATTAGGCAACTGGCATTTGTGCCCCGTATTCTCCATTTACCAGTCATCAGCGTCGGATGAATGCTGACACTTGTAGTCCTGGATAATTGTATCCACTTTTGTATGTGGGAACAAGACCACTAACCTATTTGGAATGGAGTGAGGCCCTGTGGCCTTATAGAAGTTACGTCCACTTGCTTATGCAAGGAAATTAGTTTGTAAGATATTTCAGCGTATGCCCCTTGAATCACAGAAAATCTTCTTATATGCATGCTTGAAAACTGGTACCTCTACCACAAACCCCCTGAATATACTTCATCCCAGCTGATAAGCCATGCTGATGTGATTTTCTTCAGACCCATTTTTGACTGATGGACAGATGTCACCTCAAACTTCTCTCCACTTACACAATTGGGAAGATGTCTCTCTTTCAAGGAGTGTGTTTGGTCTCTTGAAACCAGCAGGTCTTAGAAACTGAGGGTTTGGTTCCAGGGCATCCTCATCAGTCGTCATAAGCACTGAATTGCCATGCCCATGTGCGGGATTGCGGAGAATTTTGCAACATATATATCAATTTATGTGCAAACATTTTTTGTAGACAAAAAGTTAACTTTGCAGCCTGAGGAAGGCTAGAAATGGCCAAATTTCATTTATTTTCTCGTTCTAAAAATCTCTCCAGTTATAGGAAAATAGTCACCAAATCTAAAGTGACTAGAAATACAGCTCGCAAACTTCTTTTGAAAAAAGGAAAGATGAAAGGAATGCAGGGCGAAGCTAGCAGGTAGTAGGTTGCACAAGCAAAGCAGAAAAAAACTTGATCTAGATCCAATACGTTTTCTCAGTTTTCATGGTCTACTTAGAAGCTGACTTAGGTGGCACCTGAGGTACCACTGGTGACCTTAAAGGTAGAGAAGTAGCAGGTGGTGCTGGAGAAATTCATTGCAAGATAGATCTTCGTAGGGTAGGAGGAGTAGGTGACAAAGTGACAACAGACGTTACTTCTCCGGTGGGTGAGTATGCTCTGTCCTACTGAAAGTCTATAGAAGGTTGTACTGCTTTCTTTTTAATGCGACATAACCAATCCACTGAAAGCCTCTGTGAAGGAGAAGCAGAATATATCATTGGCGTCGATGAAGAGTCTCCTTGGTGTTGATGTAGATAGCAATGACGTCGATGGAGGTGACCTTGATATCAAAGGTGGTCTCTACGTCGACTTGCTGTGTCTTTTCGAAGTCATGCATGTACAGTGTCTTCATGGTGAGCATGATGCCACAGTGCCTGTCCTAGATGTTGAAGGCCTTGACACCGAACAGGAACATCATCTTTTATCTTTCCTTCTAAGCTCTTTAGATCTATATCTTGGGTTGTCCCTTGAGTGAGAGGAAGGCACTAAGGTAGATTGCAAATCCTCTCCTCACCCCTTGAGCTGTCCTGAAGCTGCCTCCTGAAGTCTCCCCTGCAAACTGTGCTGCTTGATTTTCTGTCTACCCTTCAGGGTCCTCCTGGGAATATTTTGACAATGAACGCAGCTTTCAGGATTGTGATCCTCTGGAATGCATGCGATACACAGGTCGTAGGAATCTGAATGGGCTTTTTCTTGCCACAGATCGGGTACTTCACAAAAAGTGAAGACAGTCAGACTGGAAAACTAAGATTCCAGTCGGAAAACGGGTGAGGTTTATGAGTGATATTTATAGTCCCGTTAGATGTTTTTAATGACTGTTTTCCTATATTTAGAGATATTTGCAACATGAAAAAATAAACAATTTTTCCATTTCTAGCCTTCTGTAGGCTGCAAAGTCAATTGTTTATGTATGTGCATTTTCTTGTCTACAAAAGGATTTGCACATTATAAAGATATATTTATTTTGCAAAGTGCACCATGATCCTGCATGTGTATTGTGCTTAATGACAAGATGCTAACTTGTTTTCTGTTCAGGAATGACTCCTGTCTCTGATTGTATAGGTTGGCCAAATGTCAGGAGGAGACATGTGAGCTGGCAGCAGCCAAGAAAAAGTTGGAGTCGCAGCGCTGTGAGATGGTGGGCCGCCTGCAAAGCATGATGCAGTCGCACTGGAATGAGGCACTTCGGGTGTTAATGAGTGAACAGTCCCCACAGGCCATTAAAGTTTGCCAGGTGAGTCCCATGCAGAAGGGCAGGAAATCCACGAGTATCAAGAAACGCAGCTTGTTAAGATGTGGATGTAAGCAATTGAGAGAGGCGAGGATAGCCGATTATAAAGTTGTCTCCCCATCGTCATTAAATGTTTCCCATTTAACTGCAATATTGGCCACCATTATGATGAATGATTTTGTTGATGCCTTCACAAGTCGTATAACTACCACCTACTGGGCCTGAGGGACAATATACAAACATGGGAATCAAGACCAAGTGAGTAACACACTGTCAACCATTAAAAAATATGGTGGGGAACTTGAGGATGGGGGGGCGGTTGGAGTGTAGGGTAAATTATGTAAAAACGTGTGTTATTAAACTATCACCAGACTGTAGTGGGTCTGACTTGGGGGTGGTAGGCAAACGGCCTGTTTAAGGAAGAATGGTTTTTGAGCGATCTGATCTTATCAGTTCTGGCATGATACTGCTTTTGCTGACTCTTAGACTGTCTCTTATCCCTGATGTTTTGTTTCTTCGTTTACAAGTCATTCTGTCTTGATAGGTGGAGAAGAGGCTTTCTGATTCCTGCTTGGCTCTACATGACTCTAAAAATTCCTCAATGCAAAAGACAATGGCTGTACCACCATCTAAGTCTGAACCGCTGCTTCCCTCTGAATACACCCAGCAGAAACTGTTTCAGGTCAATCTAATGGATTCTTTGAGCAGCGCAGTCTCAGACCCAAAGGCAGGGGAGAATATTCCTAATATGTCATCGCGAACCACTGCTTCAGTCCATGGAAAGCCAAAGGCAGCAGTGCAGTCTTTCCACCGTGGACATTCTGAGATGTCAGTAGACTCTGGTATTATGGGAGCAAGTCATGACCACAGCACTCTTAATAGCTTGACTTCTGAGTCAATGGTCTCACAGGGTGTCTCTTTACACCCAGCAAACCAGAGGTCTTCCCAGAAACCACCTGATAAAGAACCAGAGCATCCCTCAAGTTGGAGTGGTCATGGCCCCCAAAGTGTTGTTGGGGGCAGCGTTTCCAGTCACTATCACAACAGGTCGGAAGATTATCGC
Organism: Calotriton arnoldi; assembly: GCA_963921515.1. Taxonomy (NCBI): domain Eukaryota; kingdom Metazoa; phylum Chordata; class Amphibia; order Caudata; family Salamandridae; genus Calotriton; species Calotriton arnoldi. The sequence continues at coordinate 407,419 of CAWUFW010006096.1, read as the reverse complement.
AACTTTCTGCTTGCTAACCAGAGCCATTTCTATCCTCTGATCGCCAGCGGTCATCTCACAGCTGATCTTAGTCAGTTGCTGAACCACAGCTTCGCCAGCCAGATGAGCTTCAATCCCCTTGAGCCTCAGCCAGATGAGACCGGATTGTCTACAGGTAGGAGCTGAAGTGCTTATCACTGCTACTCTGCTTGGCACTTAACTTTGACTGGCACAGCACAAGAAGCTGCCAAGGTCGTGGCTGTGTTAGGTGATCGAGATATTCTGGTCATGACCAACCCTCTGGGTTAAAAGTAGAGTAATTTTGGGATCCTGCTTATTTTATCTTGTACATCGTAATCAATATTATACTTTGTTTTCTTCATTCAAGATTATTTACAGCTAGTTTAGTGGTTGGTGGGATCTCTGGTACTGCGATGAAACGAAATTGTAAACTATTTGCCCTTACGTAGGCCTAAAGTACTTAATATTGTAAATAAGATGTCTTTCAAATGCCTCACTATATGAAGGCTGGAGAAATTGAGAAGGGACCAGCTGCTAGACTTTCACCAAAAGTAATTGCTCAAGCCTATGCCTCATTTCACAAAAATTACATTTTCTTTGCTGGGGAGGTGGAGTGATCTGGAGCAAATATTGATTTGTTTAGAGGAATAACCTTCACAAGGTACAAGTAGTGCGTTTTCCACAGTGGTTGTACTTCTACCTTTTCCTACATAGATGGCAAGTACTTTGTATTCTGTGGTCCTGCAGTTAAACATGTTTGTGACCACGAGGATCACGTAGCTTGAGGGTAATTGCTCTTTTACACTCCATGCGTTCCTTTGAATTTCTCAATTGAATGATTAGTTGTGAGCAGATGTAAGTTACTAGGCAAAGACTGACAACCTAATATGGACTTTCAGCTGCTTTTTGGCCAATAGAAATCCCCTTAATGCCTTACTGAGCTAGGTGTCCTTCTTTGAGGTACAACTTTTATTAAGTGTCCGGCCAGGACACACTCTGTGGGTGTGTCAGTGGTGCACAGCTAATATTAAACCAGGCCTTTGAAACTGACCTTTTCAAAAGGTTGAGACTCCAGAGAGAATGGACAAGTGAGGTGAAACATATGAAAGCTGAAAGAGTGGCTAGAGGTGTCAAATAAGACAGAGTGTAAAGCTACGAATGTGAAACCTTGAGGGGCAGGAAGGGAGATTGTCCATCACACAGAAGAGGGCTTTTGAGGTAACGTCCATGTTATATAATTAGGCTGTTGAGGAGCCAAGAGGATGAACTCCAAGACTGTAGCATTCTTGCATGTTTCAGATACAGAAGCTAGGGATGAATGTTTTCATTTTGATACTCTATTACATCTGCCTTATAGGTTTTCTCTATGTTGGCAGATGAAGTTCTTTTTTGTGTGACTTTAGCATATGAAAGTTGTTAAACATCCAGATTTGACTTTTGTTTTCCACACTGAAATAAAGTGACTTTAGAGACCTAGGTCTCCGTGATACCAGAGTCTAATTGCAGTGGAATAGATGTTAAGATCCTCTGCAATCCTAGCTTGAAGTAGGTTTTGTTCACATTGAGGATAGTGGTTCTTTAGAGATACAGTGAATGCAACATGCTAAAAGAGTTTATCCTCCACTGCCCCACAAGGGTTCGCCCTGGTCTTTTGAGATTTCATGGTATAATGAACCAAAGATTGTAGTGTGTCTTGGTGGGGGTGTTGTCGGGGTGAGAGCTACTGTCTTAGTATGGGGGTGCTACAGTGTGCAAGATTGTGTTGGCATTTTTTTTTAATTTCTTTGAGAAAGACCTGTAAGAGCCTGGAGGCAAATTGTGATAAGAATGCAGAATATTTGCCTTCATATGGGATTTGAAGTTGGGACTGAGCTGCCCTTCAATCTGGAAGTCAATGAGTATGTACAAGACCAGTAATGGTGGTGATGGTATTTCAAGAGAACAGGCAGTTAAGAGTGTGATCAGCTTAATGTGCTGGACGTTCAGCAAATTTAAAGAAGCCCAGGTTGACCGTGGTCATAATCCCTTCTGACGCTAAGGAATTTGGGGAACATCAATTCATATATTCAGGTTGCCAATTATGAGGTCATGTTTTGATGCTGAGAGTAAATACTTTACCAAGTCGAGAAATCAGAGAATAAGGCAGCTGCTGACGTTGGATACTTTGGAATGTTTTCGAGTTTTGGATGGATTACCTGTCTGCCAAAGTCTAGAACAGGCTCTAAGAAAAGAAAATGCATAATGAGATGCAAGTGCTTATAGTTCTCAGTCCCTGCTGGGCTAGGTAAGAGATGTACACGCCTTAGATGGTACTGGAGAAGGTGAGTAACACTTAAAGCTTTAGTTGAGCACTTAACGCCAAACTTATCGATTCAGCGAGCATGTTCTGCAACTCCCAGGGTTTTTCTCCATCTAATATGTTCACCGTCCTCCGTTGTTATAGAATATTGTCTGCCACTTTGTGAGGATTTGTTTTATGAATTGTGCGTGTTAAGTTAAAGTGGGTTTGTTGTGTTAGAAATGATTTCAATTTCTACTTTTTCCTCTAAACAAGCAAGGGGAGGGTCACTAAGTATGGTGGTTCTCAAGTTGCCTCCTGTAATTTCCACCGTCACCAGCTCCTTTTGTTCACTGCACCTGTGCCAAGCAACCACAACTTCTTAAGGCAATACTATCAGAAAAGATATTTCCTCTTGTTGAGCTTCCCTACTTAACTTTACATATTGTGCTATAGCCAAGTTGCCATCCACAGGACTAAATATTCCTCTTTCTCATCACTGATTGCATCAGGATGGAACAGATTCCACGTATACCCTAATTCTCAACAAGCTTTAACCAGCCTATTTGATAGACTTCTAGCTGCAGACTCCTTACCTTAGAATAATCCCCAGGCATCAAACTGGATCTGGAAATTTGTTGTGCACAGTACCGCTGCACGCCAGTGGGTTCAGGTCCACGTGGTGTCGTTCGCACCAGAAGTGACATTCGCGGTGCTTATATAGGCGCTGCACCAGTCAGTTCTTTTCTTTCCACACCAGTTAGCTCAGATCCGGAGAAAAGCTACTCCCAGTCACTTTTTGACTTACCTTTTTTCAACCCTTTTGTCGAAGATGTTCGAGACTGTCTCCTAGTGTGCAGGATGTCCACCAGAAAGGCAGGGTTTAAGCAATGCAGCGCCTGTCAAATACAGATGTTGGCGACGGACCCGCATTTGGTCTCTGTCTTCAGCGTGACCACGACATGCGAGGACTGCTGTGCCATGCACCCTAAGGCGTGATGGAGCGGTCCCTTAAGCTGCTCATTGCCTGACATTCATCGACTTACTACGATCCAGATCTCACAAGGAAGGTCCAGAGATTACTCGCGATTTCAGACCTGATGATTGTCGTCCCGCTCCAAGTCTTCGGGTAAGTCCCACAAAAAGAATTTGTCAAAGAAGTCTTTGACTTCGCCATGCAAGTCTTCAAACGAGTTGCAGGGCCGTCGGCACTCGTGGCCTAGCACCTGGCCCGTCTCCGCACCTGCCGAATTTGCGGGTGCTGGAGCAACACCTGTCCAACTAAAGGAATTTTAAGGCCATGCTCCTCTCCTCATTTTTGGGAGGTCCGAACCCTTTGGAACGCCTTTGGGCCCCATGGGTCCGGGAGGGGCACCTACTGGTCTTCTGCCCACGGATTCTCCCTTGGCACCAGTCGGGCCCCCAATGATCCATTGACTGATCCGCACCGGTGCCAGTCGAGCATCCTCGACCTTCCCTGGTGCTTGATCCAGTGCCGATGCCAAGCATCGGTGGCGCTGCCCCATCACTGTTCCTGACTCCGATGCAGAGTTGGACGGGCATTGTCTAAAGCCAGCACTGGCTGGGGCAGACTTCCCATATCAGCCGCCAGTGCCTTATTCTTATAACCAGTTTGGATTGGGTGATGATTGGGAAGGTTCTGCGGACCATTATGGATACCAGTTAGAAGATCCCTAGGACAACTGGTATGAGGATCTGGCGGATTCCAATAGACTGGAGACCTTCCCAGACACTGGCCTAGTCTCTCCCCCTACCGTTGCTCCGGAGGAGGCTGCCTCATTTGCAATGGTGCAAAGGGTGGCTGAGGTCCTAGACCTTACGGTACCCTCAGTGGCAGTCTAGAAAAATGTCTTGACGGAAGTGCTTCAGCCGGGAGTTGCCCCCACCGAACAGTTACTCCCATACAATGAATCCCTTACCACCGTCCTACTCAAACCTTGTCCAAGCCCTGCAGAGGAGCTCCTGTACATAGAACAATTGCCCTACACCATCGCCACGTTCCAGGTGAACCCAGTTTCCTTAACCAGTACTCCACCCGGAGAGCTGGTGGTCCAGGCCTCCACCTCTCAAGTTAACACCGGCTTATTACGTACCACTCCCCCCGGATAGGGAATCCAAAAAGCTTGATACCTCTCTTTGGGAAGAAGATGTTCTCTTCCACCAGCCTGGCACTGCAGTACCACTCCCCCGGATAGGGAATCCAAAAAGCTTGATACCCCTCTTTGGGAAGAGGATGTTCTCTTCCACCAGCCTGGCACTGCAGTCAGTGAACACTGCGTTCCTCTTGGGCCGATACTCCCATACCATCTGGGACTCTGGTGAGCAAGTGCTGCCAATGATCTCGGAGGAGGCCCGAGGCATACTCTTTCAAGCAATTGCTGATGGGAGGGATGCAGCCAAGTTCACAATATGATGTGGGCTACACACGACCGACTCGCTGGGCAGAGTGATTTCGTAGTTGGTGGTCCTTAGACGCCAGGCCTGGCTGAGAACCACTGGCTTTTCGGGGGATGTCCAAGCTTTGCTCATGTATATGCCCTTTGATGGCTCATGGTTGTTTGAAGATAAGGCAGACTCGGCGCTATACCGTTTAAAGACCGCAGAGCTACGGCCAGGTGTGTGGGCCTTTCCATGGCCCCTCGCTAAATCCAGTCTACCTTCTGCCCCTTTCGTGGCCACGGAAAGGGCTTCTAACCGCGTCTTTACACGCCCAGCCACCCCGACCAGCAAACCGCAAAATCTTTTTGGGGCTATGGACGTGGTGCCCACATACAATGTGGGACAGGCAGCCAAAGTTTGAGCCAGTCCATCACCCTCCCTCCACCCCACATGCCCCCCTGGAAGCCACAGCCTCCACATCTTTAGTATGCCCTCTGACCATCATGGGCATGCAGTGGGGGGCAGGATATACCATCATCTGCACCACTGGGGGTCAGTAACATCAGAAAATTGGGTTTTGCAGCTCTTCCAAAGGGGCTACTCCCTCACCTTAGTGGCCACCCCCTACCTATGCCGCCTACTTACAACAAGCTGATGGAGTACCACCTCTCCTTGTTTCATCAGAAGGGGTTAACTCTCTTGGCCAAGGGAGCTATAGAGAATCAGTTGCGGTTGCTGTTTAAGCTACTTTCTGGTGCACAAAAATGACTGAGGCCTTTGTCCTAATCTGACCTGCTCCTTCTCAGTCTCTTCCTGAAAAAGTAGAAATTCAAAATGCTCATGCCAGTCCTGTCTGCCCTGGACCCAGGAAACTGGTTGGTATCGCCGGACTTGCAGGATGCTTATTTTTACATCCCCGTCTTGCCTGCCCACTGCCGTTACCTGCAGTTCACTGTTGGCCAAGAGCACTTTCAGTTTGCCGTGCTCCCCTTTGACCTTACCAGCACCCCTTGGCTGCTCACAAAGTGATGGGAGTGGTAGCAGCTCATCTGTGGAGGTCAGGAATTCCAATCTTTCCGTACCTCGACGATTGGCTGTTGAAGGTGAACTCACCCCAATCAGCCGTCATCCGCCTTCAGACTACAAACCTTCACTTGCAGGATCAACATGCCGAAGTCACACCTGACTCCTCAGACACTCCCTTTCATCAGAGCTGTTCTGGGCACAGTGCAGTTTCGGCCCAATCCTCCCGATCGACAAGTCCAGGATATTCAGGCTACGATTCCAATGTTTCAGCCTCAATCCTGGATTTCAGTGAGACTGACTCTGAGGATGTTGGTCCTTGTGGCTTCCTGCATCCTTCTTGTTACACATGCCTGTTGGCATATGAGGGCTTTGCAATGGGCCCTGAAGTTCCAGTTGGCACAACATCAGGGGGATCCCTCTGATGACATAGTGCAGATCTCGGAGGGAACTGCAAAATATCTGCAGTGGCAGACCTCTCTCCCTTCCCCAACCAGAGATTACTGTGTTGACAGATGTCACTGCTGGGGTGGCCATCTGGGAGAGGTGGAGATCAGAGGGCTGGTGTTTGGCGGAATCAGCTCTGTTAGTGCTCCATGCAATCTGGTTGGCATTGAAAACTTTTCTTCCTTCGATCAGGGCAATGCTGGTTCAAGTGTTCACGGACAACACTACTGCCACGTGGTATTGCAACAAACAGGGTGGGATGAGGCCGTGGACACTTTGTCAAGAGGCACTGCACCTCTGGATATGGCTGGAACATCAGGGCATATCCTTGGTGGTTAACACCTGGCAGGTTCTCTGAACGCCAGGGTGGAAAACTCTGCTATCGATGCCTAGCTGATAACGAATGGCGTTTCCATCCAGAGGTGGCACAAGGTCTCGTCCACGAATGGGAGAACCTTCGTTAGATCTGTTTGCCTTCATTGAATGCGCAATGTCAGCAGTTTTGCGTGCTGGAGTTTCCAAGGCTGCTTTTGCTCGGAGGCGCTTTTCATCTCGAGTGGAGCTGAAGCCTCCTAAATGCCTTTCCACCAATACCACCCCTGCTCACTCAGAGTTCTCAAGGAGATCAGGAGTGACCGTGCCCAAGTCTTGTGGCTTTGAATTGGGCACAGAGTCTGGTATATACCAAGCTGTTGCGCATAAGCATTGGTCCTCCGATTAGGCTGCCTCTTTGGGAGGATCTTCTGTTGAAGCAGGCGAGCAGGGTTCTGCACCTGAAAACACTCCATCTTAATGCGTGGAGATTGAGTAGCGACAATTTTCGGCCTTTTGCCCAAAGCCTTCAATGCTATCTTGGCAGCCTCGCCTCCGTCCTCCAAAACAGTATACGTCTGCTGTTTGAGCAATTTTGTGGCATGGTGTACATACAGACAACTTGACTCTCTTTCTGCACCTCTTTACCAGGTTCTATTGTTCATTCTTACGTTAGCCCAGCGTGGTTCCACTTAGGGCACGTTGAAAGGCGGGCTTTCTGCCATCTCAGCATTTCTACGGTTGCCAGATAAGACATTTCTATTCAAGTTCTCTATTGCACATGGGTTTTTAAAAGCTCACCAACACATGTTCCCGCCTGCACCCTTCACTATACCACAGTGGGACCTTAATTTAGTCCTCACATTCCTAATGTGTGCTCCTATCGACCCTCTACATAATTGCCCACTCGGGCTCCTCACAATAAAAAAACGGCCTTCTTGGTGGCGACATTTGCCTTGAGGGTCAGTGATCTACACACACTTTGTGCATTTCCTCCGTACCTTACCATCTATCTAGACAAACTGGTCCTTCGAACTAGAGCATCCTTCTTACCGTAGATGTTAACTCCCTTTCCTATAGGCCAGTCCATCACTCTGCCTTCCTTCTACACTCTGCCTCACCCCTCCATTGGCTGAACCCAAAAAAGTGCGTTGTCGTTCTACCTAGACAGAACAAGAGTTCCGGGTGGAGGATCAGCTCTTTGTGGGGTATGTTGGAGCCAAGAAAGAGAGGGCGGTGCAGAAACAGACTATTTCATAATGGATAGTGCTCTGCATCAATATCAGCTACGCACTGGCCAAAAAGCAACCTCTTGTGAAGGTTTGCGAGCTCATTTTACTAGATCTAGGCTGCGACCACTGCGTTAGCTCACAGAGTTCCTGTCCTGGATATCTGCCATTACACACGTTTACGAAACACTACTGCCTGGACAGTCGGCTCTGGCGTGATAGTCAATTAGCCGGTTCAGTACTACAGGACTTTGCAGTCTAATCCGTACCGCAGTCCTACATCCGGGGAAGTATTGCTTAGGTATCTATTCTAAAGTAGGGAATCTGCGGCTAGAAGTCTCTATCTCTAGCAGATGAACAAGTTACTTGCCTTCGGTAATGCCTTATTTTGTAGAGACTCTTTTTCGCCGCAGATTCTTTGCCGACCCACCCATCCTCAACCGGTCTGCGGACGGATTCCAGAGTTAAGGGTTGTTTCCCCTTTTAAGGGCCCTGGTTAACGAACCAGTGGTCAGTGTTATTCGTGACTCCACGCTTCTGGCTTTGAAAGTCGTGAAAAGAAACTGTTTTCAGTGTGCTGGTATGATGCCTATAGAGGCACTGTGCACTTCACTTCCATTGACTCCTTCACAAAGTTTGATCATTTAATGCCCTGTTAAGCCTGCCATCTCAGAACCATATCAAGTCATCCCAATTTACAAAGTGCATTTTATAGTCCTTAAAGTAGTGCTACTGTAATACTGCTCGGGGAACTTCACAATCCTACGACCAGAAACTTCAGATTTCTGTCCTGTCTTTTCTGTGCATAGCTCTCCGCACATAGACCTGCATTTTAGTATTAACTGTGGGAGGGGCCAGCGGGAGTGGCTGGAAAAATTGGGAATATCTAGTATGAAGTACGAGGAGCTTAGAGATGGAAGTGCTAAAACAAGCAAAGCCCACAAAAGAGCAAGGACAATTGCTAATCACAAACTACACTTCTGTAGTTACTACAGCCATAAAGTGTCAAGTTAGGCCTGTGTTGAAATAAGTGATGCACTACATATGGCCAACCACTGGTACTACAACACACTCCCATAGGAAATAGAAGCAGGGGAATAAAAGAGCAGCCTGTAGAAACTAATGTAAATTAGTTCAACATTTCTTTTTTTTTAATCAAAAATGTAAAATTATGTAAACATTATTTTTTTAAGTATTTTACTTGGTGAATAATTTTTTTATTATTTGTTATTGATATATATTTAGCAGTATATTTACTGCACATTTAATGTGATGAAATGTGCTATAAAAGTTTATTTATTCAAAGTTCATATTTTATATTAATTTGCATACGTCTTATACATTGAAATAAATGTCATAACGTTTTTAGATATAAAGATATGTAGAATAATAAAATTTAATATTTTTTTCCTATACTTTCCCATATGGAGATATCTGCCATAGTGGTGGAGATATCGACCAACAGGTGCAACGTTACTTGTAGTAAATTCTGCAGTAGGAGGATCCACCCCTTGATTTTAGGCGATGGAGACAAGAAGGTCTACGACTAGGTGTAACTCTCCCCTTGAAAATGTTGAATAGCAAAAAATGGACAGTTGCATCTAAGTGTAGTTGCAAATGTGTACTTTAGTAAATATACCTGTGGTTGTTTATCTTTGTGAACTGGGCCCCCATAATCTGCTAATTGAATCACAGACTACTCCACTAAAGCAGTAAACCTATAAAGCTTCTCTACAACATAAGTCATGTTGACTTAAAATTAAAAGAAGCCTTTCAATTCAACAAAACCAAACCAGGGCATGTACTGTGAAAATCTAACCTGCTTCGCTTGCAGTCACTTGACAGACGAATCATCCACCAGCGAATTGACCATAAAGTCAGCGCTGTATCAGCACAAGCTTGTGGGATTGCAGAACTCAACACTCTCTAGATCTCTTGTTTAACATACCATCTTAACTCTTACAAACATCCTCAATGTAGTTTGACATCCTAGTTCCAGAACAATACACCATCATCAACAAATGTAGACCCCAAAAAAAAAGGAGGCGGAGTTGCAATCATCCAAAATAAAGGCCGGTCTTCCATAATCGACTGAACATCATTTTCCTTTCTGGAACTTTTCCCAGTAATGATAACCATTAACATTCAACTTTGTGGAATCTATGTATACACAATACACACCTAATCTCTTTCTTGGCAATCTCCATATATGTTGAAACAAACACAAATCGCCCTTTAAACCAGACTATCCTCAAATACAGATAGCCCTATTCCAGCCAGACTATTGAAACTCCGTATTTAAAACCATTCACTCTTAGTCCTCGGTATAATTGTCTCCACACTTAATGGAGTATTCCCCTCTTCTCTCAGATGGTCAGATCACTCCTATGCTGAAAAAAGATCAGACCCAGAAGACCTACAGAACATAAAACCGATTTCTAAATTACCTTTCCTAAGAAAAAGCCATCTCTATTTAACTTCAACTTCAGAGAATATAACCTCTGAACTACGTTGCCAGTCTGGGTTCTGCCCCAACAGCAGCACAGAGACAGCTGATTTGCAAGTCCCTGATGGCACGATACGAGTGCTTGACCGTAGATAGGTTTATCTGCTCAGTCTACTGAACGTAACCAGCCACATTCTATAACGTTAACATCACACATGAGAATGCTGTAACTGAAAATAATCCACAGCACTCAAATAATTTCTTCCATCTATACAAATAAGCATTTGTCATCTTCTGTGAGCACTCTACTGTAGGAGTCAGTTTTCATATTTTTTTCAGACCAGATAAATAAAATACTTTGAGCTGAAAACCTTGAGCCAAGATGGGGCCGGCCCCAGATTGTTACTTTTAAAGAGTCTTGCATTTCATTCGTCCTTGTTTGAGGCAATACATTTCAGTGGTGTTGTCCATTTAAATGTATGTAAGATGGTGAGGATCTGTATCCTGTGCCAGGAGGCTTCGTGTCTCTATAGGTGGCTAGACTTGCAATAGATCTTTCTGCCAACCTCCTAGCAGGGTCCCTGAACGCCGGAGCAGACTAGCTGAGCAGATGTCTGCTGGAATGCCACGAGTGGCATGGCACCACAGACTATACAGCAGTCGACAACAACACCTATAATGACATTCCATATGGTCAACAAAGCCAGGCTAACCATCAACCCAGATACACCTTTGTCGATCAGTAAGATTGCTTTGTGATGCCACTGCATCTTTCACCTCTAAGTTCAGTGGCAGTTGCTCTCCTGGCACCAACTGCACTAACCCAAGCTCCATTGACTGGAAAGACATCTACTTCACAGATCGCAACAATGACTCCAATATTGCTCTAGACACGGATTCTGTCTGTGCTACCGCTTTTGCAACTTGTCACCATTAAGAATCACATGCCAGAGCCACATGAACAACATTTGTTTGATTCTTTCTCTGGATAGCGAGGAATAAAGTGATCATAACAGTAATGGTGGGCACAATCCACAGCACATATATTCAGATAAGATACTGTCAAACTACCTCTCAAGTGGAGTGACCTCAGTCCTTGATATCCGTTATGAAGCTTGCACCTCAGACGAGCTCTATAGTTTGCAAGAACAGTCATATTATGGTTGCCCCTTAGGGATGGAAATGTCAGCAGATCCAAGTAAACAGATAGTTGAGGTACCCTTGGATTGTTTAATTCTCATGAAGAAGTGAATGGCAGATTTCTATAGCAGGTTACCTCCAGCATGCACAGATGAATGAATGAAATACTTCTAAAACGTGAGCTACTGCTTCCGTTCAGCGTTCCGGCACTTAACAGTAGGTTGCTTCTGACCATCACTTAGCCTTGCTTAAAAAGGAATGTCTTCTAGTCTTCTTTAAATCGAGGTTGAGTCTTATTTCCTGAGATCCATGGGCAGGCTATTCCAGAGTTTGGCTGTCAAATGTGAAAAGGCACGTCTCCTGCTTTTGGCCAGCTTTATTCTAGGAGTTATCGGGAGCCTTTTATTAATAGAGCACAGATCTCTCTTTGGCCTATACCAGCAAAATCTGTGCTAAGAAAGAAATCACCTTTCTTATGTATAGCTCTAAAAGTAAACAGCGAATATTGAAAACGATCCGTTTTCCCACCGGTAGCCAGTGAAGCTGCTTAAGCCCCTGACTGATGGAATGTCTCTTGGGATGCGTAAGATGAGCCGAGCAGCAGCCTTTTTGTATTTTCCGAAGTTTGTTTAATTATTTTTGCATGGAGACTCAATAAGAGAATTGGAGTATTCATGGCAGGAAGTCACCATGGCTTGCACAATCTGCTTTCTGGTGTCCACTGGTAGGGATTTTAAAGACTTGTATAGTAGTTTTAAAAGTCCAAAGCTAACTCTAGTGTTATCCTGAATGTGGGAATTGAAAGAGGTCCGTATTATATTTTACGCCAAGATTTCTAACTAATGAAGCAAGAAATGGTGGAGGGTGGGCCTAAAGCTTGCGGCCAGAGGCAATCCAGATCGAAAGGAGAGCCAAAACCTCTGACTTGTCAGAGTTAAGCTTCAGGCAGCTCATCTGCATCCACTTTGCTACTGCATTCAGGCAGCCCTGGAAGTGCTCCACCAGTGAGCTGTCAGCTTGATGAAAAGTTAGTAATAATTGTGTGTCATCTGCATACGATACATTCTTAAAGCCACTTAGCTCAACCACCTCCACCAGAGGAGCCATGTAGATATTGAATAGAGTAGGGCTAAATGCCGAGCCCTGAGGGACACTGCATCTTAAATCTCTGAAGCTGGATGTAAAAGTGGCGAGAAGGACCGCTTGTCCTGGTTTGAAAGGAAAGATTTTAACCACAAATTTGCTCTGCCTGACCCTCATCCTCTCAAGGCGTTCTAATTAGATATAGCGGGTTACAGTGTCGGATACCGCAGACAAATCTGTAGGGATGACAACCGCTTTAGTTCTGTCGTCCATACTCAATTCGACAAATTTAGAGACCTCCAAAAGTGCAGCTTCAGTACCATGCCTAGGGCGAAAACCCGCCTGTGTGGCATGCAGAATATTGAGGACTTATGAAAAGCGCATCAGTTGTTTATTAACCATTTTTGCAAGGATTTTGGCCAGCATCAGAAGCAGAGAAATAGGTCTGAAATTAAGAATGGAAATGTCAGTGTTAATTTTTTTTCCCCAATAATGGGAGCACTAACTCTTGTTTCAAACAACGAGTAACATAAGCAGATTGTAGTTATTGATTAAATAGTTTATTTATAAATGTTTAGACAAGGAGATGCTTTCTTTAATATCCACGGAGACATGGATCTAATGAAGACCCATAGCTGGCTGCCAGAATGCCAGCTACTGAATCTACGAGTGGGGCCCAGGTGAAGGTGTTTGACACTGCTCCCTCCCGAATACATTACAGTGAAGTCAGAGTCCATGGGCATATCTTTCCCTGTGGAAAAGGTAGAATGAATATTCTTTGCCACCTTATCAAAAATGAGCTACCAGTTTCTGGTCTTGCGAGTGGAATTTGACTTCTCATCCAGTTTTAGTGAGAGAAACTCAACTAATCCACCTGTCCTGCCTGTGACTGCAGTATAAATAGAGAGGCCCTTCGAGCACACTGGGCCAAGACAGGCTCAGACACAGCTTACTTTCTGGACAGCCCATTTCTCCTACTTACCTTGCCTGCTAGTGGATGGGGGGTGGGGTCAGAGAATGGGGGCGGATGGTAGGGGACAACTTTTAGCCTCTTGGAAAATTAAAAACCGAATGCTAGGTGGGCATATAACTGGGTCTAATCTGAGGTTGCATGGTGAGCAAAAGAACGATGAGTTGGAATGCTACCCAGAGCGATTGCCAGTGGTTAGACAAGCTGCCTGCATTCCTCCCATTACCTTCCGTGTGTTTGTAATGCCCTAAATGGCCAAGGGTGTGTTCCTGCACAAGGGAAAGGCACAGATGTTCTCCAGTATTGGGGTATCTTTCATAGATTCACATGCTTGAATCATTCCCCGTCGTCGAAGTGGGAGTCCTACGGTACATAAAAAGCAGTAAGTAATTACACTAACATTAAAGTTAATAGAGAAAAACCATTCACTTTAATATCTCGTCCTAGTCATTAGGTATGGTCCAAACTCCAGCCAATCGGGCGACAGCACCCTCTAGAACCCTCTCCACAGAGGCTCCAGGCTCTCAGATTTTCTACCGCACGTCGTGTGAAGGGAGTCTCCCTGAGCTCTGCTCAGTACTTTCTCTTCGCCTTCTGAATCTTTCAGATCTTCAATCAACATGTCTTCTTCTTCGAAAAGATCTCTCTTCAGGCATTGTGATTCTTGTGGGAAATTAAGACTTCACTCAGATGATCCCCCACAAGAAGTGTATGTATTGCCTTCACCCTGAACACCAGGTGAGGGACTGCAAAATTTGTAGGACTTTTTCTCAAAAAACTTTGAGAGATCGAGAAGGACGTCTTCTTCTGTGGATACAGAAGCTTAAAACCAAAGACAATCCTTTATCTGATGAGGAGAGTGATTCCTCACTGAAAACTACAGCTTCAAAGAAAAGAGCTAGTGAGCCAGAACTGGTGTCTCCTAAGGCTGCTAAGGTGTTAAAAAAAAGCTTCACCACACCTCAAAACATGAAGATCAGCCTTCATCTTCTAAAAAAGATCCACCCTCTCTTAAGGGTCAGTCTGTGCCCTCTACGCCTTCTCAAACTACTGCAGAAATGAAGCAGGCGTCCAGGTCTCTTCCTGAGACAACTTTACCTCACAAGAAAGATGCCCCGTCGTCGAAACCGTCGACTGTTCCTTCGTCGACGAGAATCTGTCGCCACGACTACGACGCCGACTTTTTCGTCTCCTCAGACTACGATGATCATGTCGTCGGCATCATCTCCGTCGACGTTGGTATCTGTGAAGGTGAGACCGTCGACGATTACAACTTTGTCTTCCTCGTCGACGAAAAAGAAAAGACCTTCGTCGACGGAAATCTCGTCGCCGCTGCGGCTGTTGGCGGCTCTCAAAGGCAAGACTCTCTCGTCCACGCTGTCCTAGTCGGTGCAGTCTTCGTCGACGGTAGCCTCGTCGACAGTAGCCTCGTCGACGGAATGAAGAATTTGGATACAAATCCTCGTCTATGAACTACGTCGACATAGAGATCGTCGACCGAAGAACTGTCGACGAAAACTTCATCTATGACATCCTCGTCGGTGGTTTGCTTGACATAGTCGTCGATGCTAGTCCCGTCAACGAATATAGCCGCTTCCAAGGAAAAAAGACCTTCACAAGAGGTAATGTTGCCTTTTCACACATCTCCAAGTAAGGTGCCTCCCTGTCTTCCAGCGAACATTTTTGATTATGGAGCAGATGAGGAGGAATCAGAAGACGAAGGAATGTTCGGGGTGGCTCACAGTCCCTCTGACCTTCTCATTAAATGCCAGGACGATAAACCAGGAGAGGCAAACTGAACAAACAATCCAAATGCCTGTTTCTCTGGTTTCAAATTTACAGCATATGGTAGAGGATTACTAACGCAGATTCGCTCCTTTAGATTCGGCATCTTCAGTTCCTCAGATGCCCATTACACAGCCTTCATTGCTAATTAGACCCTCCCCACCGGTTTCCCCAGTACCTGTGGCAACGCAACATCAGGACCAGGAGGTTCATACCACTGATGAGGAGAGAGAAGAGGGAGAGTTGGATGAGGTATCCCTTCCCAACGAATGGGATGACTATCAGATCCAGACACCATCGCCTTCTACTCCACCTCCAATAGATTCACCACCTGAAGATATTGGGGGCTTCCATACCCTCATGGAGAGAGCTCCAAAGAGGTTTCAGCTTCCCATGGTTACTAAGCAGGCTGACTGTTTCCTGTACGATTTCAAAGAACAAACAAAGACAGGTTTGCTCTATTCCTATAGTAGACTTTATATGGCAAGAGGGCTTAAAGGTCATGAAGACACCAGCGTCCATTCCGGCAGTCTTACCTAAATTGGAGAAGAAATATAAGGCTCCGGATAACTCGCCTGTCTGCCTTATCCGGCAACCTAAGCCGGATTCTGTGGTTTCGCAAGCAGCTCAGCATCGTGCCAGGAATCTTGCTTTTCCATTGTCGGCCCCGCCGGATAGAGATGGAAGACGACTCGACTCCATTGGTAAAAATTTCTCCACCATGGCGACCAGTTATCTTGCTATTTTAGGCATATACGACCGCCAAATGTGGTCGGACATTTCATCATATATAGAAATGTTACTGGAGGAATCCAAATCTGAGGCTCTCAAGATCCTGCAGTAGGGAGAAAGGATCTCGGCTGAGATCGATTGCGCAGTGGATGTTTCTTCTACAGGATTTCGCCAACTGGCTGGGGCTGCGGTCCTGAGGCGTCAGGACTGGCTAAAGGCTACTTCTTTTAGACAGGAGGTTCAGACTAAGATAATTGACATGCCTTATGATGGCGAATCCCTATTTGGACATCACATAGATGAAGCCCTTCAGACCATCAAAAAGGACACAGACACTGCAAAGGCCCTTGGTACTCTACAGTTCAAGAAACAGCCCTTTCGTGGAGGAAGAGGACGTGGCTCGTCCTCCTTTCGGGGAGGTTACAGTCAGTACAAACCGTACCAACCATATCGGGGTCAATCAAGGTACCCATAGTCACAACAGCAACAGTTGTTCAAACAACCTCCTGCCGCCTCCTACAAACATTACAGAGGAAAGCCTGCCTACAGAGGCAGAGATAACTCCAAGAAGCAGTGACAAACGCCCACTGCCGGCCACTGTTCCTACTAATTCAGTCAAGGTTGGTGGAAGAATTTCCCTTTTCTTAAAGATTGGAATTCTTAAAGATTCCTCCGAACTACCCTCCCAGAGGTCCACCTCCTGCTCATCTAAAAGAACTTTTGTCCCAAATAAAAATAATGGTAAAGGGAGCGATCGAAGTGGTACCAAATTTAAAGCGAAGAACAGGGTTCTATTCAAGGTTTTTCCTCATAATAAAGAAATCGGGAGAGTGGCGTCCCATTTTAGACCTTCGTTGCCTCAACAAATTTCTAAATAAGCAATCCTTCCGAATGTTGTCTCTTCAGGAAGTGCTTCAATTGATAAATCGGGAAGATTTCATGGCGACCCTAGACCTTCAGGATGCCTATTTTCACATCCCTATCCTCCCCAGACACAGGAAATTCTTGCGCTTCAGAGTGGCTGGCAGGGATTTCTTATTCAAAGTCCTACCTTTTGGCCTTCATTCATTGCCCCGAGTGTTCACCAAGGTCCTAGCACTGGTGGCGGCTCATCTACGTCAGGCTGGAATTCAAACCTTCCCTTATCTGGACGATTGCCTCATAAAGGCGAAATCTTTCACAGTGGCAAACGGTCACACTCAAAGATGTCTTTCTCTCTTCCAATCCTTGCGTCTCTCAATAAATCTCCCCAAAGTCTCAGTTAATCCCCTCAAAGGTGAGAACAGTCTTATGGGCAACCCTGGACACTCATCAGGCAAAGGCCTTTGCCTCACAAGAAAGACAACAAAAGATTCGTAAGTGGGCAACTTTACTTCTCTCAAGAAAGTTCACTTCAGTCCGCAAATACAAATCGCTTCTAGGAATGTTGTCCTCTTGCATTTACCTAGTTCCCAACTGTCTGCGAATGAGACCCTTGCAAGAGGAGCTGGACAAGCAGTGGCTGCAAATCTCAGGGTCCTTCGACGATATCAGGATAATGCCTCAAATGAAAGAAGCGCTCCTATGGTGGATTCACATTCCAAACATAGCAGCAGGCCTATTGTTCCTAGTCGACTCACCAGGTTTCACAATAACTGATTCATCCCTCGAAGGGTGGGGATCACATCTAGAAGGACTGACAGTGAAGGGAAAACGGGACAGCCACCAACTAACATTGCACATAAACCTTCAAGAGTTGAAAGCAATATTCCTGGCTCTGAAATCTTTCCTCAATAATATCAGGAGCTTCAGTATTAATCCAGACAGAAAACACAACAAGCCTGCATTATTTAAACAAGCAGGGGGGGGACAAGATCAACTATGCTATCCCTGCAGGCACAGCAAATTTGGGATTGGGCTATTCAACATCAGATAACACTAACGGCAGTGCATGTTCCAGGAGTGGCCAACATCCTAGCGGATTCATTGAGCAGGTCGATTACAACCAACCACGAATGGGAACTTCACCAACCAATGTTGGATCACATCTTTCGGTTGTGGGGCAAACCGAGTTTAGACCTATTTGCAACCAGTCAGAACCGCAAATGCCAATTCTTCGCCAGTTGGCTACCCCAACAGGGATCGTACGGGAATGCGTTTTCGATCAATTGGTCAAAGATTTATGCTTAGGCTTTTCCTCCGATTCCTTTAGTCCCAAGGGTGCTTTGGAAGATGAGGAAAGAGCCCTGCCGTATACTTCTCATTGCTCCCAGGTGGCCACGCCAATTCTGGTTCACAGAAGTTCTGCTCCTATCGGAGTGCAAACCCAGGCTGTTACGCCCATTACAAAACTTGCTGACAATGAACTGCGGCCAGGTCTGCCATCCGGATCCAACATCTCTGCGATTAGCAGCTTGGCTCCTGAATACTATGAGTTCGCCGACCTAGTAATACCTGCTGACTGTCGGGAGGTCCTAGCTAATGCCAGATCACCTTCCACTATCAAGACTTATAAACTGTCTGTCTGTCTGTCTGTGTGTGTGTGTGTGTGTGTGTATGTATGTGTATATATATATATATATATATATATATATATATATATATATATATATATATTTAGAGGTTGATATAAGTATATGAATAAGTGGTATAGAGGTGTGATATACACTGGGTGTTCCGGTTTTTCTTTTTTACATTGTATACTACATACCTTCTTGTATGAACATGCATACCTATGTGATAACTGCTATATACTCGGATTCAGGCATGTGAATCTATGAAAGATACCCCAATACTGGAGAAGAAAATAAGTTGCCTGTAAACTGTGGTTCTCCAGTATTGGTATCTTTCATAGATTCACATGCGACCCACCATCCTCCCCATAGAGGCTCCCCTGTTTTATTATACGTTTATACTACACTTGTGCTCAAAAATCTGAGAGCCTGGAGCCTCTGTGGAGAGGGTTCTAGAGGGTGCTGTCGCCGGATTGGCTGGAGTTTGGACCATACCTAATAACTAGGACGAGATATTAAAGTGAATGGTTTTTCTTTATTAACTTTAATGTTAGTGTAATTACTTACTGCTTTTTATGTACCGTGGGACTCCCACTTCGACGGCGGGGAATGATTCAAGCATGTGAGATAGATAAGATAATACTTTTATTTGATCTGTTAAAATCATAAGAGTGGAACATACCACCATGATGAAAACATCATAATTCAGATACAGAATAAAAATTGCAATAAAACATGTTGTCGTAACCCTCACGTGATACGGTACCAAGGTACAACAGATTATTATAACAGCAATGTAAATATGTCCATGCTTTCTATTGTAATTAAAGTGCTAATGCCAAAGAAAAGTGGGGAAGGAGCAAAGTGCAAAACTGCTACGTATAACCTTCTTTCCAGTTTCTTAAGTCACTATGATTTTCTATCCCGGAACATTTACCGGTATGAGCGTGTTTATGCCTAAGACTTGTCATAGAAAGGAGCTTTGAAAGAAAGGGAATACAAAAAAGAGCTACTTTAGACCCTTCTTCCAATTTCCTATTTCGGTGTTTTTTTCTTTCCAAGTTCTTGTGCTGTTTCTTTCCTTTCTAGTTCTTGTGCTACTAGTGACAAGAATTTAACAGTCTTACAAGACAGTTGGACTGAGGAACCGCTGAGGCATTTTATGACGGCCGCTCTGCAAGGCCGGATTTGAGTTTCTCTTAATATTGGCCTTAAAAGTGACGTCCTTAAATTATGTAATGCCGGGCAGATGCATAATAGATGTAATAGTGACTCTGCTCCGTTTCCGCAGAGGCGGCAGTCCAGGGATGGCCAAGTCTGTAGCCATTTTGGAGTAAGATCTTTATTTGAAAAAGAACCCAATCTCAGTAAGGTCAATTTCCGCTTATAATGGTCTCTGAGGCATTCTTGCAGGTAGGGTTGTGGTTTCATTTGCTTGTAGGTTGGCATCACCGACCATGCATGACTTTTACCGGCAAATAAGATTTTATCGGTTTGTAACGATATATTTTTTTAGTAGATTTATTTGTAATTTTTTTGAAAACAGGGTATGACATAGGTGTTTGCCAGACTTCCTCCAGATTTAGCGTTAGAAGTGCATGTTTTAAAATTTGGCATATAGAGTTTTTGTGCCTTGATTGTATTTCAACCTCTTCCCAGCAGTGGTGGGCTAGCATGTTGTCTTCGGCTGCCCTCATTCGCCAGTAATATTTGGCCAGGACTCCCATGTCTGGCCTGTATCTGATTCGTTAGTCCATATTCCAGACGTATCTGCGCCTGAGAAATATGCCGCGGGATTAGAAACAGTTTTTTAAACAATCTGGACTGGGCTAGATTTAGCATTTGGGAGTCCTTGGTATTCAGCATGTCCGAGCCGTATGTTATCGCTGGCAAAAATTTTGCAGCCACTACCTTTAGGAGATGGTTTGTTGAGCTGCCACTTAGGCTTTTCTGTAGAGTTTTGAAAGCAAATGATGATTGTTTGATTTTTGTTTGAGCGTGTTCTAGGTGTTTGAAACTTAAATGGCGATCTAAGAGAACCCCCAGATATTTGTATACTTTCACCTGCGATAAGATGCTTGAATTTATCCTCCAGATGAATTTGGGGCATTTTTTATGAGAGCTGGAAAAACATAAAACGTTAGATTTTTTTAGATTAATTATCAGTTGTTCTTTTGATATGTATATTGCTAGTTGTGAGATCAGGTGCTGTAGACCAAGCGGAGTTTGAGAGAGTAACACGATATCGTCCGCGTATTGCAAACTTGCTATTGATGTCTTTCCCAATTTGAGAGGGTCTCCCTGCATGAGACTAAGGTTGCTTTCTAAATCAGCAGTATAGATGTTGAAAAGACAGGGCGCCAGAACGCATCCTTGCTTTAGCCCGTTTTTTGTTGGAAATTTCTTGGTTAGACTCCGGCCATCCCCTTTTTTTATCTGAACCCAAGTTTGTGAGTATAGGTTGATAATTGCTTCTAGTAATTTGGGGGATTCCCAAGCTTTCATTTTGACCCATAGCTTGGCTCTTGGCACTTTATCAAAGGCTGCTTTAAGATCTACTGAAGCATGTGTAGAGGATGTTTGAATTGGCGATCGCTTTCTTTGCTAAGAGGGTGAGTGCTGAAATATTTGTTAAAGTCCCCATGCCGGCCCTGAACCCAGTCTGCGTTTTCGGGATTAGACTTTTGCTGCTTACCCATGTCTCCAGGTCTGCCTGTAGATTTGTTGCGTAGATCTTAGCCTCTACATCTATAAGGGCTATCAGTCTGTAATTGCTGGGGTCTGAACGTGTCCCTGACTTATAAATGGGTTGGAGGATGCTGCCCCTCCAAGAATCGGGGAAAATTCCGGTCTCTAAGCTATTGGAGAACAGGGGGGTTAAATAGCAGGACCAAAACTCTGGGTCGTACCTGAACAGTGCATTCGGTAGACCATTGGGGCCGGGTGCCCCATCCAATCTCAAATGTTTTATTGTGTGCAGGATCTGCTTTTGTGTTATCTGTACAGGTTCTTCTCTTTGCGCATGCTTGATTAAAATCGCTGCTGTCTTTCTGTGTTTCTCTGATTTCGATATGAAGTTTAGCGTTGGATAAATTCTTTGTCGGTGACTGATGCCTCCACTGATGTCCATTTTTCCGTACTCTGACTCCTGGCTTCTGATTTTTTTCTCCGGACTGGAGCACCTTTTGATCTCGTTTGTATTGACACCAGTGCTGACCGTTGTCTGTACAGTTGGGAAATTATAAGTATCTTCGATATGAGTGCTCAAAGATTGTTCTGTTATGTCAGAGGTGAATTGACGGTGTTTGCCATTTAGCAGGAAGTAGATTTTTGCCCAAAACTGTTTCGAGTTTCTCTGCTTACTTGTGTGGAGCAAGTTGATCTCAAATTTTTCCTTGTATGTTCGTTTGGCCACCTTTATTTCGTGTTTGTTCCTTTTTCGTCTTTTCTATAATTATGAGAGTCTGTTGCGAAGGTTGGGGACCCTTAGTTCGAATTAACCTTAGTTGTTTGTTCAGTCGCGTTTTTATTGCCCGTATTTTTGGCGTATACCATGGCCCACCTCCGGTTCTGGGAATTTTATGATCTCGATGAGTGGGTTGAAATTTTTATTGATGTTGATTGTGAAAGACTCCCAGACCCCGTAATATCTCCAGCGTGGTCTGCGTCTGTAGGTGTTAACAATGACAGGCATGTCTCCATTATTTTGTCGATGTTCTTTTCATCCCAGATTAACCGTTTTAGGTTGTAGAGTTGTGTTGTTAATGTAAGAGGATTAGCCTGCTCTGACCCAATTGGAGTGATGGTTAATGTGAAAGTTTGAGGGTAATGATCGCTTTCGACTCGGTCCTGTATTTGAAAATCTGTTATATATGGAAATAGATCAGAGTCAGCTAGCGTAAAGTCAATTGTTGATCCTGTTTTAGATGTAACCCTCGTAAACGCTGCTGGACTGTCCAAGGGGCCTCTACCATTTAACGTGTGTAGGAAAAGTGCGTCCAATTCTGCTAAACATTTCTTACCCATAGGGTCTTGTCTGCTTCGGTTGCCCTGTCTTGGCTGTATGAAACTCGGTAGATTGCGCTCTTGGCCTTGGATTAAGTTCATGTTAAAATCCCCTGTTATTATTATGTTGGCACTTGGGTATGTGCTTTTCAGCATTTTGATTGCTGCTATTAGTTGATCGATTCTTTGGCCCTTCTGCTTTCCTACTGGATGAATATAGAGATTCAATATTAGTAGGTCCATTGAGGGTGAAAGATCTACTATGGTACATTGCATCCATGTGGAGTCGAGGTCGATGCTTGTGTCTCGCCAAGAGAGGTCCGTAGATATATAGGTCGATAAGTCCCCTTTAGCCCTTCCATGCTGTGCCTCCTTTTTTTGCTGGAATAAAATTTTCTTTGTAGCCCACTAATGGAGAGTTTTTTATCTGCCAGGTTTCTTGAAAAAGAAGTATGTCATGCTGGATAAAGTCCACAAAATATTCTTCTTCTAACTTTGCACTTAGGCCATTAACATTCCAGGAGCAAATCCTGGTGCCCCTTGCTTTCCTTGGCTATTGCCTTGGTCTGGTTCATACTTGTCCCCGCTGCTTAGGTCCCGATGTTTTTTGGGGAAGCACCTCAAGATCCACTGCTTCTCTTTGTGCAATTGTGATTGTAATTTGTCTAATTGGATGACCCTCTTCTGCCTTGGTGCAGGTCTGATCCGGGCCTTTTGCGCCTTTTAAAAGGCTCTGTTTTTGTGTTTGTTGTTGTAATGGACTGGGGTACCGCAAGGGCTCCACCTTTTTTAATTCGATGCCCCAATTGGAGAATTCTTCCCGGTGCTGCAGGATCAATTCTGTGAGGCTGTAGTCGGTCCATGTTAGGATTGTAGAGTCTGGACCAGTTTGGTAAGGGTTTGGTTTAAACTCTATACTTTCCAAGTCACTGGATTTTATATGACTCATAGATGGTAATTCTTCTAGTAATTTTAGTATTGATCCCCTAATCAAGATGTCATGTGGTCCCCTTGAACTATATTGCAGGATGAGCTCTACTTTTTTGCTCGTTGTTAACCGTAATAAGTCTGTATGGTGATTCTTTGCCCTGTTACTTGATTTGACGATTGCAGCCCGGATTAGATCTTGATCTGGGGGGGCAGGACTTCGTTGGTTGTGGGAACAGTAACTTGCGATGCCCCTAGGGTTCAAGGCTGGGGCAGCCTTGATTCCACCCGTCGACTGCTCCCATTTCCCCCCTCCTTTGCACGTGCTGCTCTCCACTATTTCCACTTGTCTGCTGATTGCTGTCTCTTCTGTAGTGACGGCTCCACCCGTTGATATAGGTGGATTTTTATGAGAATCCAGGCTGAGCGGTTTAACTTCTTCTTTCCCTGCCTGAGGGTAGAATATACTGTACATTTTCAATGATTGTTGATTGTTGCCGATACGTTGTGTTGCGCATTCTGTAGTTTTGTCCTCCTTTGGGGTGGGGTTATAGGGTATCTTTGTCCCGGTCATGGGCCTAATATTACTTTCAGAGTTTTCTCTCTCTGGCGGACCCTTGTCTTTTGTATCTGGCTTAATTTCTTGAGGGGATAAATCGATCGACCCTCGATTGTTTTGTTTTTTGTTTTGTTTTTTGTTTTTCTCTTTCTCGCTTTTCTCAGGCGTTTTCTTTCTCTCTTCGTGAGGGGAATTGACAAGATGGGTTGTTTGGGGCTTACTTTTTCAGACAGGATGGAATCTTTTGGGCTTTTTTTTTCGGACATTTCTAATGCTTGGTTGAATGACGCTGCCTCTTGTACTCCAGGGTGCGCTTGTTTGATCGGATCATCTAGCCTCCTTAAGTCGTTTATAGTGGGGACACTTAAGAGCATTGTGTTTGATGGTTCCTCTTCTGCGCTCAGGACTCCGTCAGTGCTGCCATTTTCCTGGTGGCCGGGTTGTTCGTCTGATGCCTGCTTAGGTGTTTTGTTGGACTCTTTAGGGGATTGTTTAACGGCCATTAGTATCTGCGACATCAAGATAGGTACCGTTGCCAATTTGTCGATTTATCTGGGGGCAGTGGCACGTATGGTATGTAGTATCCCTGTCTTGTTGTACCTTCTTAATCATTGAGTTCAGGTCTTGCAGGTTTGCTTCTATCCCTTGCACATGGATAGCTAGGAGATTTAACAGTTCGACTTGAATATCAAGTTTGTCTGCATGATGTCATTGCTTTCCCGATCGTGTCCATTATGTTTAATAGTTGGGGCTATGCGGAAAACGTTGGCTGGTTCGTCGGTGCTTCCTGGAATGTTTGATTTAATTGAGGTGAGTACTCCAGATGCTCCATATGTTCATTGTGCTCACTCAGTTGTTTGTTTCTTTGTGGGGTTTTGAGTGGCGTAGCCCCCGCCTTTACGATACTTGACTCAATGGAATCTTGAGTCTGGCGCCTGCTTTGTTTGATATGTTCAGTTTCTTTGGATTCTCTTGAGAGGAGGGTTGTGGGATTTATTGAGCCCGATGGCAAGAAAAAGTTGTTGTATTTTTCCGCCCGACCTTTTTGTTCCAATGGATGTTGTTCTGTCATTAGCGAAGGGAAATGGACCATTGCGAACAGACCTGAGGCTTGATCCTGTTGATCTTGATAATGGTTTTCATTGTACCGAAAGCCTCCTTCTGCTTCTTTGTTTATATTTTGCGGTGATTGCGAATAAAGTTGTTGGTTAAGAATAAAGTCCCAGCTTATGTCAGGCTCCCTAAGGACTAGAGCGAGTGCTTGTTGGTGATGATGGACTTGTTGAGCTTGAAGAAGTGACAGTTGTAAAGGAGGGTCCGAAGCTTTGAATGGTGGTGGGCTGATTCGAGCTTCTAATCCAGGTGGACCGATAACAATGCTCCCTGAGCTCACCAGATTTCCAATGTCGTAATTGTTGATCTTGCTGCAACACTCTTTGTCTTTGCTTGATATTTTTTGTTTGGTGTTGCTGGGTGTGCTTTCCTTGGGATCCTCGATGTTATCTCCTTCTGTGCTTTCCGTGTGGTCCTTACAACTTGCTGAAGAGAGTCTGTGACAAACTTTAAAAAAATCTGTTATCAGTGCCCGCTTACTGGCTTTAAGACCGATGTTGTGGGCAGAGGGCGCACCTAGTTCATCTACTTTTATTCCCTCATGAATTTTTACTGAACTGCCTTTTGTGCCAGCTGCGGGAAAATCCTTAGCT
The DNA here is from genome assembly GCA_963921515.1 of Calotriton arnoldi. Taxonomy (NCBI): domain Eukaryota; kingdom Metazoa; phylum Chordata; class Amphibia; order Caudata; family Salamandridae; genus Calotriton; species Calotriton arnoldi. The sequence goes on along the minus strand of CAWUFW010006096.1, from coordinate 381,885 downwards.
ACACTGGGGGCGGGGCTCGACTTCCCTTGCTCTGATTTATATCGAAATTTCGGAGGTTTTAAAATATCTTTCCTTGGACCGATCACAGGCTCTGTTTCGGTCTCCTTTTCGGACACTGGCCGGGGTGGATAGCTAGGAGAGGCCGTGCCCCTGTTTGTGACTGTGTCCGTGTCAGTGCCTCGTGGGCCCCCTCTTCCTTTTTTTATTTTTCCCGCTGGTTTTTCTTCTCCGTCTCTGGACTTCCCTGATCTCATGGTGTGCACTCCGGAAGAAAGTATTTTTTTATGGGAGTCCAAATATTCTGGTGGTTAATGGTTGATGATGATAGCAAGTCTCTGCCCTTGTTCCCTGATTAGCTGGTTCGCTGGCTTGTTGGGAACTATGCCCACAAAAGGGGGGCTTCGGGGGGGGGGGCCGCACAAACCCCCCGTCCGTACTCAACGTCTGCGTCTGCGTGTGCTTTGTGCGGGCTGGGCTGGGCTGCGAAGGGGGTAGATTAGATGCCGCTGAAAACTGCAGCTGAGAACTGCTGCCGAAAAACCGCTGGGGGCCTGAAGGCTGAAGGACCTGGCAAGCCTGACAGACATGCCAGGAAAAGCCAAGACAAAGTCGAAGCCCAGGCACGCTCTCCGCGGCTCGGCAACTCACCGCAACACACTGCCCGGTGAGCACATGGCATGCGAGGCCGCGAAGAAGCAGGGGACCCGTCCTGTGCTTTACCTGCTCAAGCCGCCCTCAGGACTCCACAGGGCTCCACAGATGCAACTCCTCAGATGCGGCACTCAACCGGGAAACCGGGAAGCTCCTGCCGCCGCCGCACAGCCGCTGCTCTACTCTGCTGCTGCTGCCTGCTCCCTGCTCAGGCACGAACGAAACCACGGAATGGAACGGAATGATGATTAATCCAGTGAAGTCTCACAGCAAGCATGTGAATCTATGAAAGATACCAATACTGGAGAACCACAGTTTATAGGTAAGTAACTTATTTTCTTGTCCTGCCCGAGGAAGTGTGCCCAGGCATGGGTCCATTGCTCAGGGGTCCGTGGCCTTCAAGTTATAAACAATAGCTATAGAGCGGCTGTATCTGTTTGGTATTCTTGTGCTCAGGAGCCCCAGGGGAAAATAGATGTGGATCAACACTAGGCAGGGATGTGTTCCTGCACAAGGGAGAGTGCCCGGGCGTGGGTCCCCTGCTCACTGTCCCACTGGAACCAACATGCACATGACAGAAGCATCTCAATCAGTCCGAAACAGATGTTTGGTTCTTTGTGTTCCAATTCAGAGAGGACCTGGCTTGGCAGTGCGTACTGGACTGTTCCTGTTGGAGCAGGACCAAGGCTGATTTGCATATAGTTCAATCTAATCTGGGCTGTTGGACAAAGGAATGATGTAATGTTAAGTTACGTGGATTTATAACGCTCATAGCTGCCCTACCAACGGCTTACCACCGTGCCTAACCGAGACAGCAAGAGATAGACAAGAGGCCTCCAGCTCTAAAACAGCCAGATCTTAAGCTGTTTCCTAAAAGTGATGTAACATGTGATGTGATTGGCTGGAATGCTACCCTTGAGCGATTGGCAAGCATTCCTCTCATCACCTTTTGTTTATTGGGCATCAAAAGATTTAGAAGATGCACATTTCCACCTACCAGTACATATGCGGCACTGAAAATAATTACGCTTTATGGTAAATGGTCTTCACTACCAGTTCAGAGCACTCAGCCAGTGGCCAGAGTATTTATAAAATGTCAAGCTTGACTGGCTGCATATTTGTATAATCAAGGAGTGTGAGGGTCTTCCCATATTTTGACGATTAGCTCATCAAAGCTCCTTTGTCATGCAGAACTTCGGTGCACTTCAATAGACACCATCTAGGTTTATAGATTTAGGTTTGACCCTCAACAAAAGAAAGTCTGTACTCATTCAGGCACATCCGATCTTCATCTGTCTATATTCTGAAGGCTTATCCCTCCCATGAGGGGAGAGAAACATTTATAAAACTGGTCCAAGGACTTAAGTTACAGTCAAAAATACAAACCTTTTCTGGAAATGATTCTGCAGTATTAGTTGAGAATGAGACCCCTGCAAGAACAATCACTCATGCATTGGAAACCCCATAGGCAGATATCTCAGAATGTCTGCCATACATCCGCTCAGCGAGGGATTTGAGAGGTCAGAATTCCTCTTTACCCCGCTTGCCAAAAGTTGCCAGCGTGCAAACTCAATATGGTGCTAGGAGCACTAATCAAAAATTCTTTCAAGCCTATACATAAGGCGTCTCTTCAGATGTTCTCAATCAAAACTGCCTTCTTATTGGTGAGAATATTGCCAAGACGCATTGGCAAAATACAGGTATTTTCTATAAAGCCTCCCTATTTAAAACTTGATAAGATCAAATTCACACTTTCTACCTATTGTAGACTCATACCCAGGGTTCCATTTGAAAATTAATTTAACAATTTTTCCACAAACCTACGGCTGCAGAAAGATCACTTCATTCCTTGGACTTGAAACAAAAAGTTGTCTATTAATAGAACAAAGGATGTTGTTTGCCGAAACAGGGCATAATACATTGGATCACAGCATGCATCTTCTGATATGCTATGCCAAATCTGGGTTCCCTCTCAAACACCGAGTAGAGGTGCATTCAAAAAGAGCCATGGCTGCTATAATTTCTCTTCACTTGAGTCTCCGTACTAGACCTATGTAAAGCGGTGGCTTGGTCTTCAACATACACCTTCACCAAGCATTAATGACTGGATGCACAGTCGAAAGCTGAGATGGCAGTGGGACAGGTAGTGTAGTGCTTCCCACTTCCATTAAAGTAAGCCTGGTTTCTGCATGCTTGTGATATAATGTACTGCTTTGGTAAAAAAATTATTCGAGCATGTGAATCCATAAAAGATCCCAATGCTGGAGAAGAAAAATTTATTTTTCTGAAACTACAGTTCTTCAACATTGGTATTTTTCAGATTCACATGCACCCATTTTCCTCTTAGGTTCATGAAGATACCTAACCCTTCATGATACAATCTATAAATCTGACAGTTGGTTCCTCTGAGAAGGGTTGGGTCTCTGTGTCCTGCCACCTGGTTGGTTTGACCTCTGGTCATAAATTTGAGTGGATGGGCTACTTGGCGTCTCTGTATGTTTTATAATTTGTTTTCATTGCCAGTTGCTGTTTTAAAATAATGCTATGTTACCATTGACTACCAAGGGTTTCCAGCCCAATGTCTGGGAATAATTCAAGCATGTGTACTTACGAAGGATCCCCATGGTGAAGTACTCTAGTCACTGTCAGCTACTTTTTTTTCCAGTATAGGATCTTTCATATATTCACATGCTTGATTTTTTTTCACTGTCATCAGACTATACAATGAGGGTCATGTGGTGTTTGAGACTGGCATTCATTACCATGTTTTGGGGAGAAAGTACAAAATCTCATGCTTGTAGCATTCTCATATCCAGCCAGTCGGGGCGAAGGAAGTCTGCCACCAACAATACAAACCTTAGTCTGTGTAGATGTTGAAAATATATGGTGTGGTACATTTAAACATGGTCTAAGGGTGATACCTGTAACGAATAGACAGGCGTCCTACTCATGCTTTTTGCTTTCAGTTGTTTGTTTATTTCCTTAAAGCACTGCACCTATTTTTTTAGGTCTCGCCTGGCGTTGCAGCGCGCATGCGCTGCTTGCTCTGCGAGGGCTTCTTGGAATCAATACGGTTTCAGAAGTCGTCTCTGCTCCGCCCGTAATTTTCATTGGTGTGCGTCTTTTGTCATTGATTATGCTGAACGGAGTGTGATGATTGCACCGGAGGCTTTTAGTCCCTCCTGGTTGCTACCCTGTCCTCTTTTGGCCCCGCCCACCCGGACTGGATCTTTTACTGGTGGCGTAACACTGTGGGTTTTATAATGACTGTCAGCACTTTTTTGTTACCATTGTTTGCGTGTGGGCTGTGCGTTTACTTGTGGGTGACGTTTAATGTTTTTTATTTGCCAATACTTTATTTAACGATACTTGTTATTTTCATCAGGTCCGCCGCGGCTGCGCTTGTTGGTTTATTTATTTAATATGCCACACGGGGCAAAACGTAGCGTTTCGCATCACTATAGCAGTGTGCTTTCATTTTCTGCGCGGTCCGCCTCGGATGCGCTTATTTAATTACTTTCGCGCACCACCGTTGGGGGTGTATGTAAACCAGCCTGTAGCTCTGAAACTGCAAGCCTTTGTCACCCGCCTCCATAGTTTCGGAGCCTGATTTGATGGAGGAGTATCCGCCCTCGTGTAAGCTTTGTGTGGCATTTTTGGAGTGCGCCCCATTGAAGCAGAGCACAAGTAGTCAGTCGCTTCAGCCCCCAACCCCCCCCCCCCCCCACCACCCCCCATCGTGTGTGGCAGCCCTGGATGAGACAGCTTTCCGGGGATGCACACAGACCATTTGCATGTTGATGAGGCATAGTTGTTTTTTCACCCCTCCTAAGAGCCCCTGCATCTCCAATCTGCCTATTGGTGGAAGAATTAGCCCCCCACCCTCCGATACTGCCCCTGAATCAGGCTGGTGATGTGTGTGTTGTGGTGCGTTAGTTGTGTGCGCACGTTGTGCAGTGTTGTTTTGCTGCTCTGTGTTACTCATTGTACCTGCTGCACGTCGCCCGTGCCCCTCCGACTACAAGCGCCGATGCCAGGAAGCTGCACCTCTCATACGCCGGAAACCTCATGACACCAATTTGACTCCGCCACAAATAGAAATTAATTATAACCGGAGGGCTTTGGGTAGGTGTTTCTAATGTGCGTGTGTGCTGCGCATGCGCCTGCGACACCGAGTCAGGAGGGGCCACGCCAACGAGCCCACTCCTAAAAGCAGCCATCTGCCCACTGTTGTGACACAACCACACACCCACAAACTAAGAGGGAGCATCTGACAGCAACACACCCACACACCGACTAGCATAGACGGACCACACAACGCACAGGAAAGACAGATTCACCAAGCACATTACACTGCACAAATAAATACACTGGAAGGCAGTGACGTGGCACCCACCGACCGATGCAACACACACAGGCCTACAATACATACAACAAAAACACGTACTCATAAAAACACCAAGCTTAACCAAGCTACTGCCACTACACAAGCACACAAAGGGCACACAAAGGGCACATGGGGTCACAGTTACCCAGAGTATTACACCTACACACAGAAGCAACACTCACAGGCCTGCTACTCACTCTAAAACAAGCATTGGCATAGCCAATAGGTCTCGCTTTTGTGACCTTATAAGTATTTAGTTATGCAGCACAATATCCTTGGGGCAACAACATCAACCGTTGCATGGCTAAACACTGCAACGGTCCCAAAGGCGAGACCTATTGGCTATGCCAATGCTTGTTTTTCCCTGTGGACACCCCAAACCTATAGCCCACGGATTATAAACTTCTGTGGACACTGAATACATCACTACTGGCTTATACTATGTCAACGATTTGCACCTCAAAACATTGCACAAAAATATCGAAGCAAGTATACATAAAACAAATGCAAAAATGATGAATTTTGATATTCACTAAATTCTAGTGTATTACTCTTTCTTTTTTGCTGCAAATGCCAAGTTTCTTTTTGTCGGTGCCTTCCTGAGGCGCCCGGTTATCCATACTAGATTCGGTTTGCTGTACTTGCACTGTTTCCAAGAATCAAGCTAAGGATATCAACTTCACTTTAAGCCTCCAATTTCAAATTTGTTCCCATTTATGGAGCGCTTAAAATGTTTACTTTTTGCAGTTGATCTTTTTATGTATTTGTGCTTCGTTAATCTGCTAATATTTCATTTTCTAAAAACATACATCTCCCGCCCGAGTAGGTTTCACAACAGTTGGTTAGGGGTCTGTTGATCTCAAGTTATAAAGCACAGCTATCAAGAGTGTGTGTGTGTGTGTGTGTGTGTATGTATGTATGTATGTATATATGTGTATATATATGTGTATGTATGTGTATATATATATATATATATATATATATATATATATACACACACCCCCCCCCCCCCCACCCCCACAGGTGGGGCTGAAACGCGTAATGGCGGAGATGCAGGGCAATTAAATAAAATTCGACTGCACAAGGAACCTTGGGTCCGCGTTCGTCTGTCCGAATGAGAGTGGAGGCTTCTAGACGAAGTCAGCGAGAGATATATATATATATATATATATATATATATATATATATATATATATATATATATATATATATATATATATATATATATATAATATATAATAGTTAGGACCTAGTTTCCATAGGAAAAGTGTTTTTTGTTTTCTCAATAACTTTGGTGCCGGTTGACGAACCCTCCCGACCACGAGCTTCATTCTAATTGGCTGCCAACACTCCAAACCAGGAAGTATTGACAGCCATCTTGTGACTCGGTAGAACCGAGAGTCACAAGAAAACAGTGAAACAAAGGTTAAAAAACAAGAAAAGGGGGCAGGGTAGAAACACCCTGTCCCCCTAGGCCTGCTCAGGGGGTCCCACAAGGACCCCCAGGGCCAAAAAAAGCATTTTTTTTAAAACGGCAGAATTCGCGCTGGGTGCGCGAATCCTGACGATATAATAAAAAATATAGATATATGTGTGTGTATACATATACACACTCGCACATACATATTGGTCAGATTATGGGCGCGCTATTACACACCCGAGACAAAGGAAGTAGACATAGCCGAATGCCCGTGCTCCAGTTGTGTAAGCACCTTTATCGCCGAGGTGAGGCCCCTTTGCAGAGCACACAATAACACGGGCGATAAGACGACGCTTGAACAGCGCTTTGAGATAAGCGGCCAGATACAGACTCCGCTACTGAACCCGAATACAATGAGAGAAGGGACAGAATGAGAGACGGGGGCGGGGTGAGAGACAGCAGGAAAGAGGGCCAGGAGAAAGGCGAAAGACAGACAGCGCGATGCTCTGACAGAGATGGGGCCGGCCTCCTCGTGGCAGTGACGACAGCTACGGTCTTTCCCATCAGGTGTGGTCACAAGAGTGACAGAAAGCCGAAGGGCTGTTGAATTGTTGTTTTATGAGCATTGTCCCCAGTGAGTGTGTGAGAGCGGTTGGGTTCAGTATGTCAGGCCGCGTACTAAACGGGAAAACTGAAACACGAACATTAGTAGATTCAGCCACAAAACATCCTCAAAATATATCTCGTAAATGTACCTCGGATTAAGGTTCTGTGAGTACAAAAAGCAGACGCGCGCCTCCCACATTTCGGATTATCACTAGAGTTTATGGTGAGCCTGGTAAAGTTATGTCCTCAGAACCAAAAGTGGCGTGTTCTGGTTAATGGCGTTGGTCGAAAATGTGTCCACAGCCAAGGGGCGACGGGGAGGCGCAGTGGGGTTTTAAAATGTAATAATCTACTGGTTGGCCTGTACCGAACAGCATGTGTACTGGGAGAGATTACACAACCTGTGCCAACGTGCTCCGAGGGCGCGTGTACAAAGATGCATGTGTGCCTCAGGGCACATGTATTGTAGTGTAACATTTATAGGGCGCTACTTAATACGTATCCCGTGTGCCCGAGGGCACCCTTAAGAGAGATGTGTCCATGGGTTCCCGGCGTCTTTTGTATCTGAGGGCACACGTATGGTGTGCGAGGGCGGATGTACGGACTAAGTGTGCGTCTGATGATACGTGTACAGACCCCCTGCATGTCTCGGGGTACACGTACAGACCCCCTTCGCGCCTAATTGTATATGTTCAGAACCAGTGAGTCTCCAAGGGCGCACGGGCAGTATCCTGCTTGTCTGCTGGCGCATGCACAGACAGACTCCCCGTGCATCTGACGGCACATGTACTGAGAGCCCCGGTACGTTCCAGGGCACGTACACAGAATTCTTGAGAGTCCTTTTTGTCCGAGGGCACATTCTGAGCACAACCAGTGAGTCCTACCCACGATGCCGGCTTGTGCACTTGAACAATGACACCCGTGATCCTTAAGGGCTGCTGCCTGGCGCAGAGACTTAGGGCTCTGGGTGGGTGTGTTTAAAATGTACCCACAAGTTGCCCTTGAGAGAGAGAAGAGGGCAGATGACGCATGGAAGCAGAGCTAGGCACAGGCAGCGCGGGTCAGTAGAGGCGCAGCACGGAAGCCACAAGGTCGAGGAGGAGCCGGGGTCTGTTTTCTGGTGTCTGTTTGTCTGGGTGCATTCTCGACCCAGCCTCCTGCTGTTATTGTGAGGTTTCCTGCGCCCTTCGCTCGCAAAGCAACCGGTGCAGGCCCTGAGAACGCCTGAGGACGGGGGGCAGTTTATCTCTGCCTGTCAATGCAGCAGCGCCTCCGGCCACTAGGGGGCAGTGTGTAGGCCATGGAAGCAACAGGGCACAACGACTGGACCTGTCCCTAAACTCTCTGTGCCCTCCACAGTCTGCTGGGTACTATCTGCTTGGCCACGCCTGGAGGTCAGGAGGCCGCTGTGAAATAGATCTACATACTCTAAGGTCCACTCATACCATCTTTCCAGAGGGCGAAGGCCTTTTCCCGTGATCTTCTTATTGTTTTAAACTGAAAACATTTACGTTGACATAAAATAAAACGTATCTTTCTGCAGGTTGTATTGCTCTACCAAGCTTGTGAACGGGGCTCTCTGTCTTTACAGACAGACACACACAGGCAGGCGCAGGGAGACAGACACACAGAGCCACCTACCTATAGAGACAGACATGCGTCCAGGCAGATGTACACACTTCGCCGCCACTCCCAGCTGCGCAGTGTCCAACCTGCACCACTGGCTACAACAACCACAAAATGGCCGTGTGGAAGTTCGGTGCCCGGTGGTCTGCCAGAGGTCGAATGCAAAACAATCCTGAATCTGCCAAACCATCGACCTTACGCTGCACCAATAGATACGAATAATGTGACCTATTTGTGAATATATTGCATTTATAATACATATTTATAATTTCGAATAGATGGAATATAGCTATATACTTTATCAGCACTCCAGTAAATTTACCTGAACCATTTCTAACATTTCTAATAACATTTACATATGTAATATGAATAGTTGTGGTTGTTATAAACTGCATGCATATACATGGGCAGGTAAATATTTTGTATGCAGAGAGAGATTATGCATGTGTTATCGTGTACGTTAGCGCGCCTGCTCTTGCCGCTATGTGTGTTGGCCATGGAAATATTGACATTGTCATTATTTAAAGACTTTTTTGACGAACATTTGTGGTACATTAGTAGCTTGTTTCATTGGTAGTTTAAGCTGCACCTCAGCCCTTCTTTCTATGAATCCAGACTCCTGACATCGCAATAGCACACTTACGACGGTTCACACCGCGTCACGTGTTTTCCGCACTGGTGTCTGGCAGGACAGCGGCTGCTTCTCAAGCCATTGAACGTGTTTTACTAAAGAGGGGGGGGAGGGCGTCTCGTGCCAGCAGTAGCTTGCAAGTAGTTAAGAGCAGAGACCCCGGTGCGAGGGGACACGCCGGGACTCTGCGCTCCCAGGGCCTCAATGAACGGGAGCTGAGGGCTTCGCGGGTGGTTGTAGAACGGGAACGAGCTTCATTCAGTGCCAAGGGGTTGGGGGGCATCGGGAAAGCAAGGGGCGAAAGAGAGGGAGCCAGAGGGTGAAGAAGGGCAGGGGAGGCGAATGTTGGGTAGACGGTGAGGGGAAAGCACAAGGAGTTGAAACATAATGTGCTCTTTGGTGGTTGAGGTTCCTGTGGTCAAAGCTCCCAAAGTAACTCCAGGGATCAGGTATCCGCATGTGTGTGGGCAGAGGGTAGGGGCGGCCCGGGACAGAGAAGTAAATGTTTGATGATGAAGCTAATGAACATGCTCAGGATCTGGCCCTTCCACTAATAAAAGCGATCCTGTCCGCAAGCCCTCGCCCTAACCTATAAACTGAACACAATCACAGCCCACACTGGGTTACAAACACACGCCGGCCTCTGAGCTGGGAGGAGGCGGTGAGACAGGAGTGTGAGGGGGAAGGACCTTACTCGGTCTCACTGAACACCTCCCACAGGAGCCACTGCCGTGTGCGCGCCGCAGCCAAACCCAACAGATACCACAGCCCTGTGCGCGCCGCAGCCAAACCCAACAGATACCACAGCCCTGTGCGCGCAACAGCCAAACCCAACAGATACAACAGCCCTGTCACAGTCAAATCCAACAGATACCACAGCCCTGTCAAACCCAACAGATACCACAGCCCTGTGCGCGCAACAGCCAGGCCCCTTAGATGCAACTTCCCTGTGTGCGCCGCAGCAAACCCCAACAGATACCACAGCTCTGTGCGCGCCACAGCCAAATCCAACAGATACCACAGCCCTGTGCGCGTCGCAGTCAAACCCAACAGATACCACAGCCCTGTGCGCGCCAGAGCCAAACCCAACAGATACCACCGCCCTGTGAGCGCCACAGCCAAACCCAACAGATACCACCGCCCTGTGCGTGCCACAGCCAGCCCCCTTAGATTTCACGGCCCCATGTGCGAAACAGCCAGGTCCCGTAGATACCACCTTGTGAGCGCAATAGCCAGGCCCTTAGATACCACCGCCCTGTGCGCACCATGGCCAAGGCCCCTGAGATCCCGTGGCTCTGTTCACAGCACCTAGGCCTCCTTGTGTGCGCCATAGCCAAGCCCACTGAAATCCCTTGGCTCTGTGCGCGGCACCCAGGACCCTTAGATACCACTGCCATGTATGGGACACTGCCAGGCCCCTTAGATACCACTGCTTTGTCTGCACAACACCCAGGCCCACTAAATGCTGTGTGCAGAGAATGGCACAGGCTGGAGTTCGCTTGCTTGCAGATATTCAACTGATGGACGTGTACAAACAGTCCATGACAAGGCAGGCGGTTCTGAAATACCCATCGGACATAATGTCAGTCCAATCACAAATTTGGGTAACTTCCCGAATTATTCCTTACCCCTTATTCCATGTGAGATACTCCCAATCTACGGAGTGACGCATTAGCCAGTGCCCTTTCTTGCCTGGAAGGTGGCATCCTCATACACATGCCCAATAAGTGCTGAGGCGTGTGTGTGTCTGCGAGTGTGTATTTGTGTGCAGAGCCGGCCTTTGCTAGGCTAGCGCCCTGGCCAGAGAGAGCTTTGGCCCCCTTGCTGATGTGGCTTCTTGATGCAATAGTCACCGCAAACCCTGGCTCAGAGCTCTGCTCTGGCACCCGCTGCCGCCTGTGCGCGGAGAGAGCCCTGGGCACAAAGACAATTGGCGTCCTCGCTGCTGCTGACGAATACAACGGAGCGGTAGGGAGCCCTTCTGTATCCACAGCTCAGCTCCCGACTGGTGACATCACAGCAGTGCATGGCCTCTCTGCACCCACCGACTCACCCACATCACTCCCAGCTCAGGTCCATCACACCGGGACCAAGGTTTCTGTTGGGGGTGGTGATGGTGTGTGGCGATAGGGGTGAGAGGGAATGACAAGGAACACGGTAGATGAAGTTTTAAAAAAGGCACTCGTGCCACATTAACAAGTGGACAAAAGCCCTTCACTTTGATTCACTTGAGCCCCTGGGCCCTGCTGTTTGCACAATTGTAAAGCAGACAGCTCTGTGCGCCTCTGAAGACTCGCACCCTGGGCCTGGGCCCAGCTCTCTCATGCCAAAAGCCGGCCCGGTCTGTGCGTGTGTCTGTGAGCCCTTAGCCACCTGCACGGGTTCGTATTTTTAGCCGTTCATTTCACCCCCTCGCTGCTGCAGTAGTTTGCACATGTTGATGTACCACCCAGGTACACCGCCCTCCCACACTGATACTCGCAATGTTTTACCAATGAAATTATACATCAGCCTATTCTGTACCAGGTCCGCGCTCTCTCTCGTCCACTCACCGACAGCAGACACGGAAGCTTTATTTAACTCACTAGAGTGACAATAAACATGAATTACGACCAAATATCATTACATATGTAAATGATTTATCAATAAATAGCAAATGGCGTTGTATGCCCCTTTCTCCACCTACAGACAGATTGTTTCCAACACACACACATATCTATCTGTATAATACTTTTAAAAAGAAAATCTATATAATGTAGTTTCATTTTATTCGATTATGTGCCAGCAAATGCGCACAACAGACAAGATAATACGAATATTAATCGAGGCCACGCCCCTTTTTACACCTCTCTGCAACGCAGCTCTGTGGCGCTTACTGGAGGAAGCTGGTGGGCTAGTTGGCCCCCAGGGACCCTCAGGACTCGAGGGGATTTAATCCCCCAATTTACAACGCACCAGGGGGCGCGTTTGCACAGTGGTGCAGGGAGGGGGCGTGGCCTGATGTGACAAGTGTGCAAACGCGCCCTGTGGCGCGTTTTAAGTTGGGGGATTAAGTCCCCTTGAATCCTGAGGGTCCCAGGGGGCCAACTAGCCCACCAGGTACCTCCAGTAAGCGCCAGGGAGCTGCTTTGCAGATCCAAGGCCACGCCCCCTTTTTACACCACTGCAGTGCAGCTCTGTGGTGCTTACTGGAGGTAGCTGGTGGGCTAGTTGGCCCCCAGGGACCCTCAGGATTCATGGGGACTTAATGACCCAGGCACTAACAGATGTAGTGCTACAATCCCCTGAGGACTACCTATGCAGTCCAGTAATCTGCCTGTCACTACCTATGCACTCCTCCAATCACCCAGCCAGCACAATGTACTTATCCAATCAGTCCGCCAAAACCCAACCACTTATAAATTCACCATGTACTCTCCTTACAGTACTTTAATCATCCAGTCACTACCCATGTACTGATGCAATGGCTCAGGCACTGACACATGCACTGCTACAATCCCCAGAGCACTACCCATGCAGTCCAGTAATCCCTCTGTCACTCCCTGTGCACTCTTCCAATCACTCTGCCAGCACCATATACTTATCTAATCGCTCTGCCAAAACCCCAGCACTTATAAATTCACCATGCAGTCTCCTTGCAGCACTCTAATCATCCAGTCACTACCCATGTAGTCATGCAATGACCCAGGCACTAACACATGCACTGCTACAATCCCCTAAGCACTTCCCATGCAGACCTATAACCACCTACACACTACTGATTCACTCCTCCAATTACCCAGGTAGTACCCATGCACTCCAGAAATCCCTCTGTCACTAACCATGCCCTCCTCCAATCACCCAGCCAGCACTATGTACTTATCCAATGACTCCGCCAAAACCCAAGCAGTTATAAAATCACCATGCACTGTCCTTGCAGCACTCTAATCATCCAGTCACTACCCATGTACTCATGCAATGACTCGGGCACTAACACATGCACTGCTACAATCCCCTGAGCACTTCCCATGCAGACCTATAACCACCTACCCACTACTGATTCACTCCTCCAATTACCCAGGTAGTACCCATGCACTCCAGAAATCCCTCTGTCACCACCCATGCACTCCTCCAATTACCCAGCCAGTCCCATGTTCTTATCCAATTACTACGCCAAAACCCAAGCACTTATAAATTCACCATGCACTCTCCTTGCAGTACTCTAATCATCCAGTCTCTACCCATGTACTCATGCAATGACCCAGGCATTAACTCATGGCAAATACAGAGGAGGTCATGCTAATCACAGGGGTACCCCAGCGCATAGTGTTCCCTAGTGTATGTAGGTGTTTTCACTGTATTCTAAGTGTCTTTTAGCATAGCACTGGCTCTAGGCCTGGTTAGTCAGTCAGTTACCACCAGTAGCCGTCAGTAAAAAGTTGGGGGCACAGGAGGACTTTCTGCTCCTCTGTTGGTTCTTTCTGCACATCTCTTGCTTCTTCCTGCACTTTTCTTCGTCTTTCTGGACTTCTGTTGCCTCGTTCTGCATTTTGTCTTGCTTCTTTCTGCGCTTTTCTTCCTCTTTCTTCACATGTCCTACCTTTGTAGGCATAGTTAGAAATTAGCATTTAAAAACCTTTGAAATTCACTGAAAAAACCATAGGTTTCAGGGACGTTATAGTTAGAAATTGGCATTTAAAAAAACCTTTGAAATTCACTGAAAAAACCATAGGTTTCAGGGACGTTATAGTTAGAAATTAGCATTTAAAAAACCTTAGAAATTCACTGAAAAAACCACAGGTTTCAGGGACGTTATAGTTAGTTGGACATTTCACTCGTACAAAACCAGAGAAATTCGGCCGTTGTAGTTAGTTCAGCTAACTATAACTCGCGCCCCCGCAATGCACTGCTGATGACGTCACATATTACATCATTCATGACATGGTCAGTGACCTCACTGATGACATCTCAAATGACATCACTGATGACATCATCCAGTGACTGTGTTTCTATAAAGTTTAAATATGTTTTATATATATGCCAAGGTGTATTGAAGAATGAGTGGGTGTATAAGTGTCTGGATGGATGATTTAGTAGGTGCGTGACTGAATGTATAAGTGAGTGATTAAATGTGTCTTACTGAATGCATGGGTTAGTGACTGATACAGACATTCACACAGTTTAGTTTGTCAGTTGGTGTGTAAGCGGTTGCATGGGTTGGTGAGTAGCTAAATGAGGATCTATATGGGTTATTGATTGGTTGTCTGAGTATCTGTATGGGTGCCTGAGTGTCTGTGTGGGGGGGTGACTCTGTGCATAGATGTGTGAGTGGATGATTCACTGGGTGTATGGGTTCAAGAGTGCATCTGTGAAGGGCTGTATGGGTGGGTGAGTGTGTGTGTGTGTGTGTGTATGGGTGTGTTGGTAAGTGAGTGGATGCCTCAGTGGTACATGTGAGTAACTGCATATGTGAAAGGCAGTATATGTGAGTGTTGGAGTATATAAATGACTATATGTGAGAGTGAGTGATTGTGAGAGTGGCTGTATGGATCAGTGTGTGCTTGTATTAGTTATTGTATAAGAGTGTAAGTATGTGTTAGTATATGTTTGAATAAGTGAGGTGGTGTTTGTATAACTGTATGGGTGAGTAAATGGGAGTGTGATTGATTCTTTGCATGACTGACTAGGTGTGTGAGTAACTCTATGGATGAGTGGCGGTGTGTGTGTCTGTATAGATATGTGAGTGCATATGATAATGCCGTATTGATGGTTGACTGCATGTATGGGTGAATGAGTGGATGTGTGTGTAGACCTAGGAATTAGTGAGTGGGTATTTACTAACTGGTATTGGTGTGTCTATGGTTTCAAAAATGGTCGTCTGTATTTTAGAGTGGGTGTATCAAAAGTTATATTAGGGTATGAGGAGGTGCATCAGATTATCACGTGGATGATATCAGTGATGTCACTGACCATGTCATGAATGATGTAATATGTGACGTCATCAGCAGTGCATTGCGGGGGCGCGAGTTATAGTTAGCTGAACTAACTATAATGGCCGAATTTCTCTGGTTTTGTACAAGTGAAATGTCTAACTATAACGTCCCTGAAACCTGTGGTTTTTTCAGTGAATATGAATATATATATATATATATATATATATAACTGCTCCAACTTCGTATTTTTACCTCCAAACACAAAGAAAGCACTCACGGGGGCGAGTCCAAAGTTTTTATTTAAGGACTCACGGTAACCAGACGCGTTTCGGCAGACGCCCATGTTGGAGCTGTTATAATTGCGGGCGCACGACCCGCGAAAAAGCACCCGCACGAGAGTGCACGGAGTACGTGAAACGAAGGAGCTGTGAGAGATATATATATATATATATATATATATATATATATATATATACACACCACAAAAGATTCTCACTGTCAGAAGAACCGTAGGGACACAGCGGGGATTCCAGGTGAGTAGTTTATTTTCATAAGAGCATTGGCATGACGCGTTTCGACATAAAATGTCTTTATCAAATGCCTGCTGACAAAAATGTTTCCCGCCAGTTCACTTGTCAAATACCCCCATCCGTTCTGCCATTGGTTGCGCCTCCAGGTGTGCCGAATCAGAGTCCCAAACAACACTGCAGCTGCATCGGCAAACTGCAGATCCCATGCTAGGTGAGTATCTCCCCTCGGCTTATATATTTTATAGTAAGCTCGCGCTCAGAAGCTGCAGGGGAACATAGATGTGGGTCAAGCCTAGACATGGATGTGTTCCTGCACGAGGGGGAGTGGAGGGATTCACCATGCTATGGGAAACACAATGCTAAAAATCTGACAAACTTGGTGCATTCTGGCAGCCAGTCAGGACACGAGAATAAATCCTGG
Source organism: Calotriton arnoldi (assembly GCA_963921515.1). Lineage (NCBI taxonomy): Eukaryota > Metazoa > Chordata > Amphibia > Caudata > Salamandridae > Calotriton > Calotriton arnoldi. The sequence continues at coordinate 365,701 of CAWUFW010006096.1, read as the reverse complement.
AGGTGGTACAGAATTAAAACATTTATAGTTTTCGTATTCGGAGTTGATCTGGTAAAAAGTAAACAGAGCACCACAAACAGTGATTCTGTCACAATTTAAGGATCTGTGTTTATATTGTTTGTGTGACTACATTCCCATGGAAAAGCCGCACATATTTCTGAAAGACTACAGACATTCAGGACAAAATTTCCTTTCTTACCGTTCGGTGGCCTAGGTTTCCCCGAATCGAAAAAACATTAAAGATTGATGGAAATATTGCCACATTTTCCCACTATATCTTCGGGCTGCAATGAGATATTGATGTAGGTTTTGCCCATGTATAGCCCTTTGTGTCTAAAAAACTGTTTGCATAGGTGCAGAAGGCAATCAGAGATGCTGGTGTTTAAAAATCAAATACGTTGTTCAAACAAAAAAACTTTAACAGAGGTGCAAAAAACACACCTGCATTGAAAGGCTGAATATCGTCCTTTCGACAGTCTGTAAGATTGTTATAACCAGTCTGAATCTATCCTTGCGCTCGCTCATCTAATCATTCATCCATGCACTCACATTTCCAATCAACATTTTTCCCTTTATGTACGCTCACACACAAACACCCACACAACAACACATGCAAACTTCCCAATCAATGAAGAAGTACATTAACTTGAAAAAACGCCCACGGTTTGTGAGGTTTCTAAGAACATTTCTGTTAACCGCTGATTTTGCTGTGTGTATTTCAGTCACAAGCTTTCACAAAGACCACTAGGGGACACCGTTTTACCACGAACGGGAGTTAAGCACATGCAGTTTGTCTTCTACGTAGAAAACACGTATCGATAAAGCCACTGGTCTGGCATTGGGAAGCTTTTTACCAGCATACGTTGCAAATATAACAAGCTTTTGCAATGCAATCGGTCTCGCCTTTGGGACCTTATGTATTTAGCTATGCAGCACATTAGCCTGGGTGCTGAAACATCTACTGTTCTTTAACATGGAGGGAAAGTAAGCACCAAACTGCGCGACACGCCAGATATGGGAACACATGGAGAGAAATATTGCCTTTCAGCGGGAAATGGTATAGTCCAAAGCTCTGTTTTTAATATAAAATCAGGGCCTTCGGTGGTCATATCACTGAAAATACAAGATTTGAAACAAATATTATTGTCTACGGGTGCTCGTGGAAGACAATTTCTATGGACTGGAATCTAGAGAATGCTAAAGTGATTCTGGTATTTTACTGACCTATGCTGGTCGTTTTCTATCAAGAAAGTTAAATAGAGGCAGTTGAACAGAAAAAAAAAGTCCCCAAGCGGAAGCAGACAAGTCCTAGGGCTGATCTCCAGAGCCCACTAAGTACATACACATAGAAGTATATAATAAGTATATACTAAAGTATATACAAGAGGTCTCGAATGCTCGACCTAAAAAACACCTGTGGCTGGAAAGAACAAGCATTGGTAATGCATCGATTTCGCCTATGTGATGAATAAAGAGCTGTTTTCATCAATCATCGTGTGGCAGAAGGAAAGAGTCTGACAGATAACACTGGAGTGGAGAGGATGTGGCACAGCGGCCAGAGCTGTTGACTTGTGAGCTGGAGATCCTGGTTTGAGTCTCGGGGGCACCTTGCAACATCCTGTGACTCTCTGCAAATTACTTAATCTCTCCCGGTGATAAATTGGTCAATAAAAATGCTGCAAGAGTAAAAGGTAAAACTTTATGAAAATATAGTTCCATCAAAGCGGGTGTTAACAGTATTTCGGCAGCAGGAAACTGATGAGACGAAGACTAGGAACAAGCATTGGTAAATGCAGGAAAATATGCTACAGCCAATAGAAATGGAGGAAAGGTAAGTGGCATGCACAGGAACCACAGAGAAGCCAGAAAAGGGATGCAAGTCCCTTTTTAAGTTTACATTTAAAAAAATAGATTTCTCAAACACAGAGCAAGTCCTGTGCAGGCGAAACCTAAAAAAGTATAAGAGTGGAAACAAAAAGCATTAGTGAAGTAAAGTATTAGCCCATGAGCACTGGTACTGAAGTGCAACTTTTATTTAATTGGATGTGCACATGTGAACAGACAAAAGGCCGAATCTCGCAGTGTAACAGAGACAATGGCTGTGTTGTTGTGGGTGAAAGCAAAATGTGAAAGAGTTGACAGCCCAGTGGATGAAGAGGGCTGGCACAAAACCGCTATATGTACGTATGTATAAATGTATGTATTTTTTATTTCTTTTTTTATTACGGGGGATGGTGATTCTCTAGGCCTCACCTAACCGAGTCCAGCAGCTTAGAGAGCGCAGGTTCCTTATGCAAGGATCTCACCCAAGACTGTTCTTATCGGGGCTTACTAGAAAAATCCAGGCATAGCTAAAATATTAATAACTGACTTAAGAAGTTCAAAGTTGAGTGATAGATGTCTCCCCTTTGTGAAAGAAAAGAGGAAACGTGTTACACTGAGGTGCAGATTCTGTGCAAGACTAATTCTGAATATAAAAAGCAACTCTCTTGACAAGACCATTTTTCCATGTAGGCACCTATCTGTTAAAGTGCACTCTGAGCTAAAATTTATAGAATCTTGCAGCAGTTTGCTTCCTGAGAACTTAACCTAATCGTTCTTGTTACCCAGAAGTTGGAAGTCCGACATGTAGGAAAATAATCTTTGCTTTAATGCTCAGAACCCAGGTATTTGTATTGCCAGCTCGCTTGCGCATTTATTAAAATACCCAAGACAAGCCATATTTTATTGGAGCTGGAAGGCAGTAGTGTCATTAATGGAGCATAAAGCGGAGCAAATGCAGGCGATAAAACCCCCTGGGTTTAAATAGCTGTATCAAATGTGGTAATCACCATGGCAATCATTGGACAAGATCTGCCTTTATGGAAACAAGGTTTGGCGTTGGCTGCTGAGCTATTGGCTTTTCCAGTGCTTGTTTCCTTTCAGGGTTTTTTTTTTTTAGGTCGAAGCCTACCAGACAGCATAGCTGTCTGGGCTGCAACAGACATCTTGGGAACATTCTGAAAGTTTCCCTGGGAATACATCATTCCACCTATTGCTTACCATTGGCTTTGTGGTTTGTAACTCCCATTTTGTAGCTTTCTATTCACTGGCTTTATTTGTTTTAGGCTTTCCAGAGTGCGTTCCTCCCTCCCAAGAAGCAAAGCCTTTTCACACTACCTCTCCTTGTATTCTTCCACGAGTGCAACTTTCAGTAAACAGGCCTGTAAATCTTGTTCTTATCTTGTCACATTTGCTGTGCATTCAAAGACCGAGGTCAGTGTCCGGCTCATTCTTCTGAGGAAGCTTGATGTTTACTTTTCTTTCTCCGACCTCAAAGTGAGAGGTTTTTATGTGACAATCTTGCTGGATACTATGGGTAGGAAATGTTATTTTTTTAGCACATTATTTAAATGAAGTGCCCTAGTATTTGTAAACTGTATAGTTTTATTACTAAAATTGTATGTGTGTGCCAATGTAATGGACATTTGGATTGAAAATGTGTCTGTAATGGCATTACGCTACCACACCATGCATACTCCACTCTGCACCCCTCCTTACAACTCTGCACCCCTCCATGCCACTGCACTGCGCTCGGCACCCCTCCTCTCTATGCCACTGCACTCTACTCCTCTCTTCTTTGCAGCACTCTACTCTTTGCCACTGCACTATTTGCCACTCCAGTCTACTCTGCAACACTGCACACTGCCAGTACACTCTCCCAATACATCGTATGCCAATGCACTCTACTCTGTACCAGTCCACGCAGTCCACTGTATGGCACTCTAATCTACTCTACGCCACTCTACTCTACTCTATGCTACTGCACTCCACCCTGCACCACTCCACTCAATCTACTTATCCAGTATTGGGTTATCTTTCATAGATTCACATGCTTGAATTATTCCCTGTCGTGATGGGAGTGCCACCGTAGCATAATCAAGCAATATTTAAATAGGCCAGAGGCTATAATGGCCCTGAGCCATGTTTCAAATAGCCTATGTCCTTTTTAAAAAAGGACCAAATGTTGAATGCAACAAATCAGCTGCTAGTACACTCGAGATCTCTCCCAGCAGAGGCAGTTTCCCTCAGATTTTCGCCGCACGTCGCGTGTGAAGGGAGTCTCCCTAAGTTCTACTCAGTTTTCTTTATTCAAGCTTCTGGAATTTTTTCTTGAAAATTTATCTTCACCAACATGTCTGTTAAAAAAGGCCTTTTCCGCCCATATAAGACCTGTGGCAGGAAAAGAGCTCATGTGGATGACCAACACAAGGACTGTTTTAATTGTTTCCACCCCACTCATGAGGTAAGACCGTGCAAAATCTGTCATACTTTCTCTTCTAAAACTCTAAGGGATAGAGAGGGGAGGCTGCTTTTGTGGCTCCAATCCACTAAGCAACAAAAGTCTTATGATGAGTACAGTGATGGCTCATTTAGGCAACACAAGAGGGCCAGATCCCAGGACGACACCCCTGGAGAGGACAGGAAACACCTCAAACCCTCCCAAGAGAGCAAGAGCTCTAGAAAGGAGAAGCACCATAAAGTCTCCTACGAGCCTGCGTCATCCACTCCCACCACTCCTGTGAGAAAGGAGAAAGAACATCATAGAACCTCTTCCACGGATTCTGTGAGGCACAAAGACAGGAAATCATCATCATCATCATCGACGTCAACTTGTAGATCGTCGACAACAAGTGCTACAGTCACGTCGTCAGCTCCGTCGGCGGTAGGATCGACGACATCAGTGGCCATCTTGGGGCCCCATACCGTCAACGAGAATCTCATCGTCAATGTCTCTCCCATCGTCATCCACCTGGTCGACGAAGACTGTATAGCACCCCGTCAACAAGTTCCCCGTCGACGGCCATCGAAGACGGATCGACCGAGGACGATGACATCGTCGACAGTATCACCTGCTTTGACAGCACCGTCAACGACTGATATTCCTTCTTCAGTGGTGATGGTGCCGTCGACAACAATAGTGAATATTACCAGGGTGAGTAAGACCTTTCTGCACCCGGATGAATCTTCCTTTACAAAGATTTCCTCGTTGCCTCCTTCGCACCTGCTGGACTTACAAGAGTCAGAGGATGAGAATGACAATGGAGTATATGGGGTGGTTCACAGCCCGTCCGAATTGCATGTAAAATAGGACGAAGACGATGGTTATGAGGACGAGCAGCAATACTATCAGCCATATCTAGCTCCACCGCAGCATTATCAACATTATCCTCCTGAGCCTCGTCCTAGAGAAATGGCGCATTTACCACCATCTCTAATCCAAGACCTTCAAGCTATGCTAGCGGACTATAGGCAGAGATTTCCACTTCAAGATGTCCAGATTGAGTCACCGCCACATCAGCTGCAGCCCCCAGGAACGCCGGCTTTACCTCGACCAACGACACTTGCAGTGTCGTGCCATCCAATACAGGCGCCTGACCAGGAGAACCCCATTTCAGATGGAGAGAGAGGAAGGAGAGATACCGGTTCCTCACCCACCTGCAGATCCCTGGGACGATTATATAATTCTTACTCCCTCTCCTGCCACATCATCCAGCGGACTGCCATCAGAAGACATAGGTGGGGGAGGGGGGAGGCGTTTGACGGAGATTCTTTATTTGGCAAACACATTGAGGCGCTGCTGTCCATAAAAACTGACACCGCGACGTCCTTGGGAACCCTCCAGTATTGAAAGACGCCTTTCAGAGGAGCAAAAGGATGCAGGTTTCCTGCATACAGAGGCAGTGTTTAGATGACACAGCAATACCAGCCCTATCAGGAGCAGTACAGGCAGACCTATCAGCCTCCCACCTACCGTCAGTCTTCTACAGCTGGTTTCTCTCATCAAGGGGGCCGCAAGATAACACCGTCCCATGGACGAGACAACGGAAGGAAACCATGATCAACACCGGGTACCAGCTTCCCCCCCCCCCCTTTTACCCCTCCTGTGGGTGTGAAGGTTTGCAATTTCAACCAGCAATGGCAGAGCATAACGGACCAATGGGTATTTGATCTCATTAGATTTGGTCATACTCTGGAATTCATGAACAAACCTCCAACTACTCCACCCAAGGGAGCCCCTCCCCCTTGTCTTAACTTATTGCACAAGCAAGTAAAGATCATGCTCTCAAAAGGGGCGATCGAGGAAGTTCCAACTCTACAAAGTGGTCATGGTTCCTACTCCAGTTTTTTCTTAATAATGAAATAGTCAGGGGAGTGGAGACCAATACTGGATCTCGGAAAGCTCAACAGGTTTCTGAGAAAACTTTCAGGATGTTGACTTTAGCCGAGATCCTGCGTCGCCTCAACAAAAGAGACTTTATGACCTCACGATCTGGAAGACGCATATTTCCACATCCCCATCCATCAGAAACATCCTTCCTCAGGTTTACGGTAGCTGGTACCCACTACCAATTCAAGGTTCTCCCTTTCGGCCACAAGTCGGCACACAGAATATTCACAAAATACCTTGCACCAGTGGCCGCGGGCTTACGCTCTCAAGGTCACCAAGTATTCCCCTACTTGGACTACTGGCTACTGAAGGCACCAACCGCAATTCAAGCGACCAAACCCACAAATGTTTGTCTCCAGCTATTCAACAAGCTAGGGCTGACAGTGAACATCAAAAAGTCTTCATTTCTTCCCAGTCAATCAATCAATCAATCAGGGATTTGTGAAGCGAGCTTCTCACCCGTGAGGGTCTCAAGGCGCGAGGGAGCAGCTCCAATTCAGCCAAAGAGCCAGGTCTTGAGGCTCTTCCTGAAGGTGTACAGAGTGGGGGAATGTCTGATGTTGAGCGGGAGCTCGTTCCAGGTCTTTGCCGCGATGTAGGAGTAGGCTCTTCCACCTGCTCTGGATCTGCGGATGCGCGGGGTTTCGGCGAGGGCGAGGTAGGCCGAGCATAGGTTTCTCTTAGGCACGTGGAAGGAGACTCTTTCATTGAGGTATTGGGGTCCGGTGTTGTGGAGGGATTTGTAGGCGTGAGTGAGTAGCTTGAAGGTTGCTATCTTCTCGACAGGGAGCCAGTGGAGGTCTCGTAGGTGCTGGGTGATGTGGTCATGTCGTGGGATGCCGAGTCTGGCAGCGGTGTTCTGGATGGTCTGGAGTTTTCAGAGCAGGGATTTGTTGATTCCGGTGTAGAGGGCGTTTCCGTAGTCCAGTCTGCTGGTTATGAGTGCGTGGGTGACTGTCTTTCTGGCTTCGTGGGGGATCCATTTGAAGGTCTTGCGGAGGGTGTTGAAGCACGTGGAGGAGATGGCGTTGATCTGTCGGGTGATGGTGAGGGAGGAGTAGAGTATGATGCCGAAGTTGCGGGCGTGGTCTGTGGGTGTGGGGGGAGGAGGGGGGTTGCCTAGGGCGGTGGGCCACCAGGTGTTGTCCCATGCATAGGGGGTGGGTCCGATGATGAGGACTTCGGTCTTCTCTGAGTTGAGCTTCAGACAGCTGCTGCTCATCCAGGATTCAACGTCTTTCATTCATTCTTTCCTGGAAGCTGAATCTGGTGGTGTTGAGTTCCTTCGTGAGGGAGAGGATGAGCTGGGTGTCGTCGGCGTAGGATACTATGCTGAGACCATGCTGTCTGACGATGGCGGCGAGGGGGGGGGCCATGTAGATGTTGAAGAGCGTGTGGCTGAGCGATGATCCTTGGGATACTCCGCAGCTGATCTTGGTGGGTTCGGAGAGGAAAGGCAGGAGTCTGATTCTTTGGGTTCCGCCGGTGAGGAAGGAGCGGATCCAGTCGAGGGCGGTTCCCTGCATGCCGGCGTCGTGGAGTCTGGCGGTAAGAGTGTGGTGGGAGACGGTGTCAAAGGCTGCAGAGAGGTCTAGTAAGATGAGGGCAGCCATGTGACACCGTTCGAGGAGGGTGCGGATGTCGTCTGTGGTGGTGAGGAGGGCGGTCTCAGTGCCGTGGTTGCTGCGGAAGCCGGATTGAGAAGCGTCGAGGATGGAGTTGGCTTCGATGATCTTCTTGGTGACTCTAGCTGCGAAGGGGAGGAGAGATATGGGTCTGTAGTTCTTGAGGTCTGTCGGGTCTGCTGGGTCTGCGGAGGGCTTCTTGAGGAGGGGCTTGACTTTTGCACGTTTCCAGTCATCTGGGAATGTGCCAGATTCAAAGTTAGTGTTGATGTTGCGTCGTCGTTCGGGTGCTATGACGGAAGCGGCTCTGTGGAAGATGTGTGGCGGGCAGGGGTCCGTGAGGGCTCTCGAGTGAATGCTCTTCATGGTCGTGGCGGTGTCTTCGGTGGTGATGGAAGTAGGAGCCGAGTTTGTTGCTGAGGTCCTGGGAAGGTGTGACGTCTGAGGCTTCGCTGGGGGGTTTGGTGAAATCCTGTATGATGCTGAAGAGTTCCGCTGGAGTTGGCGAGGATTTTGTCCTGGATGAAGGTCCTTTTGGTGAATCTGATGCGTTGGTGGTATTCTGTCATGGCTTTCTTGTAGGTGGTCCGAGCTTCAGGGCTTTGCTGTTTCTCCATACTTTCTCGAGACGTCTGCAGGCGCGTCTGGATTCTCGGAGGTCTGTGGTGAACCAGGTGGCTTTCCTGGGGCGCTGTCTGTCAGTTATGGGGGGCGAGCTTGTCTGCGCAGTTGGTGATCCATCTGTGTAGTTCGTTGGCTGCAGACTTGACTGTCATGGTGGGAGGGGGATCGTGGTTGAGGGTGGAGTTGAGGTGCTCCTCGGTGACCTTGTTCCAATTCCTTCGCGGAGGGTGTGGTGTAGTGGTGGTCCGCCCAGAGGGGTTGCGTGGTGTGGTCAAAAAACACAATTTCTGGGAGCCAGGTTGGATACAATCCAATGCAAAGCCTTTCTTTCAGACGAACGACACACGTCTACGGCAGTTGGCTATGGCCATCTCAAGAAGAAAGCCCGTTTCAGTAAGAAGGTACAAGTCGCTCCTAGGAATGTGCTCATCAGCAATAGACCTAGTACCCTTAGCCAGGCTCAAGACGAGACCTTCCCAGGAAGAGCTTCAGCGACAATGGCTGCAGACATCGGGATCCTTCATAGACCTCATTCAAGTCACCCCGGCCATGAAAACAGCAATGCGATGGTGGTGTCACTGGCCAAATCTTTCGAAAGGCCTCACTTTCCTACAAGAGATTCCAGACTACATTCTGACAATGGATGATTCAATGGAAGGCAGGGGAGAACATTTGCAGGACCTCCAGATTCAAGGCAAATAGTCCAATTCTCAAAAATTAAAGTGCATAAACAGTCTGGAGTTGAAGGCTATATCCCTCTCTTTACAAGCTTTCCTCCCAAGGATAACAAGTGCTTCCGTGCTGGTTCGTACGGACAATACAACCAGTATGTTCTACATAAACTAACAAGGAGGAACCAAGTCGCTCACTCTCTCGCAGGAAGCTCAAAAATTATGAAACTGGACAACAGAGCACGGAATTTCTCTGAGCCAAGCACGTTCCAGGCTTGCACAATACACTTGCAGATGCTCAAAGCAGAGCGATAGACCATTATCACGAATAGGAACTCAGTCAATCCCAACTGCACAGAGTATTTGCTCTATGGGGAAATCCAGCACTTGACCTATTCGCTACAAACGTCAACGCCATATGCCAGTCCTATGTCAGCAGGTTTCCCCTCCCAGGGTCTCAGGGCAATGCCCTTTTAATGCGATGGTCGTGGATATATGCCTATGCTTTTCCCCCCATCCCATTGATCCCCAGAGTGTTGACCAAGATGAAACGAGAGTTGGCGCCTGATACTCGTAGCGCACAAGTGGCCCACGCAACATTGGTTCCCGGAACTCCTTCATCTTTGGGTCACCAGACCCATACGACTGCAACTGTCCCCTTCTCTCCTGACCAGGAAAAACAGACCGGTGTGTCACCCGAACCCGGAGTCTCTGCACTTGCATGCCTGGTGCCTGAGTTTCTGGAATTTAGGGACATGAACATCTCGCAAGATTGTAGACATACTTGCAAAATCTAGAGCGTAAAGTACCGACAAAACGTACAAGCTGAAAGGGAAAAGGTTCTGTTTGGTGCCAACGAAAGGGCCTGCATCCATTTCAAGCATCCCTGCAACAGATTTTGCTATAGCTCCTCTCCTTGGCAAAATCTAGTTTAGCTTTCGCCTCAGTCAAGGTGCATCTAGCCTCCATCTTGCGTTATAGAAGAGCTTCCAGTGCCCCCTCTCTTTGTGCCTCAAGCTTGGTAAAGTAATATATGAAAGGGCTTTTCTGCACTTTTTCTCCGGTACGAGCACTTCCCAGAATGGAATCTCAATGTGGTCCTGGCACAACTGATAAAACGACCATTTGAACAAATTCATAAAGCTGAGTTGAAGTTCCTAACATGGAAAGTCGCTCTTCTGCTGGCCCTCACCTCAGCCAGAAGGGTGAGTGAAATTCAAGCTTTCACCATCAAGAAGCCTTTTCTACTGTTCAAGGAAGATGCTGTGATTCTGAGGACTAATTCTATATTTATTTCTAAAGTACTGTCTCCATTCCACCTTAATGAGCTGGTCATACTCCATTCCTCTTCCCACAACCATCAATGCCTGCAGAGCAAGCATTACACACGCTTTATGTTAAGCATTGCCTCAAATTCTACCTTCAGAGAATGAAGGACATTCGGAAAACTGATCAATTACTAGTGGCCTACGGCCAAGGCAGAGAAGGGACTGCGATAATGAAAGCCACTATTGCAAGATGGATTTTGGCTGCAATACAGTTCTGTCACATCAAGTCTAACAAGCCTTTGTAGAGAAGAACGAAAGCCCACTCCTCCTGAGCAGTAGCCACGTCAGTTGCCCTCTTCACTGGAGTGACTGGAAACAATTTGTCGTGCTGCAACCTGGAGGACCATGCATACCTGCTCGCAACACTTACTGCCTGAAATCCTCACAAGATACAGATGCAGCTGTGGGCCAGGCGGTGCTTCGTCACCTCTTCCATTAAGATAACTCTTTCAAACTCTTAGAAAAAGCCTTTTTTGTTCTCCTGGTGATTCTATATGCTTACAAGTTCATGATTATGTAAAATATAACTTAATAGTTTGAATTGTGTTACGCTGTTTTTTCTTGCCTCTCGTTGCTACTCTGTACATGAAAATACGAGTATATGGGAAATAAGTGGACTTTTTTCTTACAAATATTTTCTGTTTTATTCTCTTCCATCCTTTTATGCAACAGTAAAAAAAAAAAAGGAGATACATAGACATCTTTAAATGTATCTGTTGTATTACTACAAATCTTTGGGGTCCGTATACTTTAGAGTTTTCCCACCATCCACAACAGACAAAATAATATTGATGTTACTGCTTGCTATTCTAATTCAAGCATGTGAATCTATGAAAGATGCCCTGATACTGGGTAAGGAAATAAGTTACTTACCTGTAACTACGGTTATCCAGAATTGGTATCTTTCATAGATTCACATGCACCCACCCTCCTCCCCGTGGAGGCTTTTTCTATATTGTTTAATGAGATGCTCACTTCTCACTTGTGCTTGGAAAATCTGAGGGAAACTGGCTCTGCTGGGAGAGTTCTAGAGGATGCTAGCAGCTGATTGGCTGCATTCAACATTTGGTCCTTTTTTAAAAAGGACGTAGGTGGTCTATTTAAAACATGACTCAGGGCCATTATAGCCTCTGGCATTATTTAAATACTGCTTGATTATGTTACTGTGGGACTCCCATCTTGATGATGGGGAATGATTCAGACATGTGAATCTATGAAAGATACCAATACTGGATAACAGTAGTTACAGGTAAGTAACTTATTTTCTTACTCTACACCACTGCACTCTAATCTTCACCACTGCACTCTGCCACTCGACACCACTCCACTCTACAATGCTCTCCTCTGTGCCGCTAACTTGGCCATGCTGAACAGCAGCCACACAGCTGCACAACATGGCTAAAACACATTGGCAAAGCCAATAGCTCCTGCATAGGCGAGACCTTTTGGCTTTGCCAATGCTTGTTAGTGCAGGATTCTAAAAAACATTAAAGGATGGCCGCCTATGCAGACAGTCCGCCATCTTGTCATGGTTTTTGTTACACTGTACTAAAACCCATTCAATACAATGTATGGTTCAAAGAACATTTAAAGATAATTATTGCTGACACTGCTCACCCGGGATGCGGCGTACTGCAAGCAGCACCAAGAACCTAGCAATATTGTCTATATAGCTCCCTGGCCCTCTTTAAAAATATATATTTAAATAAAAAATTTGGGGGAAATGTTTTCTTTCAAAACTACTCTTGGCAAAGCCCAAGTGTCATTTTTAATTAAAAAGCACTGATTTCTTATTTTGTATGTGATCTTGATCCATTCGATCACCCATTGATGCACTCACTTATCCAGACATTTATACACACATTGACTCGTTCTTACATCCGCCCATCAAACTCGCCTTTAAGTGAAAAATTAAAATAAAGGTCGGGTGTGTTACTGTGCAAGCTCCAAATAACCAGAGAATGTGTGCCAGTACATAAAGCTACAGTTTTTCGATCCATTCCTCCAAAACCCAAAGGCTGCTTTGATTACTGATCCAGCCTAGGGAAGCAATATCTCATAGATGCACTCATTTGGTGCAGTGTGTGTCAAATTCTCCGATTCTGAGGTACAAGGCGGAGGCAATGACCTGGTGCTCATTTACAGAAGTAGGTAGTAAAGTGAGTTTAGTGCCTCTTTGGCTGACTCACACTTCTAGACTTCCACAGAGCAGTAAACTGATGGGGGGGGGGCCATACATGAACTACTACATTTATTTACTGCACTTTAATGGATTTCAAATATTGAATTGCACAGATTTAATTCCCGTGAGGAAGAGGAGAACTTGAGCCTATTGAGACAGCATTCCAGGAACATGGTTTGAAAGCTGGAGTTGCATTCTGCACAGATCTTGGAACAACACATGAAAGGGAAACCTTGTTTCCTGAAATGAGGAATATATCACCCTGTTGAGGGAGCAAAGGAGAGTCTGAGAAATGGGATGGCTACCAGTGGGTCGAGCAGAAGCGCATCAACTCTGCGCTGTTATGACAGTACTGCTTCCTTAGAACTTAATGGCTTTTTATGCAAATGAGTGGAATTCATGCAGTAAAATGCATACTTGGGCTTTGCTGAACATTTTGTTGAGCACTGCAACACTTGACTTTCCAGCTAACTCATTCTTTCGTTTCAGGTCATCCGTAAGACCTAGTTATCTTGCTGTATTTTTATAAACCACTATCACTTATCTTAGATAAACATTCAATAGGCCTTCCCTCATGCTGGACAAAAACGTAGTAATTTAATTGCAAACAAGCTACGCCTGCTGGATAAATTGTAATAACCTAAGGGGGTTTTAACAATTTTTGTACTCTGCTTAGCCAGGCAGCTCCAGAATTATGTTAAACAATATTGGGAAGAGAACGCACCCCTTGAATATTCCTCTAATAAATGGGAAGGACTCAGATTATTCTCAGGGAAGAGGTCTTCGAGAACCCTAACCATACTAATGGACACATCGTTGCTTTGTGAATCAGTAATATTCTGTATCTGGATTGTGTATTTTTTCTGTGCGCAAGTCTGATATATATACACATTATATTCATGTGCCACGCACGGTATACTTGGGTAAATCAACATAAAGCACTTGAAAAGAGGGTAGACACCACTGTTGAGTACCTATATAAAAAGAAATGTAATATCCTGTTTTAACAAAGGAATTCATGGGATATTTTCAGACACGTTTTTTAGTTCTGATGCAGCCTGCACAAATGTGCCCTGGTATAAAATCATTGTCATATGCCTGCGCCTTGTGGCAAAAGATGTTGCCATCCACTGAGGGTCTGTTTTCTGCATTGGCCATACAAATACGATGAAACAGAACTGCAATCCTCGAAGTTGAAAAAAACACCTGATGCTAATCTTTTGTACGGAGCTTCTGGCTCTGTGCACTGTGAGATTTTAAGGGAGAAAAAGAAAACTCCTCACTACTTACTACCTGTAGACCTCCTAATTAAAAAAATATACAGTTCATCGATTTATGTTCCGCAAGGCCTGCTTTTATTTTGCTTAAACTATTACATATAAAAAAATTGGAAAAAATCTTGGAACGCGAGGTGAAGATTACTTGTTGTTGAGTTTACAATCTAAAGTCATAAGAATGACTGAACATTAAGTATCCTGATGTCTGCACAAAACCTCCCATTACAATAGCATGGTTTAAATGTTCTTAGCTTCGTTGTGTGTGAAAAGATTTTCACATTGCGAGGAGGCGTAAACTGAATTAATAAGCGGGAAAAATGGGACGTGCGTTAATCACACGAACGATTTGTAAAAAAAAATATATATATATATATATATATATATATATATATATATATATATATATATATATATATATATATATATATACACATATATTAAAATCAGACAGGCCAATCCAAAGAGACAGCAAAGCAATATTTTGTATTTTTTTGTTTTTGTTATCCCCCACCCTTCCCCTCCCTCAGCAGCATGCCGTTTACAGGATGAACCTTGACCCTGAACAGAACGTTTAAGAAATGTATGTTTTAGCACAACCACAACAAGATAATGCAGAAACAAAAAGCTTTTACAGGGAACACCTAGTGTCCTTATCAGCTGGATTCTTTTTATCAGGCTGTGAAAAAAGGTTCATAATCCTGAGCTCCTAGAAACATTGTGTGAAGAGTTGGGACGTGCGAGAAACTGAAGTCTACGTGATGCACAATCCTATATTTGTTTGTTGGTGAGTGACGAGAGGAGGCAAGAGAAACGGAATGAACAAGCATTTACAATGCAATAGGTCTGGCATTTGCGAGAGACAGTTATTGGAATTGTAAATGACAATGTTTTTTATCCATGTGTTTTTGTTTGTAGTGTAGTGGACGTATGTGGTTTGAAGTGAAAATATGTGGGTAGAATGGAATTGTTAGTAAAAATACGTTCGGGAGGTAACTGGAGCACCCAAAGTGCCAGAACGGTTATTGTTAGAAGGAACTACGCTCGGTTTTGAGGTACTGTGGCACCTTGGAGAGAAGAGGCAAGGACACCGGATTATAAAGAGAATCAAAATGAAGTGCACGGTCAACTTCAGACAACTGCGCCCCTCTTGTAGGGGATGTGCCTGTGGACATTGGTTGACTTTAGCATTGCACATTGGTTTTTATGAGTGAAGTCGAAAATGCACAATAGTTAAAAGAATCAAACACCTCATTGCCAAAAGTAAGTAGCTAAACCTGTTACATTTTACCACCAACAGCTGTTCCATGACCGCATGGCCATCGGGACCACCGACTCATGACTCCGCTTGCAGGATTGTAAATTATACATTCTTAGGGATACACACGAGTGCAATGACCTGCTTTGCACAGGCACTTTGCCTGCGAATAGGGTTGCCACATGACCGGTTTTTGACCAGCACCACCGGTATTTGATCTCCCGGCCAGTACCCAAATAAACAAAATCACCTAAAGTCGGTATTTTAAGCCTTTATCTGTAGTTACTTTAAAGACTAAATATAAATACGCAGCGTTTTAAATGTGCTCTAGAGTTGTGTTAATAACCCCTGACCGATGATTAAAGTAAACAAAACATGAGTCATGTTACAAATCAGTACAAACGGTTTTTATCATGTGCAGCCTCATCCCTAACATAGGGGTGGGTGAAAGGCCTCCTATTGTCAACCATATACATACCAGTGCCCCTGATTACCCTTAGTGAATTGACTTAAGTCAGCTTCTACTTTACGTTGGAGCAGCAGAGTGGAGCAAGGACAAAATGTGCTCCAGACATCTGCCAAAGTGATTTCGCAGGTATGGTACTTAAGCCACTTAATTACAGGCGATCAACGACTCCTTGACCCTCTGTAACCAAAACTCACGGCTGGTAAACAAAAGGAAAAACACCCAACTTAAAATACTTGAAAGGCAGTGCTTAATTTGTAAAAAAAAAAAAATTAAGTGCCAGGGCCCTTCTCGGAACGCCACTGCAGGCTGCACCACCCATACCCTGGCAGAGCTGTGAATGGCAGTACCAACATAACCCCCTAACCATCGCACTCCTAAAAGTGTGACAACTCAGACTGTCATGCCACACAAAGCTATAACAATGGCTTGAGAGGCTGGTATTATTCATGTTCAATGTATTTTGACTTAATATAGGCGGTTGTTGTGCTCATCTCTAAATTAAAAAGACAGCGCCACCATGTGGTGGTCTGTCACTAGAGCTGGTGCTGACAATTAAGTGCTGGTGCCGAGCACTGGAACCCACCAGCACAAATTAAGCACTGTTGAAAGGGTAACCCTGCCATCTATTAACTGAGGAGAAACTCAGAACACCTTGCGAAGATCCCCCTTTCAATCCATTACAAAAGTGCAGCGCTAAATAAAGTTTGACCTACATAACTGAAATCTTTAACAATGATACCCCGGAAGGAAGTGCTTTGCCCCGCATCAAAAAACAGGATTTTGCTTAACCAACTTAAAAGAGGATGTGCCACACATGGGGAAAACATCAGCTGTGACATATTAAAAGAAATTAAAAGACATGGCGAGTTTAATTATTTCGCCCAGAATCTCAGTATGGTTGCACGCACCATTGTCAACTCGCAGCACATCGTAAAACATCCACTGTAACACTGTAAACCCAATTGAGAGACAAAGGGAGCCTGATTAATTTGCCCAGAATCCAGGGATGGTCAAACGTGCCCATGGGAATCAAACCCTCTAACATGACCAACAGCTATAGAGCATGTTTGTTACGGGAAATCATAAAATGTGTGAATAACCTATGCAAGCACATGCCTTGGTTGCTGCCTCACAGCTACTGCCGGTTTGGTTAAGGACCTGTGTGCCTCTAAATGATTCTAAGCCCTCAGTCTACCTCAAAATGTTGATCTGTGCGTGACACAGGAAACTCCCAATGCGGGATTACAATGGCTCGGTGGCACTCTTTTGAATCGTCACTAGGAGAATGAAAGGCCAGTCGGACTCAAACCAACTCAATTACCTGCTGGATGAGCATTTGCTGGGAGCCATCTTAATGGCCCTATAACCTCTGACCCAGAGAGGGGACATCTGCAGCGCAACAGAGGAACGTCAACCCATCAAGATAGCGAGGACCTGTCGCTGAGTTAGGCACATACAAAGCATGCTCATACAAGCATAAGTGTTCACTCATGCGTCAAAACCATGTGGGCTCTGATGGGCTGGGGCTGCTGACTCGAGCACCCGCCAGAGCTCATGGACAACCAAAAAGGCATGGCTGCGGCACCAGTGCTCTGTTGCCAGGATGGATCCTCTCCGAGCCATGCGCCCGCGAGAACTAATAGTGAGGAGCAGTAGGGCAGGTCTTTAAGTGGAGCAGTAGCTATCCCCCACGACCCCTTGAAGCAGACCAGAAGATTAATGGCCGACTTAAACATGCACCCAAATACAAGTCCCACGTAAGACCAGGGCAGCATAATATTAGAGTGAAAAGCCACCACAAACTGCTCACCTGAAAAATTCTGAGACGCTGCCCTTCTAAACAAGCATTTGCAATGCAATAGGACTCGCATTTACGCGAGATCTATTGCATTGCAAACGGTACTCATCACAGACAACGGGAGGGAGGGCGGAGGGGAGGCACCAACAACGGGAGTGTGGGGGGGGGGGAGGATCGAGAATGGGACGAGAAGGCACAGACAACGGGAGTGCGGGCGGGGGGAGGGGTAGAAGGGGCGAGAAGGCACAGACAACGGGAGTGCGGGCGGGGGAGAAGGGGGCGAGAAGGCACGGACACCGGGAGTGCGGGTGGGGGGAGGGGGTGAGAAGGCACAGACAACGGGAGGGAGGGGGAGTAGTGAAGGCAGTAGGAGAGGAGAACCTCATTAAAGAAAATAGTGCTCTCAGTCTAAATAACACTTACCGTGTAACACTCGAAGTAAAGGGGCCAGTAGCCATGGGAGGATACAAATGACGACATGGCATAATGAGGGACTAACAAGCCTATAAACAAATCCGAAGGCAGCATTTACGAATGACAAAGACACAAGTCAATGAAAAATATTGGTGGGGGAGTGGGCAGGGCTTCCCTCACGTACTGAACTACAGCAGATCTTCACCAGAGAAGCGCTTGTGCGCTGACTCTAGGCTCGACCTAAAAAAGTTGGCACTCCCCTCATCCAGGCTGTTTCTCACATCAGGCTGCGCTCACACTTGCTGTTGCTCCTCCTGCCACACACTTCCTTGACATCAGAGTCCAGCATAGACTGAAAAGTCCAAGGGGCACAGTAGAAATATTAGAGTGGCTAAAATGTAATGTCTCTACAATAAGCCTCAAACATAGCGGCCATCCTGGAGTGAAGTAGTGCTCCTTAAAGAGTTACCTGCCACAGTTGCATACTGTCAACATCGGCCTTTATAGAAAACATGTTTAAACAAGCATTTGCAATGCAATCGGTCTCGCCCTTGGGACCTTATATGTATTTGGCTATGCAGCACATTAGCCTGGGTGCTGAAACATCTACTGTTCTTTAACATGGAGGGAAAGTAAGCACCAAACTGCGTGACTCGCCAGGTATTGGGAGCACATGGAGAGAAATATTGCCTTTCAGCGGGAAATGGTATAGACCAAAGCTCTATTTTTAATATAAAATAAGGGCCTTCAGTGGTCATATCACTGAAAATAAAGTATTTGGAAAAAATATTGTCTACGGGTGCTCTTTTCACCTTTTGTGTGTTTGAGAAGACACTCGCCTGCCTGCAGCTTGCCTATGAAGCACCGTACGCAGCGCTTTAAACAGGAACAGTACTCTCAGGTACTGAGCCCACGCACTTCTATAATCTGAAAAGGAGAGTACCAGCACTTCTCAGCAGGACTGCAAAACTTTAATGGGAGTGTACTGGCATTTCTGCGTATCAAACAGGTGCTAGGGTACAGTGAGAACCTGTTCTCTTATATTTCCAATTCTAGTACTGACGGTGAGTGCACCGTGCCGTCCTCGGAATCTGTGATTCCGGGAGTGCAAGGGAACAACCGTGGCGAGAGTGCGCTGGACTTGGACGAGGCTTTAACCACAGTGCTAGATTGCATGCCGCCTCTGCCTCACTTTTAATGCATATATTTTCACTGCCGTACATTTGGCTCAGAGATAAAATTCCCTTGAAGCAGACATACAAAAAGCTATTATCGTAAAGAGCCTGTTTAACCGACATGGACCCAGAGTTTCTTCTCTCGTGTTCAGGCAGCGGAGCACTCTCGTTGCTGTAAAGGATTGCACGACAGTCCCAACTGCTTCCGGATTCTGCAGTAATTCATGTGCCAAAGGAAGCGTGGCTGCTGTCTTGGCGAGGCCGAGCTTAACTTTCCCTTTGCGTCTGCAGGTAAAATGTTGACTAGAGTCAACTGAAACGAAAAACACCACATATGTACCTCGATTTTAAAGCTTTTGTGCAAACTGCCTTAGGAATATATGTTCCCCAGCATTGAAAGGACAATTCTCCACCACTCGAAAAGCTATACATGTGCAAGCAAGTGGTCTACATAGAAATGTAGCACAGAGAGGCTCTCTTTATGATGGGCCTAGAATCCAGTTTGGTCTGAATCAGGATTACAATTTATGCAAAACCAGTACACCGACATTAGGTTTCATAGTATATATTTAGTCAAACTGAAATTGTGTGCACGGAAATCACACTACTCCGAGTTTGATAGCTCGGGACGGGAGAAACATGATATTGGTATGTCACCCCTCCCCCCCCCCCCCCCCCCCGCCGCCCCTTTCAGACCACAGAATCTCCTGATGAGGTGCCAATACTTAGCAGGAGAAAATGTAAACTCAACGGTATCGGTATTTGCACTGGCGGTATTACCCCATGATGTTACCTCCACTCGGAATGAGCCCCACAGACTGCTTATTGAAATTGGTCTGGGATTAGTGTAGGAAAACAGGGTTCAGAGCATCCATGTGGGATATAATCGCCTATCCCAGAATGGAGTCGAGAATTTTGGGCGGGTTGACTTGGACAGTCAGGGGCTGATGGTCTGTTTCAGCAATAGGAAAGAATGTGAAGCAAGGTGAATTATTAAAGCAGGAAGAAACCCGAGCAATGCACTTCGAAGGGATCCTTAATCAAAACCCCAACCTTTACTCGAACTCTAAGCCATGACTAATCCTAACCCTACTTTTAAACCTCTCCAACCCCATGCCATAACCTCAACTTTATCCCTGACCGTAAGCCTTATTCCCCTACTCTTACATTAACGCCACATTATCCTAACCTTTAACAAAAACCATAATTTATTACAAATTTGGAAAACATTTAAATTTAAATGTTAATTCTATTCCTAAATATCATTAATGCCCTCTACTCAATTATAGGCCTGAACAGCTGGTGAGGGTTATAATGGGGGCGAGGTACTTTGATAGTCAGTATTACTCGAGGCAGAAGGGCTATAATGGTTATTAGAACATTTCACCCACTGGGGGTCGAATGCATTTGGTTTCTTTCTGAATAACCTAGTGGCTTCCTGTCGGAGCCTTCATGAAGTAGCGTAGCCCTACAGCAAGGAAGGAAATAGCGCCCTCGTTGTTGTTTGAATTGTAAAATACAGCAATAATCAAAGTTGAGTATGTCCCTCTGATCTCTGGGTCCCGGTGCCACTGCACCTGCTGCACCATTGGCCTCCGTGCAGTGTTTGTGACTCTTCAGTTTCTACTCTGGGGTGTTTTGTTTATGATCTGGGAAGCAAAACAGAAGCCAGCATGTCTGCCCGTCTGAAAATACTCAAACAAGAAGGCATTACGACCCTACACACTTTGTGCAAGCTTCTGTTTGGGTTTTTTTTCTTTTGAAAGAGGTAACAAACCGAGGACAATGCTAAGCTGCGCTGACACCTGGGTGCCGGTTTTCCTGGAAGAAGCGAGTCATGAAAGTCAGTCACCACCACCCCTGTCTTCCAGCTCACCGTGCTTTGGAATTTTGTTTCATCACTGGAGGGGCGGTGACCCGGAAGCACACGTCTGTACCAATCATGACTTAGGAATGTGCAACTGCGCAAAAAACACTTGTGGGCACGTCACGAGAGCCGAGCGGCCGGAGGTGGAACAAAACGGACCAGTTTCATGCTCAAAAGAGTGACTGTGGCGCTACAGCGGATCAAAGCTGTGACTCGGACCACGAAACCGCATTGCAACAGTCAGTAACTTAAACTGATTAACTAAATGTCAAACTGAGTCAGTACGTGGATTGCAGTTGTTCGTAAAACCATTAGCTGGTAACAAAAGTGAATTGCACAAAATGCACTATTTCACCACATAAAATTGTCGGCAGCTGGAAAACAGCCCTCGGTGCATACGGCAACACTGCTATAGTCAAAATGAACACTGCCAGTTAAAACGATGTACATTTCTGAAATGCGACAGAATGAGAACACTAAGCGCGCATACCTAACCTTGCGTGCTGCCCAGCATAACAAGCATTTTCAATGCACAACGGGAGTGGGGGGCCCCCCGAGAAGGCACGGACTGCTGGAGGGGGAGGCACGGGAAGAAAATAGTGCTCACAGTATAAATAAAACATACTGTGCAATACTCAAAGTAAAGGGGCCAGGAGCCATGGAAGGATGCAAATGACAACATGCCCGTCATAAGGAGGGACTAACAAGTCTAAAACCAATCGGAAGGCAGCATTTAGGAACTAAGACAATGAAAAAGATGGGCGGAGAGTGGGCGGAGCTTCCACTCCATACTGAATACTGCAGGCCTTGCAAAGTGAGCAGCGCATGTGTGCTGCCGCTATAGGCTTGACCTAAAAGGGTCACATGGCCCTTTTAAAAAAAAAAAAAAAAAGAAAGGTTAATGCTTCCAACCTATCATCAAATGCTCTGTGCAACTCAGGCCTCCTAGTTGGTGACACAGCTATGACAGCAATTTTCGATTTGGAACTTCTAAAGTTTGACGAACTTTGAGTTATGGTGCTGTTTGCTCTTTAAGGACAAAACGCCAAAGAAATAATTCTCTTTATGGGGCCTGTTCTGTTGTCAAACTAAACCTTGTGCAGCGCAAGAGCTCACTGAAGCTCCTTAAAGTGCTGGTGTGCAGTGGGGAGTGGTAAAATAACTCATTTAATTGTCAGTACTGCCCTGCCAATTGCGGAAGCAGACGTGAATAAGCAAAATGCAGTCACTCGCAGTGAGAGGAGCCAAAGACTGAAGTGAGCTAACCCACTGTCCTATGCTGTTGTAGGTGGGGGAAAATGTGGAGGACCCAACAAAAAGAAAATGTAACACAATTGAACTTGGGGATCAAGAATTTTAACAAACTGCAAATGTACCATAGTGAAGAAGTGAGAAAGGCCTCTCAATATTCTCTCTAGTAAATGTCTATCTGAAATAAACAGTTAGTTATAGATTCCTTACCTTAGAATTACCCCCAGGCGTCATATTGGATCCGGAAAGTTTTTCGTCAGCAGTACCACTCCGCGTTCATCGTTGGCGTTGTGGTCGCCGGAATGACGTTGCGGTAGCTACATAAACGCCGCCCTCGCGGGCTGACGTCAGTTCTTTCTTTTTCCGCGCCAGCCAGCACAGATCCGGAGAGAGCGGTACCTCCAGTCACTTTTTGACTGACTTTTTGCCGACTTTTGTCGACACCGTTTTCGAGTCTTCGACTCCTGGTGCACATCAGGGATGCCCGGCTTCAAGGCTTGCGGTTCCTGTAGTCGACTGATGTCGGTGTCGGATCCGCACCGCGTGTGCCTGTTTTGCCTGGAGCGCGACCACGACCCCAAGTCGTGCTCCGACTGCCGGACCATGAATCCGAAGTCTTTGCGGGAGCGGTCCCGAAAGCTTCTCGAGGCCCGGCAGTCGGCTCCACGCCGTTCGAGGTCCCGGTCATGTGGGAGGTCGAGGGACCGGTCACTGAGTCATCATCATCACTCGTCTTCCAAGTCTTCGCACTCTGGGTCAGGTAAGTCGAAGCACAAGAAGAAGTCGAAGAAGCATCGTCGCTCTTCCACTTCTCCCCGTCCGTCGGCCGACGTGACCAGAGATGCGCGTGGTGCTCCTCCCGCGGCTCCGCTTGCGGAACCCGAAGGATCGACTCCGGGTTTTCCTCCCTTCCCGGGACCCAGAGCGACCCCTGCCCAGCTTCGCCAATTTTACAAAGCAATGTATGGAATCTTTGGGCAGCCCGACTCTGCCGGTGCACCTTCGGGCCCCGCGTACTCGGCTGGGGGCCCTGGGCCTTCGACGCCGGCGGCTCCGGCCCCGGCACCACAGGGTCCCCTTGGATCCAGGCCTGGATTCGGATCGGCGCCAGTCGACCTTATTACACCTCCACCGGCGCCGATTCCACCGGCACCACGTTCGCAGTCGACGCCGGTTGTGTCCCCAGCCGGGGTCGACCCCGGCCTCCATCCCGATGTAGACACGGAGCCGGACCCGGCGCCGACGGGTACTTTTGTGCCCTTGTTCTACCCTGGCTCTTTTAGACCAGATTGGCAGCCAGAGGAGGGTGAGGAGGACTAGGACTGACCAGTTGGGCTATGAACCGGACTGGAGAGAGGAACTGGGGGAAGCCAGTGGTTTGGATACCTCACCAGACCGTGGCATGTTTTCTCCTCCTACCGTGGCTACGGAGGAGGGAGCGTCTTACGCCGTGGTGTTGCGTTGGCGGCCGAGGCTCTCAGCCTCAAGCTACCTACGGTGGCAGTCAGGACCAACCTCCTGACAGAGGTGCTTCAACCGGCAGCGATTTCTTCGGAGCCACTGCTCCCATTTAATGAAGCCCTCACCGACATCCTTTTGGGCACCTGGTCCAGGCCCAACACAGGGGCTGCTGTGGATAGGATGATTGCCCGACGCCACCGCCCGGCTCCGGGCGACCCCACTTTCCTTTCCCAAAACCCCACCCATGAGAGCTTGATGGTCCAAGCCTCCACCTCCAAAGGCGCATTCCCGAACGCACCACCTGATAGGGAATCCAAAAAGCTGGACCATCTTGGGAAGATGTTTTCTTCCTCCAGCTTGGGCCTGCGGTCGGTAAACACTGCATGTCTGTTGGGCCATTACATCCACTCCGTGTGGGATACGGTGGCGCAAGTGCTGCCCCAGTGCCCGGAGGAGGCCCGGGCCGTGTACTCCCGTGCAGTTGCCGAAGGGAGAGACACAGCGAAGTTTACCATCTGCTGTGGGCTGGATACCGCCGACCCACTAGGCAGGACGATTTCCATGTCGGTAGCCCTACGCCTGGTTGAGGTCGACTGGTTTTTCAGGGGATGTCCAATTCACTCTTATGGACATGCCCTTTGATGGCCATCGCCTATTTGGCGACAAGGCAGACCACGCGCTGGAGCGCTTTAAGGACTCTCGGGCTACGGCCAGGTCCTTGGGCCTCTCCACCACCTGCCCTGCGCAGTCTGCCTTTCGTGGCTACGGAAGGGGTGCCCCGCCACGTCCCGCCCAGAGCCACAGCCCGGTGCAAGCTGTTCAGCCCCTGTGCGGCCGGGGACGTGGGAACCACCGCTGTGGTTCTGGGGGCCAGCGGGCGGGCCAGTCCACCACAGCCCCCCCTGCAGCAGCCTCCAAACCCTCCTAGTCTGACCTTTCAGGACCACCAATCGCCAGTGGGCGGCAGGATCCGCCATCACCTCCCCCACTGGCGCACCATCACGTCGGACAGGTGGGTTTTGCAAATAGTTCGAAGGAGCTAATCCCTCCCCTTCGAGACTACCCCTCCATCCACGCCACCTCTGTACCATCGCATGTCGGAGGATCATCTGGCCCTTCTCCAACAGGAAGTTTCGGCACTCTTGGCCAAGGGAGCCATCGAACGCGTTCCTGTCCCAGAAGTAGGTCGTGGTTGCTATTCCCACTACTTTCTGGTGCCCAAGAAGATCAAAGGCCTGCGTCCTATCTTGGATCTCAGGAACGTCAACCGCTTCCTCCGGAAGGAGAAGTTAAAAATGTTGACGCTAGCTCAGGTCCTGTCTGCCCTCTACCCTGGAGACTGGATGGTAGCGTTGGACTTGCAGGACGCATATTTTCACATCCCCGTCCTGACGTCCCACTGGTGTTACCTGCGGTTCACGGTGGGCCACGAGCACTTTCAGTTTACCGTGCTCCCCTTTGGCCTTACACGCACCCCTCGGGTGTTCATGAAAGTGATGGCCGTGGTCACAGATCATCTGCGCAGATCAGGGGTTCCAGTCTTCCCCTATCTCGACGACTGGCTGTTGAAGGCGGGCTCACCCCAGGCTGTCGTCTCCCACCTCCAGACTACGGCCGACCTCCTGCATTCGCTGGGGTTCTCCATCAACGTGCCAAAGTCACACCTGACTCCCTCTCCGAAGCTCCTCTTCATCGGAGCGGTTCTGGACACGACGCAGTTTCGGGTCTATCCTTCCGAACAGTGAGTCCGGGATATTCGGGCTATGATTCCGATCTTTCAGCCTCTATCCCGGGTTTCGGTCCGGATGACCCTCAAGCTACTGGGCCTGATGGCCTCCTGCATCCTGCTGGTGGACCATGCCAGATGGCATATGCGGGCTCTGCATTGGGACCTGAAGTTCCAGTGGGCACGACATCAGGGGAACCTGTCCGATTGCGTCCAGATCTCGGAGAGCACAGCGCACCAACTGCAGTGGTGGCTAACGAACCAGGATTGGGTCGACGGCAGATCCTCTCCCTTCCCCAACCAGAGTTCACAGTGGTGACCGATGCATCTCTTCTGGGATGGGGCGGCCACATGGGGGAGGCGGAGATCAGAGGCCTTTGGTCTCCGGCGGAGTCCGGGCTCCACATCAACCTTCTGGAGCTTCGGGCGATTCGTCTTGCACTCAAAGCATTCCTTCCCTCTGTCCGGGGAAGAGTAGTGCAGGTGTTCATGGACAACACCACCGCCATGTGGTACTGCAACAAACAAGGCGGGGTGGGGTCGTGGACCCTATGTCAAGAGGCCCTCCGCCTCTGGACATGGCTGGCACATCAGGGCATATCCCTGGTGGTTCAACACCTGGC
This sequence comes from Calotriton arnoldi, assembly GCA_963921515.1. Taxonomy (NCBI): domain Eukaryota; kingdom Metazoa; phylum Chordata; class Amphibia; order Caudata; family Salamandridae; genus Calotriton; species Calotriton arnoldi. Next base: position 339,744 of record CAWUFW010006096.1, on the reverse strand, counting down.
AGGTTCCCTGAACGCCAGGGCGGACGAACTCAGCCGCAGGTGCATGATGGATCACAAATGGCGTCTTCACTCGGAGGTGGTGCAAGGTCTCTTTCGACAGTGGGGAGAGCCTTGGTTAGATCTATTCGCCACCGAAGAGAACGTGCAATATCAGCAATTCTGCACGTTGGAATTTCCAAGGCGGCACTCGCTAGGCGACTCTTTTCGTCGCGAGTGGAATTGCGGTCTTCTATACGCCTTTCCGCCTATACCACTTCTGCCCAGAGTGCTGAAGAAGGTCAAGCGTGACCGGGCCCAAGTCATTCTTGTGGCTCCGGATTGGGCAAGAAGAGTCTGGCATCCCGAGCTGTTACACATGGCCATCGATCCTCCGATCAGACTGCCTCTTTGGGAGGATCTTCTGTCGCAGCAGTAGGGGACGGTCCTCCACCCGAAACTGTCCAGCCTCCACCTCCTTGCGTGGAGATTGAGCGGCGGCAGTTGACGTCGTTTGACTTGCCTCTCGAAGTCTGTGATGTTATCTTGGCAGCCAGGCGTCCCTCCACTAAGACGGTATACGCCTGCAGATGGAACAAATTTGTGGCATGGTGCACAGCAAAGGCTGTGGATCCCCTTTCTGCCCCTCTTTCTGAGGTTCTCTTGTTCCTCCTTTCTTTGGCCCAGCAGGGCTCTGCTCTGGGCACTCTAAAGGGCTACCTCTCGGCCATTTCAGCCTTCCTTATGCTTCCTGATCAGCCTTCTCTTTTCAAGTCCCCTGTTGTAAATCGCTTCCTTAAAGGCATTACTCATCTTTTTCCTCCTGTTCCCTTCGTAATGCCCCAGTGTAACTTGAACTTGTTTCTTACATATCTTATGTACGCTCCCTTTGAGCCGCTACATAACTGTCCTCTCAGGCTTCTGACTTTGAAAACTGCCTTTCTGGTGGCCATCACGTCTGCGTGCAGGGTGAGTGAGCTCCAAGCTCTTTCTTCCAAACCTCCTTTTCTGGCTGTTCATCCGGACAAGGTCGTCCTCAGAACTAGACCTTCCTTTCTTCCCAAGGTGGTTACTTCTTTCCACATTGGTCAAACCATCACTTTGCCCACTTTCTTTCCGCCTCAGCATCCTTCAAAGGAGGAAGAGAGGCTCCACCGTCTAGATGCAAAATGTGCGCTTTCCTTCTATTTGGATCGCACCAAACAATTCCGGGTGGATGACCAGCTCTTTGTTGGCTACATGGGTGCCAAGAAAGGTCAGGCCGTACACAAACCGACTATCTCCAGGTGGGTCGTTTTGTGCATCAAAGCTTGCTATTCTTTGGCAAAGAAGGAGCCTCCAGTGGGACTGCGCGCCCATTCCACCAGGGCGCCGGCAGCTACCACTGCTTTGGGAGACCCCCTTAATGACATCTGTCAGGCAGCTACGTGGGCATCTCTGCACACGTTCACAAAACACTACTGCCTGGACAGCCAAGTCCGGAGAGACCGCTTCTTTGGCCGTTCTGTTCTCCAGGACTTTCTGGTGTCAACTTAGTCCGCAGACCCACCTCCGGGGTTGGTATTGCTGGGGTATCTATTCTAAGGTAAGGAATCTATAACGAACTGTTTATTTCAGATGAACAAGTTACTTACCTTCGGTAACAATATATCTGTAAGAAACATAGGTTAGTTATAGATTCCTTACCACCCCACCCATCCTCCCCGTTCTGCAAACTGACTTCTAGGGTTAAGGACTTCCTTTCAGGGCCCTAGTTTTGTGCACCAGTGGTCAGTGTCTTGCATGGCTCTGCGCTTCTGGCGTGGAAAGTCGTGTACAGAACTGACGTCCGCGCGCGAGGGCGGCGTCTATGTAGCTACCGCGACGTCATTCCGGCGACCACGACGCCAACGACTAACGCAGAGTTGACGACGCCACCTTTTGACGCGCAGGGGTACTTCTGACGAAAAACTTTCCGGATCCAGTGCCTGGGGGTAATTCTAAGGTAAGGAATCTATAACTAACCTATGCTTCTTACAGATATATCGTTACCGAAGGTAAGTAACTTGTTCATTAAAAACAAAAAGTATGTCCTTGTCTTCCATGACTTGGACCTAATACACACCATCTGTGGCTGACCCCTGAATACTTGTTTTCATGGCTGGGTTGAGGTTTGTGGTTGGTTCTGTACAAAGTTTCTACCTTTGCATTTAAAAACTTTTCTGAAGGTCCAGAATTTCTAGTGGGACCAGACCCTAAGCTGCATTCTGAAAGGGTTTTACAAGGTTAATTCATTGAGAAGGCAATCAAGCTGTTGCCACAAATTTCCACCGGAAAAATCATAATCCGGTCACAAGTCCTAAAAAAAAAAAGCCATGGGGGGGACTAACCAAGTTAGGCAGTATGCATGGAGCAGGACATTACGGCGTGTGATATTGCACATTGCATGATAGGAAGTGACATCACAACCCATGGCCTCACAGGAGGTGGCATCCGATCTTAACACCTCAGACATAGGTTTTGCAGAATGAATATATCTGAGCGCATTACAATATTTAACAAGAGATTTTGTGTGGGGATTGTGCCAAAAAAGCGACGGGATCCAGACACAAAATCTAGGCCTCAAAGAAATTGGCAGCAAAGAGAAGTGTGGCTGTAAATCTTTTCTGCTTAATTGGTTGCAAAGTCTGCATTTGAAAGTATCTTATGGGGTTAAGACACATGCTGAAGATCTTTGTGTGCCCAGTAAATCTCAGGGAATAATAATCATTTCTGATGGATACATCTGCCTGTGGATTCCTCACCTTTTGAATGACCACATGCACAGCATTCCATGGAAACTTTTCTCCATAGTACTCCCACGTTGACGAGAACGTTACAATAGAACGGCTCCTCAAGCGACTCCGCGTGACGTCATCGGAGGCATAAGAAGACCTCATCGGCGTGCTGACATCGGTTCCCTTTTTTCCGCGCTGTCGACGCGCAACGTTTTTTCCAGGGCTCTCCATTTCTGGGAGTTTCTTTGTTGCAATTACTTTGTGTAATTGTAGCAGCAATCATGGCTACCCAGAAGAAGTCTGGTTTTAAGCCATGCAGGGAATGTGGGGGGTCATATGTCGATTACTGACCCCCATGAAAATTGTTTATGGTGCCTCTCGTCATACCACCACGTCAAGGGGTGTTCTTCATGCAGGCGCATGAACCCCAAAGCCTTAAAGGAGAGGGAGGCCAACCTGTTTATGGCCAAGGCGCAAAAACAGAAAAGGGGCCGAAGGAGGTAGAGATCCAGGTCCAAGTCGCCGACTCTGCATACCTCGAAGTTGTTGAGGAAACATAGAAAGAAGCGGCGCCATGGATCTAGACGTCGGTCATCGAAGGATGAAACCCCAAAGTCGGGGTCTCGGGCTTGCCAACGTCACCGCAAAGACGAAGTCTCTCCTTCTCCTCAGGTGACTCTGGCCCAGTCTCTGGCTCCGAGAGCCTCACCGGCGCCCAGAGAAGCAACGCCTTTGCCGCCGGCCACTCCACCCCCGGCTCCAGAGTCTCCGGTGCCAAACCCGGAGCCAATTAGACTGCCTCCTTGAGCGGTCTCAGAACCAGCGGTACCGGATCCAGGATATCCAGCCTTTTCGGCTCCAGTTACGGATCAGTCGCATTTCCTTAATGCGATGTTTAGCATGTTTGCCAGAGCGGCTAACCCTGCTGGTGCGCCGGTTGGCCCCATGGGTTCCCTTGCCTACTCCCTTGGAGGGTTGCCACCCCACTTCTCTCGGGCACCCTTTATGCCTATGGCTCCAGGGAGTTGGCCTCTCTCGATGCCGAGGTTCTCTGCGCAGGTGCAGTCCCTGGAGGGAAGGGTGCTGTTGAACGGATCGTCTCTGGCGTTGTCTGACTTCGGTCCGGCGCCGTCTGGCTCTGGTCCGGCTCTGACTCAACCCTGTCCGGCGTCTTCTACTGTTCCAGTGGAGCTTCCATTGATGCCGGTCCCGAAGTCACCGGCGCTGCGTCTGGCACTGCCGACACCAGTCCTAAGGATGAGATACAGAAGTGAAGCGCAAAGGCTGATGGAAGAAGAGGAGTGTCAAGAACAGGAGGCGGCTGAAGAGGGTTAGATTGTTGACCCTGTACAAGAGTTTGAGGGCCTACAGGAGGCTGGTGGCCTGGACACGTCTCCTGAATGGGAGCTCTCCTCTCCGAAAGGCGTTCCGACGCAGGAGGCGTCTTCATATCATTTTGTGATGAGGAAGGCAGCGGATCTGCTGGATTGGCCATTGCCTACTGCAGAACTTATTTATTTGATTTATTTATTAAGGAGTTTTATATAGCGCTAGCCTGACCCGAGGGTATCTGAGCGCTTCACAACAGTTTTTGAGCAAGATTCATACAATAAGCAGTATTCTACATATAGGTTCGGCAGTCCAAGTGTGCTGAGCAGCATTGAGGTAGAGCGTGAGTCCTGAGAACCTCATAGGGTGCACGTTGTCTTTTGGTTGATACAGTAAGGCAGGATTCTACATATAGGTTCGGCAGTCCAAGTGTGCTGAGCAGCATTGAGGTAGTCCGTGAGTCCTGAGAACCTCATAGAGTGCACGTTGTCTTGGGGTTGGACCAATTAAGGGGGGGGGGGAGCAGTTGGGGGACTAATAGCAGGGAGGAGGTAAGTCTTAGGGCTACAATGTCAGGAAGAGACGACAAGCAGGGAATAGCGTATAGATGGCGGCTATCCATTCGGGAGGGAGCGGTTGAGGAAAAGGACTTTAAGTTGTTTTTTTTAACTTTGTGAAGGACGAGATAGTCCTGATACCGACTGGGATGGCGTTCCAGATTTTGGGCGCGTTTCCGGTGAAGGACCGTGCGGCAGTTTTTTGTTTGCGTGTTTTCATGGGGATGAGTAGAAGGGTGCTGGAGCTCCTGAGGTTCCTTGTCTGACCAGCCCTCTTGAGTTTGGCAGCCAAATACTCAGGTTTTCCTGTGTGCAGGGCTTTGTGTGTGAGGCAGGCAGTTCTGTTACTGGCACGCAGTACGATTGGGAGCCATTTTAGTTCTCTGAGTGCTGGTGAGCTGTGATCGTATTTCCTGATTCCAGTGACCATTCTAGCTGCTGCGTTGAGAGTAGTTTTGAGGGGTGCTAGGTGAGATTTTGTTGTACCAGTGAGGGTGGCATTCCCATAGTCGAGTCTGGATAGCACCAGTGATTGGGTGGCTTGTTTGAGGTCGTTGGTTGGGATGAATGGTTTTATTTTGTTAAGTAGCTTCAGGTTGACGAAGGCACTCTTTGCGGAGTTCTTGATGTGATTGGCCATGTCGAGTTTTGAGTCTAGGGTAATTCCTAATGATTTAACGGAGTGGGTCAGAGTGTGATTGCCGTTAAGAGCATCCAAAGCTTTTAGCCTTTCTGAAATATGAGGGGTTCTCCTCTATGTTGGAGATGAGGAGTATTTCGGTTTTGTCTTGGTTGAGTTTTAAGTGGTTAAGCGACAGCCAATGTTGGATTTCTTTTAGAGTGACATTTAGTCTGTGAATGTCATCAATGGAGGAGGTTTCTAGATAGATTTGGGTGTCATCTGCATAGAGGTGGAAAGGGATGTTAGCATTTTTGAGTAGGGTGGTGAGGGGTTCCATGTATATGTTGAACAGTTGAGGTGAGAGCACTGAACCTTGGGGGACGCCCCTGTTGACAGGGTGTAAGTCGGAGGTAAACTTAAATCTAACATTTTAATGGTGGTACTCCATTCTCCTTCTGTTTCGGAACCCCTGCTTCGGTTTAATGAGGCTTTGATTGAGCCTATCTTAGAGGTGTGGCAGAAATCAATGACTGCTCCTGCGGTTTTCAGGTCGGTTGCGAGGCGGTTTAAGGTGGCCCCGGGAGATCCTACTTTTTTTTCCACCCACAGTCTACAGGCTCTTTCCGTCAACGCCTGCAGATAGAAAATCCAAACGGAAGGAGCAATCAGCAAAGAAAGTATTTTCTTCGGCTAGTATGGCTCTAAAATCAATGAATGCGACATGCCTGTTGGGTCGCTATATCCATGCTCTAATGGACTCGGCGAGGGAGGGACTCCCGCAACTTCCGGAGGATGGTCAGCGCCATTTCGCGGAAGCACTTTCTGATACTCAAGCTGCTGCCCGTCAGGTCATTCAATCGGGGCTGGATACTGCGGACTCTGTTGCCAGGGTAATGGGTTTCTCTGTTGCAACCAAGAGACTTGCTTGGCTAAGGAGGGTATGGGTTTTCACCGGACGTACAGGCTACCCTTTAGACTTGCCTTTTGACGGTTCTCGTCTCTTTGGCACCAAAGCGGACTCGGCGCTTCAGCGTTTTAAAGATAGCACAGCCTCAGTGAGATCATTGGGCCTTCAGTCCCAGTCCAGGGGTTTTGGATACCGCAGGTTTCGCGGTTTTGGCAGGACTTCATCCTTTTGAGCCAAGCAGCAGCAACAGGCTAACCCTTTGTAAAGGTCATACAGGGGAAAAGGTAGAGGTTGTCTGCGAGGCACAGCTCGGCAGAAAGTCTCCTCTTCCTCTCCTGCCTCTCCAACTGGTATGGCAGAGAAGCAGCTCTAGCTCCTCCATCCTAGCGCAGGTTGGTCCAGTGGGAGGACGGGTGTCCCATTCTCTACGAAATTGGAGGTCTGTTACTTCGGATCTGTGGGTGTTGGATCTCGTGGAGAATGGGTATGCCCTACCCTTCCAGGAGTTCCCCCCTCCTTTCCCCTCTCGCCAGGGTTGGTGTTCAGAGGAGCACCTAAAGCTACTGCAGCAGGAGGTTCTTTCTTTGCTGTAGAAAGGTGCGATAGAGGTGGTTCCGGAGCAGGAACGGAGTCAGGGATGCTACTCCCGGTACTTCCTGATTCCAAAAAGGACAGTCGATTGAGGCCAATCCTAGACCTCAGGATCTTGAATTTTTACCTCAAGCAGGAGAAGTTCAAATTGTTGACTCTAGCTCAGGTTCTTCTGGCGCTGCAGCAGGAAGACTGGATGGTATAGATCGATTTGCAGGATGCGTATTTTCACATTCCCATCCTTAAGTCTCATCTCAAGTATCTCCATTTTACGTTGGGTCTCGACATTACCAGTTTGCGGTCCTTCTGGTCTTACTTCTGCACCTCGGGTCTTCACAAAGGTGATGGTGGTGGTAGCAGCACATCTCAGAAGGTCAGGGATTCTTGTTTTCCCCTATCTGGACAACTGGCTGCTCAAAGCAACGTCGCCAGAGATGGTGCTGCATCATTTGCAAGTAACAACGCATCTATTTGACTTGGGTTTTTCGATAAACGTACCCAAATCTCACCTGGCGCACTCTCAGCGCAACCTGTTCATAGGTGCAGTACTTGACACTACTGTGAGTCATGCCTTCTTGCCTCTGCAGAGGGTTCAAGACATCCAGGCTACGATTCCTCTTTTTCACAATGGAGCAGTTGTTCCAGTCCTGAAGGTCTTGCGCCTGCTCAGTCTGTTCGCCTCCTGCATACTGTTGGACAACCATGCACGCTGGCACATGAGGGCTCTCCAGTTGTGCCTCCGCAGGCAGTGGTTTCAACACAACAGAGATCTCAAGGAGGTGGTCAGAATCTCCAGAGACGCTGCAGCGGAATCAGTCTTCTGGAATTGCGGGCGATACGTTTGACTCTCAAGGCCTTTCTCGTGGTCAGTCGATTCAGGTCTTGACGGACAACTCTACAGCGATGTGGTACATCAACAAACTGGGAGGAGTAGGGTCTTATCTCTGAAGAGAGGCTCTGCGACTCTGGTCCTGTGCTGAGGACCATCAAATTTGCATGATTGCGAATCATCTGGCCGGAGTGATGAATATGCGTGCGGACAGTCTCAGTCGGCAGTACTCGGCCGATCACGAGTGGCCTCTCCATCCGGAGGTGGTCCATCGCATTTTCAGAATGTGGGGGTTTCCTCGGTTGGACCGGTTTGCCACTCACGAGAACACGCACCGCCCGTCGTTCTGCAGTCTCCAGTGTCCGATGCGGGGAGCGTTAGGGGACGGGTTTCAGTTAGATTGGGGCTCACAGCTTCTTTACGCGTTTCCTCCCATATCTTTGATTCATCTGGTTCTGAGGAAGTTTCGCCAAGACCGGGCCCAAGTCATATTGATCGCCCCGGATTGGCTGCGAAGGGTGTGGTACCGACACCTCCTTTACCTGTCATCGCACGCTCTGTCTCCCTCTCAGGGCAGACCTCCTCTCGCAGTCGCAGGGTCAGGTTCTTCACCCCCACCTCCAGAGCCTGCACCTTCATGCCTGGAGATTGAACAGGGCAATCTGAGCTCTTTCTCTCTCCCGCCGGATGTGGTGGATGTTATTTTATCGGCCAGAAGACATTCCACCAAAACGGTCTATTCTGGTAGGTGGGCCAAGTTTGCTAAGTGTTGTGGAGCGAGATCAATTTATCCTTTGCAGGCCCATTTATCTGATATTCTGAGTTTCTCTCTTTCCCTGACTTAACAGGGTCGTGCAGTAGCTACTGTTAAAGGCTACTTGTCCGCCTTGTTGGCTTTTCTCTGTTTACCAGATCAACCCTCTTTGTTTAAATCTCCCATAGTTATGAGATTCATTAAGGGTCTCGCCAATAAGTTTCCTCCCACTCCCTGTATCATGCCTTAGTGGAATTTGGTCTCACTTCCTTGATCGGGTCTCCCTTTGAACCATTGCATAGTTGTCCCTTGAGGTTCTTAGCGTTTAAGACCATGTTTCTGATGGCAATCACTTCTACTAGGAGGGTGAGTGAGCTGCAGGCTTTTAGCTCCAAGCCTCCATTCACCTCATTTCATGCGGATAAGATGGTTCTTAGGACCAGAACTGCTTTCCTGCTTAAAGTGGTCACTCTTTTCAACCTAGGGCAATCTATCACTCTACCCACTTTATATCCTCCCCCTCACCCTTCTAAGAAGGAGAGACTTCACTGCCTGGACCCTAAGAGGATGGTCAGTGTAGGAAGGTAGGATCTGACTGCATGGTTACCCCCACTTTTTTCCTGGTGTTTTGCTGGTTTTTGACTAGTCTGACTGGGATCCTGCTAATCAGGACCCCAGTCTATCTGCTTTCTCCCTAAATTGGTTGTGTAATGTACTTTGGTACACTCCAGATTGGATACTGGGGTGCCCTTATAAGTCCCTAGTATATGGTACACCATGTACCCAGGGTATAGGTACCCCAGAGGCCTCTCATGGGCTGAAGCATGTATTATGCCACCCATTAGAGGCCATTCAAAATGACACATGTCTGCTACAGCAGCCTGTGTAAGCTGGTGCTTGTACCACTTACTTGGATATAGGTTCACTATATCTATCTAAATCACTACACTTAAAAAACTATCAGTCACCCCTATGGCAGGCCTTATCAATCCAGAAGGCAGGGTGCTGGGTTTTACGTGAGAGGGTGCCCCTGCATGAGCAGAGCCCCTCTGCAGCCTTCGGAGACCATTCTCTGGGGTTGTCAGTGATGCAGCCAGACATATAGGTTAAGTTGCATTATAACCTCACGGTAAATGCTAACTTTAAAACGGCTGCTTAGAAACATGTCGTGTTTGGTGTCAAACACCTTGGAATCATACCTCCACACCATTAACTGGTGTGGGAGGTATGATTCCACCCTTCTAGAACCACTACTGTGGGTCACCGGTCTACCCGGTACCAGCTTTCTCGACCTGGGCAGCACAAAATGGATGCTACCAGCCACAGACACGATTCTGCCCTCCTGCTGCTGAGCCAAGCTCGAGCAGAGGAAGGCATGACAATAGGCATCCTGTCACAGGGAGGTGTGACCACCTCCCAGACAGGGTTTAGTGTATTGGGGCTGGCTGGGTGCACTCTGAGAGTGCCAGAAAGTCGGCACTGGGGGCACATTTGGTGTCCCTGTGCATAGTCCAGCTCAAACCAGTTCTGGGAGCCAGTGGCTCCTGCTCTGGCGCAAAACTGGACAAAGGACATGGGTGTAGCCACCCCTCTGTCCTGCCCCTCCCCTAGGAGGGTCCACAGAATCTTTCCAACCCTCTCCAGTGGGTATGAAGTGGGATACCTGGCTACAGGACTTTAGATTTTACCTGGACAAGATTCTGCTAAGAAGAAACCAAGTACTTCGACTGTCTGCACGACGCTGGACGACTGAAGAATCTCCCTTGGTGTAGGAAGGTGGAATCTGACTATATGGTTGCCCCCACTTTTTTTCTGGTGTTTTGCTGGTTTATGACTTAGTTGGACTGGGATCCTGCTATTCAGGGCCCCAGTCTATCTGCTTTCTCTGTAAAAAGGTTTCCATGTGCCTTAGGCACATCTCTGATTGGAATCTGGAGTGCCCTTATAAGTCCCTAGTATATGGTATACTATGTACCCAGGGCATAGGTACCTCAGAGGCCTACCAGGGGCTGCAGCATGTATTGTGCAACCCCTGGAAGGCCATCCAAACTGACACCACAGGTCTGCTACTGCAGCCTGGGTAAGGTGGTGCATGCACCCCTTACTGTGATATGGGCTACCTATATCACTATATACATACACACATATAAACCTATAAGTCACTCCTGCGGCAGGCCTTATCCATCCTGAAGGCAGAGTGCGTGGTTCCTATGTGAGAGGGTGCCCCTGCATGAGCAGGGCCCCTCTGCAGCGTTCGAAGACCCTTCTCTGATGCTGTTTGTAGTGCAGCCTGACCATATACTCTTAAGCGCATTATAACCTCGCGTTAAATGCTAACTTTGGAATGGCTCCACCGAAACATGTCGTGTTTGGTGTCAAACATCTTGGAATACTACCCCCCCCCCGCCAATTCTGGCGGCGGGGGTAGCATTCCACCCTTCTAGAGGGAGAGACATGTTAACCCTGGCCTGGCCGGTAACTTCTTTCTAAAGCCCTGGCATCACAAAATGGATGCTGCTGCCACAGACACAAGTCTGGCATCCTGCTGCTGGACGAAACTCCGGCAGGGGAGGCCTGGACAATAGGTTTCTCTTCCAGGGGATCCTCATCAATAGTCATAAGCACTGAATATTCCCGCCCACGTGCGGGGACCCCGGAAATATAAAAATTATATATGGAAATCACATATATACAGCTCTACATATATGCATATACATATATCATTTTTTCTCATACCAATGCAGCTCTCAATAGGAGGCTAAACAATGTAATTACACACATAAAAAACTACATTTGCCAATATATAAAAACACCAGAGGACAATTAGTACTTGAACTCTGTTTTTTAATGAGCAAAATACTCAAAGAGTAAAAACTGCAAAATAAGTAGACATTGTTAGCCTACAGGCTGCATTGTAAACCAATAGCATAGAAAATGAAAGCATTTTCAACAAAAACTGGCACCGTGCCTTTAAGGCAGCCATGACCCCTAGCTTCCCATCATGCCTCAGGGGTGACAGTTAGGTCAGTTGTTCTTTCCGGCTCCTTCAGTCAGGACCCTGGATTTTCAGCTCTTGCTTTTTTGACTTTCTGTCAAAAAATATCTATAAAGATCTAGTTTTTTCTACTTTCACTCGACGTCTTTTGGTCCTAGAGTGCAAGTAGCACCTTTTCTGTGTTTCAGAAAAGGTTTATTTTTTGGAAATGCCTTCTTTATTCGATCCTTGCCCGTCATGTGGCAAGAAGAAGGCCAGAACAGATACACATCCTGTGTGTATTCTCTGCCTCCCTGAGTCCCACTCTTCTGACAACTGCCAGCATTGTAAGAAGTTATCAAGAAGGACTATCAAGGAGAGGGACATGATCCGTCTCTATGGCCTCTCTGAAAGAGGTAGGTCTCCTGTGAGGCAGAAGAAGAGGAAAACTCGGTCGACGTCGAGAGGAAAAGTCCCGACCTGTTCTCCGTCGGCGTCGGTATCGACGTCGAAGAAATCGGCGACGAAGAAATCGGCGTTGAAGACTTCGGTGATGCCGGCGCATCATCATTCGACTACGAAATCTTCGTCGACGAAGGTAACAGGTCCTCCGTTGACGTCAACCAGGCGGCGCTCAACGTCGAGAGACAGGTCTCCGTCGGCGCCGGGTGGGCGTACGACGTCGAGGCACAGCGCTCCGTCGTCGCAGGCGCGATCGACGTCGAGGCACAGCGCTCCGTCGTCGCAGGTGCGATCGACGTCGAGGCACAGCGCTCCGTCGTCGCCTCATCAACGGCGATCGACGTCGAAGCACATCTCCCCGTCTCGTCAGCGGCGATCGACGTCGAGGCGCATCTCTCCGTCGTCGCCTCCTCATCGGCGATCGACGTCGAGACACAGATCTCCGCCGGGATCAAAGCAACGATCTTCGGCGTCGAGACACAGGACACCTCCTTCGGCGTCGAAGCAGACGATCCATCATTCCACGCCGTCGAGGCGGATGACTCCGCCGAGTGGATTTTCGGCGTCGAGACCAAGACCTCCGTCGCCGGCAGTCCAACGCCGGTCGACGTCGACACAGCAATCTCCTGAAAGGGTGCAGGGAGTGTCAAAGCAGGACACTGCACCAGTGTTGGAGAGACGTTCGTCGCCGAGAAGTCCACTTTCTAAGAGAAGAAAGTCAACGTCGAGACATACGTCTCCGTTGAGAGGGCAGTCGACGCTTAGACGCTCCAGGTCAACGTCAAAGCGCCCTTCTGGGAACACCTCACCTCCAGTGAGCCTGTCTTCGTCACCTTCAGGTTCGTCCAGATCCCCGGAGGTGGTTATCTCGACGTCCAACAGCCCAGTGTCAGGGGGACACCAAGATTCTCCAACAAGGCATGAAGAGCTGAGCTTCACACCTCCTGCTCAGTCTCCTAAGGAAAGAGAGAGCCACAGATCGCCTTCCATCCATTTATCGCCACGATGGCACAGGCCTCTACATCACTGGGCTACGGACAGGAATTACTCGAGCCATCAGAACAGATCCCCGTTGGCTCGTTTAACTCAGGATAAAGAGCGATCTCCTTCAAGAACAAGAGCTCGCAGCCGCACACCGGCGCACTCACACAGGAGGAGGTCTAGATCAAGAAGCAGGAGGAGAGCACACAGATCGCCTACTCCGTCCTCTTCTTCCACTCATACATCCCATAGAGACTATTCGCCTACTTTGACGAACAGTCCACCGTCGAGGGTCTCTCCGGTGGACGACATCTACACTTTTCAGGACATTCTTGGCAGAGGAGCGGTAAAGCTGGGTATCCCTATGCCAACTCGTCAAAGCAAGTCCTTGGTGATTTTTGAGACTCTACACCAAAGAGCAGCAACTAAACCTCTACTTCCCTTGGTACCAGGCATCATAGAGCCAGTGATGGATATCTTTCTCACGCCAGCGAGTGTTAAGACCGCCCCAGCGAGGATCTTAAAAAAGTACCGTTCACCAGAGGACGATCCGCTCTTCCTCAGGGCTGACCCTCCTCCGGATTCAGTCGTAATTGCGGCGGCAAAGAAGACTCATGCGGTGGCATCCTCCTCTACTGTCCCACCAGACAAGGAGAGCAAGGTGCAGGATTCCTGGGGAAGGAAGGTTTGTGGCACTTCGGCCTCCATGTTGAAGGTCTCCAATGCAGCGGCACTCCTGGGCCGCTACGACAGATCTCTGTGGGACTCACTACAGAGATTCACTGAAAAGTTGCCACAGGAAGACCGTAAAGATTTTGAAGAAATCTTAACAGAGGGCAGTCAGGTGTCTAACCAGGTCATCAGTGCTGCGGCGGATGGAGCTACCCTTTCGGCACATGCTTATGCTCATGGGGTATGCGCAAGGAGAACATCATGGCTACGTCTTACAGCACTCAGGCCAGAAGCGCAGTCACGCATCCTCAATCTTCCGTTCTCTGGTTCCTCTTTGTTCGGGACTCACACGGATGAAGAGATGACGCGGATGAAAACGGAACTGGACACGCTTAAAGCGGTGGGCCTGGAGAAAAGAAAGGAATTCCGTAAGAGATTCCGTCCTTACAATAGACGATCCTCCCAACAGAGGGTTCAAACCCCTCATTGGCAGAAAAATCAGGATCAGCAAGGCCAGCAAAAAACGCAGTATCGGGCAGACGCTCCTCCAGAGGAGGAAGAAACCAGCAACAAGGCAACAATTCCGCCAAGACGCAGTCGAAACAATGAACACTCACTTCCCCTGTCGCCGTTCACCACTCCAGTGGGGGAAGTATCGCAGATCATCTCGAAGAGTGGCGAGCTATCACAAAGGATCGGTGGGTACTAGCCACGTTGCAGAATGGGTACTCTCTACGTTTTCAACATCGCCCACCATCAATCCCTCCAGTTCCTCCGTCGTGTCACCAGTTAAAACTCTTGCAGAAAGAGGTTGCCACCCTTCTCAGAAAGTCAGCCATCGAGAGGGTGCCAGTATCTCAAAGAGGAAAAGGGGTTTACTCAAGATATTTTTTGGTGAAGAAAAAAGGCCAAAAAGCAGAGTACAGACCCATTCTGGACTTGCGGTCACTCAACCTATCCATAAAAAAGGAAAAGTTTCGCATGTTGGCTCTTCATCAAATATATCCACATCTCAGGCAGGGGGATTGGATGTGCTCTCTGGATCTGCAAGATGCATATTTTCACGTTCCGATCAATCAGTATCACAGACAGTACCTGCGATTCCTAGTGGGATCCGCTCATTACCAGTTCAAGGTTCTACCCTTCGGGTTGAAGTCAGCCCCCAGAGTGTTCACGAAGTGCATGGCGGTGGTGGCAGCCGCACTGCGCCGCAGGGGCGTCTTCGTATACCCGTACTTGGACGACTGGCTGTTGAAAGGTCCTTCCCCAGACAGTGTGAGGATTCATTTCTTGAGCTGTCTCGAGCTGTGTCACCGGCTGGGCCTGCATGTGAATTTCGTCAAATCAACTTCACAGCCAACACAGAAAATACATTTTTTAGGAGCTCTACTAGACTCCACGGTAGGAAAAGTGTTTCCTTCGGAGGAGAGACAGTGTTCCCTCATACAGAAATGCCAGCTGGTTCTGCGCAACAGAAAACTACCTGTGCGTCGGATTGCCTCCCTGCTAGGGTCGATGGCATCCTGCATCTTCCTGGTTCCCAATGCCAGACTACGAATGCGTCCTCTTCAGCAGGATCTGGAGGACAAGTGGGACCAGCAGACCGCTCGTTGGGACGAAAAATAAGTCCATCAAACGCGGCTCGAGCTTCCATACCTTGGTGGATGAGAAAACAAAATTTGCAAGTCGGAGTTCCTTTCCATCAACCTCCGCCTGCTCAGACACTGATCACGGACGCCTCGCTGCAGGGTTGGGGAGCCCACATGGGTTCTCTCCAGACTCAAGGGCTGTGGTCTCCAAAGGAGCGATCCTATCACATCAACATGCTAGAGCTGAGAGCAGTACACCTAGCCCTCAAAGCTTTCCTCCCCTCGTTTCAGGCAACCTCAGTGTTAGTACAGACGGACAACACCACCACCATGTACTACCTGAACAAACAGGGGGGAACTCGCTCACGCACACTTTCCCTGGAAGCTCAAGCACTCTGGCATTGGCTCTTGGCTCGGAATCTGGCAGTCACAGCAGTCCACCTGCCAGGAGAACAGAACGTGAGAGCGGATGCACTCAGCCGTCACTTCGAAGACAGAGAAGACTGGGTGCTCAACGACGAGGTCGTCGAAGACATCTTCCAGACATGGGGTCGTCCCACCATCGACCTCTTCGCGGACGACGAAAATGCCAAATGCCGAGACTTCGCCTCACGGTTCTACCGACCAGGATCGAAAGGGAATGCCCTTTTGATAGACTGGTCAGGGGCATTTGTGTACGCCTTTCCACCCCTTCCGCTGATCCCGAAGGTGGTGACCAAGCTGTCCCATTCGTGCACGAGGATGATACTAATTGCCCCGGACTGGCCGAGACAATGGTGGTACCCGGACCTTCTGCACCTATCAGAGTGTCCTCACAAGAGGCTGCCGTGCAGACCGGACCTGCTGTCCAAGATGAACGGGAGGATTCATCATCCCAACCTTCCCTCTCTGAACTTGGCGGCATGGCTCCTGAGGTCCTCCAGTATGGCCACTTAGGACTACCGCAGGACTGCATGTCCATCTTGAAGGAAGCAAGAAGACCGTCCACGAGGCATTCGTATGCATGCAAGTGGAAACGGTTTTACATGTGGTGTATGCAGAACAATTGTAACCCAATCAAAGGTCAGGAAGAGGTCATCCTTCCTTACCTACTTTATCTGGCGAAAGCAGGTTTGAAGTTTTCTTCCATTAAGGTGCATTTAGCAGCTATAACTGCATATAGGCGTTCACCTTCCCAACCTTCCTTCTTCCAGTTACAGGCTGTTAAGGATTTTTTGCAGGGTTTAAAGAAGGTCTACCCTCCGGTACGGCCTCTTTCACCACCCTGGGAGCTTAACCTGGTGCTATCAAAATTGATGGGTCCGCCTTTTGAACCCATACACAAAGCAACCTTACAACATCTTTCTTGGAAGGCGGCTTTCTTGGTAGCGATCACGTCAGCTCGCAGAGTGAGTGAAATACAGGCTCTCTGCTCTAAAGAACCCTATACAGTCTTCCATCTTAACAGGGTTGTGTTGAGGACGCACCCCTCTTTCCTTCCAAAGGTGGTGTCAGATTTTCATGTGAATCAGACCATCTCTCTACCCACCTTTTTTCCCAATCCCTCCACTCCAGCTGAGAGGGCTTTGCATTCTCTGGACCTCAAAAGGGTTTTAAAATTCTATCTGGATCGGTCCAAATCTATAAGAAAATCTGATCAACTATTTGTTAACTATGGGTCGATCAGATCTGGGTTCGCAGCTTCAAAGCGCTCCATCTCCAGATGGATAGTTTCATGTATCAAGCTTGCTTATCAATTAGCGCAGAAGCTCCTGGGGTTTACTCCCAGAGCGCATTCTACTAGAGGAAAGGCAGCTACTACTGCTTTTCTTCAGAATGTGCCCATGTCTGAAATCTGTAAGGCGGCAACTTGGAGGTCCGTCCATACATTTACGAGGCACTACTGTCTGGAATCAGACACCAGAGCAGACACCCAAGTAGGCCAGGCCTCCTTGAGGAATCTGTTCAACAGCTGATTTCGGCTGTTATGTTTTTTGTTGGGTCACTTTACTCTCATTTACCTGCAGGTGGTTGATGGGCTTGCTATTCTATTCAGTGCTTATGACTATTGATGAGGATCCCCTGGAAGAGAAGGATAAGTTACTTACCTGTAATCCTAGTTCTCTTCCAGGGGTATCCTCATCAAAGTCATAAGCAACCCACCCGCCTCCCCAGGTAAATGAGGGATTTCTAAAGTGTTAAAGGATATCTTTGTGCCCTGACCTTCAGGGTTATGCAAAGAACAACTGACCTAACTGTCACCCCTGAGGCATGATGGGAAGCTAGGGGTCATGGCTGCCTTAAAGGCACGGTGCCAGTTTTTGTTGAAAATGCTTTCATTTTCTATGCTATTGGTTTACAATGCAGCCTGTAGGCTAACAATGTCTACTTATTTTGCAGTTTTTACTCTTTGAGTATTTTGCTCATTAAAAAACAGAGTTCAAGTACTAATTGTCCTCTGGTGTTTTTATATATTGGCAAATGTAGTTTTTTATGTGTGTAATTACATTGTTTAGCCTCCTATTGAGAGCTGCATTGGTATGAGAAAAAATGATATATGTATATGCATATATGTAGAGCTGTATATATGTGATTTCCATATATAATTTTTATATTTCCGGGGTCCCCGCACGTGGGCGGGAATATTCAGTGCTTATGACTTTGATGAGGATACCCCTGGAAGAGAACTAGGATTACAGGTAAGTAACTTATCCTTCCTGTCCCAGGGAGGTGTGACCACCTCCCCAGACAGGATAGTGTGTATTGGGGCTGGGCGGGAGCACTTTCGGGTGCTTTGAAGTCCTACACTGGGGGCACACTTGGTGTCCCTGTGCATACCCCAGTTCAAACCGGATCAGGGGCTTGCAGCCCCTGCTTTGGCGCGAACTGGACAAAGGGAAAGGGGTGTAGCCACCCCTCTGCCCTGACCCACCCATAGGTGGGGCCACAGAGTAGTCCAACCCCTAAACTTAGTATAAGTATAGCAACCCAGTCCTTAGGACTTTAGATTATCCCTGGACGAAACTCTGACACTGAATCCTGGACCTTCGACGCTCTACTCAAGACTAGAGGACAGAAGAATCTCCCTTGGGGTCAAGGAGTGACTCCCCTGCTTGGCAGGCACCAAAGAAGCAATTGTCCGGTCTGCATCGCCTAAGCTCCCGTCGGACGCCGAAGTCTTTGCATCACCAGAGGTGGATTTCCAGACTTCCCCGAGGCTGCCCTGAGTCCCCAGCAAAGCTGAGGCCCGTAGATGTCGTGGGTAACGTGGAACCGTGACCCCTGGACACCGCACGCATTTGCTAGTGCATCCTCTTCTGGGTCTCCCACGAAGTCGTGCTTTGGGCTCAGAGTAGCCCTAGCCTCCAGCACCAACTGCACCGAAGATCACTGGCCTCCACTCCACGAGTGTCCTGTGAGCCAGCTCGACGTGCGACGTCTCGAGGCTCCTTCGCGGTCGCTAGCCCGTTGGCTAGTAGCCCTTCACGAAGGCCAATCCTTTTCTTCTTGGGCTCCCTGGTTGCTCCAGGCTTGCCCTCTCTTACCCTTGCTGGGTGAGTTCCTCAGACCTTGCTGGTCTGCATCATCGTCATTCTTCAATTTCATCGAGACTTGCCGTTGCCAAGGCTTGTTGGGTCCAATCCGGTCGCCGACACCTCAGCACTCGACAGACATCGTGTACCAGCCCGAATCCTGCTCCTGGT
Source organism: Calotriton arnoldi (assembly GCA_963921515.1). Classification (NCBI taxonomy): domain Eukaryota; kingdom Metazoa; phylum Chordata; class Amphibia; order Caudata; family Salamandridae; genus Calotriton; species Calotriton arnoldi. The sequence continues at coordinate 321,062 of CAWUFW010006096.1, read as the reverse complement.
TGCCGACAACGCCTCCTGGACCTCGTGGCTGAAGAGTCAAGACGACCGTCAACCTACCTGAAGCACTCTACATCGGTGGGCATCCGCTCATCGCCTTCCTGGTCACTGGCTAGTGACCCAGACTCTGTCCCCTCTGCTTTCAGGTTCTTCAGATCTCCGATCCACTCTTGGATCCACCCGGACACTTTCCACTTGGTCGCCAGCAGCACTTTGCAGCAGATCGCCATTCAAATCGACGACGAAACCCGACCCCGAAAGGCACCTATGCACCCGGCTTCCCTGGGTGAGGTAACAAGAGTACTCCGGTGCTCCCGTGGGTAGAGACTCTAGAACGACCTAGTTCTCAAAGGGTTTGCTCCAAGTCCTCCTTTAAGTGTCCCTTTTCTTTAATTTCCTGATCGCGACTTTCTCCATAGAAGTTAACGGCGTTTCGCGGTTGTGTATTTACACTGCACGCGTCCCCGTGGGTCCCCTGTGTCACTACCTTGGGTGGTTCCTTGTGGTCCAAGCACTTCTAGAGGCTCTAGGCCTAGTGTCTAGCTCAGTCGTGGTTCTTATACCACTTTATTGGTATATGGTTTGGTACGCCCCTAGGGCCCAAACGTGTATTTGTGCTATTACTGTGTTTAAATAACTTATAACTTGTGTACTTCGAACTCTAGCCTCATAAAGAGACTAGGGGGTGTGTTTAGCAATAAATACATATATTTTGAATATATACCTGGTGTGGTGCTCTTTCATTTGATCACTCAAGAGATTATAGACTGGTAAAACAAGCTGCTTTACATTCCTTCAAGACTTAGCCTGAAGGCTGCTCTCCATAGCTACCACTAGGATAGCTTTCAATAAGGTTGTCTTGAACCTATCTCCAATAAGGGGTTGTTTGGACTGGTGCAAGGTGCCCACTATAATTAGTGGACAGCATATACCAGGCCAACTTCTCACATTTGGAGTAAAGGAGTTACTCCTTTGCAGCAGCAGGCACCTAAACGCATCTGACCGGCTTGCATCTCCAGAGCTCCTGCGGACTCCGAAGATTTCAGCAACACAGGAGGTGGGTTCCCGAAGGTCCTCGAGGTTGATCTGACCTCAGTGGAGAGGTGTGGTGCAGCGGCCAGGGCAGCTGACTTCGGAGCACAGGGTTCACGGTTCGATCCCCGGCTCCGGCGGCAGCTTAGCTCAGCACCATGTGACTCTGGGCAATAGCTCACTTAATTTCCACGACGGCCCCCAGCGCCTTGAGACCCGTAAGGGTGAGTAGCTGCGCTATATAAAAACCGACTTACCTCTCAGCGATTCTGAGACCAGTATCCCTCGTGGGGACCGTGCAACCCGAACCCCTGTGCACCGCGTACATTTGCAGAAGCATATGCTTATTGGCGATCCCTGAGATTGTGCTTTGGACTCCGTGTAGTCCTGACCCCGAGCAGCATTTGCACCGAAGATATCCGGCCTCCACTCACCGAGGGCTCTGTGGGCTGGTGCTTTGTGAGTTCACTCGAGGTCTCCTCGCGATCCCTGGTCCGTTGGCCTGTGGGTCCTAGCGAGGGTCACCTTGTTTGTTCTTGGGCTTCCCTGGTTGCTCCAGACGTGCCCTGACTCCCCATTGCTTGGAGAGTCTCCTGGACCTTGCTGGTCCACACCGTAACCCGTTTCCTCTGCCTGCCTGGGTTGCATTTGCCAAGGCTTGTTGGTGCTCCAGCCGGACACTGACCCCTCAGCACTCGACATCCTTCGTGGGACAGCTCACCTCCGGACTTTGGTCATCGTCGACGTCTCCTGGTCCCCGTGGCTGCAGAGTCAAGCATCCTTACTTCTCACCTGAAGCACACGACATCGGAGGGCATTCGATTACCGAGCCCCTGGTCACCTGAAGTGACCCAGACTCTGTCCCCTCTGCTTTCAGGTTCCTCTCACCTCGAATCCAGGCTTGGATTCCACCAGACACTCTTCGCCTTCCTGGCAGCAGTACTTCTTCGCAGCCCTCCATTGAAAACGACGGATGTTTCCGACACCACTTGACCCCTATGCACCCGGCTCCTCTGGGAAAGGTAACACGGGTACCTCAGTACTCACTGGTGTGTTCTCTCTAGAACCTCTTATGTTCCAAAGGGTTTGCTTGAAGTCCCCGTAGAAGTGTCCTTAACTTGTAACCTTCCAACCGCGACTTTCCCATAGAGTTGCACGGAGCACGCGGTCGTGTTTCCTCACTGCACCCGTCCTCCATGGGCGCCCTGTGTCACTGCCTTGGGTGGTTCCTTGGGGTCCCAGCGATTCTACGTGCACTGTCTAGTCAAGTCGTGATTTTTATACCATTTTTTTAGTATATGGTTCGGTCTCCCCCTGGAGCCCGCTGTGTATTGTGCTACTTACAACTGTTCTATTGATTCAATATTGTGTGCTTTGTTCTAATCTCGTGTAGAGATTAGTAGAGTGTTATATTAATAAATACATATTTTTATATCACTACTGTTTCTCCTTTCATTTAGTCATTCAGGACGTGATACTTTGGTAAAACAAGCTGCTTTACATTCCTTCAAGATTAAGCCTGCTCTCCACAGCTACCACTAGGATAGCTTTCTAAAGGTTATCTTTGACCTCATACATCATAAGGGTCGTGTGGACTGGTACAAGGTGCCCACTTTAATTAGTGGACAGCATATACCAGGCCACCTTCTCACATTGGTGTGCAGCGATTGGGATTCAAGCTTGCTATTGTTTTACCAGATACATCTCATTGAGTGATTAACTGAAAACCACTTAGTACTAGGTACATATAATTAAGATTGGAATAAGTAAATTCTACTGAACTTGGGGTTGGGTAAGTCAAGGGTCTAGCACAGCCTTTCTCCAACTCAAGAGAGTTTAGTCTCCACCAGGTTAGGTAGGTGCCTACACCACATAACACTAGTATGTCTTGTAGAGGAGAAGCCAGTGGCTCTCTGCCAACTAAGTATGATGACCTCGCATTCCAAGAATTGAGAGCCATGTGCATGTCTAGGAAGTTGAGGACAGGGAGAAGTGCAAGCACCCAACGTCTCATTGAGATGTTGCTCTTGGATGACCTTAGGAAGACCCCAGGGTCTGATGAGGCAGATAGAGTGGGTGGGACAGGGAATGAGGAAAGGCCAGGAAGTGAAACCTTCTTTGACCTAGACTCAAACCCTGGCCAGGAGGATCAGAATGATTCTAACCTGGAAAACACAGAACTTCCTTCAGGTGGGGGAGAAGGCCCCAGTGGCCCTCTCTTTACTCCACCAGGAAGAGTACAGAGTTTACCTAGGAGATCTAGATCTCCCTCTGTAGAATCTCAGCACTCAGGAACTTCTATACAGACTTCCATATCACATAAGAGGGAATCCTCTTATGAGAGACAGTGCCAACTTCTGGAGCTTGAGAAAATCAAGCTTAGGCTCAAGAAGGAGCAGTTGGCCCTAGACAGGGACAGGTAATCCCTAGAGCTCCAGAGAGCTACAAAGAGATTGGGACTAGAGTCCCATGGTGGCAGCAACAGTGTCCCTAGGGTTAAGGAGTATACTCGTGTTCATAGGAACCTGAACAAGATAGTCCCTCCCTACCAGAGTGGGGATGACATCCACAAATGGATAACTGCACTAGAGAGGGCCTGTAAGGTACAGAGGGTCCCTCAGGAGCAGTGGGCAGCTATCTTGTGGCTCTCCTTTGCTGACAAAGGTAGAGATAAGCTCCTCACTGTTAGAGAAGAGGATGCTGACAATTATTCAGTCCTGAAGAGTGCTCTCATTGATGGGTTTGGCTTAACCACTGAACAATACAGGATTAAGTTCAGAGACACCCAGAAGAGACAGACTCAGGACTGGGTAGACTTTGTAGATTGTGCTACAAAGGCTCTGGAAGGTTGGATACTTGGCAGTAAAGTGAATGATTTTAAGGGATTGTACAATTTAATTATGAGGGAGCAGATCCTTAATAATTGTCAAAACCAACTTTTGCACCAGTACCTGGTGGACTCAGATCTGACTTCTCCCCAAGAATTGGGAAGGAAGGCAGATAAATGGGTCAGAACCAGGGTGAAACCAAAGAACCAGGGTGGTGACCAGAAGAAAGATTCTTCCAAGACCCAAGAGAAAGGTGGGGATAAATCAAAAGATAAGTCCTCTGAAGGGCCCCAAAAATCCTCTTCTGGGGGTGGGTCCCAAACCCCTTCCTCCCCTGAAAATAAACCTTATTGCTTTGTCTGTAAGAAGCCAGGCCATAGGAAAAATGATGCCATTTGCCCCAAGGTCAGCAATAAGGAAAATATTCCTCCAAACACTACTTCTACACCTCCTGGTACTACAGGTAGTAATCCCCCAGGTGGTGGTAGTGCACCCAAAAATGTGGTTGGGTTTTCTTGGGGAACTGAGGTGGACACTGGCCTAACAAGGTCCCCCACATAGGCCACTTTAGTCTGTGATGGTGGCATGGGGTTTGCCACTTTTACTTTCAGTCCCAATTCCTTGGGCAAGTACAGACAAGAGCCTCTGATCAATGGTCAGAAAGCTGTAGCCTATAGAGACAGGAGCCAGTGTCACCATGGTGACAGGAACCTTAGTTCCCCTAGCTCAGCTTTTACCTGAGTTTAAGTACCAGGTGACCAACACTGATGGTGTGAGAACCGATCATCCCATGGCCATAGTCAATCTCAGCTGGGGAGGGGTCACTGGTCCAAAGAGAGTGGCAGTGTCCCCAAACTTGCCTGTAGATTGCCTATTGGGTAATGATTTAGAAACTTCAGCCTGGGCTGAAGTAGAGCTGAAGGCCCATCTACAGATGTTAGGCCTCCCTGAGAGAGTTGGTGGGACCCCTAGGGCCTCAGTCCAACCCCAGGAAAATTGTGGAGTAGTGAAGCCTGGAAGAATGGCCCACTATGCTCCACCAGAGAGCAAAGGGAAGAAGAAAAACTCCTCTTCCCCCCCAGACATTAGGTAAGGGTCAGCTTCCTCAGGGAACTGATCCTACCCCTTGTGGAGGAACTGCCCCAGAGGTGGTCAGGCATGTCTTGGCAACACCACTGAGGGCAGGGGACCCTTCCAAGGTGGTACCCAGTCTGGAGCAGGTATCCTGCTCCTCTCTACCCAGCCTCAGTCAGCCTAGGACTGCAGAGGTCAGGGATGTCAGTGGACCCCTAGGGGCCCACTGTCCAGAGGAACCCCCTCATCAGATTAGGGACACCCAGTCTAGTAGCACTAGCCAGGTGAATATTCCTCAACAGTCTGAGGGATCCCTCTTACCCTTAGGTAGTGACATCCCCCAGATGGACTCTGTTGGGCCAAGGGAAACTTGGGACCACCTGGTTCCAAACCTCCCCTGGCCCTCCACTGTCCCAACCAAAGGGACTCAACCCCCAGCTGTAGGCAGCCAGAGGTTGCCCTCTAGGGCCAGATATAACTCAGTCATGGAAAGAAAGACCTCCATGGTGACCAGTGCTCTGAGGAAGCTGAGACCAACTTTATTAGGGCCTCACTTCACTACTCAGGCACCCCACCAGCCTTTTACTTTGCCAAAATACCCTACAGGTAGTAAACCCAAATTTTGGAGAACACCCAAGACCCTTCAAGGGAGGGACTCCTTAGTGGACCATAAGACAGGGGGTATCCATGCTAGTGCAGGATCTTCCTTATATGGCCACTTAGTCAATAAAGTCTCAACTGGGCAAGGTTAGCCTTATCTCCTTTCGTTTGGGGGGGGGGGGGAATTATGTAGGAAGGTAGGATCTGACTGCATGGTTACTCCCACTTTTTTCCTGGTGTTTTGCTGGTTTTTGACTAGTCTGACTGGGATCCTGCTAATCAGGACCCCAATCTATCTGCTTTCTCCCTAAATTGGTAGTGTAATGTACTTTGGTACACTCCAGATTGGATACTGGGGTACCCTTATAAGTCCCTAGTATATGGTACACCATGTACCCAGGGCATAGGTACCCCAGAGGCCTCCCATGGGCTGAAGCATGTATTATGCCACCCATGAGAGGCCATTCAAAATGACACAACAGGCCTGCTACAGCAGCCTGTGTAAGCTGGTGCTTGCACCACTTACTTAGATATAGGTTCACTATATCTATCTAAATCACTACACTTAAAAAAACTATCAGTCACCCCTATGGCAGGCCTTATCAATCCTGAAGGCAGGGTGCTGGGTTTTACGTGAGAGGGTGCCCCTGCATGAGCTGAGCCCCTCTGCAGCCTTCGGAGACCATTCTCCGGGGTTGTCAGTGATGCAGCCAGACATATAGGTTAAGTTGCATTATAACCTTGCGGTAAATGCTAACTTTAAAACGGCTGCTTAGAAACATGTTGTGTTTGGTGTCAAACACCTTGGAATCATACCTCCACACCAGTAACTGGTGTGGGAGGTATGATTCCACCGTTCTAGAACCACTACAGTGGGTCACCGGTCTACCCGGTACCAGCTTTCTCGACCTGGGCAGGACAAAATGGATGCTGCCAGCCACAGACACGATTCTGCCCTCCTGCTACTGAGCCAAGCTCGAGCAGAGGAAGGCATGACAATAGGCATCCTGTCACAGGAAGGTGTGACCACCTCCCAGACAGGGTTTAGTGTATTGGGGCTGGGTGGGTGCACTCTGAGAGTGCCAGAAAGTCTGCACTGGGGGCACATTTGGTGTCCCTCTGCATAGTCCAGCTCAAACCAGTTCTGGGAGCCAGTGGCTCCTGCTCTGGCGCAAAACTGGACAAAGGACATTGGTGTAGCTACCCCTCTGTCCTGCCCCTCCTCTAGGAGAGTCCACAGAATCTTTCCAACCCTCCCCCGTGGGTATAAAGTGGGATACCTGGCTACAGGACTTTAGGTTTTACCTGGACAAGATACCGCTAAGAAGAAACCAAGTACTTCGACTGTCTGCACGACGCTGGACGACTGAAGAATCTCCCTTGGAGTAAAGGAGTTACTCCCCTGCAGCAGCAGGCACCTAAGCGCATCTGACCGGCTTGCATCGCCAGAGCTCCTGCGGACTCCGAAGATTTCAGCAACACAGGAGGTGGGTTCCCGAAGGTCCTCGATGTTGATCTGCCCTCTCAGCAATTCTGAGACCAGTATCTCTCGTGGGGACCGTGTAACCCGAACCTCTGTGCACCGCGTACATTTGCAGAAGCATATGCTTGTTGGCGATCCCTGAGCTTGTGCTTTAGACTCCGCGTAGTCCTGACCCCGAGCAGCATTTGCACCGAAGATATCCGGCCTCCACTCACCGAGTGCTCTGGACTGGTGCTTTGTGAATTCGCTCGAGGTCTCCTCGCAAACCCAGGTCCGTTGACCTGTGGGTCCTGGCGAGGGTCACCTTGTTTGTTCTTGGGCTTCCCTGGTTGCTCCAGACGTGCCCTGACTCCCCATTGCTTGGAGAGTCTCCTGGACCTTGCTGGTCCACACCGTAACCTGTTTCCTCTGCCTGCGTGGGTTGCATTTGCCAAGGCTTGTTGGTGCTCCAGCCGGACACTGACCCCTCAGCACTCGACATCCTTCGTGGGACAGCTCACCTCCGGACTTTGGACGTTTCGACGTCTCCTGGTCCCCGTGGATGCAGAGACAAGCATCCTTACTTCTCACCTGAGCACTCGACATCGGTGGGCATTCGGCTACCGAGCCCCTGGTCACCTGAAGTGACCAAGACTCTGTCCCCTCTGCTTTCAGGTTCCTCTCACCTCGAATCCAGGCTTGGATTCCACATGACACTCTTCGCCTTCCTGGCAGCAGTACTTCTTCGCAGCCCTCCGTTGAAAACGACGAAGGTTTCCAACAACACTTGACCCCTATGCACCCGGCTCCTCTGGGATAGGTAACACGAGTACCTCAGTACTCACTGGTGTGTTGGCTCTAGAACCTCTTTTGTTCCAAAGGGTTTGCTTGAAGTCCTCGTAGAAGTGTCCTTAACTTGTAACCTTCCAACCGCGACTTTCCCATAGAGTTGCACGGAGCACGCAGTTGTGTTTCCTCACTGTACCCGTCCTCCGTGGGCACCCTGTGTCACTGCCTTGGGTGGTTCCTTGCGGTCCCAGCAATTCTACGTGCACTAGGCACTGTTTAGTCAAGTCGTGATTGTTATACCATTTTTTTAGTATATGGTTCGGTCTCCCCCTGGAGCCCGCTGTGTATTGTGCTACTTACAACTGTTCTATTGATTCAATATTGTGTGCTTTATGTTCTAATCTCGTGTAGAGATTAGTAGAGAGTTATATTAATAAATACATATTTTTATATCACTACTGTGTGGTTCTCCTTTCATTCAGGAGGTGATACTCTGGTAAAACAAGCTGCTTTACATTCCTTCAGGATTAAGCCTGAAGGCTGCTCTCCACAGCTACCACTAGGATAGCTTTCTAAAGGTTATCTTTGACCTCATACGTCATAAGGGTCGTGTGGACTGGTACAAGGTGCCCACTTTAATTAGTGGACAGCATATACCAGGCCACCTTCTCAGTGTCAGCTTCTACCTGGACAGGACTAAACACTTCAGGTTGGACGACCAACTCTTCATTGGATATGTGGGCAAGATGAAGCCACAAAAGAACGCTGTCCAGGTGGATCATCCTCTGCATCAAGAAGGAGCCTCCTGAAGGTATTCGTGCTCATTCCACCAGAGCTGTCGCCTTCGTCGGATTTAGCTAGAGGTGTCCCTGTTGTAGACCTCTGCAAGGCGGCAACTTGGGCCTCCCTCCACACTTCTGCGAAGTACTATTCCTTAGAGTAGGCTCTGAGGTGAAGAGGGAAGGCCATTTTGCACGTTCTGTGCTGCAGGATTTTTTGGAGGTTGACTCATTTGCTGGAGAGAGCTGCGTTTTGTCTAGTCACAATTTTGAATCAGTCGCATAGAGGGTTACGAGGTAATATCAAAGAGCTTCCTCCCATTGTGAAGTCGAGCCCATCAGCAATTGATTCTTTCTCCAGACGGGGGTCCGATGATGAAGCATGCCATATGATTAGCATGTGGGTGAGGGCCCTTCTAGACACAAGGGCTGCCTTGTGATACAAGCCGGTAAAACTTAGTTTGTCTCTCTTCTTTGGACTGTCCCTCTCTTTATGATTGGCATATACTTGTTGGGACTGAGGTACATTCCCTTTTGCTTTATATTTTTTCTCGTACCTCTCTTGTGATTGTGTACCCTGCCCTTCCGTCTAGTTGCTGGATCTAAAATTGCTCTGTTGCAGCTCTATAGTTTTGCATGTGGTTACAGCACATCCCTATGCTTTTTCTGCTAAACTGTGTAAATTGGAACCTACTTGCCTTGCATTCAGTGAATTCCAGGTACAGGGCCCTGCCCCAAATGTCATTTTTTTCTGCCTTATTCTTCATTCTCCTCAGGTAACTATTGCTGTGAAAATCTGGTCTTGAGCCATGTGCTTCAGATCACTTTGAGCATTAGCAGCAGCAGAGCCACACAACCTCTGTGTACTTTGCTTGGGGGAACCTTCATGCAGTCCACAGCTGTGCTGTGTGGTGTGCCCTCAGTAGGGTTACTCACCTGGCATGACTGCAGTGTAAGGATGCCACACCTGTGCCACAGAAGATGTTGTTTTTCATCATTGGTAAGAATTAGTAGATGAGTGCAAGGTTTCAGTCACCGGGATGCTGTACCAAGTAACCTATCTGCAGTTATGGTTGTGAGGAATACCCAAAAGGACCCTACCCTACTTGCATGGATGCTACCATCACTGTCCCTGTGCAAATGGTGAAAGGTGAACAGGAGTACACGTGAAAGTATCTGGTTGCAAAACGTATTCCTCTCACCATCCACCCACCCGCACTCAATTCTAGACACATTGTTTGAGCCAGACCTGTTATCATGGTCCAGGACAAACATGTTCAGTGCATGGCTCCTAGGTACCAAACTCTCTTGCTCTAGAGATTGCTATTCTGATTAGTTGAGCCTAGCTGAGTGCAGAAGTCCCACTCCATAACTTCACCTTGGGATTGAACCAGTCATCCTTGATTCTGTGGTACAGTTGCATTGCACCAAGAAATCTCCCTACCTGGGTATGGGTGATGGGACAGTCTCCATTTACTCTGGTGCATCAGGGTGCTTTAACTGGGGAAGAAAGTCCACCTACTCTTGTGGCCAGCGTTTATTGTGGTCCCAGCCTGACCAGGCATTTGTGACTCCAAACTGGTGCTGGATTGAGCCCAGCTTTTGCTTTATCAATGTGGTCGTTAAGAGGTAATGCAGCACCCAGTCAGCAAGCATCCATCCTTCCACAAAAATCAAGAGAGGCTAGCCCTCCCCATCACAAAAACCCCACAAGAAATGCAGAAAAAACAGAGGTAACACAAAGCATTTTCTACCACTGAGCTAGCCTCTCAAGGCACCAAATCTGTGGTGCAACCACATGACTTCTGTTTCCAGTGGTCCATCACCTCAGAACCCAATCTCCTTTAGACTCTCCCATCACTATCTAACTCCCCTCAGTGGCAAAGGACTCCATTGCAAACAGACCAGGTGTCTTATCGTTTAGACCAGTAGTTGCTAAGCCCTTCCCAACTGTCCTTGAACTGGAGTGTAGGCTTTGCCTCAATATTGTTCTCAGTTCGCACTTTGGATGTACTGAGTACCAAACGAGAGCGTTGCTTTGACTCTTGAGCTTCCAGTGCAACTCCATGGTGCAGTGATTGCTGATCCCAAGGATGTTCTGGAAAAGCTGCCATAGGCACATGCTCCGCTTACGGAACCAACACCATTGGTTCCAGTTCAGCTGCCAGTTCTAATCCATACTTCTTTAGCTGGGTTTTCTGAGATCTGTATCTGTGATCATCTCCCAGACTTCCTCACTGGCCGTCTGGCTTAAGTAAACAAGACATCTACCTGGAGCAGGGAACCAAGGATGCAGAGGATCTGCATCCAACCAGGTGCTAACACTGTCATTCCCAAGGCTCTTGAAGCACTGTCCGTTGTGCCCTCAGTGCACCTTTCTGGAGTATGAAAACTGCGCTAGCAGCAGCAGTGATTTTAACAAAGCCTGCCCATTGAGCCACATATTTTCAAGCCGTTCTCTGTTTATGGATAGCAAGTCCTGGGCTCCAAAGAAAACTCAGTCTTAGTTGTCAGCAACTATCCCTCCTTAGCTTGCCCCCTCCCCTCCAGGTCCAATTGTTGTGGCTATGATAGCTGAAGGTCAAAGTGATGTCCTCCCACATGGTCAATGAGGCTTAGTTTATACAGCCATACAGCAAACTAATTTATTTGTCAGTTTTGAATAGCACTCGTGCATTGTTTTATTGTGTGCTTTACATCAGTAAACACTGAGTGTATAATCAAAAGCAGAGGACCAGAGAAGGGAGTTCAATTATTCAACAGGTATAACTTGGTAACACACAAATTCAGTGGTCCAATACAGGCTTGACCCATTAGAGACCAGGGAGGGTGGAAAGGAGCTAGGAAAAAGTAAGGTAATCAAATGGGCGGTTAACTTTTAGAGCGTTTAGAGGTATTGGGGTAGAGTGCCTTGGAGACTGGGTATAGCACAGAAGTGCAGTTCAATGGGGTTATCAAAAGTGAGGCGAGAGTCGTAGGTAATGAAGTATTATGAATTAGAGTCCGAGCAGATGAGTTTTTAGTACTGCCAGAATGTTAGGTTGGTTTGAGTCTGAGATCTGCTAATGGAGAGTTCCAAAGGAGAGTCACAGCTCCTGAGAATGATTGGTGCTGATTGTGTTCGGTTTTGGAGGTAGGGCTCTCCAAAAGAAAACTGTATTTACTTCTCAGGCCTCTCCATCACCCTGATGGTTTGAGGACGTCTGACAGGTAAGAGCATAGTTATGACGGACTGTTTAGTAGGCTAGGTACCTTAGATTAAACTTTAGTCTTGCCTCAATGGAGGGCTAGTGAAGGTTGATGAGAATTTGATTGATGTGATCATACCTATCTGAAAGACACGTTAGCAACAGATTCCTTACCTTAGAATATACCCAGGCGTCAGGCTGGATCCGGAAAGTTTTTGCGTAGCAGTACACTTGCGCGTCGGTAGGCGGCGTCGTGCGCCTCCGCGTCCGTCGTCGGCGTCGTGATCGCCGGGATGACGTCGCGGCAGTACTTAGACGCCGCCCCTGCGCGCTGACGTCAGTTCTTCTTTTTCCGCGCCAGTAAGCGCAGATCCGGGAAAAGCAGTGCCCTAGTCAATTTTTGACTAACTTTTTTGTGAATTTTTTCACTGTTTCTTTATCGAGTCTTCACGACTCCTAGGTGTCGTAGGGATGCCCGGCTTCAAGCCATGCGACGCCTGTGGTCTAATGATGTCGATCACAGACCCGCATCTGGAGTGTCTCTTCTGTCTCGGCCGAGACCACGACACGAAGTCGTGTCCTGACTGCCGGAAACTTCACCCGAAGGCTTTGCGAGAGCGGTCTCGAAAGCTACTCGAGGTCCGGCAGTCGGCTCCGCGCCGCACCAAGCCCCGGTCCCGGGAGAGGTCGAGGGGCCGGTCGCAGAGTCCCCGCCGGTCGTCGGAGTCCAAGTCTTCGCGCTCCTCGGGTAAGCACAAAAAGTCTAAGAAGCGTCATCGCTCTAAGACTTCGCCTCGCCGGTCTCGCGACTCGGCTGAGGCCCCAGTCGGCACCGTCCCCGCGGCCCCGGACATGCCTATGGAGCCGCCCCCGCATTACCCGTCCTTTCCGGGTTTGGGGGCGACTCCGGCCGAAATACAGGAATTCCTGTCGGCCATGGCCCGCCTCTTCGGGCCTCAAGGTCCCTCCGGTGCGCCTTCGGGCCCCGCGGGCCCTGATGGGGTTGCTCCGGCGTCGCCGTCGACTCCGGTCCCGGCGCCGTCTGTCCCACCAGCCTTCATCCCAGCCTCGGCTCAGGCCCCGATCCCGGCTCCGGTGGTACCGCAACCCCCATCGACGCCGGTTGACCTAACCACGCCTCAGCGGACGCCGATGTCCCCGGTGCCGTTCCTGACGCCGTCCGGGGCTCCGGACGGCGTCGGTCTCCGGCTCCGGACATGGAGCCGGACCGACGTCGCTCGACGCCGGCTCCGGCGCCGATGAGACCTTGGATCCCAAATGTCCCTCCTCCTCCATATTTTGAACCTGAGGAGGACCAAGAGAGCTGGGAGGGGTCTGAAGACCCTCTCACACAACAGTGTGAGTATGATCAGGACTGGGCTGAGGAACTTGGGGATGCCAGTGGTCTAGACACCTCCCCTGACACTGGCATGCTGTCTCCTCCCGTGGCTACGGAGGAGGGAGCTAATTTTGCAACGGTGTTGCGTAGAGCAGCTGGAGCCTTACATCTCCAATTGCCTACTGTGGCTGTCAGGACTAATCTCCTGACGGAAGTGCTTCAGCCGGCAGCTTCCTCCTCGGAGACTGTGCTGCCGTTTAACGATGCACTCACTGACGTTCTTTTGGGTGCCTGGTCCAAGCCCACCACAGGGGCTCCTGTGGATAGGAACGTGGCCCGAATCCATCGCCCTGCTCCGGGCGTCCCCTTGTTTCTCTCCCAACATCCCACCCCCGAGAGCTTGGTTGTCCAAGCCTCTGCCTCCCAAACCGCCTTCCCTACCGCCCCTCCGGATAGGGAATCCAAACGCCTGGACCAATTTGGGAAGAAGGCTTTTTCTTCCTCCAGTGCTGGCTTGCGGTCCGTCAACACCGCTTGCCTTTTGGGCCGATATACCCACTCCCTGTGGGATTCGGTGGCGGCTGTTTTGCCGCAGTGTTCTGAGGAGGTCCAGACACTGCTTACCCGCGCCATTGCGGAAGGGCGAGATGCGGCTAAATACACCATACGTTGTGGCCTTGATACCGCCGACTCGCTGGGCAGATCGCTTGCGACGACGGTGGCGCTACGTCGCCACGCCTGGCTGAGAACAACTGGTTTCTCGGGTGATGTCCAGAATACACTCATGGACATGCCCTTTGATGGAGTCGGTCTTTTTGGTTCAAAGGCAGACCATGCGCTGGAGCGTTTTAAGGACTCACGGGTTACTGCCAAGTCCCTGGGCCTTTCTGTTGTACGCCCTCCGCTAACCTCTGCTTTTCGCCCCTTTCGTGGCCACGGAAGGGGCGCCCAGTCACGTCAGCTGCCCAGCCACCGGCCCGCGCAGCAAGCGTCTTCGTGTGGCCGAGGACGTGGATACCGCCGTGGCGGTTCGGGCAACCAGCGTGCGGGTCAGGCCACCACCTCCAACCCGTCCGCAGCCTCCAAGCCCTCCTAGTCCCTCCTTTCAGGTGCACAGCACGCCAGTAGGGGGCAGGGTCCGCCATCACCTTCACCACTGGCGTCCCATCACCTCGGACAGGTGGGTCTTGGACATTGTCCGAAGGGGCTACTCCCTCCCCTTCGAGACCACCCCCCAGCCATGCCACCTCAATTCCACCGCATGTCAGGGGATCACTTGGTGCTTCTGCAGAAGGAAGTCACGGCCCTCTTGGCCAAGAGGGCCATCGAGCATGTTCCGACCCCAGAAGTAGGACGTGGTTGCTTCTCCCACTACTTTCTGGTGCCCAAAAAGGACAAGGAGGACATGCGTCCTATCTTGGACCTCCGGAACGTCAATCGCTTCCTCCGGAAGGAGAAGTTCAAGATGCTCACACTAGCTCAGGTCTTGACTGCCCTCGACCCTGGAGACTGGTTGGTAGCGTTGGACTTGCAGGACGCTTATTTTCACATCCCCGTCCTGCCGGCCCACCGGCGTTACCTACGGTTCACGGTAGGCCTCGAGCATTTTCAGTTCACCGTGCTCCCCTTTGGCCTTACAAGTGCCCCTCGGGTGTTCACGAAAGTGATGGCGGTGGTCGCAGCTCATCTGCGCCGGGCAGGGGTTCTAGTCTTCCCCTACCTCGACGACTGGCTGCTGAAGGCGGGCTCGTCCCAGGCAGTCGTCTCCCACCTCCAGACTACGGCCGAACTCCTGCACTCGCTGGGGTTCTCCATCAATGTGCCGAAGTCGCATCTGATTCCTTCTCCACAGCTCCTTTTCATCGGAGCAGTTCTGGACACGACGCAGTTTCGGGCCTATCCTCCCGAACGGCGAGTCCGGGATATTCAGGCTATGATTCCGATCTTTCAGCCTTTATCCTGGGTTTCGGTACGGATGACCCTGAGGCTGCTGGGCCTCATGGCCTCCTGCATCCTGCTGGTCAATCATGCCAGATGGCATATGCGGGCTGTGCAGTGGGACCTGAAGTTCCAGTGGGCGCAGCACCAGGGCAACCTGTCCGATCACGTCCAGATCTCGGAGGGGGCTGCAAAACAGTTGCAGTGGTGGCTCTCGAACCGGCAATGGGTCATGGGCAGATCCCTCTCCCTTCCCCAGCCAGAGCACACAGTTGTGACGGACGCGTCCCTTCTGGGATGGGGCGGTCACATGGGAGAGGCGGAGATCAGAGGCCTATGGTCTCCGGCGGAGTCCCGGCTCCATATCAACCTTCTGGAGCTCCGGGCGATCCGACTTTCACTCAAGGCATTCCTTCCCTCTGTCAAAGGGAAGGTAATGCAGGTGTTCACAGACAACACCACTGCCATGTGGTACTGCAACAAACAAGGCGGGGTGGGGTCGTGGACCCTCTGTCAGGAGGCTCTGCGCCTCTGGACATGGCTGGAACATCAGGGCATGTTCCTGATGGTTCAACACCTGGCAGGTTCCCTGAACGCCAGGGCGGACGAACTCAGCCGCAGGTGCATGATGGATCACGAATGGCGTCTTCACTCGGAAGTGGCGCAAGGTCTCTTTCTGCAGTGGGGAGAGCCTTGGTTAGATCTATTCGCCACCGAAGAGAACGCGCAATGTCATCAGTTCTGCGCGTTGGAATTTCCAAGGCGGCACTCGCTCGGCGACGCTTTTCGTCGCGAGTGGAGTTGCGGTCTGTTGTACGCCTTTCCGCCTATACCACTTCTACCCAGAGTGTTGAAGAAGATTCGGCGCGACCGGGCCCAAGTCATCCTTGTGGCTCCGGACTGGGCTCGAAGAGTTTGGTATCCCGAGCTACTCAGTATGAGCGTCGATCCCCCGATCCGTCTGCCTCTTCGGGAGGATCTTCTGTCGCAGCAGCAGGGGACGGTCCTCCACCCGAACCTGTCCAGCCTCCACCTGCTTGCGTGGAGATTGAGCGGCGGCAGATGATTCCTTTCCACTTGCCTCCCGAAGTTTGTGATGTGATTCTGGCAGCCAGGCGTCCCTCCACTAAGGTGGTATACGCCTGCAGGTGGAACAAGTTTGTGGCATGGTGCACAGCAAAGGCTGTGAATCCCCTCTCTGCCCCTCTTTCTGAGGTTCTTCTGTTCCTTCTTTCACTGGCCCAACAGGGTTCTGCCCTGGGTACCATCAAGGGCTATCTTTGTGCCATTTCGGCCTTCCTCAGGCTTCCTGATCAGCCCTCCCTTTTCAAGTCCCCTGTTGTTAACAGATTCCTTAAAGGCATTACACACCTCTTCCCTCCTGTTCCGTTTGTGATGCCTCAGTGGGACTTGAACTTGGTTCTTACCTTTCTTATGTGCGCTCCCTTTGAGCCTCTACATAACTGTCCTCTTCGTCTTCTGACTCTGAAGACAGCCTTTCTGGTGGCCATCACCTCCGCTCGGCGGGTGAGTGAGCTCCAGGCTCTATCATGCAAACCTCCCTTTCTGTCTGTCCATCCAGACAAGGTTGTTCTTAGGACGCGTCCGTCCTTCTTGCCAAAGGTGGTTACTGCCTTCCACATTTGGCAGACCATCACTTTGCCCACTTTCTTTCCGCCTTCGCATCCTTCCAGAGAGGAAGAGAGGCTCCACCGTCTGGACCCAAAACGTGCGCTTTCCTTTTATATCAACCGCACACAACACTTCCGGGTGGATGACCAGCTCTTTGTTGGCTACGTGGGCGCCAAAAAAGGTCGGGCGGTGCACAAGAGAACCATCTCCCGCTGGGTAACCTTGTGTTTCAAAGCCTGCTATTCTTTGGCTAAGAAGGAGCCTCCTGCTGGGCTGCGTGCCCATTCCACCAGGGCAACAGCTGCTACCACGGCTTTAGGCCGCGGTGTTCCGCTGCAGGATATCTGTCAGGCAGCTACGTGGGCCTCGCTGCACACGTTTACCAAGCATTACTGCCTTGACAGTCAGGTCCGGAGGGACGGCTTCTTTGGCCGTTCTGTCCTCCGGGACTTCCTTGTCTGATCTTTGTTCGCAGACCCACCACCGGGGTTGGTATTGCTGGGGTATCTATTCTTAGGTAAGGAATCTGTCACTAACGTGTCTCTTTCAGATGCTCAAGTTACTAACTTGTGTAACGATATATTTGTAAGAGACAGTAGTTAGTGACAGATTCCTTACCGCCCCACCCATCCTCCCTGTTCTGCGAACTGATTTCTAGGGTTAAGGACATCCCTTTCAGGGCCCGAGTATTTTTCAGACACCTATGCCAGCTTCTTGCATGGCTCTGCGTTCCTGGCGCGGAAAGTCGTGTACAGAACTGACGTCAGCGTGCAGGTGCGGCGTCTAAGTACTGCCCGCGACGTCATCCCGGCGATCACCACGCCGACGGAGGCGGAGCCGCACGACGCCGCCTGCCGACGCGCAAGGGTACTGCTACGCAAAAACTTTCCGGATCCAGCCTGACGCCTGGGGATATTCTAAGGTAAGGAATCTGTCACTAACTACTGTCTCTTACAGATATATCGTTACACAAGTTAGTAACTTGTGCTTTAAGGGAAGTGTAGTGGCACAGTGGAGAACTTCCCTGACTAGGTTGTCCTAGGGAGAGCATTTTCAAAGTCCAGTTGTGATCAGATTAGGGCATGTGCTGCAGGATTCATAAAATCTAGTAGTAGGGGTGATTTTTCTTTCTTTTCTTTTTTTGAGAGGCCTTAGGTGAAAATTTGCTGTTTTTGTTATGTTGCTTATGTGATGGATCATAGATAGTGGGGGATCCAGTGTGATTCCAAACAAGGTTATCAGGGTTGAGGCATGGCTAGAATTGGTGACATTCAGCTGATTTTACAAATCTGGGTTAAATCTTTGTATTTTGGGGAAAACAGGAGGAATCTGGGCTTCTGAGGACTGAGTGTTAGGACACTTTTGGCCATTCAAGATGGTATCTTTAATTTACATAAAAGCCTCCTCACTACTTGACATTTTCACCCTTCAATCTCTGCTTTTAGAGTGTTTTCCGCATACTGCAAGATTGCGACTCCCGTTTGTTCACAATCTTCAGATAGCGGTGATAGTCATCTGTCACTGCAGGAGAGACTCTGAAGCTGATAATCCCACAGCACAGGCCGTGGGAGTGACTAGAGTTCACACCTAGATGTCAGCCACAGTGATATGTGCATCAAAAGGTTAATCTTGGGGTACCAGAATCCACTCTTTGATTCCCCTATCAGCCCCATCACCTTCTGAGATGTTTCCAGGTCCCTTCCTTGTGCTCTCTCAGTGAATCAAAGAGCACCCCTTTTGAAGTGTACAGGGGGAGCCTCACTCTCCCTCCACAAGCGTTCTCACCCGGCTCACAGGAATGCAGCAATACACATCTGTCTGGGTGGGGATTCCTCTACCTGCACCCTTTTCTTGAGCCCTTTTATTTAAATTCTATTACCCAGTAGCAGTAGCTTTAGCAACAAGAGCGAGCATTTTGGAGCATTTTTGTTTTTAGGCTTTTGTAGCCTTTGTAGTATACTGGACTTTAAAGTTTAATTGTGCTATTTGGGTCAGTGCTAGAAAAGTAAATAAGTAGACGGGCTGCCTTCATGTTGAAAGGTAATGCCGACATTGATGTAATGGCGGCGCCCACCTTTAATGTATATATTTTTTTTACTTGTAATGTATTGAGACATTGCACGCTGCACGCTTTAAGTTAAAGAGAGGCATACTGAAGCGCAGAGTCCTGCCAGTGGTGTGTGCGAAAAAAACAACGCCTTGAATGCGGAGGGGTGGAGATGCTGGGCACATGCTGGGCTGCAAAAAACGACAAATAAAGTTCCACTCAAAAACACATAAAACACAAAAGCGGATGAAAACAGTAGTTAGGCGCTGCTGCTTCCGGACTAAATGGAAGTGAGTATCGGATAAACAGCCAGTAAAAAGCCAGCTAACCAGACCAATGCCAACGTTAAACGAATGGCAAGCGGCAGGAGAAATTACCAGGCAATAGGCAGAGTTTCACCCAACATACAGATTACTTGATGTCTCGGAGAGACCGCGCATTCGCGCTGCCTAGGCGAGACCTAAAAAGGACATGTTCGCTCTTTCTGATCACTGCATGGTATGCTGCCACCACTGCGCTCATGCTGCTTAGCTCCTGGTGAATGCGGTAGCCAACCACCACTATGAGGGTAGTACTTTGGGTGCCCCTCCTGGTCCAACCAGACCGCAATCCCTGAGACAGGCCTATGTCATGGCTCACACAAGCATGATCCGTGTTTGCCTATGACAACAAAAAATAGCATTAGGGATCCAGACAACAGTACACTTGGGCACTCAAGGCAGGGGTACACGTCCTTTACCATGCAGAAGCCATTTCCGTCACAACAATGTGACTGCTGTCTCAACACACGCCAAGGCTGTTCTTCCACACCCCCCACATTATGATTGTGTTGTAATCTTGTACTGCTGGTTTTTTACCAGGAACTGGTAAAAGAAAAAACCCTGCTTATGGACTACTCATGGCTGCATCGCTATGTGAAATTTAACATAGGGTTCATACTCTGCACTGTAATTTTAATTAGTAGGATCCTATGGTCTGATCCGTAATTCTGGACTCTCTATTTGTAGACTTTTTGATACTAGTGATCACTTTGTTTAATGTGCTCCAGACAATCTCTTAACTTTCTGACTGAGCTAGTTTCCACTGCTCAAGTTTGCACCTTCCTAGTAGCAAGGTGCTGCCTGACGAAGCAAGTTCACTCTTACACTTCAATTACTTATATGCTTTGTTCTTTTACACATAGCCACAAAGTATTCAGGGATGTGTGGTTAATTGATTCCACTGCTACCATTGTAAAGTTGATAAGCATCATTGGTTGTTGATGAACTACCCCAAGCTCTCATTGAAACCGTTGCAAAGGATTCCGTTAAAAGGGGCAACTTTGTATCCCAGTCTACCACAATGCTTTCCTCCACCCACCAGAGGGGTTAGTAGCCATCAGCCAGACAATAGAACACTTCTTGACCAATGAGGCCATGACAGCCATGTGGTTCCTGGGACTTCTAAGAATTCGGATGTTTTGCATAGGATTAGTACCCCAGGGACACCGGGGCCCAGCCACAGCTGGTTCCAACTTTGTGATAGGGAGGGGACACAAGTGCTTATTTTGTAAGAATAGAAGTGCCAGGGCTCAAGGCCTTCCACTGCAGCAGGTACTACCCACAACTCCTGCTTCTGCTGTCGGTTGCCAGTGTCATCATAACTTTCTAATCATACTAAAATAAATGTAAAATTTTGGACAATTCCAGGTTACCTCAAGGATGAGGTAGGGCCTGGAAATGCTAGTTATATATATATATATATATATATATATATATTTATATATTTATATATATATATATATATATATATATATATATTTAATTTTTTTTTTTTTTTTTAATTTATTGAATGGTTGAACATTCGAGTGGGGTACGTTGCTAAAAAATAAGTGCTGTCTTGTGGTGTACTCTCATATATAAGTGCTGGTGTTTAAAAAGAAGTACCAGTGCCAAAAAAATTAAGCACTGAGGCATATGCTTCATGCTCCCAAGCGCTTGGTGGGGTGCCCTATATGTCTACTCTGTTCACAGCTTGCCATCACCCCTCAAACTTTAGAGTATGCTGGGAGAGTGTACTGAGGACACTTCATCAGTCTGACAGCCGTCTATCTGACATTGAAGGCCTGCTTCACAGTGGTGATATTCAGAATGCAACTAGTGATTCTGTGGAAACGGGTCATGCAGCAATTCATGCTCTTGCTTGCCTGCTACATCACCAGAATGCACAACATCAGCGCGAACCACCTTAGCAGACATCTTGATACACCACACAACTGGCAAATTATCCAGGAAGTCCTCTCCCACATCTTTGAAGACCTGGTGGAAGGGCATTCAGTCATACACACCTTTGCCACAAAACTGATCATCAAATGCGACAAGTGCCTGGCAGATGGGCAGAGGCCTTACATATCTCAATTTTCGATTGTTAAGACGTGGCCTTGAGAGCCATTGTTCCACTTTCTATGATTCTAAGAGCCCTTCTGAAGATCTGGGTGATCTTGGAGTGCTTTGTTATCTTGGTGGTTCTGCTTGGCTTCACCAAGTCTGGCTCTCCGTCTCCGACCTATCACATCCACCCTTCTCGGAGTTAAGTCCCATGTGGGAGGAGAGTGTTGCACCACTCCTGCCATCTCTCAGCTTGGGTGCACGGTTCTTAGGAGCTAACTTTAGCAAACCTGGGTTAATCCTTTTAAACCTTGGAGGTACTGATGGCTGCTACAAAGTAATTCACCAGTACTTGGTGCAAGAATAGATGGTTGAGACAATGTCACTGGCCACTAGCGTAGAACATCATTTTTTTCATCTGCTCGGCAGATAATGTCTTTCTTGGACGAGAGGGGGGAGATATTCAGTTGCATGACTTCTCTTGCACTCATTGGTGCCTATTGGACAGATCTGGGGAGTCCTTGTCTATACCAATGAGGCTGTCAAGATCATCTGACAGGCCTAGTTCTTCTGTTCCAGTATTTTGGCACCTTAAATCGAAACTGGTTCTGGCGCGGTTGATTCAGAAATCTGTTAAGCAGTTAGTTAGCCTGAAGGGACTTAAAGCTTCTTTCGTGGCAGATTTGTTTCTTGGTGATGGTTGTTCCAGACCGGTGCACAAGCACCTCCTACCCTTGAACCATTCGTTTTAAATAAAGACCAGACAGTTCTGAGGACTCCTCACATCTTTGTTCCAAGTACTTTTGTCTTTCCATCTGAAAGTACATCTTTTGCCACGTTTTTTCTTGTCCCAGGCATCCTCGGCTGAGGACACATTAAACAAAGCAGAGGTCTGGTGTGCCTTGCTGTTTTTCTGGCACGAAGAGGGACGTGTGCTCTATTGACTATTTGTTATTTTTTAGGACAATAATGCCAAGCAGGAAATTTGTACTAGCACCATTGCAAAAACAGATGTCGTGTATCGCCCGTTGTTACACGATGCAATAACCCAACCTCCAACTGTTGTCTGAACACTACTCCTGTAGTATGGCACACTGTGTGGCTTCATCCAGGCATGTGTCCGTCGTACATAGTCTGGGCTGATAAATGGGCTACTACTCACTCGTTCTGCTGACACTGCTCTCAAGGCTGTTTCCTGAGGCCTTTTCAAACCACGTTCCTGCGCTGCTGCCGTTGGATGTAAGGTGATCAGTCCAGTGAGTCCACCTTGCTTACAGGTAGCAGTAGGCAGTGCGACGCATGACTTGCGCATTGTTTGCTCTGATGCATTCAAGGCCCTGAATGTCGACGGAGTGAGGTAGAACTGTGCTAATTCGTAGTCAAGCCTGAAGGTAGTTAGCAGTGCTGGAAAGTAGAGTGGAGCAGCTCGCCAGTTTCCGGTTGTGGCAGCGGTTTCTGGGCCCAGGGAAATGTGCTGAATTTGTCCTGGTGTCTTTTTCTGATACTGAGATACAACTCCGCAGCACCTACACCTTGTCTGCACTCTCAAAACAAAGGCCTCAATTAAAGGGTCATCGGCCTTTCTTTTGTTAGTGTCACTATGGGAACCTTCTGGAGCCTAGCACCTTGACGCCAATGCAATGGGAGGAAACCAAGGCACACAGCTCATCACTTTACAAGTTCGAGGGAGACTGTGACTTGCAGGCCGGGTTTTGACTTTGTTCAATACCCCATGTAGCAAATGTGCATGAACTGTATCTGTGTGTATGAGTAATTACATAAACAATGATTTAACTGGCACCTACATGTTTATTGTGTATTTTATAGTACCAGTCATCCCAGTGTAGTACCAGTCATCCCAGTGTAGGGTGTCAGTGTTGTACATAACACAGACACACTAAATCATACAAGTGTGAAAATAAATGTAAAGGAAATGTTACATAACACAATAAGGGTTATAAGGACTGGGAATCGCATACATCATACTTGTAGACCTTATATTCCCCTCAAAATTGCTGGGCACACAAATTTCCGAAGCAGGTGTCTTAACCCTGTAAGATATTTCAAAATGAGTCCTCTTTGTGACCAGTTAACCAAACTATTCCACTGATTTACTGTCATATTTGCCCTTGTCAATTTCTTTGAGCAATATATATATATATATATTTTTTAATGTATGTTTACTGTCCCTCTGCTTTTCATGCGCCGCCCCTCGTGACTCCACCCCCTTTGCTCTGCCACACATTGACCCTCAATTCATGGGTTCCCAGAGCAATTTTTCCCCAATTCCAGCTCTGGAGGCCAATGATAATTCAGGCCAGGAACGTTCTTACATTCACGGCGGGTGATTTTTCCGTGGACAAAACAGTGTTTTGGCTGCCAGGTTTAGAAGGCAGTTGTCAAAAAATGTTACCTTTGGTGCAAACGGCGATTTTTTCCTCACGCATGTTTGACAATGTAGAACATAGAGGAATTTGCATGGTAGAAAGGAGTTTCATTTGTCCCCTCCCTCTCCTATCCCGCGACACTCCTGCTGTCTCTCCTTTCCTCCCTCATTTCCTCGTTCCATTTCTTGTTCAACTTCTTTTCCTCGTTTCTCTTCTGTCTCCCTCCTTTTTATTCTCGCCCGAGTCTGCACTCCCATCCCTCTATACTATTCGTCGACACCGTCTATTCCCCATCCCATCGTCTCCTTTCTCTCCTTATTCATCGTCTCCCATCTGCCCCGACCATCTTCTCTACTTCCTTTTTTCACCTCTTCCACCCTCCCTCCTCGCCCCTCATTAGCTGAAGCCGCAGGGTGCGGTGACATTCACTCTGGCATTTGATGGCACCAGGGTGCTGTTCCTCGCCTCCCGCGCCCCGGGGTGGGCCGTGCTCAATTAGCGCCAGCCTACCACGGCGCGGCCCTCCCGCGGCGAGGGGACGGATTACCGAGCGGAACAGCTAATGAAGGCCTGGTGCTGAACCCGAGGCCGGGGATGAGGCCTGTCCCCTTCTATTTGTGTCCGGCGCGCTAAATCTGGGCCTGACCTTTCACCATCTGCTCCTGCCGGGCCCTCCCAGTCCCTGCGCCTCCGCCGCCCGTCCTCTTCGCCACAGTCTCTGGCCTGGACGTCCATTCTCTAGAGTCCCGCGCCTGGCCCTCGGCGGCCCCTAATAGCAGCAGAGGGCCCGCTTCACCAAATAATCGGTGGGGCGCAGGGCATATGATCAGTTCCGAGGGGAATCTGTATGTGGGGCGGAGGCCCTTACGTACTAGCATAATGGTCCATGCAAAACACCTTACAATGAAGGAACTCGCCCTAACTCAAGAACAATAAAAAAGCAACTTATTGATTTGTTTTGTGCACCTGCACGCCAG
Source organism: Calotriton arnoldi (assembly GCA_963921515.1). Lineage (NCBI taxonomy): Eukaryota > Metazoa > Chordata > Amphibia > Caudata > Salamandridae > Calotriton > Calotriton arnoldi. Next base: position 296,627 of record CAWUFW010006096.1, on the reverse strand, counting down.
TGCTGGACGCCCCCTCTGCTTTCCCTTGAACCCTAAAAGTAGGGAACAAGTTCTAATAAAAAAGAGTTGCCTATGCTATGTACATCAGTGTCACTTCATCAGAAGAAGGCTGACACAACCGTTTTGTGATTTCCTTCACAGTTATAGGTGAGAGAAAATCTTAGCAATATGTATTATATTTGCATGTAAATGAACGATCTACAGTGCATATTTTTTATGTGAACAACTTGCAGGGGTCTAAGGTTTATCCATGTTTTCCTTTTTATTAGTGCATTGAAGAGGCCCTCCTGGCTATTTTACCACTATATTTTCCCAATGCAAATGTGAAATGAAGATTTTAGTAATGTAAATAAATCACGTGCATATATTTTCCACATATGTAAGGGCTGAACTTATGAATGATTCAAAATTGCAATTTAAAACTAGGGATACACTTTATGAATTTTAATAGAACATTTTTTCCTCATGTACAATAAATGCTCTAACTTGAGTGTTGGAGCTGGGGAGTTATAGGAATGAGAAACGTCTTTCAATGGCTTTTACAGCCTTACCTTTCTGTGTCCCCTGAAGTACTGTATGTTATGCTATACTTTAATAATCTCATGTAACTATGTTATACTGTTTTCCCTTTCTATGTTATGCGACGCTACTGAAACTGATGTAACTATGTAACAATGTTCTGAAACAATGTCCTACCTAATGTAAAGCGCTCTGATACCTCTGGGTCTAGCCAGCGCTATATAAAACCTTTCAAATAAAATAAATAAATAATGGCAGCTTACACGCCTGACACCTCAGCTCGAAAAAAAGTGGGCTCGTGCACGTTCAGTCAGAAAATTATGTGAATGGTCCTACCCATACCTTGGGAACTTATACATTTGTGTCTGAGGCGCAACACTTCTAACCTCCGCCTTGGGGTTTAGTAGTGGAAATTAAGGAAAGTGGATCTGGTTCTTAGATCCCCGTTTGCATAATCATTCTGCTGCCATCTTCATTATCCCCGGAACAGAGGGTAGCAAGAGGCTGTGCCAGGTGGAAGTGGGTGAGCCACTGACTGGCTCAGCTGTGGTATGGTCTGAAATCCCTTTGTACACTCAAGCTAAGCTGTGAGTGCAACCAGTTCAAAGCACACACACCATCTCATCTGTGTAGCCGCTATGCTCCAATGATGCTGTCTTTGCTTCCAGACGCTACTCTTCTGAGCGCCTACCCCTCTCCAGCACAGATTGGAAGAGGAGACAGAAATAGGACGGAGGAAAAGGAACGGTATTTAGGAAGAGAGATGGCATACAGGGATATAGATGACGGCTGGCAAAGGGTCATGGGATGGAGAACAGATGGAGATTTGTCATGTGGTAGCAGTAAGAAATGTGAGAGGAAAGAAAACTGGAAGGAAAGACATGCCATGGCAGAGTGGGGAGACTGTCCCCATTCATACCTGCCTTTCACACCAACCTGTCAGTAGTGACATGTTGCTGCATCCAACAGCATGTCCATCTCCAGCATGCGCCAGTCTGCCACAGATTTCCCACAAGCCCTTCTTCAAGACCCATTCCCACACTCTGCCCCCAGCATGTCGCAGCCTGACAATTTTTGGCTGGCTTGGCTCGTGGTTTGGCTATTGGAGCCAACCTGTTCCCCTGGCTTGGCTCTTCACATGCATTTTCTGGCTTGCCCACCTCTCGTGCCAGGGGAACCAAAGAACAAGCCAGAGGTAACTGCTGTCACAACTGTCCACTTTTGATTGACTTTCATGCCAGAGAGCCACTTTTCAGGCTTAGAATAATGTATACCAGTCATCCTGGTCAGAAGTCAATCTCACAGATTAGTCCTCAGTTCCCCAATGCTTACAGTGTCCCAGAAATGTAGAGTTAACCTGTGTCTCCAAAGGTGGCCCTTCTATGGGTTTCTGTGCTGCAATTACTCTTTTCTCTGCACCAGGAGTCTGCCAGACCAGGTCCCCAGTTCATTATTGCATGGGTATCTGTTGAAGATGCTAGTGTTGGAAAAGCACAATTAGCAGTTATGCCATTTAAAGCAGGGTCTTTCAGAATAAGGTGGACAATCAAATTGGACTTTGAGACCTCCTTCTTAAATGTAACTTTTACCCACCTTCTTTGTTGGATATAGGCAAGTTCCTTTGCTGTGTACATGACAATCATTAGCTGAATGCAATGATGCATGTCTGCCCTTTTAAATTGATATAACTTCTACTTCATATCACATTTTGCTGTCTCTAAATACAATAAATGTTATTACCTATTTAGTGTAAATCATTGCCTGACTAATGGTTTTGTATATTGACCTGCACAACAACTGATTCACCTTAAGAAATGACTGCAAATTATTTACGGAAATCGCAGTAACGCTTTCTACAATGAAGGAATCTTTACCATTTGAGATTGGGTTGTATTTTGCATGTTTTAATGCTTTAATTCTAGCATTTCTAACAGACCACATAAAATGCCCATGGCAAGCAATTTGTAGGCAATACATACCATACAATTTATCAAAGCTGAAATAAAATTGTGCAAAATCAAAAAGGCAGAGGAAAATGAGGCATTTTAAATATTTGAATCAAGGGAGGATATTGAGTTTGTGAAGTCATTTAATGTTGACTTGGGCCAAACCATGCTTGGAGTTTCATGGTGCTGGGGAGCAGACCTCTTTGGGGGGCTTAGTTCTGAATTATTCTCCTTTAGGTTAACACGCAATGGCGAGTAAGTCTAATAATCACTGTGTGAAGACTGCTTTTCATTTTGTCACCATCCACAGCTGTGTGCCAGGGCACCACAATGTTGAAGGCCCTGTTGAACAAGCATGCCAAACTCTGAACCTGATGGATTTTTTTATGCTAACCCTGTCAGCCACAACAGATGAATTTCTGCCAACTCTTGTTATAACAATGGTAGCTAAAAAACGTATTTTTGTAGGCTACAATAATCCTTTGACTTCTGGGTTTGTTGGATAGCATATTTAACCTCCAAGAGACAAGGTATTGCTTTGGAGGTGAAAACTTCAGTAACTAATATCAATAGCTTATCAAAGAAATGCATCAGGTTCGTGCACTGCTCATTTTACTGACCGCCAGTCAAGACATCTGTATTATCTTGACACTCCGCTTCTTTGGTCTCAAAATAAAGTGGTGTGGGCAGCAGTGGCTCACCTGAAGTGTTAGATCAGTCGGGAAAGACTGATTGCTGTGGGGCCTAGGGACAATTTCCAAATGGGTCTTAGATGAAAATATTGATTCATATCAAGATTACTGTATAAAGAGGGGGTCGTCTCACTCTGGTTTAGGGCGCCACAAGACCTCCATCAACCATTACCGGGGTCGCGTTTTTAGACGAGGAGAAGGCCTTTGATAGGGTGTCATGGCAATACCTCTGGAAGATCATGGAAGCTAACGGCCTTGGTACACCTTTTATCAAGGCGATACAGGCTATGTATATTAAACCTACTGCCCGAGTGCGAATAATGGGAGAAGAGACGAAACCATTTATAATTGAAAGAGGAACAAGGCAGGGGTGTCCTTCCTACCCCTTGCTGTTCGCTTTATATCTAGACCCGCTCCTTAGACGACTGGAAGACTCTAAGGATATTATTCCCATAAGCGTACAGGGGTGGGACACTAAGATATTGGCTTATGCCGATGATGTGGCCGTAATCACTACCGACCCGGATAGAGCATTACAGGCGGTCGAAAACATAGCCGATGATTTTGGGATTCAATCTGGCTTCTTACTGAATAGGACTAAGACCCAGATTCTGATAAATAGGTTCACCCCAGCCTCTGACGGTAGGATTGTAAATGAAGCAATATATCTCGGAATAACCATCACGGCAAAGGTTGAGGCAATAGTGGACCTAAAACTTTCCCCTATAATGGGGAGAATTAGGAAGGACTTTCGCCGCTGGGACAATCTGAGACACTCAATTATGGGGAGGTGTAATTTAGTAAAAATTATGTTTTTACCAAAGTTACTTTATATTTTTCGAACTATACCCCTAGCAATACATAATGACTGGTTTAAGTTAATGGAGAGGGAGGACGCTAAGTTTATCTGGTCCTATGGGAAAGCAAGGAGGGCCAACGCGTTCTTAAGCCTACCCAGGGATAGAGGGGTGTTGGGGGCTTCTTAACTTCAAGATATATTATCTGGCATCAGTCCTGCAGTTTTATAGTCCCCTATTCAGGAATAAGGTAAGGGAAGGGGTCGATCCTAGCTACGTTCCATCAATATTTGAGATCATGATAGGCGCTAGGGCGGAATGCTGCCTTGTGAAATTTTACGAAGCTAGTTCCGGAACTGGGCGGGTGTGAGAAGTTGGCCTGGTATATACTGTCCACTAATTAAAGTGGGCACCTTGCACCAGTCCAAACTACCCTTATTGATGATTAGGTTAAAGACAACCTTTATAGAAAGCTATCCTAGTGGTAGCTGTGGAGAGCAGCCTTCATGCTAAGTCTTGAAGGAATGTAAAGCAGCTTGTTTTACCAGTATATAACCTCTTGAATGACCAAATGAAAGGAGAACCACACCAGGTATATATAAAATATATATATATTTATTACTAAATACTCTCTACTAACCTCTTTATGAGATTAGAGAACAAGGCACACAATTACACAATACTAGAACGACAGTAAATAGCACAATACACAGTGGGCTCCAAGGGGAGACCAAACCATATGCTAAAAGTGGTATAAGAACCACGACTTGACTAGACACAGTGCCTAGAGCACGTAGAATCGCTGGGACGCCAAGGAACCACCCAAGGTAGTGACACAGGGGACCCACGGAGGACGGGTGCAGTGTGGGAACACAGGCGCGAGCTCCGTACAACTCTATGGGAAAGTTGCGGTTGGAATTTTAGCGTTTAAGGACACTTTGGAGAAGACTTCAAGCAAACCCAGCTAAACTTAGAAGGTTCAAAGGCCAGCACCCTTGTGAGTATCGAGGTACCCGTGTTACCTAGCCCAGGGAAGCCGGGTGCATAGGGGTCAAGTGGTGTCGGTAACCCTCGTCATTTTCTATGGCGTGTTGCGAAGAAGAGCTGCTGCCGTGGAGAAGAAAAGTGTCCGGTGTGATCCAAGAATGGATCGAAGATGTGAAGAACCTGAAAGCAGAGGGGACAAAGTCTGGGTCACTTCACGTGACCAGGAGCGGAGCAATCAAATGCCCACCGATGTCGGGTGCTTCAGGTGCGAAGAGGTGAAGCTTGACTCTGCAGCCACGGGGACCAGGAGACGTCGACGATGACCAGATTCCGCAGGCGAGCTGTCCCACGGAGGATGTAGATTGCTGAGGGGTCAGTTTCCGGATTGGAGACCAACAATCCTTGGCAACTGCAACCCACGCGGTCAGAGTAATGATGCTTCTGTGAGGACCAGCAAAGTCCTGGGGACTCCCCAAGTGATGGAGAGTCAGGGCACGTCTGGAGCAACCATGGAAGCCCGTTGAAAGTTAGAGTTGCCTTCTTAGAGACCCACAGGTCAACGGACCAGGGATCGCGAAGGGACCTCGAGAGGAATCACAAAATGGCGGCCCAAGGAACACTTGTTGAGTGTAGGCCAGCAATCTTCGGTGTAATTACTGCTCGGGGTCAGGGCTACAAGTAACCCAAAGGTCAGCCTCAAGGGTCGCCGGAAAGCTGATGCTTCTGCAAATAGACGCGGTGTCCAGGGGTTCGGGTTGCACGGTCACCACGAGGGATACGGGCCTCAGACTTGCTGTGGGCACAGATCGACCTCAGAGACCTCGGGAACCCACCTCCTTTGTGGCAATATTCTTCGGAGTCCTCAGGAGCTTCGGAGATGCCAACCGGTCAGTTGCGTTAAAGGTGCCTGCCTTGCAGGGGAGTAACTCCTTTACTCCAAGGGAGATTCTTCAGTCCTCCAGCGTAGTGTAGATCGTCGAAGTACTTGGTTTCTGTTGCAGAGTTTAGTCCAGGTAAAATCTAAAGTCCTGTAGCCAGGCGTTCCTACTTTATACCCAAGGAAGGGGTGGGACAAACTCTGGGGACCCACATATGGGAGGGTCAGGACAGAGGGGTGGCTACACCCATGTCCTTTGTCCAGTTTCGCGCCAGAGCAGGGGCTGAGTGCCCCTGTAACCGGTTTGAGCTGGACTATGCACAGGGACACCAAATGTTCCCCCAGTGCAGACATCAAAGCACTCTTGGAGTGCACCCACCCAGCCCCAATACACACGAAACCGGTCCTAGGATGCTTGTTTCCAGTCCAGGGAGGACCTGGCTTGGCAGTTCGGGCTGGACTGTTCCCATGAGGCACAGGGTCAAGACTGATTTGCATATGGCTGGGTTCAAACTGGAATGGCATGGTGAGCAAAAAAACGATGGATTTAGGCCCAGATCTCTGTACTGGGGTGAATGTATGACATTGTTCTGCATTCTGTCCATCAACTGTTGTTTTTGCATTTGTCACCCCGAGTGGGACGGGTATGCCCAGACGTGGGTCCCGTGCTCTCCATGCCACTGGAATCAAGCTATCCTGGCTGAAGAGGGGTGAAACCCCGAAACCGGTCCTAGGATGCTTGTTTCCAGTCCAGGGAGGACCTGGCTTGGCAGTTCGGGCTGGACTGTTCCCATGAGGCACAGGGTCAAGACTGATTTGCATATGGCTGGGTTCAAACTGGAATGGCATGGTGAGCAAAAAAACGATGGATTTAGGCCCAGATCTCTGTACTGGGGTGAATGTATGACATTGTTCTGCATTCTGTCCATCAACTGTTGTTTTTGCATTTGTCACCCCGAGTGGGACGGGTATGCCCAGACGTGGGTCCCGTGCTCTCCATGCCACTGGAATCAAGCTATCCTGGCTGAAGAGGGGTGAAACCCCGAAACCGGTCCTAGGATGCTTGTTTCCAGTCCAGGGAGGACCTGGCTTGGCAGTTCGGGCTGGACTGTTCCCATGAGGCACAGGGTCAAGACTGATTTGCATATGGCTGGGTTCAAACTGGAATGGCATGGTGAGCAAAAAAACGATGGATTTAGGCCCAGATCTCTGTACTGGGGTGAATGTATGACATTGTTCTGCATTCTGTCCATCAACTGTTGTTTTTCCAATACACTAAAGCCTGTCTGGGAGGTGGTCACACCTCCCTGTGACAGGAAACCTATTGTCAAGCCTTCCCCTGCCGGAGTTTCGTCCAGCAGCAGGAGGGCAGACTTGTGTCTGTGGCTGGCAGCATCCATTTTGTGATGCCAGGGCTCTGTGAAGCTGGTACCGGGTGTACCGGTGCTGTCATATTTCTCCCACTAGGAGGGAGGAATCATACCTCCCACACCAGTTACTGGTGTGGAGGTATGATTCCAAGGTGTTTGACACCAAACACGACATAATTCCTTGCAGCCATTTTAAAGTTAGCATTTACCGCGAGGTTATAATGCACTTAAGCATATATGGTTGGCTGCATCACAGACAACCCCGGAATAGTGGTTCCGAAGGCTGCAGAGGGGCTCTGCTCATGCATGGGCACCCTCTCACACAAAACCCAGCACCCTGCCTTCAGGATTGATAAGCCCTGCCATAGGGGTGACTGATAGGGTTATATGTGCAGTGATTAGGATAGATATAGTGAACCTATATCTAAGTAAGGGGTGCATGCACCACCTTACACAAGCTGCAGTAGCAGACCTGTGGTGTCAGTTTGACTGGCCTCTCAGGGGTGGCATAATACATGCTGCAGCCCCTGGGAGGCCTCTGGGGTACCTATGCCCTGGGTACATAGTATACCATATACTAGGGACTCATAAGGGTACCCCAGAATCCAATGTGGAGTGTACCTAAAGTACATGCAATCAATTTAAAGGGCAAGCAGATAGGCTGGGGTCCTGAATAGCAGGATCCCAGCCAAACTAAGTCGAAAACCAGCAAAACACCAGGAAAAAAGTGGGGGCAACCATGCAGTCAGATTCCACCTTCCTACAGCGGGGATCCGGAATTGGCTTGGGGTAGGCAGATTCAGCAGATATACCCCTTTCATCAGGAATGATCAGGTACCTATGGTACTGCAAGATGACTGTCTGGTAAGGTGGGAGAAGGCTGGCTTTCGGAGGGTAGGGGATCTGTTGGCTGGAGATCATATTGCGTCCTTCGAGATAGTGAAGGAAAGATTCAACATTGGTCCCCGAGATTTTTTAAAATTTCTGCAATTAAGTGACTTTTTATATAAGAAAACTGGAGGAGCTGCAGGCTTTACATGGGTCCCTTTAATTGAACTATTAACGAAGGATGAGAGCCCCTCAATTTCACAGTTATATAGCTGTCTACTGGAGGAGTCCCCGGACGATCTGGATAAACACAGCTTGAAGTGGCAGGTCAGGCTAGGGCTATCTGACACCTTGTTTCTCGAATCATTAACAATGGGGGGCTCAATATTATGTTCTGCTAGCTTAGTCACATCATTATAAAAACTTGTTTGATCTGTACAGAACACCTTCAAAAATTGCAAAATGGGGGGGAGTGGAGGGGACCCGGTGTTACCGCCCTGCATGGCGGAAGGAGCGGAATTGGTCCACATATTTTCCACATGCCCTCGCCTCGAATCAACAGCTAGGGAAATAATTGGCTTTTTACGAGACATATTGAAGATGGATATTCCACTTTCTCCTCAGATTATGTTATTAGGAACAGACGAACAAGCTAGGGGAAATGGGAAGGAGCTAATCTTTATTGCTATGTCAGTTTATAGGCTGTGTCGCTTCTGCCTGGCTGGATCCACTTCCACCGACCTTCCAGCAATGGAAAGGACGGTTCCTGCATGTCTATAAGCTCGAGACAGCGTTGTATGATCGAAGAGGCAGGAAGTGGAAGATCAAGGGGAATAGGATTTGGGGGCCAATCTCAGCTTGTATCTCCCAGTAGATCTGAATTCGCTTTGTTTTAAGATTTTGTGTCTGTGACTGTTTTTATTAAATGAAACAGCTTACTTCTATATATGTTGTCTAGGATTTGTAAATTTTCCCATAGAAGTTGCTTTTTATTGGTTTATGAATTGCTATGACTGTATTTTTATGATCAATTTGGCTTAATATCCACTATCCGTAATGTATTTAGGTCTATGATTAATCTTTTCTAAATTGCTGTAACTTGTCTTTGCTCAGGAAAAAATAAAATGTAGTATAAAAAAAAAAATGATTCATATCAAGATTACTGTATAGAGAGGGGGTCGTCTCACTCTGGTTTTGGGCGCCACAAGACCTCCATCAACCATTACCGTGACACAATGTTGTCAAAATTTGATTGTTTCAATTTTTGATTACGATGTGTGGGCCTTGTGGATATGGCAGCCTATGATATTTTGGTCTACCTTCATAGGAATATGTATGCCTTACACTGTGCCCATTGTTGCACTTGGACAATTTTGGAGCAGTACTGGAAAAGTGATATCCTTTACTTCAGCTGGAAAGCACATTTTTCCGCAGAGACCTGTTTCTTTTGAGAAATTATCTGGCGAGACTTATCCAAGAACAATAATTAACATACTGTAAAGCCACCTGCTAAAATAACAATTTTAGTTAAACCAACATCTGCTGTAATGTTTCAGATCTAGAAAGCAGTTTTACTATTCTTTTAAAATGAAATTGGAAGGTTTAGCCTGCATGCTTGGCAAATTCTTTGTTTAGAGTTTTTGAGCCTGGCCAGCAGGGAGCTAAACGGCTCTTCTAGTGCTCTGTGACGGCCTAAATATGTTCATTAAGGGACGGCTGCTTGATGTCTCTCTTTCTCTCCCCACAGCGCGCCATCAGTATAGCAGCAGACCAGACCTGCCACAGGAGCGGGCAGATCGTGTGCCCTACTCTCCGGGCTTCATTAGACAGTTAAAAGCAGGTATCAGCGTTGGTGACCTCTCCATTACCCCGTCCTTCCCCCCCCCAAAAAACCTCTCCTGTTCATTGAAGTAAGTCGCTTTCCGGCAGGAGCGAGCCCAACTTTTGTGACAGATATTGAAAAAATCTAGCTTTCCAGGAGGCCGGTAAGAATAACTGTTTTTCAAGGCTTGAAGGCCTTAGCCCTTCAAGATGTTCATTGATGTCACTTTAGAAGGATTCTGCTTAGTTTCTTAATTTGTCATTTATATTGTGCTCAACAACTGAAGCCATCGCTTGTTTCGAACGCTTTGCCCATGCTTTTAATATCACTGACACTTCATGCTCCCAACAGTTTAAGATTTGTTCTGTCAGACCTTTGGCACTGCAATCCATTGGATCGAAAAATCCTGCTCAAAATGATAGTTTTTGCTTTCAACTACATTCAGTTGACCAAAATGCTTCTCGTTCTTTAGGTTTCCTTCTCTCGTCCACCGTAAAGGTTTCCCCCACACTTCCATTCTTTCAAAACAATCCAGAATATCTGTAATCCAACAGAAAGCTGTAGCCTCTCTGACGTCACATATGTAAATGGGGTGTCTACATCAATTATGGCCCAGCTCTTCCTTCCTGAACTTTTCAACTACAAATCATTATTTTCAGGTGTTAGACGAATTTGTTCAATGGAAGCAAAACAGTTACAACCCTCTTAATGCATTTGAAAGCCCAGGACTAGTCCATAATGACTTTAAGAGAGGAGATCACGCTCCATGCACACAAGGACTGAAGAGATTTGTTTGGTTTGCAACATTAGGGCCTCTTCCACACAGGCATGCAATGACCCAAATACATCTTCCTGGTTTTTAAGGCTGAAGCACCATTCTTCACTCTTAAAGACCCAAGAGTCTGCAAAGCCAGATGAATACTTTTCTCCAGGGGGTACTGTGGGTAAGAAGTGATTGGACAGGCAGATTTCCACTCTCTTAACTCCAGCTTGTCAATTTTTGAGAACACCACTTACGTTCTTAGTGAAAAAGTTGTTCTATTGGCAAAACTCACATTTACGGTACTAGGACCTGATCCTGAATATCTAATACTGCTGTGATTAGTTTCCAACAAATATTTGAATTGAAGGCATCAGCTGTAAGTGTGTGTCTTCACCCTTTCTGCAGGTTCACTATCATGGATTCCGTCTCATATTTTTAACCACTTTGGAATATCTTCATTGAGGTCAGTGACGAAATTAGACAGAGGTTACTACTGTGAGTATTCCCATGATGGGGAACGATTAGCGTAGCTGACTAGCCCTTTCTAATCCATGGATACGAACATGTCATGAGTCTGATTGGACTGTTACCCTCCCTGTCAACTGCAATGCAACATCAGTGTTATGGCCTCATGCATCTGTGTATGCCTCCGCACAACTCTGGCTGCACATAATGCACATTTTACAGCTCTTCCCATGAACATTCAGGCTCTGTTCAGCAGTCTGTTTCTATGGTTCTGCCCAGACTGGCTGTTCGTTCTTTGGTTGATGATATTGTGGGGCAACTCTTGTAAAAGTAGCCCCTTTCTTTCACCATATCCAGTGACGACACAGTTTAAGTGACTGCACATTTGGGTAACCTCCCCACCTCTGTTGACCCCTGGCTTCAGAGAAGATATTTTAAAACCATACAATTAAACACCATGTTCTCTGAACAAGTAAGGAGTGCTCTAACTTTCTCCAGGTTATCATAAATTCTCTGTTTTTGGAAAAGAAACCTGTCTCACTCACTCATTCTTAAATGTGCCAGCCCAAAAGGATGCCAATATCTCCAAAATTCACACAGGTATGGCATCTGTTGTTCACCTTAGCTTTCTTTTATACAAGAGAAAATGTCACTGTAAGGTGACTAGGGGTCTGTTACTGGTCTCTTCCATCAAATTGTCTTACAGGGATAAAGCACTAAGGGAAGAGGCCGTGAATTAGAGGCCATGCATTAAGTTGGTCATGATGCCCCTGCCCTGCCTTAACAATGGTAATAAAAAACATAGTGCACTTAGCGCATCTGCATTTATAGTTTGTCGTGCTGTCTTTTCAGGTGTAGCAGTTCTAATTAAAGGTGTCTCGCCATATCCAGAACACAAGGTTTAAAATCTGTGAAGTGAAATAAAATCACAATAACTAGCCTTATGAGGATGACTTCAACGGTTTTCTGCTGTGAAGAGATACTGGAATAGAATCTCTGAGCCATTAATCATTTTTTCCCTCAAGTGAGTTATGCTCTACTGTGGTAATATCACCATTGTTCTTTAGTAATAAATGTGAATCTGTTTATTAATACACTTATTCAAAATAACACGTGCAAGGCATATTTGTGTGCTTATGCCATGCAAGTCAAAGTAAGTGTGGCCAAATAAGTGTCATGCACACATTAATTACTACAGCGCTACAGTCAAATGACAGTTTATTACCACAGTAAAGCAAAACTAACATGAGAAACTCATTTTCTCCAGCATTGGATCTTTCACAGATTTGCGTGCTTGAATTATTTTCGTGGTATAATGTAAGCATGTGAATCTGTGACAGATGTCAATGCAGTAGAACTGTAGTTGTAGCTAAGTAACTTTTTCTTATTGCCTTACAGATTGGATGTTACAATTACCGGGCACAGAGAAACAACTCTCCTAATAGGCGCAAGGCTTTTTGAAAGTGGTTTTAACTTACTGCACACACAAACCCTTGCAACCTTGTTTTGTTCAAATACCTTTTGTTAAACAAATACAAATGAAGAAAAGCCATATATGCAAGTGTGCAGATTGCAGTATGCTGTTAATTGCCATTATTGAGGAAGACGAGGGGCATTGTGACTCATTCAAGTTCTTGCCTTGAGAGAGACGAGGCTCCTCTCCACACTCACCAATGGCAGTCCTGCCAAGTATCACGCATCAGGCGTGACTCTAACGCATTTCAGTGTGGTGTTCCGCATCACCGCACTGAAATACATTGTCACGCATTTTGCCCACTCTACTGACAGCGCTGAAACTGGCTAAACCACAACGCCAGGGTGCTAGCGTGAGGCGCGCGCTGCCTGGTGCCTCTGACCTGTGTGTGCGCCGGCTGCTCTGCAGAGTGCTCAGCTCGGCTCCCCGCAGACTTGCCAGCACTGCAGGAGACAGAGAGAGTAATTGACATCATGCTGCTCTCAGAGAATATTGCTTGTGCTCCAATGTTGCAAAATTAAATATGGGGCGACGGCGGGCAGGCTGCTGGCTCTGAATGATTCCCGGCACCCGCGGCGCGCTGACTGCAATGAGCCATGTCTGACCGACTCACCACCTGCCCAATAAGACCCGGCGGGGCCTGCTCAAGTCGTGCGTTAACTGGCTCTGTGCGGGCAGCGGCGCCTGGCGCCCATGACCTTACGTCCTGTGTTACAGAAAACAGGGAGTGAGGCTCGAGTCGTCTCCGTGAGTGAAGAAGCGGCGGGCGGGGACACTGCCTGGACCGACTTGTGCTGTAGTGTGCCAGGCAGCTCAGCGATGATCATGTCGTCCCCGTCTGCCGCCGACGGCCGTCCCAGAGAGTCTCTGACTGAGTCTGTCAGGCGCTGGCAGTGGCCGCAGCCAGCCTGACTTGGTGCCGTGGTGGTGCGCGGTAAATACCCCGGCCGGCGCGTTGGACACCGGCGCGGCCGGGGCGAGGTCAGTCACACTCACGGGGGCACTGTGACTACTAGTGAAGTGACTGAGTCAAGTCTGCAGTCACTAGTGTCAGCATCGCATCGACTGCGTGTCACCCGCCGGTGAGACTCAGTCTCACAATCATTGTGCAGATGGCTGGCAGGCTGGCGCAGCATCATCATGAGAGGCCTGGCTGCCTGGCTGCATCGGGCGCTGCGTACAGTGCGGAGAGAGCACACAGAGCCTGCAGCTACAGTCACTGACGCTTCGCAAAGAAATAAGGTACTGTGACTTATTCTTTTAGTTGTACTTTAACTTTATGCATTTAAAAATGCCCAGCGGTCATCCGGATCTGCCTGCGGCCGTGGAACCGAGAACTAGTGTGCAGTGACACAATCTGTCTCAGTAGATTTGTGCGAAAGCGTGCAAACTTGTTTTGGGCCGCGGTGACTTAGCTCCACTGATTGTGGTGCCACTGAACTTGCAGGAGCGGGCAGCGTGGCCGACCTGTTTGATGCCGGTGGCTCGTCACCAGGCACAGAGAGAGGTGAGCCAGGCCACGTCCATGTATGGCCGCCGGCTGTATCGCTGCAAAAATGTGTGCCTAGCCCTGAATTAAGGACATCAAATTATTTAGCTGCCGGCGGGGTAATGCAAGTAAGTAAAGTTCAAAATGTGCTTGCTTTTCACACACACGTGACACACCTGCAATTCGCAGCCACAAACTTGCACATAGCCAGTGACACGCAAGCACGGCACGCAGACACCTATCTCAGGCTGTTAGAATTATCACATGTAACATTTCTGTGCCGGCCTAAAAACTCACACTGCCACTTCTACCAATGCCACCACACTGATGATCTTCACATTTTAATTGCCCACATCATGCACATAATTGTGCATTCAATTCAAGGACAGCCACGTGCACTGCCCATTATTGTACGCAGTCACCCCACTTGTTTATTTTTAAGTGACGCCCCCTCCGAATTCAGTCACCATAATAACAGCAAGCTCTGGCCCAGCTCATATGGACCTGGCGCCTTCTGTTGCTTTCCGTTTTATGCAGCAGTTCAGTTGTTTACAGTAGACGCAAGTTCTTTGGTTTCTTTTTTCCAGTGCTGCACATTTAACTTTATGGTGGTCTGGGCAGTGGGCATCACCCCTTTTCCTACTTTCTCACATTTCCTGGTGAATAGTCCTGGCGCCGTGTGAGAGTTGAGCACTGCTTACAGCAGTTTATTCCCTCCACACTAATGGTGTCCCAAATGGCGCAGGACAGCCTGTCACAGGTGCGGAGAGTGAGTCCAAGACTCTGGGTGCTTCAGGGAACAAGCGGAGCTTACAATATATGGTTTAAGGAAGTGCTTTGCACCCGAGAAAAAGCAATGAACTAGCATTATAAAGAGGATGTGCCATCAGTCAGCTACTGACTTTGGAACTGAGGTACAGAAACAGGTTTGACTCCCGGCATAGGCCTAACATCCTGTGATTTTGGGCAAATAACTCCCCGTGTTCATGAAATGTAACTGGTGCTCATTTAAAGCTGTTCAATAGCTTTTGGCTGAGCCAGCGCTACATAAAACTGCAAAAAGGAAAACAATTAATTTGGAGAAGCCAAGGTCTTGAACAGGCCAGTGACATTTTTTGGCCTGTTTAAATCTCTTGCCCTGGGTTTTACTGTTGATTTCCTGAATTAAAAAAAAAAACAACTGGCCTGCAGCAAGCTTAAATACACGCACTCTCCCATCCATACCTTGTTGAGACATTTAGGCGGGAGCTTTCTTTTCATGCCCGCCTCCAATGCAACCTCTGAAGTGACAGTTTTGGGCTGATTGTTTTGGGTTGTTTGTGGGTGTGTTGGGTTTGCTGCACTGGGTTTTACTCTTGATTTTTCTGATATTACCACAAACCTTTCCTGCAGTAAACTCACATGTGCACGCTGTCTCCCAGTACAGACCCTGAAGTGTAGGTGTGACGGGTTTAGTGTATGGGCTGAATTTTTGTGCAGCAAATTCTGGTGCTGTGCAGCAGTTTTAAGATCTTAGAGTTCCTAGTTGCTCAAATGGGTGTAATTTCTGATATTTATATGTTTCGCTCGTCTTCATTGCTTGATTTTTGGCTCGCGAGAAAGTGTTACTCATAGTCATTGAATGTCACTCATAATTACACTGAAACCTTGGCAGCTATGCAATGGTAATAAATAGCATATTACATGCCTGCATATTTATTGATATATTACCCTCATACGTTCCCCATATTCTTATATGTACAACATTATGGCATCCAAAATTAGTGGATCATAAATTTAGCTAAGTCCAGAGTTTTGCCACTCAAAACTGTTGATCCGAAAATGTGGAGTTCACTGTGTAAAGTGAGCCCATAAAACGGTGGCCACTTTGCTTTCTCAAGTCTTGGGCAGCTCATTGAGTATCTATATGTGGATTCCTTGATTCATTGGGGCTTTGGGCTTCTTCAGAATGTTGACCTGAACCCGAACTTTTTTCAAATATCTGAGAAGGGTTATGGGTTAAAGTTTTTAGAGCTGATACTGATCTCTGTGCTCCGATTACATAAAGACTCTTACTGCCCTGGCTACAGTCTATATGTGTTTTAACTTGATACTGGTGAATAGTAGCTAGAAAAAGGTGGGCCTGGGCCGTGCGTACCCAGCATATTTTTTTAAATTGTTTGAATTTAAACTTTGGAATATGGCTTTTGCCATTAGAGGACTCGGCTAGATAGGAAATGGTTACGAGCATTCCTTATATATGGACAAATGCTCGTACCCTTCCTTGAACCAATTCGAGATGCCCGAGATGAGTGTGATTTGGATTAATGTACAAAGCATTAAAAAAAAAAATTTGGGGAGACCTTTAAATTCCCCTATGTAGATTTTAACTTACAAACTGCTGATTGCCAAATAAGGTATTAATTGGCAGCAAAGACTGTTTTTGTTACTTGTCCTCATCCACTGCAGCCATTACGGGAGCCTGTTCAGCTCCCAAGATCCCTAAAATGTCAGCTGTGAGTTGCTACGCACAAGTGTATGAATGGTAGATCTTAGGGAAGCATGCCAGTGTGCATACAATAATGCAGAGAAATAAAGTAAGTACATGAGCGCTTAGAAATATCAGAGGAGTGGTCTGACTATGTTTTGTAGGGGAGCAAAGGCATGCTGGAATAATGGAGGTGGTTGTAAAAGAAGTAACCAAAGACCGTGTCAATGAAGAAAAGTAGTGTTTTGATGGGAAAGGTGGAGGGAACCAACAGGCAGGCTCAGAGTAGAGGTAGCAAAAGAGCACCGATAGGTGTTTAGTAAAAACTTGGAGAGAGGGTTATAAGGGACATTAAACCCTTAAGAGGAAGTGGCACGTGACATGAGGAAAAAAAGCAACTGAAAGAAGAAACCAGACAAAATGTAGCAAAATCACACCTGCAGATTTGTGGATTGCTGGATTCCTGTGAGCTGGGTGGACACACTGGAGGAAGGAAAGCCAGGCTGTTCAGTACACTTTAAAGGGTGCTCTTTGAGGGAGAGGCTACTGGAAAGGTGCCTGGACACATCTTAGGCAGGAGATATAGGGCTGATAAGAGAATCACGAAGAGTGGCTGGGGCCCTATGTTAACCTTTTGATGCACATATCATTGTGGCTGACATTCAGGTATGAACCTCTAGTCACTTCCATGGCCTGTGTTGTGGGGCTATCCGATTTGGAGCAGCTCCTACTGTGTCAGACTACTTTTTGGAGAAAAGGCAAGACAGAAGAGTGGCCTCTTCAAAAGGAAGCAGACCCCCAACACAAACTTCAAAGACTCAGACCCTAAATCATATTTAGTGTCTGGAGATGGACTAGAAGGGGGGACAAGGCCTCCAAAAATTGTCACTGTTGAGCAGAAAGTCTAGCTCTGTGAGGAGGAGAAGCTCAGCAAGACCTCTCAGTGACCAGGACTGGGGTCTAAGGTCTCCCTTCTGGGTGACGGGACATCACCCAGGGAAATCAAAGAGCACCAGCGCCTGCCTGCTTGTCAAGAACAGTGTGCCCTGTGAGGAAAAGCAGAGCGCTTGAAGTGAGCGAGGTCTAGTGATGGATCCTGGCGAGTAGATCCCCATAGACAGGTGTGAGAGGAGATGGCTGCTACACTGTTCGGGCCGTAGCCCTTGTGCTGATTCCAGTTGGTGACTCCCTATGCCAGATTGGGGCCACTGTGAAGTTAGCCATTGTTACCCCAATAGGGCTGTAGCCATTGTGTTGAGTGACGTCGGCCAGCCCCATATGCCAGAGGGGGCTGCCATGAAAATTATTTCTGTGCTGATCGGTCCATAGCCCATGTGCGGAGTGAAGTCAGCGACCCCGTATGCCTGAGGAGGGTGGGGGGGGGGGGGGCACGTGAAAATTAGTGCTGTGTCGAACAGGCCGTAGCCCGTGTGCAGATTGTAGTCGGTGACCCCGTATGCTAGAGACGGCCTCTGTGAAGAGGAAATTACTGCTGTGCCGAGTGGGACTCCTGAAACTGATAGTGGGGCTTAACCTAAATGTTGTCTATAGTTAATGGGGAATAACCACTACTGTTGGTGAGAGGGGAGTCGAATAGAGCCCCGACCTTTGGTGGGGGGGGGAGCTGTGTGCAGTTTATGTGCATCGCATTTTACTATGTGCTCATATAGCAATACTCCTTTTTCATAAAAGCTGGTATTTGACTGAGCACTCATTTATTGTGGCGATAGAACGTATTTTGAGTTGTGAGCCTGTGTTCAAGGCCAACCACTGCTTTTACTGAGAGGTGAGTGCTGAAGGGGTAATGGCCTGGTTGCTCAGGGCCCATACTAAGTCAGACCTAAGACATCAGACGGAAAAGGACTCAACCCCCACAGTTATGCCCAGTAGCTCCTGCTTGCCCTGTGGCCCTCTGAAAGGAGTTCTGACAACAGCCCTGTAAGAATGGTGAAGAGATTGTACCTTGCATAAATATAGAGTGTATAAGTAGAATTATATAAGCTTGTGCTGCCTTTGAGCACAAATTATTAAAGTTTGGCCTGTCCACCATTCTGCCGTCACCAGGGTGGACGGGGATCAAAAATGAAAGATGTAAATAAAACTTGAACGGTTTGTCAAAGATGATCCAACAGCTGCGGTCAGCCTCATGATGTATGCTTGTGGGTTTCTGTCAGTCAGCCTTCTCTGTTCAGTTCTTGATTCAACTTTTTTTTTTTCTATTCAAAACCTGTATTGTGCTTTATATGTTTTAATTGCAGCCCTGGGACATCCACTTGATGACCTGGCACAGCGTCTCCTCACAGATGATACAGACAACATAACTCTGTCAGACACCGCCCACAGTGAAGGGATTTCTTTTCAGAATACTTCTCCACAGGGCCCCGAGAGAACCTCTCTACCACCTGAAAACACACAGAGGCATAACATGCAGCACTACATCCGTCTGGTATGTACTGACCAAGGTCTCGATCGTGATATTAGAGCTAAAACTCATTCCACAGAGAAGGCAATTGTGGCTGAATGATTACATTAGATGTTGGCTGGATGATTTCACAGTAACCCTTAAGTATGTTTCAATACCAGTAATGCTGGAGTGAGGTTTAGTATTATGGTACATCTTATAGCGACTATCTAGCTGCAGATTCCGTACTTTAGAATCCTCCCCAGGCACGAGACTGAATCTGGAAATCTTTCCCATAGCACATCCACACGTTGGTAGAGGGCGCAGCGCGACTCTGTATCGATGTCGTCTACCAATTTTGGCATCGACTGAGTCCATTTAACTCCCTCGCCGGTTAGTTCCTTATTATCTGCATTGCAACGCGGATCCGGAGCGGTTAAGGGGCCATTTTTCAGCCCTTTTCGACATTTTGTCGAGGAAACCGTGTGCTTTTTGCCATGTCTTCGGTGTTTAAACCCTGTGGATCTTGTGACAGACAGATGTTGATCACAGATCCTCATACCATCTGTTTGTAGTGACTTGGAAAACATCATGACTCCGAGGAGTGTGGTTTTTGGCTGTCTTCGGCCAAAGGCGTCGAGAGAGCGCCACATTAAACTTCTGGTGGCTCGACTATCTGAGGCACCACGTTATCGTCAGTCTTCGTCAAAGTCCAGAGACTTGACGAGGAGCCGTTTGGGTGAAGGGACGTCGAAGAAGCCTCCGAAGCACCAATGGTCGAAACATATGTTTGACGTTGTTGCCCAATCTTCAGTTGCGGAGCATTCACAGGAGTCCACCCGTGCCTTCCTAAATATCCTGGAGCCAGGGCGATTCTAGCGCAAATGCGGGAATATTACATTTCCCTGCATGAAGTCTTTTCGGTCCTCCCTGGGGCTGCACCTTCGAGCCCAAGGAGGGTAGAGGTCACCTGACTGCATCCTTGCCGGTGGGTTTGGCCTCGGTGACCGTTGGGCCCTCTGAAACAGTTATCAGATTTGAGGCGGCGCCGGTGCATAGACCTTTGGGCTTCACACCTTTGGTGTTGAGGCAGCCAACGACGTCGGTGGCGCCAATCTATGCCGAACCGATTACTCTTTCCGATGTCGATATGATGCCGCAACGTCATCGGATGTGGCCCGATGGAGCCGTCTGTTTTATGCAACTCTCCATCTGCCCTTATGCAACATGTTTCTGCTTCTCTTACGGGAATGCACAGTTTTGCAGGTGAAGGGGAGAATGTAGGGTGTCAAAACTCTTTGGACAATGCTGTTCAGCCACCTTTGGAGGACAATTGGCTGACTGAACTGGGTGAGGCCAGTAGACTTGAGTCCTCTTCAGTTTCAGATTTCTCCACCTGGTATGGTAACGGAGGCAAGTTCCTCTTATGCGGCGGTATTGAAGAGGACAGCTGTAGTTTTAGTTTGCCAGCTTCCCTCAGTGGCATTGTCCACAAACCTTTGGTGGATGTTTTTCGCCAAGGTGGGACAGGGGTGGAGCCATTACTCTTATGAGTCTCTATATGACCTTTTGTTAGGAGCTTGGGCGAAACCAGTATAGGGAGTTCCAGTTGATCGGGCTATAGCTCATAGGCATAGACCTGCCCCTGGGTAGAGCATTGTGGGAGTAATATATTCTCTTCCATTAGTTTGGCATTGAGGTCGTTAAACATGGCATGTGTTTTGGGCAGATTTTCTCATGCTTGATGGAACTCTTTGGTGCATCGGCTCTTCTCTTTCAGAGGATGCAAGGAGCGCACTCCTACAGGTGGTACAATATGGCCGGGAAGTGGCGAAATTCACCATAAAATGTGGTATGGACACCACCAACTCTGTGGGAAGAGCTATGGCTCAGTCAGTTGCGCTGCGCCGACATGCATGGCTGCGTCATTCGGGATTTTTAGAGCCTGTACAGAATACCCTGAACTATACCTTTAAATGGTATACTTTTATTCGGTGAACATGCTGTTTCAGCTTTATGGCAGTTCAAAGCTGGTCGCTGTGACCGTCACCTAGTCATGTCTTTGAATGTTCTGGTGGATTATTTATTTCGGACTTGTGCAGAAAGAAGTGTTTATACATTACTGAGTTGCAATATGTATTTATCTGGTGACAACCAGGGTGGTGTTTCTGCTTAATGCAGAGCGTTATGGGTGTTTAGATAACCAGGCTATTCTTTACACATTTTTTCATGCCCTTTGTTCTGGTCATTTACGATTATAGGAAAATAATGGGCTGGAGAATTCTTTTCAGTGAAGATATATTCTTTAAAGTATATTCCACTATAAGTGGCTTCCTTGATTATTATTTCCTGCTTGGCACAGAAGTTGTGACTTTACCCTTCAGCTCTGTCGATGAGTTTTTCAGCTGTTCATTTGTGTTGGTTTAACTGAAACCTGATATACAGGTCTTGTAGTTTACTCTGAAGAAGAGCTCAATCTCAGGAGTTGATACCTTCATGTTATGTACGATAATCGAAGTGAAATATCTTTTGTATTCTGTGGTGAGCATTCCTAAAAATATATATATGTGCTGAGCTAGGATTGCTCAGCTTGTGTACTATTAGACCTTCATTTGAGGGTGCAGAGTTCTACCCTCTGTGTTGGGTTCTTTCACTGGCGTACAATATCATACATTCATGACGTTGGTACCCCCTATTAGGTACTTGTGATATTTGTACCTCCATGGGAGTCTCAGTATGTATGTTCTGCCTTTTTGATGAGTGTTTAATTTCAATGATCCTCTTATTAGTCTGGGTTAATATGATGAGGTCTCTTATACTTTTATATGGTGTTTGTGTGACCTAATGCTTCATTTATGGGTGTTCGTCAATAGACTGATGTGCCGTTGATGGGGTAGTACAGCTCTAAGGGTGTCTATCCCCAGATTCCTTCTGGTATTTTCACAGGAAGTAGCTGGCAGCCTACATTATTGGTTTATGTGGCTTCTGCTTTTCCCCTGGTACTTGCCTTACATTTAGGTGATAGATGGCGTTACTTATGATTGATTGTAACAGTTCTCTACTTTTGATAGATTTAGAACATTGTTAACCAAGAGCTTATCTTGTGAGCCTTAAGACACTACGTGTTGTGCTCTTCAGGTTTTGTCTTAAAGTTATGGCTGTTTGATTGGCTCTTCTACCCCTTCGTGTGGACATGTTGATGTGTACATGTTCCTAGAGCATGATTGTTTGCTTTTTCTGGGATTATGTCATGCTATTATAGGTCTCTAGGGAGACATAGTCTCTCAGTCGATTCTATTCCTTCTATTATGAAGGATACTTAATATTCTTCGCTTTTTTAGGGTTATGACGCTTAGCGTTCTTACTAAAAAATTTCTTTTCTGAAGGACATTTCCCTCTAATGGTGTACTTTTTCTTCTCTATCAAGGTGCTCCTATATGTTGGTCCATTAGGGGAATAGGCGTTTGCCTCATAGCTTCTACTTTTTGTAGATGACTTTTATTCCTATCTTTTAGGATCGTTGCTCTTCTAGGGGACAACTCTTTTCACCACTTACCTGACTAGTTGCTTGTATTTGGGTTCACGCTTTGCAGTGTGGTCACTAGTTAACATATATATACAAATTGATGTTTATTTTATAGCTTGGTAGGATTCTTTTATATCATGGAATCTTTTAAAATTTCCAGTTTCAGTATGGGGGACTTTTTCTAGATCATCTGTAGATGGGTCTCTCTGCATAGAGTGAGGTCACATACTAACCTTGGTTTTTGCTAGGTTATCAAGGTTTTTTCTTTTTCATACTTAATCTTATTCAACTTTATACTGCTATTAATGGTGGTGTCTCTGGCAACTTGCATTACTGTTACGGGTTGGTTGGCTGTTGCTCTCCTAAGTGGTATGATCCTGATCCAGCGGAAGCCCCCAGGGTTGAATATTTCACAACAATGGGCCCATATACATTTCATACAAAAGTGTTCATCCACACTCCCTGGACGCTCCGCTGGGGATGGTAGTTTTTGTAATTCACTTAAGTTCTGATTAGTTATGTCCCTGTAACCACAAATCCGGTTGAATTGACATTTCAATGCCTAACTAATCTTCATGAATCAACACTCTTCCTCTGGTCGATGGACCATTAGTTGAGTTAGTTGATGGTGATATTAACAACTTCTTAACTAATGCACAGCTCTTAGTAAAATGACCACAGACTCTGAGTAAGATTTATCTAAATTTTCAGTCATAAAGTTGAACGCTCATCATAACAGATTCACAGTGCAAATTCCATCATTCTTCAATGTGAGAGAAATTTCATTTAACAAATACATTCAATTATACAACCTCATTCAACAAAAATCAATGCATAAGAGTGGATAGATGTAGAGACAAAAGACACATATTAACGTACATTTGCAAAGAAATATGCAAATTTGAGATAGGATATCATTTACCTTATTAGGAGATGACCGGAAAACCAAACCCTCTGGCCAAAAGGAATGGTGGATCAGGAGACAAAGACTAAAGGACAGGATCAGGACAGGATAAATACTTACTAGACTCTTCTATAAACCCGACGCACCAGGGCGATTCCCTCTCTTACTCGCTCTCCCTCCTCGATATTCTTCCGCAAATCTTCGAATCTAATCAGGCTGTCATTTCGGGTCTGAATCTTCCCAGTCTGCTCTCGCCTCTCTCTCTCTCTCTAGGATGATCTTGATGCTCTCTCTCGATGCGGCATACTCGTCTCTCTCTCAGCGTCGATGATGCAAGCATTCATACTAACTAACCTCAACTTACTCTAGTTATAGTCTTTATTTCTACATGTCCCACCCTCAAGAGTTGCAAATATGATTGGACGGGGGTAGGGGAGTTTTCATCACATCATGCTGACATATTCTTTTTTATTAAGACTTTCATTGTTAGCTAGCCCTTCCCCTTTAGCTCATTCATATTGTCCTCTTCCCATGCATCACATCATGCTGACATATTCTTTTTTTATTAAGACTTTCATTGTTAGCTAGCCCTTCCCCTTTAGCTCATTCATATTGTCCTCTTCCCATGCATATATTGTTGCCATTTGCAATAATTTTCATTCAGTACATACTACATAGACGAATGATACATGTCTTCTTTTCTCATGTCTTCTGTCCTTGATTCTTGGCAGTCATTCAGCTCTTTCGGTCACCGGGTCACATCATGGACTCTCTGAGCATGCGCCACTTTTGGTCATCCATCGCCATTTTCTTTTTCTGTCAAGCTCTTAGCAGGCCCGAATATACACTATTAATAAAGGGATCATAAACAGATATTATTTTGTTATACATATAATTCTCACTGTTCACCACCCACTTCTACTCTATACCATGTTATTATCTTTTTTAGGCTAAAGCGTTAACAATTGCAGCTTTCTTTTAAATTCAAGCAAGCAGATGCCGGGCACGCGGTACCTCAAGACCACGTGTTAGCTTTTATTGCGCATGCGCAAGGATTTCCCTCTCAAAGCGAGTTAGTCACGTTATCTCTACGTAATTCAGTTTCGCACATGCGCAAAGCGTTTTCGCAAATTAAAGCGGGGTTTAGACGCGTTGCTTTTTATTCTTCATTAGTTTAGGCAATCGTAAGCTTCTTTCCCATGTGTATGTCTGGTGTATATTAGTTTCGTCTTATCTACAGTTTTAACGATTAATAAAAGTTAATGGAGGATTTCTTCGAGCAAGTTTCATTTTCTCGAATTCTTGCTCCATCAATCCCACTATAGTTCCATACTTTTATATCTGTATTGTCTGATTGTTTGACTTTATTTTTATATCTATATATATGAATTTTCTTTTGTCCGTACATAGGTATTTATTTATTTATTTTACTCCAATGTTGTTCATATGTTGGGGATATCCTAGAGGTATTTGTATCATTTTTTTCCTAAGGAAAAGACTGCTTCTATGCCAATAGTTGCTGTTGTCTTCGACTTCTTTTTAATTGAGTATTCATTATGTTTTCTCCTCAGGAAAGTGCCCTTTCGGTGTGTTTTTATCAGGACAGTTCTGGCTAGGATGGGACTTTATACGGCATAGCGGTATTGTTCAGTGGCATGGCCTACTGCTCTGTGTTTCACAAATTTTGAACATGCGGTTCAGGCCTGGTTATAAGACCAAATGGGTTTATATTCCTAGAGTCATTTGGCTATTGTCCTTATTGTCATGGGTAATGGTCTCCCCCATGCTTTTAGTGTTTTTAGGACTATTGTTACTGTGCTCCTGTCCACAGTTATTGTGGGGTGGGAAGGCATGGGTTTGGATCCCATTAAGTGTGTGAATAGTTTTATATGAATGCTGTGCGTTGGCTTCTGACGCAGATTTGTCATACTAACATGGATATTTTATTCCCAAGGTTTTAATGTCTTACGACTTTACTTACCTGGGGTCCCTTACACAGTAATTTATCTGGCAGAGCATGTTATTGCTCACCTACATTACTATGAATGTCTGGTTTTTTTCCTCCTTTTTCTAGACTAGTTTTGTTCTAGTAAGAGACTTTAAATGGTATCAGTTCGCAGCCCCTCCTCCGGAGATGGTCTGACTTTGGTATCTGATTTTAAAGTAAGGAATATGCGGTTAGATGTCTCTTTCAGATGAACGAGTTACTTACCTTCGGTAGGCCTTTATCTGGTAGAGACAGGATCTAACTGCAGATTCCTTAACCTGACAATCCTCCCTGCTCTGAAAACTTGGTCTCACACATTTCATTGTGGCATTCACATCCTAATGAAAAAGAACAGAACATTTGTGATTATCGGACACAAGGGTGTGTATTATTTTAGCACACTGTTTCAATAGGCAGTTTCTATATGTGGCTACTCGTTTTGAGCGCAGAAAATAGTCACGGAAAAAACTAACGTCAACGCGTTGGCGAGGGAGTAATATTCGGTAGATGACGTCGATATGGAGTCCCGTGGCGCCTTCTACTGACGCATGGACGTCTTGTGGGAAAAAATTTCCAGGTACAGTCTCGCGCCTGGGGAGGATTTTAAAGTAAGTAATCTGCGGATAGATCCTGTCTCTAACAGATAATGCGTTACCTAAGGTAAGTAACTTGTTCAACTGAGCTATGCCCTTGTGTTGAAAGTGGCTCTTTAAGAAAGAGACAGGCTTTGTCACTATAATGGACACACCGAAAGACATCAGCTACATCACCATAACGAGTCCGGTTTGTATCAGGCACCTGATACTCTAAAATGTATCTTTGCAAAGCCAGCACATTTATTGACAACACCCTTCCTGACCCCCACCCCTTTCAACGACAAGCATGCTGGTTGGTTCTTGTTTTATTTTTATTGTTTTAACCACACCTAGTGTAACAAATGTCTTCACCATTTTCTCTTAGGAGGTCGAAACCTATTGAAGGCGCTAGCTTAGTTATTTCCCAATTGACAAAACCTAAATGCAATGAAATATCCGGTTGAGGTTAATGGCCGAACTGTAACTTATGAGTGTGTTCTTTATATCCCTATCTTGAGATTTTCACTGATACTTATGAACACTGAACAATCTTCTTAATTTTTCTGGGATCCTATGCGTAAGATGTATGCAGAATAATTAACAAAAGAAATTATTGTGTTTATATACATATACACCTTTCTAAAGCCATATTTTCTATGTCCTTTAAAGGGAACTAAAGCAATTCCATATTTGCTAGTCTAAAGACAGAACAGGCTAAATACGGTTTCTTTTTTAAAATGAAAGAAAATGGGCAAATAGGCTTTGCAGGCTTAAATGGAGTGATAGCTGCTCTGTACATTTAAGACTTAAGGTAGACTTTGGTCTTCCAGAAGGCACAGCTTTGTTTTTTTACCTGCAAGTCATTTTTTTCTGCTGTCCAAAGTTGCGGGTTCCTGAACAGTGCACCCTTCTGTTTTTCGCAGCTAGAAGTGCTTACAGTCAAATTTTGTTTCCTGGTCACTCTACTTCCCATCAGTGCGGAATGACCTCCACCGACAGGCGCAGCACAAAAGTTTCTCAAATAAAAACATTGTCACAGGAAAGATAACTACAGCAGTTTTAGGTACCATTCATCTCCTCTTCACGCCCACAAGCTTTTGGCATCTTTCTTGTGGGTAATATTTATTGACTTTGAGATTATCTTCAGCCACCATGATTTCACTGGTTGTGAAGTACACCTTGTGTTGCAACAAAGAGTCAGAAAATGAACCTCATAATCTCTGTATCTTCGGAGTTCCTGGTTATTATACTGTGGAAAACGCATCTTCTGCTGGAAAATGTCCATCAAAATATAAACTTAAGATGAAAAGGAGTTTGCCTCACACATT
The DNA here is from genome assembly GCA_963921515.1 of Calotriton arnoldi. NCBI lineage: Eukaryota > Metazoa > Chordata > Amphibia > Caudata > Salamandridae > Calotriton > Calotriton arnoldi. The sequence goes on along the minus strand of CAWUFW010006096.1, from coordinate 269,410 downwards.
AAACATTCTAGAGCTTTCTTAAGATACTGTTTTGGATTCTCTGCCCAAATACCTTATTAAGAGTTACTGACCACCACCGCCCTATCTTGGTAGACAGATGTGCCTCTTTGTGGATGGAGAGCTTAATTAAAAGATACTCCTATCTAGGAGGCATTGTCCCAAAAGGACGTGTAACATATTGGCATGATGCAGAAATCCAGGAGTATATCTTGCCTTTGCGTTCTTCAGACAAGCACTGAAAAGCAAAAATGTTCTGATTGAGACGGACATCACCACAACTGCATATTATTTAAAGAAACAGGGTGTAAAGTTATTGACGACCCTCTCGAGGGAAGTTCAGGCCACATTTTACATTAATAACCAAGAGCTTCCGTATCCTGGTGACTCATTGGCTTGGACCACAGAACAAACAGACCGATTCTCAGCACCGTTATTTCAGAAAGCCATGAGTGGGTCATGGCAACCCTCATAAACAATTATTCAGCTCTTGGGGGAAATGGAAGCTGGAAGTGTTTGCCATTTATAAATTTGAAAAATGCCCCAAAAATGCGTAGCTATTAGGAACCTGGATCCAAATGGAGTGTGCCTTGATCAATTGTTCAAAGCCATTTCTTTATGCTTTTCCAACAATCCCCTTAATAGTAAAGGTTATCATTAATTTCAAACAAGCCAGAGCAAGAATGATTCTGATAGCTTTGAAGTAGTTGGGCGTAGATCTGCTTTACCTATTAAATGGCACAGACTGCTTCACATCCTTGCTGAATGACCCTAGTACATGGAAGAATGCACCTCCGCACCTTGAATTTCATGTCTGGCTCCTGAATTGTTGCATAAGGGCACTTGATTGTGGCAACAGACTGCATGAATGTGAGAGTCAAAGATCTTTTACACGGTTATCTTACGCATTCGAATGGAAAATATTCTGCATCAGGTGTGTGGGAAGAAGAGCATCAATCTGCTTAAGTGGTAAGAATACACACTATCCTTGTGGTCTTTATTAACATAGACTGGGCAGTGGGCTCAGGAATGTTACCTACAGGTAGAGCGTAGATAACCCGCCCAGCGCACAAGTAATCTAATCTTGGTTAAGCAAAAGTGTTTTAATTCACTGTTAGCAGCACTTCAACTATATTTAAATCGAGGAATCAAACTACTAAAATTACCAAATCAATTAAGAAATTTGAAGAATCTAATAATAAGAATTACATCAAAGTGACAAATTGGTGAAGGGAATCCGGAGTTGCGAATGTTTAAAGGAAAGGCAAAAAGCACCCACAGAAAACAATGGAGATGTCAGACGTCACTGTTACCCTTTGATGCTTTGACTTTTTTAAATGTCTTCTATGGGCAGCAGAGCATTCATTTGGAGCACTGAAATACACTTAGTCAATTTCAGCAGCAAATCTCTGTTTCTAAAGGGTATTGAAAACAAATGTCAAGCTTTGAGAACTTGTAAAAAAAAAAAAAAGGTCTAGTCTTCATTCGTGGTACTCCAAATACTCGCAGACTTTCAGGAGTTCTTGGGCAAAACCCAGATCTCAAGAACTTCTGTATACCGCTATTTCAGGGACACAACGACGAGTCCAGTCCCAACTTTACTGAATGCCTAATGTATTTCTCCTGGTCATTCCTAACTCTTAGGGACACAGTCCAGAGGACCAGGGCACAGATAGCAGAGGGGGAGGCATGTTCAAGCACTCGATTCAGCCAGGGCCCCGCCAAAGTCCAGTCCAAGGTAGTCGTATTTTTTCAATTAGGCCCTTGTTAATTATTTCCAGGTGGACCTCTGGAGACCAGCTTGCTTGATACTTGAGAATGACCTTTAGAGCTTAGATCAAGAAAGAGCAGGATCCAATCCATCAGTATCCCACCCAGCGCCAACTCAGACCGGAAGCAGACTTGAAATTCTCTGCTTATGACACCCCCTAGGGTGGAAACAGCCAAGGAGTCTACGGAAGGGCCTTAGAAGGCAGTTTTCCTGTGACCTGTGTTTATAATTTGGATGCTACATTCCAATGGCTTCTGCCTTCCTTGGTGAGAGCCATATACCTCAACATGCATATTTCTTCCAAAAGCAGCCTATTAAGAACAGGCTGGTGCTCCCTGCCATTAAATGTTGTTGGGTATACTGTGTTCTTTGTGCTAAAAGAGTTCTCCGAACAGTGCAGTTACACCAGAAAGCTATTGTCCCCACTCACCAATAAACTCGGTTATCCAGCTTATTCCGATGCCAAGTTATAGAGATCTGAATTTTATATCCAAAGCAGGTTGTTGCAATTGGAAATGTTGTTCTCCAGTATTGGATCTTTCATAGATTCACATGCTTGAATCATCCCCGTTGTCGTAGTGGGGGTCCCACGGTATACATATAAAAGCAGTAGATAGAACTACTATAGGCTACCATGCAATGAAGAGTCACTGCAATAGCCTATCCACTTTCTTTTGTAAAAAAGAACCAAACTTAATCAACAGCCAAACAGGCGACGGCACCCTCTAGAACAATCCCAAGAGAGGCTAGGTTCCTCAGATTTTCTACAGCACGTAGTGTGAAAGGGAGTCTCCCTGAGCTCTGCTCAGTTTTCTCTTGTTATCCAGTTTTCTAGCAGTATTCTTTCCAAATATGTCGGAATCTTCAAAGAAAGGTCTCTTCAGGTCGTGTGGATCATGTGGTAAGAAGAGGCTGCATGCTGAGGATCCACATAAGAGCTGCATCTACTGCTTTTACCCTCAACATAAGGTAAAAGACTGCAAAATCTGTAGAACCTTCTCTACAAAAACCCTCAAGGATAGAGAGGGTAGATTATTGATTTGGTTACAAAAACTTAAATCAAAATCTGACGTCTCTGAGGATGAGGAGAGCTCTACCTCACAGACTTCTAAGGAAACACCCAAAAGGAGAGAGAGATCTCTTGAATCTCCTGAAGATTCCAAGAAGAAGACTTCAAAAAGGTCTTGTCAGGAAGAGGAAGGCACCTCACAAAAAGGAAAGCTTCCATTTCCTACTGAGGGGAAAAGCCATAAAAAGGAAAAATACTCTTCTATCCACTCCATGAAAATCTGTCTCAAAAAAGCTTGTATCAGCGACGGCGTTAACTTCTGGATCACCGTCGACGCAAAAATCATCTTCTAAGCAAGTTTCTCCTACCTCGTCGTCGAAAAAATCTACATCGTCGACGACGGACTCGTCTACGGTCCCGTCGACGACACTTCCAGTGACGACGATTGCTACACCGCTGACTACCTCATCGCCGACGGCAACTCTGACGACGACGACGACGACGACTACAACTTTTTCGTCGGCGTCCTCGTCGATGACGTTGGTTCCGTCTACGACCGCGTCGACGACAATCTAGTCTACGATGCTGACGACGGCTTCATCCGTTCCTGTCATGTCCTCGACGACGCAGATGCCGCTACCGTCGACGAAGCTGACGACGCTATATCCCACGCCTGGTCGTAAACGTCCATCTACCTTACAGCTTATGCCTGTGTATCCGTCGACTACATTCTCGTCGACGACACCGTCGACGAGGCAATTTTTGCAAATTGAAGCAATAGTATCACCTTTACCTCCTTCAACCTTTTTAGAGGAATCTGATGACGATGGGATGTTTGGATCTGCTGATAGTCCTTCTCAATTACATGTCCAATATCAGGAGGAAGAAGACAACAAATATGAGGGATGCTACCAACAAGAATCTCACCCTCCTCATGCAAAAATTCAGTATATGGAACCAGTTAATGAACCTATGGTCCACCTTCCTATTGCTTTGGTACAAGACCTTCAGGATTTATTACAGGACTATATCTGAAAGAGACACGTTAGTGATAGATTCCTTACCTTAGAATATCCCCAGGCGTCAGGCTGGATCCGGAAAGTTTTGCGTAGCAGTACCCTTGCGCGTCGGTAGGCGGCGTCGTGCGGCTCCGCGTCCGTCGTCGGCGTCGTGATCGCCGGGATGACGTCGCGGGCAGTACTTAGGCGCCGCCCCTGCGCGCTGACGTCAGTTCTTCTTTTTCCGCGCCAGCAAGCGCAGATCCGGGAAGAGCAGTGCCCTGGTCATTTTTTGACCATACTTTTTGGTGATTTTTTCACTGTTTTTCCATCTTTCGAGGTGTCGTAGGGATGCCCGGCTTCAAGCGATGCGGCGCCTGTGCGCGGATGATGTCCGTCACCGACCCGCATCGGGAGTGTCTTTTCTTTCTCGGCCGAGGCCACTACACGGCGTCCTGTACCGACTGCCAGGCCCTCCACCCGAAAGCTTTGCGAGAGCGGTCTCGAAAGCTCCTCGAGGCCCGGCATTCGGCTCCGCGGAAGGCCCGGTCGCGTGAGAGGTCCAGGGGTCGATCGCGGAGTCCACACCGGTCGTCGGCGTCGAAGTCTTCTTCGTCCGGTAAGTCGAAGCACAAAAAGTCCAAAAGCATCATCGCTCTAGGACTTCGCCTCGCCGGTCTCGCGACTCGGCTGAGGCCCCTCCCGGCACCGTCCCCGCCCCCGCGGCCCCGGACATGCCTGTGGAGTCGCCCCGTCATACCCGCCCTTCCCGGGTTCGGGGGCGGATCCGGCCAAAATACAGGAATTCCTGTCGGCCATGGCCCGCCTCTTCGGGCCTTCAGGCCCCTCCGTGCGCCTTCGGGCCCCGCGGGCCCTGATGGGGTTGCTCCGGCGTCGCCGACGGCTCCGGCCCCGGCGTCGCCCGTGCCTCCAGCCTCGATCCCGGCTCCGGCCCCGGCCTCGATCCCGGCTCCACAACCCCCATCGACGCCGGTCGACCTAACCACGCCTCCGCCGGCGCCGATGTCTCCGGTGCCGTTCTCGACGCCGCCCTGGGCTCCGGGCGGCGTCGTCCCCCAGTTCCTTCCGGCTCCGGACATGGACCCGGAGCGACGTCGCTCGACGCCGGCTCCGGCGCCGATGGGACCTTGGGTCCCAAATGTCCCTCCTCCTCCTTATTTTGCACCAGAGGAGGACCAGGAGGACTGGGAGGGGTCTGCTGACCCTCTGACGCGCAACTGTCAGTTTGATGAGGACTGGACAGAGAGTCTAGGGGAGGCCAGTGGTCTGGATACTTCCCTGACACTGGCATGCTGTCTCCTCCCGTGGCTACGGAGGAGGGGGCCAATTTTGGTACGGTGTTGCGTAGGGCTGCTGGGGCCTTACGTCTCCAGCTCCCTACTTTGACGGTCAAGCCTAACATCTTGACAGAGGTGCTTCAGCCGGCAGCCTCCTCTGCGGAGACTGTGCTGCCGTTTAACGACGCCCTCACTGACGTTCTTTTGGGCGCCTGGTCCAAGCCCAACACAGGGGCTCCTGTGGATCGGAACGTGTCACGACGCCATCGCCCTGCTCCGGGCGACCCCCTGTTTCTTTCTGTCCACCCCACTCCTGAGAGCTTGGTTGTCCAAGCCTCCGCTTCCCAAACCGCCTTCCCTACCGCTCCTCCGGATAGGGAATCCAAACGCCTGGATCAGTTTGGGAAGAAAGGTTTTTCTTCCTCCAGTGCTGGCTTGCGGTCCGTTAACACCGCTTGTCTTTTGGGCCGATATACCCACTCCCTGTGGGATTCGGTGGCGGATGTTTTGCCCCAGTGCCCTGAGGAGGTCCAGGCACTGCTTTCCCGCGCCATTGCGGAAGGAAGGGATGCGGCCAAATACACTATCCGTTGTGGCCTTGACACCGCCGACTCGCTGGGCAGGTCGATTGCAACGACGGTGGCGCTCCGACGCCACGCCTGGCTGAGAACCACTGGTTTTTCAGGGGATGTCCAGAATACTCTCATGGACATGCCCTTTGATGGAGTCGGTCTTTTTGGGTCCAAAGCAGACCATGCGTTGGAGCGCTTTAAGGACTCACGGGCTACTGCCAAGTCCCTGGGCCTTACTGCTACACGCCCTCCGCTGCCTTCTGCTTTTCGCCCCTATCGTGGCCACGGTAGGGGCGCCCTTCACGTCAGCAGCCCAGCCACCGGCCCGCGCAGCAGGCGTCTTCGCGTGGCCGAGGACGTGGATTCCGCCGTGGCGGATCGGGCAACCAGCGTGCGGGTCAGGCCACCACCTCCAACCCGTCCGCGGCCTCCAAGCCCTCCTAGTCCCTCCTTTCAGGTGCACAGCACGCCAGTAGGGGGCAGGGTCCGCCATCACCTTCCCCACTGGCGCACCATCACCTCGGACAGGTGGGTCTTGGACATTGTCCGAAGGGCTACTCCCTCCCCTTCGAGACCACCCCCCAGCCATGCCACCTCAATTCCACCGCATGTCAGGGGATCACTTGGTGCTTCTGCAGGAGGAAGTCACGGCCCTCTTGACCAAGAGGGCCATCGAGCATGTTCCGACCCCAGAAGTAGGGCGTGGTTGCTACTCCCACTACTTTCTGGTGCCCAAAAAGGACAAGGAGGACATGCGTCCTATCTTGGACCTCCGGAACGTCAATCGCTTCCTCCGGAAGGAGAAGTTCAAGATGCTCACCCTAGCTCAGGTCTTGACTGCCCTCGACCCAGGAGACTGGTTGGTAGCGTTGGACTTGCAGGACGCGTATTTCCACATCCCCGTCCTGCCGGCCCACCGGCGTTACCTTCGGTTCACGGTAGGCCCCGAGCATTTTCAGTTCACCGTGCTCCCCTTTGGCCTTACCAGTGCCCCTCGGGTGTTCACGAAAGTGATGGCGGTGGTCGCAGCTCATCTGCGCCGGGCAGGGGTTTCAGTCTTCCCCTACCTCGACGACTGGCTGCTGAAGGCGGGCTCGTCCCAGGCAGTCGTCTCCCACCTCCAGACTACGGCCGAACTCCTGCACTCGCTGGGGTTCTCCATCAATGTGCCGAAGTCGCATCTGATTCCTTCTCCACAGCTCCTTTTCATCGGAGCAGTTCTGGACACGACGCAGTTTCGGGCCTATCCTCCCGAACGGCGAGTCCGGGATATTCAGGCTATGATTCCGATCTTTCGGCCTTTATCCTGGGTTTCGGTAAGGATGACCCTGAGGCTGCTGGGCCTCATGGCCTCCTGCATCCTGCTGGTCAATCATGCCAGATGGCATATGCGGGCTCTGCAGTGGGACCTGAAGTTCCAGTGGGCGCAGCACCAGGGCAACCTGTCCGATCACGTCCAGATCTCGGAGGGGACTGCAAAACAGTTGCAGTGGTGGCTCTCGAACCGGCAATGGGTCATGGGCAGCTCCCTCTCCCTTCCCCAGCCAGAGCATACAGTTGTGACGGACGCGTCCCTTCTGGGATGGGGCGGTCACATGGGAGAGGCGGAGATCAGAGGCCTCTGGTCTCCGGCGGAGTCCCGGCTCCATATCAACATTCTGGAGCTCCGGGCGATCCGGCTTGCACTCAAGGCATTCCTTCCCTCTGTCAAAGGGAAGGTAGTGCAGGTGTTCACAGACAACACCACCGCCATGTGGTACTGCAACAAACAGGGCGGGGTGGGGTCTTGGACCCTTTGTCAGGAGGCTCTGCGCCTCTGGACATGGCTGGAACATCAGGGCATGTTCCTGATGGTTCAACACCTGGCAGGTTCTCTGAACGCCAGGGTGGACGAACTCAGCCGCAGGTGCATGATGGATCACGAATGGCGTCTTCACTCGGAAGTGGCGCAAGGACTCTTTCTACAGTGGGGAGAGCCTTGGTTAGATCTATTCGCCACCGAAGAGAACGCGCAATGTCATCAGTTCTGCGCGTTGGAATTTCCAAGGCGGCACTCGCTCGGCGACGCTTTTCGTCGCGAGTGGAGTTGCGGTCTGTTGTACGCCTTTCCGCCTATACCACTTCTACCCAGAGTGTTGAAGAAGATTCGGCACGACCGGGCCCAAGTCATTCTTGTGGCTCCGGACTGGGCTCGAAGAGTTTGGTATCCCGAGCTACTCAATATGAGCATAGATCCCCGATCCGTCTGCCTCTTCGGGAGGATCTTCTGTCGCAGCAGCAGGGGACGGTCCTCCACCCGAACCTGTCCAGTCTACACCTGCTTGCGTGGAGATTGAGCGGCGGCAGTTGATTCCTTTCGACTTGCCTCCCGAAGTTTGTGATGTGATTCTGGCAGCCAGGCGTCCCTCCACTAAGGTGGTATACGCCTGCAGGTGGAACAAATTTGTGGCATGGTGCACAGCAAAGGCTGTGGATCCCCTTTCTGCCCCTCTTTCTGAGGTCCTTCTGTTCCTTCTCTCTCTGGCCCAACAGGGTTCTGCCCTGGGTACCATCAAGGGTTATCTTTGTGCTATCTCGGCCTTCCTCGGGCTCCCTGATCAGCCCTCCCTTTTCATGTCCCCTGTTGTTAACAGGTTCTTAAAAGGCATTACTCACCTCTTCCCTCCTGTTCCGTTTGTGATGCCTCAGTGGGACTTGAACTTGGTTCTTACCTTTTTAATGTGCGCTCCCTTTGAGCCTCTGCATAACTGTCCTCTTCGTCTTCTGACTCTAAAGACAGCCTTTCTGGTGGCCATCACCTCCGCTCGGCGGGTGAGTGAGCTCCAGGCTCTTTCTTGCAAACCTCCCTTTCTGTCTGTTCATCCAGACAAGGTTGTTCTTCGGACGCGTCCGTCCTTCTTGCCAAAGGTGGTTACTGCTTTCCACATTGGGCAGACCATCACTTTGCCCACCTTCTTTCCGCCTCCGCATCCTTCCAGAGAGGAAGAGAGGCTCCACCGTCTGGACCCAAAACGTGCGCTCTCCTTCTATATCGACCGCACAAAACACTTCCGGGTGGATGACCAGCTCTTTGTTGGCTACGTGGGCGCCAAAAGGTCGGGCGGTGCACAAGAGGACCATCTCCCGCTGGGTTACCTTGTGCATCAAGACCTGCTATTCTTTGGCCAAGAAGGAGCCTCCTGTTGGGCTGCGTGCCCATTCCACCAGGGCAACGGCTGCTACCACGGCCTTGGGCCGCGGTGTTCCGCTGCCGGTTATCTGTCAGGCAGCTACGTGGGCCTCGCTGCACACGTTTACTAAGCATTACTGCCTTGACAGTCAGGTCCGGAGGGACGGCTTCTTTGGCCGTTCTGTCCTCCAGGACTTCCTTGTCTGATCTTTGTTCGCAGACCCACCACCGGGGTTGGTATTGCTGGGGTATCTATTCTAAGGTAAGGAATCTATCACTAACGTGTCTCTTTCAGATGCACAAGTTACTAACTTGTGTAACGATATATCTGTAAGAGACAGTAGTTAGTGATAGATTCCTACCGCCCCACCCATCCTCCCCGTTCTGCGAACTGATTTCTAGGGTTAAGGACATCCCTTTCAGGGCCCTAGTATTTTTCAGACACCTGTGTCAGCTTCTTGCATGGCTCTGCGTTCCTGGCGCGGAAAGTCGTGTACAGAACTGACGTCAGCGCGCAGGGGCGGCGCCTAAGTACTGCCCGCGACGTCATCCCGGCGATCACGACGCCGACGACGGACGCGGAGCCGCACGACGCCGCCTACCGACGCGCAAGGGTACTGCTACGCAAAACTTTCCGGATCCAGCCTGACGCCTGGGGATATTCTAAGGTAAGGAATCTATCACTAACTACTGTCTCTGACAGATATATCGTTACACAAGTTAGTAACTTGTGCTTCACGCGCTTTCCTTCAGCGCCTGTTCCTCCATCTCCGCAGCCACCACCGCCTGCTGCTTCCCCACCACGTACCTCTGTACCTCTATCTGCGTCCTCCCCTGCGGGAGATACTAGTGTGCCGCAACATCATCAGGATACTTCTGATGAAGGAGAAATTGAGGACAATCAACCTCAAAAGGAGGGACAAACAGGAGACGAATAGTATGACTACGTCATATCAACACCGGCGTCTCCTTCTCCACAAATGGTAGTCTCCACCAGAGGATATCTGCGGCTTTCATTCCTTGATAGAAAGAGCAGCGTCCCGTTTCCAGCCGTCGTTAACGGTAAAGCAATCAGACTGCTTGCTCTATGATTTCAAAGGCCTATCTCGGAAATCTGTTAGGTCTATACCCATTGTAGACCACATATGGGAAGAAGGCTTAAAGGTAATGAGGACACCGGCCACAGTTATCCCTGTCTTACCCAGGATCGACAAAAAGTATAAAGCTCCGGAGGATGCTCCAGATGTCTAGTAGGACATCCTAAGCCTGACTCCGTTATCTCGCAGGCCGCTCAACGGAGATCGAGGAATCCTCTAGCGCCCATTACTGCTCCACCTGACAGAGAAGGGAGGCGCTTAGATAACATCGGAAAAAGATTTACGACTACATCAGGTGCAACTGTTCGTGCTGCCAACGCTCTTGCGATTTTAGCCAGGTACGATCGACAGATGTGGTCGGACATTGCTCATTTCTTAGATATCCTTCCAGAGGATAAGAGGATGGAAGCAAGGAAAATCCTGCTTGAAGGGGAAAGATCTGTATCCGAAATTCTAGATGCTTCTATGGATATTGCTTCCTTAGCTTTTCGTCAGCTTGCTGGAGCTGCTGTCCTAAGACGACAGGTTGGCTGAAAGCAACTATGTTCCGCCCTGAGGTGCAAAGCAAAGTTCTGGATATGCCATTTGATGGTGAAACACTCTTTGGCAAGCGTATTGATGACGCTTTGCAGACCATCAAAACAGACACGGACACAGCTAAGGCTCTGGGAACGCTCCAATATAGAAAGACCCCCTTTCGTGGAGCACGTGGCAGAGGAAATTATTCTTTTCGAGGAGGTTACCAAAGACCCCAAACTCAAACTTACACCTCCTACCGGCCTTCCTACCAACAGCAGCAACAATACAGTGCGCCACCACAGGCTGCCTACCCCAGACAGCCTAGGCGAAAGCAACAGGTTCAGCCCAGAGATTCGGGCCGGAAACAGTGACGACGCTTCGCTGCCTGCTGCTCTTCCCTTGTCTTTTTCACGGAAGAAAACCCCTCTCTCTCATTACCTGCACCAATGGCAAAAAATAACATCAGACAAATGGGTCCTGGATATAATAAAGTATGGCCATACCCTAGAGTTTACCACAACGCCACCTCATCACCCGCCTCAGAAATCAACACCACCCCATCTTAAATTGTTAAAAAAGGAGGCTTTACTAATGCTTCAAAAAGGAGCAATAGAATGTGTTCCACGCTCTCAGAGAGGGAAAGGTTTCTACTCTCGCTTTTTCCTGATAAAAGAAGAAATTTGGGGAATGGTGTCCCATTTTAGACCTCAGGAAGCTCAACAAATACATGTTGAAATCATTTCGCATGGTTACTCTCCAGGAGATATTGCAGCTTCTGAACCATTCGGATTTTTTAGCAAGCCTAGATTTGGAAGACGCTTACTTCCATATCCCTATCCACCTCAAACATCGAAAATTTCTACGTTTCTCTGTGGCAGGTGCGCATTATCAATTCAAGGTCCTTGCCTTCGCTCAGCTCCACGGGTTTTCACCAAGTTCCTTGCTCTTGTGGCAGCATTCCGGCGGCTGAAAGGCCTACAGATCTTCCCATACCTCGACGATTGGCTGGTGAAAGCCCCTTCTCTTCGTCAGGCTTCAGAAGACATCTTTCTGCCTACAACTCTTCCACTCTCTAGGGCTGGCAGTCCATCTTCGAAAATCCATTCTAGCTCCTTCTCATCGGTTAACGTTTCTAGGAGCAACACTGGACACTCTCCAAAACGAGGCATTCTTATCAATGGAGAGACTGAACGCCATCCTATCTCTGGCTCACGATTTCTACAAAAGAAAGTGCGCTTCTGTCCGTCTCCTCAAATCCTTTCTCGGGATGTCTTCCGCCATTCTCATGGTACCTCACGCTCGTCTAAGGATGAGACCATTTCAAGAGCAGTTGGATGCCCAATGGCTTCAAATAACAGGATCATTCGATGACATAATTCGGATAACTCCAATCATGAAGGATGCACTTCTTTGGTGGCAATCTCTCTCTGGGACTGTCATTCCTTTCTCCTCTTCTAGAGTTCGTTCTGACAACAGATGCATCTCTGGAAGGCTGGGGAGCGCATCTGCAAGACCTCCAAATAAGCAGCAAATGGAGTCTCTCTCTCTCCAAAATGCATATCAATTTTTTGGAACTACGGGCAATTTTTCTGGCCCTCCAGTCATTTCTCCCTAGGATAAGAGCATCCTCAGTCCTCATACGCACAGACAACACCACCTGCATGCATTATCTAAACAAGCAGGGAGCAACAAGATCTCCGATCCTATCCTGGGAAGCTCAAAGGATATGGGAATGGACACTACAGCATCAAATAACTATCAAAGCGGAGCATCTCCCAGGAATAAAGAACAACCTAGCAGACACCTTGAGCAGGTTACATTAATCAAATCACGAGGTTGAACTCAACCAGCTGATTCTTGATCACATCTTCCAGAAATGGGGAACACCCAACTTGGACCTATCTGCGTCTCAAGGGAACCAGAAATGCCGGTTCTTTGCCAGCAGGGAACCTCAGATAGGGTCATGGGGGAATACATTTTCGATAAAATGGTCAGGAATCTTTGCGCACGCTTTTCCCCCATATCTCCTAATCTCCAGGGTGCAGATGAAAATGAAACGGGAACCGTGCCAACTCATCCTCATTGCTCCACGTTGGCCACATCAGCACTGGTTCACGGAGCTACTCCTACTGTCGCAATCCAAGCCTTATTGCCTTCCTTTGTCAGCCACCCTGCTAACGAAAAACAAAGAACAGATCTTGCATCCGCACCTAGCTTCTCTTCAATTGCATGGCTGGAACCTGAGTTCAATGAGTACAAGGATTTAGTTATCCCTCAGGATTGTAGAGATATATTGTCCAGGGCAAGAGCGGAGTCTACTACTAAAACATATAGACTGAAATGGAAACGTTTTTGTTCTTGGTGCCTTCGCAATGACATTCACCCTCTTCACTCTTCCCCAGAACAAATCTTGCCCTATCTCTTGTCTCTGGCAAGATCAGGTCTGGCGTATGCTTCAGTAAGGGTCCACCTCGCGTCCCTCTCCCAATATAGACGGACGTCTGACGCCTCTTCTCTCTGCTCTTCTTGCATCATCAAACAGTTCATGAAGGGCCTTTTCAGGACTTTTCCCCCCATTAGGCCTCCTCCACCAGAATGGCGCCTAAATGTGGTCCTCTCACAGTTAATGAAACCACCTTTTGAGCCAATCCACAAAATAGAGCTCAAGTTTCTCACATGGAAAGTGGCCTTGCTTCTCGCGCTTACATCTGCCAGAAGAGTAAGTGAAATTCAAGCCTTCACCATTAAAGAGCCTTACTTACGCTTCACAGAGGACTGTGTGATGCTACTTACAAATCCTAAATTTATACCAAATGTACCATTTCAGTTTCACCTTAAAGAGCCTGTAATTCTGCGCACTTTTTTTCCGCATCCTTCATCACCTGCGGAAAAATCTCTTCATTCTTTAGATGTAAAAAGATGTCTTAAGTTTTACTTGCACAGGACAAAACAACTGCGCAGAACGGATCAACTTCTAGTATATTATGGACCTGTAAAACTAAGGTCTGCTGTTTCAAAAAGAACTGTTGCACGATGGATCGCTGCTACTATCCAATTGTGTCATATTAAGGCAGGTAAACCGCTTACAACCAAGACCAAGGCGCATTCCACAAGAGCAGTATCCTCTTCTGCTGCTCTTTTCGCTGGTGGTCCACTAGACAAGATTTGCCGTGCCGCTACCTGGAAGAATGCTCATACCTTCACGCGGCACTATTGCCTGGACATGGCAACTTATAGCGAAGCAGCAGTGGGACAGGCAGTCCTGCGTCATCTATTTCAAGAAGGTAAGCCTCTATTATTAGAGGTATTTTTTCTTGTGTACATATATATATATATATATATATATATATATATATATATATATATATATATATATATTTGATATCTTGCTACGTAGTATCTCATTGATGTTTTTATATTGGCATGTATGTTATAACCCTCCATCCTCTAAGGTGAAAAGGTATATATTACAATATTGTTAAACATGCATGTTTATGAAACTGCTAGCTACTCTGATTCAAGTATGTGAATCTATGAAAGATCCGATACTGGAGAAGAAAATGAGTTACTTGCCTGTAACTACAGTTCTCCAGTATTGGTATCTTTCATAGATTCACGTGCGACCCACCCTCCTCCCCGGAGAGGCTTCCCTTATTCCTCAAGGTTTATAGTTTCACACTTGTGCTTGAAAATCTGAGGAACCTAGCCTCTCTTGGGATTGTTCTAGAGGGTGCTGTCGCCTGATTGGCTGTTGATTAAGTTTGGTTCTTTTTTACAAAAGAAAGTGGATAGGCTATTGCAGTGACACTTCATTGCATGGTAGCCTATAGTAGTTCTATCTACTGCTTTCATATTTATACCGTGGGACTCCCACTACAACGACGGGGATGATTCAAGCATGGGAATCTATGAAAGATACCAATATTAGAGAACCGTAGTTACAGGTAAGTAACTCATTTTCTTTTAGCAGATGCTGTTAGCACTTTTGAATTATTACTGCATATTCATGCCAATTATATGCTTTACATATTATGCACCTTGGCCTTGTGGGCCACCTTTTACAGGAGACTTAATGTTTTGAGTAGTCTTTTAAACGTGTTTATTCTGACATGTCCTTATGTTTCCATTTGGCCTAAAGCAGTGGTTCTTAACCTTTTGACTTCTGAGGGACCCCATCACATAACGACTTGAAGCTAGGGACATCCAAACCACTTCTACGATTTGTACCTCAACAATAATGTACAAAACTACAGAAACCAGTATACCGTGTACGAACTCAGCACATCTACATTTCTCTGTGGGAGTGACTGCACACAGGTATAAAATATGGGTCGTATTCCTAAATCAATAGGCCGTCATGTGAAATTAGAGCTCTCAGCAGAAGTGGTGGGATAGAAGTAGTAACTCTGTTAGCAATGTCGTTGGACAGATGCAGGGCAGCAATCAAGCTTGGTATGGACAAAGCTGGAGACTATGCAGGGTCTTTGTATCAAAAGTTGATAGAGACAGTGGCCTTATAAAAGCTAGAAGGGCAAGTGCTCATTAATCCAGAGCACGTACTGCCTCTTCATGTGGAAGTATTTAATCTCGGCTGAAAAATGCTGGCAGGACCCCTTCGTATTACAAAAAGTGGGGGTGCTTGGAGTCTGTACGTTGCTGCCAATGCAAAGCAGTGTATGGAAGAACATGCAGCCTTGAAGGGCCTTTAGGCAGTCTGCCTGTGCATACATGCATAGATCACTGCTTGCTTGGGACTCTGGCTCCCTAAAATGCTTATGATTTACTAAAACATCATAAGCAGTTCATTTTTTTTTAAAATCAGAAGCAGATTGCTTAAGTTCAGGTTGGAGCAAATTTGAAAGCGGACAGTGACTCTGCTCATTCACACTGCTCCATCCTGAACTAGCAGATTCTAACTAGAAACCTTTATTAAATGTTTGATTTTTTAAAGTAGATCTTTATTGGTTGTATTAATCTATCAAATACATTTGTGAAGCAATTCTGTAGATTTCAACTAAGTATTGTCACTTGATGATACTAATAACATTCTAGGAGGAACATTCTTTATGCAGTTATTTAGCTCAAAATGCTTGTTATTATTGACAGAACTTGATGGTTAGAGGTCCTGGAGTGGGGGAGGTCCACGGACCCACTGAAAAGTGGCTGGTGAACCCAGGTTAAGAGCCATTGTCCCACGGCAGTCCAGAGCTGCTCGGTCAGTCCAGATGCCATGTTTTAAAGTCTCATGTGAGTGGTGCAAAACCACACTCAGGCCACATTCAACATTTTACGTTAATGCCACTTGCACAGAATGTGCATATTTTTTATGTAGCCGTACCTAGAAACCAAATAGGCAATTGCACTTAGCCATGTAACTCGCTATGTTTTAAGAATCAGATCATGTGCACTGGAGGGTATTTAGAAGTCTCCACTTGCGTTCAGGGGTACAACAGATCAGTACTGAATACGTAGTAAGTTTGAGATGAATTACTTTCACTGGGTTACAATTTTCCTATAGAAATCGTCCCAGGTTCCGTATTATTCATACGGCGCACGTTCCCTGTTTGGACTATGGCGCACCTTTCAAAAGGTGCGCCGGGCGCCAACAGGGACAGTGTGCAGTTTTACAAAGAATGCTCTGTCCCCAGGGAAACCGCAAACTCAAGCTGCCCTGGGGGCAGCGCATTCATGTGAAATACGGGGTGGCTGATTTAAGGCTGCTCTGTTTTTCACAGTGCAGGTGGCAACCCACTTGGACTTTTAAGAGGGGAGAGAGACCTCCCTGCAGACCGGTGTAGTGAGTGACTGCACCCGCGGCATGGGGATCCATGGGACCCTCTTTCTTCCCTCCTCCTCCCCTCCATAGGGCTGCCTTTAGGAGGCACACTGAAAGCACGCCACCTTTCTGTGGTGCACTTTCAGTGCACCTCCTAATGGCATCGTTACCTCTGCGCCCATGTCCATAATAGGATGTGGTCGCAGAGGCAAAGCGATTCCCTCATTTGCATGTGGCCACACCCCCATGCAAATGAGGGAATGCCCTCTGCCAGGGCTATCAGTATTACAGAATGGGGCGTACAAGCGTCTGCAGCCCCTTCTGTAATACCAAAGTGCCTTCGGGGCAGACAAAACCGGCCACATGCCTGTTGCGCCCCCTGGGACACTATCTTTAATACGGCCCCTGGTGGTCATAAAGCCTAAAGCTATTATCTAACATTCGTTATTGTACCCCATTTATGTACTTTTAGAAGGACTTGAGAAGTTACTCTCCCGAGTTCGAAGGTTGGCTGTCCCCTGGGAGCTTAACCTACCTTGCCCTCCTGCCAAATTTAGATTTCCATATTATCCATACACTCTGTCCTTTTGACTCTTTTTTGCAAATTCATCAATACAATCACAAATATCCCAATAGACCCTAGATGTGAAAAGTATTCTGATACCTTTTAGCCAATTTAAATGTCATCGTGAAATCTGACAAACCTTTTGTGGACTATGGAGCTATTCTGTCATGCATGGCAATTTCCAACTCCGTCCATAGGCTGTTTGATTGTGCTCTATATAAAATGTTATCTCTGGAAAGAGCGCCGATCTCTCTGAGGGAGACCTAGGACACATTACAGAGAGGAAAATAAACTATTTCGCCCTTTCTGACAGATATTTTTGCCACAGAGATATGTAGAGCAGATACCATGAGATCAGTTCGCACGTTTGCAAGACACAAGTTTAAAGCTCTGACCTTGGTTCAGAAAACATTTGGGATGCAATCTTAAGCTACTTTTTTTCCATCTCTTTGCTGGTGGCGGTCTGATGATATTAATTTCTTGTTGAATTTAATTGCACAACATGGCGCAGCAGTTTACAAATCTCCTGTTGGATGAGGCTCACCTAATAAATGATCAGGTTTATTCTAGATATGACTGATGCCTTCCTGATAGGATGTATGGTGGGGTGTATTTTGGAGGGTAATGCAGCAAAATGGCCTTTAGTCGCCATCATAACGACTTGTTGGAACTTGGGCATTCAGATTAGCTTTGTGGGCTTGTAGGAAGTTGGCTCTGTATATGGTATGCCACTAGGTTGTTATACCATGCACAAAGTCCAGGGGTTCCCTAAAAGTGTATAGGGCTCAATGTAAAACCCAAAGTGCTCTATTAGTGGTAGTGTGGGCGAGCAACCTTAGGCCCAACACAGAGGAGTGTACGACATTTATTGCACAACATTTGACTAATGGACACACAACTCAAAAAGGGGATCCACACCAATTTTATAAAAATAAGCTTTGTTTGTACTTCATTTGAAAACCAGGATCTTCGCAATAAGGTAAGTACGTTTTTAACTAAAAATACTTTTCACTCTCAAAAGTAGACAGTGCAATTTCTGAACAGTTCAATGTTATCCTTTGGAGGAAAACAATAATGTGGTTAAACAGGTAAGTTCGCAACTTACAGTTCCAGTCTTCGGGACCAAAGTTCAGCAAGGGTCAGGTGAGTATCAAAACTGCACCACCAGCGGCACAGAGGCGGCCGGGTGTAGAGGTCAAAATGAGAGATGGGCACAATGCGTTTCAATGGAGACGGGGGCTGCTCGAAGCCACATTGCTTGTAGGTAAGTAAATCGGTTGCAGGGGCCAAGCTTTGGGGTATAAGGGCAAGCGCGGGGGGCCACAAAGCAGCACCAAACATGCACCATGAGCGGCATAGGGGCAGCCGGGTGCAGGGTGCAAACTCCGCGTCGGGCACCCAATGCGTTTCAGTGGAGATTTTGCTTTCAACAAACAGACTGCAGGCGTCGTACCGGAGGTTGCAGGAGGAAGACCATTGACAGCAGAGGTATTAGAGCTATAGAGGGTCGTAGGGGCACAGTCAATTCAGCTCACCAAGGTGCAGGGGCTTCGGGTGCAGGGGTGCCTTTAGACATCAGAATCTTCTTACCGGAGTCGGTTGCTGTCAGGGAAAGCCTCTGGATTCAGACTGCAGGTGTCGCCGTGGAGCCCAGGAGGGGGTCAGCCAACACTGGACTTGAGGTCAGGATTGATGGGGAGCCTGTTCTGGGTCGGTGGGCCACCGAAGGGATTACAGGAGAAGAGTAGTGCACAGTCATGAGGTTAGTCTAGTTGTCAAGGTTTGAATGGACTGCAGGTGTCTCACAAGATTTCTATGCATGCCATGTTAGAGCACATTGACGTAGTCTGTTTTGAATTGGAGGATGGATTGCACAGCAGCTCTTCTGCCCTTCTTATGATGGTAGAATCAGACTATAAATTAGAAGCAAAGTATTATTACAGACTTTATCTGGGACCGTGCTGGAGCTAAGCATCAAACTTGAATCCTAAGTTATCCACAGTAGGAATTTGAGTTCCCGGAATACCCATATTTGTCCATTGAGGACAATGAGTTGCAGTCTAAAGATGAGCCTGGTCACCAAGTAGCAGCAAGTCTGTCTTTCCAGCTTCGAGTCTTAAGCACTGGGACCATATCCAATCCATGACCTCTTTAATGCAAAGCTGATAGGAGTCATCTCATCCTGCTGTAAGGTTCAACAGGGCCCGCTCACAAGTCTCCATTTTAGTTACATGTTTGAACTTTACATCTTTTTCTAAAGGGTGACTTTTTACATGCCTTGCACTTGCACAATAACATACTGAGAAGTTTTTCTGCTTGCAGCACATTTCTTAGTAAGCGTTTTGTCATTCTTACACGCTGTCCAAAGCTAAGGAACATCACGCAATGCCCTTGCATTTGATTGTCTTGAGAATCAGAGCTGTCTCCAACCTTACAATCACATCAGCGCTGCACCTCTGACACAGTTGGATTGGAATACTGGATTGGAATACTGCTTTTATTATATAAACCACCTCTGAGCCAAATTCTGCAGAGGAGCACCTGTGCAGATTATCCTGGAACGCTGTGTCTGTGACTGAGATGCAGCCCTGCTGACTCTAATCTCCATCCTGCAAAGGACGGTAGCCTACTCTACACCAGATCGGCTTCCTGGTACATCATACACTGGTATGGGGTTGGGGGTGGTGTTGGTCGTACTGCGTAGATTTAATATTACAATATACGATGAATACAGTATTGCTTGATTGGTAGATTGTGTTTCGTAACCTGTTGTAGTTCTACCAGAAAAGTGACCGGCAATAGAGTATCTTGAGGCAATCAGCAGGCCTCTTCCGGAAGGAATGATTGCACACAGGAAGAGCAGCCATTACTGCATTCTTCAGAGGGATGCAGTCGCTTGGACAGGTCTTTAAACCACCTTGATTAAGTTGCAGGGACTGAAGCCTATTTTAGAAGATAGGCAGTTCTGCACATTTTCGATGAGGTTGGTTTCGTTTTGGTTACCCGAGTCTACTCATATAGACTGTTATTATGTAGATTCTCCCCCCTCCCATTTCTGATGTCTATTGGGCAGAAACATTAATACAGGACCTTGATTTTTATGTACTATGTCACCTGTTTTGGTCCTTAGCAATAGTGTGACACACTGGGGACAAAAGTGGTCTATCTTGGCTCTGTGAAAGTGCCCATTGTACATTACATTTTCTTATCGCTGATTACATTCAAGGTTTACACCAGCCTCTGAGCTACTGGAGGAAAGTCTGCCCTTCCTCCCAGTGCCAATGACCTGGCCATTATTTTATAACCTCAGAATCCAGCTATGATGCAGTTTCCTTGTTAAACAGATTTTAATTGCATCTTAAAACTAACCCTATATCTGTCTTTGTGTTCCATTGGGACATCTAATTGTATGAAAAAACATCAATTCCATTTTAATTATTTCTTTATTTAACAAGGTCACCACTGTCTGTGAAGAGTTTTTCCCCCCAGACAGCACCCTTCAGACTTCCTTAGAGAAAATATTGTATTGGTTGTAACGCTATTTCTGATTGTTACACTAGGTAGCCATGCAATCTTCTCCTCATGGATTTCTTTCTCTGTTAGTTGCTGGACCGGACACCTGGAGACCCTCTGAACGAGAAGCACAGTAGCCTGTCCCACTCTATGTCGCAGCTCTCTCTACTTCAGGGTAAGAGCTGGAAAGATATGACTGAATGTTTGTGCATGGGAATGGCATCTTCGTCTGAACTGTGGTATACTTGCTGTGGCTGTATTCACTGGTCCTTCTTGGAATTCAGGAGTACACAATTTCAAACTGTCTAGTACAGTTTATAAAGGAGGCGTAAGAGTATCTGATTTGAAATCAGGCTTCTGGTTTTTAGTTGGGAGTTCCCCTCTGATCCTGTTATTGTAGTAGAGTCCCAGCAGACCATCTGCATCCAATTCTGGGATAAGCCAGTGAGCGGTTAAGCAATGAAGGAGACTGTCACCTCAAGCAACAAAATATTGGCAAAGAAATTGGACTATTAGATGCATTGTGGTGTTCTTGTTACCCATGTGCTGGTCCTAAGCCACCAACGCCTGCATCTGCAGCTTCCCTGACCTTTAAATGTGAGACCTTTGAAAAGGTGGAGGCACCCACATTACCTACTCTGTCGTTCTGTCACCTATTGCCGAGCTTTGCTTGGTTCAACCTTGGTATCTCACTCTCCGCTACCTCCTCCACTACCCCTATACAGTTGCGGAAAGAGCTGAGGGGGAGAAGTGATGGATGCAATGTTCAATAAGTCACACTGTGCTCGTTTGTTTCCTGTGTTTGCATTTCTTGAAATTATTTCATCAAGCCAGACAATCAGTGTTAAAGTTTCTCCATTTCCTTTCTGCAGGAGACCATTTAGGCTACCGAGACCGGTCTACAGGTATCTGGGACCATTTACGGCAGCCTCCGGCTGGACAGCAAGCTGCTGTGAGAGTTCCTCAGGCTGTGCAGAAAAGCAAAGTACCAGAGGTTGCACCCCAAGGCCGTGAACCTCACACCCCTCCCAAAGCTTTACCTAGTGAGTAGACAAGGCTCTCCAGCCTACTCGAAGGTTGGAATATTTCTTACCTGTCTTTCTGTTCCTGATCTGCGGCTGTCAGATTGTATATATCTCTTTCCCTTCTTGTCCAGTCTGGGTGCAGTATTTCATTATGGTCTTTCGGTACTCCAGGTCTGGCAGATTTCATACCTATTCATCTGTTCGTTTTGTCAGAAGTTTCCAGATTTCTTACTTGCTTTTCTCTTTCTGACCTCCTAGATGGCATACTTCATACCGGCCGTTCTGTTCTTGTTAATGTAGAGCTAAGCTATTCAATGTTAGTTTTCTTATAGTTCTCTACTCCGATTCTGTGCTAATTCTGTTTTTTTACTACCCAGACTTTCAGGCACCACCCATGACTCCAAAGGATGTGGCTGAGATTTCTCGTGCCAGGGCTCTTTACCAGGCTCACAGTGGCCAGCCCCTTGCGGAGGAGATTTTAAGCTATCTCCAGGGCATTGAACAGGCTGGGTAAGTGTGACATTGATCTTCAAAAACACGTAATGACCTTCCTTTGAGTGCTTGGTCTGTGCCTCTTTATGACAGTCTGTTCCCATCCTAGGCTTGAAGGGAAGGGAGACGTGAATCCAGAGCATCAAGGGAACCAGACAGCAAGGCGGTGTTTGGACCCTAAGCTGAACGACGCGGAGAGGAAAGAGGTGCACTGTTTAGGTTTTCACGCCCTTGGAGTGTTAAGTGCTGAGGCAAATGAGACATTGTGGCTCCTAAGTTCCAGTGAAACGTAAATGCGCCTTTGAGGATTGTCAGCAGAGAGTACTGTGCAGTCTGGACCTTTCTCCCTGCATATGTTCACCCATCAGTTCTTTTTCAGACAGTGGGACACTTTACTTGTCATTGCTTGTTGATCTGCCTAAATTCTGCATGACTGCACCCCCCGGCAGACTCCCCCCGCGTCTGCGTTACCGTAAACATAGACACTTCTCTCCTTATCTTAAGATGTGAAATCGGTTTCGAGTAGAACTGTGGTACATATTTTACGGTTCATGCGTCAATAAATTAGCCCGAAATGTGTCTGTATGCCTTGGTCACATGCACCTCCGATTGTGGACCAGCGCATTTCACTTAAGTAATAACTATAGTGTACATGAACAATAGATCAGCATTATTTTTCTCTGTCTTCTTAACCTTTTAAAATCTTGTGCATCCTCCGTCCTGAAAGGTATTTTCTTGTAGTCTGTGTCTGCAGCAGTTTACATGTTCGATAGTTCTACAGTAACTCTAGTGGCTTTCTGTGATCGCCTTTGTGATCCTGTTCACCTGTTCAAGTTTTTTAATGAATTTGTATTCATTGATGAATATCTGTTTCAGGTGGTCCCTGTTCCCCGACGCCCTTCCTCCACTCGAGCCTGCAACGAAAAGCCACAAAGTACAAAAACTGTGAAGAAAACTGTTCCTCCTCCCAGCCAAGGCAGCATCAAAAGCAACAGGTCTGGTGTATGGAGATGAACACTGCGATGGTCGCTCCTGGGAGTGGCTCTTCTAGCAGTGATAATGTTCCTCTGACTCGAGTATTAAGATTCCACCTTGTACTTCTGGTAACACTGTAGCCTTGTACAGAACAGGGGCTTTGAATTGTTACCTGGTTTCCGTTTTCCTCCTGTTGTGTAAAAATGGGTGTTTTACTTCAAGTGAGAGAAAGGGTTGAGAAACCACACCTTCCACCAGGACACCACTCTCACCTGTCTTCAAGTTCAAGTATTTTAAAGAAACAAGCTGTTGTAATGAGGAACTAGTAAACTTTCCTCACCATTCAATTCTGAAACTTGCTGCACAGATACTCTGATGGATTTAAATCACTAACAAACGAATTTCACGGCCCCAAGACTGCACCCTATTACTTCACTGATCTATTTGTTGCGAGAATGAATTGCCAGAAACGTAAACGTCTTTGTAATTCAGTGATTTTGTTGACTTTCCACAACCCAGAAAAGCAGTTTGCTTATTGCGCCATTGCTTTTCTACCCTTTCATGCTCCATGAATGTTTATTTCACGTCGATATTGGATTATTACAAATTCCTCTTCTTCGTTCATCTATCTGTTGGTCCCTCATGTTTGTAGCCATTGTGATCTTGTCTGGTTGATTTGTTTCCCCATCTATGGCTAAACTTGGCCAACAAGGAAGTAATGCACAATTTATTTTTTGTATTTTTTATATTAAAATGTATTTAAATATGTTGACTCCGTTTTTTACTTTTTATATATCTATCCTGTTCAAGGTGAAAATGAATGGGGACGTGACCTCCAAGTTTGGCCTAGAAAAGTAGGTATCCAAGATTGAGGATATCAAGTCATCAGTCCATGAACTTTCCATTGTACCTTGCACCGAAAGGAGGAGTCTTGACTGTCACGGCTTCGAGTTCCGCATTGAGTGTGACTTCACGGAGACGTACAAGGCACCACTCCGCGTACTGTTGGCTATTGGTTATCCATGTCCTTCAGTGCAAATTTGGAGTTGCTCTACTTGGAACATTTTACTCAAAATGCTTCGTACAAGCAGTGTTGTCAGACATGCATTCACTTAGAATCGCAGCATTTAAAATGTGCCACTGCTGCAGACAAATGTTACACTCGGATCTGCACAACTAAAGTGCACTCAAGGGCATGAAGGAGCGGGAGGCCAAGCTCTTCATGACACAGGCATGATATGAACTTTGACAGAAGCAGCATTGTTCAAGGTCCAGGTCCGCACCAAGTGCTGCCCCATTCGCTGTACATAAATAATTTTTCGAAGCGGGCATCTTTCAGTGAAAAAGAAGTCTTTAAAACACTGTACCGAAAACAAGAAGCTTCTAGATGTTGCTCCGGGCAATCTGAGCTTAGCCCACCTTCAGAAAACATGGGTGTTTGTCAGCTCAGTGTTAATCCAAGTCTGTCTGTTCTGATTGTTAGTCCCGTTTCAGTGCGCCAAAGAGGGAGTTGACCATCCCCAGGAGCATATAATAGACATGTTGAACTTTGCACTATCTCTTGCACACAAGAGTTATTGTGGGCCACTGACATCAAATTTAGAGTAGCTGCAAGATTTAGCAAAGGTTCTAAAAATCAAGACTATTCAAATCCTGCCCAGATGTAGAGCTCAGGATTTGATGGAAGAGGCGTCCCCTTACAGGCCTTTACCTCATAGCATAAACTTTGGCAGGCTTGAATGGCATCTGTTTCTCTTCCAGGGGATCCTCATCAAAGTCATAAGCACTGAATAATCCCGCCCATGCGCGGGGACCCCAGACTATATATAAAAAATTATATATGAAAACATATTTATAAGATATATATATATATATATATATATATATATATATATATACATATATCATTTTTTCCACAAACCAATGCAGCCTTCCAGAAAACACCAAGGCTAACCAATGCTCTGAGACCTTGATTTTGCAACAAACACAGAAAAACAGGAGGACAAGGAGACACTTGAACTCCCTTTAATTAGAAGCAGAAAGTTGTCCTGCAAAAACACAGGCATTGTTAGCCCATAGGCTGCACTGAAAACAGCATAGAAAATGACTGCAATTGCAAGCATAAACTGGCACCGTGCCTTTAAGGCAGCCATGACCCCAGCTTCCCATCATGCCTCAGGAGTGACAGTTCGGTCAGTTGTTCTTTCCTGCTCCTTCAGTCAGGACCCTAGAGTTTTCAGCTCTGCTATTTTGACTTTTTGTCAAGAATGTTCCTGCAAAAAATCTGGTAGCTACTGTTCACTCAAGTCTTTTGTCCTGTAGAGTAGGGTACTACCATTTTTCTGACAATCTTGTTTTTTTTCTGTCATAACATGCCTTCTCTTTTTGACTCTTGCCCTTCCTGTGGCAAGAAGGCCAAAACTGATGCACACTGTGTGTATGCTGTGTATCCCGGAGTCTCTCTCCTCTGAGACCTGCCAACACTGTAAGACCCTATCTAGGTGCACTCTGAAGGAGAGAGAGAGAGAGAATTCACCTGTATGGTCTGTTGGAGAAGAAAAAATCTACCTCAACAGTGAGATCACCAGTGAGGCGTAAAAAGAAGAGATCCAGCTCGACCTCGAGAAGTAAGGGCCCTGTCTGTTCTCCTTCGGTGTCGAGATCGGCGTCGACGATGCCTCCAGCGACTAGTTTCCCCGTTGACGAGACCCCCGCCGACGACTGCATCAGAACACTGCGTCAAAGACAACATCGAAGACGGGGTCGAAGTCCACGCACCGTCGTCATCCGCAGGCGCCAGGTCAGTCTCCTCCGTTGGCATCTACTCTGCGACGTACAACGTCGAATAGTCCGTCTCTGGCCTCGACTCGGCGCCCGGCGTCGAGACACAGGTCTCCGTCAGCATCATCCCATAGTCGCTCGACGTCGAGACGCACCCCTCCGTTGACGTCTACTCCATGGCGCTCAACGTTGAGGACTCATCCCACTTTGACACCTCGGCGACGGTCGCCATCGCGGACGACGTCAAGACATCGGTCTCCGTCCGTGGCTTCACGGCTGACTTCGAAGAAGCAGTCGACAAGGCCTCGACGTCGAAGACTAGCCGTAAGTTGACGTCGAGAGCCCGGTCTCCATCGGTGTCTTCTCGGCAAGTCCAAGTAGTGTCAGTGACTCGACATCGAGGCAGTCTCCCCAGTCGACGTCGACTCACCAATCTCAATCAATGAGGCAGTAGGATCGCTCAGCGTCCAGGCACACGACGTTGTTAAGTTCAAGATCCCCAGAGGTCCTTCTTTCGCCGTCGGACAACTCCGTTTCTCCATCTCCTGAGCAGTCCCAACCGCAGCCAGCAGAACTTTCTGTGCAAAAAGAGTCAGAAGGGCAGAGATCTCCCTCTGTGCACCTTTCTCCCAGGTGGATGTCACTTCACCATTCCCAGAAATCTTCGGCACCAAGTGCAAGAGACAATGGGCTACTCCAGCCCCCTACACAAGTCGCCACTGACTAGGTTGGTACAGGCAGTAGATCTCTCTCCCACTGTTTGTACGAGAGACCGAGATCGTGCTCGCACAACGGCTCCAGCATGTAGTCACCGGAGGAGACACAGATCACCTTCGTGGTCTTCGTCCTCAACTCACTCTTCAAAAAAGGACTATTCACCTACATTAACAGATAGTCCTCCTTCAAGAGTCTCTCCAGTGGACGATCTTAGTACTTTTCAGGATGTACTTACCAGGGGAACAACGAAGTTGAACATTGACATTCCTGTTCCCCAAACCTCATCTGTGATCTTTGAAACAATACATCATAGATCAGCGACGAGACCTCTGCTACCTTTAGTCCCTGGGCTTCTCTAACCAGTTATGGATGTGTTTCTCACACCGGCAACTATTAAAAATGCCCCAGCGAGGATCTTAAAAAAGTACAGGCCTCCGGAACAGGATCCACTTTTTCTAAAATCAGACCCACCTCCGGACTCTGATTATTGCAGCGGCTAAAAAGACGCACGCAGTGGCTTCCTCTTCTACGGTGCCTCCAGATGAAGAAAGCAGAAACCAAGATACTTGGGGAAGAAAAGTTTGGGCACGTCTGCTTCAATGTGGAAGGTTTCTAGCGCCTCAGCTCTCCTAGGGCGCTATGATAGAGCCTTACAGGATTCTCTGGAAAAATTTAAAGATAAGCTTCCCAAAGAAGATTGCAGAGACTTTGAGGAAATATTACAGAAAGGGAGTTTAGTGGCGAATCAGATCATCGGCGCTGCAGCGGATGGAGCAACAACCTTGTCTGCTCATTCTTATGCTCATGAGATTTGTGCCCGGCGTGCATCTTGGCTTCGACTCACTGCATTGAAACCCGAAGCACAACAACGTATTCTAAATCTTTCTCCGGGAACTCTCTTTTTGGCACTCATACGGACAATGAGATGGCCAGAATAAAAACAGAGCTCGATACCTTGAAGACAGTGGGCCTCGAGAAGAAAAAAGAATTCAGACGCAGATACAGGCCATACGACCGAAGGCCCTTCCATCAGTGTTCATACCCCTCAGTGGCAGAGGCACCAGCAACATCAGCCCAGAACCCACTATAAGGGGCGTCTCACTTCCCGTGGAAGAGGAGCTCCACGTCAGTCCACCGCGTCGACGAAAACCCCTTCGAAACAATCAGCGTTCACTTCCCCAATCGCCGTTTCCCACTCCAGTGGGGTGGGGGGGGGGGAAGTATAGCCAACCACATAAGAGTAGCGCAGCATCACAGGAGATCAATGGGTACTAAGCGCGTTACAAAATGGGTACTCTCTACGGTTTCGTCATCCACCTCCGGCTGTCGCCCCAGTGAAGAGGGCATGCCCCCAACTAGAACTGCTACAGCTCGAAGTATCCACTCTTCTTCAAAAATCAGCCATAGAAGAGGTTCCTATTGCTCAACGCGGGCAAGGGGTATACTCAAGGTACTTCATGGTCAAAAAGAAAGGTCGGAAGGCGGAATTCAGGCCTATTTTAGACCTGCGCACTCTCAACAAATACATACGGAGAGAGAAGTTTCGCATGTTGGCTCTCCATCAAATATATCCTCATTTCCAGCAAAGTGACTGGATGTGTTGGACAGATCTGCAAGATGCATACTTCCATGTTCCAGTCAATCTACGTCACCGGAAGTTCCTGCGCTTCATGGTAGGATCCAGTTCAAAGTTCTCCCCTTCGGGCTAAAATCAGCTCCTCGAGTTTTTACAAAATGCATGGCAGTGGTAGCGGCTGCTCTACGATGCCAGGGACTATTTGTATACCCCTACCTCGACGACTGGCTTCTGAAGGGCCCTTCCCCTCAGTGTGTGAGGATCCACTACCAAAATTGTCTAACACTGTTGCAGCGGCTCGGCCTGCTTGTCAACTTCGAGAAGTCAGTACAGCAACCTACCCAAAGGATTCCATACCTGGGTGCAACAATAGACGCGCAGTAGGAAAAGTGTTTCCTTCGGAGGAGAGACTATCATCTATCACTCTGAAGTGCAGGTGGATTCTTCAAACTCTTTTTGCTTCGGTCCGACAGGATGCTTCTCTCCTAGGGTCAATGGCATCCTGCATCTTCCTCGTCCCCAATGCCAGGTTGAGGATGCAACCTTTACAGCAGGACCTGGAACACAAGTGGGATCAGCGGACTGCTCGATGGGACAACAAGGTTCACCACTCACAGGCTGCGAAAGTCTCTGTTCCATGGTGGACATGTCGGAGGAATCTCCTAGTTGGAGTACCTTTCCATCAGTCTCCCCAACACAAACTCTGATCACAGATGCTTCCCTCCAGGGCTGGGGACCACACATTGGGTCCCTTCAAACTCCAGGTCTGTGGTCGACCAAAGAACAGACTTATCACATCAACATGTTGGAGCTACGGGCCCTCAAGGCTTTTCTTCCCTCCATTCAGGCCAGCTCCATACTAGTGCAGACGGACAATACGACCACAATGTACTATCTGAACAAACAGGGGGGGACCCGATCTCGCTCTCTATCCCTAGAGGCTCAAACAATCTGGCATTGGCTACCGGCAAGGCAACTGTCAATCACAGCAATTCACCTGCCAGGGGATCAAAATGCTCAAGCAGATTCTCTCAGCCGTCACTTCGATGATCAACAAGACTGGGTTCTACACGACGAGGTGGTGGAGGAAATCTTCAGAGACTGGGGTCGGCCAAGCATCGATCTCTTTACGTACGAAACAAACAAAAAATGCTACAACTTTGCGCCAAGGTTTTACCGCCCAGGGTCGAAAGGGAGTGCCCTTTTGATCAACTGGTCAGGGGACATTGTGTATGCTTTTCCTCCTCTTCCTCTCATCTCGAAGGTCATAACCAAGCTCTCACACTCCAGAGCGAGGATGATTCTGATTGCACCAGACTGGCCACAGCAGTGGTGGTACCCAGACCTTCTGCATCTTTCGGAGTGTCCACACAGGAGGCTTCCGTACAGACCGGACCTGCTGTCCAAGATGAACGGGAGAATCCATCACCTCAACCTTCCATCGCTGAACTTAGCAGCTTGGCTCCTGAGGTCCTCCAATATGGGCATCTAGGTCTACCTCTGGACTGCATGAACATCTTGAAAGAGTCTAGAAGGCCTTCTACAAGGCGTTCTTATTCTTTTAAATGGAAACGTTTTTATATGTGGTGTGTGAGGAACGGTTTCCAACTGACCAAGGGACAAGAGGAGGTAATTCTTCCGTATCTCCTCCACTTAGCAAGATGTACCTTTATGGAATTGAATTTCAGACCAGATGTGGCTATTACAGCATATAGAAAGTCACCCTCTCAACCATCTTTCTTCCAGCTTCAGGTGGTAAAGATTTCATGCAAGGTTTAAAGAATGTTTTCCCTCCCATACTCCCTCCATCTCCTCCTTGGGAGCAAAACCTAGTTCTTTCCAAACTCATGGGGCCTCCCTTTGAGCCTATACACAAAGCTTCCCTTCAGCACCTTACTTGGAAGGCTGCCTTTTTGGTGGCAATCACCTCTGCTCGTAGAGTGAGCGAGATTCAAGCACTCTGCTCCAAGGAACCATACACGGTCTTCACCACAACAGAGTTGTTCTGAGAACCCACTCCTCCTTCCTTCCTAAGGTTGTGTTGGATTTTCATATTAACCAAACTATATCTCTACCTACCTTTTTTACTAAACCCTCTACACCAGCTGAGAGGCCCCTTCATTCTCTAGACCTTAAAAGGGTCTTAAAGTTTTATTTGGACAAGTCTAAAGATGTTAGGAAATCTGATCAACTGTTTTTAAACTATGGTTCTATCAGAGCAGGTTTCCCAGCCTCTAAGCGCTCCATTTCCAGATGGATAGTATCATGTATCAAACTAGCGTACCAACTGTCAAGTAAGCCCCTCTTTCCAACTCCCAAGGCTCATTCCACTAGAGGGAAAGCAGCGACAGTGGCTTTATTACATAATGTACCAATTGCTGAGATCTGCAAAGCAGCCACTTGGAAATCGGTACATACGTTCACGACACACTATTGTCTTGACTCGGAAGCCAGAGCAGACACTCAGGTCGGCCAGGCCTCCTTGAGAAATCTATTTCAATAATGAAATCAGTTGGGGCGTGTCTTCCGCGCCGATCGCGATGGCCGCACTTCTGTGAGGCTCCGTGACTCCCTGGGCTTCTTCCCGTAATAAGTCCGGTTGAAGAAAAGCAACCCATGTCGGAGAATGGTGAAAAATCATCGGAGGCCGTGAGGAAGGTGATGCGGGGAAAAAAAGAGCCGCAAGGGTGAAGTATGTCCGAACCTGGAACTGCGGCCTAGGAAGGAGCTAAGGCCCCGGGCTAAATTTGCAGCGGTGCCCGGCCGAGAGCGTGAGAGAAACTGGCGTGGGTGTTGGAGGACTCAAATACGAGAAGGCGGTAGCCGCTGCCCGTGAAAACAGGACAGTGAACTGTAAGCCCCGGGTCCTCGAGCAGCGCCCGGAACATCGAACACTGGGGATTGATGCAGAGGAGTGGCAGCGGGCCTGTGGAAGCCGTAACGCCGAGGAAGAACGGCCGCACCCAGAGGACGCGGTGGGAGCTGCGGACCTGATGTGCAGCTCCCGGTGAGTGAGTGAGGGGACAGCAGACCGACCATTAGTGATTTCCGCCAGGGCGTAATTATAAAGCACCGGAAGGCACCGGCGTGGGGATGACCAAGGCGAGCGGCCTTAATATTCAAGATGGCGCTGGAATACAAGGCGCCGGTTGCCGAAACCGGAGAGAAAGAACCCGGGGCAAGGGAGACCCGATCACAGCGTGAGGGAGCAGGTGGGCAGGATCCATCCTCACATATTGAACAGCTCTATTACACTAATGAGCCGATTATTTGCACTGTAACGGCTCCACTGCAGCCAACAGCGCAGAAGCCAGGCACTGCGGAAGACAGCAAGAAAGCAGTAAAGGAGGGCCAGGGCACGTACCCCGTAGCTGCTAAGAAAAGGAAGAGGTGTGTTTTTAAATGTCCTAGTGACCTTGGAGGCAAGTCGAGCAAATACCGTGACCACGGTGGGGCCTAGATACTTGGTGAAGTGGTCGTCACAGAAGGGGCAAGACAAATCAAGCCAGAGCAACAAAAGGGGATACAAGGGACCACCTATGGAGGCCCAGCTGAATTGATCGAAACGGAGGCGCCCGATTGAGGAATAGTGGCCAGGTCCAGAAGTGCGGGAAACAAAGTGGCATTGGCTGGCTGGCAGAGAGTTCAAGATACAAGAAAGAGACCACAAAGAGGCCACAGGCTTGGGAAGGTGTAACACCCATTTTGTCCTCAACTGGTCACCAACTAACTGGCCAAAATGTCGGGGGGCAAAGGGAACCCTCCAGACCAAACTGGATAAATGTATGATGCAGAAGCGGTCTGAATCAGACACTCTGTAAGGGAGGGGAAGAAACTGGGCTGGGACCGGACAGCTGAAAACCGTCACTAAAGGATATTTTGGAGGCTATAGTGGGAGTTCGTACGTCCCTGGAAAACAGAATGGACACGATAACGACGGAGGTGACGCTGCTGAGGGCAGACATGCATGACATAAGTGCAAAATTCAAAAACTTAGAAGTGGTCACCACAAAGTTAAGCGGAGAGTCAAAACAGATGAAACAAGAAATCAAGGAACTCCAAGTTGCCAGTAAGAAAATGGAGAGACTATTGGACGATTATGAAGGCAGATCACAAAGAAATAATGTCAGGATACTTGGGGTCCCCGAGAAGGCGGAAGGGCCAGCAGCTGACCTTTTCGTAGAAACTCTAATTTGCGACTATTTGAAACCAAAGACCTTGTCAACTTTTTTCACGGTTGAGAGAGCGCACAGGATTACCGGAGGTAAGCCAAAACCGGGTGCCCCCCTCCCCTCCCTTGGCCCCTGCTGGTGAGACTCTTAAATTTCAGGGACCGAGAGAGCATATTACAAACTGCCCGCACGGCCCCACCTATCAAATTCGAAAATAGCGAAATCACCTTTTACCCGGACTTCACGATCGATGTGCAGAAACAAAGGAGAACTTTTCTGGAGATCAAGAAGCAACAAAGAGATAAAGGTATCCGATACTCGATGCTGTTTCCAGCGAAGCTCCGAGTCGAAGCGGAGGGAAAGTCCTGGTTCTTTGAAACACCGGATTCAGCGGCAGACTGGCTGGAGGGATGGAGGCCGGCAAGAGAACACAATCCCCGAAAAGGGAAAGAACACATCTCGCATACTAAATCTTCACAGCAAGGACGACGACACGATCAATCGACAAAGAAGACGGAGGGAAATTGAGCATATGGCTGAAGGACCGTCTGACTTGGTGTCGCCGCTGGACTGAGTTGAGCTGAGAACGATAAGTGCCTCCATTGAAACTGAATATTGGTGGATAGGGACATGAGGACACATTCAGCAGAGGGACGGGGCGGGGGAGTCCGGCGTGCCCCCCCCCCCAGCATTACCCATAGTTCTATATGGGGCGACAGGCACTCTGCATAGTTGAGGTAATGGGCAGTCAGAGTGCAGGGAGGGGGTAAAGGGGGTTTTGTTATTGTAGCTGTTATTCTGTTACAGATTCACATATTACAGC
This sequence comes from Calotriton arnoldi, assembly GCA_963921515.1. Lineage (NCBI taxonomy): Eukaryota > Metazoa > Chordata > Amphibia > Caudata > Salamandridae > Calotriton > Calotriton arnoldi. The sequence continues at coordinate 236,565 of CAWUFW010006096.1, read as the reverse complement.
AAGGACACGGGAGGGACAGTGGGAGGGGGTATAGGCTCAGTGGGACTCACCGATCACAACCAGCCCCTTGGTTGGACACATGTGATATCTGAAGAAGGATGGGACGCCAGATATGGCAGTTATTTATGAGCTAAAGTATGGGCACATCAGGTGATAAGTTTCAGACTCCTGTCCTGGAATGTAAACTGATTACGGGACAAACTCAAATGAGGAATCGTATTGCAATTCATTAAACGACACACCCCAGAGGTGGTACTACTACAGGAAACACACTTAATAGAGAATATGTGCAAGGCCCTGGCTAGATGGGGCTATCAACTGGTGGTACACTCTGGGTTCACGGGGAGTGGGTGTCGAGAAGAAACGGTCTCAATAGAACATACATACACTGACAACTTGGGTAGATATACAGCAGCGTCTGGTACTTGGGAGGGAGAAACACTGACAATAGTATCAATGTACTCGCCACCAGGCCTGCAGGAGGCTGCATTAAGAGACCTGGGGAAAGTGATGTTAGCGTTCCCCATGGGGAAATTGTTAATAGAGGGAGACTTCAATTCCGTGATGTCGGGGAGGTTAGACCGACATCCCCCCCGAAACCTAGCACCATCGCAGCTGATACTCCCACACTTCCTAGACGCAATGGGGCTAGTGGATGCATGGAGGGTTCATCATCCTACTGAGACACATTTTACATTTCACTCGGGGGCCCATAATAGTCTCTCTCGTATTGACTATATTCTGACCCCGGCAGAGCAGGTATGATACGTTAAGGAGGTCCGACACCTAGCGAGGGGCATTTCCGATCACTCCCCAATATGGGTACTAGTGGAGATGGAAAAAGGAAGCTGGACCAAAATAGCGCCAATAAACCCCTGGCACCTCCGAAATCCGAAGATCAAACAGAAGATGACTCAGGAAATAGACCATTATTTTAGAGAGAATGAGGGATCTGTAGAATGGGCCCAGATCCTCTGGGAGGCCTTCAAAACGGTAATACGAGGGCATGTGGTGTCTCAGAGAGCTGGAGTAAAGAAGGAAAAAGGCGAGGCGAGAGACATGGCGAAAACGCTAAATAGACATAAATTAGGACAAATATATGAGCTAGGGGATAAAGCAGGGAAGCTGTTGGCCTGGCTAGACTGGAAGGAACTAGCGAGTCGGCTAGTCACAGAACTACTAGTAGAATCAGGGGACAAGCTAACGGATACGCAGGAAATAGCTGACCAAATCGCCAAATACTATGAGCTAATCTATGCGTCCAAGACCACTAGGCAGGAAAGAGAAGTGATGGCGTTAATGTCCGAAATGCAACTACCAGTGATAACGAAAGAAGATAGAACTCTGCTAGATAACGACCTCACGCATGAAGAAATGGTACAGGCCATACAAACTTTCCAATCCGGGAAAGTGATGGGCCCAAACGGCCTCCCGATAGAACTATACAAGTTGAGGCCTGATAGAATAGACCCCAATCTTCAAAAAATGTATGAGGAAAGCCTTGAGAAAGGACACCTTCCACAAGACCAGAGGATAGTGACTCTGGTAGTGAAGCATAAAAACAGAAAACCAAAAAATCAATGCTCGTCCTACCGACCTATATCACTGTTGAATGCAGAGGTCAAAATATTGGCCAAACTACTGGCCACCCAGCTGGTCCGGGTTATTTCAGGATTAGTCCACCCTGACCAATTGGGCTTTATGCAGTCTAGAAATACATCGCTAAACCTGCAACGTTTGCACGGGGTCATGGCACGGGTGGATACCATAAGGGAAGATGCGGTGGTGGTGTCCTTGGATGCTACCATGGCGTTTGATACCATGGAGTGGCCATATCTCTTTGCCGTCCTAGAAAAACTCTGGTTCGATCCACAATTTATCAGCTGGATAAGACTCCTCTATACTGACCCCCTTGCACAAGTAGTTGTCAATAATAAAAAGTCAGCCATCTTCACTCTTCACAGAGGTACGCAGCAGGGTTGCCCCCTATCCCCGCTTTTATTTGCGTTAACGTTAGAGCCCCTTGCCTACTGGATCCGTAAAGACCCTATAATTCGGGGATTACGATGGGCGGAGGAGTGGGAAGACCGTATCTCACACTATGCCGATGATATTCTGTTATACCTGGCCTCGCCAGAAAGATCTTCGCACAGGGTACTCAACATATTTACTAATTTTGGTACTTACTCCAGCTACAATATCAACTGGTCAAAATCGCTTATATTCGTATTCAACGGAAATCCGCCTATCCTGCCCAAGGACTGTAAGGTGGCGATAGCCACAGACGGATTCAAGTATCTTGGACTGTTCATCACAAAAGATACCAGATTGTACTATACGTCCAATTTGTTGCCGCCGCTACAGCGGCTAAGATAGGATGTGGAGCATTGGAAGACCCTTCCGCTGTCGCTACTAGGCAGAGCGGCACTCTTCAAGATGTCATTGCCTCGCTTCTTGTGTGTCCTTCACAATTCACCTGACCCGGTTCCAGCGTCCTACTTTGCGGCGGTGGAAAGTGCACAGAGAGCGTTGCTCTGGGGAAGTAGGCCACCGCGAATATCATTCTCAAAATTAGTAAAAGACTGGTATGATGGGGGAATTGGATTACCCAACATTAAAAAGTACTACTGGGCGGCTCAATTAGCTGCCATCAACCATTGCGTGCGTCGATCCCCGAATGATCCGGGATATGCTATGGATAGATGGCCCTTGCCTGGGAGTAATCACACCCGTGCGCTCTATTCGAGGCCCACGAAAATACTTCTGACGGGTCCCACGAAGCATTCGATCTAGGTGTGGCATACGGTGCGTAAGAGTATGGGTTGGGCGAAGAAAATAACACTGGCCACCCCACTATGGGATACGGAACAACTGGGCTCCCTCTGGAGGACGAGGGGTTTTGATAAATGGGATACCATCGGAATAATTAAGGTGGGCGACCTTTGGAAAAAGGGGGAGGTGGTGACCTTCGCGACACTACAGCAGGAATACGAATTGGCGGATACTAAGAGATTCCAGTATCTACAGATACGGCATGCCTTGCAGGCAGTTATCCCGAGGGGGGAGACACCTCCTGAGGCCTTGCCTCTCGAGGATAGGCTTCTTGATGGGTATATGCCAAGAAAGCAATTTCCCAGACTTACTCAAAACTGATCAACCACTCGCCTGATCCTCTTCCGCAGCTCCGTGAAAAGTGGGAGAGTGATTTGTCGGGGCTGGAAGAGGACTGGCTGGAAGCACTGGCATCGCCAAAGGAGGTAGCAATTTCATCTAAACTTAAACTGGTGCAGTTGAAAATATTTCATAGAATATACGTCACGGGGCCAGCGTTGGTCAGGATGGGATATAAGACCCTAGTTGCAGAAGGCAGTCTGGCCAGGAAGGCACGTTCTTACATATTATTTGGGAGTGCCCACACATTGGTAGGTACTGGAGTGATGTCGTCATATGCATGGGGGAGGTACTGGTACCCGAGGCTAAAAGATGTCTGCTAAACATATGGGAACCAACGGATTTGGGTAGTAAAGAGAGAACATGGGTGTCGTTGGGTCAGTTGTTCGCCAAGCGAAACATAGCGAGGAAATGGGGGGCACAAGATGTTCCGACAGTGATGGACCGGAAAAAAAGACATGGACTGGTGCATGTTTAGGGAAAAAACAGTATATGTATCTAGGGGGTGCCCGAGGAAGTGGATGCAAATATGGGGAAAATGGAACGAATACAGGGGGGATATGTGTACCGCCCAGCTTACCATTGCAATTGTCCCAGGATGAATTAGAATCTTGAACTACAGGCGCATTCTAACCAAGGGGAATGTTATCTTTTGAGATTAACCCATTTGTTCCACGTCAATCATTAATGTGATTCAAAGAATGTGCTACGTGATATCTGTACTGTTGTTGTTCACAATAAAAAGATCTTACAAAAAAAAAAATAACAATGAAATCAGTTTATACATATTTTCTTTCTTTGTGTTCTCATTTGCCTGCAGGTGGAGGATGGGCTTGCTATTCGATTCAGTGCTTATGACTATTGATGAGGATCCTCTGGAAGAGTAGGATAGGTTACTTACCTGTAATCCTGGGTCTCTTCCAGGGGTATCCTCAAAGACGTAAGCAACCCACCCGCCGCCCCAGGCAAAGGAGACCTTTTTTAAGTCATATCTTTGTGCCCTGACCTTCGGGTCTCCGCAAAGAACTGACCTGTCACCCCTGAGGCATGATGGGAAGCTGGGGGTCATGGCTGCCTTAAAGGCACGGTGCCAGTTTATGCTTGCAATTGCTTTCATTTTCTATGCTGTGAAGGTTTCAACGCAGCCTGTGGGCTAACAATGCCTGTGTTTTTGCAGGACAACTTTCTGCTGTTAATTAAAAAGAGTTCAAGTGTCTCCTTGTCGTCCTGTTTTTCTGTGTTGGTTGCAAAATCAAGGTCTCAGGGCATTGCTTAGTCTTGGTTTTTTCTGAGAGTGCATTGGTTTGTGGAAAAAACAATATATGTGTGCATACATATAGAGCTGTGTGTGTGTGTGTGTGTGTGTGTGTGTGTGTGTGTGTGTGTATGTATGTATATATATATTTACACGTGTATGTGTATATATATATATATATATATATGTTTTCATATATAACTTTTTATATATATTCCGGGGTCCCCGCACATGGGCGGGAATATTCAGTGCTTATGACTTTGATGAGGATACCCCTGGAAGAGAACCAGGTTTACAGGTAAGTAACTTATCCTTCAGATCCCATTCAGATGGCCAACATAGTTTACCACAATGGTGATGGCAATAAGGTGGGCAATCCCTTTACCTATTTATGGCACAGATGCTGATGTCTATCTGTCCCTGTAAAACGCCAGTGGCCTGGATGCCTTTTGGTTGTGGATCTGGAGTGTCCTTAGAGGCCTTCCACTTAGGTAGACTCCTCATCATGGGTATTCTGTGCAATGTAGTGGAATTTCTCAAACTGCCATTGCCTTTAGAGAACAAGCTCAAGCTACACAGACTTTGGCATTTGAGCCATTGGACCTCTCATCCCTCCTCCGAAGGCCTTGTGGTTTAGGCATCTTCTGCCTCCAAGTAGCACTCTGATTCTTTCACCCACTTCTCCTGCTGATAGGGAGCTGAAGAGGATTGAGGAGAGGGGATAAGGGGTCTTTCCTTGAAGCCTTGCCTTTTGATCCACAAATGCAACTTGCCTTCAAGCCTGTCATTTCCACTGCTTGTGGGAGATGGTGTAAACAGCCATTCTGAAGCTCCCTAATCATCTTCGCGGAAGCTGTGTGTGATGGACAGAATGCAGTAAAAGAAACCCTGTACTCTGGAATTGGATTGTGTCCTTGGGTTCCTCTATTGGAATCCACTGCCATGCTTCGATGCGCTCCACCATATCTTGGGAAAGGTCCAAGCAAAGCTTATGGACTTGCCCTTTGATGCTTGTCTATTTGATGAGAAAGCAGATTCCGTCCTGGAGCGCTTCAATTAGGCCTGGGCCATGGCCCGGTCCTTGGGACTGTCTTCTCCTGCACACCAGTTCCCTCAGCAGGGCCGCAAATTCAGGAGATCTACCTTTTGGTGGCACCAGCCTGTGCAGCCACCCAATAACTTTCAGAGCTGTAGTGGACAAATAGGTTCCAAAATACTTTGTGGGAAACAGCAGCAGTCTTCTTCCTCTTAATACCCAGTCACTCTCGTAGGACAGCTTTCATACACGCTTGAGGGAACACGTTCGGCCTGACTAGAGGTTGGTGTTCTATCACTTGTCAAGATTGCAGTCCACCACAACAGACTATTGGGTCCGGCAAATTGTCAAGCAAGGGTGTTCTGTTCCCTTCCAGTATTTGTCACATTTCATCCTCTAACCTCGAATGACCATGCTCACATTCTGCAGCAGAAGGTTTTGCCTCTTGAGCAAGAGTGCCATGGAGTTGGTTCCAGAGAATGTGATAGGGCGTGAATCCTTATTTCATTATTTTCTTGTTCCAAGAAAGATGTGTGAATTCTGAACGCATATCTTTGTAACAAGAATTTCAAGATGCTGTCTCAGGCACAAGTTCTCTTGGTTCTGGAACTGTAAGGTTAGTTGTTGTCCACCGACGTGCAGTATATGTAATTTCTTCTACCAATCCTCCGGCAGCGCAGGATCTACTTGTGCTTTGTGAAGAGTTCCACCAACTATCAATTGGCTTTCTTACCATTCGGGTTGACTTTTACAAATTGTTTTTTCACAAAGGTGAGATCAGTAGGGTGCCACATCATAGCAAATAAGAGGGTCTCTCTTTTACCATACCTCAGCAATTGGCTGCTAAAGGTGGGCTCATCACAGCTAGTGTTGGATCACCTGCAGGCCATGATCTCCCTCCTGTTTGTCCTGTAGTTTTCCATCAAACTCCCCAAGTCGCAACTTCAGTTCTCCCAATGTTCCCTTTTCATCGGAGAGGAGTTTGACACTGTCTCCCTTAAGGTCGTCGCCAGACACAATGGTGCCTGCGTTCACTCCAGTGGTGCCTCGACTTCCAGTGGGCCCAGGACTGTAAAGTACTCACAGACATTTTAATTTTACCAGCGGTGATCCGGGACCTGCAGTGATGGCTTATGACAGACCACCTCACATGTGGGAAGCTTTCTGCCTTTCATCAACGATTGCTACATTGGTGACCGATACCACCTCCTTGGCGGCTGGGGCAGTCATCTCGATGTGCTGGAGATCAGAAGCCTTTAGTCTCAGTCAGAACTCCTTTCAGAGGGCCACGGAGCAAGAGCAGCTACTGGGCCTAACCTTGGGAGTTTTTACTCCTGATGTCCCGGGGCCTGACCTACTATGGATCCTGAGCATCTGGGCCAAATACCCCTTCAGAGCGTGGGAGGAGGGAGGTTCTTTTATGACAAAATGAGGACTTGTATACAAACCCAAAGTGAAATACAGCATACACAAACAAAACACAGCCCACTGAGGTCGGGGCTCTAGTGTTCAATAGGCAGGTCCCCAAGTCCAACTTCCCTCTCAATAGCGGTAGTGGTTATTTCCCATTCTCTATTAGAGACATTCAGGTTAGGCCCTACTAGTAGCCAGAGTCTTAGGAGTCCCACCCCGACTGATAAAAGTATTCCAGCTCCCGAAGCGCAATGTAGCAGAACAAGTTCCTCCTGGACCTTCCAGCAATACGATCAGTTTTACCTGCTCCTGCATGAATGGTCGACATGGAGTCTCTGTGGCAAGTGCCAATGACTGCTTTTGGTGAGTAGCATTCCCTGCTCTGCAGGGGCAGCGGCTGGGTTCCACAGCACTTCTTTCAGTGAGTTTGTTTGATCCTTCCCACAGGTAGGTTGCTCTTGTTCTGATCCTTAGTCGGACTTGGGCCCGCATTGGTCACCACGATGGCTTCTCCTCACAATGACTAAACCAGGCAACTGACCTTTTTGGGGCCCCCACCTGGCATGGGGGTCACTGACCTTACTCTGCACACCGGCTATGGTCCAGTCTGCACACCAGTATTGTTTATGGCCGTCCAACCTGGCAAACGGGGTCACAGACTTTCCTACACACACGTATTATGGCCCGATTGGCACAGCAGTGATGCTGACCATAACTAACTTCACGGCAGCCCTCTCTGGTATACGGGGTCGCCAACTTGAACCTGCAAACTGGTGATGGCCTGATCGGTTAGCAGCCATCTCCTCACTCAAATGGTATCCACTTGCTATGATCACCCCCCACTGGACCTCTCTCCTCCAGTGCTCTCCTCTTCTTCACAGGGCACACTGATCTTGGCAAGCAGGCAGGCACTGGTACTCCAGGGGATTTCCCTGAGTGATGTCCCCTCACCTTGCTGGGATACTGGCTGGCCACAGCCTCCAGCCCCGGTCACAGGCAGAAGTCTTGCAGAGCTTCTCCTCGCAGAGCCCTACTGGCTGCTAGACTGTTGACAATTTTGGGTGACTCATGCTCCTCTTTTTATAGTTCATTTCCAGACACCAAATGTGTATTATGGCCTCAGTCTTTGAAGTTTGTGTTGGGTGTCTGCTTCCTTTTGATGTGCCCACTACTCTGCCTTTCCCTTCCTCCAGAAAATAGTCTGTCACAGCAGAAGCAGCTCCAAATCTGACTGCCCCACAACACAGGCCATAGGAGTGACTAGAGGTTCACACCTTGATGTCAGCCACAGTGATATGTGCATCAAAACGTAACCCTAGAGCCCCCAGCAGTACTCATTATGATTCTCTTATCAACCCCACCCCTTCTTTAGCTGAGCCCAGGCTCTTTTTCAGCCATCCCTCTCTGAATCGAAGAACACCCTTTTAAGTGTACCAAAGAGCCTGGCTCTTCTTTCAGTGTTTGTCTTGCCTGGCTCACAGAAATGCTGCAATCCACAAATCAAGCTGGGGGATTCCTCTACCTCCTCATGATCCTTTCCAGTCACCCCTGGATCTCCCAAAATGGAGCTCAGTCTTGTATTCCCCACAAATGCATTGGACGGCGTTACTAAGTTGATGTAGGCCAGTGGTGGGTTAAGCATACAGTAACTGCACTTTACCCGAGTGAGCCTGTAGACCTCACTCCAGTGACACTGGTAAAAAGGCCTGTTCACTACTGATTACTACATGGTATGCTGCCACTACCACGCTTGTGCTGAATAACTCCTGGCAAAGGCAGTAGCCTTCCACCACTATGAGGGTAGCCATTTGGGTGCCCCTCCTGAACCAACAAGACCACAATATGAGACATGCCTACATCGTGGTGCATATTCGTTATCCGTCTTCGCCCATGGAAAAAAAAAAAATCAGCATCAGAGATTCACACATTACAGTTGGGCACTGAGGGCAGTGATGCACGTCCATAATCATGCGAAGGACTTTTCTGTCCCAACAGTCTCCTTCTGAGCAGAAGTCTTACATCAGCCTACTTGGGCTTAATGCCATCTGCCTGCCCTCAAATCATTCCTGCTCTCCTTCCAAGGCCAGCTAGTCGAAGGCCTGACAGGTCAAACGACTGCCGTGTGGTATGCCAACAAGCAGGGTGGTATAGGCTCACTTCCCCTCTATCTGGAAGCACTGGGGTTATGTTCTGGTATGAGCCCCAATCTCCCCCAATATAGGCCTAGGAAGCTGCACGACCTTTTACCTATATTTGTCGTACGCTGCCCTACATAACGGTTCTGGTGCTGACCTTTTACTTAGTTATGTGCCGAATAAATGTGTTTGTCTTCTAAAACTAGCCTCATTTATTATGCATGAGGATTCTTAGTATCATATCTTAATCCCCTGCCTAGGACGTGCACAGCAGGATTACCATCTTCTGTATAATAACTCTGTACAAAAGTCACCGCTATAGTCATCCTTGAATGACAGACCCACAGTACCATTACACATTTAGGTAGAACCCTTAAGGGTACCTTTCGGGTATAAAAGAACCACATCTTCACTGGGCAATCGAAGAAGAAGGTTTCACGCTGACACTAGACGCTGAGGTCCTGGCTGGCAGAAGCTCCAGCACGCAGTGGTCTGACATCCCTTGCGGGGTATCCAACTCGAGACCAAGACGGGGTCCTTCATTCTCTCCCATTGGGTAATGGGGTTGGCTCTTTCCTAGGGCAATTCTTGGTGTTAAACCCATATACATGCTAGGTACACTTGGGTACATTTAGGTAGGGTTTGCATCTTAGGAGTACGCCCGATTACTGCCATGTATCGATATGCCTGCATATATTTACTGTTTTAGCACCATGGTAGAATTCTACCTTTTATTTACTCTGTCGGTGCTTGTGATCTTCTATATCTCTTTCTGTCTATGATTGTCACAGCAAACATGTTTAATACTAGAATGACGCTGGTTCAATAAATGCTTATTGAAAACGTCCCCATCGTTTATTCTGTATACCTCTCTGAGACTAAGTGAGCACGATTGACTGAGCGAAAGGTACTGTACCATTTCCACCATCCCTGAAGGATCAAGGGTTGTCATGTTCGATAGTTGCCAGAAACGATTCGCTCCTTGGTAAGGTTAGGGGGCTTATGGTGGCACTGTGAGCTAGCTGGTCTAAAGGCTAACATATCCTTTGGGGATGTCTGGAATCAGTCTGGACACCAATCCCTTAGTTTAGGTTATCTAAACACGCAGATCCTATGTATTATTAGGAACTACATGACATGGCGCCGCCAACGTTGGTTTGGTTCTTATTTAACGGTCAAATCTGAGTAGTTCAGTTGTGCTTTCTCAGAGATCCCTACTCACATCTACCCAAAGACGTCTGGGGTGGGAAGGGAAAAATCTGCCGCAGCTGGGTAGGTATATCCTATGTATTGGCTGTAGGTTTATTCAAGCTTAAAGGATTATAGTTCCCTACATTGTGCATAAACCTTATCTGGTTGCCGTAAATACTTCCTCTAATAATGTCTCAGAATGGAGAAGCTGGTGCTAGTGGTACTAGTGCAGAGGAAGCTGAGCTTGAAGGAGCTCCTAACATTTCAGAAAATTGCAGACATGCGGTTACTATGAAATTAATAGACTGGAGTCACATCATTGGGTGGGACTGTTACCTTCGTGATTGAGGCACACAAGGCATTCAAAACCGAGGTATTCTATTTTTGGGTTAGATTCCCACCTGCAGATGCAAGCTGTAAGAAACTAACCTTTTTGCATGGTTGCCCCCATTTTTTGCCATACTGCTGATGTACTTTGAGTGTGCCCTGGGTTCCTGCTAAACAGGTACCCAGGGCCCATGTTCTTTCCCTAAAATTGTATTAAACCAAAACCCAATTGGCACTCTTTGGCCACAGGTCAGTCCCTTGTAAATGGTACCATAGGTACCAAGGACACTGTGGCCAGGGAAGGCCTCGAAGGGCTGCAGCACTTATTGTGCCACCCTAAAAGGCCCTGTACATTTACACACACGCACACTGCCATTGCAGGCTGCGTGTTTTGGTGCAGAACAAAGGGAAGAGTCGACATGGCACACATCCCTGCGTGCCATGCCTACAACCTACTGCCCTGGCATAGGTCAGCCACCCCTCTAGTTGGGTGCCTTATACCAGTGGTGAGGGTACAGGTGCATGAACCCTGTACCCCTACAGTGTCAAAGTCAATTCTTAGACATTGTAAGTACAGTAATGCCATTAAGAGTATATAGTATTGGGAGGTTTTAATTACAAACTCCACAGTACCATAATGGCTTTACTGAAAACTGGGAAGTTTGGTATTAAACTTCTCAGCACATTAAACCCACACTGATGCCACTGTGGGATTTAATGAAAAATGCACTCAGAGGGCATCTTAGAGATGCCCCCTGAAGAACGACCTAACACCACCACCAGACCTGTTTCTGGACCCCTGGGTCGAGAGCCTGCTGCTCTCTGGGGTCTGAAACAATGCACATCCTGGGACAAGGTGTCAAGCCTTCTCCCCCAGGATGGGCAGGGTCCACGAAGGAGAAGCTTCAAATGCTTGCCACCTTTGTGAGCTTCCCCAGGCCTTTGCTGCTTCCAGCAACTGGCCCCCACCGGTTCTGACCCCCCACTTTGGGAGGGAGAATTGGCGGGGAAACCAAGTGAGGAAGGGAGGTGTGCCCACCTTTTCCAACCCCACCCCTCAGGTGGGGAGGCGAGGTGAAGCACAACTCTCAGTCCCTGCCATCTTGTAGATGGGGGGACAGCCAACCAGAGTTAGGCATATGCCCCCCTCCCACTGGAGGGTGGCATAATTGGGGGTGTACCCACCCCAAGGAAGGGACCCATTGGTCCCAACCTTTACTTACCTGTAACACCCCTAAATCTAGTATTTAGGCGCAACCCTGAACCTTGCCTCAGACAATAATCGACAAGAAGAAGAGAAGAAGCTGTGCTGAAACTAAGAAGAGGAGGACGCCCACTGACTTGGCCCCAGCCCTACCGGCCTGTCCCCACCTCGAACCTGCTCCAGCGAAATCCCGGTGTGTCCTGCAGCCAGCAGCCTCAAGAACCCGAAGGACCTGCCCTGCCATCCAAATCAAAGACTTTGTCTCCCGTGAGCACTGAATTTGCTCACCCACAGACTCTGGCCCCAGCCAAAACCTCGAGTCTGCACCCGACGCCCACAGGTCTAGTTCGAGTGCCCCAACACCACGAGGAGGTCTCCCGGCTATCCTGACCTGAGATCTGGTGATCTCTGACCTACCTTGAATCTCCAAGCGAAGCCTGCAGCCTCTTTCTGGAGGATTCCACCGACCGCGACCGGAGCTGGTAAGAAAATCCCGACGCCTAAAGACACCCCTGCACCCTACGTCCCACGGCCTTGGGTGGCCCAACCAACGGTGTCCCAGCATCCCCAGGCATCCCAACTTACCTCCACAACCGATAGTCACCTGCAGAAGTTCTTCGTCCCCGAGCCTGCAGTCTTTGATGCAACCAGAGAACCCCATTGAAATCAACAGGGCAACCGACGCCAAAACAGCACCCTGCACACAGCCGACGCTGCGGGTGTACTTTGGGTGCTAACTTGGATTCCCCTTTGCCCCGAGCCTAGCACCAGGAGCTTTGCTCCCACAAACTTGTGGCCTGCTCGTGAGCAGCTACCAACCGGAGCCCCCCTATTCCCTATTGGATAACATTGGGCCTCAGCACTCTGCACGCGGCCGCCCTAGTGCCGCTGTGGGTGCTTTGAGTGTGCATCCTTGACCCTGATACAACCCTAGTTCTAACCCCAGAATACCAACTCCCACAAACAAGTACTTACCTGCAAACCGTTAACTTCATTTTTCTCCATAGGAATACATTGACTGTTTTTCCTTAAATTGTTTTGTGTGGAGTTGGTTTTGTATGAGAACTTGAGAAACTGCAAATAACTAAACTGCTTTAGTTACCTTTTCTCTAGGAAATGTTCCAGTGTGATATCTAGGCATAGCACACTGAGTAGAAAAAGTAATCCATAAAGTAATCTGTAAATTAATCAAAAGTAATTTAACAGTAATTTCCACTGTATTGAAAAGATTTACAAACCTGTAACAGTCATTTTCATTCAGCTTGCTTGTATTGTTCAAACTGCCGTGAAAAGTACAATTTACACTTATCTGTACCAGGCTTGCTTGGTTCTAGAAAATAAATATACCTAAATAATATTTTTTATACAAAAAAATTGGTCTGAGGTCAGTCTTTGTGTGTGACATCATTTGCTGCCTGAGTGTGTACAACAAATGCTTAACACTACCCTCTGATAAAGCCTTACTGCTCGCCCACACTACCACAAATAAGAGAGTAAGGTGCTATCTACTTTTACCTCTGCCTACCTTTGGGGTTCCACTGGACTCTGCACACTATACCGCATCTTGGTATAGTATATACAGAGCCAGCTTCCTACATACGCACACATACGTTTGACTCTTCTACTCCAGACGAACTACCGGAAGAATACATTCCATACGAGGACATAGAAGTCCTGTTGAGTTACCAAGAGCATGTAAATTGGTTTAAAGGCGCCCTCCCCTATACCACAGATAAAGTGAGACTCGGTCTGCTCAGCAGAGACGGAGCGACTAGGCCGGTCCTAGCTACTTACACACCGCATCCAGAGAATGATACATAGCCAGCAGCAGAATTGCGTCCACTTCATAAAGAGATAATAAAACTCTACAGAAATCTTACACAGTTCGTAATGCGAACACTTGCGATTCAACCTTCAAGGGTCATTCAAGCTGTTCAACCACAAGGGACTGCAACATAAATCACCCCACAAACGCTGAATGCTATTATGGGAAGAATGCCCACTAGACGTGAGCAAATGCCATTCTGGATAGCCCAGCTTGAGGCAGTGTTTCCACTTACGGGCCCGCAAGAAAAACATAGAATACTGACAATTTGCTTGCCAATGGGAATAGCTTCCCCGATAGAGGAGTGTACCACTTGGGGTACAGTTTTCGCTGCAGTTTCCACCAGAACCATGGTAAACCCTCAATAGCAGTCATACCAGAATTATTGAAACAAATACAGAATGAATACGGGGCAGAACCTGCCCTGGACTTGGGGATTAAATTAATAGGCAATTTTGCCTAGGTATCCACAATTATGTTAGCCAATATAAAAGTGGAGGCAGCAGCAGCAGCAGTGGCTATACGCCAACACCCAAGTGAATGCACTCTTGCACTGCTGAGAAAGGGGACCCCCTCTAGGAAACTGTAAGGCCTGGGAGAAAAGGGGGAACATCACAAAAGCCAAACTATTAAGATACCTCCCACTTGACCTCTATTTCTTTATAGTAGGGCAATAACTGCTCCAAAAGGGCTATTACAAAAACATTTCTAAAGCATATTGTATTTCAAAACAACTTTCTTTTATTTCGAATATGTACTTATTGTTTTTAATTTGTCAATATATAAAAGACACAAACTTTTCTTAAAACACTCATTTTTCAACAACAAATATTTTGTTTGTGTGCAATATTTTTTTTCCTTTTTTAAACACATTTCATGAAACATGCTAAAATTTCATACATTAGCATATGATAATCAACAGTGGACCCCTATCTACTAATCAGTATAAATACTCAAAAAATGACTAACATACATGCATACCCACAACATTCAAACTAACATTCAACCCACATACACAATCCGGTCAGAAGGGAAAAAAGATGTTTCTTGGTCTCCTTGACCCTGTGGTGGGCTGAGCGCATGCAACGTGGTCGACGCGCGTTTCAGTGGTAAAGAACCTTCTACAGACCACCTTCTTCAGGACCTTCTTGTTTCAAACAAAAGTCATCAAATCGTAGGGGTACCTATGATATTTAAATAGCAAAAATGAATAGCCCATATCTTGTTCACTTTAAAAAATTCGATTGAACCCTCCACCAATAGTAAATAAGAAGGAAAACTGGAAAGGACACTAAAAAAACAAGATAAAGTTCCATAATTGGACTGAAAAAACTATAAAGATGTCCAAAGTGACAAGAAATGGCACGGAGAGCAAGCGAGTTGGACAGAAAAGAATTCATGCATGAGTGCTTAAGTGCATAGAGTCTTGTGACTAGAAGGACAGCCAAAAGCTCACTGATAGATTCAATAATGGTTCAACTGTTGGTACCAGTTGTCGTGCTGTCTACTCAAGCCAAGAGCGTATCATCATGCTACAAAGTGATTCCCCATGATACAGGACATGCTAAGGTAGAGAGCCTGTTATGGCCGGTGAACACTAAATCACCCAACAGAATTGGATCATACTCACGCCCAAGGTCTTTATAAAGGGCGCGGCAGGCGTTGCGGATGTACACACCAATATACTGGCTTGCCTGGTATGTGAATGTTTTGAACACACTCCAGACACGACTTAGAAGGATTCTAGTGAGGAAATCACAGTTAAAGGGTACTTCATTAATACTCGTACCTTATATCGTACCTCCTTACATATGTTTGTTTTCCTTGTCAGAGATATTTACCTCTTTGTAAGGCGCGAGGCAGGGTTTACGATTGTGTATATGGATTAATCGGCTTGCCAATATGTGGATTTATTTCAAATGCGCCTCAAACCAGATCTGATAGAATTCTAGTAAGGGAATGACAAAAGGCATTAGATTAATACTCGTACCTAGTATGATGTCTCTTTGCATATGTGTAGTCATAGTCCGGAATGGTTACCTCATTGGAGAGTTATATGTCCTTATAATGTGGTAACTGTTCCCATATAACGGATCAGACGTCCATTATGACAATATTAGAGACATCTGCGTCAATGATTTCTTTAAAATGCCTACAAAAAATTAAATAAAAATATCAGGATTCATCAGAAGATGTCAGAAATTCGTTGCTCTACGATATTGTAGTCCTACCCTTTTACCTACGTATCTTTTTACTAACCGTGGTAAGGGATGAAGTCTACATAGGTCCCATTTACCTTAGAAAAGCTATTGACTGATAAGATTATACCTCTCACCGGATGGTTAGCCAAATAACATCCGACTAAATATCTCTAGTGGGTACGCTCGAGATAAGTAATTAAACTGAGCAGGATTGATTTTTATCGAGTAAACGCGTTAGCTTGAAGCTGACGATATGCTGTGTGCCTGGTGAGCTAAAGGTATCGTGCAACTGTAGTAATAATGTCTTCACAGAAAGGGAGCCCCAATCCTCCCAACACTCGTCATGCAGTTGGTATGGACATCCCTCCTTACGCTACTCCGTGAGCGTAGGCAAAAGACACAGCCTACAGTTTCTGGACTACTACGCTCTAACCATACAAGCGACTCACCTTCAATAACTTTCTGACGCTCTCTCCTTCCGCAGCACTGCCAACATGAAAATGTGGCAGGCTGCGCAACAGGAGCGAGAATTACCAAAGATACCTATGCGTCACTGGGTAGAGATAATTTGGGAGCTAGACCTGTGAAACCACAATTATTGGGTAATCCTGATGAGGACAACTCAAAGCAGGCACCCGATTGTTCTAAAAAGAAATTGGACAACAATCAATCAAAAACTAATATGCAGAATGCGTCACAGCCCCGGGGTGGGTCTCCTCAACAGAAGCCCTCTGACAGAAAAAAGAACCTTAGAAACCGTGATAATATTAAAAAAAACCTGACCGGTATCAGGATACTGATACACGTTCCTCTCGTTCCTTTCAGGGTTCACCCAAAAATTCCAAGAGGGAAGGACGGTCAGAACGCAGATCAGAAGAGCGAGCAAAACCAAGAGAGACACATCACACTTCAGACTACATTATCAAACAAGATAAACCCAAAAGCAAACCTCAGTTTAAAAAGAAGGTAGCTGGCCTTAAAATAAGAAATGGCCAGGCTACTGAGGACTCAACTGGTGAACGGGGAATGGGCTCTGACGATGCTAGACCGCGCAGCAGAAGTAACAATAGCTCACCAGAACCTGATGGAATTCCTGGTGGCAGCAGCGTTGAATGTGCATATCACGGTTGAAACACCTGATACTAGGGTAAGTGTCCCACATCAGTTACACAAAATAATGCTCCAAATGCCGGGGGACATACCCAGAAAAGTGAAAGGTCTCGTTTGGGAGAAACTAACTTTTGGATAAGATATCCTTTTGGCTGAAAGAGATCGGCCGCCTGAGTTCTTCATGGACTGCCCAAAGGTGGAAGAGGTAATTTTACCGGCTTTCTCCGACCTCGTTCCAGAATCACTAAAACACACATAGGTGCAGAAGTGGGCGGTAGCACTAGCTCCTGCATTTTACCGCAATCTTAGAGGGTGGGATGATGAGTCACCTCACCATGAAATCCTAGTTAAAACTTCTCCTACAACACAGAAGCAGTATCCAATAAACCTGACGCGAAGAAACAGGTCGGGGAGATCCTAGATCAACTTGAATACCAAGGTGTGATTGAGAATTGCACCTCCTCCATGAATAATCCTCTGTTTCCTATAATGAAAACCGACAATTCATACTGTCTAGTTTTAGACTACAGGCATTTGAACACATTCACAAAGACATTTGCAGTACAAAAAGCACACCGTGCCGCATTAATGAATAACATTGTGCGGAAAAAATACAAAACTTTAGATATCTCAAATGGATTCTTCTGTCAAAATATAGCGCCTGAAAGCAAACATTTGACCGCATTTTCAGCGCTCGGCTCTCAGTGCCAATTCTGTAGGCTGCCCCAAGGGTACAAGAATAGCCCCGGGTTGTTCACAGCCAGAGTGACAGTTACTTCAAAATTGTGATGAGGAGACATTGTCCTATGTAGATGATATTTATCTGACGGACGATTGATTATTGGATCACTTGCACAGGGTGAACTACATAATCTTGGGGTTCCTCACTGTGGGCTACAAATGTAACTTTAAAAAAATCAAAAATTGCCCACCTCAATGTCCTATTTTTAGGATATGAGCTCTCAATTGAAGTAAAAAGCCTGTCAGCTAATGTTTTAGAAAAATATGCGCTGCTCCAACCTCCATAGACTCTGAAAAAATTACAATCGATTTTAGGATTCCTGAATTTTGGCAGAACATACATTTTGGATTACGCAGAAAAAGTTAAACCTTTCTATGACTTAATTAGACCTGATTTTTCAGTTTGACATTGGACACAGGAACACAGAAATTCTCTGTTCATTACAAGCTGACGTGATAGCTTCCAAACACTTACACCCATGTGTAAAAACTACGAACTTGGTGATCCGTGTAATAGCAGGTCAATCAGGATACACTTACCTAACCTTCAATGAAGGCAAAACGGTACCCATTGCATACAAATCTCATTTGTACCCAAACGCTGAAATGCGTTTTACATCCACAGAAAAAATACTGATAGCAGTACAGACTGCTGTAGTGAGAGAAAGAGCACTAGCTTAGGGGAAATGAATAATTGTTGTGACTCCCGTACTAACCTTAGAAGTTGTTACCAAAGCAAGCATTCCAAACTCAAAAGCACTGCATCCAAGATGGATACAATGGGCTAATTCTCTCACTGCAACAGATGTAGACTACAAATTTGATTCTACATTAAAAACACAAGCATTCCTGCAGCACAAACGAGAATATCCTCTCCCGAATGAAATAATGCCTCTAGATCAGTATGAATACATCATTTACACTGACTGATCTGCCCAGCCTGCCGTAGGAAGTAAACAGCAGTACAGCGCACCATGTGAGATTGTCAAGGGACGTATGCGGGATGGCACGTTCCTTCCAGCAGCACGCAGGCTCTAGGAGATTGCACGGCACAGCTGGCAGAACTAAAAGCACTGATACTGGCACTAAAAAATACGGATCGGGAATTCCCCACACTTATTGTGTGCGATTCGTTTTACTGTGTCCAGTCATACAACGAATATCTTAATTATTGCGGCCAGAATGGGTTTAGAGATTCCAAAGGTTGCACAGTAAAGCACAAGTTGCTTTGGTAACAAGTGGCAGAGATGAAACAGGGCTTGCCACGGGTTCATGTAATTCACACATTGTCATCAGCGTGTTGGCATGCACGTTGAAGGGAATTTACTGACTGATGAAGCCGCCAAGGCGACAGTGAGAACTGCTGCCGTTGCTGCAATCACTCGATCTAGTACGAGGAAAGATGGACAGATAATGATAGCTGTGAATGCTACACACAACAGCTCAGCCTCGCCAAAAGGTTTTCCTTAAGTACTTCTACAAGTTAGGTGCGCAAAATATTCTGTATGCTCAAATTCCAGGAGTGGGGGATAGAGTAATACCAAACATGGATTGCAGATTAGGTTTAATTCTAGCTGCACACGAGGGTCTGGGTTCAGCACACGCAGGTATTACTGCAACGGTTTCACTACTGAAACAACGTTCTTGGTGGCCAGGTCTTACTAAACAGACCAAAGGTTTTGGACTTGCGTGCGACATCTGTCAGCAGATGAAGGGTTTCACCGTAGCACGTCCACCGCAAACACCACTACTGATATCAGACAGACCTCTCGCATGTGTCTATTTGGACCACTGCAGCCTCTTACAATCTGACAGGGCTTATAGGTACATCCTGGTGGCAGTGGATTCATGCTCTAGATTCCTGTGGATTTGTCCCCAGCGCTTGGCTGACGCTCGAATTATAAAGGATTTGCGAGTCTTTCTAGGGACATACGCAATTGGCACATTACATTCTGACCGTGGCTCTGCGTTTAGCTCACAGGCTTACAAAGAAGCCATGGGAGGTTCGGATGTTGCATTGCGGTACTCCTCTCCTTATCATTCCGAGGAAAATTCGATTGATGAGAGGAAAAACCAGGACTTAAAGCAATCCTTAACAGCTAGGGTATTAGGCTCGGGTGGCAGTTGGGTCAATCACCTATAGGGGGTCCAGAGGACACTTAATAACCTGCCAAGAAGTTCCTGGGGACGTACTCCCTATGAAGTCCTGTTCAGGATTAGAATGTGGGTACTTGACCTAGACTGTGGCAGCACAGTGGCAGAAGAAAAACCATTTGACATCAATGATAGTTTGGCTGTTTTACAGGAACTCCATGAATTCCGGACATTACAAAGCAACGTCCAAGTAAAACACACTGCCACTGGAGAAGTGAAAGCTGTACCGGCAAGACCTGCCTGGATCCTGGAAGTTGGGGATCTGGTCAGAGAAAACATTGTGGACAAAAGAATTTGGGCCATCTTACAGAGTGCCGGTACCTGTCCTGGCTGTCGAAGGAACAAGAACAGTACTACTTCCGCCTCTTGCCGGCAAGAAAGAAAAAAGATTTGTCTCAATTGATCTGATCAAACCACACTATGTGACCGATACTCAATAGTAGGCTGCATGGGCTCCTGGGCAGCACCAGATCTCCTCTTGCTACCATACAAGAAGTTTAAACAGAAAGATTAATAACGTTTGAAGATTCTACTATACGAAGTGAAGGAGTTACCAACAATGGAATGGAACTCGTACCAGTTGAAATTGAACAACAAAGTACAAATGAAACATGGATCTCAATTCGGCCTGATACCGACATCTATGAGAATGTCTCGACAGGAGACCTCTGCCAGTTCTACATAACCTGCTGAGCTACTAAAGATAGATTGAACTGCGTCTAGCTACATCATCGATTTTGATACTTTCTCTCTGGATCCAAGTGAACCCGAGTTACCGCCACCGCCTGTTTCCCACAAACAACAAATTCATGGTTTCTACCTTTGGCTGAAAAAGACTTACCTTGTTTCTCCCTGGCTACAGCTCTGAAGGTCTACTGTTCCTAGCCCTTTGGATAGGTGTAGTGACTGTCTTTTTCCTGCTCTTGAACGGACATTACCTCCCAGAACGCTCTGCAGTACAAAATGTGAACTTGATCCTGAAACCACATGCACCATCACACTGTGAACAAGAGACCTGTCCTTAGTGAACATTACAGCAGTTCCAGTTCCTGAAGGAATAGTTTGGGACAGGGTTTCATATGATGTATATGGTCCAACTGAACTATTAATAATACCACATTTATTTAAAATTTCATTAAGTGATATCATCACTGCCAGTACTTTCTCCGATTGGGACTTTGAAACTGTAAATACTATGCTGTCTGATTTAGAACAATCTGCTGCATTTTCTAGCGATGAATTTTATGATACATCTGATTTTGACACCATGTATCGTTACCAACACTATGGTCATCATTTCTTGCACAAGGCTAGTATCCCACGTAATGTTTTCTCTTACCATCAATGGGAACATTGTCTAACACTGCCAAAAGGTAGTTCAACAACATGTGCACAAAAGTTTTCTAATTTTCAGGGTTTAACACTTCAGACCTTAGATCTTATTATTATAAGCTTGCACCTACACGTGCAAAGAACAATATACTCACCAATACGAAACAGATATACTCTGCTTCCTTTATTTCCCAACTGTTTTTACAGGGTTTTGACTTTTGAAGGGACACCATAGACACAAAATCTGTCTGGGGGACTAAAGATTGGCACGTTCAGGGAACTGAGGCTTTATTTAGAGCATGCCTCATACCACAGCAAATTATTTTTCTGAGCGACACAGTGCAACAGACTTCCTGTCTTGGTCTAGCCAAGATCAGGGTCTTGAACACACCTCAGATTACCTCGCTTTCCACACTTTGAGTGTTGGCAAAATTATGCACAACACAGTGAAGATGCACTGGATGCCATGCTACACAATGGTTCCTACAATTCATCAGACCCCGATTGGAGGGGATGGTTGGCTTGACCTATCAACACAAATAGATGTCAGTCAAGATTCAGTGGTCCAAACGAAGGGTTTAGTATCCATAGGCCTGAGCAACGTTACGTACGAGAACACTCGGGGTGGTGACATCCTACAGTGTTGGGAAGTTATGCCTAGAATGGCTAAAGACCTCAACACTGTCCCAGGTGAAAAAAAAAACTTGTCCTTACTCTCAGATGAAATGGATCTTAGGGATTTTTTTTGCTAGGTCCCCAG
The DNA here is from genome assembly GCA_963921515.1 of Calotriton arnoldi. Taxonomy (NCBI): domain Eukaryota; kingdom Metazoa; phylum Chordata; class Amphibia; order Caudata; family Salamandridae; genus Calotriton; species Calotriton arnoldi. Next base: position 214,710 of record CAWUFW010006096.1, on the reverse strand, counting down.
AAGCCACGTCAGAAACGCTTCCTTTACGCTAGTTACAACTAGGCTTGGAAAATCTCCGAGAAGGCTGCTAAGAGATTGCCTGAACTTGATAGGGTTAACCTAGAAAAGGCTTTGGCAGTGGTCGACAATGGTATGACCACACTGACTTCCAAGATTTATTCACTGGGCAACATTGTGTCTTCTGCAATAGATATAATAAAACATGATTTGTCTATTCTTCAACATTCTACTATTGAGCTGGACACTGCAATCACTGCGTTCTAGTCACGTACCCTGGCGGTATATCAACAGTACGTCTGTTTTCTGCATACAATCTAACAGAAAGACAGACAAAAAGGGCACGAAGAGATGCAAAGTATACAATGCTGCACATTGAAAAATTGGACCAATTACCTTTTACCGTGGCTCAGTCACCCTCCACAGAATGGTTAATCCATGGCCATATTACACTGCCAGTCACGACATTCCAATTTCAGGACTGTCTAAAGTATCACCAGGTAGGCAGGTATGAAGCGTTGGGAGAGGGGCACATACATGAATCTTGGGAATTACCATACAGGTTTAGATGCAGGAATGGGGACCCTGAAGTTTTTCTCAGCAGTTCAGACTGTGACTTCTTTAAGTGGTTCTTTCATTTGTCAGGATATTTTGCTCCACGGAGCCTGTAATGCTTTGGTTGCAAACCTATCGTGTCACTTGAAAGGATCCGCAGCTGCTGTGATTCATCTGGTGTTCAAACTACTCTCGAATGGGAGTTATTTGAATGTTGAATGATCAAGGTTGTTGTGGGATGGTACCAGGCATCACATATCTGGTCACAGTAAGTTCCAGGGTTACTTGTATGCAAGTATTGTTTCCCCCGACCCACACCGTTAGGGAGGCAATGCTATGGCCTTCATTGAATGTTTCCCTTATACAGTTTGATTCTCTGAGCAGACTGAAAGCCATGCTGTTACAGAAGGATGTGGCCTTAACCTCAACCCGAGAGACTTTTGATCCCCAGCTTGCAAGGACTTCGGCTGAGATACAGGCGCTAGTCCGAACAAACTTCCTGCTCCATTTCGTAGAAATGGTGCATCGTATCTTTAGTATGTCTGATACGAGTGGGATTGTGCAGCTATTTAAGAGCATAGGTTCTGGACTATTGAGCACCTTTCAGACAATCTTTGGAGTTATTTCATCATTTATACACTCCATATTGGGAATCGTTTTTGGAGGGCTTCCGCTGGTCCTACTACTTGTAGTGGGTATCCTGGTTTTAATTTTCCGCTAAGCAATGGACGGCCCAGTTTCCAAAGAGATGGAAAAAGCACTCTTGGTGTGACGTTGCCGTGAACACATGGTACTCCATCTGGATGCACCTTGGCTTCGGGAGCTGAGTGAGCATTGGTTCCTTTCGTTTAGATCAGTCTGGGTCGACTGCATCTTGCCTGCGCTCCGCTGCCTATTCTGCTGATACAAATGCGTGTTGGACATATGTCTAACACTTCCATCGGTTGTGCCACCGGACGAAGACGTACTACTGGACCCCTTAAAGGCCCACGTATTAGTGTCCTCATCGTATTCCCTTGATGATGGCGTTCTTAGAGCCTCCACGGGAGGCTTCAGCTCTTGTCGGAACGGACACCGGCTCCACAACCAGCACACAGGTTTCAAGTGTTTCCTCAGCGGCTGCTGCGGGATCTGAAGATGATCACCTTTGCTCCATTGACGTGATACAAGAGGTGTTACAGGGACGTCGTCGACGAATGCAAGCAACAGTGATGTTGCGTCTCCCACACAGGACACATAAACATTTGGCTCTCCGTGTGTTGGGAACAATTCGACCTTTTTTCCAAAACAAGCCAAATTGGAATTCGAAAATACAGTTTTGTTTTATTTTTATCTCCTACTCTCACTGAGCACTATGGCTTTCGATGTGCTCAGTTGGTCTAACAATACATTGACTATTAAGAGGACATATAGAGCTTTTTGACATTTGCATCGTTTTTTAACAAATATCATGTTTTTATACTCTTATTTTAGAGATGTTTTTATGCTTTTTTAAACGGGCATATTTTAGCATTAGTTAACATTGTCGTCCAGTCGGATGAGGAGTGGGTGTTATGAGCCTCAATATCCCCCAATATAGGCCTAGGTAGCTGCATGTCCTTTTACCTAGATTTGTCTTGCGCTACATAATGGTTTTGTTGCTGACCTTTTACCTAGTTATGTGCTGAATAAATGTTATGTGTTTTTCTATGAAAACTAGCCTAATTTATTATGCATGAGGATTCTTAGTATAATATCTTAATCCCCTGCCTAGGGCATGCACAGCAGGATTACCATCTTCAGTATTATAACTCTGTACAAAAGTCACCGCTATCGTCTTCCTTGAACGACAGATCTACAGTACCATTACACATTAGGTAGAACCTCTGAGGGTACCTTTCTGGTATAAAAGAACCACATCTTCACTGGGCAACCGGAGGAGAAGCTTTCACGCTGACACTAGACGCTGAGGTCCCGGCCGGCAGTAGCTCCAGCACACAGTGTTCTGACATCCTTTGCAGGGTGTCCAACTTGAGACCAAGATGGGGTCCTTCATTCTCTCCCATCAGGTAATGGGGTTGGCTCTTTCCTAGGGGATTTCTTGGTTTTACACCCATATACATGCTAGGTACACTTGGGTAGGGTTTGCATCTTAGGAGTATGCCCGATTACTGCCATGTATCGATATGCCTGCATATATTTACTGTTTTAGCACCATGGTAGAATTCTACCTTTTATTTACTCTGTAGGTGCTTGTGATCTTCTATATCTGTTTCTGTCTAATGATTGTTGCAGCAAACATGTTTTATACTAGAATGACGCTGGTTCAATAAATGCTTATTGAAAACGTCCCCAACGTTTATTCTGTATACCTCTCTGAGACTAAGTGAGCACGATTGATTGAGCGAAAGGTACTGTACTGTTTCCACCATCCCTGAAGGATCAAGGGTTGTCCTGTTCGATAGTTGCCAGAAACTATTCGCTCCTTGGTAAGGTTAGGGGGCTTATGGTGGCCCTGTGAGCTAGCTGGTCTAAAGGCTAACATATCCTTTGGGGGTGTCTGGAATCAGTCTGAACACCAATCCCTTAGTTTATCTAAACACGCAGATCTTATGTATTATTAGGAACTACACAACAGATCTTAGTATTAGACCTGACATCTTTGGCGTGCTATTCCCTTAAACCTTTTGCCTTCACTCCTGTTTTCCTAAATTCATGTTTGTTGGCATTAGGACTCTGCACTGTACCACTGCTAACCAGTGCTAAAGTGCTTGTGCTGTCTCCTTTAAACATGGTAAAATTGGCATACACCTAATTGGCACTTTAGTTTACCTTTCAGTCCTTAGTAAATGGTGCTACAAGTATCCAAGACCTGTAAATTAAATACTAATAGTGGGCCTGCATCACTCATTGTGCCACTCACCAAAGTAGCCTTTTAAAACATGTCTCAGGCCTTCCACTGCAACCTGTAGTGCAGTGTAAAACTGCCATTTCGAACTGGCAAAATAAACCTTTTGCCAGGCCTTAATATTTCTTTTTAAAACATAAGTCCCCCCTGAGGTAGGCCATAAAGGCTCATAGGACAGGGTATTTAAAATGTAGGACATGTGTACAGTCCTGGCAGTAAAACACTCCCAAAGTTTTTTTTTTTAACGGTTGTAAGGTTTCTCCAATTGACGAACACTAGGTTGCCTTATTACATTTAATAAGTGATTACTTTGAACTGTCAGCAGATGGAGATATGTCGTTTACACTCAAATCAATTGTAATTTAAAACCCTCTTTTATTGTAAAGTCGGATTTTAAGTCACCATTCTGAAAATGCCACTTGTAGTGTCTTGAGATTATACACGCTAGGGCCCTTGCGGTTCTGGGCGGACTCTAAACAGGAGTTACGTGATCTGTTGGGAGGTGTTAAGGTGTGGTTATAAGTTATGACGCAATGCAGTGTGTAGTTGTATGTTGAAGAATAAAGACGTATATTGCAGAGCTCAATGTGCTGCGTATTTCATTTGCATGCTCCTGGACTGGTGAGGACGCTACAGCTGGCGACGAGTAGGGGATCCGTGCCCCAATGAAACGAGGCTGCTCTCCCTGAGAGTTTGCAACAATACAGCAAACTGCTAGTGCGTGCCATTTGTGCCCCGAATCGATGCAAAGCAGTCTGCGGTTGGCATTTGTGCAGTCAAAGCCCCGCTCCAGACCATACATGGCCATCAAAGAAGTTGACGGCCCTGCAGAGGAGCACTCTCAAGAAGTCCACCAGAAACTTGCTGGTAAGGCTGCCGGCAGAGAGACTACGCTCAAATACAGAGCGATTATTCATATGATGCAAAAAAACAAAGGCAATGACAACCATGTACAAGAAACAGAAAATGTACGGTCCGTCAAGAGCAAAGAGTGCTATATGACCTTCGATCGGGCGTGATGGCCCAGGTTTAAGCAGAAAGTCTGCAGAGAGCACGAGGTACACCGTGGCTACATTCCTGAAGCCACCACCTTGTTTTGACACAGCAAAGAAACAGGACGGGGTGGGCTGCATGGATCAAAACTTTCGATGACTTCATAGACGCGCTAGAAAAAAGATAAGATAATCATTAAATAGCTGAAAAACCTTACTGGTGATGCAGTGAAAGAAATGCTTAAAGTTTCACTAACTGATGTAATGTCGTACCAAAAGATAAAAGAAGCGTTGGAAGCCAAGCTCAATCAGACTCCGAATATCTATTACAAAAGGTACATCTTCAACAAAGCACAACAGGCTGGTGAAACGATGCATGTGTTTGTTGAGAAACTTGAAGGACTTATCAAACACTGGAACTTCTGTGCTTTTAATGATGAAGAAGGCATGCGCCTCAGAGTCATCGATGGTTGTCTCTCACTCTTTCAGATGACGCATGTTCAGAGAGGCACTCAGTTTAGAGAAAATACTAATGGCTGTGAGGGCAGAAGAAAGAGCAGATCGACAAGCTGCTGCTATGTAAGTAGGAACAGCGTTCAATGTGTCTGCGTTGATCATGAAAAGTAAGCATAAAACAGAACAGATGTGCACAAGTCAACGCCTCCAAAGAAAGAAAAGTTATGCTTCTGATGTGGGTTTTCATTTCCCGTTGAAGGTAAATGTCCAGCCACGAAACAGACATGCAAAGTCTGCTGGAAAGGAAACCACTTCGTAATGGTCTGGAAAGCAAAAGAGAAATAAAATGCGTCGCAGCAAGGAGAGAATGCATGCCAGAAGGTTCCAGAAGCATTCTCGCCACGCCCACAAGGCCAAAAGGCAACAAGTAGGAACAAAGCAAAGCCGATCATAGTGAAATTCATCATACAAAAGCTCTGTCACTATCAAGAGGTAGTGAAGAAGACGGATGTTCGTTGATGATACCTACCAAAGAACGACATGCACATGTAGGATTAGCTGCTTGTAAAGAAGATCAAAAGTAAAAAAAGAAGCACCAAACTGAGCGAAAAATTTCGTTTGGACACTGCCCTAAAATTAAATTAAAGGTGAGCGGTTGCCCCATAACCTGCATTATAGACAGTAGTACGTTGATTAATATGATGCCGGTAGAGAGATTTAACAGCTTATCTCCTGTGCCACTCCTTTCCCAGTCATACATGAAGGTATACACGTGAGCTGTGTCCAAACCATTAGTCAAGGGTCATTTACAGCAACCATGAGACATAAAACGACATCAGTGCAAGGGAACTTCGAGTGCACGCCTACTTAGCTTTACCACTGCTGCTGACATGGGACTATCTCTCAGCTGTAACATCCGTGCTCGGTCTGAGATTGCCAGTCAGTTCCTGTCATTGCTTCATGGCCTAGGAAGGCTCAAGACAATGAAAGAGCAATTCCATATTAATGAGGACATTTGCCCTGTTGCCCAACAGCACCGCTGAGTCGCTTTCCACTTAAAAGAAGCCGTTAAGAAGAACTAGAAACATTGTTGAAACATGACATAATTGAACACTCCACCGGTCCTACTCCAGGGGTTTCGCCCATAGTTGTGGTTACAAAAAAGGACAGTTGAGGTGCAATGCGCATTTGTGTTGATATATGCCAGGCCAACAAAGCAATCAAGAGAGAAAGACATCCTGGTTCCCACATCGCGGACATGATTATGCAGCTAACCGGAGCCAGTCTTCTCTTGTCTTGACCTGAACAAAGGATACCATCAACTCTAGCTGGAAGAGAACTGTAGATACATTACGTTTTCAACTCATGTTGGTTTGCTCAGTTACAAAAGACTGAGTTTTGGAGTAGCTTTGGCTGTGGAGATATTTCTGGACGTCATCCACAGAGTAATTTAACCTATCACACTTGCTTTCGATTACAGTGATAAACTGTTATTTGGGACAACACAAAAGGATCATGACAAGGCCCTTACACAGGTGTGCCAAATATTTACTGATGCTGGTCTCACTTTTGAATGCGGCAAAGTGTTAGTTTCACAAAACTAAGCTCAAATTCTTTGGCCACATATTATCTGATGAGGGGAATGACTCCTGACCTGGATAAAGTGCAAACGTTGTCATCTACTTTCCCCCCACAAGATGTAACCATGCTACGATCCTTCTTGGGCATGGCTAGTTATTGCTCAAGATACATTTGTGACTTTGCTACAGTGAGTGCCCCATTAAGAGACTTAACAAAGCACAATGTTTCATTCCAGTGGTCTCCTAAATGCAATCAAAATTTCAAAGACATAAAACATGCGACTGAAAATGCAACTGAAATGGCCTACTTTGACCCTAAGTTACATACTGATAGCACAGTAGAGGCGAGCCCAGTGGGGATAGGGGCAATCCTTGCTCCACATGGCCATCTGAATGCCCAGAGACACATTGCAGCCTATGCCAGTACAAGTTTGACTGAAACAAATCGTGCCTACTCTCAGCCGGAGCAGGAGTCTGGCTGTGGTGTGGCCCTGCGAAACATTTTGTGTTTTTATATGGGTAATGTTTCACTATCATCACAGACCACCAGGTGTTGCTCACTATCTTCGGAAGCCCAAAAGCTAAGATGCTCCCTCTTATCGAGAGGTGGGGGTTGCAAATTCAAGATTACAACTGTGATTGTACACAAGCCAGGGAAAAATCAAAACTCCGCTGACTACTTTTTACGAGTGCCACTACATAACCACAGTTCAATGTCCAAAGCGGCTGAAGAATAAAAACTTCATTGTGAGGTCCAGCACACCAGCAAACCAATGGTGGGGTTGAACGATTCATGGGCACCCTCAAGAAGGTAATTCACTGAGAATCGATAGCGGGAATCAATCTCAACCGAGCCATTTGTCAAGCCTTTGCCTATCAATCAACTCCACAACTGGTGGGAGTCTTGTCACCCTGCTATTTGAGAGAGCCATCAGACCCAAACTACCACAATGGACATCAGACCAATTAATGAATGCCATTGAGGTTTGTGTCGCAGACGCTTCTTGAAATTACAAGATAAAAACATATGCTGACTGGGTACTGGTCAAACATAAAAGGAAGTGAAAAATGGACGCTCTGTTTTTTGTCGACCTTTGAGTGTTGTAACATCCAAAGGACACATGGCGTGAGCGCATCATCCTGAAAAGTCCATCACATCGGACTTGTCACACTTTAAACACTTACCTCGATGTTCGTCAGCTCCTGATATCACGTGGGAGGCAATTTCTCCAACCTGCCCAGATCAAGCATCTAAACCAATGCCATTAGTGCCTGATCAAGGTGCCCCTCAACTACCTCATACCACCAATCAGGCCGGCCAATGAGCGCGCCAAGACGACTCATTGAGGAACTATGATGCTAATGCTGTCTGTACTTTTGATTTAACAAAGAGGAGATGTAGTGTCTTGAGATTATGCCTGCTAGGACCCTTGCAATTGTTGGCGGACTCTAAACAGGAATGATATAATCTGCTGGTAGGTGTTAAGGTGTGGTTATAAAAGTTAAAACTCAATGCATGCAGTGTGTGGCTGTATGTTGAAGAATGTATATTGCTGATCTTCGTGTGTGGCGTATTTCATTTGCATGCCCCCAAGCTGGGGAAGACGGTACACCACTTTTAGAAAGAAAGTCGACATTTTCTTGTCCTAAGTATTTGTGCCATCTGTCAGTGTCCTGGGTCCATGACTGAATGGCTCTTCTGTTGCGGTTTGTGTATACTTCCCAGACGTTGACACAAAGGGGACTAAGTGTGGGCAGGATGTTCCATCCTACCAAGATGGCTGGGGGTGGAGCTGTGCCCTTACAGACTTTCACTTCAAAGGGCTTGCCTCCAGCATACACAAAGAAACCGGACACTATCCTTTTGTCACCCCAGACTTCTTGGAGCCTTAACAGGAGAAGGGAAGAACATTCTGGCATCAGATGTGGGAGTATTATAGGGACCCCATCCCCCCCACACACAGACACAAAGGCTGGCACCAGGTATAAATATGGGATCTCCAGAGCCAGTCATGAGAACACTCCTGGACCTGTGGACATTACAGAAGGAGGATTGCCCTGCTGCTTGTGTTCTGCCTTGCTGTTTGAGAAGGAAGATTGGACCTGCTTACCTTCATCCCAGTGACTCCAAGGGTCAGTTGGCTAACCTCCTGTCTAAGCTACAGGAACACAACAAGATCCAGAAGCCTTCCTACAACTGCCTAGCTGACCTGCTTCAACTGGACCTGCCTGAGCCCTGCTGGCCTCTGCTCGAGTGAGTTTCTGATGCCCAAGAGGTGATCCCCAGCCCCTGCACCCTTAGCTGGCATCAGTCTGAGCTTTTCCCATGAAGAAAAGGTGTAATCCTGAAGTTTGGGCTCTTCGGAACCGAAAACGGGCCCTTTCTTGTGAGACTTTGATACCTACGATGACTCGTGGTGCCAAGCTCAATTAAAGACCTGCTCTTTGCGCTGCAGCGACCATCCGCGATGACCGTCAACACGAGACTTGCACTTCGCAATACAGTACCAACAGCCCGCGGTGACTGGCAACGCAAAGCTCCAGCAATGACCGTTTGCGACACCCAACTGGCTCTTCGCACTACAACGACGACAGCCCGCACCACTCTTCCTGCTCCTTGTAGCCTCCTCCCCCACGAACGGAACTCTTTCCACCGGACTTTGAGAAGGTAACTCTTTCACCAGGACTAACCTGGTCCCTGTATATGACCCAGGCTCCATTGTGGTTGGCCTGAACCGGTTACCTTTCTGTGGTGTAGCACGTCCAGATGACAGTGAGTGGCACTTTGTGCTTTTAAGCGCTGTGCTTTTAAGCGCTGTATATACTTAAAACTTCAAAATTTAATCTGTTTGGTTCTACTGATTTAATTGTTGTCATTCTGTTATCATTTTATTCATTTAAATGTACTCCATTTTCAAATTTGGTTTGGGGATTTTTCTTGTGTTGTGCTTTCCCTTTGTTACTGATTGTGTGCTGAATAAATACTTTACACAGTGCCTCCAAGTTAAGCATGATTGCTTTGTGCCAAGCCACCAGAGGGTTAAGCACCGGTTAATTCATTGACTTTTAATGTTCACCCTGACAGGGATTGTGGTTATTGTCTGAGCGGGGTCCCCCCCCCCACCAATAACCAAATTTCTTACACTTGAGCTCCGTCTCAGTGTCTGGCTGGACTCAAGCTTATCTGGTGGGCTACCTGGACGTGCAGGATGACTCTCAGCGCCATCTTGTAGGCTGAAGTTGGTGTCTCCACATGTAGGTGACTTGGTCCATCTTGGCACTCTAGGGCACTCCTCTGATGGACATGTTTGCCACTTACAAGACCATACACTGACCACTGTTCTGTACCTTGCAGTTTCTGCTGCTAAGAGGCTTGTCACGTTTTACCTCTGAAGTGGGACTTCAGTCTCCACTGCGCATTTGGGTTTTGAGGAAGCTGCGTCAGGACTCTGCACAGATTATCTTAATTGTGCCAGACTAGCTAGGGAGGTTGTGATAATTGAATGTGCTCTTCTCTTCTACTAAGGGCAGACCTCCACTCGCAGTGGGAGGAGCAGCTTCTGTCTTTAAGCCTCCAGCCTAAACTGGGCAATCTGACCCATTTTCAGTTATGAAAGTTACTTTGTCAGTTTCCGCCATGTCTGTCTGTTCTGATTGATAGTCCCTTTCTGTTCTGTTATACAGAGTGCACTGTCACCTGGGAGAGTTTCCTGGTGCTGAGCAGGTGTGAACCTAGCCAAATCTAGGGCCTGGTGGTACTACTCCAAAAGCCTAGCCTTCAGCTTCTTGCAGAATTCAAGACGTGATGAGTAGGCTCTTGTGTAGTGCAGATAGCTCCACGCTTTAGGAGCAATGTAGGAGAAGGCTCGATCGCGGAACCTGGTTTTCTGTATGAGTGGATGTGTGCAAGTATCAGTCCGGCAGTGCAGAAGTGTCTGGAAGGTTTGTAAAAGCAGACAAAATTGTTGAGGTATGCTGTGCCAGTGTTATGGAGTGCCTTAAATGTGTTCGTCAGAAGTTTGATTTTCCTCTTTTGTGTATGGGGAGCAAGTTGAGCTCCTTAAAGTATAGTCTGTTGTGAGAGCGGCGTTGGATTTTGAGAGTGATTCTGGCCACGGAGTTCTGAATGTTCTGCAGTCTTCAGGTGAAATTGTTGTTGATCCCAGCATAGATTGTTCCCGTAGTCCAGCTTGTAACCAGGGCATGTATGACGGTTTTCCGGGTGCTAATTGGAAGCCATTTCAAAATCTTCATTAGCATCTGCAGAATATGTAAGCATGAGGTGATGACGGCGTTGACTTGGATGGTCATGTAGACTTTGCGGTCCATGATGATCCTGAGGTTCTTGGTGGGGTGGGTGTCAGCTGTAGCTCTGTTGGGTACCAGATGGAGTCCTAGGGTGAAGTGCTTTTCCTGAAGAGCATGAATTTGGTCTTGGTGTTCAGCTTTAGATAATTGGTCCTCATCCAGTGGGTGATTTCAGTCATGCAGGTACTGAACTTGATCCAACTACTGACAGTCTTGTCTGTGAGGGAGAGAATGAGTTGCATGTTGTTGCATAGGACTGTACATTGATAAAGGGTGATCATGTATGTGTAGAAGGGTGTCTGGCTCAGGAAGGATCCATGCGGAACTCCGCAGATGAGGTCGCAGGCGTCCGTGGAGTACAGTGCAAGGCTGACTGACTGGGTCCGTCCAGTCAGGAAGAAGCAGATCCATTGGCGTGTGTGTCCTTGGATTCTGATATCGTGTAGGTGTTGGATGAGGGTGGGGTAAAAGACTGTCAAATGCTGTGGAGAGATATAGGAGGATGAGGGCCACCGTGTCTCCTCTGTCCAGAGTCATGCGGATGTCATTTGTGGCGGCGATGAGGGCAGTTAGGACAGTTTCCATGCTGTGGATGGGTTTGAAACAAGACTGTGTAGTGTTGAGAAGTTGGTGATCATTGAGTTATTCGAGGAGGCATCCGTTTTCTCTAAGATCTTGTCCGAGATCGGTCTTAGTTGGCGAGCTGTGAATGATCAGCAGAGGGTTTCTTCAGTAACGAGAGGACAGTTATGTGTTTCCAAGCATCTGGGAAGGTCGCGGAAGAGGTGGAAGCATTCAGAAAGTCATAGTTCTGACAGGTTGCAGTTCTCTGGAGTAGGCCTGGTCGGGGCAGGAGTCCGATAGGGCCCCTGAGTGGATAGACTTCATGGTGGCAGCGGTTGCTTCTGAGGTAATGACAGGTCATGTGATTAGCATTGGCCCTTTGGATGAGATCGGGAGGCGCTGGTGATGTCTGTCGAGTCCAGTTGCTGGTTGAAGTTGCTGTAAATGGTGATGATTTTGTTTGCTGAAGAATTGAGATTGTCGCAGAGGTTCTGTGTGGGTGATCTAGTTGGAGGCGGCTGCTGGTGAGGGGAAATCCTTCACAATGGCAAAGATTTCTTTGCTTCTGTTGGTACTGGCTTCGATGCAGTCTGCCAGAGCGGCGTGTTGGGTGTTCTAGATCATTTGGTAGTAGCGTCTCAGGGCGGATTTGAATATGCTCTTATCTGCATTTCTCTGGCTCATTCTCCATTTGCGCTCCAGTTGTTTCCAGTGGCATTTCGTTAGTCTGAGTTCCTCTGTGTACCAAATGGCCTGGGGTCTAGAACTTATTGTGTTGCTGTGTTTGAGGAGTGTCAGGGAGATGGCGCAAGGGGTGATCCAGTTGTTGAAATTCTTGATGGCTCTGAGGAGGATGTTGCTGTGTTTGAGGTGGTGGGTGTTGAGAGCGGTGTTCCAGTCCTTGTCCAGTTTTGGCTGGCTGGTCTCGCTGTGGTGTGTGTGCATTAGACCGGGATGGGGATGCTGAACTTGACGAGAGGGTGATCTGTCCAGGAGCCTGGTATGGGCTTGTCAGCTCTGATGTTGTCGAAAATGGTGAAAATAGGGTCTAGGAGGTGGCCGCCGACATGGGTAGGTCCCTTTACTAGTCGTGTAAAGCCCAGGCTACCAAGGTCTTCGATGAGTGGTTTTGAGTTGGGGTTGGCGTGGTCATCCAGATAGAAGTTTAGGTCTCAGAATAGGATGTAATTGCTAATATCGAGGGAAAGTGGTCCGATGAAGTACGTGAAGGTATCAAAGGTGGTTCGTGGTCCTGGTGGTCTGTGCAGCTTAGGGTGAAGTTGGCTGTGACATGGAGCTTGAACAACAGGTGTTCCATGTTGGAGGATGACATGTCCATGGCGGTTGTGCAGCTGATGGTGTTCGTGTGGATGGACACGATTCCCCCTCTGGTCTTGTGAAGTCTGTCTTACCTGGCAATCTTGAAGCCGGGGGAATGGCTTTGGCAATGTCAGTTGCTGATACAGGGTTGAGCCAGGTTTCCATGAGGAAAAGTTGGTCCGGGTTGTCAATGTGCAGCAGGTCCCCGACCTCTGTAGTATGTTTGGTGAGTGAGAGTGTTTTGAGGAGCATGCATGCAAGTGGAGAGTCTGGTATGGGTGGTTTCAGGACTGTCTGAGTGGAATGTTGAGTGCTGTCAGGGTAGGTGCAATGAGTGTTGGGTATGAGTAAGTTGTGCCTCATTTCCAGGGAGGTGCGGAATTTGCAACTCATTGTCTTTTTAATCTGAAGAGCCTGGTGCGACTCAGATCAACGCGCGTCAGGTGCTGTGCCTGGATTGCCTGGGCATGACCTGGATCATTGTGTACCAATTTAGGTGCCTCATCCTATTTAGAGGCTCACCTGTGTTACTCCCCATTCATCGGTTCCCTTTTCAACTCTCATTGTGGCGGACCAACTGCCCTCGCCACACTTGGCCCCTCCCGAAGACATCTTGGCGCCAGGTAGTAGCGAGAGAGATTGACTGACTTGAAGGAACGCTTGCGAGACAGTTCGAAAGCGAGTCTAGAGCCTGCATGACTCCTTTGTGCTTTGAGACCTCTGGGTGAACTTCCAGAGTTGCTGCTAAACTCCCCTTGTTTACGTCTACCTCCTAATTAAAACTGCTACATATTCCCACCTGCTTCCTGAGTGCCCAGACTGTGTGACTTCAGCCACATGCGGGAGGCGGGCCTGTTATCTCCCATACGGGGCCTGTAGAATAATTGGGGTGAAGTAGAAGGGCGGAGGGATGCTGGGACCACGGAGTCTACAGGGCATGATCCATTGACCTGCTGGGTACCATTGGCACCTCATTAGGGTGCTAAGTGCGTATGTGTGCAAGAGCGTTCTGTACGGACTGGCTGATACCTGTTGCAACGCATAGTGGTGCACAGTGAGTGTGTGAAAGTGGGAGGGATCATGTGAGGACCGCCTGTGATTCACGACACTGGCCAGCGATGCCGCTTTATACATTGATTATATGCGAAAAGCACAAATCATCTGACAATGGGTTTGCCCGCTTGGCTCCGGCCCGCGCTGCTGCTAAAAAGTGTTCTGTTTCCATGTATGTACATATTGTTATAGTGCACCGCATAAGGGCACTCTCTCTATGGGGGCAGGGGTGGTTAGATTAGAAATTGTCCACAGTGTGCATACTATTGATATAACCATACGAGTGGGCCTAGTACTGCTAGTAATATTTCTAAATGTGTTTTATCCTTGAAGGATATGATGTTTAAAGTATTATGACTGAATATGTGTGTTATATACAAACGTTTTTACATACATCCTGTGTGAAGTCTCATTTGTGACGCTCAGTATATTTATTGTGAGCATCTGCTGTGACTTTTCTTTACACATTGTCTCTGATATAAGCCTGACTGCTCAGTGCCAAGCTACCCAACAGTGAGTACAGGTTGTACAGTGAGTGCAACCACCTGCCCTTGACGGGAAAAGTAGGTTCTGCCTGGGTGGGGGCATCCCTTCAGCCAACCAGACACGCCCGATTCCAACATTTCCAACAGTAAGTGCATGAAAACTTACAGGAGAATGCTCCCTTGTTGTTTTGTGGTGCAGCAAGCCAGCAGTGTGTGGAACAGGGGCAGGGATTGAGGCCATGGAGGGGTAGCAGCAGGAGGGGGGAACTACAGGGGTTCCTGGCACTGGGGTCGGTTAAGGCGCAGACACGCTTGGCTTTGGTACTCCAGCTGCGCATCTGCACTACAGCTGCCAGTAAATAGGTCCTGCGAGGAGGAGGAAGGATGTCACTTTCTGTGCAGATGGACGATGGAAATCCAGTGACCAAAGAGGTTGTTGACCCTTTCAAGGAGAATCCTTCATAAGACATGTTGCACTTTGCAATATCTGTTGCCTAGCAAGTCTTTACTCTGGGCACTGTTAAAGGTTATTTTTTGGCCTTTTTAGCCTTTCTTTGTTTACCAGATCCTCCTAAAATATATGTGTCTCTTGTTATGACATCTTTTGAAGGAGCTGACCCATTTGTCTAGCTATTCTTCATGCCTCAGTGGCACTTTAATTTGCTGATCACTTTCCTGATTTATTCACCTTTTGAGCACATTCATAGCTTCCCTTTAAGGTTGATCAGCTCGGGGTTTTCGTAAGTTGCAATTGATATCAATTCAGTCTCGTGTCACTTTATTTTTTCCAGACATGGTAGTCCTGCGGAGGAAGGCTTCATTACTTTTGAAATTCACCTCTCCTTTACATGTGGGTCACTTGATCACCCTGCCATCCTTCTACCTTATCTTGCCACCAAGGAGGAGGTAATGCTACATCGTCTGGATCTTCGTTTGTCTCTTAGTTTCTACATATACAGGACCCATAAGTTTTGGTTCGATGAGCAATTCTTTTTGGGCTGTGCCAGCAAGCACTAAGTAGGATAAGGTGCATTGTCCTATGCAGTATGGTCGGCCATGCTCTTGCCAAGAAGAAACCTCTGGAATGAATTGGAGCCCATTCTACAAGGGCAAATGCTGCCTCTTTAGCTTTGTCTTGAGGCTATACTGTATTGGACATTTGTCATGCTACAACGTGGGCTTCAGTCCACAATTTTAAAAGACATTACTATCTTGGCTCTTAGGACATGGACATTTTGCGAGATTGGTTTTGCAGGACTTCCTAGTTTGACCATCTCCTCAGTCCCGCTACAAAAGAGATAATGTTTGCATATTGATTTAAGTGGTGAGGTATATGCAGGTAGAGGTATCCATCAGAAGAACAAGTTTATTCTGTTTGGTAATCTTTCTGGTTGATACTGTATATCTACATGCAGATTTCTCACTGATCCTGCCTGACTCCTCGTTCTTGGGAGTGAGCTTTCTTCTGATAATAAGGCCCCAAGTTAGTTTTGGAACCTTGTAATTTCTGTCAATCTTGTCGACCTCATTGCCACCTCTGAGGGCATTGAAAAAAAGAACAGGGAGCGGACATCTGTGTGCCAGGGTGGCTCCATGATATCACTTTTGGGGTGGAGCGTCAAAAGCTGAGATGAAGCAGAGTTTCTGGGTAGTGTCTGGCGTCTGGGGGTATTAGAGGTGAATAATCTGCTGATTGTGTCCACCAGAAAGATAGTTACTAGAGGTAAGCAACTTATTTGTTACTTTCCTCCTTGGCTCTAACATTGTGACACAATGTCTACCCACCAAGTGTCTGCTGACCAGTGTGTGCTGCCAACCCTACCAGCTGCTCGATCATTTACTGGAGAATTGCACTCAGTAGGAGTCCTTGAATCCCAGAGTCTCCCTGTTTTTGTCGGGTTTCCACCTGTTTGGTAGTTCATAGAGAAAAGGGATCACTCCGGTGATGGAATGCAAAGTATGGCTCCTGCAATTTGTTGATGTATGTAAAGATGCCTGGATACCGAACATCAGCCGCTAGTTGTCCGATATAAAATGTGGCCTCTCATTTGGCCCCGGCCTGTAGCAGTCGTGAAGAATGACTTGTACTTTCTTCTCCACCATGTCATTTAAAGAGAACTTGGTCAACTAACTTCAAATTACTTAAATTGTTTATTTCGAATCTCAAGGGCCACACTCTCTCCGACACTTCCTCCTAGACTCTATTGAGTTTTATATAGCGCGAACATGACCCATGGGTATCAGAGCGCTTCACACTTACATGTCGTAAATCGTTTCTAATACAGCAGGTATAGCAGTAGTAATATACATATGGTTCCAGTGCGTACCTTTCGTATCCGTTTCAACAATAACAAGATTAGGATTAGTTTGGGGTACAATAGGTATAACAGTAGTATTGTACATATGGTTCCGGTGTGTACCTTCGTAGCTGTTACAACAATAACACGAGTAGGATCCATTAATTTTAGTAGTGTACAGCCTAAGGTGCCATCGTAGCTAACTGTTGAGTTTATCCTTGCATACGTCATTGTCCTGTTAAGGTAAACACCTATTTCAGATCTAATTGGCATAACTCTTCGATTTTTGGTGCGGGCTATTTTGGTGTCTTTGTGTGCATCCATATCTGACAGGACTATGCAGTGCCTAGCAGTTAACCACATTGCAGATGATGATCAATCGTTGTTTAGGGTAGGAATTTGCTCATTAGTAAGATCTTTGCTTCCCTCTTGAAGGTTGACGTGTTTGGAATTTTTCTAATGTTTGGAGGGAGTGAGTTCCAGATTCTGGGGGCAGCTCCGGAGAATGCTCTGTCATACGTTTTCTTCTTCTGAAAGATGGGAGGTTTCAGCAAAAGGTCTCTGGCATTCCGGGATGGTCTGCCTCCACCGGATAATTCAATTTTCTGAGCAAAGTACATTGGCGTTTTGTAGTGGAGCGCTTTGTGGGTAATACATGCCAGTTTAAGTTTAATTCTGGCTTCATATAGTAGCCAGTTTAATGCCTTCAAATGTGGGGCAATGTGGTCGTATTTTCTTGAACCTGTAATGAGTCTTGCGGCCGCATTGAGACAGGCTTTTAGTGGTGCTGTGGAGATTTTAGGTAGACCTGTTAATGTTGTACAGCCATATTCAATCCTTGATATGACTAAGGACTGAACTGCCAATTTGAGGTCTGACGTGGTAATGAGTGGTTTCACTTTTCTAAGGTAGTTCAGGTGAAAACGGGCACTTTTTGCCATTGATTTGATGTGGGCTTTCATGTCTAGGTTCTTATCAAGCGTTATTCCTAGTGATTTGGTCGAGTCAACTAGGATAGGGGTGCAGTTTAGCGCCGTGATCAATTTGGTCCATTCCTTCACATCTGCGGAGCTTTTTGGAGGGGATATTAATAGGAATTCCGTTTTTTGCGCATTTAATTTCAGATGATTGCTAGTTAACCAATGTAATGTCACTTCTAAGGCCTCATTCATTGTCTTGATCTCTTCCAGTGACGAGATCTTGATGTAGATCTGAGTGTCATCTGCGTACATGTGATAGGAGATGTTTGCGTGTCGGAGAATTTCTGTAAGGGGTTCGACATATATATTGAATAGTGATGGAGATAATGTTGATCTTTGTGGAACTCCAATCGAATTTGGGCATGGCGGGGATAGCGCCTGGTTGATCAGGAATCTTTGTGTTCTGTTCTGTAGGAAGGATTTAAACCATTTCAGAACATTTCCAGATAATCCCATCCTGTCTTCAAGCCGAGCTAGTAATTTTTCATGATTTACCGTGTCAAATGCAGAAGACAGGTCAAGAAGAACTAGTAGACATGTTTCATTGTGATCCAGAGCCTGTAGCGCATCATCCACTATATGTAAGATTGCGGTTTCCGTACTGTGGCCTGCTCTGAATCCAGATTGGCAGTCGTCCAACAGACTGAAATTAGTGATGTGGTGGCTCAGTTGTTTTTGCACCCATTTTTCAAGTTGCTTGGCTAGTAATGGAATATTGGTCACTGGGCGAAAGTTGTTTGGGTCTGCCGGGTCCCCTGTAGGTTTTTTGCTGATGGGGAGGACTTGACCTGTTTTTCGGCACTCTGGTAAGGTCCCTTGAGATAGTGAGGCATTGATTATTTTTTTCCATATGGGGACGACGATGTGGTTGATTCTTTTCAGGCATTTTGAGGAGAGGGGGTCATTGTAGTGGTTATTTCGTTTGCTATCTGAGAGAGTTTTGGCAATGGTATTCTGGTCATATAACTTGAAGGTCGACCATTGTGCTTTATTTTTCATCATATCTTGAGCGGTGTGCATGGTAACATCATTCTGTGACGATAATGGGCTAGAGAGGTTGTCAGCTGCCATCCTGAGTTCTCTTTCTAGCGAGTTGGCCTTGTCTGTGAAGAATGTTGCGAATTCCTCGCAGCTCAGTTGAGTTTGTGTTGATTCTTGAGCAGATTTGGCCAATTTATTGGATTGTTTTAACATCTCGAAGAGTTTCCGTGGTCTGTTTTTGGCATTATCCAATTCAGATCTAAAAAATTCCTTTTGGATTTGAGAATGCTTTTGTTGTAGTCGTTTCTAGTTTTCCTGAGAGTTTTTAGCTGGGGGATGATGGGTGCTGTCTCCATTTTCTTTCTGCTAGTCTCAGCCTCCGCCTTTCTTCATTTAGTGACCCATTAAACCATGGAGTTTTATCTTTCTCTGAGATTCTTTTCAGTCTTAGCGGCATGGTGGAGTTGATTATATTCGTCATTGATGCGTTGTAGTGATCTGTGAGTTCGCTAACGTTCAACAAGTTGTTAGGAGGATTTAGATCCTTCTCACATCGTGCTACTAATTGCTCAATATTAGGATCTTCGGTGTCCCGAATCCACTGTTTAAGTTTGACAGGTTGCGTGGTCTTATTCTTTTTTATGGTGGATATATGGAAGGTTATGGCATGGTGATCCGACCAATCGCAAGGAACAATTGAGTGAATTGTAGTATCCTTAACTCTAGAGATTACCCAGTCTAAAGTTGACCCTTTCGAGTGTGTTGGCAGTGTGCAGGCTTGAGTAAGGTTTAGGTCTGCTAAAAAGTCTTTGAGTACGTTGACCTGTATGTCATTATTATCGTCCCAGTGTAAATTAAAGTCGCCTAGGAATATATCATTAGTGTGAATGTTAGAGTTAGCCGTGATGATCTCCATTAACTGGTCTATGAAAGGGGCATTATTGCCTGGTGGGTGGTAGAGTGCATGCAAGTTGCATCTTTGATTATCTACAGTTCTTATAGCGAGACCGAGGTATTCACAGGATTCAAGAGGGTCGGATTGTAGTTGGCTTACCGCGAGATCAGAACGATGTATGCAAGCTATACCACCTCCTGTCTTATTTAGTCTGTCTAGTCTCACAATGTTATAATGTGGAGGCACCAGTAGATCCATGTAAGGGGAAGAAGACTCCGTGAACCATGTTTCTGTTAAGATTGTCACGTCAACTGCCTGACTAATGATGAGGGCAGCAATGTCTGAGGCATGTTTTGCTGCAGAACGACAGTTGAGCAGTAGGCATAGAAGTGGTTCTTAAGATGGAGTTTTCTGTTATTAGGCAAGGACGTTCTATTTGCATCGATCGGGACTGATCTAATTTCCTCACCTCTGCTGACGGCTGTAGACTCATATGAGAGGAGTAGGGCATGAGTTTCATCATCCGATAGATATTTAAGATTTTTGTATGGTCGATTATGTCTATTTGATAATGGCATGGCTATCCCTTTACTCTTTCCTTGAAGATCATGCACTGATTCTTGAATGAGCTCGACTTTGGAGTGAGTACTTACTGTGATTTCTAATATTTTTTTCATAACTTGTAGTGCATTTAGAATGTCTTGCGATATATTGTCCGCTTGTATTTTAAGAGTTTCGATTTCCCTTTGTGTAGGAGGAGATATACTAGAAGTGAGCACCTGCCTATTTCGTGTTTTGCTTGTGTCCCGGAGATTCAGATTAGTGTCTTTTTCAGTGTTCCTTTTTTTCTGATTAGGTCGGGTGTTTGATCCTCCCCGGTGTATGATATGAGATGAGCTCCATTTGTCCTGTGATCTTATTATCGAGCTAGGAGGATACGAGTTTCGTATGGCAGTAGATGCTATTGGTACTGTCGTAGTGAGGGGTTTGGAAGGAGGGTTCGCCTCCCTACCCTTTATTGCTGGGTGGGGGTTCCCACTAAGTGGCCTATGTGTGGGAGTAATCATATCCTGGGGGATAGGTACTGACTTTTCCCGATGTAATGGCGTAGGGACGATATTAGCTTATAGTAGTGATTCTTCTCCTAGATCTGTAAAGTTACTATCAAGGGTGTCTCTTGACAAAGTTGCAGGTTGTGGCTGTTGGGGGTCTTTTGATATTATGACGTCTATGGTGGTTGTGTTGGTGATAGATTGGGTGACTGCTTGTGTCGTCCGGTGTTGTTGGGAACTTGTGTTATCTAGACAATCTTTTAAGGTTGCAAACAAGTTGTCAAACTTTTTCAACTCGTTGTTGGCTGCTTGTATAAGCACAATACCGTTCTTGTAGATAGTTATGCATAGTTCAGCTCTTAATCTTAGTGAAGGGACGATCAATAGTTTAGTACCATGTGAGATATTACTTACATTTTTTTATGTTGAGCATTTTCGTCATAACCGTGCGCCATTTAGCAGTTTTTCTGGTGAAAAATATCAAATCATTTACACTAATGCCTTTTTTTAGATTGAAGGAGGGGTCCGAGATCAGCGTATCTGGGTTTTTTCTAATTAAATTGTGTTTGAATTTTTTGGCTGCGTTCTTAGATAGGTGAGGTGGGTACATTATGACCTAGGAATTACTGCCTGCTGATTTTAAATTGGTTCCGGCCATAATTAATGATAGCGATATACAAAACTCTGGGGTGGTCCTGCAGTAGTGACCCCACTTTGATGTATCCTTTAGTCCACTGCCTTTCTCAAAACATCTACGAGTCTTACTGTAGTCCCTGCTGGTGTCTTTACTATCCTTTATTTCCTTATGTCCCACTCTGATGTGTCCTTTAGTCCACTGCCTTTCTCAAAACATCTACAAGTCTTACTGTAGTCCCTGCTGGTGTCTTTGCTATCCTCTATTTCCTTATGTCCATGATCATTTGGATAGTATCCTCAGAGGAAATAGATATTAAGAATTGGTTAGGTCGTAAGGAAAAAGTAATTCCCTATGCTATTGCAGAGGAAGGTTTTCTTGGCTCCTCTGCACTTGGGTGATTTCCCCCATCGTGGGATCTTCATGATTATTGATAAACATTAGAATATCTGAAAGAGACTAGTTATAGATTCCTTACCTTAGAATTACCCCCAGGCGTCAGACTGGATCCGGAGAATTTTTTTCGTAGCAGTACCCTTGCGCGTCGGTAGGTGGCGTCGGTCGACTCCGCGTTGGCGTCGTGGTTGCTGAGATGACGTCGCAGTGTCTACTTAGACGCCGCCCCTGCACGCTGATGTCGGTTCTTCCATTTCCGCGCCAGCCAGCGCAGATCCGGAGAAAGCGTGCCCTTAGTCACTTTTTGACTAGCTCTTTTTTTGACTTTTGTCGACATCTTTTTTTAGTCTATCGACTCCTGGTGCAGGAGGGATGTCCAACCGTCGACCCGGCTTCAAACCCTGTGACTCCTGACACAAGTTGATGTCAGTAACTGATCCACACCTCATGTGCCTTTGGTGCCTGGAGCGCGACCACGACCCGAAGTTGTGCTCCGACTGCCGGGCCCTGAGCCCGAAGTCTTTGTGGGAGTGGTCCCGAAAGCTTCTGCAGGCCCGGCAGTCTGCTCCACGCTGCTCGAGGTCCCGGAGCCACCGCCACTCGTCATTGAAGTTTTCCCACTCCTCGGGTAAGTTGAAGCACAAGAAGAAGGCGCAGAAGCACTGTCGTTCTTTGCCTTCTCCCCGTCCGTCTGCCGACGCGACGCGGGACCCGGAGCGTAGTCGCTCTCCGGCTCCTCCTTCGAAGCCCGCTTCTGGGATGGCTCCGCGCTTCCCTCCCTTTCCCGGAGCGTCCTCTGCCCAGCTTCGTCAGTTTTATGAAGCACTGCATAGCATTTGTGCGCAGCCTGACTCCGCAGGCGTGCCTTCGGGCCCCACGGACTCGGCTGGGGGCCCTAGGCCTTCGATGCCGGCGGATCCGGCGCCGCAGGGCCCCCATGGATCCAGGCCTGGATCCGGATCGGTGCCGGTCGACCTCACGGTACCTTCCCTGGCGCCGATTCTAGTGACGACGCCCCCGGCGCCGGTTGTGCCCCCAACCAGTGTCGACCCCAGCCTCACCCCTGATATGGACATGGCGCCAGACCGACGTCGGTGGGTACTTTTGTCCCACTGTTCATTCCTGGCGTAACCTACCGCCCTGAGTGGCAGCCAGAGGAGGGTGAGGAGAACTGGGAGGGGTCTGGTGACCCTCTAGCAGATCAACTTGAGGAACCGGACTGGGGTGTGGTCCAAGCCCAGCACAGGGGCTCCTGTGGATAGGATGATTGCCGGACGCCACCGCCCGGCCCCATGCGACCCACTTTTCCTCTCAACACCCTACCCCCGAGAGCTTGGTGGTCCAAGCCTCAACCTCCAAAGGTGCGTTCCCTGCTGCTCCCTCAGATAGGGAATCCAAGAAGCTGGACCATCTTGGGAACAAGACGTTTTCTTCAGCCAGCTTAGGACTGCGGTCGGTGAACACCGCATGTCTCTTGGACCGTTACACACACTCTGTGTGGGACACAGTTGCACAAGTGCTGCCACAGTGCCCAAAGGAGGCCCGGGCCATGCTCACCCGTGCCGTCGCAGAGGGTAGAGATGCAGCAAAGTTCGCCATTCGATGTGGGCTGGATACCGCCGACTCGCTGGGTGGCCATCGCCTGTTTGGCGATAAGGCGGACAATGCGCTTGAGCGTTTCATGGACTCTAGGGCTACGGCCAGATCCTTGGGCCTCGCTGCCACCTCTCGCCCCATGCAGTCTGCCTTTCGCCTGCGCAAGCTGCCCAGCCTCTGCGCGGCCGGGGACGTGGGACCCAGCGTCGTGGGTCTGGGAGCCAGCGGGTGGGCCAGTCCACCAATGCCCCCCCTGCAGCAGCCTCCAAACCTTCCTAGTCTGACCTTCCAGGGCCACCAGTTGCCAGTGGGCGGCAGGATCCGCCATCACCTTCCCCACTGGTGCAACATCACGTCGGACAAGTGGGTTTTGCAAAAAGTCTGAAGGGGCTACTCCCTCCCCTTCAAGACTACTCCTCCCTCCATGCCACCAACACTCCATTGCATGTTGGAGGATCATCTGGCCCTTCTCTGCCAGGAAGTTAAGGCTTTCTTGGCCAAGGGAGCCATCGAACGCGTCCCTGTGCCAGAAGTAGGTCGTGGTGCTACTCCCACTACTTCCTGGTACCCAAGAAGGACAAAGGCCTGCGTCCTATCTTAGATCTCAGGGACGTCAACCGCTTCCTCCGGAAGGAGAAGTTCAAAATGCTAACTTTAGCTCAGGTCTTGTCTGCCCTCGACCCTGGAGACTGGATGGAAGTGTTGGACTTGCAGGACGCTTAATTTCACATCCCTGTCCTGCCTGCCCACCGTCGTTCCCTACGGTTCACGGTAGACCACGAGCATTTTCAGTTTACCGTGCTCCCCTTTGGCCTTACTAGCGCCCCTCGGGTGTTAACGAAAGTGATGGCGGTGGTCGCAGCTCATCTGTGCAGAACAGGGATTCCAGTCTTCCCTTATCTCGACGACTGGCTGTTGAAGGCGGGCTCACCCCAGGCTGTCGTCTCCCACCTCCATACTGCGGCGGACCTCCTGCATTTGCTGAGGTTCACTATCAACCTGCCAAAGTCACACCTGACTCCCTCTCAGAAGCTCCTTTTCATCGGAGCAGTTGTGGATACAGCGCAGTTTCGGGCTTATCCTCCTGAGCAGCGAGTCCGGGATACTCGGGCTATGATACCGATGTTTTGGCCTCAATCCCGGATTTTGGTGAGAATTACCCTGAGGCTGCTGGGCCTCATGGCCTCCTGCATCCTGCTGGTGGATCATGCCAGATTGCATATGCGGACTCTGGAGTGGGACCTGAAGTTCCAGTGGGCGCAGCATCAGGGGAATCTTTCCGATGTCGTCCAGATCTCGGAGGGGACTGCAAGTCAGTTGCAGTGGTGGCTCACGAACCAGGATAGTGTCACCGGCAGATCCCTCTCCCTTCCCCAACCAGAGTTCACAGTAGTGACGGATGCGTCACTCCTGGGATGGGGCGGCCACATGGGAGAGGTGGAGATCAGAGTCCTCTGGTCTCTAGTGGAGTCCGGGCTCCACATCAACCTTCTGGAGCTCCGGGCGATTCGTCTTGCACTGAAGGCATTCCTTCCTTCCTTCTGTCAAGGGAAGAGTAGTGCAGGTGTTCACGGACAACACCACCACCATGTGTTACTGCAACAAACAGGGCGGGGTGGGGTCGTGGACCCTATGTCAAGAGGCTCTTCGCCTTTGGACATGGCTGCAACATCAGGGCATATCTCTGGTGGTTCAACACCTGGCAGGTTCCCTGAACGCCAGGGCAGATGAACTCAGCCGCCGGTGCATGATGGATCACAAATGGCGTCTTCACTCTGAGGTGCTGCAAATTCTCTTTCGGCAGGGGGAGAGCCTTGGTTAGATCTACTCGCCACCGAAGAGAATGCGCAATGTCAGCAGTTCTGCGCATTGGAGTTTCCAAGGCGGCACTCGCAAGTGGACGCTTTTCTTCGCAAGTGGAGTTGTGGCCTCCTGTACGCCTTTCCGCCTGTACCACTTCTACCCAGAGTGCTGAAGAAAATCAAGCGCAGTCGAGCCCAAGTCATTCTTGTGGCTCCGGACTGGCCTCGAAGACTGTGGTACCCCGAGCTTTTGAGCATGGCCATCGATCCTCCGATCAGACTGCCTCTTCTGGAGGATCTTCTGTCGCAGCAGCAGGGGACAGGCCTCCACCTCCTTGCGTGGAGATTGAGCGGCGACAGGTGACAGCTTTCAACCTTCCTCCCGAAGTCTGTAATGTCATCTTGGCAGACAGGCGTCCCTCCACTAAAACGGTATACGCCTGTAGATGGAACAAATTTGTGGCATGGTGCACAGCAAAGGCTGTGGATCCCCTTCTGCCCCTCTTTCAGAGGTTCTCCTCTTCGTTCTTTCTTTGGCCCAGCAGGGCTCTGCTCTGGGCACTCTTAAAGACTATCTTTCGGCCATTTCGGCCTTTCTTCACCTTCCTGATCAACCTTCTCTTTTCAAGTCCCCAATAGTTAACAGATTTCTGAAGGGCATTACTCATCTCTTTCCTCCTTCTCCTTTCGTAATGCCCCAGTGGGACTTGAACCTTGTCCTCACTTATCTTGTGTGTGCTCCCTTTGAGCCACTACATAATTGTCCTCTTTGTCTCCTTACTTTGAAGACTGCTTTCCTGCTTGCCATCACCTCTGCTCGCAGGGTGAGTGAGCTTCAGGCCTTATCTTCCAGACCTCCCTTTCTTGCTGTCCATCCGGACAAAGTAGTCCTCCGTACTCGGCCCTCTTTTCTGCCCAGAGTGGTTACCTCTTTCCACATAGGTCAGACCATCACATTGCCCACCTTCTTTCCGCCTCTGCACCCTTCCAAAGAGGAGGAGAGGCTCTACCGTCTGCATCCAAAACGTGCACGATCTTTCTACCTTGATCACACAAAAGACTTCCGGGTGGACGATCAACTTTTCGTGGGTTATGTGGGCACCAAGAAAGATCGGGCAGTGCACAAACGTACCATCTCTCGATGGGTTGTCCTATGCATTAAGATCTGCTATTCTTTAGCTAAAAAGGAACCTCCGGTAGGACTGCGCGCCCACTCTACCAGGGCTACGGCAGCCACTACTGCTTTGAGACATGGAGTCCCCTTACTTGACATCTGTCAGGCAGCCACTTGGGCATCCTTGTACACGTTTATCAGACATTACTGCCTGGACAGCCAAGTCTGGAGAGACGGCTTTTTTGGACGTTCTGTCCTCCAGGACTTCCTGGTGTGAACTTAGTTTGCAGACCCACCTCCGGGGTTGGCATTGCTGGGGTATCTATTCTAAGGTAAGGAATCTATAACTACAGTCTCTTTCAGATGAACAAGTTACTTACCTTCGGTAACTATGTATCTGTAAGAGACATATGTAGTTATAGATTCCTTACCGCCCCACCCATCTGCCCCGTTCTGCGAACTGATTTCTAGGGATAGGAACTCCCTTACAGGGCCCTAGTTTTGTGCACCAGTGGTCAGTGTCTTGCATGGCACTACGCTTCTGGCATGGAAAGTCGTGTCAGAACTGACGTCCGCGCACAGGCGTGGCGTCTTAGTAGACACTGCAATGTCATCCCGGTGACCACGACGCCGACGACGGACGCAGAGTCGACCGATGCCACCTACCGACTTGCAAGGGTACTGCTACGAAAAAAAATTCCTGGGGGTAATTCTAAGGTAAGGAGTCTATAACTACATATGTCTCTTACAGATACATCATTACCGAAGGTAAGTAACTTGTTCATCTATACCCATCTTCTGAATGCAAGGGCACTTTTTTAACATAGAGGAATCATGCCTAAGGTAAGGCGTCTATAACTACATATGTCTCTTACAGATACATCGTTACCGAAGGTAAGTAACTTGTTCATCTATACCCATCTTCTGAATGCAAGGGCACTTTTTTAACATAGAGGAATCATGCCAACTATACAACCCCAGTGCCTTTGAAAGGCAGCATTTTACTTTTCATGTTTAATCCTTTAAATGCGACAAACCATAAGTATGTTCTTAATATGCACTAGAACGCCAAAAATGGATTTAGAAACCCGTGGCGCAATGTTGCTGCCCAGCGTTATTTTATTCCTTTTTTAAAATGAAAATTTGAATTGAAACTGCTCGCAGGCACGAAGCCTCGCATAGAAGAAATGAACTGAACTGTGTCTGAGGCGGTCAAGGAGCTCAAAAGTCCTTGTATGTGGCAAGACTGCAAATGGGCCCTTTGTTCTGATTCTTAACCCCAGAGACCAAACAACCGAATGCTGACCTGTGTCCAGTTTACATTTTATTTCTGCATAGAAAGTTGTATTGGAGAGAATCTGAATTTCGGTTTCACATTTTTAAATTTTGACTTGATTCCAAAGACATTTATTTCATAAGGTCTCTATTTAGAACAGTTTTTTCTAGGTATTTTCATTTTTCTCTCTGTCTTTTACAGCCGAGTTTTTTAAATTTTTATTTATTAAATAATAGATTGCCTTCTCGGGACTAGAGTCTACTAGGGGTAAATTTAAAATTCAACAGCTCCTCTGTAGTTTTGGTTCATAAAAAGGTCTGAGTGGATGTTTTCTGATGATAAAATGTCCATCCATTGCTGGATTTTCTTTCATCTGTTGTTTCTCTGGTCCGGAAAATACCTGGAGCAGCAAAGGCATGAGGGAGATCTGTCCCAGTCCCCTCTTTTTAGGTCGAGCCTAGGTAGCGCATGCGCTGCTCTGTGAAGCATGCTGTATCTAGAATATCTTCTCTGGTCCCAGTGGTAATTCCTCATTGTTAGTCCTCCAGACACTGCTGCTTCTCTGGTCTCATCGCTAATTCCCCATTCTAAGTCTTCTTGACAGTGCTGCTAGCTGCTTTCCTGGTCCTAGTGGGAATTCCTCATTCTAAGTCCTTCAGACAATGCTGCAGTTGTGCCTCTGTTCCCAGGGGTAATTCCTCATTCTCAGTCCTCTAGACAGTACTGCTAGCTGCTTTCCTGGTCCTAGTGGGAATTCCTCATTCTAAGTCCTCCAGACAGTGCTGCAGTTGTGCCTCTGTTCCCAGGGGTAATTTCTCATTCTCAGTCCTCTAGACAGTGCTGCTAGCTGCTTCCCTGGTCCCTTCAGTAACTCCCAATTTTGAGTCCTGTAGGCGGTGCTGCAGCTGTGTCTCTGGTCACAGTGGTAATTCCTCATTCTAAGTCCTCCATACAGTGCTGCAGCTGCTTCTCTGGTACGTCGGTAACTCCCCCATTCGAAGTCCTCTAGGCAGGGCTGCAACTGTGTCTCTGTTCTCAGTGGTAATTCCTCATTCTTAGTCCCCTAGACAGTGCTGCAGCTGCTTCTCTGGTACATTGGTAACTCCTCCATTCGATGTCCTCTAGGCAGGGCTGCAGCTGTCTCTTTTCCCGCTGTAATTCCCCATTCTTAGTCCTCTAGACAGTGCTGCAGCTGCGTCTCAGTTCATACATCCACTACACTCCAAATCAAAACACATAGATAAAAGACATGGTCATTTACAAAGCCAATAGCTCCAACTCTCACAATGCGAGACCTATTGCATTGCAAATGCATGTTTTGTCATTCCAACTGCCATTTTGAATGCCAACTACAGCTTCCTGAGTGTTTAGGTTATCGGCATTGACTGAGTCTGCCCCACCAGGGAGGCTTGTCATATTGAATGGCCATAGGGGCACAAGTACTTCCTCTCAAATGGAAGATCTGCCACAGTGGACGTCCAAGTCAGTTCATGGGTCCAGAGTGGGTAGTCTTTAATGTCCTCTGGAGAAAGATTCTGTGATCAAACATTCCACACTTTAAGGTCCTCACCTTTTTCAGAACTCCACTTGTGGAAATAGCCTGGATCTAAAGTAGTGCTTCACTGTCTCCAAACGTGAGATGTATATTTATATATTTATCAAAGCCTAAGAGGGGGCACTTTTAGTTATTGTTCTTCGAACAAATTTGAATTGGTTGTAAGTGGTAACAATTCTGAGGCTTGTCTAATACTTATTCTTTGTTCTTGTATTGTTGCATCTCCAGTACTTGCATTGGCTCCTGGTCCATAAATGGGCTCTTTTCAAAACCATATGCATTGCTCATAAAGCCTATAATGAGGGGTTGAAGCGGTATATAGGTTGAGCTGGAGGTCTTTCTTAATTTTAGCTTTAAGATGCATTTCCAAATATTTGACTTTTAAAGGGACCATCCATAGTAGAGAAAAATAGCAGTTCTGACGGGCAATTCTAACTGCACATTCCTCACCGTGTGACTATTCCCTCAGGCATGACTGCATCAGGAAAACTGAATGGGGCCACATATTACCCATGTGCGCTGACGTCAGTTCCTTTCTTTGCCTTCAGACGCGGATTCCGAGTGCTAGTCCTCTCTTTTTTGAGAAGTCTTTTTTCCCCAAAATGTTTTCGTTTTTTTACTAGTGTGCAAGGAAAATGTCTCCCCTCCCAAAACGACAGGGCTTAAACCTTGTAGGGACCTTTACAAGCAAATGACTGTGACTGACCCCCACAAGGTGTGCCTGTGGTACCAGGGTTAGAGCATGACTCTAGGGCCTGCGACGACTGTGACCAGATGACTCAAAAGGACAAACGGGACTGTAAAGCCAAACTCCATGTCACCGAACATTACACTGTGACTGGTCAAAGTTAAAAGACAGAGCCTATTCCCCCTCCCGAAGTTGTTCCTGTGGCAGATTCTCATTGCGTTTGAAGTATTCAGGTAAGTCTAAGTAGCACACAAAGTCCCAAATGGGAGTCGGTCCCTTATTGCCACTCTTAAATTCCAGAGAGGTCATGTTAATGCCACTTTGCTACTCAGCATCACTCCAGAACTCCTGAAAAGCCAGTTCCAAGTTTGGTCCTGATGCAACCTACATTTCTGTGTCCATCAGTGATGTTGCAGCAAATAGAGGCCTTTGAGTAGGCCATGCTGCATCTATCTGCCATGCTTCTGGTTCCCTCTGACGTGTCTTTGGGCTCCAAGGATCCGCAGATGCCTCCATTCAGGATCCAGTGGTTTCGCCCTCTATATCCCATCTGTGCCTCTTGAACCCTCTTTAGGTTCTGTACCGGCTGTGGTGCCAATTTTGGGTTCTTGCACCATTCCCTAAGATTGTTCCCTTAACATTAACACTGGTGCTGCCTCTGGAAGAGGACCGTCTACCTATAGTGGTTTCCAACTATGAACCGTCCTCGTCTCGACCAAGGCTACGTTACAATCCCAATGGAGCATAGCCTATCGCCAGCCCTTCTGATGCTGATACATTGCCTTATTACACAGCAGATCTCATACTTAACATCAGCTCTTCGGCTCAGGTTCTGACAACGACGACTATGATGAGGGAGACAAACGAGTCCCACAGTATGATGAGGACAATTGGTATGCAGAATACAGGATGTCAGTGGTCTGGATACCTCCTCACACAATTTACTTGTCTCTCCCCCTGGTCCTGCCACAGAGGAAAATACTTTTGCTGTAGAGGTCTTTGACCTGCAGCTCCTTCTCATGGAAGGCAAAACTAACATCCTGTGGTAGGCTCTTAAACCTGGCAAGGCATCTACTAAACCTCTCCTAACATTCAACAAAGCCTTTACAGATACCCTTTTGGGCACTTGGGCAAATCCATGCTCTGTGCCCCCAGTGAACAGGCAGTTAGCCCACTGCCACAAACCAGCACCAGATGACTTCAGACTAAACATCCAATGCTGGGGAGTCTGGTGGTCCAGGTGTCCACCAGCAGAGAGAACCCTAATGCCTTTTCTTACAACCCCTCCTGACCTCAAGTCCAAGCACATGGAGACATTTGGCAAGCACATGTTCACTTCTGCTAGCCTTGCTTTACACTCAGTCAAAGCTAGCTGCCTCCTGGGCTGCTACAGCCTTGCTTTATGGGATACAGCTGGTGAAACTGTTGCTAGTTAAAAAGAAACTATGAATGTCTTTAGCCCAAACCATACAGAATGGTCAGGATGCAGCAAAGTTTGTCTATCTGGCCTGGCATGAGCACAACTGATTGCTTGGGCTGAGCAATGGGCATGAGTGTGCTCTTTCGACGCCACGCCTGGATGAGGTGTTACACGTTTCTCCCTGGGTGTCCAGCCATCATTAATGGACGTGCCATTTGACAGCACTCTCATCTTTGGTGAGAAAGTGGACTCTGTCCTGGAACGCTTTAAGGAAAGTCATGCCACAGGACATTCGGTGTGACTGTCTGCCTCTACCAGTCAATTTCCCAAATAGTTTTTACCCTTTCGTGGTTATGCCAGGGGTTTCTAGGATTGCCAGACCCCACCATCAGCACATCAACCTTCTCAGCCATTTTGTGGCAACAAGCTGGGTGGAGTGGGGTCTTGTGCCCTGTGCCAAGAGGCTCTGCGCTTCTGGAAGTGGCCGACTCACCAGAGAATTTCTCTGGTTGTGAACCACCTGGTGGGATCTCTCAATGGCGGGGTGAACAAACGCAGTCACTGACAGATCACGTATGGCAGTTGCACGTGGAGGTCGTGCAGCGCGTTTTTAACAGCGATACAGAGAACCATGACTCAGTCTTTTCACCACAGCCGAGAACATGCAATGTTCGTGTTTTTGTGCCTAGGTGGTAGAAGGGTCTCTCTCGGAGACGCATTCCGCCTAGAGTTGAGCTCTGGATTCCTGGCTGGAGTTCTGAAGACGATCAAGACCTTCAGGGCCCAAGTCTGGCTCTGGTGTGGGCCAGAAGGGTGTGGTTTCCAGAGCTTCTGGGCATGAGCATCTGTCCCCTGATCAAGCTGCCGCTTCGGGAGGATCTATTGGCCCAGAAACAGGTCTCGGTCCTGCACCTACATGTGTAGAGATTGAGCGACAGCTAGACTCCTTTGATCTTCCTCTTGAGGTTGTTTGTTCTTCTGGTGGCCAGGCGCTCACCTACGAAATGGGTGTATGCCTGGGGCTGGGACATGGTTGTGGCTTGATGTGTTAACCTTCAGATTGACCTGCTACAAAGGTATGTTGTCTGAAGTGTTGTCTGTTTTGTCATTGGCCCAGCAAGGACTTGCTGTGGGGCACTGTTAGAGGCTATTCTTAGTCTCTCACTGGTTTTTTGAGGTTGCCAGATCAGCCTTCTTTGCTTAAATCACCTGCTGTGATGAGATTAGTTTTTGTTGTTGTTGTTTTTTTAAAGGTTTTCAACATAACTGTTAGACCTGTCATCCTTATGGTGGCTTTCCCCCAACTTTTGGCCTGCTTACCTCCACTTTTTGTTGACATTAGCACTCTGAGCGATTTACTGCTGCAAACCTGTGCTAAAGTGCATGTGCTTCACCCCTAAACATGGTGACCTTGGTATATACCTCGTTGGCATCTACAGTTTGCTTATAAGTCCCATGTAAAGTGGTATACCATATACCCAGAGCCTGTAATCTAAATGCTACTAGTGGGCCTGCAGCACTGGTTGTGCCATCCACACAAGTAGCCCTTCAAACCTGTCTCAGACTTGCAATTGCAGGGCCTTTGTGTGCAGTTTACAGCCACTTCGACTTGGCGCTTAAAACCACTTGCCAAGCCTTAAACTCCTCTTTTACTACACATAAGACACCCCTAAGGTAGGCCTTTTTCTAGCCCTAAGGATAGGTTGCTGTGTAACTAAAAGGTAGTTTATTTTTTCAAGTTTTATATGTCTTGGTAGTGACAAACATCTAAATTTTTTTTCACTACTATGAAGCCTACTCCTCTCAGACAAGCATTGGAAATTCCCTAAAACCCTTTTAAGCTATAATTCCTGATTAGAAAGGAGTAGCTAAATCATGTTTCATATCTTTGGAATAGTAATGAAAAATCGTCTTTAGTGGTGAAGTTGGATTTAACATTACTATTTTAGAAATGCCACTTTTAGAAAGTAGACATTTCTTTGCTCTTAACGTAGCTCTGTGTGCCTGCAGCCTGTCTCCAATACACATCTGGGATGGGTAACAGCTACACTTTGTGCATTCCCTCTAGACGGCCATAAACACAGGAAGGGTGGGTGTGACAGAGGACTCATCTGCATTCTGATAGCCTTCCTGAACGGAAAGGGAGCTGACACATCTGAATAGGCTTTGTCCTGTCTCCACACAAAGGACCGACTACCCCCCACAGATAGCCTGGCAGACAGGACTGGGGTGAAATAGGACCTGTGCACTTCAAGGAGCTGCTTTTAAGCCCACCCCCCAATCCCAATTCAAAGGCACATTTGGGTATAAGTACTGGGGCTCTGACCCTACCAAATCAGTACTACTGGACCTGGGAAGAAATCTGCTGAAGTAAAGACTGCTGTGCTGCAAGGATTGCCACTTTGCCTTGACTTAATGTTCTGAGGAACTGCTTCTCTGCTTTGCTGAGCTGCCCTGCTGCCTGCTGATCTCTGCTTTGCTGAGGACAAGGACTGGACCCCTCTCCCTTGAAGCCAGAGTGACTCCAAGGGCTTGCTGGCTTGCCTCCTATTTTCTGAAGTCTCAGAGACACAAAAGACTTCCTGCAATTCTGCTGGTCTCTGCCATCTGTGAGTCCTACCCTTTCCTGTGGTGCCCCCCCCCCCCCCCTCCTGTCCAGGGCCTCAGAAGTGGGTTCTGCAGCTAATTTGCCACAAAACCGACGCATTGTCACCTTTGCACTGATCATAACCGATGCATCGCCTTCGACGCAGAAGATGTTCGACAGTGGTGCTACAGCCTGCACGGCCCAACAACAATGCTCTGCGCGGCTCGACAACAACACATTGCCTGTATTTCAATAGAGCTCGAGGATGCAGCGACCTGACTACTTGGAAAAGATCGATGCATCGTGCCCTCAGCGGCGACACTTTCCTCCATCCAAGGTACTATTTTCAGCAGGACCTGCATGAGTCTCGTAGCCAGCCTGCCCTCCATCGTGATTGGCCTGAACTTTGGATCTACCCCTGAGCCTCACGGCCTCAAGTAACCTTTTAGCGCTATTGACTTCAAAGCACTGTTTTTGCATTTGTTCTTTAAAAAAAAAAAATTATATCTTCACTACTACCGATTGGATTTTTGTCGCTTTGGTCATGTTTTACTCAAATATTCTCTTTTTTTCTAAACCTGTGTGGAGTCTTTTCGTGGTGTATTCATTGTGTTACTGTGTGTGTTGCACAAATACTTTACACATTGCCTTTTTAGATGAGGATGAGCACAGGTTAATTTAAAATGTGTAACTAGCTTAACCTGACTAGGATTGTGATCCCTACTTGAACAGGGTGCAAACCTCTGCCAACTAGAGACCTGATTTCTAACCATATGTTTCTGCTGAAGCCCTTCGTGATGCCACAGTGGGACTTAAATATGATTCTCACTTTTCTAATATGCACCCCATCTGAGCCAATGCTCCGCTATCCACTACACCTCTTGACCTTGAAAACAGTCTTTCTGTTCACGATAACATCAGTTCGCGGTGTGAGTGAGCTGCAAGCACTCTCGGTCCAGCCACCATACACTACAGTTTTTCCAGACAAACTGGTGCGGAGAACTGTAGCTGCGTTTCTGTTAAAAGTGGTAACATCTTTCCAGGTCAGGCAGGCTATCACCCTTCCGACTTTGCCCCACCTCATCCCACGAAAACGTAGGAGAGACTTCAACATTTGGATCCCAAGAGTCCTCAGTTTTTACTCTATTTGTACCAGGTACCACTGGGTAGACAATGAACTTTTTGTGGGCTTCTCATGAGCAAAGGGGAAGGTGGTGCAAAAAAGAACCATTTCTTAGTGAATGTTGTATTAAAAGCTGCTACATGCTAGCTGTTGGGACAGAAACAGAAAAGTCCCTTGCATGGTGATGAATGTGTAACCCTGCCCTGAATGCCCCAACTACAATGATGTCTGGATGCCTGGTGCTGATTTTCATTGTCCTGGGCATAAACGAATCGTGTGTGTGCCATGAAATAGGCCTGTCTCACAGATAGCGGTCTCTTTGAACATGGAGGGGTGCCGAAAGTATTACCCTCATAGTGATGAAAGGCTACTGCCTTTGTCCGGAGTTAAGAAGCATGAACACGGTGGTGGCAGCATACCGCATAGTGATCAGTAGTTGTGAACAAGCCTTTTTACTTGTGTCACTGGAGTGAGGTGTATAGGCTGACTTATGTAAAGTTCAGCTGGTGTGTACTTAACTCACCCTTGGCCAAAATCGAGTTAGTATGTAGTGCTTGCAGTGTGTGTATGTGACATGCATGTTCTGGGTGTATGTGTGCCTGTGAATTATTCTATATATGGAAGATTCTGGGTTTCATTTTGAGAATCCCTGGGCTGACTGGTGAGGAGCATGAGGGGGTAAAGGAATCCCCCAGACAGGTTTGTGGATTGCTGTATTTCTGTGACCTGGGTGGGACATACACTGGAGGAAGGAGAGCCTGGCTCTCCAGCACACTTCAAAGGGTGGTCTTTGATTCAGAAAGAGGTCACTGGAAAGAGGCCTGGGCACAGCTCAGGAAGGAGATGGGGCTGATAAGACAATCATAAACAGTAGGGCCGAGGCCTTAGGGTAACCTTTCAATACACACATCACTGTGGCTGATGTCCAAGTGTGAACCTCTAGTCACTCCAATGGCCTGTGTTGTGGGGCTATCAGATTTGGAATCGTTCCTGCTTTGACAGACTGCCTTCTGGAGCAACTAACGTCGGCGCACCTGGGTGGCACTTGTATCATCACTTCTGGAGCAGAACAACATCGGCACAATGCTACCCACCGGTGGACAGGAGTCCCGCTTTTGATTTTTCCGAATCCGGTTTGACCCTTTGGGGGAATCTGCGGTTAGAGTATTCACCAAAGTGTTACCGAAGGTAAGTAACTTGTTCTTCTTTCCCCGGTCTTGCATTACTAACAGTAACCAACAAAAAGTGTTTTATAATGCTTGGCGTTGTATGTTTAGGTTTTGAGCTGTATTGTCGGCGCACCTTGGTGGCACTTCAATCATCACTTCTGGAGCGGAACAACATCTGCACAATGCTACCCACCGGTGGACAGGAGTCCAGCTTTTGATTTTTCCGAATCCGGTTTGACCCTTTGGGGAAATCTGCGGTTAGAGTATCCACCAAAGTGTTACCGAAGGTAAGTAACTTGTTCTTCATTCCCCGGTCTTGCATTACTAACAATAACCAACAAAAAGTGTTTTATAATGCTTGGCGATGTATGTTTAGGTTTTGAGCTGTATTGTGGCATCACTCACTGAATTGCCCCTTTAAGTTTAGGTGGCCTGCCGGGAAGTTTTGCTTATCTTATTAATTTCATGGTTTGGGCCTGCTGCTTCTAAAACATGACTGGAGTAGTGGAGCCTTATTGTTTTCTAGCTGCAGTTTTGTGAATTCTAGTGAAGTATCGCAGTGTCAGCTTGTCATTGGGGTTTTCTTGCCTTTTTCTGTTCTTTCAAGAGATCTTTTCTTTTGTTTAAGAACCTTCAGCGCTGGTGTCACCAGATCAAGTTTGAGGTTGATGAGAAGTTTTGGTGGTGTTTGTTCGGGTGATGGTTTTGAGGATTAATGTCAGCCAGTGGTGGAACTGCTGAACTAAAATAGGGAGTTACTAGCCACCAACGAGTTATGCTGAGCACACGGAATGGAGATGGCCCGCATTTTTCGTATTCTAGTAGACCTTTTTTAAGTTGTAGCTATAGATTTGGCTTGTGTTGGACTTATTTGGGGGGAATTAGATGTGGTTGAATTTAGTTGCTGCATTGACGGTCCAGGTATTTGCTGGTAATAGCGATGAGATTCTGAGGGTTCAAAGCTTGCATCAAGAGTATATCCAGGTGCGTGGGTAGGGCCATGAGCAATCTAGACCTTACCCTGTTAGTTCATGCTGGAAAGCAGGTGATGCAGCGCGTACAATAAAAACTATCCTCCTCCCAGGTTACTTATAGGTCATCCAGGGGCAAACTATATTTCTCATATCCACATGACGATGGGGCCCATAAACATCGCCTAAACACACACACACACTCCTGGATTTCCTTTTACACCTTTATGAAATTCTGTACTCCTAGGAGAAGCATGAGAACTAAATGGAGAACACCATTTTGTGTACCGCTGGAAGAGCAAGGATATCTATTTACCTTAATTTGTCACTTTCTTTTAATTATTTCTTAAGATATTCCTGCTCATTGTTTTGTCGATGAATCATTCATTTAAGAAATTAGTTCATAGTGATTAAGACCAGCTGAATCACAATCAACCAATTACTCATGTCACAATCATTTAGGAAAATAACCACTGAGTCATTTTGGGTTTTAAAGAATCTTAAATTTTATATAATTTTAAAAGCATGAAAAGATTTAATACTTTATTCAATTATTCATTTTTAAATTCACAATTTTATTAAGCATAATCAATTTATTGCAGAAAGGAAATTTTGTCATGAAGCCAAAACCTTAGTTACCTGCCTAGCTTCCTAATTTAGCCTAATGATTTCTAACCTAACTTTGGGATTAGAAATAGCCTGATTCTCATACTCAACTGTAAATTTAAGACAGCAACAGCAACTTCAGCTCGTCAGCATCAGCTACCTGCAACCCGTCTTCTCTACTGCAACCATGACTCTCGAACTGCTTGGAACTTCTCTGGAACTCTCCTGGAACTGACTGGAACTGCCCCTCCCACTAAGAGTAGGCCCTCTTATACCCCAATTCTAACTTTGTTAACTAACTGTTGCAACCTTAATATCACGCTTTTCTCTCATTGGTCCATACATGTCAGCTTATTCATTCTTTAATCAAGTTCTTTTGGATTCAAGGGTCCTTGGATCATTTCCTTTCCCATACGCTTAAACATTTCCATCCGATTCGATCAGTTCATTTGTATCTTCTTTTGACACATTCAAGAACTCCGCAGTCATTGTCCTTTCTCTTGGGCTCCTTTCCCACGGACTCTCTCCTGATCCTCACGGCACACTATCAGTTCAATTAGGTCACACCAGCCTTGACCATTTCTTGCATCCTAGCCTCTCAGAGACATCACGAGGCTCCAGATTTCTTCAATCTCATCCCGTACCACGTGTCCCCTTGCGCCTGCGCACATCTTCCCACTGGCGGCCATTTTATCTCGCCACTCGGTTCTACTTTAGAAGCACTAATTTGAGGCAAATAAAACATAATTAAAATAGAGAAAAATATCCCTTTCGTTTCCCTCCCGTCTACGTACTCCCAATTAGTTGTTACCTAGCAAAAGCGACATTTAAGCTGCTCCTTACTTACCATCACTATTGTTTTTGCAACGACACATTTTATTTCTATGAAGCACAAACATGCATTTATTTTATTTAGTACGCTTTTATTCTTACGTTATGATTAGACACACGGACATTCATTAATAGATTATTTAGCACATACATTGGCATATTACCATTCCCACATATACAATGTTGATTAATACATTTAAACGAACATTTTTAATTAATTAATTATATAATTTGTTAGGGGTTAAAAAATTTATTTTTACTGCTCCATCAATCCCCCTTTGGTGATTTTTAAATCACCACATAAAACCCAAGTCATACTTCTTTTCAGGCAGCATGTCTTTCATCCTTTACTTTCTGTTATTCATATCTCTGTCTCCTCTTCATCTTGCCTTTTAGTCTCTTTATACATGCTTTCTTTCATTTTCTCCAACTCAATTTCACCCATTTCTCTCTCTCTTTCTCTCATTATTCTGTTATTTCTTCTTATCTTATTCTGTCTTACTTTTCTCTTTATACATGTTATTACTATTTTCAATATCATTGCTAATAATATCACTATAGTTGCTACTATTATAACTTTCCCTATTACTAGTTTACTCATCCTAGTTAACCAATTTGCTACTGAGGAAAACCCTCTACCAAGTTTTCCCAAAACACTTTCAACCTCCAGTGGGACTAATTCTTTGTGCAGACTTGTAATATTTGTAATATACTTCTGTATATTTTCACTGTTATCCGGAATGTAAGTACAACAATGTTGGACTTTCAACATTCCACAGACTCCACCCTCTTTTGCCAAAAGAATATCAAGGGCAAGCCGATTTTGCATCACCATAGCTCTCATGGCAACCATTTCGGTATTTACCATTAAGAACCCTCCCGCAGTATCTGTAGACAAACGATCTACTACTGTGGATAACTTCCGAATTTTAAATGCATTCAAAGATATTCCCACTGCTGGTATCAATGCTCCAAAAATATCTCCTACAACTTCTGAAAAACTTTCCCTCTTTCTACGTTTAAATCCATTAATCATCTTGTATGTTCCCTTTTCTTCTCTGTCCATGTGAAAGATTTTTGGAAAGACCAGGCCTACATAGCAAGTTCCATACCAATGGTCCGGTAACCTGTAATAAGCTCTATTCCCACAAATATAATAGATACCTGGAAATATTGGATCTTTTCCACCTTTGAATCCCCAACCTCCCAGAATTTGATAATTGTCATGGCAGACACTGGAACCTACAAAGTAATTGTCATAGACTGTCTTATTTCTCTTAATGCACAACTTTCCTGTTTGTGGCCAATCTAACGTCATTGCTGCATTTATCCTTTTCCCTTCATGATTTCCTTCCTCAAACGTCCATAAACGTTTTCCTTCCTCTTTATTGCTTCTTTTTGAAATTTCATTCTTCTTTCTTCAACCATATCTAAAAATACTTTTTCTTCTTTCTTTAACTCACAGGTAAGGTTGTTACTAACTATTTCTTCTAACGTTAATTTTCTATGTTCTAAAAAGAATTCTCCTAAAACTTTTGCTGGTTTTACTTTGTTAAGTTCTGGTACTACTGGAATGTTTGCAAATATCTTATCTATATCAGTATAATAAGATTCTAATCTACCTGTTTTATAAAATAAACTTGCTATTACACTACATGTTATTCCATAAGTCAAAGGTAAGTGATGATAAGTCACACCTTCTGATACTGATGCAGGCAACTGCATACAAACATAACAATCTCTTACTTCCATTGTTTTTACGTACTCATACAACAACTTTGTAAAAACATTCTTTGAGAAATCTGTTACTGACCTATCCTTATGCAACTCTGCACTACTTCTTAAAACAACTTGTTCTTTAATATTAGTTTCTTTTTCTTGTTTAGTATCATTCTTTGCTTCTATCACAGCTACACTAATAGGAATTGTGATTGCTAAAACTATCCATATGGTCATTAATAACCCTGTACAAAAGCAGCACATTTTGCACCATCTCTTTACAAATTCACATTTATTTCTTCTATCCCTATTATTTTCCATTTTTCTTTTTCTATTTATTAAGTTTCAGAAAATTGTGTCACTACACCTCAGAAATGACTTAGATGCCACTCTGCTTCCAAAAAGTCTTTGCTTAGTACTTTCTTTAATTCTCTCCAGAATTCTTTCGTTGTCACATCCGGTGATTTGTCACGTCCAGTAAATTGTCACGTCCGGCAGAAGCACTTTAAGTCTTTACTTCAGTTTCGTTGCATCTCACCTTTTCCCATCCGACTTCTCAGTCTCTGGTTTCCGTGAGTGTTTTCTTCTTCTCCTTTGTAATCTGTTAGTGCAATATACAGCCACTCAGGTGACTTAAATTTTGAATTTATTTTCCTTGTCCTTTTGGACTTTTGTAATCTTTTTCCACTCGGTTTTTCTTGTCCCTTTTGACTTGTTACTTCATTTACTTGTTCAGCATCTTCATCTTCTGCTCTTATTATTCTATATCTCAATTTTCTTACATAGCTGTTGGGCCAATTATCTCCTTTTCTTGGCCTTTTGACCTCACCCTCTCTTTCTTCTCTTTCCGATCTCCAATTTCTTTTTCTTGATTCAGTCTTTGCTTTTTCCTCTCCTCCACTTTCTTCTGTTTCTGTTTCAACTGTCTCACTATTGTTTCTTATTTTGAAACTTATAATCTCATCATCTCCTACTGGTGGATCTGTCTTCTCCTTTTTGTTTTCCCTTATCACTGTCCCTCCTCGGGGTTCTTCCGATTTGGTGTTTTCCTCCTTATCTGCTTCTGAATTTCCCTGTTCTCCTGTTTCTCTATCTATCCCTATTGCTCCTCGGGGTTCTTCTCGATTTCCTAACTTTTTGTGTACTTCTTTCCCTACTTCATCTATTAATATTGTTTCTGAAGGATTTCCACCATAACTTGTACTTGGTTGTTCATCTAACTCAATTTCTTGCTCAGTTTCTTCTCTAATTGGTTTATAACCCCAAGTTCCCTTTCGGAATTCTTCCCAATTTGCAGCTGAATCATCAGATCCTGAAGTTGTGTCAGATATTTCCAGATGTCGACTTACAGGTCGATCTTCAAGTTCTGGAACTTCTGAATTTCTTTCTTCTTCTTCTTCTTGTTCCTCTTCTTCTCTAGAGGTGTTCTCCGTTGGGGTCTCCAGATGTCGACTTTCAGGTCGATCTTCAAGTTCTGGCACCCTTTCTTTTATCTTGGTTGTTCCCGCCGTTAAACTTTTATCCCACACTTCCAGACGCCGACTCACATGTCGATCTGTAGGTTCTGGAATTCTGATTGTGTGGCTGGCATGAACCCAGTTCTTTACTCCTGCACACTTGACAGCAGTCGTTGTTACTAGGATTACCTGTCTTGGCTCATCCCAACGCGGAACTAGACAGTTTCTTCTCCTGTGGACTTTAATACGGACCCAGTCTCCTGGATTCAAGTCGTGGGCTGGTTTTCTTTCAAGAGTGGTCGCATCCGGTCCAACCTGATGAAACACAGAACGCACCACATCAGCCAGTCCTTTGCAATAATCCAGTATTAGATCATCAGTTATTGTCAATAACTTGTTGACTGGTACGTGGGCTTGTCTCATTGCTCGTCCCATGATCATTTCATGAGGACTGAGTCCCGTTCTCTTTTCAGGGATGCTTCTGATGGTCATCAGAACAAGAGGCAGTGCATCTGGCCATTTGAGTCCTGTAGCTTGACACATTTTTCCTAATCTGTTTTTAATCGTTCCATTTATCTGCTCTACTACCCCAGAAGCTTCTGGTCTGTAAGCACAATGTAGTTTTTGTTTAATACTCAATGCTTCACAAATCAATTGGATCAACTCATTTTGAAAATGTGTTCCTCTATCTGTCTCAACTGTGACTGGAAAACCATACCTCGGAATGAACTCTCGTAGCATAAGTTTTGCCACTGTTGTTCCATCATTCCTTCTTGTGGGGTATGCCTCCACCCAACGAGAGAACAAACAGACGACCACCAGAACATATCTTAATCTGTTACTAGGGGGCATCTCAATAAAATCCATCTGT
The DNA here is from genome assembly GCA_963921515.1 of Calotriton arnoldi. Taxonomy (NCBI): domain Eukaryota; kingdom Metazoa; phylum Chordata; class Amphibia; order Caudata; family Salamandridae; genus Calotriton; species Calotriton arnoldi. The sequence continues at coordinate 172,493 of CAWUFW010006096.1, read as the reverse complement.
ATCCTTGTGAATGGACCTCCTTCTCGTCCTATTGTTCCTAGACTCACTACTGTTTTTCTTCCTGGGTTAAATTGTTGACAAATAAGACATCTTTGACAAAGACTTTCAGCAATGGCTCTGAATTTTGGATTATACCAAGTTTGTCTAAAAAGTCTGATCATTGCATCTCTCCCAATATGAGCTTGTCCATGGTACATCCGTGCCATGTCTGCAATCATGCTATCAGGCATAACTGGTCTTTCATCTCTGTATACCCACACTCCATTATCTTCCTGTCTTCTACATCCTGCTTTAATCCAGTAATCCTTTTCCTCATCTCTTGCTGTTTCTTGTAACTGCCTTACTTCATCCCATGTTTCGACTACATTAGTGAAAAGCAAAGGACAAGAGACATGCTCCCTTTCTCTATTTCTGTTCAGGGACGCCATGTTTTCCGCACAATATCTAGCGATCTCGTCAGCATAATTATTGCCAACCGCTATGTAATCTTCGTTTTTCTTATGCGCCTTGCACTTCACTACAGCTATTTGTTTAGGCAGCTGTATCGCCTCAAGCAGTTTTTTAACATAATCTCCATTTCTGATAGGTGTTCCTGCAGATGTCAAAAATCCTCTTTGTGACCAAATCTGGCCAAAATCATGTACGATGCCGAAACCATATTGGCTATCGGTCACAATCGTGATTCGTACATTTTTCCCCAATTTACATGCTTGAATCAAAGCAATTAGTTCCGCAACTTGGGCAGACCTAACTCCTTTCAGACAAGACGCTTCCATTACAGTTGCCACTGTGCATACTGCATAAGCTGCGCTTAACACTCCTTCCTTTGTGCGTAAACATGAACCATCTACAAACATGACATAATCTGATTCCTTTAACGGTTCATCTTTTATGTCAGCTCTTGGTTTTGTGCAATATTCCAGCACATTCAGACAATCATGATCTACTTCATCTTGTTCAATTATACTCTCTTCATCTGGCAATGATGTCGAAGGATTTACATTTATGCATCTATCTATGGTCACATTTTCTGCACTCAAGATGACTTTTCGTACTTAGTCAGCCGACTATGTGTCATGTACTGTGTTTTTGTTCTTGTCAAAAGAATTTCTACTGAATGGGGAACATATACTCTCAGTGGATACCCCATCACTATACCTTCACTTTGTTCCAGACTTACACAAGTAGCAGCAACTGCTTTCAAACATCCAGGCAATGCCTTTGCTATAGGATCTAAAACAGCTGAAAAGTAAGCTATAGGCCTCTTCATGGTGCCATGTTTTTGTACTAGTACTGAAAATGCACATCCATCTCTTTCACTGCAGTATAACTCAAAATCTTTCTCATAATCAGGCATGCCTAATGCAGGGGCCTCACACAGTTTCCTTTTCAATTCTTTGAAAGATTTCATTTCTTCTTTGTTTAACTCAAAAGGGTCTTTTACATCTTTCTTTGTCAATTTTTGTAATGGTTTTGCAATCAAAGAAAATCCACTTATCCATTGTCGACAATATCCAACCATTCCCAAAAACATTCTTACCTCTCTTTGAGTCATTGGTGCTCTCATTCCTTGAATCATTCTTACTCTTTCTGTCGCTATTTTCCGCACTCCTTTCTCAATTTTATGCCCTAAATACTGGACTTCTTTCTGACAAAACTGTAATTTTGAAGGGGACACCTTATGTCCTCTTTTCTCCAAATGGTTCAGTAAAGCAATTGTGTCACTTACACATGCCTCTTTGGTTTTCGATGCCACCAATAGGTCATCGATATACTGCACCATCACTGATTTTTCTGGCATTTTTAAATCTTCCAGAGATTTCTTTAGAATCTGATTAAAAATTGAGGGGCTCTCTGTATACCCCTGAGGAATTCGGCACCATGCCAAAATACGCTCTCCAAAACGGAATGCAAATAATGGCTGGCTATCTGGATGCAAAGGAATAGAGAAAAATGCATGACACAAATCTATCACAGTGTACCACTCAGCTTCATGCGGAATTTGATATAGAATCACTGCAGGGTTTGGCACTATTGGACAGCATGGTACAACTATTTTGTTGATCTTTCTCAAATCCTGTACTATTCTGTATGTTCCATTTGGCTTTTTCAGTCCCATAATAGGTGAATTACATGGACTGCTCATGATTTCTTTCAGAATTCCCTGTTCAATCATCTTATTTATCACAGGAGTTATTCCTTCAATTATTTCTGGAGTTAATTTGTACTGTGGCGTGTTTGGATAACTTATCCCTTCTTTCACTGTCACTTTTACAGGATCAACTTCTCTCATTAATCCAATGTCTTCTCCTGTAAAATCCCACACACTTTCTTTCACTGCACTTCTTAACTCTTCTGGAAGTTTTTCTGCATCAAATGCAGGAAACAACCCATTCATTTCAGGTTCCTGATTCATCAAAGTTACTTTATACAGAGCATCTTCATCTGAAGTCTGAAAACCAATTCCATCTGGTGTACAATAAATTGTGCAATTCATTTTACACAAGAGGTCACGACCTAGAAGATTTACAGGACTACAATCGCACACTACAAATTTATGCATTTTCCTAAAAGAACCAATTTTTACTTCTACCAATTCAGTAAGTGGGGTTTTAATCTGCTGATTGGCAACTCCTACCACTTGGATGCATTCACCTGAGAGAGGAAGGTTCGGAATTTCCACTGACCTAACAGTAGAACGGGTAGCTCCAGTATCGACAAGGAATGTTACGTTTGCTCCATTCACTTCTCCATCCACAAAGGGACCAGACTGATCTACCTCTAGAGTTGCGCCAAGCACGCACTCTTTCCCCTCTCTTGCGCACCGTCAGAAACTTTCATCTGGGTCATCCTCACTCTGATGCAACCAATACTGGGAAATGTTAGCTGCTCTCGGCAACTGTGTTACCTGTTCTCCTCCGTAGAATCCTGTTTCTGTACTGTATCTTTGCTGGTTAACAGTGTTGGGAAGTGGTGGTTGTGGCACCTGATTTTGTTGAACAACTACCTCATTCTGCACCTGTGGAGTTAATGATTGATGTTCCGGATTAGGTTTAGGTGGGAACTTACACTCATTTCTCCAATGCCCTAATTTTCCGCAATTATGACATGGCCATTTCTTCTTTGCCTCTTCTAGACTCACTTGTCCTTTTCCTTTACCTATATTTGGTCGCATCTTATTTTGTCCTGATTCGTTTCCATTATTATTATCCAATTGAGCTTCTTGTTTTTCTGCCACTTTCACTTGTGCCCACATTGCTTTTTCTTTCAGCTTACGCTGTTTACTCTCTATTTCATCACTACAATACTTAGCATACCTCAGCACCTCATCTACACTTGCATTCTGCCAGTTTATCATATGTTGCTTAATCATATCACTTATTTCTTGTTTCAAGCCAAATACAAATCGGTATACAAAATGACTCATATCCTTCTCACTTAATTCCTCATAACCACTATACTGTTTGAAAACCAACAACAATCGCTCATAATATGCATGTACACTCTCCTTGCTTTCCTGTGTAGTTCTATCAATCTTAACCCAATCTGTTTCTTTTGGAGGAATCTTATTTTTCAAAAGGTAATCACCTTATCGTATTTCTTCATCACATCTGGTCCTGGAGCTCCTGTCTTAGGATCTCTTGGATATTCTGTAGTTGGCCAGTCAACTGTAATCTTACATTCTGACCATAGATCCGTTGGTACCACTATGTCAAACAATCCATCCAAATCTATCCACAACACTTTCGAGACCTTTACAAACCTTTCTACCTGTCGGTACCACTCAACTGGCTTTTCTCTTAACTTTGGAAAGTCATTTGTAAATGACAGGATGTCCTGCCTAGTCCAGGGAACATGCACATAACTACCACCTGGAGTTTCTCTCATAGGGTACTCTTTAACAACATGTTCCTTTTCTGTTATCATAAAAGCCAATGAACCTTTGTCTACGCTTTTCTCATTCTTCTTTGTCCATCTAACCTTCCATCTGTCCACATCACCCCATTTTCTCAACAAAACAATCAACTCTTTTATCTGTGTCAGCCTTCCTGCTGTATTCAAATTTTCAATATCTTTTTCACAAAAATCTACTCTGTATGGTTTCTGCAACGTTTTTACCTTTGCAAAATCTATTCCAATCTCACCGGCCACTTCTTCTAGTTTGTCATGTAAATTCTTTGCCCTCCATGTTATACTTTTGCACAGAAACATTATTTCATCATCCTGATAATTCTTTATCTTTTCTGTACCAATCGTTCCCAGAATTAATTCTTCCATGTCAATCTTCAATCTGATCACATCTAATGGTTTTTCTTCCGTTTCTTTTATTTTAAAAGCTTTTATCCACTCATTTAACTCATCAGGAGTCGGACCTATAGGAGTACTATTTATTTCTGTCCAATTTCCACTCTTTTCAGGTGTCACCATGGCAGATTCAGTTACCATAGGCATTTTCCTACCGCTACCCTCATTCACTGTCAAATTTTCAGGTGGACTTGGTCTGTAAGCACTAGTCAAATTGCTCGTACCTGGACTTGTTTCTATTCTTTCCTTTTCTCTTTGGAATTGCGAACTCAAGGGAATCACCAAAGATCGTTCATCAATTTTCTGATTCTCGAAAACTGGTATTACTGGACCTATTGTTACGGGTACGGTAACTGCTTCCATATTCTTTGTTAATTCTCTAATTTTCTCAGTTAGTTCTTTTGTTGTCCTTGCCAATTCTCTTGCACTATCATTTTCTATTCCCTCAATTTGGGAAGTTCTTATTTGTTCTTGTGACCTATTTATTTCTTGTCTTCTTTCTGGACTTTCATTTCGCATAGCTTCTATTGGTGGCGCATTTGGTGTCACCACTGTAGAATTCTGCTGATACGGAGGTGGATTTTTATTTAATATATCTTCCAGCAACTCGTCATCCGTTTCGCTCTCATGCATATACTTTTCTCTCTCTAAATGTTTCTTTTTCTCAGTCCGTTTTTTCTTAGTCCCTTCCTCAACTGTAAAAGCTGGAAACAAACCTCCTGTCATGTTAGCACATCTCCATCGTTTTATTCTGTCCTCATGATTCATTCCCCACATTCTTCCGGGCACGAACTCATAACCTTTCATACCTCTGAATCTTTCTTTCTCGTACATCTCATCTTCCCATTCTGTTAAAGCCTCAAACTGTGTCGGTCTAGGTCTAGGTTCCAATTTAAGCATCTTTTCTTTTAAATTCCGTAAAATCGCTACATTAAAAGAACCATTTTCAGGAAAAGCCAATGCTCCATCATTCTTTGTATATTTTACCCAATTATCCAACCATATGCACGTATGATATCCATATTTCAGCATCATATGTGAAGCTGCTGATTTTGGCGGAGGAATTACTTGTCCCTCTCTAGTCACAACCTTTTTGTCTTTCCTAAAGAAATTCTTTAATTTCGTTGTCCATGACGTTCTCTCCCTTTCATACTCGTAATATGGCATGTTTTCTATTTGTTTTCTCTTTACTCTAACGCTGTTTCTGTGTACGGAACTTCGTCCAATTACAGCGCGATTCACACTAACGTACCAATCAGAACAATTTCCACCGTCCGTGAACCAACCAATCCTAGCGCGGCACTTTTCTACGTCACTCCTGCTCTGTATTCACGTGACTAGTGCACTGACCAATCCTAGCGCGTCACTTTTTCACGTCACTTCTACTCTTTACCCCTCCTTTACAAAATTTATCGGCAATTTTTCTTTTTACAGTTTTCTTCGTTAGTTACAACAAATAAACAATTCCATAGTCTGATTCGCTAAACAAAGTGACAGCTTTGTCCTTTTACACAAGAATCCTGTTTTTCCAGTAGGCAGCGCTTACCTCTACCCTACCACAGAATTATTTGCTTTTGTCGATAAAGTAGCACTTCCCTCTACCTTACCCTTCTTTCAAACAAACAATTTACTCGTTTCTCTGGGGATAAGACACATGTGGAGACTAGGCTCCTGAGAATTAAGGCCAAAGTTTCACAAGTAAACGTGATTTGCTATTTCATTTACACACTTTTCACACCGAAATCCCTAACATAACACAACCTGCGTTATAACCAAAATGAATTCAGACCATGTACCAAATTCCATGTGACTTCTCTTGCCACACGTGTTCCACTTCCTACATCCCAGAAGCGTGAAAACTTACATATAACATAACGTGACTCAACATATAGTGTTAGTCATCAAATAATCAATAATCAATAAACAATAATCACTAAACTAATCTATAGAAAACCATAACTCTGCTACCAAGAAATCTGATGCAGCGCGTACAATAAAAACTATCCTCCTCCCAGGTTACTTATAGGTCATCCAGGGGCAAACTATATTTCTCATATCCACATGACGATGGGGCCCATAAACATCGCCTAAACACACACACACACTCCTGGATTTCCTTTTACACCTTTATGAAATTCTGTACTCCTAGGAGAAGCATGAGAACTAAATGGAGAACACCATTTTGTGTACCGCTGGAAGAGCAAGGATATCTATTTACCTTAATTTGTCACTTTCTTTTAATTATTTCTTAAGATATTCCTGCTCATTGTTTTGTCGATGAATCATTCATTTAAGAAATTAGTTCATAGTGATTAAGACCAGCTGAATCACAATCAACCAATTACTCATGTCACAATCATTTAGGAAAATAACCACTGAGTCATTTTGGGTTTTAAAGAATCTTAAATTTTATATAATTTTAAAAGCATGAAAAGATTTAATACTTTATTCAATTATTCATTTTTAAATTCACAATTTTATTAAGCATAATCAATTTATTGCAGAAAGGAAATTTTGTCATGAAGCCAAAAACCTTAGTTACCTGCCTAGCTTCCTAATTTAGCCTAATGATTTCTAACCTAACTTTGGGATTAGAAATAGCCTGATTCTCATACTCAACTGTAAATTTAAGACAGCAACAGCAACTTCAGCTCGTCAGCATCAGCTACCTGCAACCCGTCTTCTCTACTGCAACCATGACTCTCGAACTGCTTGGAACTTCTCTGGAACTCTCCTGGAACTGACTGGAACTGCCCCTCCCACTAAGAGTAGGCCCTCTTATACCCCAATTCTAACTTTGTTAACTAACTGTTGCAACCTTAATATCACGCTTTTCTCTCATTGGTCCATACATGTCAGCTTATTCATTCTTTAATCAAGTTCTTTTGGATTCAAGGGTCCTTGGATCATTTCCTTTCCCATACGCTTAAACATTTCCATCCGATTCGATCAGTTCATTTGTATCTTCTTTTGACACATTCAAGAACTCCGCAGTCATTGTCCTTTCTCTTGGGCTCCTTTCCCACGGACTCTCTCCTGATCCTCACGGCACACTATCAGTTCAATTAGGTCACACCAGCCTTGACCATTTCTTGCATCCTAGCCTCTCAGAGACATCACGAGGCTCCAGATTTCTTCAATCTCATCCCGTACCACGTGTCCCCTTGCGCCTGTGCACATCTTCCCACTGGCGGCCATTTTATCTCGCCACTCGGTTCTACTTTAGAAGCACTAATTTGAGGCAAATAAAACATAATTAAAATAGAGAAAAATATCCCTTTCGTTTCCCTCCCGTCTACGTACCCCAATTAGTTGTTACCTAGCAAAAAGCGACATTTAAGCTGCTCCTTACTTACCATCACTATTGTTTTTGCAACGACACATTTTATTTCTATGAAGCACAAACATGCATTTATTTTATTTAGTACGCTTTTTATTCTTACGTTATGATTAGACACACGGACATTCATTAATAGATTATTTAGCACATACATTGGCATATTACCATTCCCACATATACAATGTTGATTAATACATTTAAACGAACATTTTTAATTAATTAATTATATAATTTGTTAGGGGTTAAAATTTTTATTTTTACTGCTCCATCAGCAGGTATCTGAATATGGGAAATGCAGGTTTGTCAAACCAGTTATTGAAGGTCCCCAGTTTACAAAGGTTGAGATGCTGTAATGGGATCTCCATAAAGATGTCTGGAAATGTGGAATTGTAATTGTAATGGGGGTGTCTGTAGGTGAGGAGAAATGAAGTATAAATAGTGTGTAAAATAACAGCGATCAGCAGTCTGGAGTGGTGCAGTTCACAATGGATTTTGCTGGCAGTGAACTTCTGTGAACTACGACTATTTGTCTTTCTGTCTCCTTTGTTGTGCAAAGGGTTTTGTGGCCAGCAGGCATGACTTCACATAGGACTGGTCTGGCGTCATCTTGCTCTAAACAGACGGTGCACTTTTCTTCTTTGTTGGGTAGGGGTTGGGTTTGAAAAGCAAAATGCCAAAAACTGTTTGGTAACAATGTTGTTACGTGTGATTTTAAATCCACTGCATCCATTTTCACGCCTGGCATTAGAGCCAAGACATTTTGGTTTTACGATATATATATATATATATATATATATATATATATATATATTCACTGAAAAAACCATAGGTTTCAGGGACGTTATAGTTAGTTGGACATTTCACTCATACAAAACTCATACAAAACCATAGAAATTCCCCCGTTATAGTTAGTTCAGCTAACTATAACTCGCGCCCCCGCAATGCACTGCTGATGACGTCACAAATTACATCATTCATGACATGGTCAGTGACATCACTGATGACATCTCAAATGACATCACTGATGACATCACTGATGACATCATCCACGTGAAAATCTGATGCACCTCCTCACACCTGAATATAACCTTTGATACACCCACTCTAAAATACAGACTACCAATTACTAAATACGCACTGACTGGTTCCTAGGTCTACACACACATCCACTCATTCACCCATACAGTCACTCATACATGTAGTCACACATCAATACAACACTATCATATGCACTCATACACCTATACAGACACTCACACACTGCCACATATCCAGAGTTACTCACACAGCTAGTCAGTCATGCAAAGAATCAATCATACTTCCATTTACTAACCTATACAGTTATACAGACACCAGCTCACTTATTCATACAGATACTAACACATAATTACTCTGTTATAGAATCACTGATACAAATACACACTCATCCATGCAGCGACTCTCACAATTACTGACTCTCACATATAGTTATTTATATACACCATCACTCACATATACTGCCTTTTACATATGTAGTTAATTGCACATGTACCACTGAGACATCCATTCACTCACCAACACACCCATACACACACTCACCCACCCATACAGCTGTTTCCACATGCACTCTTGAAGCCATACGCCCAGTGAATCAACCACTCACACATCTATGCACAGAGTCACACACCTCCCACCCCCACACCCCCACACACACACACACACACACACACACACTCAGGCAAGCAATCAATAAGTCATATAGACACTCATGCAGCTACTCACCAACCCATGCAGCAGCTTACACAACAGACAGACTGATACAGACTTTCACACAGTTTAGTCACTAACCTATGCATTCAGTAAGACACATTTAATCACTCACTTATACAGTCAGTCACGTACCTAGTAAATCCTCCGTACAGACACTTATATAACCACTCATTCTTCAATACAGCTTGGCATATATATAAAACAAATTTAAATTTTACAGAACACAGTCACTGGATGATGTCATCAGTGATGTCATCAGTGATGTCATTTGAGATGTCATCAGTGATGTCACTGACCATGTCATGAATGATGTAATATGTGACGTCATCAGCAGTGCATTGCGGGGCGCGAGTTATAGTTAGCTGAACTAACTATAACGGTGGAATTTCTATGGTTTTGTATGAGTGAAATGTCCAACTAACTATAACGTCCCTGAAACCTATGGTTTTTTCAGTGAATTTCAAAGGTTTTTTAAATGCTAATTTCTAACTATAACGTCTGTAAAACCTATGGTTTTTTCAGTGAATTTCAATGGTTTTTTAAATGCTAATTTCTAACTATAACGTCCCTGAAACCTATGGTTTTTTCAGTGAATTTCAAAGGCTTTTTAAATGCTAATTTCTAACTACAATGTCCCTAAAACCTATATTGTTTTTAACTAAATTTAAAAAAGACGTGCATACTTTTTGTAGTGAAAAACGAACTGTAACAGTAGTCTGTTATAAGTTATAATTTAACAATGTTTAAAACTTAATTAGCACTAATTAACATATAAGTGTGGAAAAAGTGTGACGGAGCAGCTATGATACCTGACTTCGAACAACAGCGTTCACAGTTCGATTCCCGGCTCCAGTGGCACGTTACCCACCACTATGTCACTGTGGGCAACACCTTGCTTAATCTTTCCGACTCCCCCGAGCGCCGGCACACCTTTCCAGGGTTAGCTGTACGCTTTACAAATGCTCGCATTTTTTTAATTTAAAACCATAGTGATGAGAAATATTATCACGTTTTTTTTTTATTCTATTCTGATAGATCTTTTTTTTTATGTCTTCTATTTAGAATTACGGCAATTAATAAATGTATTTACTCATGAGAATGGAAATGACACGGTTTTCCAGGTAACAGTTTTTAAGCTCTCCAACGTATGTACATATTAAGGACCTTATACGTGTTCGGTTCGAAATCGAAACTTTTTCCGCTTCACATTTTGTAACTTTTCCCAACACGTGCACAAGTGAAACAGTTAAAACGTGAGCACGTGTCAACTGTAAAACGTGACATCTAAATGTGCGGAGCCGCATCTTCCTTCCATAGACTACTGAATAACCAAAAAGTATATAAACCACACCCGTTGATAGATTAGTTTCGTTTTTTCGAGTTATTTACGCGTCTCCATTCAGTGATGCAGGTGCTCTTTTCTACAGTCGGATTCTTCTTTTGCGGCCACAAAACATAATCCTGAGTTGTAAGTTGTTTGATTATGCAATACTAGATATTTATAATAAGTAGCTATTTGTCAATCTTTAAACACTTGTATTTAGAAAAAAGTGTTATTGGTTGTTTTTGCCATTTATATGTAACGTCAGCAGCTTGTTTTCAGAAACAGACTGAATACAGCAAACATTGTTCCTGTTCTGGCTCCTTTGAGCTCATGTAGTGTGACTTTGTATATTATAATATTGACACTGTACTTGACCTCAGAAGTGTTGGTGACCCGTCGGCGCGAAGACTAAAGATTTATATGTAACGTCAGCAGCTTCTAGTTTGTAGTCTATTTCCCCCTTGACATCATATAGTGTGAGTATGTATATTATAATAACCACACATTATGATCTCAGAGGAGTTTGTGACCCGTTGACGCGAAGACTAAAGATTTATATGTAATGTCAGCAGCTTCTGGTTTTTAGTCTATTTCTCCCTTGAGATCATATAGTGTGAGTATGTATATTGTAATATGAACATTTATACTGACCTCAGTGGAGTTTATGACCCGTCGACGCGAAGACTAAAGATTTATATTTAACGTCAGCACCTTCTCGTTCTTACTCTGTTTCTTTCTTGGGATCATATACTGTGAATATGTATATTATAATATTAAGTCATTGTGATCTCAGAGCACTTTATGACCCGTTGGCGCGAAGATGAAAGATTTCAAAGTCCCGGAGAAAAGAAGCTCTCAACATACTCATCGCTGGAAAGTATTTCGTTATTGATCTTGTTTTGTATTGATTTCATTTTCATTTTCCTTTTTGTGTGCCATCAGTGACACTGTGTATATTGTAAGAGTGTGATATTTCCACACAACAGGAATTGGAGATTTCTCGCCGCCAGGAGTAAACCATCTGAAATACAGTTTACTGACCTTTATAACTTACTTGATCAGATATTTTTACAGTGACAATATTTATGGAAATTGCAGTTTAAAAAAAAATCGTTTCCATAGATACTTTCTTAGTGAATACCTTTGATAAACCCTACATTTCTGAATGTTTTTTTACTATTTCTATTTTTGTCTGTTGCGGTTCCTATTCACCTTCTCCCTATAGAATATATACGACCAGTAGTGTATATTATTATACTACTAGCCTATATATTCTTAAAGGAGTACGTGATCTAAGCACTACGACCGAACTTTCCCAAATTCTACAATAATAGAAATTATAAAAAATGATAAAGCGTACATTTCTATGTAATATAAAGTGATTTGTGTTTAACTGTTTTTTACTTGTTATTTTTCTTGTGACCTGAGATGATGTAGTGCGGGAGTGTTTCTTGTAGCACTTCTTTTCTACTTTATCTAAAAGTAACTCATGCCCTCTTATATTATCAAGAATATGGGGCAACACTTTTACAAACTATAGCAGGAAAAAAAAGGGAGGGTGTGCCCACGCTTAAAAGATATTTTATGAATTGCGTTTTTATTTGTCACCCCTTTGATATATACAGCTTCAGTTTCCGAACAAAGTATATTCGTAATTGCTTAATAAAAACTATTTCAAACCTAGACTGAAATTTTTGCTGCGCAACCACAGCTCCCCGTTAGAAAAGTAAACACCACATTATAACTAAACAGTGCTCCTGGGAAGTATCCCACCCGCAAACTTAATAAAAAGAAGACCGCAACGCACTTTATTTTCCCGCCGTGATTTGTACACCCCACGCCAATTATATAAATGGCCCTTAAAATATATAAAAAACAATTTTTACCTTCACAATCCCTCTCCACCACCTTGTGACCACTGTACAGAGTTAATAGTGTTCCTACCCTCCCCGCTACTACTTTCTTTTCCCGTACTCCATTGAAGTGCGTCACAAAATGATTCACAACAGTGAACCGTTCCCAGCCAATAATGAACAAACTTGTACTAGGAACAGTTTAGCCAATAAAATGTCCATGGTGTTCCGCAGAGGGGGAGGGAATGACTGGTAACACTTCTACTTTCAATGGTTTACAGCCAATGAACATTAAGCTTGGGAACGTCGTGCTTGGAACACGTCAACCAATAACATGTGCCTGCTACTCCGCGGACGGGGAGGAAATGGCTGGCAACACTTGTACTTTCAATGGTTCGCAGCCAATGAACATTAAGCTTGTGAAGGTGCTGCTTGGAACACGTCAGCCAATCAGATGTCCCTGCTACAATGCAGACGGGGAGGAAATGGCTGGCAACACTTCTACTTTCAATGGTTCGCAGCCAATGAACATTGAGCTCGTTGTTGGAACACCTCAGCCAATTAAACGTTAATTTTGTTCCAGACACACCAACAGAACACACCCTCCCACATAATATTAATTTTCGTGTAAGAAAGTGACACTGTCCGTGATAAAAGTGAACACCGCATTATAAGTAAACATTACTGCGCATTATATTAAAGGAAGGCTGCAATATGGCGCATTGTTATTTTCCCGATGGGATTTCCAGAGCCTACGCAACCTTGCCGCAATACCGCGCACCGTTGTTCTGCGGACGTGATTTCCACGGCCTACGCAACATTCAAACTCCCTGCCTCTGCACCGTACAGACTGCTTAAACTAAGACCACAGTGTTCCTACTATACCCTCTTATACAATTTTTCTCTTTTGTTTCGCCCTACGCCTTTCAACTCAGTCACAAAATGGCTGCCAACACTTCCTAGTTTGAACAGTTCGCAACCAATGAGCCGCACGCTCGTGCTCGTAACGCCTCAGCCAATCAGATGTCAGAATTCTCAAATATCGATATCTGTAAATTTTGATATTTCTCTAAAACTACTGAACGGACTTACCCCATTTAAACAAAAGCGTGCTTTCTGCACTAAGACCTTTCTCCCTGCCAAATTTGGCGTAATTCCGTTCAGCAGTTTGACCTGTAGCCTTGTCTAAAGTTTCCTATGGAAATTGCATGGAGAAAACATGTTTTGGGACCCCCCTTTTTTCTCTGCCCCCCCTTCACGAATCACCCCCAAACTTTCAGGATAGGAGCTCACCTGAAAAGAGGAACTTTTTGGAAAATTTCGTAAAGATTCGTCAAACGACACCAAAGTTATAAGCACATCAAAAAATGCTTTTCCTATGGAAACGTGGTCTTAACTATAACTATCTACTGGCGACCGCCAGTAGATTTTATATATATATATATATATATATATATATATACACTCACACCCGCCTTCGATTGGTCTGTTGTGATTCACATTTTTCGTCAGCCCACTTCTGGCACTGGCTAGCTTCCCGCCCGCCACCCCACCTTTGCCGTCCAAGCAGCTCCTGCCAGTTGGCGGTCCGAGATTCCTTGGAGAGGCGCTTGCACTGTCATTGCGTCTCCAGACTTGGTGACATTGGACAAGGAGGCTGGAAGTAGGGGACCTGAGGGCGTTTATCCCCAGAAACTTCGCTGGAGTTGCCCACTGCGGCACGTTATATTCCAGCAAGGTGCATGACGGTACTAGCTGTGAGAAGTTGGCCTGGCATATGCTGTCCACTAATTATAGTGGGCACCTTGCACCAGTCCAAACAACCCCTTATTGGAGATAGGTTAAAGACAACCTTTATTGAAAGCTATCCTAGTGGTAGCTATGGAGAGCAGCCTTCAGGCTAAGTCTTGAAGGAATGTAAAGCAGCTTGTTTTACCAGTCTATAATCTCTTGAGTGACCAAATGAAAGAGGACCACACCAGGTATATATTCAAAATATATGTATTTATTACTAAACACACCCCTCTAGTCTCTTTATGAGGCTAGAGTTCGAAGTACATACGTTACGAGTTAGTTATCTACAGTAATAGCACAAATACACGTTTGAGCCCCAGGGGCGTACCAAACCATATACCAATAAAGTGGTATAAGAACCACGACTGAGCTAGACACAAGGCCTAGAGCCTGTAGAAGTGCTTGGACCACAAGGAACCACCCAAGGCAGTGACACAGGGGACCCACGGGGGACGCGTGCAGTGTATGAACACAACCGCGAACCACCGTTAACTTCTATGGGGAAAGTCGCGATTAGAATTTAAAAGAAAAGGGACACTTAGAGGAGGACTTGGAGCAAACCCTTTGAGAACTAGGCTGTTCTAGTGTCAATACCCACGGGAGCACCGGAGTACTCGAGTTACCTCACCCAGGGAAGCCGGGTGCATAGGTGTCTTTCGGGGTCGGGTTTCGTCGTCTCTTTCAATGGCGATCTGCTGCAAAGTGCTGCTGGCGGCCAAGTCGAAAGTGTTCGGGTGGATCCAAAGGTGGATCGAAGATCTGAAGAACCTGAAAGCAGAGGGGACAGAGTCTGGGTCACTAGCCAGTGACCAGGAAGGCGATGAGCGGATGCCCACCGATGTCGAGTGCTTCAGGTAGGTTGACGGTCGTCTTGACTCTTCAGCCACGAGGTCCAGGAGGCGTCGACGACAACCAGGAGCTGGATTCGAGCTGTCCTACGACGTCTGTCGATTGCAGGGGTGTCGACGACCGGATTGGACCCAACAAGCCTTGGCAACGGCAAGTCTCGTGGAAATCGAAGAAGGACGATGTTGCAGACCAGCAAGGTCTGGGGGACTCACCCAGCGAGGATAAGTCAGGGCACACCTGGAGCAACCAGGGAGCCCAAGCAGAAAAAGATTGGCCTTCGGGAGTGCCTACTAGCCAACGGACTAGCGGCCGCGAAGGAGCCTCGAGACTGTGCACGTGGAGCTGGCTCACAGGACACTCGTGGAGTGGAGGCCAGTGATCTTCGGTGCAGTTGGTGCTGGAGGCTGGGGCTACTCGGAGCCCAAAGCACGACTTCGTGGGAGACCCAGAAGAGGATGCACTTGCAAATGCGTTCGGTGTCCAGGGGTCACGGTTCCACGTTACCCACGACCGCTACGGGCCTCAGCTTTGCTGGGGACTCAGGGCAGCCTCGGGGAAGTCTGGAAATCCACCTCTGGTGATGCAAAGACTTCGGCGTCCGACTGGAGCTTCAGCGATGCAGACCGGACAATTGCTTCTTTGGTGCCTGCCAAGCAGGGGAGTCACTCCTTGACCCCAAGGGAGATTCTTCAGTCCTCTAATCTTAAAGTAGAGCGTCGAAGGTCCAGGATTCTGTATCAGAGTTTCGTCCAGGTAAATCTAAAGTCCTAAGGACTGGGTTCCCCTACTTATACTAAGGTAGGGGGTTGGACATACTCTGTGACCCCACCTATGGGAGGGTCAGGGCAGAGGGGTGGTTACACCCCTTTCCCTTTGTCCAGTTTCGCGCCAGTGCAGGGGCTGGAAGCCCCTGTGCCGGTTTGAACTGGGGTATGCACAGGGACACCAAGTGTGCCCCCAGTGCAGGACTTCAAAGCACCAGAGAGTGCTCCCGCCCAGCCCCAATACACACTATCCTGTCTGGGGAGGTGGTTACACCTCCCTGGGACAGGAAACCTATTGTCCAGGCCTCCCCTGCCGGAGTTTCGGTCAGCAGCAGGAGGCCAGACTCGTGTCTGTGGCAGCGGCATCCATTTTGTGATGCCAGGGCTTGGAAAGTCAGTACCGGGCATACCGGTGTGTACATGTCTTTCCCTCTAGAAGGGTGGAATGCTACCCCCGCCACCAGAACTGGCGGGGGGGGGTAGTATTCCAAGATGTTTGACACCAAACACGACATGTTTCCGTGCAGCCATCCCAAAGTTAGCATTTAACGCGAGGTTATAATGCGCTTAAGAGTATATGGTCAGGCTGCACTACAAACCGCATCAGAGAAGGGTCTCCGAACGCTGCAGAGGGGCCCTGCTCATGCAGGGGCACCCTCTCACATAGGAACCACGCACTCTGCCTTCAGGATTGATAAGGCCTGCCATAGGAGTGACTTATAGGTTTATATGTGTGTATGTATATAGTGATATAGGTAGCCTATATCACAGTAAGGAGTGCATGCACCACCTTACCCAGGCTGCAGTAGCAGACCTGTGGTGTCAGTTTGGATGGCCTTCCAGGGGTGGCACAATACATGCTGCAGCCCCTGGTAGGCCTCTGAGGTACCTATGCCCTGGGTACATAGTATACCATATACTAGGGACTTATAAGGGCACTCCAGATTCCAATCAGAGATGTGCCTAAGGCACATGGAAACCATTTTAGAGAGGAAGCAGCTAGGCTGGGGTTCTGATTAGCAGGGCCCCAGCCAGACTAAGGTCGAAAAACAGTGAAGCATCAGCAAAAAGTGGAGGTACCCATGTGAAGCAGATCCTACTCTCCTACACTAGCAGTCTGTGGTATGGGGCTGCTCAGGTGTCGGCACATAAACGAGCTGCAGCTGGGCCCTTCACCACTGAGTAGGAGGAGCTCAATATAGAGACTTACTGGGAGAAACTGAGGTGAACTGCGGCATTTGAGAAAGGCTGATTGCCGAAACCGGTCATGCCAAATTTTGCTCAATAAATGTCCTGAGAAGCCCCGCTGTGTCCTTTTCTTCTTTGCTAATGGGAGAGAAGCTGGTTATATATATATATATATATATATATATATATATATATATATTCACTGAAAAAACCATAGGTTTTAGGGACAGTTATAGTTAGTTGGACATTGCACTCGTACAAAACCCGTGAAATTCCCCTGTTATAGTTAGTTCAGCTAACTATAACTCGCGCCCGCAATGCACTGCTGATGACGTCACATATTACATCACTCATGACATGGTCAGTGACATCACTGATGACATCACTGATGACATCTCAAATGACATCACTGATGACATCGCTGATGACATCACTGATGACATCATCCAGTGACTGTGTGTTTCTGTAAAGATTAAATATGTTTAATATATATAGGGAAAGGGGTATTGAAGAATGAGTGGGTGTATAAGTGTCTGAATGGATGATTTAGTACGTGAGTGACTGACTCTACAAGTGAGTGATTAAACGTATCTTACTGAATGCATGGGTTAGTGACTAAACTGTGTGAATGTCTGTATCCGTCTGCTTGTTGGTGTGTAAGTGGATGCATGGATTTGCGAATAGCTACATGAGTGTCTATATGGGTTATTGATTGGTTCTCTGAGTATCTGTATGGCTGCCTGAGTGTTTGTGTGGGTGGGGTGTGTGTGACTCTATACATAGATGTGTGAGTGGGTGATTCACTGGGTGCATGATTTCAAGAGTGCATCTGTGATGGACTGCTTGGGTGGGTGAGTGTGTGTATGGGTGTGTTAGTGAGTGAATGTATATCTCAGTGGTACATGTGCGAGTAACTACATATGTAAAAGGCAGTATATATGTGTGTTAGAGTATTTAAATGGCTATAAGTGAGAGTGTGTTATTGTGAGAGTGGCTGTATGGATGCGTGTGTGCTTGTATCAGTTATTGTATAAGAGCGTAAGAATGTGCTAGTATTTGTATGAGTAAGTGAGCTGGTGTGTGTATAACTGTATAGGTGAGTAAATGGGTGTGTGATTAATTTTTTGCATGACTGACTAGGTGTGTGAGTACCTCTATGGATGAGTGGCGGTGTGTGAGTGTTTATATAGGTGTATGAGTGCATATGATAGTCCTGTACTGAGTGACTGTAAGTATGAGTGACTGTACAGGTGAGTGAGTGGATGTGTGTGTAGACCTAAGAATCAGTGAGTGGGTATGTAGTTTTTGGTGTTGGAGTGTCTATGGTTTTGAGAATGGCAGTCTGTAATTTAGAGTGGGTGTATCAAAAGTTATATTAGGGTGTGAGAAGATGCATGAAATTATCACATGGATGATGTCATCAGTGATGTCATTTGAGATGTCATCAGTGATGTCATCAGTGATGTCACTGACCATGTCATGAGTGATGTAATATGTGACGTCATCAGCAGTGCATTGCGGGGCGCGAGTTATAGTTAGCTGAACTAACTATAACAGGGGAATTTCACGGGTTTTGTACGAGTGCAATGTCCAACTAACTATAACTGTCCCTAAAACCTATGGTTTTTTCAGTGAATTTCAAAGGTTTTTTAAATGCTAATTTCTAACTATAACGTGTCTGAAACCTATGGTTTTTTCAGTGAATTTCAAAGGTTTTTTAAATGCTAATTTCTAACTATAACGTGCCTGAAACCTATGGTTTTTTCAGTGAATTTCAAAGGTTTTTTAAATGCTAATTTCTAACTATAACGTGCCTGAAAACTATGATTTTTTAAGTGAATTTCAAAGGTTTTTAAATGCTAGTTTCTAACTATGCCAACAGAGGTAGGACATGTGAAGAAAGAAGAAAAAACGCACAGAAAGAAGCAAAAGATGTGCAGAAAGAACCAACAGAGGAGCAGAAAGAGGCCTTGTTGCAAAATCATCCTGTGCCCACAACTTTTTCAGACGGGTACTGGTGGTAACTGACTCTGACTAACCAGAGCCAGTGCACGTTTGCACAGTGGTGAAGGGAGGGGGCCTGAGGTGACATGTGTGCAAACGCGCCCCGTGGCGCGTTTTAAGTTGCGGGATTAAGTCCCCTTGAATCCTGAGGGTCCCTGGGGTCCAACTAGCCCCCCAGGTACCTACAGTTAGGACCACAGAGCTGAGTTGCAGAGAGGCGTTCCGAGGCCACGCACCTTTTTTCACCTCTCTGCAACGCACCTCTGTTGTGCTTACTGAAGGTACCTGGTGGGCTAGTTGGCCCCCAGGATTCAAAGGGAATTAACTCCCCAACTTAAAACGCACCACAGGGCGTGTTTGCGCACATGTCACCTGAGGCCCCGCCCCCTCCCTTCACCACTGTGCATACGCGCCCCGTGGCGCGTTTTAAGTTTGGGATTAGGTCACCTTGAATCCTGAGAGTCCCTGGGGCCCAACCAGCCCACCAGGTACTTCCAGTAAGCACCACAGGCCTGCGTTGCAACGCCTGTAACAAATTGCGCAGTTGTGTTTAGGTAGTGAAGAGGGTCGTGCTGGGGGTAGTGTTTTAGGGTTTAGGGTAGTGCAGTGGTGTTTGTGTAGTGTAGGGGGTCATGCTGGGGGTAGGTTTAGGGTAGTGCAGTGGTGTTTGGGTAGTGTAGGGAGTCGTGCTGGGGGAGTGTTTTAGGGTTTAGGGTAGTACAGTGGTGTTTGGGTAGTGTAGGGGGTCGTGCTGGGGTTAGTGTTTTAGGGTTTTAGGGTTTAGGGTAGTGCAGTGGTGTTTGGGTAGTGTAGGGGATACTGCTGGGGGTAGTGTTTTAGGGTTTAGGGTAGTGCAATGGTGTTTGGGTAGTGTAGGGGGTACTGCTGGGGGTAGTGTTTTAGGGTTTAGGGTAGTGCAGTGGTGTTTGGGTAGCGTAGGGGGTACTGCTGGGGGTAGTGTTTTATGGTTTAGGGTAGTGCAGTGGTGTTTGGGTAGTGTAGGGGTTCGTGCTGGGGGTAGTTTTTTAGGGTTTAGGGTAGTGCAGTGGTGTTTGTGTAGTGTAGGAGGTCGTATTTTAGGGTTTAGGGTAGTGCAGTGGTCTTTGGGTAGTGTAGGGAGTCGTGCGGGGGGTATTGTTTTAGAGTTTAGGGTAGTGCAGTGGTCTTTGGGTAGTGTAGGGGGTTGTGCGGGGGTAGTGTTTTAGGGATTAGGGTAGTGCATTGGTATTTGGGTAGTGTAGGGGGTCATGCGGGGGGTAGTGTTTTAGGGTTTAGGGCAGTGCAGTGGTGTTTAGGTAGTGTAGGGGGTCGTGCTGGGGGAGTGTTTTAGGGTTTAGGGCAGTGCAGTGGTGTTCGGGTAGTGTAGGGGGTCGTGCTGGGGGAGTGTTTTAGGGTTTAGGGCAGTGCAGCCGTGTTCGGGTAGTGTAGGGGGTCGTGCTGGGGGAGTATTTTAGGGTTTAGGGTAGTGCAGTGGTGTTCGGGTAGTGTAGGGGGTCATGCTGGGGGTAGTGTTCTAGGGTTTAGGGCAGTGCAGTGGTGTTCGGGCAGTGTAGGGGGTCTTGCTGGGGGTGGTGTTTCAGGATTTAGGGCAGTGCAGTGGTGTTCGGGCAGTGTAGGGGGTCGTGCAGGGGATGGTGTTTCAGGGTTTAGGGCAGTGCAGTGGTGTTCGGGCAGTGTAGGGGGTCGTGCAGGGGTGGTGTTTCAGGGTTTAGGGCAGTGGTGTTCGGGCAGTGTAGGGGGTCATGCTGGGGGTGGTGTTTCAGGGTTTGGGGCAGTGCAGTGGTGTTCGAGCAGTAAAGGGGTCATGCTGGGGGTGGTGTTTCAGGGTTTAGGGCAGTGCAGTGGTGTTCGGGCAGTGTAGGGGGCGGTGTTTCAGGGTTTAGGGCAGTGCAGTGGTGTTCGGGCAGTGTAGGGGGTGGTGCAGGGGTGGTGTTTCAGGGTTTAGGGCAGTGCAGTGGTGTTCGGGCAGTGTAGGGGGTCGTGCAGGGGGTGGTGTTTCAGGGTTTAGGGCAGTGCAGTGGTGTTCGGGCAGTGTAGGGGGCGGTGCAGGGGGTGGTGTTTCAGGGTTTAGGGCAGTACAGTGGTGTTCGGGCATTGTAGGGGGTGGTGCTGGGGCTGGTGTTTCAGGGTTTAGGGCAGTGCAGTGGTGTTCGGGCAGTGTACGGGGTCGTGCTGGGGCTGGTGTTATAGGGTTTAGGGCAGAGCAGTGGTGTTTGGGCAGTGTAGGGGGTTGTGCTGGGGCTGGTGTTTCAGGGTTTAGGGCAGTGCAGTGGTGTTCGGGCAGTGTAGGGGGTCATGCTGGGGCTGGTGTTTCAGGGTTTAAGGCAGTGCAGTGGTGTTCGGGCAGTGTAGGGGTCTTGCTGGGGCTGGTGTTTCAGAGTCTAGGGCAATGCAGTGGTGTTCGGGCAGTGTAGGTGGTCTTGCTGGGGCTGGTGTTTCAGGGTTTAGGGCAGTGCAGTGGTGTTCGGGCAGTGTAGGGGGTTGTGCTGGGGGTGATGTTTCAGGGTTTAGGGCAGTGCAGTGGTGTTCGTGCAGTATAGGGGGTCATGCTGGGGTGGTGTTTCAGGGTTTAGGGCAGTGCAGTGGTGTTCGGGCAGTGTAGGGGTCATGCAGGGGCTGGTGTTTCAGGGTTTAGGGCAGTGCAGTGGTGTTCGGGCAGTGTAGGGGGTCGTGCAGGGGGTGGTGTTTCAGGGTTTAGTGCAGTGGTGTTCGGGCAATGTAGGGGGTCATGCTGGGGTGGTGTTTCAGGGTTTAGGGCAGTGCAGTGGTGTTTGGGCAGTGTAGGGTGTCGTGCTGAGGGGTGGTGTTTCAGGGTTTAGGGCAGTGCAGTAGTGTTTGGGCAGTGTAGGGGGTCGTGCAGGGGGTGGTGTTTCAGGGTTTAGGGCAGTGGTGTTCGGCCAGTGTAGGTAGTCTTGCTGGGGGTGGTGTTTCAGGGTTTAGGGCAGTGCAGTAGTTTTCGGGCAGTGTAGGCGGTCGTGCTGGGGCTGGTGTTTCAGGGCTTAGGGCAGTGCAGTGGTGTTCGGGCAGCGTACAGGGTTGTGCTGGGGCTGGTGTTTCAGGGTTTAGGGCAGTGCAGTGGTGTGCGGGCAGTGTACGGGGTCGTGCTGGGGCTGGTGTTTCAGGGTTTAGGGCAGTGCAGTGGTGTTCGGGCAGTGTAGGGGGTCATGCTGAGGGTGGTGTTTCAGGTATTAGGGCAGTGCAGTGGTGTTCGGGCAGTGTAGGGGGTCGTGCTGGGGCTGGTGTTTCAGGGTTTAGGGCAGTGCAGTGGTGTTCGGGCAGTGTAGGGGGTCGTGCTGGGGCTGGTGTTTCAGGGTTTTGGGCAGAGCAGTGGTGTTCGGGCAGTGTAGGGGTTCGTGCTGGGGGTGGTGTTTCAGGGTTTAGGGCAGTGCAGTGGTGTTCGGGCAGTGTAGGGGGTCTTGCAGGGGGTGGTGTTTCAGGGTTTAGGGCAGTGCAGTGGTGTTCGGGCAGTGTAGGGGGTCTTGCTGGGGGTGGTGTTTCAGGGTTTAGGGCAGTGCAGTAGTGTTCGGGCAGTGTAGGGGGTCATGCAGGGGGTGGTGTTTCAGGGTTTAGGGCAGTGCAGTGGTGTTCTGGCAGTGTAGGGGGTCATGCTGGGGGTGGGGTTTCAGGGTTTAGGGCATACAGTGGTGTTCGGGCAGTGTAGGGGGTCGTGCAGGGGGTGGTGTTTCAGGGTTTAGGGCAGTGCAGTGGTGTTCGGGCAGTGTAGGGGGTCGTGCTGGGGCTGGTGTTTCAGGGTTTAGGGCAGTGGTGTTCGGGCAGTGTAGGGGGCCTTGCTGGGGGTGGTGTTTCAGGGTTTAGGGCAGTGGTGTTCGGGCAGTGTAGGGGGCCTTGCTGGGGGTGATGTTTCAGGGTTTAGGGCAGTGCAGTGGTGTTCGGGCAGTGTAGGGGGTCTTGCTGGGGGTAGTGTTTCAGGGTTTAGGGCAGTGCAGTGGTGTTCGTGCAGTATAGGGGGTCGTGCTGGGGATGGTGTTTCTGGGTTTAGGGCAGTGCAGTAGTGTTCGAGCAGTGTAGGGGGTTGTGCAGGGGTGGTGTTTCAGGGTTTAGTGCAGTGGTGTTCGGGCAGTGTAGGGGGTCGCGCTGGGGGTGGTGTTTCAGGGTTTTGGGCAGTGCAGTGGTGTTCGGGCAGTGTAGGGGGTCATGCACGGGGTGGTGTTTCAGGGTTTAGGGCAGTGCAGTGGTGTTCGGGCAGTGTAGGGTGTTGTGCTGGGGCTGGTGTTTCAGGGTTCAGGGCAGTGCAGTGGTGTTCAGGCAGTGTAGGGGGTCGTGCTGAGGCTGGTGTTTCACGGTTTAGGGCAGTGCAGTGGTGTTCGGGCAGTGTAGGGGGTCGTGCTGGGGCTGGTGTTTCAGGGTTTAGGGCAGTGCAGTGGTGTTCGGGCAGTGTAGGCGGTCGTGCTGGGGCTGGTGTTTCAGGGTTTAGGGCAGTGCAGTGGTGTTCGGGCAGTGTAGGGGGTCATGCTGGGGCTGGTGTTTCAGGGTTTAGGGCAGTGCAGTGGTGCTCGGGCAGTGTAGGGGGTCGTGCTGGGGTGATGTTTCAGGGTTTAGGGTAGTGCAGTGGTGTTCGGGCAGTGTAGGGGGTCGTGCAGGGGCTGGTATTTCAAGGTTTAGGGCAGTGCAGTGGTGTTCGGGCAGTGTAGGGGGTCTTGCTGGGGCTGGTGTTTCAGGGTTTTGGGCAGAGCAGTGGTGTTCGGGCAGTGTAGGGGGTCATGCTGTGGGTAGTGTTTCAGGGTTTAGGGCAGTGCAGTGGTGTTCGGGCAGTGTAGGGGGTCGTGCTGGGGGTGGTGTTTCAGGGTTTAGGTCAGTGGTGTTCGGGCAGTGTAGGGGTCTTGCTGGGGGTTATGTTTCAGGGTTTAGGGCAGTGCAGTGGTGTTCGGGCAGTGTAGGGGGTCTTGCTGGGGGTAGTGTTTCAGGGTTTAGGGCAGTGCAGTGGTGTTTGGGCAGTGTAGGGGTCATGCTGGGGGTGGTGTTTCAGGGTTTAGGGCAGTGCATTGGTGTTCGGGCAGTGTAGGGGGTCGTGAAGGGGTGGTGTTTCAGGGTTTAGGGCAGTGCAGTGGTGTTCGGGCAGTGTAGGGGTCGTGCTAGGGGTGGTGTTTCAGGGTTTAGGGCAGTGCAGTGGTGTTTGGGCAGTGTAGGGGGTCATGCAGGGGCTGGTGTTTCAGGGTTTAGGGCAGTGCAGTGGTGTTCGGGCAGTGTAGGGGGTCGTGCTGGGGGTAGTGTTTTAGGGTTTAGGGTAGTGCAGTGGTGCTTGTGTAGTGTATGGGGTTGTGCTGGGGGTAGTGTTTTAGGGTTTAGGGTAGTGCAGTGGTGTTTGTGTAGTGTAGGGGGTCATGTTTTAGGGTAGTGCAGTGGTGTTTGGGTAGTGTAGGGGGTCGTGCTGGGGGTAGTGTTTTAGGATTTAGGTTAGTGCAGTGGTGTTTGGGTAGTGTAGGGGGTCGTGCTGGGGGTAGTGTTTTAGGGTTTAGGGCAGTGCAGTGGTGTTTGTGTAGTGTAGGGGGTCGTGCTGGGGGTAGTGTTTTAGGGTTTAGGGTAGTGCAGTGGTGCTTGTGTAGTGTAGGAGGTCGTGCTGGGGGTAGTGTTTTAGGGTTTAGGGCAATGCAGTGGTGTTTGTGTAGTGTAGGGGGTCATGTTTTAGGGTAGTGCAGTGGTGTTTGGGTAGTGTAGGTGGTCGTGCTGGTGGTAGTGTTTTAGGATTTAGGTTAGTGCAGTGGTGTTTGGGTAGTGTAGGGGGTCGTGCTGGGGGTAGTGTTTTAGGGTTTAGGATAGTGCAGTGGTGCTTGTGTAGTGTAGGGGGTCGTGCTGGGGGTAGTGTTTTAGGGTTTAAGGTAGTGCAGTGGTGTTTTTGTAGTGTAGGGGGTCATGTTTTAAGATGCAATGCTCCAATACCTGACCAGTCTGCACTACATAAAACTGCAAAAAAACTAAAAATAAAAAGTGTTTTGCACACTTTTGTCATTGGGCTATATGTGGGCTACATCTGGGTAATATTTGTGCTACATTTGGGCTCTTTTTTCACTGGTGGCCATCTTGGAAGACTTCTTTGTTATGAAGTTTCCTAATTTCTTCATTTACTGCAGTCTCCTCAGTAGGAAATGCTTTCAGTTTTTACTTTGATTCCATCAAGAAGGCATTCAGATGTGTCTCACATCTGCCATAAATTCAGAATGTTATCACTCTAGTTGCTCATTAGATCACTGGAGTAAAGCTACTGCTCACCAGGGAGTTAACTGGTAGTCTGCTGCTGGTATTGAAAGTGATTGTTTCAGTCTGCATGTCAGAATTTTCTAATGAAATAGAAGAGGATTTGAGATCTCACTTAAAACATGCCCTAATTTTTCTTTCTGCAGCACTAACCATAATTTCTATTTCAAAAAGAACCCCTCATTTTGTTCCTTTTTAAATTAAATGTTTTAAGTGTTACTGGTTTATTCCAATCAAGATGGCTTCAGGTGTGCCATACTTTTGTCATAAGTAAGGCTGTTAGCGCTCTAGTTGTTCTTTAGAACACTCTGGGAAGCTGCAGTAGAACACAAAGGCATCAACTGGCAGGCTGCTCCTGTTGAAATATAACAGGAAGATATTTGAGATCACACTTGAAACATGTCCTAATTTTTCTTTCTACAGCACTAACCATAATTTCTATGACAAAATGAACCCCATCATTTTGTTCCTTTTTAAATTAAATTGTTTAAGGTGCGCGGCCGATTTTCGCCCTGTGCGGGGCGTTTCATTGAGTGGGCGGGTTCATGACGAGCTCAGCTCGTCATGCGCACACGAGCACTGCGCAGCATGACGAGCTGAGCTCGTCATGAGCATAGAAGGGGTTAAGTGTTACCAGTTTATTCCAATCAAGATGGCTTCAGGTGTGCCATACTTTTGTCATAAGTAAGGCTGTTAGCACTCTAGTTGTTCTTTAGAACACTCTGGGAAGCTGCAGTAGAACACAAAGGAATCAACTGACAGTCTCTGCCCTTGTTGGATGTACATGTTTTACTGAGAATGTCAGACTTCATTCTCACATGAGTGAGAAAGATAATGTGAATTTACAGAAAATATGCTCTTATTTTAGCTTCTGGAGCACCTTCCAAACCTCCATGGGACAAGCATGAGAAAATAGTGTTCTCTCAAACATGATTCATGATATCCCAGCAGAAGGTTTTTCACATGGTAAAATCACCTTAGAATACACCACAATTCCTAAAATTAGTATGGTACCATCAACAAATAAATTCTAATGTAGCTAAAGCCTGTTATCACCCTTTATAGTTCTCCTTTTGGTGACCCTCAAAATCTTCTATTCACTACAATGCATTTCAATGAGGTACTATCATTTATATTGGTCCCAAGATGGCTGCCAGCAATTCCAGGATGAAGTGCTGACAGCCAATCAGATCTCACGATGACATGTGTGGTTAGGCTCCGCCCAGATATATATGTGACTTTACTTTTGATTTTCTCAGGAACTACTGAACGGATTTACACCATTTAAGCAAAAGGCACGACACTGAACCAAGGGCTACCTCTTTGCCAAATTTGGTGTAATTCCGTTCAGCAGTTCGGGCTGTAGCTGCGACTAAAGGTTCCTATGGAAAAATGAATGGGGAAAACGCGTTTTGGGACCCCCCTTTTTCTCGGCCCCCGCTTGACGTATCACCCCGAGACTTTCAGGATAGGAGCGGACCGGAGCGCCCCAACAAGTTGGAAACTTTCGCGAAGATTCGTCAACCGGCGCCAACGTTATTTCAAATAGAATGTCGCGGATTTCCTATGGATAATAGGTTTTAACTATAACTATCTACTGGCGACCGCCAGTAGATAATATATATATATATATATATATATATATATATATATATATACACACTCACACCCGCCTTCGATTGGTCTGTTGTGATTCACATTTTTCGTCAGCCCACTTCTGGCACTGGCTAGCTTCACTGTAAGTGACAGTATTCTACTCTTTCATAAGGAACATATCTGCACCCAAAGTAGTTGCCTGCAGTCTCAGCCACTACTGGGGCAATGTATACTTTTTGAAACCCAAAAATATTTTTGCCTAGAGCTAGTAGTTTTTTTTTTTTTAAATATAATGTCGAGTGCCCGGAGCTCCCCCAATAAATGTTTACAACAAGCATTGGCAATGCCAATAGGTCTGGCTTTAAAGGAATGTTGTATGGCAATGGGAAACATTACAAGTAAATAGCACACATATTTGTGTGGAATCAAAGAACTGTAGAGTAAAATTAATGTAGTTTAAAAGGTCAAGTGGCAGTTGCACTGTCAAGCCAGACCTAAAAATCCATTTCGGTTAATAACTGCCTTTTAACACCTGTGCTGCTGCCTTAGAAATACAAACACCATCAATTATCTACGGCACTTTTAAAGCATTACAGTGTCATGTGTGTGCCCCTGAAAGTTAAGGCCATTGGATAAAAAAATACAAAATGATCACAGCTGGTGAAGGACGAGCACTTTTTTGTGGCAGCCCACAACTGCTGCCCAGTCAAGCCAGACCATTAAAACCACGACAGAACAAGCACGACAAAGCCAAAAGGCTGACCGTCCATGCCACACCTATTGCCTTTGACAATGCTTGTTTGATTTTCTAGTGCGCTCTCTAGTATATAATGGTTTATGTTATTGATTTATTCTAAATGTAATAATAAAATGTTGCTTATACAGAATCCTTTGTTTATAATTAGAGATCTGGATGTTGACATTTCAAAAACATTGTATAGACCTTTCTAAATAGAATGTGCTCTGTTTATCCAGTTTCCCACACCTCTTTCCTTGTTGGCGCTGTTCAATGTAGCTTGTCTCACATGTGTTGGGACCAAGTCACCCCCTTCACCTTTCACACCGATGGTAGGGCCTTATAGTGAATGGTTCCCCCACTTTTACCGCCTTTAACAGAATCATTGTCTACTGAGAAGGTCATACAGTCACATATTTCTGGGCGCTCAGATCAGCAGGCTTCAACTTGCTGGTCAGAGACATTTGTCAGCTACCCGTTTTCAAGTTTGAGCCTTTGCTATGAGTTTGCATTTGTGTAGACGTTCCCAATAGGTCAGATACAAGTTAATGTTCTGCCAGCTTTGGCAGACATGTTTTAAACCACCCTATCAGGTTATTTCAGCCCCCCCTCTTAATAGTCGTGGTGCCTTCTGTCTTATTGTATTGGGGGTATTTTTAGGACCCACCTGCATCCACGCTAGTCTGAACACAACATCCTGAAGCCCCTGCATGGCTGGAGGAGACCGAGGCTCCCCGGGCTGGACTCCGTGAGGCAAGGGATTTCTGAAGTGACATATGTCGCTGTAAGCCATCTCGCTGCCGTGGCGGCGGCGGCTCAGCCTGGGCTGATTAACCTAATCTGCTTCGCTGGGTGAATGCTGGTTTACGCAACCGCACAGAGCCATCCTTCCACGGGGGGAGGGGGAATCCAGGAAGCTTACAAACTCGGGCTGAGTTTTTGGTCTGACGTTATATATATATATATATATATATATATATATATATTTTCTACTGGCGGTCGCCAGTAGATACTTATAGTTAGGACCTATTTTCCTAGGAAATCCGCGACATTCTATTTGAAATAACTCTTGCGTCGGTTGACGAATCTTCGCGAAATTTTTAAACTTTATGGCCCGGTCCGCTCCTACCCTGAAAGTGTCGGGGTGATTCGTCAAGCGGGGGCCGAGAAAAAAGGGGGGTCAAAACGTGTTTTCCCCATTCATTTTCCCATAGGAAACTTTAGCCACGGCTACAGCCCGAACTGCTGAACGGAATTACACCAAATTTGGCAAAGAGGTAGTTCTTGGTTCAGAAAGAACCCTTTTTGTTAAATGGTGTAAATCCGTTCAGTAGTTCCTGTGAAAATCAAAATGAAAATCACATGTATATCTATGGCCGCGTCGGATTCGCGCACCCTCCCGATCACGAGCTGCATGCTAATTGGCTGTCAACACTCCAAATCAGGAAGTGTTGGCAGCCATTTTGTCCGAGGGACAGAAACAAGTGCGCAAAGCGCAAAAAGGGGGCAGGGTAGAAACACCCTGACCCCCTAGGTCTGCTCAGGGGGTCCCACAAGGACCCCCTGGGCAGAAAAAAGCATTTTTTTTTTTTAAATCGGCAGGATGCGCTCAGGGTGCGCGGATCCTGCCAATAAAAAAAAAATCGAAAGCGCGGTCTCTTGCGCTTCGAATGTATTTTGCCCTTGGGTGGCCCAAGTCCCGGGGGCATGCGGGGGTGGGTTTATGTTTTATATGGGGGCCTCTAAGGCCCCCCAAGCCCCGGGGACCGCCACCCCCCGGGGCTTTATGAAAAAAATGGTGCGGGAGGGCTCTCCTGCCCTCCCGCAGCCCCGGGGACCGCCACCCCCCGGGGCTTCATTTTTTTTTTAATTTAATAACGTGTGGGGGGCTCCAGCCCCCACATGCCCGGGGACCACCACCTCCCGGGGCACTTAGAAAATAAATGTGGGGGTCCGTTACGGACCCCAGAGCCCGGGGACCACCACCTCCCCGGGGCTGTGCAATTCAAGGGAGGGGGCCGTGCGGCCCCCCTCCTGGAGCCTGTGGTGGCCCTGGGGACCGCCACCCCCAGGGCCAGCTCCTGCAGTGTCCCGGGGTGCCTACCCCCGGGACACTGTGCTTGCTATGACAGGACGGGAGCCTCGCGGCTCCGTCCTGTCATAGCAAACTGCTTTGGATTTTGGAAGAGAGAGCAGGGAAACCTGCTCTCGCTTCCAATATCCAAAGCAGATTGCTTTTCCACACGGGGAGCTGCATCTTAGCAGCTCCCCATGTGGAAAAGCAATGCCGGCTCCCAAGGGACGCGGGGAGCCGGCGGGACTGTGGGGGGATTGGGGACCCCCCCACAGTCCCCAACAGAGAGGGCCAGCCCCGGGGGATGGGGTCCCCGGGGCAAGTAGTGGCCCGGGAGGGGGGCCACGCGGCCCCCCTCCCCCCCGAAAAACGAAAAAAAAACAAAACGGAAAGGCCGGCCCCGGGGGATGGGGTCCCCGGGGCCTTAAATGGCCTGAGGAGGGGGCCCACGCAGCCCCCCTCCAAAAATTTAAAATTGATAAAAAAGAGGGCATGCCCCGGGGGATGGGATCCCCGGGGCCAATATAGGCCCAGGGAAAGGGGGCCACGCGGCCCCCTTCCCGTTTTATTTTAATAAAAAATAAAAAAATGAAAATCCTCATGCCCCGGGGGATGGGGTCCCCGGGGCCAAAAGAGGCCAAGGGAAGGGGGGCCACGCAGCCCCCCTCCCATACAAAAAAAAAAAGACCGGCATCGGGCCGGAGGCCACGCCCCCACCCTGCAGCAGTCTGCAAACGCGTCCCCTGGCGCGTTTGCAGATGGGGAACGAATTCCCCTTGAATACTTGGGGTCCCTGGGGGCCAACCAGCCCACCAGGAACCTCCAGTATGCGCCAGGGGGCTGCGTTGCAGAGAGGTGTACAGAGGCCACGCCCCTTTTACACCTCTCTGCAACGCAGCTCTGTGGTGCTTTTGGAGGTACATGGTGGGCTAGTTGGACTCCAGGGACCCTCAGGATTCAAGGGGACTTAATCCCCCAACTTAAAATGCGCCACGGGGCGCGTTTGCACAGTGGTGAAGGGAGGGGCGGGGCTTCAGGTGACATGTGTGCAAACAGGCCCCGTGGCGCATTTTAAGATGGGGAATTAAATCCTCTTCAATCCTGAGGGTCCCTGGGGGCCAACTAGCCCACCAGGTACCTCCAGTAAGCGCCACGGAGCTGCGTTGCAGAGTGTTGTAAAAGGGGCGTGGCCTCTGTACACCTCTCTGCAACGCAGCCCCTGGCGCATACTGGAGGTTCCTGGTGGGCTAGTTGGCCCCTAGGGACCCTCAGGATTGAGGAGGAATTAATTCTCCAACTTAAAACGCGCCACAGGGCGTGTTTGCAGACATGTCACTTCAGGCCCCACCCCTTCCTTCACCATTGTGCAAATATTCCTCTAAAATCAGCCACACTACGAATTCCGATTTACTCACCTGTTATCAGGAGAGACCTCAGTGCTGCATCTTTGAGCCCAGTACTGATCCTGAAAAGTAATTTTAACCGTACTTACCAGTAACTTGAATTTCCTTCCATAGGCTAACATTGACTGGTTTCACTTGGAAATTCTTCTAAGTGTGGAGTTTTGGAACTTTATAATATTCCTCTAAAATCAGCCGAACTACGAATTCCGATTTACTCACCTGTTATCAGGAGAGAACCCAGTGCTGCATCTTTTAGCCCAGCACTGACCCTGAAAAGTAATTCTAACCGTACTTACCAGTAACTTGTATTTCCTTCCATTGGAATCCATTGTCTGGTTTTCAGCAGAAAAGTTTCAAAGTGTCGATTTTCACAAACTACAAATATTCCTTAAAAATCGCCTGTATGACTTAAACGCATTCTTTCAGCTGTTTACAGGAGATGCACCAGTGCTGGATACAGGATCCACCACTGAGTAAGAAAAAGTAACGATAACACTACTTACCTGCTAAGTGAATTTCCTCCCATAGGATAACATTGGTGATTCTATGTGAAAAAGTTTCTAAGTGTCAACTTTTAAAATACAATAATATTCCTTACAAATCACTACTGTAACCAAAACGCTTTTACTCAACTGTTTACAGGAGATGTCCCAGGACTGAATCTAGGATCCAGTCCTGTGGTTAGAAAAAGTAATCCATAAAGTAACTAATTGCATTTAACTAGAAATTCACATTGAGCTCAATGTTGCATTGTGTTTGAAATTGTGTTGCCCATTGCAACAACTGTAACTACTGTACTTAAAAGTCTATTGCCTATTTGCAAAGTATTTAAACTAAAGTAATTCATTCTGAGAAAGTATATTTTGTAATGTATAATGTAATTACAATGGAATTTAAAAAATAAAATATGTAAAAATAAATAGTTTAAAAAAATGTAGTAAATCAGTATCAAAAAAATAAATATAACAATTAATACATTTAAAAATTGTCATTTACAAAACCTTTGAAATTCATTGAAAAAACCATAGGTTTTAGGGGCGTTCTAGTTAGAAATTAGCATTTAAAAAACCTTTGAAATTCACTGAAAAAACCATAGGTTTCAGGCACATTATAGTTGGAAATTAGCATTTAAAAAACCTTTGAAATTCACTGAAAAAACCATAGGTTTCAGACACGTTATAGTTAGAAATTTGCATTTAAAAAACCTTTGAAATTCACTGAAAAAACCATAGGTTTTAGGGACAGTTATAGTTAGTTGGACATTTCACTCGTACAAAACCATAGAAATTCCCCCGTTATAGTTAGTTCAGCTAACTATAACTCGCGCCCACAATGCACTGCTGATGACGTCACATATTACATCACTCATGACATGTTCAGTGACATCACTGATGACATCACTGATGACATCTCAAATGACATCACTGATGACATCATCCACGTGATAATCTGATGCACCTCCTCACACCCTAATATAACTTTTGATACACCCACTGTAAATTACAGACTGCCATTGTCAAAACCATAGACACTCCAACACCAATTACTATATACACACTCACTGATTCTTAGGTCTACACACACACATCTACTCACTCACCCGTACAGTCACTCATACTTATAGTCACTCAGTACAGGACTATTATATGCACTCATACACCTATATAAACACTCACACACCGCCACTCATCCATAGAGGTACTCACCCACCTAGTCAGTCATGCAAAAATTAAGCACACACCCATTTTCTCACCTATACAGTTATACACACACCAGCTCACTTACTCATACAAATACTAGCACATTCTTGCGCTCTTATACATTCTCTGATACAAGCACACACTCATCCATACAGTCACTCTCACAATCACACACTCTCGCTTATAGTTATTTATATACTCCAACACACATATATACTGCCTTTCACATATGTAGTTACTCACACATGTACCACTGGGACATACATTCACTCACTAACACACTCTTACACACACTCACCCATCCATACAGTCCATCACAGATGCACTCTTGAAACCATCCACCCAGTGAATCACCCACTCACACATCTATGCACAGAGTCGCACACACCCCACCCACACAAACACTCAGGCACCCATACAGATACTCAGACAACCAATCAATAACCCATGTAGGCACTCATGTAGCTATTCACAAACCCATGCAGCCGCTTACACACCAACAGACAGACGGATACAGACATTTACACAGTTTAGTCACTAACCCATGCATTCAGTAAGATACGTTTAATCACTCACTTATAGAGTCAGTCACGCACCTACTAAATCATCCATTCAGACACTTATACACCCACTCATTCTTCAAAACACCTTTCCCTATATATATTAAACATATTTAAACTTTACAGAAACACACAGTCACTGGATGATGTCATCAGTGATGTCACTGACCATGTCATGAGTGATGTAATATGTGACGTCATCAGCAGTGCATTGCGGGCGCGAGTTATAGTTAGCTGAACTAACTATAACGGGGGAATTTCTATGGTTTTGTACGAGTGAAATGTCCAACTAACTATAACTGTCCCTAAAACCTATGGTTTTTTCAGTGAATTTCAAAGGTTTTTTAAATGCAAATTTCTAACTATAACGTGTCTGAAACCTATGGTTTTTTCAGTGAATTTCAAAGGTTTTTTAAATGCTAATTTCTAACTATAACGTGCCTGAAACCTATGGTTTTTTCAGTGAATATATATATATATATATATATATATATATATATATATATATTCAGTCTGCCCTCTTCATACATTGCTCTGTTGTTTTGTCATTCACGTTTTTCTCCTGCCTACTTTAGCAGACAGTGTGAGGCAGTGGGGTGGCCTACTTTAGCTATTGGCTAACTTCAGTGTGAGTGATGGCATTCTGCTCCTGCACAAAGGGCAAATCAGCACAAAGGCTTCGCCAATGTCTTTTAGCATGTTGTACAGCAGTGTGGCTGCTGGTAGGCATGGTTTAAAGTTAATGGCTTAGTTCAAAGTGGCGTAGGGTAGAGTGGCGTGGATTGGCATTGTGTGGCGTAGAGCAATACAGTTGTGGGTATAAGTAACTTAAACAAGGAACCGAACTTAATGCAAAGGTATGAGGCATAAAGGGGAAGAGTGGCAGAAAGGTAATGAAAATAGTTGTGCGGTGGCAACCGTCATGAAGGTGTAAATGTGTTGTTAGTGTGGCATTTATCCAATATAACGCCTTAATCCAGCCCACGTAAAGTGTGATTGTATTGTAGTTGTAAGAGTAAGCCAAAAAATGCAGGCGTAGATAAACATTGTCCAAAAATGCATTTGAAACCGAACGAATGGAGAAAGCATCACAAGAACTGAAAACAGAGGAAGTGTCCTGAATAGTGTACCTCAACCACAGTATGATCAGCAGAGGGACGCTTAATTCAAGCTGAATCAATCTGTGCTTGGTCCATGCACCACAGAAAGAAAAGGAAGTGACAACATGCCAGCCAATGTAAGAGGCAGCAAAGAAGAGGGACCATAAGCAAGGGGTGGTGGGCTCCAAGCCCTTATTGTAAACAATACCCCTCACAAGCGAGAGTTGAAAAGTAGACCCCTTCAGTGCCAGGGACTACTGTGATAGTGTGCTTTTGATAAATATATATTAACTGAAAAAACAAAGGTAAATTGAAGTTATTATTAAGTGTTGAAATAACATAAAAACTAGCATTTAAAAACACTGAAATATATAGTTTACTGTGCCTCATCATGCACTGCTTATCACTTCACATATTACACAATTGATTACATCAACCAAGCATTGTTATAGCATTCTGTAGGCAATTTAGGTAAAGAGGTTGAGCGATATGCATTTGCTACTGAAAAGACATTTTGCTAGGCCCTATGAACATTTTAATAAGGAATTGACCTTTTAAAACAGTTGAAGGGCCAGGTACAGTGTAAATGATAGCTACAAAGCAATAGTTTCAAGTTCCCTATAACAAGCATTGGCAATGCCAATAGGCCTCTACTAGGGGCAAGATATTGGCTTCGGCAATCGGGTGAGGGTGGAGAGCAGGATGGTGGTAAAAAAAAAAACAGATGCTGCGAAGAGGACAGCATTGGCCATGTCACAGCCTTTTTTCCCCTTCTGTCTGTTGGGAGGGGAGGGGACGGGACAAGAAACAGGGACCGGGCGGTGGGTAAAAGAAACTGGGACAGGGCAGGTGAAGGGGAGAAGATACATGGACTGGGCAAATGGGGGAGAGATGAAGCAGAGACGGGTGGCGGCAAGAAGAAACGGGGGCAGGTGGAAGTAGAAGAAGAAACTGGGACAGGAGCAGGAGGGCAGGTTGAGAAGCAACATGAGAGGGGGGATGGGTGGGACTATGTTTTCAAGAAGTGGGTGAAATTCAAGCCCCTGAGGTCGATTGATCTTTGTGAGATGTAGGGCACTAAGGGGCCCCTCTTCACATTCTGCGGGGGGACATCATTTACAGGCCGCCACTGACTCATAGATGTGTGCGCTGGGCAATGTGAGAAGTTTGCCTGATATATGCTGTCCACTAATTATAGTGGGCACCTTGCACCAGTCCAAACAACCCCTTATTGGAGATAGGTTAAAGACAACCTTTATTGAAAGCTATCCTAGTGGTAGCTATGGAGAGCAGCCTTCAGGCTAAGTCTTGAAGGAATGTAAAGCAGCTTGTTTTACCAGTCTATAATCTCTTGAGTGATCAAATGAAAGAGCACCACACCAGGTATATATTCAAAATATATGTATTTATTGCTAAACACACCCCTCTAGTCTCTTTATGAGGCTAGAGTTCGAAATACATAAGTTATAAGTTATTAAATCACAGTAATAGCACAAATACACGTTTGGGCCCTAGGGGCGTACCAAACCATATACCAATAAAGTGGTATGCGAACCACGACTGAACTAGACACTAGGCCTAGAGCCTCTAGAAGTGCTTGGACCACAAGGAACCACCCAAGGTAGTGACACAGGGGACCCACGGGAGACGCGTGCAGTGTAAATACACAACCGCGATACGCCGTTAACTTCTATGGAGAAAGTCGGGATCGGGAAAATAGAGGAAAGGGACACTTAAAAGAGGACTAGGACAAAACCCTTTGAGATCTAGGACTTTGAAGAGTCTCTACCCACGGGAGCACCGGAGTACTCGTGTTACCTCACCCAGGGAAGCCGGGTGCATAGGTGCCTTTCGGGGTCGGGTTTCGTCGTCGATTCGAATGGCGATCTGCTGCAAAGTGCTGCTGGCGGCCAAGAGAAAAGTATCCGGGTGGATCCAAGAGTGGATCGGAGTTCTGGTGAACCTGAAAGCAGAGGGGACAGAGTCTGGGTCACTAGCCAGTGACCAGGAAGGCGATGGACAGATGCCCACCGATGTCGAGTGCTTCAGGTGCGTTGACGGTCGTCTTGACTCTTCAGCCACGAGGTCCGGGAGGCGTTGTCGGCGACCAGGAGCAGGATTCGGGCTGGTACACGATGTCTGTCGAGTGCTGAGGTGTCGGCGACCGGATTGGACCCAACAAGCCTTGGCAACGGCAAGTCTCGATTAAGATGTAGATCGTCGATGGTGCAGACCAGCAAGGTCTGTGGAACTCACCCAGCAAGGGTAAGTGAGGGCAGGCCTGGAGCAACCAGGATGCCAAGTAAGAAAAGGATTGGCCTTCGTTAAGGGCTACTAGCCAATGGGCTAGCGACCGCGAAGGAGCCTCGTGACGCCGCACGTGGATCTGGCTTACAGGACACTCGTGGAGTGGGGGCCAGTGATCTTCGGTGCAGGTGGTGCTGGAGGCTAGGGCTACTCGGAGCCCAAAGCACGACTTCTTGGAAGACCCAGAAGATGATGCACTTGCAAATGTGCTCGGTGTCCAGGGGTCACGGTCTCAAGTCACCCACGATAGCCACGGGCCTCAGCTTTGCTGGGGACTCAGGGTAGTCTCGGGGAAGTCTGAGAATCCACCTCTGGTGATGCGATGACTTCGGCGTCCGACGGGAGCTTCAGAAATGCGAACCGGACAGATGCTTCTTTGGTGCCTGCCAAGCAGGGGAGTCACTCCGTGACCCCAAGGGAGATTCTTCAGTCCTCTAATCTTGTCGTAGAGCGTCGAAGGTCCAGGATTCAGTTTCAGAGTTTCGTCCAGGTATAATCTAAAGTCCTAAGGACTGGGTTCCTATCTTTATACTAAAGATAGGGGTTGGACTACTCTGTGGCCCCACCTATGGGTGGGTCAGGGCAGAGGGGTGGCTACACCCCTTTCCCTTTGTCCAGTTCGCGCCAAAGCAGGGGCTGCAAGCCCCTGATCCGGTTTGAACTGGGGTATGCACAGGGACACCAAATGTGCCCCCAGTGCAGGACTTCAAAGCACCCGAAAGTGCTCCCGCCCAGCCCCAATACACATTATCCTGTCTGGGGAGGTGGTCACACCTCCCTGGGACAGGAAACCTATTGTCCAGGCCTCCCCTGCCGGAGTTTCGTCCAGCAGCAGGAGGCCAGACTCGTGTCTGTGGCAGCAGCATCCATTTTGTGATGCCAGGGCTCTGGAAAGAAGTTACCGGACTCGTCAGAGTTAACATGTCTTTCCCTCTAGAAGGGTGGAATGCTACCCCCGCCGCCAGGATTGGCGGGGGGTAGTATTCCAAGATGTTTGACACCAAACACGACATGTTTAGGTGCAGCCATTCCAAAGTTAGCATTTTACCGCGAGGATATAATGCGCTTAAGAGTATATGGTCAGGCTGCACTACAAACAGCATCAGAGATGGTCTCCGGACGCTGAAGAGGGGCCCTGCTCATGCAGGGGCAACCTCTCACATAGGAACCATGCACTCTGCCTTTAGGATTGATAAGGCCTGCCTTAGGAGTGACTTATAGGTTTATATGTGTGTATGTATTTCGTGATATAGGTAACCTATATCACAGTAAGGGGTGCATGCACCACCTTACCCAGGCTGCAGTAGCAGACCTGTGGTGTCAGTTTGGATGGCCTTCCAGGGGTGGCATAATACATGCTGCAGCCACTGGCAGGCCTCTGAGGTACCTATGCCCTTGGTACATAGTATACCATATACTAGAGACTTATAAGGGCACTCCAGATCCCAATCAGTGATGTGCCTAAGGCACATGGAAACCATTTTAGAGAGGAAGCAGCTAGGCTGGGGTTCTGATTAGCAGGGCCCCAGCCAGACTAATGTCGAAAAACAGTGAAGCATCAGCAAAAAGTGGGGGTACCCATGTGAAGCAGATCCTACTCTCCTACAGGCAATGCTTCAATTAAATGTCAGAATATCATGCGCAGAAATATTTCCTAACATGAATATCCTGAGAAAAGGTGATGGATCAGACGTAGCCAGCTGTTACTGAGCAAGGCAAATGACATTGATAGACGTCATTTAGGGGTTGCAGCGTCCAACTTTTATTTTCTAATAATGCATAATAACTTTTTATTCATTATTATAATAATAAAAAAATGAAGCAGCGGGAACTGGAGCGGGACCTTCTGTGGCAGATATGGTACGTGAAAAATGCTTTTAAATGTATGTTGTGTGCATTCAGTTGAGCATGTGTTTGCGTGAGAGACTGTGTATGTGTGAGCATGTCTGTATGTGTGACCATATGTGTGTGTGTAAGTGACAAGTAGTGAGAATGACTGAGATTGAGGAGATTTACCAAGACTTTGTGCTGGTGCTAAGTCATGCAAACTGGTGCAAAGTCTTGATAAACTATTTACTTTCCAGTGCTAAGCATTTTTTTTCCCACTGGAATGTAGCCTTAAAGTAGTGCAAAGAAAGCGTTTGTGCTACTCTGCGCTGCTTTGCATCACGGTGCATACCATGGGTTTTATTTGGGCATTCCCACTCTACAACTTATTTTTTGTATGCAAAGCCCTATCTACTAAAAATGTTAGGACTTTGCATACAAAGGCACCTTCTTGAGGCAAGCATTAAGTTGGAGAAATGTTCTCATTTCTACTAACTGTTTACACATTGCTAGTGTGCTGCACTATACAACACACATTCAATGTGTGGATAGTTTTCAAGTTTGTCTAGGCATAGTATTCTATGCTGGAAGGCTAACCTTCAAGTACAAAATCTATGCTGGACATCATTCACACACTTTTGAAATGGGGCAAAGGAATGTGTGTGTGTGTGTGTGGTGCTAGGCAGCCTGTTTGTACACCAGGGATGGTTAACAGAGCAGCAGTGCCATATCGTAGTAGATTTGGCTGTGCAACGCTTTCTTCCCACGCATAATGCAGTGTAGCACCTTTGGTTGCTGCACTGCGTGGTGCAAGGTTTTTTATTAAATGTGCCCCTAAGTGTCAGTGAGTGACTGCAGAAAAGTGAGAGTATGTGGCTGAGAATGAATGAGCATGAGTGTGAGGGAGTGCTATCGAGTGTGAGGGACTGTGATCAAAGATGAGTGGCAGTGAGTGGGTGTAACTGTGAGTAAGAATGAATGACTGCAAGTGAGTGAGAATTAGTGAGTGTGAATGGGCAAATATAAGTGAGCAGGAGTGAGAATGTGGTGTTGTGCCTGCAAGTATGCCCTTGACCCTGGTATACTGTTGGTAATTCTTACCTTAAAGATGCATCTATGGCAAAATTCAGGCACTGGCATACGGGAGGCAGTTCTTCGCATTACAGGCACTTGTGACAATGGTAGCAAACAAGGGCACACTAGAGGTTATACTAGGCATATGGGAACATCCATGACAAAACGCTGGCACTGGCATACTGGATGTAATTCTTGGCATGGGGGCACCTGTAGGAAACTGTTGGTGCTGGCATACTGGAGGAAATTCTCGACACGAGGGCACCCGTGGCAAAATGCTGTCGTTGGCACATTGACAGTAATTTTTGGCATAGGGGAGGACAACTGTGGTATATAGGAGGGATCAATCATGACAAAATGCTCGCCCTGACCTACTAGAGATAATTTTTTACATAATGGTCACCCATGGTTTATAGACGGCAAAAATGGAAACAGTAGCATATTGTATGTAATATCGGATAGAGCCTTCTACCTGCAGATTCCTTACCTTACACATATCCCCAAGAGTCAAAATGGATCCAGAATTTTTTTTCATGAGCAGTACCCCTGTGCGCCGGTAGATGGTGTTGTCTGTGCCATCCGCGCTGGTAGTGACGTACAGGGTGCCTATATAGGCTCCACATCAGCACGCTGACATCAGTTCTTTTCTTTCCACACCAGTCAGCGAAGTTCTGGAGAAGAGCTACCTGCCTGGTTGAGAACCAGTGGCTTTTCGGGGGATGTCCAAGCCTCACTCATAGACATGCCCTTCAATGGTTTAAGTCTATTTGGAGACAAGGGTGGACTCAGAGCTGGAGCGCTTCAAGGACAGCAGGGTTACAGCCAGGTCCTTAGGTCTTTCCATTGCCCCTTGCCAGCACATCCCGCAGTCCTCCCAGCCTTTTGCGTGGCTGAGGACTTGGCACCCACAGACCTTGTGGATCAGGTAGCCAGAGGTCAGGCCAGACCACCCTCCACCCTGACCTCTGACTATCATAGGCATCCAGTGGGGAGGCAGGAAGCCTCATCACTTGCACCACTGGAAGTTAACATCTGACTGCTGGGTTTTCCAGATTGCCCAAACGGGCTAATCCCTCCCCTTTGTGACTACTCCTCCATCCATGCCTCCCACTTGCGACAGGCTGATGGAGGACCACATCTCTTTACTCTGCCACGAAGTGGCAGCTCGCTTGGCCAAAGAGCCATAGAGAGGGTGCCAGTATCAAAAAGTAGGTTGTGGTTATTAGTCTGGCTATTTTCTGGTGCCCAGAAAGGACAGAGGTCTTTGCCCTATCCTAGACCTGTGCTCTCTCAACTTCTTCCTCAAAAAGGAGACATTCAAAATGCTCATGCTTGCTCAAGTCCTGTCTGCCCTGGACCTGGGAGACTGAATGGTAGCGTTGGACTTACAGGACGCATACTTCCACATTCCCGTCCTGCCCAGAGACATTACCAGCGGTTCACGGTAGCATTTTTAGTTTGCCGTACTCACCTTTCGACTAAAGAAGCATTAGTTGAATATTCAAATCTTTCATGGTGTGCCATGCCAATTTAATCTGACGCATTCTAAGAGTTTACCCCATTTTTTCCAAAATGTACTGGCAGTGCCCTATATGTCAAAAATTACCTCCATTGTGCTAGGTCCAGCATATTGTCGTGGGTGCTTCCCAAATGCCATGGGTGCCCCTTTAGCCCCAAAGAAGAAGTTACTTACATTTATTTATTTAGAAATTTATAGAGCGCGCAGCTACCTCCCACGGAGGTGTCCCGGCGCTAAGGCAGTCGAATCACACAGAGGCACTCAGAAGGATTAGGAACGGTTGAAGAGCCAGGTTTTTTACCTCGCCTGAAGGCTGATTCTGGTTCCGTCAATCGGAGAGGAAGAGGCATGGCATTCCAGAGTTTCGCAGTCCTAACCACGAATGCTCTGCCGCCTACCCTAGCCTTACGAAAGCGGGGAGGCTGAGATGACAGCACCTGCAGTTCATTGAACCTCCAGGCAGATGTAATTGAAGTCAGAAAAGCATTCTTGATGGTGAGGAGCATACGAGGGCAGGTATGAAGCGGCTCAAAGGGAGCACACATTAGAAAGGTAAGAACAAAGTTCTGTCCCATTGAGGCATAGCGAAGGGAGCTGGAGGAAACATGTGCTGCAGACTTTTAAGGAATCTATTTACAATAGGGTACTTGAAAAGAGAAGGCTGGTCTGACAGCCGCAGAAATGCGGAGATAGCAGATAAATATACCTTTAACGTTCCCAATGCAGAACCCTGCTGGGCCAGGGTAAAGATAAACAAAAGAACTTGGGAAAGGGGTGGAGATAAAGGGTCAACGTGTTTAGCTGTACACCATGCCACAAACGTGCTCCACTGCCCAGCGTGTGCAGTCTTTTTGGAGGGATGCTGAGCTGTCAAAATAATACTACAGACTTTGGACGGAAGGTTGAAAACCGTCAACTTACGCCGCTCAATCTCCATGCATGAAGGTGGAGCATTGGCAGGTTCAGGTGAAAACCCCTTCTCTTCTGCTGTGACAGAAGTTCCTCTCGAAGGGGCAGCCTGATTGAAGGACCGATGGACATGCTCAACACCTCAAAATACCAGACTCTCCATGCCCAGTCTGGCGCGACAAGGATGACTTGGGCCCCATCATTCCTGATCATCTTGAGAACTATGGGCAGGAGTGGTATGGGTGCAAAGGCTTACGGGAGGCCGCAGGTCCACTTGAGACAAAAAGCGCCTCCGAGCAAGGGCCGCCTTGGAAACACCAACACGCAGAACTGCTATCATTGCACGTTCTCGACGGTGGTTAACAGACCTAACCAAGGCTTTCCCCACTGCTGAAGGAGACCTTGCACCACCTCTGGATGGAGCTGCCATTCATGACCCGCAGGTTATCTTTGGCTGAATTCATCTGCTCTGGCATTCAGAGAGCCCGCCAACTCTTGGAACACCAAGGAAATGCCCTGACGTTGCAACCATGTCCAGTGGCGCAAGGCCTCTTGACAGAGGGTCCATGACCCCATCTCACCCTGTTTGTTTCAGTAGGACATGGCGGTGGTGTTGTCCATGAACACCTGCACAAGCCTTTGGTTGATGGAGGGTAGAAAGGCTTTCATTGCCAATTGGATCACACAGAACTGGTTGAGGTGGAGTCCGGATTCAACCGGAGACCAGAACCCTCTGATCCCCACCTCTGCCAGATGGCCACCCCATCCCAGGAGTAACGCATCTGTGACTACTGTCCGATCTGGTTGTGGAAGGGAGAGGAGACTGCCGCTGACCAAATCATGGTCCGTAAGCCATCACTGCAGAGCATTTGCAGTGCCCTCCAAGATCAAGTCCATGTTGGAGAGATTCCCGCGATGGTGCACCCACCAGAGCTTCAGGTCCCACTGCAGAGTATGCATATACCAACATCAGTAGCGAGATGAAGGAGGCCATGAGACCCAGCAGCCTCAGAGTCAGTCTAACTAAAACCCAGGGTAGAGGCTGAAATATTGGTATCATAGCCTGAATATCCTGGAATCGCTGTTCGGGAAGATAAGCCAGAAACTGCACTGTGTCCAAAACAGTTCCAATGGAAGGAAGCATCTGAGAAAGGATCAGGTGTGACTTCGGCACGTTTATTGTGAACCCCAGCAAGAGCAGGAGGTCCACAGTAGTCTGGAGATGATGGCCTGGGGTGAGCTTGCCTTCAACAACCAGTTGTCGAGATAGGGAAAGACTGACACCCCTGATTGCAGCAGATGAGCTGCAGCCACCACCATCACCTTGGTAAACACAGAGGGACGCTGGTAGGGCCAAAGGGGAGCACAGCAAACAAAGTGCTTGTGGCCTACTGTGAAATGCCAAGACAGTCTGTGGGCAGGAAGGATGGGAATGTGGAAGTAGGTGTCCTGCAAGTCCAACGCTACCATCCAGACTCCCGGGTCCAGGGCACACAAGACTTGAGTAAGCGTGAGCATTTTTAATTTCTCCTTTTTCAGGAAGAAATTGAGAGGGCACAGGTCTAGGATTGGACGAAGGCCTCTGTTCTTTTTGAGCACCCAGTGGGAATAACAACCATGACCTACTTTTGATGCTGGCACCCTCTCTTTGGCTCCCTTGGCAAAGAGAGCTGCCACTTCTTGGGGGAGTAGAGAGATGGTGTTCTCCGTCAGCCTATCGCAAGTGGAGGGGTAGTCACAAAGGGGAGGGAGTAGCCTCTTTATACAATCTGGAGAACCCTGCAGTCGCATGTTATCGACCTACAGTGTTTTTTAAGCAAATTGATGTGAAACTGTGTTTTAAAATGCACTATCTGGTCAATTCTTTCAACATTTTCATGGAAGAAGACCCCCTCCAACACCCACACCGCCACCAGAACCCTACTTAGAGGGTATTACAGCCTTCTACTTTCAAAAATCAGCAGCTGCCACTTCAAGAACAGAAGGTAGATAGTGTCTTGAGGAGCTCTGTTTACTTTTTGAAGCTTCCACTGGGACCGCAACTAGGACATTACACATTAGGTTTTGTAAAGGTAATACATTTAGTAGTGAATTGTGCACTCTTCTGAGTAAATAAGTCACTTAACTAAAAAAAACTATCATTTTAAACAAGTTGGTGCCATGTTTCATTTTTAATACATGAACGATTAAGTGTCTGAATAACACCTTCAACTCTGTGCTTCACATGCATGATAGGATCTTCCAAGTGATCTTAAATCAGAATGTATTAA
Organism: Calotriton arnoldi; assembly: GCA_963921515.1. NCBI lineage: Eukaryota > Metazoa > Chordata > Amphibia > Caudata > Salamandridae > Calotriton > Calotriton arnoldi. The sequence goes on along the minus strand of CAWUFW010006096.1, from coordinate 128,035 downwards.
AAGTAAGGAATAATTGAGGCCAAAAACTTAGTTCATATTCAATATGTGGGCAACATCAATTAATACATGTGGACATAACTACTGTTTTATTTAAATCTTTTTGTCTCTCCCTATAATTTAGCAACAAATTTCTCATTGCAGAATATAATAGAGGGTCATTAAATCATGGGAGTTTGTGGTGCAAACAATTCAGTTCCCAGTGCCTTGTGTATTTTGTGGCACTATATCCTCTTCAGATGAACACATAAATTTACATGTAATACTAAGACTCAATCAGTGATCCCCTTGTATATCATGTCAGCACCCTAATACAGGTGGTATTTAAAACAGACGTGTCTGTTTTGTGTTATTATATTGATCATGCATTTATTATGGAACTTCAGCAATGTCAATTATTGTGATATCATCAGGGTTAAGAGCATGTGGCATCACTTGCTTGGAAGACTAGTCGTGAGTCAAAGGTTACATTATGTCACTTCCTGTGATGTAATTAAAGTTAAGGTTGTGTGATGTGACTTCTGCCACCTCAGGCATTTTGGTGAATTGACACCCATGATGACATTAACAAGGTGTTTGGACCAACATTAAATATGGTGCAATTACTCGCATTAAAGTCCAAAATCTCCACTTTCCCGGCGAAAATCTGACTCCACAGGCACATTTGAACAATCGATCAGGATTTGTAGAGCGCGACTGCATAAGCTAGGCGCTGGGAGATCATTCTTCTCCTATTGGTTGAACATCCAGGACTTGAGGTCCTTCCTGCACTGCTGGACCGATGGTGAGGCTCTTAGGTGCAGGGGATGATTGTTTCAAGCCTTGGCTGCCAGGTGGAAGAAAGATCAGCCTCCACTGTTCATCCGGATGTGTCCGTGGCTGCTAGTGAGGGATTCGGTGCGGAGTTTCCTGGTAGGTCGATGGAAGTTAATTTGATTGTTGAGGTATGCCAGTCCTTCGTTGTGTAGTGCCTTGTAAGTGTGGGTGAGCAGCTTGAACTGGTATCTCTTAGCGATAGGTAGCCAGTGGAGTTTTCTGAGGTGAGGGATGATTTGCATCTGTCTGGGGAGGTCAAGGATGAGTCTAGCCGCTGTGTTCTGGATAGTCTGGAGTTTCGTCATGAGTTGGGCGATGATTCCTACGTAGAGGGATTTGCGGTAGTCTGGTCTACTGGTGACGAGAGCTTGTGTGACTGTTCGCCTGGGGTTGGGTGGGAGCCATCTGGAGACATTCCTGAGCATTTGGAGGGTGAGGAAGCAAGTGGAGGAGACGGCACTGGCTTGCGTCTTCATGTATAGCTTGTTTTCGAGGGTGATGCCAAGGTTTTGAGTGTGTTCAGTGGGTTTGGGGGTTGGGTCCATCTCAGTTGGCCTCCATTCAATATTCCAGATGGTATTCTTACCTTTCCCGAAGATGAGTACTTCTGTCTTGTTGGTGTTGAGTTTGAGACAGTTGTTGTTCATCCAGATGGCCATGTCTTTCATCCATATTTGGAACTTGTCCTTGGTGGTCGTTAGTCAGGGAAAGGATGAGTTGGGTGTCAGTGTAGGAGATGATGTTAAGCCCGTGGCTCTTGATGATGTTGGCCAGGGGTGTTATGTATACGTTGAAGAGGGTTAAGCTGAGGGGTGATCCTTGAGGTACACCACAGGTGATGTTCTTAGGGAGCGAGGAGTAGGGAGGGAGGGTGACCTGTGTACTTCCTGTGAGGTATGCTCCTTGGATTGCAATCTGGTGGAGTCTGTTGATCAATGTGTGGTGGGATACAGTGTTGAAAGCTGCTGAGAGGTCGAGGAGGAGGAGGGCTGCTGTTTCTCTATGGTGTAGCAGCATTCTGATGTTGTCTGTGGCTGTGACTAAGGCTATCTCGTTGCTGTGGTTTGCTCTGAAGCTGAATTGGGAGTGGTCCAGAAGGTTGTGGTTTTCAAGATTTCTAGTGAGCTGGATGTTGATGGCTTTGTCAATGACCTCGGCTGGGAAAGGGAGCATGGAGATGGGTCGGTAGTTCTTAGGTTCTCCTGGGTCCACGGATGGTTTCTCAGCAGCGGCTTCACGTCGGCATGTTTCCATTTCTGGAGGAAGTAGGCCGTGGTGATTGAGGAAGTTAGGTAGACCGTAACCTTAAACCTGGTGCATGGCCGTTCTTAGTTGGTGGAGCGATTTGTCTGGTTAATTCCGATAACGAACGAGACTCCTCCATGCTAACTAGTTACGCGACCCCCAGCTGTATACGCTTGAATCTCTTGTCTGACTCAGGCACTCCCCACTGTTGTTCACGTATTTGTTTGTGCGCCCTGAAGAAGGTGATGCCCACATCCGGGTCTACACCGAAACGTGCGTCGGCGCTTGATTTTGTATAGTTGGATTTCTCCAAACTACGTCAGCCCCCTTATTAATCCTTGGTGATTTGTTAAATTTATTTGTTAAAATCCTTATGAGTCTTTCCTGCATAATTATCTCATTCATTATTCGAGTTATCCACTGTACCTTTATATTTTTTTGACCTTTTTCTTTCTCTCTTTTTTGATACACAGATATTAGTCTTATATATGCACATGCATTTATCTGTATATACATGTGGATTGTTTTTTGCTATCACTGTTGTCATTGTTAGTGTTATGTTGGTTGATTGGTTTGGAGCATTTGTGAGTATGATCGTGGGTTTGATTGTGTTTTGAATGAATGTTATGTGGGAAGTGTCTTGGCTTGATTCTCTCATGCTATTTAAAAATAATTTTGATATTATGTATTTTGTAGCTAATAAAGTGAATTTTGAATTATAAATATTCTTTTTCCTTTTTTGTCTTTTTGTGGATTCATTCCTTTATCTTTGGGCTTTTTGATCCATCAGTCACATCCTGTGTTCATAAAATTAGATAGGTAGAGTACCTTTCTTTTTGAGCTTACCGTAACCTTAAACCTGGCAGTGCAGGCATATAATTCATTTACACTCTTTGGTGTAAACGCCTTTTGCAGTAGGCTTGCCTCGTTAAAATGCCACAGTTCACCTGTCACAGCCACACTGACTGTCAAGAAGGGTATTTACAACATTGTTGTTGGAAATAGAAAGAATGAAGTGTAAACTCTTTCCCTTCTCATCAAGAATGAAGTTTCTTTTGTGTCCTTCTGCTTTGTAAAGTACCACCTTACAAAGAATAGAAATGGAAATAATAATAGTTTTTGTGGTTAGCCCACGCCATTCTTAAATAATGCAGCTGAGATTTCTTTAACAAAAAAGTTGTGTGAAAAACTGTAAAAGAAAATAAGAACTGAAAGAAAGAAGATGCTTTGCAACATTGCAATGTTTTCCTGCAGATAACTGACGTGGTGATTTGGATATATGCATTTAAAATTGTGAATTGCCACAGTATCATAAAGTTAGCAACAAACAATAGAGAACTTGTTTCTTATCAGACAAAATATACTGAACTCATTGCAAAGGTGTCCACTGTGTCCTTCAAAAATGAACGAATGCTGGAAAAAGCCCTATGACGGCCACCCCTGGCCAGATCATAGCGCATTTATACCTGCTTAAGGGGGAGAAGAAAGAAACAAAAAAACAGTAATTCAATCACAACCCACAGCCACAGAAGGACCTTAATACATTTGAAGCAATCAGTACTTGGTCCGTGCTCCTGCAGAAACAAGATGAAGTGAACAAAAACAGCTTGTGCTGCCCAGTTAGAAGGCAGCAAATGAGTGACAATGAAGCCCACAAATGGTAAGGAGTTGGCGGGCTCCAAGCCCCATATTCAAGATAATATCTCGCCAGCGAGCGTGCATGCGCTACGGCACATTTCATCATGCAGGCGAGACCTAAAGACTAGAAGTAGAGCAAGAGTGTATAATAAAGTACACGAGTGCATGAATCAAAGTACCAAGCGGTCAATAATTTGGTAGTGCTGCACTATACAGAACCCCAGTAACATAAAATAGATAAAATAAGCAGAAAATAATATAAAAATCCAGCACAGCAAGTTACAAATGCACATGAGATGTTCTAGTAGGTATGTGTAAAAAAAATTGGATTATTACTTAGGGTGGGTGACTACCCATCTCAAGGAATTATCACAACCCTTGTCATGGTGAACACCTCAAAGTCACTAAATTAAGCTGAGCTCAACCCCCTGGTAGCTATAGCACAGAGTACACCGGCTTCACTTAGGGGAATGTGTAAAGTATGTATACAGTACTAAAAAAGTAATAGTCAAAATTCCAAACAATAAAAATCTCAAAGTGAATTAGAACACTAAAGTAAAATTTTATAATCAAAATGAGAACAACATGACAAATATCCAATAAGGGGAACCGGTGATATGAGATTGTAAAGATTTAAGGGAAAATAGTGCCATAAAGCACAAAGCACTAATGATAGTCAATGGTCGCGGTGGACTGGGACTTAGGCACAATTTGAGGCTAGTTGGAGATACGTCCTAATCCAACACAGGAGGGATAGTAACCCTAAACATTTGTGCTTTCGTGACGCCCTGGGCAGCTGACCCTCCCGGCACTTTTCTCGCCAGTGGAAGCTCATTGGCAAGGATGCATTCAATGGGCATCTAGAGACTGACAATGACCCTCAGGGCAAGTACATCTTCCCAATCTAAGGCTTACCATGGCCATAGAGCAGACATACTCATACCCATGGGCCTGCGTTATCATACAGCCCTGCTGTGGCAAATATGGTTCTGGGAAAACCAACCTTGCTACTACTATATCTGGTTGGCACAGGCATCATGCAGAACAGTGATATGGACCCCACTCACTGTGGCCTACTGGAAGTGATGTCTACCTCCCTTGGGGATCACCTGCGTACCTTCTTTGTCCACCTCCAGCTGGGGGATACTAGGGCATGCTACACCCTCTCCTCCTGGGAAAACCTGGCCCCTAGGGCTACACTAGTCATCCCTGCTGAGCACACACCTGTGAGTGGCTTTTGGGTACATACAATGTCCCTCTTCTTGTGCTCTGTCTATAAACGGGCATAACAATGGAACCATGGGCTTCTGCCACCAAAACTCCTTTTCTTAAGCTCAGAAATGGTCTTGGATTCCCTGTCTTCAGAACTCTTTTGCAGTCCTTTGGGGATCATCTCTGTATTATCGTGGCCTTCCCCTTCCTTCTGCGGAAGGGAACCTAAACCACCCTTCTTTTGGTCACTCTTGGGGACCTTTTTGGACTCTCTGGTGCAGATCCAGAGACCTGCTTCTTTCCCAAGCTCTCTGGGCACATTAAGCTTGCAGTCTATCAGGTGCTTGTGTACCTCTGCAAAGCAATCACTAAAGATGTGCTCCTTTGTAAACAAACTGCGCAGCCCATCATAATCTGTTACTTTATTGTCCTTCACACAGCCTTCCAGTGCATCTACAAAGTCCACACAAGACTGGCGTGCCTGCTTCTGGATATCCCTGAACTTCAGGCGATACTTCTCTGGGGTTGCACCAAAATTGGTTATAAGGGCTTCTTTCATGGAGCCATAAGTAACCCATTCATCTGCATATATGGCCAATAGGTTGTCCCTTCCAGCAGTGGGCATGTGCTTTTACAGGGTTCTACCCACCTTTCTGCATCGCTGCCACCATTCTCACTGGACTAAGAGGCCCTCTGGGACCTCAAGTCCATCTTGCGCTGGTTCCTCTCTGGGTCAACATGGTCATCTTCTCTTCTAAGGCCAGAGTAAACTTTTACTCCTCCAGTGCAAGGGGTGCTGTTTATGTTCTCACCTCTGTAGTCAGGGCTGCATCTGCCTTCTTCTCCACAGCACCCACAGCCAACCTTTTCTCCTCAAGGGCAAGAGTAGTCAGCTGCAATTTCAAGGCCCCTCTCCATCTGCCTGTCCTCTAGTTCTGAAGGGGATAAACTTTGTGAGGACACACTGCTCCCTGCCCTGGGCACTGCAGATTATGCTGTCCCTTGGGAGGCATACTCATGTGGCCTTCTCAATGCCATTCTCAATTCCTTCCCTAACTTCATCCTCTTTCCTCTCTGAGATGTAATGTAGCCAACTAATTTCTCTCAGGCTCTGAGGGCAAAGTGGTAATCTTCCTTCTTGGACTGCACAGAAGCTACTGGACAGTGGTATTGTATTAAGGGTAAATGGCGCCACTCAGGAGAATAGCACAATTATTGGTGTGAAGATACCTATCTTTGTCACGGTGCTGTAAGGTGAGGAGAACCACTGATCTCCCCAAAACTAGCGGCCTGAGCCAACTAAACATACAGAAGAAAATCCTCAGCACACGTGAATAATGTCACAATAATTATGAGTGCGTAGTGTAAGCACAAATTGAACACAAGTAAGTGAATTCTTGTTCTTTTCTTTATTCTCTGGGTCTTCAAACAGCCGACACGTGTTTCGTCGCTTACAAGGGAAATCGTCCCGCGACTTCATCAAGGCTGCACAAAAAACAAACCGGATAAGCAATGTATCACCTGATGCACTATCAGGTGTACATAACGTTTCTGCAGTCTCACCAAGTGATAGGTGAAAAAGAACTATCGGTAGATCTGTTCTGACATGCACAAGGTGTAAAGAACCAAGATACATTTTAGAAATGTCCAGTTTGTAGCAAAGGATACAAAATTATATCCAAATTACCAAAAGCAAAGATGAAGTGAGAAACGTATAGGATAAATGTGATGAATAACACAGCAAACCTGTGAGGAAACTGATCAGAAAGATTGTGACACACAGGCAAGCCTGGGATCGTGATTAAAATTTCTGAAGTGAGGATTCCAGGGGTGGCTGGGGGGTAGTGATGGAAAAATGACTGTAACCAAACCCTATACAGCCCTAAGTTGGCAGGGTATGCCCAGACGTGGGTCCCTTGCTCACTTTGCCACTGGATTCAAGCTAGCCTGGCTGATGACGGCTGAATAGCCAGAAACCGGTCCCAGGATGCTTGTTTCCGGTCCAGGGAAGACATGGCTTGGCAGTTCGGGCTGGACTGTTCCCATGAGGCACAGGGTCAGACTGATTTGCATATGGCCATGTCTGAACTGGGGTGGTGGAGTGAGCTAAAGAATGATGATGGATTAAACCCAGATCAGTTGACTGGGGGTGAGTGTTTGATTTGCTCAAGCGCTCCGTCCATCATCCCCTTTGTTTGCCCTAAGTTGGCAGGGTATGCCCAGACGTGGGTCCCTTGCTCACTTTGCCACTGGATTCAAGCTAGCCTGGCTGATGACGGCTGAATAGCCAGAAACCGGTCCCAGGATGCTTGTTTCCGGTCCAGGGAAGACATGGCTTGGCAGTTCGGGCTGGACTGTTCCCATGAGGCACAGGGTCAGACTGATTTGCATATGGCCATGTCTGAACTGGGGTGGTGGAGTGAGCTAAAGAATGATGATGGATTAAACCCAGATCAGTTGACTGGGGTGAGTGTTTGATTTGCTCAAACGCTCCGTCCATCATCCCCTTTGGTATCGCTTTGTTCGCCCCAATTTGGCAGGGTATGCCCAGACTTGGGTCCCTTGCTCACTTTGCCACTGGATTCAAGCTAGCCTGGCTGATGACGGCTGAATAGCCAGAAACTGGTCCCAGGATGCTTGTTTCCGGTCCAGGGAAGACATGGCTTGGCAGTTCGGGCTGGACTGTTCCCATGAGCCACAGGGTCAGACTGATTTGCATATGGCCATGTCTGAACTGGGGTGGTGGAGTGAGCTAAAGAATGATGATGGATTAAACCCAGATCAGTTGACTGGGGGTGAGTGTTTGATTTGCTCAGCGCTCCGTCCATCATCCCCTTTGGTATCGCTTTGTTCGCCCTAAGTTGGCAGGGTATGCCCAGACGTGGGTCCCTTGCTCACTTTGCCACTGGATTCAAGCTAGCCTGGCTGATGACGGCTGAATAGCCAGAAACCGGTCTCTGGATGCTTGTTTCCGGTCCAGGGAAGACATGGCTTGGCAGTTCGGGCTGGACTGTTCCCATGAGGCACAGGGTCAGACTGATTTGCATATGGCCATGTCTGAACTGGGGTGGTGGAGTGAGCTAAAGAATGATGATGGATTAAACCCAGATCAGTTGACTGGGGGTGAGTGTTTGATTTGCTCAAGCGCTCCGTCCATCATCCCCTTTGGTGTCAATTTAAAAAGGGGTTTTAAATTTCAGCTTCAATCACTTTATGGTAATGCAAAACACAAGACCTGGATTCCATTGCTGAACGCCATTTTAGAGATGGGAATATTACTTGGGGAAGGCCACTACCCACCTAAAGGAATAATGACAACTCTTGTCAGGGTGAACCCTCAAAGTCACTAAAGGAACCTGAGCTCAACTGCCTGCTAGCTATGGCATGGAGCAGATAGATTTAACTTTGGGCAATGTGTAAAGTATTTATGCAGTACCAAAACAGTCATATGCAAAACAATAAAAATCCCAATACAAATAAAACTATTGTGTGAAATGTACTTGATAAAATAACACAAAAATGACTAAAATCCAATAAGGTGAACCAGCGATAGGAGTTTTTAAGTATTCAAGGGAAAATAGTGTAAAAAAGCACAAAGCACCAGCGATTGTGATAGACCGGGACCTAGACTCAGTTTGAGGCTGACAATTATGGAACGCAGGTCGGATACATCAACTAGGTCCTTCCTGGTCTAAGATTTTACCTTCTGATTTAGTCTTTTCAATTCCAATGCACCACAGAGGTACACTTCTAAAGCACTCCAGAACCTCAGAGGAGGCAATCGAAGACTCAGTGTTAGGCAGATTCCACCAGTAGGCATCCAGGTCTATTTGCCACTGGTTAGCTGGGTACTTCCAGGAAAAGGCCTCTTGCAACTTGTTGTTTCCCTGTAGCCACACGAGGTCAGCCAACTAACCCTTGGAATCCGGTTCTTTGTCTGGATACAAGAGGAAGCAGGTCCAGTCTTTCAGCAGTTCTCTCAGGTCACAGACAGCAGGTCCAGACCTCTTATGATCTTCTGCAATTCAGACAGTGTTCTAAAGTGGGTGCCTGGAGGTGCTACATTTATGCCTAGCACTGGCTAGGTTGTGGGGTGACTCCTAGACATACCCTAACCAATGGGATGCATGTTCTATGGGCCAGCTCACCCACTTTGTCAGTAGTTCCTCTTTGCCTTACTGCAAACATGCCCAAAATACCATTTGTCATGGTATTTTCAAGATGGTAAACGTCTTTGGCCACAACAAACGAATGCTCTGATGCCTGGGGGTCTGAGTGGGGAGTGTATTATGGTAATCCTAGTGTACTCCCACATATAACACTAAAATCCAGTTTGAAGCAGGTACTACTGTACCCACAACAAACCCAGAAACCGAAGTCTGGTAGGATAAAAGCAAGGTCCTACATCAAGCAGACAGTAGATCCACCAGAATTATCTTGACATCCTCTTCTCACTCATTGAAGTGTGCCCCAAGAGTTCCATGTGACTCCACAAACATATCCAACAAGATTTTACACTGTCAAAAGGAGCCCCCACCCTGATATTCGGCTGAACAGAGAGAAGTTCTCTCTGCCTATTCAGAGCAGCCTATTATTTGCACCCAGGAAGCATTTCTTACCTTTTTCACTCCTATCCAAGGGCAATCGAGAAGCTGGGGAGCCAATGTAAATTAGCCTTCAGAAAATTCAGCCAGAAAAAATAACTTTCTAAAAGTTATTTTTCCTTAATATTTATTAAAAATCTGACATTGCCATTGAATTGGATTTTTAATAACTGTAAGACATCGGATTATTGGTTGAGCTGTGTCGAAGCCCCACTGAGACAACAATCACAATCCTTGTTATGGTGATCCACGAAAAAGTCACAAAATTAACCTGTGCTTAACCCTCTGGAAGCTTGGTACAAAAGCAGTTAGTCTTAACTTAGCGTTAATGTGTAAAGTATTTATGCAGTACTCAAACAATAATAAAGTGAAAACACAACACAAGAAATACCTCAAACCAATGTAGAAAAATAGAGTACATTTGATAAAATAAAATATTAGAACACAAATCCAATCAGTAGAACCGGAGAGATGCAATTTCAAACTTCATAGTGAAAATAGCTCCTAAAAGCACAAAACACCACTCATTGTCATCTGGTTGCGCTAGACTGGGGTAAAGTCATCAGTCAAGCCGACCGTGATGCAGCACGGGTTGGATCCAGGGGCCAAGTTAGTGCCGCTGAAGAGTTGCCTTCTGAGTCAGGCGGGAAGAGTTCCGTTCTCAGTGGAGGAGGCTGCAAGGAGCAGGGAAAGCGTTGCAGATAGTCGTTGCTGTAGCATGAAGAATAAGCCGGGTGTCACAACCTGTTGACTCTGTAACACGAACAGCTGTTCGGGCATTGCAAACAGTCTTTGTTAGATCTTCTCATTGGTGGTCACTGAGGGCTGTAGTTGCTGTAGCACAGGGCAATGATCTTGCATTGCTGGCCACTGTAGACTAAAGAGCAGGTCCCATCGGACCTTCACGTTGGCGGTCATCGTGGGCAGCAGAGCCCTGGTGCGAAGGGACCCATTCACAAAGAGTCCAAACTTTTGGATTTCACCTTTTCTTCTTTGGAATTGCTCACACTGATGCCAGCCAGGGATCCAGGACCTATAACTGGACCTGTTGGGGATCAATAACTCACTCCAGCAGAGGAAAACCAGCGCTTGAACAGGTCCAGTTGTAGGTTTGGTGCAGCAGGCCAGCTGGGCAGTTGCAGGGAGCCTCTAGAGTTTTTTTATATCTCTGTAGCTCACACAGGAGGTCAGCCAAATGACCCTTTCAGCCACTCGGGTTAGTCTGGGATGAAGGTAAGCAGCAGGTCCAGTCTTACTTCTCAGACAGCAAGGCAGCCTTCTAGCAGCAGGGCAGTCCTCTGACATCAGGGCACTCATTCTACTGTAATGTCCCCAGGTCCAGGAGTGTTCTGATGAGTGGCTCTGGAGGTACAATAGTTATACCTGGTAACAGCCAGGTCCACCCCCCCCCCCCAACCTGGTTCTTAAAAGTTCTTCCCCTTCCCCTGCAAGGCTCCAAACAGTCTGTGGAGACAAAAGCTAGGGCTGGCCTAGTGTCATATTCCTTTGTGTGTGCAGGGGGCAAAGCCCTCTGAAATGTAAGTGGGACTGGGCACAGCCCTTCCCAGTCATCCTGCAAGGATGGCACATCCTGTCCACACCTAAGCCCCTTTTGTGTTACTGTCTGGAAGCAATACACAGACCCCAACAGCAAATCCATTCAGAATCATGTGACCCGGGACACTGGAAGAAGGCACAGATGGTTAGGACAGAAATGCCAACTTTCTAAAAGTGATTTATTAAAAAAGGAAATGATTTTGAGTAATTCTGTATATATGTGTGTATATATATATATATATATATATATATATATATATCACAAAAGTGACATCTAAAGGCACTCAATGCAAAAACTCAGACCAAACTAAACAAAGTAAATTAGTAAATCAATTACAACAACCATGTGAACCAAGGTAGATAAATATATTTCAAATACCGTAAACAAGAAAAGGAGAAGTAGGGGTACAGAAATAACAACAAAAGTACTCACTAAACATTGACAACAAAAAACATGTAAATCAGATATATGGAGATATCCTGGTTATCAATGTATGACTATCCATCTTCATTGAACAATACAGTGAGTCTGTCCTACACATAGGAATCAGCACTCAAACAAAAAGTAATTAACAATCACTAAAAAGAATGGATTAGGCATCGACTCCCAGGCTTGTCTATACGCATTTAGAACTTCTACAAATGGACCATCCTGGGCTGATGAATAGTACCTCCTCCGTATGTTATGCAAAATTTTGCTTAGACAATCTGGAGGGGCCTTTCGCATGTAGGCATTGTCATTTTCATAGCTTGCGGGATACCCCTGCTAGGGAGACGTACACTAAGCCTACATTGGATACATATGTAAGTAAAAGTGCTTTCTTATTAAATATTAGATCATTACCCAAGCACTCGGTTGCGGACTCAATTAACATGGAAGTTAATGGGATTATCAACGGGTCGCTTCAGTCGGCCTATGTGCCGGCTGCCTGGAAACAGGCCAAGATTCTCCCACTCTTAAAAAAGCCCTTCTTAGACCCACTTGTTCCAGGGAACTATCGTCCTATCTCCCTCTTGCCTGCTTTAGCCAAAGTCTGCGAAAAGGTTGTTACAAAGCAACTCAATGATTTTGTTGAAAGTGCTGAACTCCTACACCCGGCCCAGTCAGGGTTTAGAGCCGCCCATAGTACGGAGTCCGCTTTGATTGAAATTTCTGAGGCAATTCGGGAGTGTCTGGATGCCGGAGGTAAGGCAGCCCTGATCCTCCTGGACCTGTCGGCAGCGTTCGACACGGTCCCTCACTCAGGACTTCTTAAACGTCTTGCTGAGATCGGGGTCTCTGGCTCAGCTTGGTCCTGGCTGAGTTCTTTTTTGGAGGGTCGCACCCAGCAGGTCTGGCTGCCTCCGTCTGCATCTAAGCCTTTAACAGTTACTACAGGGGTCCCTCAAGGATCTTCCCTTAGCCCCCTGCTATTCAATGTGTACGTGACTCCTTTGATATATATAGCAGAAAAATTGGGGGCTAAAATTATAGCTTATGCGGACGATACGCAGCTGCTGTTCACTTGGGAGAGGAATGCCAGCTCGGTGTCGGCGGCTAAGTTTTGTTTGTCCTCCATTTTTAAATGGCTTGCTTCCGCCCAGCTTAAGTGCAATGAGGAGAAGTCAGAGATTCTCCTTTTTGGAAATTTTCCCCCGCTGTTTAGGGAGTCTCTCTGGCCCTCTGACTCTTCCTTGCCTGTCTCGACTGGGAAGCCAGCGAAGAACCTAGGGGTTTGGTTCGAGGAGAATCTCTCCTTTAATATACAAATTAAGAAACTTGCTGGCACGTGCTTTGGCCTCCTAAAAACCCTTAGAAAATTTCTTCCGCTGCTCCCTAGGGCCGCGAAAGAGACTGTAGTCCGGGCCCTTATTTTATCACGGCTGGATTACGCCAATGGTCTATATGCAGGCATATCGGGCATTTTACTGAATAGGCTTCAGGTGGTCCAGAATGCCGCAGCTAGACTTTTGCTGGACCTGCCGACTAGAAGCAGCGTGAGGAATCACTTGCGTGGGCTACACTGGCTGCCAGTGATGGCAAGGATAAAGTTTAAAATACTAACAATTACTCACCGGGCTCTTCACGATCAGGGACCGTCTTATCTAAAAAAACGGTTTTCCTTCTATGAGCCTAAAGGACAGCTGCGCTCCTCTTCTCAACTTCTGGCTTCTGTTCCTTACTTCAAATGCCAGAGGCTGGGCGGCAGCTCGCTTGCAAGGAAAGCAGCATTGGCCTGGAATACTCTTCCTTTTGGTCTACGGAACATCAAGGACCATCTGGCTTTCAGGAAATTATTAAAAACCTATCTTTTTGCCTGAACATTATGGTAATACCCTTCTCTAGGCTCCGCGCCGGGACACTTTCGAGTATCTGTGCGCGCTATAAAATAAAATAACATAACATAACACCACACGGAAATCTGGGATCTACTAAACACCCAGGCACCAGACGTAGGTTTCTTAACAGAAACCTGGATTAAACCCTCTTCTATTCCGGCCATTGCCTTGGCCCTCCCAGAACAGTACCGCATTTCGCTACTCAATAGGGATGGAAAAATTGGTGGTGGCGTAGCAATTGTGTTTAAATCACCCACTATAGTCACTATGATTGACACATATCAAGATAGTTCGGGAGAAATCAGTATTTTTAAAATTGAATTCACCCCCAGAACTGCTGGAGAGGAGCTTTAGTATATCGCCCTCCAGGACCTTTGAAAGACTTCTCTTTAAAATTGATGGAAAAGATTGCCCCACATGTTATGGCATCCAAATACTTCCTCCTTCTTGGGGATTTTAATTTACATAGCGAAATTAAAGATAATGTCGATGCTGTACAATTGTTAGAGGACATGACTTCGATGGGGTTAGTTCTGAACAACACGGGCCTACCCATACAGCTGGGCACACCCTGGATCTCATTCTTACTAACTCTCCTAATTTATCTTCTTTACCTCCAGAACCTGTGATCTGGTCGGACCACTTCATTATTAATTTCCAGATCCACTGGTCAACCCTAGATATACTAGTAAACCGGCACGCCAATGGCTCAAAATCTCAGAAGAGAGCTTTCAGCAGGTGTTTAGATCTCCTGACTACTCCAAGTCTAGTAATATCAACAGTAGACTCAATGAACTACATCTGGCCATAGAATCGGCCTTAGCCATTATAGCTCCTCTAAAACCAACTAAGTCCAAATCGGGAAAAAACGGGCTATGTGGTTCTCTCAAGATTTACGCAGAGAAAAATCACAGTGCAAAAAATTAGAAAGATCTTGGTGCAAGTCTCACCTCCAATCAGAGAAAGAAATTTTTAAGGCTGCATCCAACATGTACCACAAAAACATTAAATGGGCACAAAAAATATATATATTGGCCCAATTAACTGAAGCAGGGAACTCAGGGAAAAAGCTATATACAATACTCAAATCTTTTACCGCTCCTAAAGCATGCAGCAATCATATCCCTGCCTCCCAGATCTTATGCGACAATATTTCTAATTTCTTTATTAATAAGATTGAAAAAATTTATGATTTTGTCCCCAATAGATCAGATGGGGACATTGGGGACATCCCCATTGCAACCCATATGGAGCCTAGAACAGGTGATCTGCTGGCCCATTTTTCCCTCTTACAGGATTCCAAAGTAGAGGAATTGCTGAAAACAGCAAAATCAGGATCGCCCAGTGATATAATGCTGGCAAAATGGTTTGCCGTACTGGCACGTCCCCTTGCCTCCTCCATTGGCTCACTCATCAATTACTCTGAGTGAGGGCAAAGTACCCAGGGCGTGGAAAGCTGCGCAAATTTTACCTATCACAAAATAAAAAACAGAGCGCCTTCAGAGTTATCTAACTATCGTCCTATCTCCCTCCTCCCCCTTATGAGCAAACTCATGGAGGGACATGTCAATAGGCAGCTCATGAAATTTGTGGAGGCGCAGCAATGTTTGGATCCTTCACAATTTGGATTCCGACCCAAACACTCTACCGAAACGGCCCTGCTTGGTGACACAGATGCTATTAAACTGGCCTTGGATAAGGACAAAGCTGTAGCCCTGGTGCTGCTGGACTTGTCCGCAGCTTTTGATACTGTGGCACATCAGAGACTGCTACAAAGATTAATGGAAATCGGCATAGCGGGGTCTGCCCTTCAGTGGTTCTCCAGTTTTTTGGAACAACGCACTGAAACGGTGAAACTGGAAAATTTCCACTCCAGAGAAAAATCACTGAATAAAGGAGTGCCCCAGGGATCATGCCTTAGCCCGACGCTATTTAATATATACATGGCACCCCTGGCGAAGATCATCAGACCATCATTTTGTACCTTTTTCATACACGGATGATACGCAACTGCTATTTCCATTTGATAATTCAGAGGATACTAAACAAAAGTTTGACGCAGGTATGGGTGCAATCTCCAACTGGATGTCAAAGAATTTCCTCCAGTTGAATGCCAACAAGACTGAAATTCTCCTATTTGGTAAAGCCCAACTTCTCTGGGCCCCAGAGTGGTGGCCGATAGAGTTAGGCCCCGCTCCTGTACCCACTTACAAGGCAGAAAACTTAGGAGTGTACATAGACCTCTCGCTCACCATGAAGGAGCAGGCGACAGCCGTGTCAGGTAGCTGTTTTGGTTTACTAAAACTCCTACGGAGAGTGTTCGATCTTCTCCCCTTATCGGCACGCAAGACCCTGCTTCAAGCCTTGGTGGTCAGTAGATTGGACTATTGTAATGCTCTACTGGGTGCTGCGAACGAGGGAACACTAAATAGGCTCCAGGTGGTTCAGAATACGGCAGCACGTTTGGCCTTGAATCAACCACCGAGAACTCCCTCTTTGCCACTACTAAAAAGCTTACATTGGCTTCCTATTCGTAGCCGAATAAAGTTTAAAATATGCTGTCTGACTCACAAAACCCTCAATGCAAACGGCCTTAGCTACATGACTGACTGTCTTGTCCCTTACCACCCAAACAGACAGCTACGCTCCAGCGGAAAGGCGCTGCTTGTGGAACCCCGGGTTAACAAGATACGTACGGGTGGCAGAACCTTTGCCTATGTAGCACCTCGTCTGTGGAATAAACTTCCCATGGCATTAAGGGTGTGTCCGGATTTGTCCAAATTCAAAAAATTACTGAAAACTGAATTTTTTCAGTTAGACTAGCTCTCCACCCTCGTATGTTATGCTTTGCAGATAGCGCGGAGATACCCCTGTAGGGGTGAATTCCTGCGCTCTATAAATACCTTATTCATTCATTCATCGACGTTTCGGTCTCCGTAGCGTCAAGTCAATGAGACCATCTTCAGGACAAAGTAGATCTTGTGTAATTTTTGACCCCTTAATCAAAAGACTCCGGAGTTAACTGGGATTCCCAAATTAGATATCTCCAATAGCAGATAGGGGCAAAGGTATTAATTCGATTGGCCTCTCTAGAGAAAAAAGGAAAATGTATTTCTTGTTTAGCACCGATGCGGCATCTGTCTCATGAACTCGATGTGAGTTCCATGTGAATACTTTGTCCTGAAGATGGTCTCACTGACTTGATGCTACGGAGACCGAAACGTCGACGCCTAATCCATTCTTCTTTTAAGTATTAAAAAGGAATTGTTTAGGCCTGGCAAAAGGTTTATTTTGCCAGGTCACGATGGCGTTTTAAAATTGCACTACAGACTGCAGTGGCAAGCCTTAGATGTTTTAAAAGGCTATTTTAGGCCACAATGAGGGCTACAGGCCCACTAGTATCATTTAATTTACAGGCCCTGGGTACATGTAGTACCATTTACTAGGGACTTACAAGTAAATTAAATGTGCCAATTAGATGTAGGCCACTATTACCATGTTTGGTGGAAAGACCGCAATCGCTTTTTCACTGGCTAGCAGTATTAAAGTGCACAGTTTTAAAGCTAACAAAAACAAATTCTGCAAAACAGGATAGGTGAAGTCAAAATGTTTGAGTGAAAACCACGTCAAGGATGTCGGGTTTAACAATAGCTATTAAAAATAGTTGGTAATTATTTTTCTAGCTGGCCCCATTCCTAAGATACATCATTTGTATTTTAATCTGAACTCTGGTTTTCTACCTAGGACAGCTAGACCTGCCACAGTGAAAATAGTCTTTAGGGCCATGTCACAGAAGAGACATGTTGATATTAATATTCTACATGTCCTACTTTTAAATACAGTGCACCCTACCATGTGAGCTTCAAGGCCTATATATAGGGGTAACTTATTAATATTTAAAAGGGAGGTTTCTTCCCATCAAAAAGTGTCACTTTAACAAGTCGGGCTGCAGGTTTAAGCCTGCAGCAGTCAGGCTACAATGGTAGGCCTTAGGCCATGTTTGTACTGCCACTGTAGAGGATGAAACAATAGGTGCTGCAGTCCACCAGTAGTATTTAACTTACAGTCCCTGGGTACACCTTGTGTCACGTGCTAGGGACGTATAGGTAAGTTAAATATACCAATTAGGAATATGCCAATTCGACCATGATTGCGGGGGGAGCGCAGGCACTTTACTACGAGTTAGCAGGAGTAAAGTGCCCAGAGTTCTAAAGCTAGCAAAAATATAGGGTCCAGCAAAATGTGAAAAATCCAGGGTGGCGATCCAGAAATTGTGGATTTCCTATAGGATGAAGGTCTCTGCACTGTGATGACAGCTGTGTCAACTTCCTTATAGTTTTGGGCATGCCCAG
Source organism: Calotriton arnoldi (assembly GCA_963921515.1). Classification (NCBI taxonomy): domain Eukaryota; kingdom Metazoa; phylum Chordata; class Amphibia; order Caudata; family Salamandridae; genus Calotriton; species Calotriton arnoldi. The sequence goes on along the minus strand of CAWUFW010006096.1, from coordinate 110,295 downwards.
TGTTTTTCACCCAGTGTAGTCGCAATCTGCAGTTCAACTGAGGATACTCTAAGTTTTCTTATTGCGTTCCCTGGTACAGCACCAGGCTCTGCCTGTCAAGGGGTTCACACAATGTGTGCCTCCACTAACAGAAGCTTTTTGAATACTCGTGGAGACTTACCGATGAAGCAATAGTTCATGGGTGTAGGCTTTTTTCCTCCAGTTGGAGAAAAGTTAGCCCCCTACACCTAGCCACCCCAACACCAGTACAATCTGCTTAGCACCTCCATAACTGGGGTCGTTTAGTTCTCCTTTAGTGAACAGTGTATCATGTAGTGTTTTGTTTGCGCTCTCCTGTGGTGAAGACCAAGTCTGGTATGAGTGTCGCCCACTTTGACTTTTCATGTAGCACAACATGAGGGATCTCATGCTTGGGTTGATGCCCTTCTGACTTCCCTGTCCCTGTATCTTCACATAGACAGCGCCTCAGATGTCATAGCTTATCTATATCAATCAACCAGGTGTTTGTTAAGCGCGACTACTCACCCGTAAGGGTCTCAGGGCGCTGGGGGGGGTGGGGGTGCAGGTTCCAGTCCATCAAGGAGGGGGTCTGTCGAAGAGCCAGGTTTTGAGGTTTCTCGCGAAGATGGGGAGCGATGTCTGTCTGAGGCTGTGTTTCTTTGTGGCAGTAGTACACATTCAGCCCAGAATCCAAACTGGTCAGTAAGGCCTGGCCAAAATTATTTCTTCTGATAAGCAGCTCTGCCTACAGATGTACTCGGAGAAAGGCTGACCACACGCCAAGCTCACCATGTCTGGTTTGTATCGGGTGCCATCTATATCCTATAGCTATCTGTGCTCCTCAATTGAGCTCTATCAAGAGTCATCTAGAGATCAGAGGCCCAATTCAGGAAGTCTTCTTTGCCCCCTAAGAGTACATATTCTCTTCACCATTATGTGCATGTGGTTCCTGCCTGTGTGGAAGTCCAGGAAAATAATCCTGTCAATACGGTCTCTAATTTGGAGTGACTGTGGTTATGAATGTTTTTACCTGGCACTTGTTAGGCCCGGCTCCCTACTTGGTCTCCAAGTTTCAGTTAGAGGGACCATTCAATGAAGAGAAAAAATAGTTCTTTTTACCAAGTTCTACATCAATAACAATCAACAACAATACTCATTCTATGATGTTGTTTGTGTCATGTCAGCTGGCGTTTTGAAAAGTGTTATGATGTCATTCACTCGAAGGGCTCTTTAAATACTGGCCTTCTTAAAACCAGTAGTTTTTTTTCGTATGGATCTCTGAAGAAGCTTTGGTGTTAATGCTCTAACACAATGCGGCATCTGAGCAAGAAAGGGATTATGCTAGTTGCTGTTTTCCCAAAGTCCAGGCTTCTCACTTTGTCTGGTATCATCATTTTTGATTGATCCTAGCTTCTCACTACTGTCCCCTATTTTAGTTAAATGCAGGCTCCCTTGAACCAGTAGATCATATTTAAATCTACTTTGGAGATGTTATGATGCACCAGCAACACTATTTGCAAATTACAAGCACATCTATGGGAGCAGGCTATGTGCCTAATTTTGACATTTTGTATGTCAACAGTTTCGAACGAAAAATGATCTAGAATGAAAGAATCAATCACCATCACATCTGCATGTGACAGAGATTTGTAGATAATATGATAATGATTTGGAGGGCTGGTAAAAAGTTCCTCAACAGCTTTTCTCCAATGGCACATAACTACAGCAAGAGAGCTATTGACTTCTTAGATTTTACTATCAATCTCTCCGAAGGCACACTAGGCACTACTATTCCTTAAATCATCCGAAAATAGCACCGCTGTAGAGTACTCTGCAACCACTTCAAGCACCAAAAGATGTATTAGCTTTTGGACAGTTCCTCCAGATTTACAGAAACTGTAAATGGAAAGGAGACTATTTGAGAGAAGCAGAAATCTTTGGCTATGTGCTCCCCTAAACATTCATTAAAGCAAACATGGAGCTGTCTATGTGAGACTTTACTTACACCTCACCCTAAAAACAAACCTGACAGAATGATGTGTTGCGACCTTGGACAACCTTGGCAATAAAGTAATAAATATCCTAAAAAACAATGGTCCATGCTCCACACCAGCTAACCTCACAATTCTTGCTTTAAAAAAGTTGTAATCTAATGAATCATATTGTATACGCAAGTGTACACTGGACAAAAAGAATTGTAACATAACTGACCTTTGAAGTTTTCGTAAGACAGTAGAACAGTGCAAATGTGGCCATTGTGCTGCTTATCCCTTCACGGACAAAAACAAAAGAATTTGTGCATGAATGATTTAAGGCATACCCAAAGACAGTTTTCAAATTGAAATTCTTGCAATTTAGCGTATGCCATTTGGTGCCAGTGTTGTCTACTGTACAGTATACAGTCCACTTAAAAATGAAGGCCAGACTCTGTCAACACAGGAACAGGATCTGATGTATTTTTTAATAGCCAAACAGACTGAGGATAATATTCACTGGCAAATTATTGGATGCACGGATAACCCTCCTAGAGGAAATGAATTGCAACTGATAATAATATGGAATGTAAGTGGATAATGTGCTGTAATACCATTTACAATGGTCTCAAAATTCTGGCAGGATGCAACAATGTGATTTTCACCTAAGTCAGTCAACTCTATTCCCAGACATGCACTTCTCCGATATATGTCCAACCATGCGTCTTTGTTGTAACGTTCAATAGGGCCTACGCATAAAACTCTCCATTTTAAACTACACGTTTAAACTTGACATCTTTTTCTGTTGATTACTTTTTACATGCTTTGCACTTATACGATAACATCCTTAGAAATTGTTCCGCATTCAGCACATTTCTTAGTAGGCATTTTATCATGTTGCCCGTACACACTGTACAAGACTATGTACATTGAACGCGATACCCTTGCATATGGTTGTCCAGTTGGGGACAGCTCTAAGGCTCAAGACAAACAATCACATCAGCTCTGCACCTTTGACACAGTGCGATTGGAACAGTGCTTTATTAGATAAACTGCCTCTGAGCCAAATTCTGCAGAGGAGCACTTCTGCTGGGATTTTCCTGGAACGCTGTGCACTGTGACTAAGATGCAGCCCTGCTGACTCTAACCTTCATCCTGCAAAGTTCGATATCCTGCTCTAAACAAGATCGGCTTCCAGATACATCATACACAGGTATGGGGGTTGGGTTGTCTAAAAAGATCTGGCGGAGGGTACTCCCACTATGCTCTAGATAGTGTAGGTAGTATAAGATAGGAGTATAAGTATAAATATAAGTATATAATCATATAATCACACAATAATGTTTGAACTGTTTATCTTTTTCACCATTCTTGTAATGTTGGTGACAGTGTTATGTTTCATCCTACTAATAATTGCAGCTCACGTTTTTTACACCAGAATACAATTGCTTCAATAAATGTTTGAAAAGCCAATCTGTATCTTTCTTGTGTCTCCCTTGGGCATGCCTGAGTAATAACGAAAGGATGGATCTGTTTCACGAGTTCCTTGGGGAATTAGAGTGGTCATGTTCTGAGGTTGAAGATAGCATCTGGAACCTGGTATGGTTAGATGTTCGGATGATGCATTGTGAGCTGGCTAGGAATTGGGCCAACATACTCTGATGATATGTGTGGACTCAAACCCCATATTGTGATGGTTATGTTGTCTGGATACACAGTCCTACTTAATTCATAGGAACTGTATGACATCTTATACCTCTTGGGCACCTCACACTGATTTGTGTCATAAACCATATGCAGATGGAACCTAGTGGTATATTATGATGTGCATTCACCAGTATGGTCCAGTGATCATAAACAGCACACAATACTAGGTGCAACCAATTATATGGGAATCTACATTGTCTTATGTGTATACCTATATATTCATTTTTTTCTGATGGAGTCTTCTACCTGCAGATTTCTCACCTTTTGAATATCCCCAGGCATCAGACTGGATCTGGAAACTTTGCAATACTCTCTTGTGATGCTAGGTGGTGATAACTCCATCTTGGTGCTGGATGAAGTTGAGGTATGACATCACTGGAGCCATATAGATCCACCCCGGCGCCCTGATGAGTATAAATGTTTACTGAGCCCTTTAACATGGGTCCGGAGCTGCTGTTCCATTTTTTAAACACTATTTGCTTTCAAATTTGTTCAGACTGTGCAGTGCTTAGGGATGTCCACCCCTGTAAGAAATCACAGATTAAACCCTACCACTCCTGTCATGGACAGATGTCTGTCTCCAGCCCCCCACAAGGTCTGCCTGTGGTGCATGGGGCCAAAGCAGGACTCTATATATACTGAAGCGATTAAGGGGCCAGAAGGCAAGCTTTTCTCAACACCTGCACAACAAGCATCGGGTACCATGAAAAGAGGAAGAAACATAAGAAGAAGAGAAGCGGGGAAGCCTTCATACCTCCATGTCACTCACAAGGTAAGTCGCCTTGATTCTGTCCACCTCCAACTGATTCATCTTCGGAGGCAGAGTTAGTGGACATTATTCCAACAGAGGACACTGCACCACCAGCTGCATCACCTCCTCCACTGATTTCTGTTCCAGCTCACATGCCGGCTCCCCTTCCTGCTCTGTTTCAGGCATTGGTGCTATTCTTGGCCCCAGCACATGTCCCAGCTTACCTGGAGTTTCCGACCCTGGGAGCTGACCCGGCGCAATTCCTAAACGACATGATGCTGCTTTTCAGGAATGCAGCGGTCCGCTCTTGTGTCCCTAAGGCCCTGATGGTTCATTAGGGGCTCTGATTGAGCTAGCACTAGTGGTTTCACATTTGGTGCCTCAGAGGCCTTCCTCAAGACACCACCAATGCCGGCTGAAGCCGCACTATCGGCAAGACCCTTGCCAGCGGTTCCTCCACCAGCGTCACAGACCCAACACTGGAGCTATCTCAGCAGTCCCCGAAGGCTAAGAATATTCCTATAAGATCCATTAGGGAAGCAATGATTGTCTAAGGAGGGCCTCCTCTGCAACAACACTACTAGCAGATGATAGATGTCATCTTCGGGTTAGATTCCGACCATATTCACTGATTATTTAGTGCTACAAAATAACAGTGGCCCTGACACCTCTTGAGAAACAGAGATGGAATACCCCTGTGGGTGGGCAGCTCCTGAAGTAGCCTCCTTCCACATGGTTCTGAGAAAAGTAGCAGAGGTGTTGGAGCTGCCATTACCCACAGTAAAGACTAGGTCAAACATCTTGACTGAGATACTGCAACCAGCATCAGCAGCATCAGAACTGTTGCTATCTTTTTACAAACACATAAAAAGGAAATGGTTCTATTGGAAATATTTGGAAATATGTTTATAACATTAAGGGGGGAAATAGGCCACAAGCAATCCCACCCGAAATATATTAAGGACAAGGTTGATCCATTAGCACACAAAAAATATACACATTGTTTGATAAGTTTAAAGTACAGTGTCTCTAAATAGTTCAATTTACTACATAGGCAATATGCATAAGCAATGTGCTCCATGCACAGCATGAAAAGTGTTTGTGCAAATGATAAGTGTACATGAATAGATTTTAACAATGTTAGATCAATCAATCATAGTTGTGCAAGTCGGCCCAACTAATTTAAACATCTTAATGTCAAACAGACTTCTCGCCGCAGATTCCTCACCTTCTAAATATTCCCCAGGCTTCGGACTGGATCTGTAACCTTTTTTCCTAGTACCTCAGCGTGCCTGAAAGTGGCACCATGCAGCGCCACACTGACTGTGTTTCGCTCCGGAAGTGACGTGCATGGGCCTGTAAAGGTGCCACTTCTGTGTACAGGCGTCAGTTTCTTCCTTCTGGGCCTCTAGATGTGGTTCCAGAACTTCTCTGGTCTCTCTAAGACCCTTCTTCTTCTGCTCCATTTTCTTCCAAATTTATCAAATGTGCATTGGATGTCACCCCCTAAGATGACAGGTTTTATGCCCTGGAAGGACTGTTGCAAGAAGAGATCAGTGACAGATCTCCACCAGGTTTGTCTCGGGTTGGGCCATGACTCCAAGATATGCGGAGAGTGCGTTGATGCACCCGAAGGCTATTCTGAAACGCAAGGTGAAATTTTGTTGCCAAGCACAAGAAGATGCAGCATGTAAGCCTGGGCGGAGTTCCGCAAAGTGCAAAAAAACCTCCACCGCGCTACGCAGAGCTCCGCGAGCAGCGGAGTGCGTTAGATAAATGCCGTTTGCGGTGATTTTCAGTGCTAGGTGCTTGTCCGCACTGTGTAATCATCGTGAACGGCACCATGCACAGCGCAAGCTGGCGCTGCTTCCTTTCTGCCGCTCGAGAGGATTTTTACTTGAGCAGCAGCTTTCTCAACGCGAACGGACGGTTTCTCCAAGCAAGCGGTCGCGAGCATACGCGACCACTCGCAATGAGAAATCTGACCGCCCGCTTTGAGAAATCTCGCTGGGAGGTTGATTTTCCACACTCGCCCTCGCCAACTTGATGTTGACGATCACGAACGAGGAAAAATCTCGCCCGGGAGGTGGTTTTCCTCCCTCAGGCTCGCCAACTTAACGTTGACGAACGCGAGCGAGAAGTTTTTCGGAACTCCGCGAGCTCCGCGTAACGCGGAGTGTGGAAAACTCCGCAAACTCAGCGAGCGGAGCTCACCGCCCAGACTTAATCAGGACCGCTCCAGGTCCTCCTACAAATCGAAGGCTTGAGCCCGGACCTGTTCCTGGAGTTGTCAAAGCCACTCTAGAGGCTGGTCTTTATCACACTCCAAATCCGCCGGTAAGCACAAAAACACAAGAAGTCAAAGCGAAGTTCATCTCCTTTGCCATTCCCACTCTGCTGATGATGCGCATGGGTGACATCAGAGTTTCCGGGTCTTCATCCATGCCATCTTGAAGAGTTCCAAGCAAAACTTATCCGGCTCTTCAGATCTCTACTGACTCCCTCTGGTGAGCCTTAGGGCGCCGCTGAGATGCCCGCCACATGGATTACCGCCGGCAGCATCTCCCCCTGCACCTGCTGAACCTTCCGAGCCACTTCTACCCTCTGATCCAGTTCTAATGCTGCTCCCAAAGCCCCGCCGGGCCTGGGTACTTTGACACAGATGCCAGCCTCGCAGAGGTGGCCCTAATTGTACTTTCCGATGCCGATTCAACGCCAGTCCGACTTCAAGCAATGTTACGCCTGGATCCGTCAAAGATGCCTATTTCTGCAACTGCATTACCTCAATGCCAGCAACATTCCTTGCATTCCCTTTTTGGGACTGGCTCCGATAATGACTACGACTAAGGTGATGAGTTTGCTCAGCCCAATGCCGAGGAAAATTGGGCCTTGCAGAAGGCTAGTGGACTGGATACTTGCCCAGACACAGCCCTTCGCTCCCCTCCTGGCCCAACCACAGAAGAACCTTCCTCCTACGCCATAATTATGCATAGGGCAGCTGAAGTACTTGACCTCCAGCTCCCTACCATGGAGGTAAAAAAGAACTTATTGAATGAGGTACTCCAACTGGGCGATTTTGCATCTGAGCTTGTCCTCCCTTTCAATGAGGCTCGGACAGATCCCTTTCTATGGACTTGGGCTATGCCTTGCACTGGGCCCCCAGTTAACAGACAAACTGGCAGGTGCCATCACCCTGCTCTGGGTGATCGGGCCTTTTTGTTGCAACATCCTTTTCCGGAGAGCATTGTGGTCAGACCTCCACTAGTCACACCAACCCCAACAATTTTCCTACCACTCCCTTGGCAGGAAATCAAAGTGAGTGGAGACATTTGGGAAGCACATTTTCTCCTCTCCCAATTTGGCCCTGCGTTCGATCAACGTCTACTGTTTGTTGGGTTGTTACACTCATGTGCTCTTGGACCTGGTGGCACAAAAACTCCCTGGTGTGCCGGAAGACCTTCACCCTGTCCTTTTGCTGGCAGTTCAAGATGGTTGTGATGCAGCCATGTTCACTGCGTTGTGGCCAGGGCACCACCAACACCAGTGGACTAGCTATATGCACCAATGATGCTACTTGTCCCCATGAGTGGCTGCGATCGACTGGGTTCTCAGGCAATGGTATTCCTCTCTGATGGTAATGCCCTTCGATGGAACCCACCTGTTTGGAGACAAGGCTGACTCTGTCCTTGAACATTTCAAGGAGAGTAGGGCTACAACTTGCACTCTCGGCCCAGCCTCGCCAACCACACCAATTTAATCGGATCAGTTTGTCCTCCAGATCATCCGCAAAGGTTATGCTTTACCCTTCCTTTCCTCCTCGCCGCACCTTCCACCGCCTACCCAGCGACTGATGGAGAAGCATCTTTTCATTTTGCAGCAAGAAGTGTAGGCCCTTTTAGCCAACGGGGCTGTCAAGAGAGTGCAAGCTCCAGCTGTAGGATGTAGTTGTTATTCCCCCTAATTTCTGGTGCCCAAGAGAGATGGAGGTTATCAGCCTGTTCTAGATCTGCACCCTCTAAATGCCTTCCTCCAGAATGAGCAATTCAGAATGCTCACCCTGGCCTAGGTTTTGTGTGTCCTCGACCCTGGATACTGGACGGTGGCGCTGGACCAACAAGGACGCCTGTTTCCATATTCCAAGGCTCTCGGCCTATGCGGTTTGTGGTGGGAGAGGAGCATTTTAACTTGGTTGTGCTCCCCTTAGGTCTCACCAGAGCCCCTCAGGTGTTCACAAAAGTAATAGCGGTGGTGGCAGCTCATCTTCGGTGGTCTGTGGTGCCAGTCTTCCCTACCTCGACAACTGGCTATTGAAGGCTGACTTACCCCAGGCAGTCGTCAACCACCTCTGACTACGGTGATCCTCCTTTCATCATTGGGGTTCACTATCAACCTGGCAAAGTCACACCTGACTCCTTCTCAGAGACTACCCTTCATCTGAGACATTCTGGGCACAGTTCAGTTTTGTGCCTTTCCCCTGGGAAAGAGAGTCCAGGACATTCAGGCTATGTTCCAGATCTTTCAGTCTCTGTCCTGGATTTCAGTGAGGTCGGCTCACACTGCTGGGATTAATAGCTGTCTGAATCCTGCTGTTTGAGCACGCCAGGTGGTGTATGTGGCCTCTGCAGTGAGATCTGAAGTCCCAGTGGGCATAGCATTAAGGAGACCTCTCTAATGATGTCCAGATTTCAGAGGCGGCTGCAAAATATCTGCAGTGGTGCCCACTGGACCACGATTGGGTGAGCAGCAGACCCCTCACTCTTCCCCACCCAGAGCTGACATTGGTGACCGATGTGTCACTTCTGGGCTGGGGCGGCCACCTGGGAGATGTGGAGATCAGAGGCCTCTGATCTCTGGTGGAGTCCAGGCTCAATATCAATCTTCTGGAGCTGAGGGCCATCCGCTTGGCCCTTAAAGCCTTACTGCTGTCCATCAGGGAGAGGTTGGCACAGGTCCTCACAGACCACACCACCGGTATGTGGTACTGCAACATACAAGGCGGGGTCGGGTCACAGACCCTGTGCCAGGAGCCCTTGCGCATCTGGAAGTGGCTGGATTACTAAGGAATCTTCCTGGTGGCAACCACCTGGCGGGCTCGCTGAATGCCAGGGTGGACAAACTCAGCCCTTGGCTCCTAGCAGATCACATCCAGAGGTGGTACAAGGTCGCTTATACCACTAAAGAGAGAGCCGGGGGAAGACCAAGCAAACCTACTGTCCCCAAAAACAATACAACAAACACAAAAGAAGTAGGTTGCCTGTACCCATAAACTGAGCAAAGAGATCGTGGTAAGATCTGGAAAATTGAATACTGTAGTTCACTTGTGGTCTAAGAAGTGGCCATCCTTAATGGAAGAGGATGCCTTACACACATGCTTCATCATAGGCATCCTCTCCCCACCCATTAAAGATGGTGCTACCAGGGCGGACTCAACCTCTGCGAAGACTTGGCAAAATGAGGGAGTTCTTGCATAAAACTTAAAGGACAAAATCGGGATCTAGTTCTATTAAAAATACCTTGAGGTTCCTCGGTTATCACCTTTATTAGTGAGGACCTCAGGTACGTTAAAAACAACTACGTTGATGGAGTCTACAGAGAATAATGTCTCTTAGTGCATCCTCTAATAAGCCAACATGTTTCTGCCCACGCACAGAGCCTAAGAGGTCTGGGGCATTCGTCAGGGCTGTCGGATCCCTATGAAATCGCTTTCGAGTGTTACCTACATATATTGGATGCTAAAGTGGGGGAGTACACCTAAGGTATGCTCAAGTGAATCCTACCTGGGATATTCTTATACACAAGTCGTCAAATACCTGCAGGAAGGAAAGAGTAATGCAGGAAGACCAGTTCAAAAAAGTGTATCAGTGTGCACCAAACGGTTATTTAAACGTGCACTACTGTGAACTACACGACTCTCACCATAAGTATCCTTACATGCTGAAATACACCACCCAACGCGTGCAGTGGATAAACATATATCGTGAGAGTGAATGGGTAATGGAGCACGAAACCCCTTCTATGACGTAACAGAAGGGGGTGGTGACATAAAGTGTTGTCACCTTTGTTTAAGAAAAACACCACAAGTCGATATAGTGACTAGTTCACTATAGGACTACTATCACAGGATAATAGGATTCTATATCCTGTATAATAAACTAAGTCCACTAAAGTTACTAGTGATCCAAGTACACAATATACCTGCTCCTTACCCTAGTTTTTAGGGGATACCAGAGACTCGGTCAAAGGAGGGTGGTGGCCTTCGTAGTCACACACTAACATGAAGAAAACACAGAGGAAGGACAACATAAAATGAATAAAGGTAGATGTAAAAAGGATCAAAACAGAGTGTGTAGACATAGACGCCTATAAACAGTCATTTGTGTTACCAAAATTGAGATTGTTATTTATAGGTCCACACTCAACACTGGTTCTAGATATACGTTGCAGATAGTCACGTAGATAAAGATAGTGTCTGCCTCCCATATATGTGTAGTGTGTTCACGTGCTTTGAGCTCCAGGTGAACACACTAGATTGTGTGGTATCAAAGCTGCTAGATGATTTAGCAGCGTCAGAGATATAGCGAGCCGTAAAAGCCATAGTGTAGCACCTAATTCGATCATTGTTTATAGTTATTCATAGTTTTTTAGTTTAATAGATTCTTTGTTTTTCCATGATTGCTCGGATAGGCTATTGTAAAAGTGTCATATGATCCGCTGCATATAAGCACTGAGCACATGTATCCCCAGCCCTAACCTGGTATAGAAAAACTGAGACATGTACAATGTAATGAGTATAACCACATCAATCCCAAGCCGTTTTAAAACATTAGGTATACACATAATCAATCACCGTTCAAAATAATACGGAGATCCACACCTTGTGCGTGCAATGCCAGCATACCTGTATTGGTGCTTACAGAAACTACACTTAGTTGGGTCAGTGTTCTCATATGCCAGTGGATTGTAACCGGCCCAATCCCCGGTGTAGTCAGCCAAGGCCACCGTGGTGGCTCAAGTCTATGTAACATCGTTGATCCTATCATAGGGCAAAAGACTGCTCGGTGAATTACCGAGACGCTTAACCCCCATGTGTCTGAGGGTTAGTGAGAACTACTGATAATATTCCAGGACAAACAAAATCCCAAACTTAAAAACTCTATACATGTATCCATCGTTGCGTGGGGAAAAAAAAGCCAAGGATGTTCCGTGACTTACATCAATGTCGTGTTCCCTATAACCAGCCCCCTGCTCCTTACTTCATCAGAAGGCGCGCCACGCCAGAGCACCTACGTCCGTCCACTCCCAGCCGGTTGGTACAATGATGCTCTGGCTGAGGGCGATTCAAATACTCATCGACGTGCACGTTGTTGTTCAGTTACCGACGGCACGAGGGGGCGTGGCTATCATGTTGACGGCATGCTACAACGGGCGTACTAGGCCCACGTTGCAAGGGAAATGTAGTTCCATGAGCCCAAAGACGGACAGGGGTTCGAGACTCGCCTGGGCTAAAAAATGTGTTAGTATACGCCTCTATGCCAGTTGGGATACTATTTAGAAACTTTATAAAAGATGGGTCTCGCAGTGTACTAAATACACCAACTCTTTTTCATTCCTGCCCTCTGGTCTCTGTAAGATGTTTTTACAGTTAAACAGCGATCAAACGGAATATGCGTCATACTCATAGGTATAATGCCTCTTTTTAAATGGCACCACAAATCACTGTGAGAAACTTTGTTTATTGGCACCACCCACATTCAAATAGGGACCAGCTGGGCAAATCACAGGTTCTACGGGTAGATGTGGTCCCCTGTAGTCTAATAAAGAGAGGGAGAGAGAGGGTGAATCAAGGGGGTAATGATCCCCTGTAAATTCCTCCAGATTATCACAATGGACAAAGGAAGAATTAATGGAAAAAGAGTGGAGGATGGCATGTTCAACCCATGAGCATTTACTTAAGGTTATGAAAGCAAAATTGATTCCCACTCTGGCTTATGGTTCAATGATTTTTCGAGGTAAAGATGCAAAAATCCTTGGTAATCTACAAATAAAAGTTTTTAAATCTGTTTTCAGGGTTCCAAGGTATATTGGGCATGCCAACGTCAGATTAGAATTTGGTCTGAAAAGACAATCCCTGATAAGACAATCTGTCTATTTAAAATCATTACATTCTTTTTCTTGTTCAGACCAGGGCACCCTTGCAAACCAATATTTGCAGGAGATAACGAGGTATGAGCATGCCAAGAGTTGGAGAGTATATTTAATGGAGAGCCTAAATAACTTCAAGTCTCCGCCCCTTGAGGATGCAGCAAGGAGCAAAGTGGTGTTTAAACAGATAATAAATCGATCAGCTAACTCCATATCGATTCTCCTTGACAAGGAGGAGCTCGCCAAAAAGAGCCACTCCTGGACAGTTATCAATTAATTTACTAAATTAGAACCACAAGCGTATCTCACAACCCACTTAAAACCATTTTTAAGGGATCGATTCATCATGTTACGTTTTGGGAGATACCCCACAAAGTTGAACATGTAGACTGGCTATAATAACTTGTCTCTCTGGGAATAAGCCTAGCCTGACCCTTCGATTCGTAAAGTTTGTCCTCATTGCAGGAAAAAAACTACTCTCCGCACACGACACCTAATTTCTGTTGCATGCCTAAAATATTGACGGCCGGTTTTACAGGATAACGTTTAAAGTTAAAAAAAAAAAAAAAAATTTATTAATCCCATAAAATTAATCTAGAAGCCATGATAAATGACTCTTAAACCATAGTTTAAAAAAGATTTTCCTGCCTGGAGTATCTGGACATAAACCCAATACCAAATCAATTTTTCGTTGGTGAGGGCCTGTTCTGAAAAGGACAAATTATCCTTTTTAATCTATTGCTTAGATTGCTGTTCGATGTTAGACGTCGCACAACCGCACTTTAACTATTGCTGCTAAATGTAAGTCTAGTCCAAGTGCTTCTCAATTACTGCTGCTAGTTGCAAGATTTTGCACAGGTACATTGTATCTATTGCACTTTAATCCTGGTACTTTGATATATGTTTACTTTAAATTAGGGGGTCTGGTAGGTAGTTTCTTTGAGAAGGCTTTTACCATTTCTTCGGAGTAAGGATTTTTATGAGTGGTGCGAAATATGAAACCATTTTAGAATGTTCTCTGATGTTATTGGCAACAAAATTCATTTTATGAGTTTTTGTTTTTAAAGATGCGATAGCAGATCGATTGAATATGCGCTCTTTCATTATTGATCTTAAATGTAAACCACCGCACAAGTGCACTTTATAATGTACCTTATTATTATTTATCAATAGCAAGTAGTGTAAGTGTTTTGTTCAACAATAATGCGATTCCAGTCAGTTCTAATTGATGTAACCCAAGTTCCTGTCACATCCTAAAGTGTTTTTAATCTTGTTTGTAATGATTTTTAGTAATCAACAAATAAAACATTTTCTTCTTCTGAGTGGAAGATAGGTCATCACAATCTAAATATATTCTTTGATTATGTCAGTACAAAAGGTGTATCGCTGGGTACTCATTCTAACGTCCAACGGATGTAAGGAAGTCAGTCAGCCGACAAACTACCCCAAGGGATATCATCATTTAATCTGATTTGGTCGGTGCGGATCCTATATACCCATCTCTGTTCAAACAAGAGAAGTGCTTTTGTCATGTTTGCATGTTCCTTTGTTAGTTTTTCCACAACGGACCACTCTAGCTCCTCAGCATTGTGGCCTTTCTCAATGTAGTGAGAAGTCAACTTGGTGGCGTCCCTTCTACATCTGATAGTACTGTGATGTTCTGAGATACGGACGCGCACTTTTTGTGTCGTCATCCCAATGTAAGGTAGTCCACAAGGGCATTTAATCACATAGATAACATTCGTGGAGTTGCAGTTAGTGAAACATTTCTGTTTCCACTGGTTTTTCATGCCCAAATCCAAATCCTTCGTCCTCCTCGTAAAGCAGCATACACTGCAGGAACCACACGGGGAGTGGCCCGTGGGTGGAGGAAGGTTCCACAGGGTGTTTTGTTGAGGTGTCGGACCCTTGGCCATAGGTCTTGTGTGAACCTCTATGTCCCTTACGTTCCTTGCTCTTTTATAAGAGTACATTGGTCGTTCTATGGTCATACCTTCGGACTGGAGGATGCTCCAGTTCTTGTTAATTGTTGTTTTTAATTGATTGGACAGAGTACTAAAGGTAGAGACACAGATGAGTGTCACATATTTTCTTCTGTTGTGGCATAAGCAGTTGCTCTCGATTGTTGTGCAATGCCCGCTTCTTTGCTTTTTTGATCAGTCTCATAGGATAATTCTTAGCCTTTAGTTTTTGAGTCAGTTTTTCAGCATGGGCATGGTAGTCACTTTTCTACGTGCAGTTCCGTCTGAGACGTAAGAATTGGCCCAGCGGCAGATTTTCTCGTAGGCCCCGTGGGTGATAACTTTCGAATCTCAATAAGCTATTCCGATCTGTGGGCTTGTAGAACACCTCACTAGTCAGAACACCATCTTTTTCCTGTATTGACAAGTCTAAAAAGGCCAATTGCTTCTCCCAAATAGTCAGAGTAAACCTGAGGTAGGGGTTCTGTGTGTTCAGCCATCTCCCAAAATCCTGTGCCTCGTCAGTCGTCCCCGTCCAGATTAACAGGACGTCATCAATTTAACGTTTCCACAGTCTGATTTTGTCAAGAAAGGGATTGGTCGCATTTTGGATCACGTTGGACTCAAAAGCGTGTACGTACAGACAGGCCAGATTAGGGGCAAACATACTCCCCATTGATGTTCCATGCACCTGAATGTAGAACTCTCCTTCAAATTCAAAGAAATTCCTAGTCAAAACGAGATGGGCCAGATCAACAACGAATTCTTTAGGGGTCATTGAATCCCAGTCGGTCTCCTCAAGGATTCTTTCCACTAGTTCTAGTGTTGCTTCCTGTGGGAGATTCGTGTAGAGGGACTCAACATTGAGTGTGACTAGGAGTTCCCTGGTCCCATCGAAAGGCAAATCCTCAATCAAATTCAACACATCTTTAGTATCCTGCAGATAAGAAGGCATTTTTTTTACTAAAGGCCTGTAAAAACAATCGCAAAATTTGGATAGGGGTTCTAGGCATGACCCTATCCCCAACACTATTGGACGTCTGGGGGGAGGGATCTTGTTTTTGTGTATTTTTGGGAGAGTGTAAAGATATGGAACTCTGGGTTCTCTCTGGATTAGGAAGTCGTGCTCTTGTTTCATGATCCAACCATTGTCAAGGCCCTTCTCCACTAGAAATCCAATTTGTTCCTGGACATCTTTCGTGAGGTCCCTTGCCAGGATTTTGTAATGGCGGGTGTCATTGAGGAGCCGCTTACATTCCGGTATTTACATCTCTTTTGGGAGGACCACAATGGCCCCACCCTTGTATGCCGGTTTTATAACAATTGAGTCGTCCTCGGACAGTACATTGAGAGCCTCCAACTCACCCTTCATGATATTGTGGAAAGTCTTTACTGGTGTTTTTCCAATTGCCTCCATACTTCAATGAACTGCCTTTACGAATGTCAGTACTTGGGGTGGCATGGCCGAGTTTGGAGGAGTGAAGGTTGATTTGCACCGTAAGCCCGTATTTTTGTCTTCATCTGATTGTGGCATGTTCAGAAAGAAGACCTTCAATCTAACCTTGCGTAGAAACTCAGACAGCTCCTGTTGGAGACAAAATGTGTTGGTTGGGGGTGGGAGAACAAATCCAAAGCCTTTATTAAGGGCACTCATCTAATTGTCATTCAAAGTGCGATTGCTCAAATCGATGATGACATTGTCATTATTGTCTAGGACTTGCTCATGCCTGGTATCTCTTCGCAAGGTGTTGTCGACTCTTGTGGAGTGTCTCTGTTTTGCCAGGCCACTCCTTTCCTTTCCCCCTCGCCCTTCCTCTCTCTAAAAAAAGGGGGCAGGGCATTGGTGGGATAAAACCATTGCATAGCTTGTGGCGGATAGCAAGGTGCTGGTCCAAAGTTAGGGGTGCTCCAAAATTTGTGCCCCATCCCCAGGGGGACTCGCTCCTTGGTTGGCTAGGTCCTGACTGGAAATTCGGTTTTTGAGAACCCCTTTATCTGTTAAACGCTCTCTGATTCCATCTTTTCCCTCTCCTTTGGCGGTTCTCATCACGGTATTCCCCATCCGAATCAGATGAGGTACTACCATATGAGGACCCCTCTGAGTCACTCAGTGCTTTGGGAACATAGTCTTCCTTTGAATATGGATATATTACCTCATGAGAGAACTTTTTTAGATCTTTTTGAAATTTAGAGATCTTACGTTGTGTACTCCCTAAACTCACCTAGAGTTTTATTGGTTTCCTCAAGTTTCTTTTTGAAGATAGTTAGACTAATCCGAGATTTTAGATTGGTTTCACAGGTTTTTATCTGGATCAGTAAAGCATCGAAGAGTCTCTTGGCTGTTCTGATGATAAGAACCAACCAATCCCTAGTACACTTCCAGGCGATCAGGGACCAGTCCTTCCGAAACTCTTTGTCTGTGAGAAAAATCCTCGGTTCATTGGTCACTATTAGACCACTTGGGGCAGAGTTGGAACGTAAATACTCAGTTAGCACAGCCCCGTGCAGTATCGTTTTCACCTGGGTTCTCTTAATTTCCACCAGTGTATCCCAGTCACCTAGTTGTGTAACTGTTTCCGCCAAAGTGGTGTCCCCTAGCATTGATGGGGTTGATAGTATGGCTGATACCTCATCATCATCAAATGTTAGTCCTTCCATGATGTGTGTGAACCCTGAATGGCTTAAAACCTCACTTGTGTAAATAGACTCTCGCAACTAACCGGTTGTACTAATCAGTTATACCACTAAAGAGAGAGTCGGGGGAAGACCAGGCAAACCTACTGTCCCCAAAAACAATACAACAAACACAAAAGAAGTCGGTTGCCTGTACCCATAAACTGAGCAAAGAGATTGTGGTAAGATCTGGAAAATTGAATACTGTAGTTCACGTATGGTCTAAGAAGAGGCCATCCTTAATGGAAGAGGATGCCTCACACACAATATTGTGTCGTGCGTCATCATAGGCATCCTCTCCCCACCCTGGTAAGATGGTGCTACCAGGGCGGACTCAACCTCTGCGAAGACTTGGCGAAAGGAGGGAGTTCTTGTATAAAATTTACAGGACAAAATCGGAATCCAGTTCTATTAAAAATACCTTGACGTTCCTCGGTTATCACCTTTATTAGTGAGGACCTCAGGTACGTTAAAAACAACTACGTTGATGGAGTCTACAGAGCATAATGTCTCTTAGTCCATCCTCTAATAAGCCAACGTGTTACTGCCCACGCACAGTGCCTAAGAGGTCTGGGGCATTCATCAGGGCTGTCAGATCCCTATGAAATCGCTTTCGGGTGTTCCCTACATCTATTGCATGCTAAAGTGGGGGAGTACACCTAAGGTATGCCCAAGTGAATCCTACCTGGGATATTCTTATACACAAGTTGTCAAATACCTGCAGAAAGGAAAGAGTAATGCAGGAAGACAGGTTCAAAAAAGTGTATCCGTGTGCACCAAACAGCTATTTAAACGTGCACTACTGTGAACTACACGACTCTCACAATAAGTATCCTTACATGCTGAAATACACCACCCAACGCGTGCAGTGGCTAAACATATCTCGTGAGAGTGAATGGGTAATGAAGCACTAAACCCCTTCCATGACGTAACAGAAGGGGGTGGTGACATAAAGTGTTGTCAACTTTGTTTAAGAAAAACACAACAAGTCGATATACTGACTAGTTCACTATAGGACTACTAAGACAGGATAATAGGATTCTATATCCTGCATAATAAACTAAGTCCACTAAAGTTACTAGTGATCCAAGTACACAATATACCTGCTCCTTACCCTAGTTTTTAGGGGATACCAGAGACTCAGTCAAAGGAGGGGTGGTGGCCTTCGTAGTCACACACTAATATGAAGTAAACACAAAGAGGAAGGACAACATAAAATGAATGAAGGTAGATGTAAAAATGACCAAAACAGAGTGTGTAGACATAGACGCCTATAAACAGCAATTTCTGTTCCCAAAATTGAGACTGTTATGTATAGGTCCACACTCAACACTGGTTCTAGATATAGGTTGCAGATAGTCACGTAGATAAAGATAGTGTCTGCCTCCCAAATATGTGTAGTGTGTTCACGAGCTTTGATCCGCTAGTTGGTATAGCGGCGTCAGAGATATAGCGAGCCGTAAAAGCCATAGTGTAGCACCTAATTCGATCATTGTTTTTAGTTATTCATAGTTTTTTAGTTTAAGTTTAATAGATTCTTTGTTTTTCCATGATTGCTCAGACAGGCTATTGTGAAAGTGTCTTATGAACCGCTGCATATAAGCACTGAGCACATGTTGTATCCCCAGCCCTAACCTGGTATACAAAAACTGAGACATGTACAATGTAATGACTATAACCACATCAATCCCAAGCCGTTTTAAAACATTAGGTATACACATAATCAATCACCGTTCGCATTAATACGGAGATCTGCACCTTGTGCGTGCAATGCCAGCATACCTGTACTGGTGCTTACAGAAACTACACTTAGTTGGTTCAGTGTTCTCCTATGCCAGTGGATTGTAACCGGCCCAATCCCCGGTGTAGTCAGCCAAGGCCACCGTGGTGACAAGGTCTCTTCAGCAAATGGGGAGAACCTTGGCTTGATCTATTTGCCACCTCAGAGAACATGCAATGTCAGCACTTCTGAAAATAGAAGTTTCCAAGGCATCTTTCTCTTCTCACTCACAGACGCTTTCAGCCTAGAGTGGAACTCAGGATTCTTGTATGCCTTTCTGCCAATACCACTCTAGCCCAAAGTTCTCAGAAGCAACCAATCTTAGGTTGCTTGTGTTCCGGTTCAGAGAGGACCTGGCTTGGCAGTTCGGGATGGACTGTTCCTATTGAAGCAGGACCAAGAATGATTTGCATATGGCTTTGTGGAATCTGAGGTGGCATGGTGGGCAAAAGGTTGGAGTGCTACTACGGATGATTGCCAGTGGTTAGACAAACTGCAAGTGTTCCTCATAACCTTTTGTGTCTTTGTGATACATACTGTTCTGCTGCTGTCTTCATTGGAATGAACCTTAGGTTCCAGTAGTGTATCGCTCAGACAATGCCAATCCCTCTTTCTGGCCAACTTAAGCAGTCCTGTCAGATATCCTCTGTTACAATGTCTGTTGATCAGAATGGCTGATTCCTTTGAAATAAACAACCCTGAGGGCACAGTTCCTGCGCAGTCTCAAGAATTGTCCATGCGACAAATTGCCCCTTAGGCCTCTAGGAAGGTGGCTACAATACCTAAGCAATGTTGGCTTGCGTATATGGTTGTGTATAGTCTATTATCCATGACCTTGATGGTAATATCTAGGAATTTTTTTTTTATTAAATTTATTGGCATTTTCAAACAATGCTACAAACATTACAAACAACAAGCCAGTTGCTAATCGTTACATAATTGTCCATACATCCGCATACCACTGTATTTACAGATATTATTTCAAACGTGCGCATTCTTCTGCACAATAAATGATAGGAGTGAGAGCCATCAAAGTACTACACATCGGCTAACAACAGGATAACAGTTTAGAGTCTACTATATCCCACCGACTAGTCAGGGTAAAAATGTGTTAGTCCTAACAATGTAAAAACTGTACACAGTGTGCAGTATTCTTCTACCACAGTACACCATCCTCCCCCAGGCCTTCCTGTACTTGTCTACAAATCCACAGATGTCTCTGGAGCGCCTCCACCCACTACCTGTCGCTCTCGGGCCCACACCAAAAAAGTCTCCCATATGTCTCTAGGCCTGGATGCCGACGGCAACAGTTCCCAAAAGGTGGTCAATTGCGCATGGCCGAATGTTACGTCTTGGATCCAATCCTTCATAAAGGGAGCCCCGTTACTCCCCCAATGCATGGCCACTCGGCGTTTAGCAAACAGGAGTAGCGTAGCATGAAGTTTCCGAACTTTAACTGGCTTATCCCTGTAGGGGGTTTGGGTCGTCCATTGTACCTATTATGTTATGGATCGTAGTGAATATGTTAGACCAGAATAATGACAACTGTGGACAGCTCCATGCCATGTGTGAAAACGAAGCCGGGGCGAAGCCACATCTCCAGCAGCTGTCATCATCCTTGAGTCCCATGCGGTGTAAGTTGGAGGGGGTCCTATAGAACCTGTGGAGGTACTTAAAGTGTATTAAATGGAGCTTATAGTTGGGAGATAGGGCCGTGATTGGGTGCAACAGTAGGCCCATTGTTCCTCCGTGAGTGGGGTTTGCAGTTCCTCATTCCATGCCTGGAGTGCCCTTGGTTGCATCAAGGGGGCTGAGTTTTGCATTTGATTGTAAATACGTGTGATTAGTCTACGCGGCGAGTCCGACTTTAGCACATTCTCTAATGCGGGCAGGATGGACGGGGGGCTCGGGAAGGTGTCGTGTAGGGACCGACATGTAGCCCTGAGTTTGTAGTATAAGAAGAGTTCGGAGAATGGTACAGCCCGCTCCTCTATGGGTACCGGTGGGGACCTTAATGTCTCCTCTGGATAGAGGTCTGCAAATGTACGAAGACCCATATTTTGTGCTAATGTTCTACTTGTGCCCTCCCCCATAGTGGGTAACATGGGATTATGTGCCAAAGGCATTGACGGGACATATAGGATTGCAAGGTTTGCTCTTTTCCTTAATTCATCCCATGCCCAACGCAGAGTTTCGACTGTGTCTATGCCGTCTCAGGGTCGTTTGTAGGTTTGATATAAAGCCACTTGCAGAGGGACCGGCGCTGCAGCATCTATTTCCACCGCTGTGTGACGTTGAAATGCGGTCGGGTGCACCCAGTAATGCAGGAATTGAGCCTGAGCACTCCATGCATACAATTGCATGTCCGGGGCTCCCAGACCACCCTGGTGCAGGGGAAGGGTCAAGAGTTCCCACGAAATCCGTGCCTGCCTACCCGCCCAGACCAGTGAGACAAGTAGAGATCAAAGAGATTTTAAAAAGGCTTGGGTGAGGGGAATGGGGATGTTTATGAATAAGTAAAGCAGTTTCGGCAACATCACCATCTTGGCTAGTGCTATTCTCCCAGCTAAGGACAAAGGGAGCCCAGCCCACGCAGTAACCTTTCCTTCCAACCATGAGATAACACGCCCATAGTTCATGTCCCATATATCCTGCATATTTCTACTGAGCCAAACACCCAGGTATTTCACCGGACCGTCTGCCCACTCAAGAGGAAATTCGGTTGGAGTTGGGGTAGTGGCATCCGTTATGGGAAAGATAATCGATTTGGTCCAATTAATGGAGATGCCAGAAAGGCCCCCAAATTTTATGAATTCACGAAGAAGTGGAGCAAGGTTCGTTGCCGGATCGTTTACGTACAACGTAACGTCATCAGCATTTAATGAGATAAGAAGGCTCCTCATGCTAAACCCAATCCCCCTGGGGGTATGGTGCTGTCTAATACGTGCTGCCAAAGGTTCCATCGCAATCGCAAAGAGCAGAAGGGACAATGGGCACCCCTGCCTTGTACCACGCGAAATGTCAAACGGGTTTGACAGCAAGCCATTCACCCGGATCAGAGCAGAAGGCTTCGTATACAGCAGGCGGATCAGGCTAAGAAACAAAGGACTAAACCCCATTCTTCCCAGAACTGCAAAAAGGTACGGCCACTCAAGTGTGTCAAACGCCTTTGTAGCGTCAAGAAAAACTGTGGCGGCTTGCAGGTCAGGGTGTAAATAGTGAACTACAGTAAAGCACACCTTTTAATTCAGTTATATAAGCAGTGGACTGTGGGGCGCGGAGCAGCGAAGCCAGAGATCTCCCCGGCCTGTCTCCCTCCCCGTATTGTCTGGCTTGGGCATGTTTCCCTAAAAACTTTACCTCGCGCTGCGCCTCCTCCTCGAACTCCAATAGTTTTTCTTTCAAAAGGGCCATCGTCGTGTGATCACTAGTGGATTAGAACTGTGTTTCTAGTTCTTTGATTTGTTTTTCTAAAGATGCTAGCGTACCACTTATAGCCTTCAATACTCCAGCTTGACGTGCTATGCAGTTGCCCCTAATTACCGTCTTAAATGCCTCCCATAGAGAGGCCTGAGTATTAACCGAGCCATCGTTAAGAGTAAAATAGTCAATTATGTCCCCAATAATCTCCTCTTTAAAAGCCTCGTCCAGGAGGGCATTTGGCGGCAACCGCCAATTGAACATACGTGGGAGTGAATTCGGCAGCGTTAAACGCAAGAGGCTAGGTGCATGTTCCGACAAGGACCTAGGAAGATGAGAAACCTCACAGGTCCACGTAGCAACATCTCGGGACACCAGCCAAAAGTCCAGTCTGGACCACGCCCTATGATGTTCAGAAATGCATGTCCCCTCCCTGACCAGTGGGTGGTTTTGTCTCCAAATATCAATCAAGTCGCCGTCTGAGATGATAGCGTTCAATGCAGCGCTGGCTGAGGGGTGCAGCGAGCGAGATTGCTCTTTTCTATCCAACTCATCATCAAGTATTGCGTTAAAATCACCTCCCCAGATGATGGTTTCGCAATTCGTCGCTCTCACTTTGGCCCATATGTCCTGGAAAAAGCTAGGGGAATCAACATTGGGGCCATATACTGCTACTAGTACAACCTGAACCCCGCCTAGGGCACCGAGTAGTATGATGAATCTGCCCTCTGGGTCAACTTGTATTTCGCTGTCCTTCCAATCTAGACCCCTTCTGACCAATACGGCCACCCCCCTGGAGTAGTTTGAATAGATGGATGAGTACACATGACCCCATCTACTATGCTTCAGCCTGGGAGAAGGTGTAACATTCAGGTGTGTCTCTTGTAACACGCACACATCTATATGATGCCGTAGTAGGTATGAGTGGACTAGTCTTGTCTTCCTACAGTCATTCAAACCGCGGATGTTCCATGTTAAAAAATTTAAACTTGTCATATGGTGGCCAACAAATTATTATGCCAGATTACAGTGTGGACACAGCACGTTTCAGTAGACAATAATACACAATGGCGGTATTCTAGGCTGGATAGCAATATACTGGCTAAAAACATAACAACAAACCCCCCCAATATCTAGGAAGTTGATTTCATCTACACCTTGCGTCATGGTTGATTAGAAGTGAACAGCCTTGCTGTTTAACCAACCAAAGAATGCTTGGAGTGTCATCTAGTCAGCTGTCCAAATCATTATGACATAAGTTGGTGGCGATCTCTTAAGCCCCCACATCTACTTGATTGTATGATGATCAATTTCCCAGGAAAGTTCCACATCCGTTTTATTTCGAGTGACTGGAAAAGAGGTTAAATGTTTGTACACTTGGGATGTGGATGGAAAAAGACAAAACTGAAAGCACATTAGGCGGTGAAGATGAGGAAGTAGAAGTATGGCCAAACGATTATAAGCTGATTGGATCAATGAAATTAAAGACGGATACTTAGAAGTGTAAGAAGAAGGTAAAGAAAAACGTGTTTGATCGTCTATAAAAGTTATACATGTATTACCTTGAAAAAGCTGATGAACCCAATGGATTCCTTTAACATGCCAATCTCTCCAAAAAATAATCCTATTAATAATTTTAAGATGCTTGTTATACCATATTGAAGATTGCAGGAATTGATCTTTAGGGGAAAGATGATTTAGAAGTAAAGGTTGAAGGATTTTGCAAGTGTTATTAAAAATAGGAAGAGAAAGTGACAAAGGTCGATGCGTAAATGATAGAAGTTCTTGGAAGGAGAAAGGTTGGAGAAAAGATTTTTCAATAGTAGTCCATAACAGTAATAATGAATCATCATCATCCTGGAGTAATAAAAGAGGATTGTTTAAGAGAAAAAGCTGTATGATAGGATTGAAAGTCTGGGAAATTAACGCCTCCCAAATGTTTAGGACATTTGAGTTTATGTAAAGACATACAAGGTTTTTTGTTATTCCACAAAAATTTAGATAATATAGAGTAAAGTATCTTAAAATGAGAATTAGAAATATTTATAGGGCTATTGGAGACATAAAAGAGTATTATAGGAACCAGCATCATTTTCACCGTATCAAGACAACCCCACCAGGATAAAAACATGGGATTCCATATGGCTGTGGCATTTCTCAAAATTGTCTGTAATTCCTTCAAATTTAATAACATGGAATCTTTGATAGAAGACTTAAACCACAAACCGAGATATTTAATTTTATCCGGGCTCCAATGAAAACCAGAAGACATATAATCTGCGGAAAAACATAATTGTTTCAGTGGTAGAATCTCACATTTGTCAACATTTAATTTGTATCCAGATACAGATACAAATAGATGCACTTCAGATAGAAAAGCTGGTGAGGAAGTCTGGGGGTGTGACAAAAAGAACAAAATATCATCTGCATAAACAGAAAGTTTTAATTGGTTAACACCATATTTAAAACATATAATCCGAGGATTCGAACGAATTCCAATCAAGAAGGGTTTAAGAGCAAGTATAAAAAGAAGAGGAGAAAGAGGACATCTTTGTTTCCCCCCACGATTTAAAGAGAAAGATGGCGAGATGAGACCATTAGATAAGACAGAGGAAACAGGGGAAGAATATAATAAAGAGATATAATTCATAAATTTATGACCAAAACCCAACCAGGATAAGGTAGAAAAAATATATGACCACCCAACCCGATCAAAGGCTTTCTCAGCATCCAAGGAGATGGCTGCTAAAGAGTCCTTGCAGGATATTGCCTTTGTTAGGACATTAAAGATAGACTAGTGTTATCTGAGATGTGTCTACCTTTAATGAACCCACATTGTTCTCGTCCTATTAGCAGAAGCAAAAAAGATTCTAAACGGAGAGCTAAAGTTTTTGCAAAAATCTTGTAATCTAAATTAATTAAAGAAATGGGTCTGTAATTCTTACACAAAGTATGGTCTTTACCCTCTTTGGGAAGAAGGCATATCAAAGCCTCTTGAAAGGAGCCACTGGATTTTTTAAAAGAAATAATGAAATGAAATAAAATAATTGATATAGCTTAGGAATAAGAATTCGAGAGAAATGTAAATAAAATTGAATCGTGAAACGGTCAGTCCCTGGGGCTTTACCACATTTAAGAGTACGAATAGCAGTCAAGATATCTAGGTCTCGAATATCCTCCTCTAATACCAAAAAAATTAGATTAGAAGAAGAAGGTGGCTTAATAGAGGATAAGTACTGATGTATATCTTCCTGGAGTACAAAGGACTCAGAAGTGTCAAGAGATTGAAAAAATTGAGTAAATTCCGATAAGATATCTTCGTTTTTATAAACTATTCGATTAGTAGCGGTAAGAATAGAGCCAATTTTGGTACGTTCTTTTTTAACTTTAAGATAATTAGCTAAAAGTTTCCCCGCTTTATTTTGACCGCCATAGTATTTGGCAGATGACTTGAATAAAAATGAATTAGCATTTTCTGTAGATATTTAATTAAATCCGAATTTGGATCTGACAAGTTCATATAGACAGGATTTAGAATTTGTGTGGAAAAAGGAGTGTTCTTATTGTTTAATGCGTGCCGTAATTGATTGTAGAATGATCAAGGAAGATTTCTTTCTGTGAGATACAAAAGAAATAATAAAGTCCCTGGAGGCAGCTTTAAGGCATCCCAGATAATCTGTGGGGACATGGACGGATCTTCGTTTTCAAGAAAGAAAGTGGTGGCAAAGACTTCAAACTTCTGGGTAAAATTAGAGTCTAAAAGGAGAGAATTATTGAATCTCCATCTTCTTGTACCTCGAGTAGGTAGAAAAAGGGCCAAATCTAAATTAACAGGAGCATGATCGGAAATTAATATAGAGCCACCATAAGAATGGGTAACATGTTGTGCGAGAGCTTTAGAAATAAACAGATAGTCTAAACGAGATTGGGAGGAATGTGCAGGGGAAAAGAAAGGGTATTCTAAAAGTGTAGGATTACATAACCTCCAAGCGTCCACTAGAGACCTTTGTTGAATAATGGATGTAAACTGAGAGTACATAGGAGAGAAAATAAATTTAGATTTAGAATTATGATCAATAATAGGGTCCGTAACCATATTACAATCCCCACCAACGAATAAATAGTCAACTTGAAAATACATCAATTTAGATAATATTGTAGGCCAGAAGGTAGTGTCTGGGGCAGTTGGTGCATAAAGATTGAAAAGAGTCATAGGAATATTATTAACTAACAATGAGACGGAGACCCATCTACCCACATCATCAGCATCTTGCGTGAGAATCTGTAAGTCAAGACGTTTATGACATAAAATGACTACCCCATTACGATTTCCCGTACCTGGAGAAGCAAAAACATGACCAACCGATTGTCGTTTAAGTTTAGGAATCTCCTTATCTAAAACATGGATTTTCCTTAGTAAGGCTATATCACACTTTGAATTAGATAAATGAGTTAGTACTCTTTGAGGTTTTATAGGGGAACCTAAACCCTTAACATTCCATGAAATAACTTTTAGTCATTTATAACATTTGAAATGATACAAACATTGAATAACCATAATTAAATATTAACAACATTGTGTAAGTAATATTTGACAAAGGATTTGCAGAATTATAACAGCAAACTGAATAGTAAAGAAAGAGAAATGAGTAGGTATGAAAAGGGAAGAGATAGCAAATTAGAGTAGAAGTAAAAACAAAGGAGAGAAAGAAAAGAAAGGACAGGAAAAAGGAAACAAGGAAGAAGAAACATGTACAACAAGGAAAAACATGACCCATAAATTTCAAAAACAAAACAAACCGACTACAACAAGCATGAACAAGATGAGGGTGGTGAAGCCACATAAGGAAGATGACACAACTAACCGGGCAACTCAGGGTGGACCGGGGAGGGAGGACATCATACGAAGCAGACCGGGGATAACAAAGATCATGTATGAAAAAATCTGCACCTAACAAATAGAGAAAAACATGTGAGGTAAATGTCACATAAGGAAGCCAGAAAGAACTAGAACCAAACGAGAACTAACAATCACTGGGAGACAGAGTATATTAAACAAATAACATCATTAAGTTAAACACTAGAAAGTTTGGAAACATCCATATCTTCTTCTCTGCACTGGTCCAAGAACTGCTGTAGTAAAGCAGGATCTTCGTAGTTTGTGGTTCTATTTTTATAAGTAACTTTGAAAAGACATGGATGAAAGAGGCCAAATCTGGCATTGAGATTACGAAGCGCTGGCCTCATATCCAGAAATGTCTTTCTTCGATCCGCTGTTTCTTTAGCATAGCCTTGAGTAAAGAAGAGAGTAGAGCCTTGCCAAGAAATAAGACCTTTGAGCTTGGCTGCTTGCAGAACCTTCAATAAGTCAGCATACTCTTAAGAAGTATATAATGACACCACTGGGTTTGACTGAAGATGTCGCCATATTTGGACTATGGCCCAAACGATGTGCTCTTTGAATGTTCAAGACAGAGGAGCTGGAGATATCAAGAACTTGTGGAAGGAATGATTTAAAGAATGAAATGGGATCTGAGCCTTCCAAGCCTTCTGTCAAACCATATATGTGTAAATTATTACGCCTGTTACGGTTTTCAAGATTTTCTACTTGCTTTTTAAGTAATTAAATTTCTGATTTCATAGAAGGGACTTGGTTTACCACAACCTGAACAGATTCCACTGGTTGCTCGATCTGCATAACCTTATGCTCCATAGTAGACCACTTGTCATCTAAGGCTTGAAGCTGTTTGTTGGTTTCCTCCATGTAGGGCTGAAGAGCACGTATTTCTTCCAGAAGCACTTCCATAGCATTTGGCGGAGGGGAGGTAGCAGGTGAAGGGGGATCTTTTTTGACACGTTTACCAGAGGAGAGTGTAGATAAAGTGGTCGATTTAGGAGTAAGTTTATTAGTGGAAAGCGGAATATTAGATGGCACTGACTATGTTCCAATTTGGGAAAGTGCTGTATTACATTCAGAGCTTTCCATATTTGTTGAAAGTGCAGTGAAGGGGTTGTGGTCAGCCAAAGGTGAAAACGGCAAAGAAGTACCATCACCACGACGTGTAGATTTCGTTCTCCCCATAAAATTCTGTTTTTGATATTGATGAAAGCACAGCGACAAAAAGTTCAAAACATGGTGATAGCATATTCGCAGTGGAATAAGAAAACAAAAGTAAGTGTAAATGCAATTTAAAAATATGACTTTCTTAGTCAGCCAAGAAAAATTGCTGTTAAAGTATGAGGAATGAGTTCCTTCAAACTAAAAATAAGCAGGTCCAATGAAAAATAGATTTTATGTTTAGGGCTAAAATAAAGTCATTTTTCATCCGTTCCTGCTATGTTGTGGAGCAACGGGGAAACAAGATGGCGGGCGTGAGTCCCGTGAGGGGGAAACGTGCCAGCCGCAGTGAATTAGTACCTTTCAACAAAAAAACAATTTTAGTTTTTTTCTGTCTACCGACTTAAAATTAATATGGTATATCTTTCCCTGTCATGCCGTGTTCACCTCAGCTCCGGGTGTCTTTTGAATATTCCATGCATATTGGAAGGTTCACTTACAATAATGTAGTTCGTTTCCTGACTGTGCTCATCATCATCAATGAAAACTGTGAAAGTTTGCTATTTCCTTCTGTGCCAGGGAACTAAAATAAAGGTAAAGTCATTTTTGCTCCGTATCCTCTATGTTGTGGAGCAACGCAGAAACAAAATGGTGGGCGCGAGTCCCATGAGGGGAAAACGCGCCGGCCGCAGCCAACAAGGAAAAATGCTCACCAGTGACAAGAAGGTCGGAAATGATGTCCGGAGTCCTTCACAGCTCGAAGGACTCCATTGTTATGCGGCTTTGAAGCGATGTCCACAAGGAGAGCCGATACTCCAGCCGAGCCGCCACGGAGCTCTCTCAGCGAGCGGACATCTTCTCTTGGTGTCAAGCCACGCCCCCCTTACCTATACTTTTGAACCACTTAGGTGACCTCCTGGAGCTAAGTGTTGAAGTCCATAATGACTTCTGGGGCATGGGTGCTTTTCTAATTACTTTATGGTTCTCAAAACGGATGCTGGTCTGTGTCCAATCTTACACTTTCTGCTCTTGAACCTTTACCTTTGCAAGGAAAAGTTTAAGATGCTGTCCCTGGCTCATCTGCTTTAGGTAGTGGAAGCGGCCGACTATTGTCTCTTAACTTGCAGGATACATATTTCCACATATTAAGCATGTAGCTGCACAGGAGCGGTACCTGTGGTTTGTGGCATCTACCACCTAGTACCAGTTTGTGGTCCTAACATTTGGACTTACATTGGCACCCAGAGTCCTTCACCAAGGTGGTGAAGTGGTTGAAGAACATCTGCGAAGGTCTGGGATGTCAGTATTCCTGCACCTTGACTACTAGATGCTGAAGTTAGGTTTGCCACAATTGGTATGAGACCACCAGAAGGCTGCTGCATCCCTACCCAAGTGGCACCTAAAGTCCTTTCAGTGCCTTTCATGGCCATTTTGCTTGTTCTATGCTGCAATCTGTCCACTCCTCCAGGTCCACCTCCTGGAAGACA
The DNA here is from genome assembly GCA_963921515.1 of Calotriton arnoldi. Classification (NCBI taxonomy): domain Eukaryota; kingdom Metazoa; phylum Chordata; class Amphibia; order Caudata; family Salamandridae; genus Calotriton; species Calotriton arnoldi. Next base: position 80,343 of record CAWUFW010006096.1, on the reverse strand, counting down.
ATTCTGCTCTGGTGTCTGTTCAAAAGTTGAGGAATCTGCAAGTAGAAGTATTCATCAGAGGAAAAAGTTACTTATCTACGGTAACAATCTTTCTGGTGGATACTCTGTCTAGTCTACTTGCAGATTACTCACTGATCCTGCCGATCTCCCCGTTCTAAAGAATGGTCATAGACCTTTGAAAACTAATAATGTTACAATGTATATCTGTCGCCCAGCACATTCACTTTCAATCTTCTGCTCTCCTCATTCTGCCTCTAAGGGTATGGTAAACAAAAATGGATGAGAAACTGCCTTCAGAGCTTTGGGATGGCACTATAGAGCTTCAGTGGGACGCTGCATCTGACTGTGCCACCTGCCAGGGTGGGAGATTTATTGATAAGTTTCCAGCTCCAGCCTGATGCCTAGGGATATTCAGAAGGTGAGGAATCTGCAAGAGAGATCATGTATCCACTAGAAAGATTGTTTCTGTAGGTAAGTAACTTTTTCTTCAGTACTATACTCAAGGAATCCATCATATGAAAAAATTAAGGTGATGAGGTTCCTTTACAAGCCACCATGATAGGTGTATATATTAATACTTGCATAGCTTGGTATCAGCATCCCTTATTAGATATCAAAGGACTTCTGCATACCTTGTTTGTTTAGTTCATAAGTACCTGGGACTCAGAGCAAAAGCTTATTTCTGAAGAACCCACTGGCAAGTATACTTTCTTTGATTATGAAAGTTAATGAAAAAACATAAATGGGCAGTCCGTAAGCAAGACCTGTACTAGTTCATGTTCAAACTCGGCAGAAGGTTAAAGTGGTGACGCCAGGACCCATTTGTGCAGTGCTTCCGAGAGGGTTTAGTTCAAAGCAGGTAATCAACAGATCCACTGGGCCATTGTCCTGATTTGGGAACGCCATTGGAAACACTTCACATGTACAGGGGGAATTTCCCACCCCTCCATTCTTTGTGACTCTTCTGCCACACAGTGGGATTCATCTATACCGTCAGTCATAGAACTCATCTATAAAGAACTCATCTTTGCTGCCATTTATGGGAGTCATCTTCACTGTTGTTCATAGATTCCTCTTTACTGTGATTCATAAGATCCATATTTCCTGCAATTCATTGGACCTATTTTTACTATCATTGATTGGACTCATATTTACTGTCATTCTTAACTCACCTTTACGGTCATTCAGAAGATTCCTATTTTCAGTAATTCATAAGGGTCATCTTTACTGTCATTCACAGGATTACATTTTGCTGTCATTCATAAGTCCTCTCTACTGTCACTCATAGAATGTATCTTTCTCCAGTATTGGATATTTCACAGATTTGCATGCTTGAATCAATCCTCATCGTCGAAGTGGGAGCCTCAGGGCATAACTAGAAAGCAGTACAATATTAAACATAGTCTAGAAGGGCTAGAAAACATTAGCTTAGTGTCCTATCTACATCTTTTAAAAAGAACCAATCTCCAGCCGATCAGATTTCAGCACGCTGTAGGACACTCCCCTCAAAGGTTCCCTTCCCTCAGATTTTCTACCGCATGTTGTGTGAAGTGAGTATCCCTCAGCTCTGCTCAGTTTATCAAGATTTAACTTCTTCAAACAATGTTCTTTGGTAATTTATATATATTTGTATATAGATTCTGCTTCAAACTAACATTTTCTGAAGAGATCTGAATATTCAGGATGTCTGAGTCAGCTAAAAAAGGACTATTCAGACCTCAAACATGTGGTAAGAAGAAGCTCCACTCAGAAGATCCTCCCAGTGAATGTATCTACTGCCCTCTCATAAGGTAAAAGAATGCAAGATCTGTCATACTTTTTCTTCTAAAACCTTGAAGGATAGGGAGGGGAGGCTATTATTGTGGCTTCAGAAGCTTAAAGACAAGGACACCCTAGTTTTTGGGAAGGACAAGTGGATTCCTCAATATTAAATAAAAAGCCTCATAAAAGGGAGTGGTCAGAAGGTCAACTACCTCAGCAACTACCTAAAAAGGCTTTAAAAAGGGCTCCTCATTGCCATACAAGAGAGCATAGTCTATCTGCTAAGCGCTCTCGGAAATATAAAAAAGAGCATATTTCCTCAGGTAAATCAAAATTGGAGCCTCCAACAACTTCTCCCAAATTGGCTTTACAATTCAAAAATCCCTCCTCAGTGGCATCAATGGAGAAATCTGCCCCACCAATAATGAAGAAACAGTCTACGAAAACATTGCAGCTCTTCCCTGGAGGGTGCAAGAGACACATCTCTGAACAGGATTACATTTCCTGCCTAAAATCCCTGATTTTGTGATCACGACAGATGGTTTCCTAGATGGATTGGGGGGGCAGTGGGGGGTCACTTACAAGACCTGAAGGTTAGTGGAAAGTTGGCTCCGCGCCACCTAAAACTTCAAATAAATCTTTTGGAACTCAAGGCTGTAGCTTTGGGTCTTCAGTCTTTTCTTCCAAGAATAAAGGAATCCTCCCTACTAATCCACATGGAAAATACCACCCTTATACACTACATCAACAAACAGGGTGGTACAAAATCTCAAGAATTGCCTCGGGAAGCCCAGAATATTTGGAAATGGTTGCTTCAATTCCAAATAAAGCTCAAAGTGGAACATGTTCCACGGACGGGCAACAGTCTAGCGGACACGTTGAGCAGAATAAAGAATAGCTGCCATGAATGGGAACTCAAACAAGAAACTCTAGGCAGTTTCTTTGCTCGATGGGGCAAGCCAAATCTAGACCTATTTACGACTCCACAGAATCAAAAGTAACGGTTCTACGCAAGTTGGCATCCGCAACCGGGGTTGTGGGAGAATGCATTTTTAAAAGCATAGTCAGGGATCTATGTTTATGCTTTTCCCCCAACCTCTCAACAAGATGAAGAGAGAACCATGCCGAATAATTCTAATTGCCCAAAATGGCCCAGACTACATTGGTTCACCGAACTAGTTCTCCCGTTGGAGAAACTTCACAGTCAGCTGAAACCTTTTCCCAAATTGTGACAATGAACCACAGCCAAATACTTCATTCTGATCCAAAATTCTTACACTTGTGTGCTTGGCTCCTAAACACGAGTTTGCATACTTGAACATCTCACAAGACTGTAAAGAAATTCTTGTCAGAGCTGATCAACCAACAAAACTTACCAACTTAAATGGAAGCGTTTTTGTTTATGATGCCAGAAGTCAAAGATTTGCCTTATAATAGCACAACCAGAGCAGATGATTCTACCTTATCTGTTAGATTTAGATAAAACAGGTTTGGTTCATACTTGAATAAAAGTGCACTTAGTGGCAATAGCACGCTTTAGGAGGTTATCGGGTCTGCCATCTTTATGGTCAAGTAGGATCATCAAAGAGTTTCCTAAAGGACTTTTTAGGGTCCTCCACCTTGGCAACTTAATTCAATACAACACAACTGGTGAAGACTCCATTCAAACCCATTCACAAAACTGAGACAACATTTCTGTTGTTGAAAGTGGCAGCTATTAGCCTTGAGATCAGCAAGGAGAGTTCGTGAAAGACAGGCTTTCACAATTAAAGACAAATGTATGCAGTTCAGACATGATAGTCATTTTGAGGACTAACCCACAAATCATTCCGGAGGTTTAGTCAGAATTTCAATCTAAATGAGCCAGTTCTCTCAAAAACATTCTTTCCAAACCCGGAGGATGTGGCAGAAAGTTAATTGCATACATTGGACGTTAAAAGATGTCTAAAATTTACATAGACAGGACAAAACCATTTGGGAAATTAGACCAGTTGCTAGTTGCAAATGGTACTCCTCGTAAAGGTTTTCCACTTTCCAAACAAAGTATTGCGGCAGCCATTCAATTCGTAGAGCCGGAAGACCTTTACTGACTATAGTACGAGCGCATTCCACAAGAAGTGTCTCTACATCAACTGCTCTCTTTGCTGACGTGTCTATTCAGGACATAGGTAGAGCAGCAACATGGAAAACAGATACATGTTGATGCTGCACTACTGCTTAGATTCAACAGTGCAGAGGGATGAGTCAGTGGGACACGCTGTGTTATGTCATCTATTCCAATAAGGTAAGCCCGCTCTTCATTTGACAGCCCGCCATCCACTATTATTTAATTAATAATCATGTTGTTGTGATGTTTAACTGCTAGCTAGTCTGATTCAAGCATGTGAATCTAAGAACAATCCAATGCTGGAGAAAAAAATAAGTTACTTATCTGTAACTGTAGTTTTCCAATATTGGCATCTTTCATAGATTCACGTGCGACCCTCCCTCCTCCCCTGAGAAGCTCACATTTTCTATGATCTGGATGATCACACTAGTGCTTGAAAACCTGAGTTAATAAAGCCTCTGTGGGCAGTGTTCTACTGGGTGGTGAAACCTGATAGACTAAAGTTTGGTTATTTTTAAAAGATGTAGATAGGATACTAAAGTGAATGTTTTCTAGTCCTTCTAGGCTATGTTTACCATTTTACTGCTTTCTAGTTATATCGCGGGACTCCCACTTTGACAACGGGTAATGATTCAAGCTTGTGACTCCATGAAAGATGCCAATACTGGAGAACCCCAGTTATAGGTAAGTAACCTATTTTCCTACCATTACTCATTGGGTTCATTTTTACCGTAATTCAAGACTCTTCCTTCTTGCCATTCATACTATCCATCTTCACTGTCATTCGTCAGCCTCATCCTGACTGTCCCTAGTAGGTCGACTCCATACTGTCGTTCATAGGGTTCCTCTTTGCTAACATTGATGGGACTCCTTGTTACTATTCACAGAACTCATATTCTTTGTCATTCATAAATCTTATTTGCTGTCATTCGTACTATTCATCTCCCTTGTCATTTGTAGGACTTATCTTTACTATAATTCCTAGGATTCATATTTGTCATTCATGGGATTGGGTAATCCGAACTCTGACAGGTCCAGACCTTTAAGAATGCGTTCAACAAACTGGCTGCGCTCTATTGATAAGGAAGCCCCTGACCAACGTTACTGTGTAATAGAATTATAACCCGAGGCTTCCATACCTCGTTGGGTAGTAAGTGCTATATAAATGCAGTTATAATACAATAAGTGTCTAAGACGACCCTTGGAGGAAACAATGTCTTACCCACCCCTTGATACCACAGCCAGCCTGGCTCTTCCTCCCCAGACAGATATGTAGCTCTCCGCCACTATGCGGGCCCTCTCCCTCCAAGATGGAGGTGGGTGGGTCACAAAAAAGTGAAGCCGGGCTCAAGCGAGAGACCTGGCTCTGGCTCAGCTCGAGGTCCTCTTGGAACCTCGAGCCCAAAACGAGCTGACCTTTGTGTGACTTCTGCCTGCCACCACGCTCTAACCTCATGCCAAAGATGACGAAGCAGGGACCTTTCATGTAAAAGAGAGAAAGACACAGAACTAGTGGCTGGATTGCACAGTGTGGCCTCCTTTTCTTTATTCCCACATGTTGAGAGCCCCTTCAAATGTGTGCGTTCAGGAAGTGAGTGCACTGCACAAAATCGTCTTGTATGATGAGAATCCAGGCCACAAAAAAAGTGCACATAACAGCTGACTTCCCTCATAGTTCACTGGCGGAGGTGTCATCAGGGAAGGAAGGCAGGAACGTTTCTAAGTTCATATTTAACAAAATTATCACTTTAAATAAATGCCTCTCAGCGGAGGCGTCGGACGCCCCTTGTCAGCCATAATGCAAATCCGTCCTCACAGGGGCCACCAGAGACCCACAACCAATGTTTTGACAGCATCCTCCGGGAAGTAAGCTCAGCGCCCATCTTAGCCCCGTCCTTGGGGGACTCTTTATTCACCCACCTTTAAAGACCACCCTCTTTCCAAATCGACACTCTGACAATAGTTGCAAAACATATATAGGTAATCTGCCCATTTAGATCACTTTTTACAATAGAGAGAACCTACTGCTCCTGGTATTCATGACTGGCCTCTACCTCCAGTTTGCCCAGGGTCACAGACTATCCCAGGCCGAGCTGAGACTTGGGCCCCGCCGCCACGGTCTCAAAGCGCTGCAGATCGCTCATTATCAGCAATCCTGCACTGACTGACACCTCCCGCCTCCCTTCTCCCGCCGTGAAAAGTCAAGGGGAGCTTTGCACGTAATCTCTCTCATCTCTTCCCTATCCCTGGCATCGCTCCCCCCGCTGCCCTCCACCCGCAGTCTTTGCATTAATCAGCTTACATCCAAATAGATACGAGAAGGTGGGGGTTAAAGAGGTGGGGGGGATTAGCTTTCAGAAAAAAAATCTCCCTTTTGCAGCGCACACTCCGCAGCCAAGAGATGCGTCTAGATGAAGTGTCCGCCCTCCCCAGGGCAGAGGCTGCCCCGCACAAGAAACTGGGGGCCTAGGAGGGGTACCACCCTGGAAGCCCACGCCAACCCAAGCCTGCCTGGTAGGGCCTGAAGGACCTGGGCAACTTTACTATCCGAGATTTGGGGCTGCGGAGATGGGCGTCCTCCAACCAGATCCCGCGCGGACACTCTCCTCCGGATATTCACCATGTGAATAGATTTTGGGTTAGATTTTTCTACCTATGTTTCCAGTCTTTTTTTTATTTCCACTACCCAGAAGTTGCAGGAAGTGGCGTTGGCATCTTGACTCTCCCTGGTTGTGCCGGATTCCATGTCCTACAGGTGGGTTGTCATTTCAGCTTTTTGGGGGTTTCTCTTTGAGTTGGGCCAGTCGGTCCCAAGTGCTGCTACACAGATCTAGCTATTCCATTGCCAGTAGCTAGTGAATATGAACGAGTTACAGTTAAAAAATGACAACTTCTTGGTGAACCTGAGATAAATCATGTCCTAGAGATGAAAAATCAAACTCTTTCAACCTCCAAATTTAAGCAGAAGTGCAGTCAAACTCTCAGCCAACAAGTATACATCAAATGTACAGGTGCAAAGTCATGTTCTCCTATTTCTTCTGTCCTTTCCTAATCTTCTCAGCAGAGCCCTGTTGGGGGGTTTTAAGATGGGGCTATAATATTTGTTTATTGAGGACCGATGCACCAACTGTTACGTTGCACCTACAGAATCATGCAGTCGCCTCAGGGTTTCGCCCTCAATATAAATATATAAGCGACCAACTTAAAACCCACAACTAGATTGTACCTTCAAAATGTATTCAACGTCCAGTTAATTTCAAAGCAGGTGGCCAAGAAGCTGTGTTTCTGTGACCCTGACGGAGCTTCTTTTCTCAGACCGCAGCAGCGGCTCATGCATCCTTTTCACTATTGTTCTGTGAAGGTACCACTCTGCTACTCGGTTCTATCCAATGTCAAGATCAGTTAGTCTAGCCGCCATCTGCCTCCATTCCTGTACAGAAAACAACCTCAACTGGTTTAGCCTCTCCTCATTAATTACCCAAAAACATAGAATTCAGTATGTTTCCCTTGTTTGGTGTGACTTAAATTCTTTCATATCTGTATTTAGGTCCTGAGGAAGGTGCCTTAGATAGACGAAACCACATATAATTGTGTTAATTGTTGTAGTAATATATATACACATATACATACATATATATATATATATAAATGTCAAAATAATATAGATTTCATCGCCTCCAAAAAATCAATTTTCTCCCATTGGCATCTCATGCCCCGGCCCAAAAAAAAACAGAGCAACAATATGTCTAATTGGATCTCATTAATGCGTGCCATGCCCACCTACCTAAGGAGGAAGATTGAAAATGGAAAACTAAAACCTGTGCATCCCTGGAGAGGATCCTGTGGTTTAGAAGGGCTTTTCATAAACCTCTTGATATGCTTAGTAAGAACAAATCTCTCCGAAGCGTAGGCGCTTTAGGGATCCCGCTGTCTTATGAGCACACCTTGCGGTGACGCAGGCTGGCCCTCTGCTTCTCTATCGGCTGTTTGCCAATCCACCAGATGTACTCATGGTGCATCTGTGCCCTAAGGAAAGTGAGATCTCGATACCTACATCACCAGGGATAATTTGGCTCTAGTAGTAAGACAACTGCTATGTTTTATATTTGTATAACAATTTATGCCACTTTAAGTGGGACATGAGAGATGAAAGATAGCAACTTGGAGAGGAAAGAACCGTTGAAGAGGCAGAAGCAGGAAAGAGCTCTGGATGGAGTTGTGTTTCTCAAACCTCTAGTATCTTACTATGGAAACAGTGAGAGCGCCATGTGGAAGCCGATCATTAGGAAGTTGCCACATAAGGTTCATACACACTGCCAGTGATGTCTCTTGGTGGAAGCAATGTCACCTAAAACTGATTATCAGCCCATAAGAGCTGTTATGGGTATTTGTAAAGCCTATGATAGGTTGGTTAACTGAAAAGCCAGAACTTCAGCTTCCTACAGAATTCAAGAAGAGAGGAGGCTCTGATGCGGAGTGGGAGGCTGTTCCACACTTTCTAAGCGATGTAAGAGAACGCATGTCCTCCTGACCTAGTTGTTTTGTGGGTATGATGTCTCGAAATGTAAGATATCATCTCACACTGGTTAGATGTTCATATGCACTGCCAGTGATGTCTCCTGGATGAAGAGATGTCATCCATCACTGACTGTAAAGTAATCGAGGCTGTAAGGAATGTCTCTTACAGTGTAAGTAATTTCATCTTAGAGCTTAGGCTGGTTGTAAGGTGTTAGTGACTAAGCAAGATGCCACTTACAGAGTAAGTGTTGTCATCTCAGAGGCGGGTGGTGGGTAATATACACTGCCAGTTATGTCTCTTGGTTGAACAGATGCTATCTTACAGTCCCTAAAGGTGTCTAAGCTGTGACAGAAGTCTGAATGTGTAAGATGTCATTTCACACAAGGTACATACAGAGTACTGGGAGCTGTGGATATGTTCTGCTACAGTATAAAATGTGACGTCTGATTTCTAAAGACTAAGGGTGGTGGATGGTGTAGTTTATGGTAGGCCAACATGTCAAGCAATTTTTTTTCTTTATTTTGTTCTGTCTTCTTCCTTCTTAAACTTCTCTCTTTACTGAATCTTACCTTACATGCCTGTATTGCTTTGCTTGCTTTCCCTTTCTTCTCTTCTCTTCCTTTCCTTACTTGTTATTGCCTTTCCTTTCCTCCCTCTTGCACCACAGTCTCCCTGCTTTTGGCTGCTTCGCATCACTCCCATCCTCTTTGACTTCTTCCTGTTCTTGTTTGCAGGTTGATCTCTGGTTCTTCGTTTGAACAGCTTTTTATCCCTGTCCCTGGTGCCCCCCCATAGCTGTAGAGAGCTACCAGCAATGTGCCACAAAGGGAACCTTTCCCTGACTCCCCTTCCTCTAGAAGGTGGAATCTGTTTACCAGGGTTGTGAGCTGTCTCATTGATTCATTTTGTCTCTCCCTCTCTTTGCAGGTATCTAGGTAGGAAAACCTTAACAGAGTCTCTGCAAATGGCTGCCTCTCTTCCAGCGTCTGCTCAGAAAGGCTTTAGCGACTTCTTAGCTGGACTCTAGAAATCTTGGTGCATAAGTGACGGTTGATCATGATGCTTTTGGATTGCAGGTTCCAGAATTTCTTGTTGATGCTGTCCAACCACCCGAGGTGGAGACGGAGGAGACACGCCCACGGAAGCAGTCGCAACTGGTCCTACAGCATCTGCCTCCTTCTTTTCTGCTTGCCTTGGTGCATCCAGTCCACCACTTTCAAAGTGGGTATAGTTGGGCCCTGGTCCTGTGACCCACTGTTTGCCAAAGCCCTGCCTGAGCTGGCTGCCAAGCTCGCGGTGAGCCGGATCAACAGAGACCCTTTATTGAACAAGGGTTACTGGTACGACTACGTTATGTTCAACGAAGATTGCCTGACCTCAAGGGCCTTGGCTGGGTTTGTCAACACAGTGAACTACGCCTCTGGGTTTGTAGGACCGGTCAACCCCGGGTACTGCACAGCAGCTGGACTCTTTGGGAAGCACTGGAACAAGGCAGTTTTCTCCTGGGCCTGTCTGAGCACCAACACCGAGGTGCGCGGTTTCTCTACCTTTGTCCGGCCTCTCCCACTGGCCTCAGAGGTTCTCTACACAGTCCTCCGGTTCTTTCAGTGGGCCCACGTTGCTATCATCACGGCACCACAGGACCTCTGGGTGCAGACTGGGCAAGAGCTGGCTGGCTCTCTTCGGGATTTTGGCCTGCCAGTCAGCGTTGTGATCACCATGGAGGCAAACCCCAAGGGAGCTCAGGAGGCCCTGAAGCGCATCCAGAGGGCTTTCAAAGTAAGAGGTAGGAGGCGCCCAGAGATGGGTTGAATTGGTGAAGAATCCATAAGCCCTACAGGGAGGTGCTCTTCACTTGTGCTTATGTTTTGTTTTCTATTAAAGATGTGAGCCCTGGTTCTGAAAACAGAATGCGCCCCAAGACTCAATTCACCAGCCCAAACATTACTTCAGGGATCATAGTGTGGTATCTCCTAAGAGGATACCCTTCTAGAACATGTGGCACCCACCCCACCACACAGAATATGGTCCACAAGGGGCCTTGTTGGAAAGTATCTCATAGGACTCACCTATCAGCCCCTCACTACCACGAGGAAAAGGGCTTAGAAAGGCTTTATATGGGATAGGTAACAAACTCACCACAACAGTCCCTCCACCTGGGACTCACCTCAAGAGTCTTTGCATCATCTAAGGAAATAGGATTTATATAGGGAAAATGCCACTGGGACTCACTTCACAGCCCCTGCACCACTATTTGAATCAGGGCCTGACATCTACATGGGGAATATAAACCTGGGACCAGCCCGAGCCCCACACAGTCACACCTCACCTGCACCAGCACAGGGCACAATCTTTAGAATCTACATAGGGACTATACCATTGGCACTCACCTCAGTCACTGTGCCTCCAAAGCCTGTGAGGGAGTCATGTAGCAGCAACGCACGGTGATGGGTGGAATGCTTGAATTAATCTCAGCCACTGGCTAACGAACAGGCTGTATTCCAGTCCATCATTTTTCATTTACTGTGTCACTCTAGACAGACACCAGCCATATGGAAATCAACTCTGGTCCTGCTCCAATAGGGGTAGTTAAGCCCAAACCGCCAGTCCATGTCCTCTCTACATGTAAACACAAGCAACCTCATACGTGTTTCAGCCTGCTTAGACCCTGTCGGTGAGATATAGCTTGAGTCCCATTGCACAGTGAGAATGGGACCATCATGTGGGCACGTGCATCTAACTTACAGCTTCTTTGCACAAAGTGATGTAAGCAATGCTTAAATTAATCACAGCCACTAGTAATGGTATGTTAGTCTTTCATTGCACGGGTTACATCTGGAGTCATTAGATTGTGGTTTTCACTTCAGGGAATCATTACATCCCAGTTAAATTTTCCAGTTTTACATCACAGATCTTTACTTCACAGATACATTAGTTTTAAGTGTCCTAACCTTAGAATACATTTAAAAAAAATATATATATATATATATATATATATATTCATGTCATCCAATTGCCCCAAAGCAACGGAAGGGCACTCGACGGCACTCTCCTTAGTGGTAAGCCTCGCTGCAGCTCGCCTGCCTGCTCCCAGAAATTAATCCACAAAGCCGACGCGTTTTGAGGCCTTACGCCTCTTATTCTTAGGCTGACAGAAACACACTGAGCGTTCACCATTGTATTCTTTTTATTGGTATTATCGCACTTAGTAGGCGTGGCCTCATTAGCCTGATGGTATCTTGGGACTTGTAGTCCTTAATGGTGAGTATTGATTATTTTCCTTCGTAGGTACAGTGCATTATTTGTCTCATATAACACCATATTGCTTCCTTAGTAGGATGGGATTCAGGAAAACAAGCTTCTTTTCTGCATGAGGACACGGTGCTTCGTGAAATGGAACCGTTACACTTCACAGCCTTCTCATCATTGTTCGGAGAGTGGTGCTCCTCCCCACGGCAAGGGCTGCCGTGTTAATTATGTAAACCAAATGCCCCAAAGCAACGGAAGGGCACTCGACGGCACTCTCCTTAGTGGTAAGCCTCGCTGCAGCTCGCCTGCCTGCTCCCAGAAATTAATCCACAAAGCCGACCCATTTCAAGGCCTTACGCCTCTTATTCTTAGGCTGACAGAAACACACTGAGCGTTCACCATTGTATTCTTTTTATTGGTATTATCGCACTTAGTAGGCGTGGCCTCATTAGCCTGATGGTATCCTGGGACTTGTAGTCCTTAATGGTGAGTATTGATTATTTTCCTTCGTAGGTACAGTGCATTATTTGTCTCATATAACACCATATTGCTTCCTTAGTAGGATGGGATTCAGGAAAACGAGCTTCTTTTCTGCATGAGGACACCGTGCTTCGTGAAATGGAACCGTTCCACTTCACAGCCTTCTCATCATTGTTCGAAGAATGGTGCTCCTCCCCACGGCCAGGGCTGCCGTGTTAATTATGTCATCCAATTGCCCCAAAGCAACGGGAGGGCACTCGACGGCACTCTCCTTAGTGATACGCCTCGTTGCAGCTCGCCTGTCTGCTCCCAAAATTTATTCCACATAGCCGACGCGTTTCGAGGCCTTACGCCTCTTCTTCTTGGGCTGACAAAAACACACTGAGCGTTCACCATTGTATTCTTTTTATTAGTATTATCGCACTTTGTAGGCGTGGCCTCATTAGCCTGATAGTATCCTGGGACTTGTAGTCCTCAATGGTGAGTATTGATTGTTTTCCTTAGTAGGTACAGTGCATTATTGGTCTCTTTTAACACCATATTGCTTCCTTAGTAGGATGGGATTCAGGAAAACGAGCTTCTTTTCTGCATGAGAGCGCCGTGCTTCGTGACATGGAGCTATTCCACTTCACAGCCTTCTCATCATTATTCAAAGAATGGTGCTCCTCCCCACGGCCAGGGCTGCCGTGTTAATTATGTCATCCAATTGCCCCAAAGCAACGGGAGGGCACTCGACGGCACTCTCCTTAGTGATACGCCTCGTTGCAGCTCGCCTGTCTGCTCCCAAAATGTATTCCACATAGCCGACGCGTTTCGAGGCCTTACGCCTCTTCTTCTTGGGCTGACAAAAACACACTGAGCGTTCACCATTGTATTCTTTTTATTAGTATTATCGCACTTTGTAGGCGTGGCCTCATTAGCCTGATAGTATCCTGGGACTTGTAGTCCTCAATGGTGAGTATTGATTGTTTTCCTTAGTAGGTACAGTGCATTATTGGTCTCTTTTAACACCATATTGCTTCCTTAGTAGGATGGGATTCAGGAAAACGAGCTTCTTTTCTGCATGAGAGCGCCGTGCTTCGTGACATGGAGCTATTCCACTTCACAGCCTTCTCATCATTATTCAAAGAATGGTGCTCCTCCCCACGGCCAGGGCTGCCGTGTTAATTATGTCATCCAATTGCCCCAAAGCAACGGGAGGGCACTCGACGGCACTCTCCTTAGTGATACGCCTCGTTGCAGCTCGCCTGTCTGCTCCCAAAATTTATTCCACATAGCCGACGCGTTTCGAGGCCTTACGCCTCTTCTTCTTGGGCTGACAAAAACACACTGAGCGTTCACCATTGTATTCTTTTATTAGTATTATCGCACTTTGTAGGCGTGGCCTCATTAGCCTGATAGTATCCTGGGACTTGTAGTCCTCAATGGTGAGTATTGATTGTTTTCCTTAGTAGGTACAGTGCATTATTGGTCTCTTTTAACACCATATTGCTTCCTTAGTAGGATGGGATTCAGGAAAACGAGCTTCTTTTCTGCATGAGAGCGCCGTGCTTCGTGACATGGAGCTATTCCACTTCACAGCCTTCTCATCATTATTCAAAGAATGGTGCTCCTCCCCACGGCCAGGGCTGCCGTGTTAATTATGTCATCCAATTGCCCCAAAGCAACGGGAGGGCACTCGACGGCACTCTCCTTAGTGATACGCCTCGTTGCAGCTCGCCTGTCTGCTCCCAAAATTTATTCCACATAGCCGACGCGTTTCGAGGCCTTACGCCTCTTCTTCTTGGGCTGACAAAAACACACTGAGCGTTCACCATTGTATTCTTTTTATTAGTATTATCGCACTTTGTAGGCGTGGCCTCATTAGCCTGATAGTATCCTGGGACTTGTAGTCCTCAATGGTGAGTATTGATTGTTTTCCTTAGTAGGTACAGTGCATTATTGGTCTCTTTTAACACCATATTGCTTCCTTAGTAGGATGGGATTCAGGAAAACGAGCTTCTTTTCTGCATGAGAGCGCCGTGCTTCGTGACATGGAGCTATTCCACTTCACAGCCTTCTCATCATTATTCAAAGAATGGTGCTCCTCCCCACGGCCAGGGCTGCCGTGTTAATTATGTCATCCAATTGCCCCAAAGCAACGGGAGGGCACTCGACGGCACTCTCCTTAGTGATACGCCTCGTTGCAGCTCGCCTGTCTGCTCCCAAAATTTATTCCACATAGCCGACGCGTTTCGAGGCCTTACGCCTCTTCTTCTTGGGCTGACAAAAACACACTGAGCGTTCACCATTGTATTCTTTTTATTAGTATTATCGCACTTTGTAGGCGTGGCCTCATTAGCCTGATAGTATCCTGGGACTTGTAGTCCTCAATGGTGAGTATTGATTGTTTTCCTTAGTAGGTACAGTGCATTATTGGTCTCTTTTAACACCATATTGCTTCCTTAGTAGGATGGGATTCAGGAAAACGAGCTTCTTTTCTGCATGAGAGCGCCGTGCTTCGTGACATGGAGCTATTCCACTTCACAGCCTTCTCATCATTATTCAAAGAATGGTGCTCCTCCCCACGGCCAGGGCTGCCGTGTTAATTATGTCATCCAATTGCCCCAAAGCAACGGGAGGGCACTCGACGGCACTCTCCTTAGTGATACGCCTCGTTGCAGCTCGCCTGTCTGCTCCCAAAATTTATTCCACATAGCCGACGCGTTTCGAGGCCTTACGCCTCTTCTTCTTGGGCTGACAAAAACACACTGAGCGTTCACCATTGTATTCTTTTTATTAGTATTATCGCACTTTGTAGGCGTGGCCTCATTAGCCTGATAGTATCCTGGGACTTGTAGTCCTCAATGGTGAGTATTGATTGTTTTCCTTAGTAGGTACAGTGCATTATTGGTCTCTTTTAACACCATATTGCTTCCTTAGTAGGATGGGATTCAGGAAAACGAGCTTCTTTTCTGCATGAGAGCGCCGTGCTTCGTGACATGGAGCTATTCCACTTCACAGCCTTCTCATCATTATTCAAAGAATGGTGCTCCTCCCCACGGCCAGGGCTGCCGTGTTAATTATGTCATCCAATTGCCCCAAAGCAACGGGAGGGCACTCGACGGCACTCTCCTTAGTGATACGCCTCGTTGCAGCTCGCCTGTCTGCTCCCAAAATATATATATATTATCCACCAAATTGCCCAAGCAAACCCGGCTGCACTCGACTGCTGTTGGAAGTTTATTAACCTGGCGGCCAGCTGATTCATGCCAGATTTAACGTCTCAATGCCCGACGCGTTATATATATATATATATATAGAAATTCACTGAAAAAACCAAAGGTTTTAGGGACAGTTATAGTTAGTTGGACATTTCACTCGTACCAAACCATAGAAATTCCCCCGTTATAGTTAGTTCAGCTAACTATAACTCGCGCCCCCGCAATGCACTGTTGATGACGTCACATATTACATCACTCATGACATGGTCAGTGACATCACTGATGACATCTCAAATGACATCACTGATGACATCACTGATGACATCATCCAGTGACTGTGTGTTTCTGTAAAGTTTAAATATGTTTAATATATATAGGGAAAGGCGTATTGAAGAATGAGTGGGTGTATAAGTGTCTGAATGGATGATTTAGTAGGTGTGTGACTGAGTCTATAAGTGAGTGATTAAACGTATCTTAGTGAATGCATGGGTTAGTGAATAAACTGTGTGAATGTCTGTATCCGTCTGTCTGTTGGTGTGTAAGCGGCTGCATGGGTTTGTGAGTAGCTACATAAGTGTCTATATGAGTTATTGATTGGTTGTCTGAGTATCTGTATGGGTGCCTGAGTGTTTGTGTGGGTGGGGTGTGTGTGACTCTGTGCATAGTAGTGTGAGTGGGTGATTCACTGGGTGCATGGTTTCAAGAGTGCATCTGTGATGGACTGTATGGGTGGGTGAGTGTGTGCATGGGTGTGTTAGTGAGTGAATGTATATCTCAGTGGTACATGTGTGAGTAACTACATATGTGAAAGGCAGTATATATGTGTGTTAGAGTATTTAAATGGCTATAAGTGAGAGTGTGTGATTGTAAGAGTGGCTGTATGGATGAGTGTGTGCTTGTATCAGTGATTGTATAAGAGCATAAGAATGTGCTAGTATTTGTATGAGTAAGTGAGCTGGTGTGTGTATAACAGTATAGGTGAGTAAATGGCAGTGTGATTAATTATTTGCATGACTGACTAGGTGTGTGAGTACCTCTATGGATGAGGGTGTGTGAGTGTCTATATAGGTGTATGAGTGCATATGATAGTGCTGTACTGAGTGACCGTAAGTATGAGTGACTGTACAGGTGAGTGTGTGGATGTGTGTGTAGACCTAAGAATCAGTGAGTGTGTATGTAGTTATTGGTGTTGGAGTGTCTATGGTTTTGAGAATGGCAGTCTGTAATTTAGAGTGGGTGTATCAAAAGTTATATTAGGGTGTGAGAAGATGCATGAAATTATCACATGGATGATGTCATCAGTGATGTCATTTGAGATGTCACTGACCATGTCATGAGTGATGTAATATGTGACGTCATCAGCAGTGCATTGCGGGGGCGCAAGTTATAGTTAGCTGAACTAACTATAACGGGGGAATTTCTATGGTTTTGTACGAGTGAAATGTCCAACTAACTATAACTGTCCCTAAAACCTATGGTTTTTTCAGTGAATTTCTAAGGTTTTTTAAATGCTAATTTCTAACTATAACGTGCCTGAAACCTATGGTATTTTCAGTGAATTTCAAAGGTTTTTTAAATGCTAATTTCTAACTATAAGGTGTCTGAAACCTATGGTTTTTTCAATGAATTTCAAAGGTTTTTTAAATGCTAATTTCTAACTATAACGTGCCTGAAACCTATGGTTTTTTTAAGTGAATTTCAAAGGTTTTTTAAATGCTAGTTTCTAACTATGCCTACAGAGGTATGACATGTGAAGAAAGAAGAAAAAACGCACAGAAAGAAGCAAAAGAAATGCAGAAAGAAGCAACAGAAGTCCACAAAGACGAAGAAAAGAGCAGGAAGAAGCAAGACATGTGCAGAAAGAACCAACTAACCAGGCCTAGAGCCAGTGCTATGCTAAAAGACACTTAGAATACAGTGACAACACCTACATACACTAGGGAACACTATGCGTTGGGGTACCCCTGTGATTAGCATGACCTCCTCTGTAAGGCCCTAGTACATAACAGGGCAGGGGGATTAAAACTTCCTCTTAAAACGCGCCCCGGGCGCGTTTGCACAGTGGTGAAGGGGGGCCTGAGGTGACGTGTGCAAACAAGCCCTGTGGCCGCTTTAGTTGGGAGATTAAGTCCCTTGAATCCTGAGGGTCCCTGGGTCCAACTAGCCCACTAGGTACCTCCAGTAAGTGCCACAGAGCTGCGTTGCACAGAGGTGTAAAAGGGGCGTGGCCTGGACCACCTTCTCTGCAA
The DNA here is from genome assembly GCA_963921515.1 of Calotriton arnoldi. NCBI lineage: Eukaryota > Metazoa > Chordata > Amphibia > Caudata > Salamandridae > Calotriton > Calotriton arnoldi. The sequence continues at coordinate 62,775 of CAWUFW010006096.1, read as the reverse complement.
CGCAGCCGTGTGGCGCGCACTGGAGGTACCTGGTGGGCTAGTTGGCCCCCAGGGTCCCTCAGGATTCAAGGGGACTTAATCCCCCAACTTAAAACACGCCACAGGGCATGTTTGCACACATGTCACCTCAGGCCCCGCCCCCTCCCTTCACCACTGTGCAAACGCGCCCAGTGGCGCGTTTTAAGTCGGGGGATTAACTCCCCTTGAATCCTGAGGGTCCCTGGGGTGCAACTAGCCCACCAGCTACCTCCATTAAGCGCCACAGAGCTGCATTGCAGAGAGGTGTAAAAAGGGGCATGGCCTCAGAACACCTCTCTGCAACGCAGCCCCCTGGCGCATACTGGAGGTTCCTGGTGGGCTAGTTGGCCCCCAGGGACCCCCAGTATTCAAGGGGAATTCGTTCCCCATCTGCAAACGCACTAGGGGGCGCGTTTGCAGAGTGCTGCAAGGAGGGGGCGTGGCCTCCAGCGCGATGCCGGTCTTTTTTTTTCTTTTTTTTCTTTTAAGAAGGGGGGCTGTGTGGCCCCCCTTCTTTTTTTAATTTATTGGCCCTGGGGACCCCCTCCCCCAGGGCCTGCCCCCAATTTTTTTTTTAGAAAACAAAAAATTTGGAAGGGGTCCGCGTGGCCCCCCTCCCGAGGCCTTAATCGGCCCCGGGGACCCCATCCCCCGGGGCATGGCCTTTTTTTTTTTTTTTAAATCTTTTGGAGGGGGGCTGCGTTGCCCCCCTCCTCAGGCCACTTATGGCCCCGGGGACCCCATCCCCCGGGGCCGGCCTTTGTTTTTTTAATTATTTTTTTATTTTTTCTTGAAATTTTGGGGAAGGGGGCCGCGTGGCCCCCCTCCCGGGCCACTTGTAGCCCCGGGGACCCCATCCCCCGGGGCTGGCCCTCTCCGTTGGGGACCGTGGGGGGGTCCCCAATCCCCCCCACGGTCCAGCCGGCTCCCCGCGTCGCTCGGGAGCCGGCATTGCTTTTCCACATGGGGAGCTGCTAAGATGCAGCTCCCCGTGTGGAAAAGCAATCGTCTTTGGTTTTTGGAAGAGAGAGCAGGTTTCCTGCTCTCTCTTCCAAAAACCAAAGCAGTTTGCTATAGCAGGGCGGGAGCCGCGAGGCTCCCGCCCTGCCATAGAAAACTACAGTGTCCCGGGGTTGGGCACCCCGGGACACTGCAGGAGCCGGCCCTGGGGAGTGGCGGTCCCCAGGGCCATCAAGGGCTCCAGGAGGGGGGCCGTGCGGCCCCCCTTCCAACATTTTCAAATCCCCGGGGGGTGGTGGTCCCCGGGGTTTGGGGGTCCATAACGGACCCCCCAATTTCACTATTTAGTTCCCCGTGGAGGTGGTGGTCCCCGGGGCGTGTGGGGGGCTGAAGCCCCCCCCACACAGGTTTCATTATTTAAAAAAAAAGCCCCGGGGGGTGGTGGTCCCCGGGGCAGCGGGGGGCCGTGTGCCCCCGCTGCATCCATTATTTATTTAAAGCCCCGGGGGTGGCGGGTCCGCGGGCCCCTTTGGGCCCCCCATCCCAATACTACAATTGCCCCCGGGATTTGGCCCACCCGGGGGCTGAATATTAACGAAGCGCTGGATCCGCGCACACTGCGCGGATTTTGCCGATTTTTTAAAAAAAAGCAGGCCTAGGGGGTCAGGGTGTTTCTACCCTGCCCCCTTTTTGCGTTTTGCGCACTTGTTTCTCTGATTTCTTGTGCCTCGGTTCTACCGAGGCACAAGATGGCTGCCAACACTTCCTGGTTTGGAGTGTTGACAGCCAATTAGCATACAGCTCGTGATCGGGAGGGTGCGCGGATCCTCCGCGGCCATAGATATACATGTGTTTTTACTTTTGATTTTCTCAGCAACTACTGAACGGATTCACACCATTTAACAAAAAGGGTTCTTTCTGAACCAAGAACTACCTCTTTGCCAAATTTGGTGTAATTCCGTTCAGCAGTTCGGGCTGTAGCCATGTCTAAAGTTTCCTATGGAAAATTGCATGGGGAAAACATGTTTTGGGACCCCCCCTTTTTTCTCGGCCCCCGCTTGCCGAATCACCCCGAAACTTTCAGGATAGGAGCGGACCGGAGCGCCCCACAAGTTTTGAAAATTTCGCGAAGATTTGTCAACCGGCGCCAAAGTTATTGAAATAGAATGTTGTGAATTTCCTATGGAAAATAGGTCCTAACTATAACTATCTACTGGCGACCGCCAGTAGATAATAAATATATATATATATATATATATATATATATATGTGTGTGTGTGTATTTTTTGAGGCACTTAAACTGTCATTGTAATTTAGCATAAAGTATTTAAATGTAAAAATTAGGGTAAAATAATTACCTTTGAGTAATTAAGTAAAATAAATATAGTTTTAAGTTAATGTTAATTATTAAATAATAGGTTGTATTAAAAAAAAATAGAATACGATGTGGGTTCATGATTTTCATTTTGTTACATATGGAAGGTAGTGATGTGTTTTTACAGTTCAGGGCAGGTAGTGTATAACAGTAGTAAAGGTTTTTTAGGGCTTAAGGATGGGTAGTTAATGGGGGAGTAAGGAGTTTTATGGGCACAGGGATGGGTAGTGTAAAGAGCTAGTAAGGAGTTTTTAGGAGCTGAGGGATGGATATTTTAGAAAATTACATTTTAGTTTCATTATATTATATTCTTAATTAAAAATTATATATTAATATGGATGTATATTTGAGAAAATAACAATAATTTATTATAAATTTGTAATTCAATTGTGTATATATATATTTTATAAATACAATTACATATATGTATGTGTGTATAAATACACACACACACGCACACACACACGCACACACCACACACATACATATATGTTACACAGTGGCAGTTGCCACTATGTAGTTATAGTTAGGATTGAGTTACCAAAGGAAATAGATTTTTTGGTTTGCTAATAACTTTGGTGCAGTTTGACGAATCTACACAAAACTTCCCCCCCAAAAAGTTCACCCCTCTCAGCTCCTTCCTGAAAAGGTTTAGAGAAATCCATAAAGCGGGGGCTGAGAAAAAGCAGGGATCCCAAAACGCAATTTCCCCAAGCAATATCCATAGGGATTTTCGAACAGTGCTACAGCTAAAACGGCTAAACAGAATTACTCCAAATTTGACAGAAATCTAGATCTTTACCCAGAAAGTGTGCTTTTGTGATTTGGTGTACATCCGTTCAGTAGTTTTTAAGAAACTGAGGTTCACAATTTGAAGATATCTGGACTGTTGGGTATGCGGTAGTTCCGCAGGCAATCAACCTCAATAGAGCAATCTAATTGGCTAAGGGGCTTTTCCCAATCAGTTGCCTTGCTCCTGCGAGACCTGCCGTTGCTCGTGTTCTGACTGGCTAGCCGCAATATGAGAACTGTGGCCGCCATTACAGGTCACTGCCTCAGTGTCCTGAAAACAAACACAAAAATAATGGATAAGGAGGCAAAATTAAATTAAATAAATATTTTTGTTGTGGGTTGCCGCCATCCTGTGGGCCTCTTGCAGGAGCCAGTGCAACTCCCTTACTCCTGCGAGAGTCCCAGGATCAAAAAACAATAAACATTTTCTAAAAGTGGGGTGGGTGCCCTTAGGGCAGCCCAGACCCTGTCGCCAACTTCATGCTGCATACGGTGAAAGGCAGTGCACTTCAGGGGTTGCCGGTCTGTGGGGGCTAGGCACAGAGCCTGCAGCTAACCCTATACATGGCCGAAAGCTGTGTGGCATAGGGTTGGCTGACCATAGGGGAGTGGGCCCATGGCCTGTCGCCAAATCCAAGCCATGTACGGTGGAAGGCCGTGGAAGGGCGATGGTTTGGCCGAATCCAGGGGGTTGGGCATAGCGCCTGGCAGCAGTTTTATTTCAAAACATTTATTGCATTTATGGTTGGATTTTCCACATGAGCAATTTCTCGATCCTGAGAGGTGTGCCCTCGGACACCCTAGAGTCCTATCAAAGATCCATAATCAGTAACTCTTCATGTTGATGAGAACATCTCATCGAGTGATGCTTGTAAGAAGGCAAATCTTGAGAATGAAAAGTGTGCCAGGAGGAGGGGATATAATTAATAAAGACGGTACTAAATTGGTGCTTTTGTTTATTGTTTTTGTTTAATTTAAGGATGTCTGGCGATATCGTTGGATCATTTGGTAGGGAGTCCTATTCTGGGGTGACCCATCCTGAAAATCAAGTTTAAAAAATGGTGTGGCTGAATAATCAGTGCCTATTTTAATATGCCTGTGTTGCGTGGGCAAAGGAATAGACCGAACACTAAGCTGGGGTAGAGAGGGCTTTATTGCAGGTAAAACACGTCTTCTCCTTGTTGCCAGTCTTTCCGGTGTATACGGGGTGGTGGGGGCCTGTTGGGCGGTCGTCCGGTCCCTCGCCGTCTCTCTCCTGATCTGCTCCCTCCGGTTCTGGCGTCGGGTTCCCAGGGACTCCTCTCCATCCGACGGGGAACACAGAGAAAGAAAGGCAGAGGTGAGGCGTCGTTACCTTTTAGATATACCCAAAAGGGAAGTGAAGGTGAGGGGACTCCACAACACGCGTGACACACTCCTATAACGGGACAGGATGTAATTAGGTGGTGGGGGGGGTCCGAACGTTATGGTGAAGGATAGTTCTAAGTAGAGGACGGGATGTCAAAGGTTACGGGGGTGTACTCTCCCCCCTCCCAAGCCAACCCATGAAGCGCTTGCGTACCTGGATGAGCCACGCTTCTCCTGGAGCGTGGCTGGGCGAAACACAGGGACGTTGGCCTCCTGGCTCCGCTGGTGCTCCTGGTGACACGGTCACCCGATCTCCCTCCTCTCTCGCCTCTGCGACTGCTCCGTAGTACGCTGTCTTCTCTTCCCTCGCCTCGTCTCTCTCGCCGGTGTAGCAACACACCCCCTTCAGGGAATCCCCTTTCCTTAAGGCGTCGCAGGCGGTGACGTCACAGGGCGGAGTCCCGTCAATCCTGAATCCCCAATCAGAGACGTCTTCCTCCTGAGAGCTCTTGCGGGCGCAGGGGTTTCTGGGATTGGAAGTCCAGTCGCCCTGTCGGGGGGGGGGGGGAGAGGGAAAGAGAGGGGTGTAGCGGTCCACCAATCGCCAACGTCCGCGCTCTTCACCCGGGACGAGCCCGGTCTGTCACAGCCTGGTAGAACTCTTGTGCACTGAAACTGTTCAGCAGCACTGTATGCATGGAAATCTTTTCTTAAATTCAGCTCTAAGTAGAAGGAGTAAAAGTGTGAAGTTTCAAAATCTGCTGAAAAGCTTTGTAATCTGAAAGAAATCCCTGGAAATACTTGCACTCAAGAGACTGTGCCTACGATCCATACATTTCTATGACAATCACATACCACTCAGCCGTGGAAGAACATTCTATTTTTTAATTTTTGGGGGTCTCCAGTCATAGAACACCTTTTAGGTCTAGCGTTAGCCAAGACCTTTTGTTTTCAAAAAAAATCTTAATAGATAGATATATACATACATAGAGGGTCTTTCAGTCAGTCCACTTAATCCATTGATTTGTTATGGTGTCATTTAACATTTTCCTTCCACCCACCACATCATATAGCATAGGGTATGGGGTCAACCCACTTAATCAATGGGTCTCTTCCCTGAGAAGTGACTACATTTTACCTGTGCACGTATGCACAGCCACCCAGAAAAATAGTCCACCTCGGTGCTATGGTCGTTTTATTTATAGCAGTCTCTTCTGGGTTAACAGCATAAAATGTCGCTTTTAGTGCCGCCAATGCAAGCTCTAGACAGAATGCCATAAAAGAGTATAAATTAGCATAATAGCACACATACACGTTGAAATATTCAGAAATTTGGCAAACCTCATTCAGGATTTTAACTCCCCATGCTGCCAATATGTACAAATATTGACCTGAAATTAATTTATCTCGGCAGGGACAGTCACTAAAGAGAAGCCAAATTATCTGCATTTTTCCACTTTTAAAAATAAAAACAGACAGGAAACGCAATGTTTTCTGTCTGTATTTATCTGTAAAAATCAGTAAAAACGGAAAACAGGGAGTCCTAAGTATAATTAATGATTGGCCTAGAGGTATGGTTTTGCATTTTTTTTTACTCATGTAAACATTAGCCTCCCAGTGTCACGATTAGTCATTTAATATGCCAGCTTGCATTGATTCTGGTTTATTTGTCTATTCTAAAGCAAAAGCTAAAGAGATTGACCTTTAAACAAAAGCCAACAGCTGTTCCAGGAAGCCTGCACATACTCACTAGTTGCAAACTTTGTGACATTGCACTACTCTTCCAGTAACAGCAGACAGGCTGAGTATCTTCCTGCTGAGGACCTGCCCTTATTGAAATTCACCATTAAGAACCTCCAAGGCAGCAATAATAAGTGTGGGGTTTGGAAAGGCGTCAGTGGTCCTCAATGCTTGCATACATTACAATGGCAGGGACTTTTCACATAAACATGGCTTTTGACTTGTCTCTCTCCATTCACAGTACTGCCCATTCTTTTTAGAAAGTAGACGGAGGGTTATGTATCAGTGCCAATGCTAAGAGAGGCTTCGCTTCTTTCCAGTGTGTCATTAAGCAGAGTAAAGAATACATCCCTGTACAGTATAATACAGCCGCTTACTAAAGGCCTTCAACAAATCATGTTGCATAGTTCAGAAAAGTGCAAGTCATGGTAATAAATGATATTTCTTCTTCTACATGAGCTAACGCATCTTTAGAGTGCACTTATGTTTACTTTTCTCTGCCTATATTTTTTGTCCTTTTCCTGCTACCACTCCTAGTTCAGCATTTGATGGGATAGAATGTAGGAGCAGTTTAGGCGGGTGAAATAAGGATTTCGCACATCTTTTTTTATTTCTGCTAATTAGTGTTTCTGCTGCCCTTTAATTTCATTACACTGATTCAACTACGGTGGTTCAGTGAAGCATATTAAAAACTGGATCTGGTGGATCAATGCACGGACTTAAGCAATCTTTGTTCACCTCATGTTTATAGGTTAAATTTCCTGTAGGTCCACTCAGTCTTTCATTCTGCTGAGGTCGATACTATGAGTCCCATTGAGTTCTATACCAATAAATGTATGCTCTGCATTGTAGAATAGCTTCCCAGTCCCTGTTTTTCATAGTGTATGATGTTCCATTAGCAAAGCAAATAGGACAGGCTTTAATGAGCTGAAACATGCGACCACCGGCATGCACAATGCTATTTACATGCATTAGTACATTAAAGCCACATATATTGTTTTTTTAAGGGAATTTCATAAATCATAAGAAGGTAATGCAGAAGCTACAACACACTAATCCTGTCAGCGTATTAAAATTAAGTGTATTTGTAAAGCAAATGACCAACGCTTAGGGTATCTTGAAGCGGAATAATCAATATTTATTGATATCCAACACATTTAATTAACAATAGAAGAATGTAATTATGAGTAAACTCGCCAAGATTGACTTTGACATAAAGCATGCTGGTGACTATGGGTGCACTTGCACAAGTGGCCATTTTTTAATGTTTTTATGTAAAATATATCAAAAGCCTTTGCAAAATGGCTGCCAATGCGTCCGCACGCATGTAGCCAATTTAGAATGATCCATCATTCTTTACCCATTCAAGATGGTTGACACGTTGCGTCCAAACATATCGGCCATCTTGGAATGGTACATGTATACTGAGCTAAATCAGTATTTGCAAATCCAATACCCTTAGAGCCAAGGCTGAACTTATTGGCCTTGCCAGTGCTTGCTATGTCTTGAAGACTGTGATTTCTTGAATGTTAAACAGCTTGACTTGGTAGTAGGGTTGCCTCTCAGAGAATCCCTTCCCTTTTTTATGTTTTATATTTATATTTGTACAGTAGATTGTTACAGTTTGTATGGCCTTGTAGTGCTTTCAAACTGTAGGTGCCCAGTAGACATGGTTTGGGAATTCTCACCGATCAGAGTCATGGTGGTCTGGTGTCCCTTTGTTTTAGGCACACTGGTCAGTGTAAAGTATTGTTTAGTGATGGTTCCTGTTGGTAAGCAGAAAGGATATGATGTGTCTGATCTTGTTAGGGATCTTTGGGCTTTACTATCTTTACTAATGTGCTTTCCCTTCTTTTATAATCTTGATTATTGGACAGCAGGTGTGACCTAGTCTCCATTGAGCTCCCCTGACCCAGACTTGGGTTGATTAATCAGTCTTTCTTCATGCCAGTTCCTCCAAAGGCCACTCTCCTGGGTTACCTAACTAGACTGAGGCTTTTCTTTTGGACCCGCCTGATTGTGGTGTTTGACAAAACAGAATTGCTTCCCAATCCAGCTGTCACCATCAAAACATGTGCAGCTTCTGCCTTCTGTGTTCAATTGTGCATACCAATGCATGTGCTACCTACCTACCTTGTTCACCTGTAGCTTCTGATGCGGTACTGGCTCTGCCTTCATGCTCTAATCTAGATAACACCTGCCCCAACCAAACAAATGCCTTTCCTTCATATTGCCACATGGTATCCTCTATATGAATTGTGTATAACTAATAGTGTGGCTCTTGAGTGAGCCGTCTCTGCCACTTGAGATTTTGCATGGCATAACACTGGTGACTCATGTGAGCTATTCCGCTTTGTATCTATGTATATATGTATTTGCATTTGTATAGGTCTAACCGAGCTTTGCAAGCAACGGAGAGGTAAACAGCAGGCTTAGCCCTAGAAATGATTCAAGGTAATTTACAGGAGATTGGTCAAAGATAGAGTTTCTATTGGGCAGGTGGGTAATGGTTTTTGAAGAGTTAGTTCTCAGGCTCTTTTTGAATTGTAGGTGATTGGGAACCAATCTTATACTGATTGAAATGCTGTTAGTTGGGTCAAGAATGTTGCCTGTGTGGTAAATGGGGTGTACCCCTACCCTGAGTTCCCAATTTTATGTAAAACTGCTATCTTTACCTTTTGTTTGGCCCTGGCGTCACGCTAATCTAATGTGTGCACAGAGGCTTAGGCCTGTCCCTGGTAAGGTGAGGTCCTGAACATGTTCTGTGGCTTTGAGAAGCGCACCAAGCATGCCCAGATAGTGGGCATTAGACTAGTATTTAGGGCTGGCTCAATCACATACAGTTGTGGTGGCAGTTTTCTGTGTTTTGTGAACCTTTAGCGTGCTCTTACTCTGTGCCAGAGAGAGTCAGTGGCGGTGCGTCCATTAGGGCGCTGGGGCGTTGCCCCACAAGCCGCCCCCAGCTCCCTCGGCGTCTCTGAACTTAAGTAAACTCTCAGTTTACTTAAGTTCAGAGACACCGAGGGAGAACTGACAATCATGTCAGTCAGCATGACGTCGGACTGCCCACCCCCTTCAGAGTCTGAAGGGGGTGGGCGGTCCGGCGTCATGTTGACTGACATGCATGTCAGACCAGGGGCAGGCAGCAGCACAAGTGCGCATGACTGGTGAAGGTCGGTGAATTTTTCTGACCAGCCCAGTCATGCGCATTAGTGTCTGCTCAGGCTGGCGGCTGCACATTAGGAGAGCGAGGGTTGATCAAAGGCTCAAACCTCGGTCTCCTAATGGGCAGGCGGGCGGCGAGTATCTCTGCTAAGCCAATCCTGGCGCTGCTGGAGCAGCGCCAGGATTGGCTGGGAGGGGTTGCCAGCAGTGACGCGGCTGTTCCTGTAGGCGCCAACGGGACCCCGGAGCAGAGGCGGCGCGGACCCGGGCGGTCAGGTAAGTTTTTTATTTTAAAACTCCCCCGGCCCCCACCCCCGTGCGACCCCCCCCCGCGCGAGTATTGTGAGCCGCGACTGTATGTAGCCCCGTATTATGAGCCGTATACGTGATTCCCTTGCTGTAATATATTTGTTTTCGTTTTGTTGTTTATTTTTATTCTTACGATAAGAAACAGTTTCAATTTGCTGTCGGCACATGTATAGGTGTTACTAATAATAGTATCATGGCTGTCAGACACCCTTTTGATTAGAGGGTTAGATATTCGCTTGGGAATGTGCGATTGTTTATTGCTTTTCACTGCAGGCTTCTACCAACCTACCGATATTGAACCTGGGGGGGAGGCAGTGGCCATTTGCATACCCTCTGACAGGAACACTATTTTTAGAACCCTTTTTTGAATAGAGTGGCAATATAGTTGTTTGGTTGTTTTCTCTTTTTTTATCAATAAAGTTTTTCACTGAATTGACTAATTTTGAGCCCAGGTTGGTGTGGCTCATTTACGTATTTTGTAATGCGTTATTGACGCTGGACCTGATGGAGTTTTACGGCAGCAGAAGTTTATTTATTGGCTCAAACACGGTTGGCGCCGTGACCCTTTCCACTTTCCTGCCAGTTGTGAACCAGGACAGGTGAGTACCGCTGTGATCTGACTGTTGTTCCGAACTAGTCAGTTTGAGTACCATGCGTTACGAGGGAGGAGCGGGTTCCATATACCAGTGCAGAGTATTAGGTGGGAGTCCTCTCAGCGTGCAACGTTGTTTTCGGGGATCCGTAATGTCGCATGTTATGATTTATTGTTGGCTGTACTTTGGTTATTTGTACTGACAGGAGGGCCCTCCATTTGTAAAGTTTTGCACTGGAGACATAAAACAAAATAATGTGCCATGTTTCCCCTAATGGAGGGAACAGTTCTTTGTGTTCGGATGCAGCATTTGAGCGGTTGTGTGATTCATCACGGGTGTGCAGGGCCCGAGCGATTTGGTATATTCTCTGGGGATAATGTATTCCACTTTGTTTAACCGAGGGGGTGCATGCGAATCATCCTCAAGGGAATGACAGAGTCTTGGTGCACGTGAATGTGCCGTTATGAGCCAGCGCTGCTCATTGACAACAAATATGGTTCTAGTGATCATGTTAGATATCTGACGCGTTAGGTCTCCAAAAGTAGATTTTGACTTATAGCAAAAACTTGGAAACATACTTTCTCAAGATCAGTGTGGGCTCGAGACATGTTTTTTTTTGTTTTTTTTAGATGAATATGAGTTGTTTTTTTCCCCTAGAAACCAGTACTGGTGCAAGGATTTAGAGTGATTCATTAACTATTATTTTGATTACTTGAGCGTTCCCTGCACTCTGGGGGAGGGGAGTCCTCATCCGGCCCCTTTTCAGTAATTCCGCACCATTAGGTTGCATTCTAAGGCTGCTGCCTTACCTCACCTTATGCACGCACGGGCCCTGTAGGAAATATGGGAGTAAGTCACATCTACTTACAGAAAATCTTTGTGAATGGGCCTTGTGTGCTCGTCTCACTCACTGGTCTTTAAAATAGTCCCGAGACGAGTCAATAACCATCGGCTTTGTGAAGGAGTTAAATCTCGAGGTAAATCTATTTTACGCTGAGAACCCCCTGGTCTAGTGGGAAAGATAACTGGGCATGTGAATGCATGCACTGCAGAGGCGCTATTGTAACCAGAATGCCGAATGTCAGAATCTAGATGGGTCCACTCAGCACCTCACCCTTCTAAGGTCAACCACGCCTTATCACAGCCTACATTCTTTTAGTAGAGTCAGCTCAATATGTGCACTACTTTATATAAGTATTTCTTTTCAAGGGAGAGCGCGCCTTCAAGTTCTACAGGCCTGTACTTCCAGTTAATGCAGCCCCATTACAGTTACAGAACTTGGCATAGTACAGTCTGTGCTTCAGTCTCCCCGGCGGCCTTTGATTACTGCACTGTGACCCGCTCTCCCCCAGCACGAGGCAATAATCGGCTGCACCTCATGAAAGTCAACAGTCTGTGAAGGCGCTGTGAGAAAAAATGGCCTCTAGCTAGACCATAAGCTTCTGAAGTGTATGTGTTTTTCCACAAAACTGCACACAGTGCTGTAAGATTAGTATTCTGGTAACAGAACAAAATCAGTACAAACCTGATGACGTAAAAGTGTCAAAATCATTACAGAATTGGCTGCGTTTGTTGGGGCGGTGAAGTGACAGAGATGTGAGGAAGGGCATTCGAGGAAGAGTGAAAAGAGGATGCAGATGGACAAGATATGCAGAGAAAAAGAGGATACATATCTAACATAAAGCACACATAATTGAAGGCCAAAACTCCTTCCACAGGCCTCAATGCTATTTAATTCACAGACTCACTATTTCATAATTTCATAATTTAAACATTTTCAATGTTAATTATTTATAAGAAATCATTGTTGTTACTCATTTATCTTAAACAGCTAACAACCAGTGACAAAGCCAATCATACTGACAGGCTTTAGGCGTATGTCAGTTGCTGTGCCATTTATCTGGATAAAATTACATATCAAGAGAAACCAAAATACCAGTCTGATGGCACACTATGGGAATCACAGAAATGTATTTGGCATGTTCCTTTATAGGGAGCACCCACTTTTTTTCATCTCACTAAAAGACCTGTCTGCACATATTTCTATATGACTGGTTACAGCCAGCAGCTGTGGGTGCTTCCCGAAGTCTGGTTAGAGCATATTTTTCCAAAGTTAATGCTGCATGCAGTGCAAGACACTGGGCAAGCATACATTTTAAAGGGCTAAAGTTGTTGTCATGCAGAACAATTTACATATTACAGTAACTGTTGAACAAATTAATGCAAGAAGATACGGGGCAGTTTTTAATGTGTTTAATATTTCAAGACTATACGTTCCCACTGCTTAATAAGCCTTGCTTTATCGCTGCATTCATTTGCTTTAAAATGCACCATTTGCCAATCTTTTTAAATTTCTTTCTCAGGAGAGGGACTCTCCCTAGACCCCAGGTTTGTCCATTGAACTTGTTCACATCGCTAACTAGTGTTTTCTATTGGAAAGGGTAGAGCCAAAGCAGTCTTGCTTAGTACCCTAGCCCCCTTCAGAAGTCAGACTTGCTTGGCAACCCAGAAATTCTCTGAACTAATGTATGTGTTTTCTTTTATGAATGCCTAGAAAAACTGAATTTTTAGTCCATTTATCACAGAAATAGTGCTGAAAATCGCACCAAAAAGATGCCAATTTTTTTAAAATTTCTTCATGGGCGAGAACCCCCCTTATTGCCGTCGGGCTCGCTCGCTGCGCTCGCATACGTTGATTGGTTCTGCATACACCCCACCAGTTTCAAATTCCACCAGCCGCCACTGGAGAGAGTACAGTCCACTGATCCCTGTTGTGTAAAGTTCCACTGTTATGTAAAGCCCCAGAACCTTGCACTGGCATCCTGTGTGCATGTGATATGTGTTAGTGCAGTGAATGTACAGCACATATATAGTAGTAGGGCTCTGTGTGTAGTATGAGGCTTAGTACTGGGGCCAGTGGGATCCATAGTAGATGCTCCTGGTTTTGCATGGCACAAGATGTGGGATGAAGGCAGGTTCCCCTGAAAGAGTTAGTATATGGCCTCCAGTCCTGTAATTTGAGGGTGGAGAACCAGGCATTGAAGTGAGGGGTATGGAGAGAGAGCTCACCTTAGAGGTTCAATGAGGACCTTGTTAGATGAGGGCTTCTATTGGTTCTTCTTGAGCACTGCCATTGGGTTGATGATAGGGTAGAGGCCTGAAACTGCTGTTTCTGTTATTCAAGGTGAGGACATTTCTAGACCGAGGTTATCCTTTTGTCTGACTCTGATTGTTGCTTCAGGAAAGCTGATGTCGGGCAGGTGCAGAGATCTCACACTTCATTGTGCCCTTGTTTTGGATACTCCTGCATAAGCACATCCCATTTGTACCCACAATGAGAGCAATTATCTTGTACAAATGCTTGGTCTGAGGAACAGCCAGAAAATGACATTCAAAAGAGTTAGCCCAAACGTATTCTCATTCCTGTCTGTAAAATGTGTATACAAAAGGGCTGCTCTGTAAAGTCCTCGAAGAGCTACTGTGGCTGGCTGCCTGACAGGTGACAGGACATTATCTGAAGTCTCAGTTTCTGCTGGAGGAGCTGAGTGTTTTTCTAGTTCCTAGAAGCCTGCCTGCCACTTGAACGAGTAAAAAAGAGTGATTAGCCCTGTAGAAGCAGAGACTGTCTGGGAGGAAGAGTCCAGCATGTTCCCAACATGAGAAACATCCAGAGAAAGCTGACCACAAAAGACAGAATAGCCAGGAGTGACCATTGCTGTTACAGGACCCCCCAGTCTCTTAGTGAGGTTCCTGTTATGAACTGCAGCAAGACTTTGTGAAATAAAGAATCACTGTGTTGTCTGGCAGTCTGCCGCAAGCCTCTAAGATGGGTGCTGCTGATGTCAGTCATGGTGCTGCTGAAGCAAATGACACAATCTTCCCAGAGGCCACAACTGTCAGTGGCACACCCTCATGGGCGACTCAGCCACCACAACTCCCTACCTGAGCCACCGTCTATACCCAGCCAGGGTAGGCGCAACTCCCGAAGACTAGTGTTGCTCTGCAGGCCTGCCATGCTCACTATGTCCAGTGGGCCCTGTTCTAACGCGAAGTTAACACAGCAGCCCCGAAAGAAGTTAAACAGCTGCTGCGAAGGTGGGTGCATGAACTGCACCCTCCTCACCTTTGGAACTACAATGCTATACAACTAGTACCTACCGGATTAGCTTGTATCTGGAAGACTAGAATCTGCTGTGTGGATTTAAAACCTTTTGCCTGAGTGAACATAAAGGTCGAAAGATATTGAACTGAGTTAAACATCTGATTATTAGGGTATCTTGAAGTAATCTGCACCTGTGCTTAATTAATATCTAGTCCCACTATATCCAGGACTATTGTCATTTGAAATCACACAGTTTGGAAAAAGAGCACCCAAAGCGGTGTGTAGTGCCTTACAGAAGATTGTAACCTGGATTACAACATTGCAATTCCTATTGCACTGTGTGGCATTTCATTTTGCTGTGAGACTAAATTACTTTCTGTTAACCGAAAGAAGTACTGGGCAGGACAATACATTTTTGTGCCTGTTGGCTGACAGTTGATTTCTGATCTCATGCCCCATACTGCCTCCCTGAGAAGCCTTTGTGAGTTCTGAGCTCTTGCCCACAAACTACCTCCCTGAGAACCCTTTGACTGGTCGCCTTCACTACCCTCTGGGTCCAATGCAGAAAGGGTTGCATTTGTTCTACGGTGCAGAAGGATAGTGGAATGGACCTCAGGACCCTAGTGGCAAACTAGCTCAACCACAACAGTTGGGGCCCAGTAGCCCAGATGGCCACCTGTATGAGGTCTGACTGTTTTCGAGATCCTGATAATTGAAATTGAGAAGGCCTGGCTTCTGGTGTTTTCCTACTTTGCACCTTTTAAACCTCTTAAACTCCAATATGGTCAGGTCTTGGCTCTGCATTGTCCATGTGATGTAGCAATTTTCTTTGTCAGGCAGTTAGAGATGCTGTTTCTGATGTTTTTAAGTGAATTAGTTGGCCTCAATATGAGGGTGAGGATGGTGAATGTCTTCAGGCTTATGATGAGACATACTGTACCAGAAGGATGCCTTTGAGGGAGATCAGAGTGGTGTTGGGGAAGCCAGTAGGGCTTAGTCTCCATATAATTGAAAGAAAGGTAGACTCTACCATGTCACCCTGAAGGCTGAGTTTCACTTTTCCTCAGGAGAGATAACTGATACCATGGTCTCTCTGTTTTCTTTGTAAGAGAGGATGGTGCTTAAGATGTATCACAGTGATTTCCACTGGTAGACATGTAGTAGGGGGAAGCCACCTACGTTCTTGTAATACAAAAAGGCTTGAATCGGTAGTCGCGGTGTTGCTAGCTATCAGGAGGAAGTGTTTTTGTTAAGCTTTAAATAGGTGATTGACATCCAGTTCTGGATCAGACTGAGATAGGGTCTAAGTTCTCAAATGTCATCAGTCAAGGAGATTCTTTAGGTTCAGTTGTTTGACCTCAGCCTTTTGATGGACCTTGATGCTGTTGTTGATGACCATGGATCAGGAGGTTCCAAGTATATATTGAATGTAATGGCTAAGAGGATGGATCTTGGGGATCTCAAGATCCCATCCAGAGAAGTTGATGATGGATGGTGATTGTAGTATAGTGCTAGAGAAGTTTGCACATGTTTCTAGGGTTCGGGCCAGTTTTAGGTGGATTACCATGTATAAGGTTGCAGAGAGGTCAAGCAGTACAGAATTGGGTGTCATTTCTGTCGCCTTTTTGGAGCTTTGCATACATTACGTGGTTGATAGCAGTTTACGTGCTGCACCGTGGCCTGCATCTGGATCAATAATCCTCCAGCAGGTTGTTAATACTGATCTCAGTGTGCAGTAGACTGGAGGCTGTTTTCTTGATGATTTCTCCAATGAAAGGTAGGTGGGTAATGGGCCAGTAGGTTCAGAGAAGGCCTGGTTAAAGATCTGGAAAGGCTCCCCAGCTGAAGAAGGAGATGAAAATGTTGAGGAGGAGGAGTGTGGACATCCCCATGGAGAGTTTATGGTGGAAGAGCAGTGGACTGCGACATGCCACTGGCCATGTTAATCCTGTTACCGCCATTCAATATCATATAGGCACCTTCTTCACTACTGTCCTGATAGAGGTGGTGTCAGAAAATATTAATAAAACCATGACAGAAACATTTTCTGCAGCCAAGCCTTCCATCTTCTACTTTTTTGAGGGATCAAATGCACAATCTTTTTCTAACTCTTCACTCTCCCTAATAGACAGGTGATTATGACGGAACAGTATCAGCGTTTAATACAGACATTGGGTCCCAAGTCACCCGACCATAAAAAGCTGTCCTCTGTATGACCAAGAGGCAGAAGAAATTTCTCCATGTCTGCCTCTGCACTTCTCTGAGCACGTGAATATGCCAGTTTAGAAGAGGACATCAATGCACAGAAAATTCAAGGATGTTGCAGTACAAAGTCAAGGCACTTACATGAAAAGAACCTAGGAATGCCACTGTTAGACATTCTGACTTTAAGGACCACCTGAACATTGGAAAACATGTGCAGTGCACATTGAGCCATCTTTGGCAGAAGTCACTGTTAAACCTGCACCTTAAAATTCAGCGAATCAAACTTCCTCCCAAGGAACCATAAGAGTGAGGTTTGGGAGGAGAGGTTTATGAAGATATTGCAGAGGCATCTTCCCACACAAGGGCATAGCAGGCAGAATTAAAATACTCCCCACTTTCAACATCCTTCTAAGGCACCAAGTGAGCGTAGAGCACAAGTGATAGAGCAGTGCAAAGATACATTACCCATGGGTGGTTAAAAAGAGGAACACATCCACGTAATCTCAACCAGAGAGGAGGTTTGGGAATGTAGAATGCAACGCCAAGGACAGCTAGCAATGGCCCTGATTGGCTTCAAATCATCTGTGTCATGTCACCTCAGAGAACATTGTTCAACAACTGAGCGCTATCCCATCGACTGTGTCCACCCAAGTGAAAATGTTAATCCAGTGGCAGCAAGTCATCCATCCCGATTGAGGAGGTATTAGTTGCAAACATGAACCACAAGAATCACTTAATTAATGCACGCATCCTTGTCAACAAGAAAGAAAACCATACACTCTGGAGTTGCGAAGCAGGGTAAGCACAAAAGCTCATCAAATGCAGCTTCTCCTTCCAAACATGGGACCTTGCAGGGATGCTAGACAAATTCAAAAAAGTCTTCCAGTCAATTGACTGCCTGAAAAGTACATGTCAGATTACACATCTACTAGTTAGTCCAATTGTTTACTCTACTGCTAGATACACTTTGAAATGAGAAACCAAATAGACACTGGAGGTAAAGAAGACAGGCTCATTGGAGAGTCTGAGAGCCTCACACCTTGGGTCTTGCTGATTGTCATTACCAAGAAACAAAAATAACGCCGTGAGGTCTACATCTTTGTCAACATGCTTACGCCCAACAAGACCATCGTTGGTGAGTACCACATCACCCATAAAGTGGGTGACCTACTGCTTGAGGTAAATGGTTCAAAGTGCTTTTCCAGCATCAGACTCGTTGCAGAATACCAAGTGTCATTAATTGAGTCATTTTATATTCCAATGCTCCTGACCATGTGGGACTCGGGCAGCCCAGACAGCTACATTTGGCATATTCAGCGCAGCAGAGGTGCTCTAAAGCTGCATCCGAGAGTTGTCCATCTCGTATGAGCCATAAATCTCAGCGATAGCGCCCTGATGCATGTTACCTTCTCATTCAACCATTTAGCACACCTCAGAGCAGTGCTCAAAGTTATCCAGGACAGAGGACTGACAACACACTGCAGAAAAGGTCAATTTCCTGATCCAACCCAGAATTGTTTAGCTACTGCTTCTTAGTTGAAGAAAGTGACTATGTATCCACAACCTCACAGTATTAGCCATACAATGCTAGACTTCCTGAAAACTGATGCAACCTAGGAGTGAAATGAAAGCCAAAAACAGGTATTCCGTGACACCAAAGATGACTTGTCAGCTGAAACTACAATACAACATTATGATCCAAGGAAATTCACGAGCTAGTATGCGATGCTAGTCCCACTGGACCACAGGCCGCCCACAATCAAAAGCACAATAAGGCGCTTGTTGTTTACACTAGTCAGGCCCCCACTGCACTCAACAGACGTACTCACTTGGTGAAAAAGAAGCAATAATAGATTTGTGGGGATAACACCATCTGTTTTTTACAGGTCTACGCGAACGGCTTCCAAATCAGTTCAGATCACAAGACTTTGTTCCCTTACTCCTAAGGTCATCAATGAACCTAGCTCAGAAGACTGTAAAATGGATCTTTTATTGTACAAGAATATTCTTTCACCATTTTATTCACACACGGAGCCAGCATCCCTGGTAGACAACTGCTATTAAAAACTTCCAAACTGTGGAGAGTGGGAAATAATGACACCTCATTACTGATGGTTCGAGCCATAGGCCATGGGCCTTGATGAAATTTCCACCATTGCAACTGTTATGTAATTATTGCCAAGCAGGTCTCTGAGAGAAACCCGTTTAAATGAATCGGGCAGAGACGATCTTAGACATGAACAGTGCCCAAAATATATTTCATTCTTTCCATAGCATATACACCATCAAGTTTCAGTCAACGAGGTTCAGCTCCTAGTAGACCGCATCGTAATTCCAGCATCCCTAATTCCATGCATATTGAACTAGGACGATTCTTCAAAGGAAATTGAGAATTCTGTCAAATGTATGCTTCCCAGTCATGGCGCTCAAGTAGAAACACTACGGCCAGGCTTCGGGATGAACGGATCACTGACATAATATCGTCAGTCAAAATATCGAGGTACCAGAATATCGTCGCCAAAATATCAATGGTCAAAATATCGACTTCCTATCTCCATAAAGGTAAGTACCAAAATATCGAAACAAAAATTTCGTTGTTAAAAAATATAGTTATAAAAAAATATCTTTTTTTTTTTTTTTTTTTTTTAATGTCTTAAAAATAATATAAAATTAATTAAATTATAAATATAATTAAATAAAACATAGTTAGAATTATTTAAAAAATGGTAAAATTAATAAATGTAATGTAAAAAAATATTAAACATGCATAATTTTTTATTTTTATATATATATTAACTTAATAATATTAATAACTAATTATTAAATTTAATTATACAATGTTAAAACCATCATTTAAATTATAATTACATATATATCTAAATAAACCTATAATATAAATATAAAAATTACTTTTCTATATAATAAAAAAAATTATTTTTATTTTTTAAATAATATTTCACACTAAATTAATTATAACAGTAGGGAAAACATTGCATAGCATAGGGGATAAAATTACTATTCCCACTCCAACAAGTGTAACAGTAGGGAAAGTGTTGGATAGCGGGAGGGTAAAAATTACTATTCCCACTCCAACGAATGTAACAGTAGGGAAAGTGTTGGATAGCGGGTGGGTAAAAATTACTATTCCCACTCCAGCGAGTGCAACAGTAGGGAAAGTGTTGGATAGCGAATGGGAATAATTTACTATTCCCACACCACCAAGTGTAACAGTCGGGAAAGCGTTGGATAGCGGGAGTGTAAAAATTACTATTCCCACTCCAGTGAGTGCAACAGTAGGGAAAATGTTGGATAGCAGGTGGGTAAAAATTACTATTCCCACTCCAGCAAGTGCAACAGTAGGGAAAGTGTTGAATAGCGTGTGGGAATAATTTACTATTCCCACTCCAGTGAGTGCAACAGTAGGGAAAGTGTTGGATAGCGGGTGGGTAAAAATTACTATTCCCACTCCAGCAAGTGCAACAATAGGGAAAGTGTTGGATAGCGTGTGGGAATAAGTTACTATTCCCACTCCAGTGAGTGCAACAGTAGGGAAAGTGTTGGATAGCGGGAGGGTAAAAATGACTATTCCCACTCCAGTGAGTGCAACAGTAGGGAAAGTGTTGGATAGCGGGAGGGTAAAAATTACTATTCCCACTCCAACGAGTGTAACAGTAGAGAAAGTGTTGGATAGCGGGTGAGTAAAAATTACTATTCCCACTCCACCGAGTGCAACAGTAGGGAAAGTGTTGGATAGCAGGTGGGTAAAAATTACTATTCCCACTCCAGCGAGTGCAACAATAGGGAAAGTGTTGGATAGCGTGTGGGAATAAGTTACTATTCCCACTCCAGTGAGTGCAACAGTAGGGAAAGTGTTGGATAGCGGGAGGGTAAAAATTACTATTCCCACTCCAGTGAGTGCAACAGTAGGGAAAGTGTTGGATAGCGGGAGGGTAAAAATTACTATTCCCACTCCAACGAGTGTAACAGTAGAGAAAGTGTTGGATAGCGGGTGAGTAAAAATTACTATTCCCACTCCACCGAGTGCAACAGTAGGGAAAGTGTTGGATAGCAGGTGGGTAACAATTACTATTCCCACTCCAGCGAGTGCAACAGTAGGGAAAGTGTTGGATAGCAGGTGGGAATAATTTACTATTCCCACTCCACCAAGTATAACAGTAGAGAAAGTGTTGGATAGCATAGGGGATTAATTTAGTATTCCCACTCCTGCAGTATAATTAACATTAATTAACAATTAATTTAAAAAAAATAATTTACCTCCCACCATATTCCCCTATAAACGTCACCACCAATATTGTAAAAAATTAATAAATTAACATAATTAATTATCAATTAATTAACTAATAATTAACAATAACATTAATTTCCATCAAATATAAAGTAATTCAGACAATTAACACTATACAATAACTTAAAAAAATAATATATAAAAAATATTAAAAATTTTAATAAAAATTAAATTACTTCCCACCCTACTCCCTATCAACAATAAACCCATTCCTAAAAAAAGTACACAATTAACATATTAACTTAATTATGAATAATTAATATCAAATTAATAACTAATTATCAACTTTTTAAACACAATTAACATATTTACCAATAAATTATTAAATATTAATACATTTATAATTAATTAATTAACTCAATTAACATATAAATTATTAAATTCAAAAATATTAATTTATTAATTAATTTAAATTAAATTACTTCCCACCCTATTCCCCTATAAACCCACAACCCGCAACAGAATAAAATTATGCAAAAATAAATTAACATATAATTAATTAATTCAAAAAATTCTTAATTAATATATTATAATTAAATTACTTCCCACCCTATTCCCCTATAAACCCACAACCCGCTACAGAACTAAAATACGCAAAAATAATTAACATAAAATTCATTACTTTTAAAAAATTCAAACATACATTACAAAAATAATATTTACTTTTAACACATATACTAACATTTACAACACTAAAAAAAATTCAATATTTTTAACAACGATATTATGACTGACTATATTACTAACTTGGATATTATGACAATCGATATTTCTTACCTGCATTTCGATATTCTGTACCACTATATTTTTGACAGTCGATATTCTGTCCACTCGATATTTAAAACTCGATATTTAGACTGTATACCGGGATGAACAACCCCCAGCTCCAGTCATCACTACAGCCATCATATCATCGGGTCACAGTGAGTGCCGAGTTTGGTTCGTACCAGATGGGCAATAACTTCTGTCCTCTGCTGATGACTTTAGCAAGTCCCTTTAACTATATGTTGGGTAGGCCACCTCAGCAGAATTAATTTTAAAAATAGTGCTATTGACACCTGAAGACATCAGGACAGACAACCGGGATGTGGTTTCTCAACATATCTAGAATCCTTGGGCAGTAAACATCTATAGATTACACTCAACTGGATCCGTACTAACTGAGAAGTTGAGTGTTCTACGAAAACACATCACAAACTAATGTGCATGTCAAAGCTAGATGAAGATACATAGAGTGGGAAAGCAGTGCCACCAAGTGCATCTACAAACAGCAATGCTCACAGAAATTATAACCTGTCCGGTTGTGGTGTCAAGCCAAGAAGGAGGTAGGTGGAAAAGAGGCAGCTCAGGCGCCAGACCCTTCCTTTCATGTAGAAGTGTGGCAGCAACGAGATGACATCATTGTGATAGGTCAGCCCTATGCAGGCCTCTTCTTTGTCACCTACCCAGCATCCTCAGAGAGTGCCAAAACACTCAACACGTCTCAACCAACAGTTCGAGTGAAATCCAAAAGAGCTGAAAAGTACTGATACGTCGCAAAAGGAGATCCAGAAAGTGAAATGTTCAGTTAGGGGACCTCCAGCTAGAGAGTATGTTCAGAACCCTTTATAAACCTTGTTAGAAGGTGGTTCTGACCATCTGAGCCGCCCGGATTTTTCGCTTTTTGAACACCTAATTGTTGAGCTTTTACTGTGGGCGAGCCTCATAAGTTGGGACTCACCCAAAGTGAACTCATGATGAAAGAGACTGCATGTGGATTTTACCGGTGTCCCCCTGGTGAGAGTAGGCCGCTGCGCTGCAGCCGGAGTAAGGGGCACCGGGCTGGTTACATGCAGACACGTGTGTACATGCGTGTGCACACGTGTAGGGGCTGCGCAGGGGAGATTCCTGGCGTGCGCAGCCCAGGCGCAGGTACAGATAGATTGGTATGGCAGGAATTTTCAGAGCTGGGTGGTGATATGGAATAGGCTTTATATAATGGGAAGAAACATGTAAGGGAAAGTCAGTGTGCTTTACTGTTTTCACTGAAGGACCACTCCATTATTCTCCTATGAGGATGGGGATCACATGGGATAGTTTCACTTCCCTAGGGCCTACAAATTCCAGACACGCACTGAAGTCCACTGTAACTTAGGTGAGAAGAAGTATTCTGCTGAGTCCAAGGTCATATCTGTACTGCTTTTGGGTCACCCAGAAATGTCATATTCCTCTGAGTCAGCTCATAACCAGAGCCTGGCTGGGTGTGACCCTGCCAGGCCGGATTAATGACCTTCCCCCCCAAACTGAAGCATCAGAGGCCTAGCCTTTCACGGCAAGCATTCCAAGGGCGAAGGTCTCCTCTCCAAGAGGGAGAGAAGATGGGTGGAGCTGCCGGTTATCCACAGGCAGCTGTCACCTGGTGCCAGGCACCAAGCTGCTCTGGAGAGAAGGCAGAAAAGTGGGAAGGGGCTTTTCAGAGACCATGTGGCATGAGACACCTGGACGACGCCATTTTGAACTATCCCAGAGGCCTGGGCAGGGGCAGAGAGGTGATGTCGCTGCCTGATAGGGCAAGCAGAGCCTTCCTGCCAGCCCCCTCCAAATTCTTTTAAAAGGTCTTGCACAGGAAGAGGAGCTCTCTCTGGGGTGTGGTCTGCTGAGGAAGACTGGTGCTGGAGCCTGGCGCCATGGGCAGTTGGAAGGAGGAACCCCCTGACTGTCCCAAGACCCTGAATTGCGCCAGGAGGGGAGTCCAGGACCAGGGAGCCGAAGCCTGGGCCTCTGCGCAAGGAGAAGAGAGGCCCAGGAGGAGAGCCAGGCGAAAGGCTGGCGCAGGGAGCCAGTGAAGACAGCTCCCTGCTGAATTCACACTCCTTGAGACCAGGAGGGCGAAGGAAAGTGCTCCCAGTGGCTGGGGCGCGCCACCAGGAGCAAGAAGAGGCCAAAATGGTGACGATCGGTCTCCTGGGGGCTGAGATATGCCCCCCAGAAGGTAGGCGACCTTTGACCTCTGAGAAGACCGACGACGAAGCGCGTAGGGCTCCGCCGCCGGTCTCGAATGGGCCCCCGGGGTGGGTCAGGTCCCGGGGGCTGCCCCCACAAATAGCAAAGTCAGAGGCCCAAAAAGGGGGTGCCAGGAGCCCACCCTGGCCCCCGGCGGATCTGGAGACAGGGGAGCGCCGTCGCGCCCCCCCTGGGAAGAAGCTAAGTCGGGGCGCGCCGTCTCGCTCCCCATGAAACTGGCCACGCGGGGTGCCAGGAGCCCACCCTGGCCCCCGACGAGAACAGAGGCAGGGGAGCACCGTCGCGCCCCCCTGGGAAAAGTGGAAGGGGCCCGGGACCCGATCTCCGGGCCCCGAAGTGAAGGCAGAGGAGGGGGAAGTGCCGTTCCACTCCCCCACGGCAGCGGGAAGGCAGGGGGAGTGCCGTTGCTCTCCCCCGAGGACCCGCTGGAACAGAGGCCGCCTCGTGTCTGCCCACAGGAGCGGGTAGACCTGCAATGGAGTGCCGGCTCCCGCGGCAGCACACAAGGGTGCTGGCCAGATGGGGAGCTGCCGGGGGTGGGCTCTCCGAGCAGCTCCCCAATGATCCAGACGAGCGGGGTGCCCGGGTGGGACCGGGCCCCCGGAGAAGAGGAGAGAGGCGATGGGAGCAGCCGGGGGTGGGCTCCCTGAGCTGCCATAACTCACCTGCGGGTCCGGGCCCTCCAACGAGGTCTGGACGCGGCGTGAGGCCACCAGCAGGGCAGCGCGGCTCTCCCCGGAGTAGGGGGAGAGCCGCTGCTCTAATATGCACGGGCAGGAAGAGAATCAGCCCATAATGCCTTGCAGGCCCGGACCGGCCTGCAAGGAAAAGTGGATGGTGCTCTGCATGGGGTGGCCCTAGGAGAACGGGGTCACCGCTAAGTGCCTACAAAGGTGCAGGGGGAGCTGCAGGAGCAACACAGTCTCCCCCAGCACGAAGATGTTATGTCCACCCTAAGTCTCTGGGGGACTCCATAGAAATAACCCGTCAAGGGCTCAACCAGCAGTCAACAGCATCCTGGGGCTGGAACGTTTGTTCTACCGGTGGGGGTGTGTTAGGGACTGCACCAAGGTATGAAGGGCTGAGCTGGGGATGTCTGGAGAAGGGCATCCCCTGGAGGTGGAGAGGTGCCATTGCACGAGAAGTGCATTTTCCAATGTGTAAAAAGGGGCGTGGCCTGGACCACCTCTCTGCAACGCAGCCCTGTGGCGCGCACTGGAGGTACCTGGTGGGATAGTTGGCCCCCAGGGTCCCTCAGGATTCAAGGGGAATTAATTCCCCAACTTAAAACGCGCCACAGGGCGTGTTTGCACACATGTCACCTGAGGCCCGCGCCCTCCCATCACCACTGTGCAAACGCGCCCTGTGGCGCGTTTTAAGTTGGGGTAATAGGTCACCTTGAATCCTGAGGGTCTCTGGGGCCGAACTAGCCCACCAGGTACTTCCAGTAAACGCCACAGGCCTGCGTTGCAGAGAGGTGGTCCGAGGCCACGCCCCTTTTTACACCTCTCTGCAACGCAGCTCTGTGGCGCTTACTGGAGGCACCTGGTGGGCTAGTTGGACCCCAGGGACCCTCAGGATTCAAGGGGACTTAATCCCCCAACTTAAAACACGCCACAGGGCATGTTTGCACACATGTCACCTCAGGCCCGCCCCCTCCCTTCACCACTGTGCAAACGCGCCCCGTGGCGTGTTTTAAGTCGGGGGATTAACTCCCCTTGAATCCTGAGGGTCCCTGGGGTGCAACTAGCCCACCAGCTACCTCCATTAAGCGCCACAGAGCTGCGTTGCAGAGAGGTGTAAAAAGGGGCATGGCCTCAGAACACCTCTCTGCAACGCAGCCCCCTGGCGCATACTGGAGGTTCCTGGTGGGCTAGTTGGCCCCCAGGCCTGACCCAGTATTCAAGGGGAATTCGTTCCTCATCTGCAAACGCGCTAGGGGGTGCGTTTGCAGAGTGCTGCAAGGAGGGGGCGTGGCCTCCAGCGCGATGCCGGTCTTTTATTTTATTTATATTTTAAGAAGGGGGGCTGTGTGGGCCCCCCTTCTTTTTCTAATTTATTGGCCCTGGGGACCCCATCCCCCAGGGCCTGCCCCCTAATTTTTTTTTTTTTTAAACAAAAAATTTGGAAGGGGGCCGCGTGGCCCCCCTCCCGAGGCCTTAATCGGCCCCGGGGACCCCATCCCCCGGGGCATGGCTTTTTTTTTTTTTTTAAATCTTTTGGAGGGGGGCTGCGCTGCCCCCCTCCTCAGGCCACTTATGGCCCCGGGGACCCCATCCCCCGGGGCCGGCCTTTGTTTTTTTAATTTTTTTTTTTATTTTCTTTAAATTTTGGGGAAGGGGGCCGCGTGGCCCCCATTCCGGGCCACTTGTAGCCCCGGGGACCCCATCCCCCGGGGCTGGCCCTCTCCGTTGGGGACCGTGGGGGGGTCCCCAATCCCCCCACGGTCCCGCCGGCTCCCCGCGTCCCTCGGGAGCCGGCATTGCTTTTCCACATGGAGAGCTGCTAAGATGCAGCTCCCCGTGTGGAAAAGCAATCGTCTTTGGTTTTTGGAAGAGAGAGCAGGTTTCCTGCTCTCTCTTCCAAAAACCAAAGCAGTTTGCTATGGCAGGGCGGGAGCCGCGAGGCTCCCGCCCTGCCATAGAAAACTACAGTGTCCCGGGGGTGGGCACCCCGGGACACTGCAGGAGCCGGCCCTGGGGGGTGGCGGTCCCCAGGGCCATCAAGGGCTCCAGGAGGGGGGCCGCCCGGCCCTCCTTCCAACATTTTCAAAGCCCCGGGGGATGGTGGTCCCCCGGGGCTTGGGGGTCCATAACGGACCCCCCAATTTCACTATTTAGTGCCCCGTGGAGGTGGTGGTCCCCGGGGCATGTGGGGGGGGGCTCAAGCCCCCCCACACAGGTTTCATTATTAAAAAAAAATGCCCCGGGGGTGGTGGTCCCCGGGGCAGCGGGGGGCCGTGTGCCCCCGCTGCACCATTATTTATTTAAAGCCCCGGGGGGTGGCGGTCCGCGGGGCCCCTTTGGGCCCCTCATCCCAGTACTACAATTGCCCCCGGGATTTGGCCCACCCAGGGGCTGAATATTAACGAAGCGCTGGATCCGCGCACCCTGCGCGGATTTTACCGATTTAAAAAAAAAAAAAGCAGGCTTAGGGGGTCAGGGTGTTTCTACCCTGCCCCCTTTTTGCGTTTTGCGCACTTGTTTCTCTGATTTCTTGTGCCTCGGTTCTACCGAGGCACAAGATGGCTGCCAACACTTCCTGGTTTGGAGTGTTGACAGCCAATTAGCATACAGCTCGTGATCGGGAGGGTGCGCGGATCCTCCGCGGCCATAGATATATATGTGTTTTTACTTTTGATTTTCTCAGCAACTACTGAACGGATTTACACCATTTAACAAAAAGGGTTCTTTCTGAACCAAGAACTACCTCTTTGCCAAATTTGGTGTAATTCCGTTCAGCAGTTCGGGCTGTAGCCGTGTCTAAAGTTTCCAATGGAAAATTGCATGGGCAAACATGTTTTGGGACCCCCCCTTTTTTCTCGGCCCCCGCTTGCCGAATCACCCCGAAACTTTCAGCATAGGAGCAGACCGGAGCGCCCCACGAGTTTTGAAAATTTTGCGAAGATTCGTCAACCGGCGCCAAAGTTATTGGAAATAGAATGTTGTGAATTTCCTATGGAAAATAGGTCCTAACTATAACTATCTACTGGCGACCGCCAGTAGATAATAAATATATATATATATATATATATATGCAGTGATTCTCCTTTCGCGGTCTCTTGCTCTGACTGCGTAAAAACGGAGTACGGACCCAAACTTGGTGTGGAATCAGTCTTTATTCAGCTCCACACAACTCCACAGCATGACGCGGTTCGATCCCTAAGGATCTTGAACACATGACGCGCTAGCACAAAAGGAGGTACCATTAAATGCATTCTTTGTGAATTTTCTTAAAGTGCCATATCCCCAGTTTTGTTTGCACAAATATGGTGAACATCGCTTAACAATAACTAGAATTTTTGCTTAATGGTTTCATTTATCAATTAACTAGATGAAATATCTGAATAAATATCTAAAACCATAAGATGTTAAGAAAGTCAAGAATCTTAAAATCAGACATATGCAACGCCCTATAAAAACAAATTGTTCATTTAAAAAAATATATATATATTTTGTTTTCTCAAAAAAAGCAATTGTTACAAATCTTATAATGCTAAATAAGATAAAACATTGCTATATGCAAAATGTTGAAAACATGTCTAGGTCTAAATACCTTTGCGTTGTTTGTTTCCACAAATAAATAAAGTGCTATAGTGCATACAGTACTAAAGGGGTCGCCAGCCCCATTGGCAAACAGTTCAACTGGGAATGTGATATCAGTGCAAAATACAGAATAAATAATGCTAAGTGCAATAAAACAAACACTTCTAATGTGTCACCATATACATCAAATACCTAAAACTATGTGTACTAATAAAAACAAGGAGACTGGAAGCGGTAAAATGAAAGAAATGTCCCTAGACACAATGTCTGGCACTATCTTTTCTCCTTCAAATGACTAATAGTGAATGCAACTTCGAAATCTAGTTATTTGTAGTTTTTGTTACAACTTTTTCTTTTTTGCCTACTTATCTTCATCCTACTGCTAAGAAACTGTCTGACTTTGTTCTAGAGACAAGTGTATAAATCCTCCGTTTGATTAAGGCCCCCCGGATACTTGGTATATAAATTAAGAATGTATTTTGTTTCCAATTGCCTGAGGGCCTTAACTCGGTCACCTCCCCTCTTTCTGGTGGGGACACTGTCAATTATAAAATATTTCAGCAAAGTGGGGTCTGCATTATGACTCTCTTCAAAGTGCCGGGCTACCGGATACGTTTGATCACGGTTCTTAATCGCCCTCATGTGCTGGAGTACCCTCTTGTGTCCCTGTAGTATAGTACTACCCACATATCTGAGCCCACATGGGCACTCCAGCACATATATGACATGATCCGTTTTGCATGACAGAGACTTGGTGATAGGGATATCTATTGAATTAAATGGTGTCTTATAGGTAGTGGTGTTAGTACCCTGATAGCATGCCTTGCATGTTTTGCATTTATAGAACCCCTTGCGTTGACTGAGCCAAGTACCTTTAATTGGACCCTCCAAGTCATTTCTCACCAAAGTATCCCTCATCGAAGGTGCCCTACTGAATGTTATGGTTGCTTTCTTGGGGAGGAGATGGCCAATAACCGGATCTCCCAATATAATCGGCCAGTTCCTATTGATTACATTTTTAATAGTTCGACCCTGTTTGCTGAACTTGAAAATAAACCTGAATGTGTTTTCATCTCCTCTATCAGATCGATTAAGTTTGACTTTATTATCAAAGAGGGTTTCCCTACATATTTCATTGCTTTTTTTGATAGCCCTATCAATACACTTTGGTGAGTATCCTCTTGCCAGGAATCTATTCCTACTGGCCATCTGAGCCTCATGCAAATCTTCCTTGTTACTGCATATACGTTTCAGCCGCAACATCTCACCAAAAGGTATACTCTGGATAAGGTGGCTTGGATGTGCGCTGCTGGCGTGTAATACCGAATTGCCTGCAGTGGGTTTCCTATGTAGAGTGGTATGTAGTTGCCCTTCCTTTATGTAAACTTGCACATCCAAAAAGTTCACTGCTAATGGGCTAATGTCTGCAGTAAAGTGAAGATTTAAATCATTATCATTTAGTTTTTGTATAAACGATATAGCCTCAGTTTCAGCTCCTCTCCAAATCACAAATAGATCATCTATATATCTGACCCATTTTATGACATTGTTGGTCATTTGCATGTTATATTCTTTATGGAGGACCAGCTCCTCCCACCATCCCATATGCATACATGCATAACTGGGGGAGAAGCTGGCCCCCATGGCAACGCCACGTTGTTGCTGATACAGAAAGTTTTCAAACAGAAAAATATTGTTGTTTAAACAAAATTCAACCATATTGGCCAACATTGCACTGTGTTGATCATGGTCAGAGCCCCTACGTGCTAAATAATGTTTGAGCCCTTAGTCCATCTTGATGTTTGATAGAGGTGTATAGGGATGTCACATCCAACGTGATTAACAGGTAGTCTTCTTGCCAGACTATATCTTGAATTTTAGAAAGGAAATCCCCTGTATCACGGATATATGAGGGCAGTCCTTGTACATGGCTTTGAAGGAAGAAATCCACATAGCGTGACGTCTTTTCTAGCAGGCTGTTGCAGGCAGATATAATTGGCCGGCCTGGGGGCTTAAGGGGATTTTTATGAACCTTAGGTATGAAATACATTACTGGAGTCACAGGATTTTCATTTCTCATATATTTATGTTCGTCCTGTGTCAAGAGCCCCGCATTTTTCCAAGCTATGAGTTTCATTCCATAACTATTGTACATATTCTTAAGGGTTTGTTGATCACAACGGAGATAGCACTCTCTGTTCTTTAATTGTGTCAGTGCTTCCTCAATATAGTCTTTTTTACTCCACAGTACAAGATTACCTCCTTTATCTGAGTTCCGAATGATGATATAATTGTTTTTCTTTAATTTGCTCATCAATTGGTAATATTGTAGAGTACTTTTGTTAGTTTTAGCTTTGTTGTTTACAGCATAATTTAATTTTTTGATACTGCTTGTAACTTGCTCGTTAAAAATGTAAATCGAGTCCCTAAGGGTGATAGGATTGAATGTTGAGCGAGGCTTGAATGGAGTAGTAGCCTTCTGTGGTACAGGGTCACTGTTCTCCTGTCTTCTGTTATCACTTTCATTGGCTAAATCACACAATGTTTGTAAGGTTGGCATGTCGGTTGATGTTAAATTTAACGATGGGGAGCATGTTGGCTGAGTATTCAGGACTTGATTTCTACCCTGGTTCTGCTCCGTTAGGATAAAGTATTTTTGAGTTTTAACTTTCTGATGCTTTTGAATAAATCCATCCTTGTAACTGCATAATTGAAAGAACTCTCGGGGCAATAGGATAAGCCAAGAGCTAAGAGCTGTTTCTCCGCCTCGCTAAGAGTGACATCAGTAAGGTTAATGATGGTCTGGCTGCACAGTATTGGTGTTGAATTCACCGTCTCCAGTTGCGCCTTGTTTGTCTCTTCTGTTGCGGTTTTTGCTGCTTTACGTCGCTGTTTGGCTTGCCTTCTTTCCCTTCGTTTGGTTGTTGGATATATATGTGTGTGTATTTTTTGAGGCACTTAAACTGTAATTGTAATTTAGCATAAAGTATTTAAATGTAAAAATACTTTCTTTTTTTTAAAATTAGGGTAAAATAATTACCTTTGAGTAATTAAGTAAAATAAATATAGTTTTAAGTTAATGTTAATTATTAAATAATAGGTTGTATTAAAAAAAAATAGAATACGATGTGGGTTCATGATTTTCATTTTGTTACATATGGAAGGTAGTGATGTGTTTTTACAGTTCAGGGCAGGTAGTGTATAACAGTAGTAAAGGTTTTTTAGGGCTTAAGGATGGGTAGTTAATGGGGGAGTAAGGAGTTTTATGGGCACAGGGATGGGTAGTGTAAAGAGCTAGTAAGGAGTTTTTAGGAGCTGAGGGATGGATATTTTAGAAAATTACATTTTAGTTTCATTATATTATATTCTTAATTAAAAATTATATATTAATATGGATGTATATTTGAGAAAATAACAATAATTTATTATAAATTATTTGTAATTCAATTGTGTATATATATGTATATATATATGTATATATTTTATAAATACAATTACATATATGTATGTGTGTATAAATACACACACGCACACACACCACACACATACATATATGTTACACAGTGGCAGTTGCCACTATGTAGTTATAGTTAGGATTGAGTTACCAAAGGAAATAGATTTTTTGGTTTGCTAATAACTTTGGTGCAGTTTGACGAATCTACACAAAACTTCCCCCCAAAAAAGTTCACCCCTCTCAGCTCCTTCCTGAAAAGGTTTAGAGAAATCCATAAAGCGGGGGCTGAGAAAAAGCAGGGATCCCAAAACGCAATTTCCCCATGCAATATCCATAGGGATTTTCGAACAGTGCTACAGCCAAAACGACTAAACAGAATTACTCCAAATTTGACAGAAATCTAGATCTTTACCCAGAAAGTGTGCTTTTGTGATTTGGTGTACATCCGTTCAGTAGTTTTTAAGAAACTGAGGTTCACAATTTGAAGATATCTGGACTGTTGGGTATGCGGTAGTTCCGCAGGCAATCAACCTCAATAGAGCAATCTAATTGGCTAAGGGGGCTTTTCCCAATCAGTTGCCTTGCTCCTGCGAGACCTGCCGTTGCTCGTGTTCTGACTGGCTAGCCGCAATATGAGAACTGTGGCCGCCATTACAGGTCACTGCCTCAGTGTCCTGAAAACAAACACAAAAATAATGGATAAGGAGGCAAAATTAAATTAAATAAATATTTTTGTTGTGGGTTGCCGCCATCCTGTGGGCCTCTTGCAGGAGCCAGTGCAACTCCCTTACTCCTGCGAGAGTCCCAGGATCAAAAAACAATAAACATTTTCTAAAAAGTGGGGTGGGTGCCCTTAGGGCAGCCCAGACCCTGTCGCCAACTTCATGCTGCATACGGTGAAAGGCAGTGCACTTCAGGGGGTTGCCGGTCTGTGGGGGGCTAGGCACAGAGCCTGCAGCTAACCCTATACATGGCCGAAAGCTGTGTGGCATAGGGTTGGCTGACCATAAGGGGTGGGCCCATGGCCTGTCGCCAAATCCAAGCCATGTACGGTGGAAGGCCGTGGAAGGGCGATGGTTTGGCCGAATCCAGGGGGTTGGGCATAGCGCCTGGCAGCAGTTTTATTTCAAAACATTTATGGCATTTATGGTTGGATTTTCCACATGAGCAATCTCTCGATCCTGAGAGGTGTGCCCTCGGACACCCTAGAGTCCTATCAAAGATCCATAATCAGTAACTCTTCATGTTGATGAGAACATCTCATCGAGTGATGCTTGTAAGAAGGCAAATCTTGAGAATGAAAAGTGTGCCAGGAGGAGGGGATATAATTAATAAAGACGGTACTAAATTGGTGCTTTTGTTTATTGTTTTTGTTTAATTTAAGGATGTCTGGCGATATCGTTGGGTCATTTGGTAGGGAGTGCTATTCTGGGGTGACCCATCCTGAAAATCAAGTTTAAAAAAATGGTGTGGCTGAATAATCAGTGCCTATTTTAATATGCCTGGTAGAACTCTTGTGCACTGAAACTGTTCAGCAGCACTGTATGCATGGAAATCTTTTCTTAAATTCAGCTCTAAGTAGAAGGAGTAAAAGTGTGAAGTTTCAAAATCTGCAGAAAAGCTTTGTAATCTGAAAGAAATCCCTGGAAATACTTGCACTCAAGAGACTGTGCCTACGATCCATACATTTCTATGACAATCACATACCACTCAGCCGTGGAAGAACATTCTATTTTTTAATTTTTGGGGGTCTCCAGTCATTTTAGGTCTAGCGTTAGCCAAGACCTTTTGTTTTCAAAAAAAATCTTGATAGATATATACATACATAGAGGGTCTTTCAGTCAGTCCACTTAATCCATTGATTTGTTATGGTGTCATTTAACATTTTCCTTCCACCCACCACATCATATAGCATAGGGTATGGGGTCAACCCACTTAATCAATGGGTCTCTTCCCTGAGAAGTGACTACATTTTACCTGTGCACGTATGCACAGCCACCCAGAAAAATAGTCCACCTCGGTGCTATGGTCGTTTTATTTATAGCAGTCTCTTCTGGGTTAACAGCATGAAATGTCGCTTTTAGTGTCGCCAATGCAAGCTCTAGACAGAATGCCATAAAAGAGTATAAATTAGCATAATAGCACACATACACCATGAAATATTCAGAAATTTGGCAAACCTCATTCAGGATTTTAACTCCCCATGCTGCCAATATGTACAAATATTGACCTGAAATTAATTTATCTCGGCAGGGACAGTCACTAAAGAGAAGCCAAATTATCTGCATTTTTCCACTTTTAAAAATAAAAACAGACAGGAAACGCAATGTTTTCTGTCTGTATTTATCTGTAAAAATCAGTAAAAACGGAAAACAGGGAGTCCTACGTATAATTAATGATTGGCCTAGAGGTATGGTTTTGCATTTTGTTTTACTCATGTAAACATTAGCCTCCCACTGTCACGATTAGTCATTTAATATGCAAGCTTGCATTGATTCTGGTTTATTTGTCTATTCTTAAGCAAAAGCTAAAGAGATTGACCTTTAAACAAAAGCCAACAGCTGTTCCAGGAAGCCTGCACATACTCACTAGTTGCAAACTTTGTGACATTGCACTACTCTTCCAGTAACAGCAGACAGGCTGAGTATCTTCCTGCTGAGGACCTGCCCTTATTGAAATTCACCATTAAGAACCTCCAAGGCAGCAATAATAAGTGTGGGGTTTGGAAAGGCGTCAGTGGTCCTCAATGCTTGCATACATTACAATGGCAGGGACTTTTCACATAAACATGGCTTTTGACTTGTCTCTCTCCATTCACAGTACTGCCCATTCTTTTATAGAAAGTAGACGGAGGGTTATGTATCAGTGCCAATGCTAAGAGAGGCTTCGCTTCTTTCCAGTGTGTCATTAAGCAGAGTAAAGAATACATCCCTGTACAGTATAATACAGCCGCTTACTAAAGACCTTCAACAAATCATGTTGCATAGTTCAGACAAGTGCAAGTCATGGTAATAAATGATATTTCTTCTTCTACATGAGCTAACGCATCTTTAGAGTGCACTTATGTTTACTTTTCTCTGCCTATATTTTTTGTCCTTTTCCTGCTACCACTCCTAGTTCAGCATTTGATGGGATAGAATGTAGGAGCAGTTTAGGCGGGTGAAATAAGGATTTCGCACATCTTTTTTTTATTTCTGCTAATTAGTGTTTCTGCTGCCCTTTAATTTCATTACACTGATTCAACTACGGTGGTTCAGTGAAGCATATTAAAAACTGGATCTGGTGGATCAATGCACTGACTTAAGCAATCTTTGTTCACCTCATGTTTATAGGTTAAATTTCCTGTAGGTCCACTCAGTCTTTCATTCTGCTGAGGTCGATACTATGAGTACCATTGAGTTCTATACCAATAAATGTATGCTCTGCATTGTAGAATAGCTTCCCAGTCCCTGTTTTTCATAGTGTATGAAGTTCCATTAGCAAAGCAAATAGGACAGGCTTTAATGAGCTGAAACATGCGACCACCGGCATGCACAATGCTATTTACATGCATTAGTACATTAAAGCCACATATATTGTTTTTTTAAGGGAATTTCATAAATCATAAGAAGGTAATGCAGAAGCTACACCACACTAATCCTGTCAGCGTATTAAAATTAAGTGTATTTGTAAAGCAAATGACCAACGCTTGGGGTATCTTGAAGCGGAATAATCAATATTTATTGATATCCAACACATTTAATTAACAATAGAAGAATGTAATTATGAGTAAACTCGCCAAGATTGACTTTGACATAAAGCATGCTGGTGACTATGGGTGCACTTGCACAAGTGGCCATTTTTGAATGTTTTTATGTAAAATATATCAAAAGCCTTTGCAAAATGGCTGCCAATGCGTCCGCACGCATGTAGCCATTTTAGAATGATCCATCATTCTTTACCCATTCAAGATGGTTGACACGTTGCGTCCAAACATATCGGCCATCTTGGAATGGTACATGTATACTGAGCTAAATCAGTATTTGCAAATCCAATACCCTTATAGCCAAGGCTGAACTTATTGGCCTTGCCAGTGCTTGCTATGTCTTGAAGACTGTGATTTCTTGAATGTTAAACAGCTTGACTTGGTAGTAGGGTTGCCTCTCAGAGAATCCCTTCCCTTTTTTATGTTTTATATTTATATTTGTACAGTAGATTGTTACAGTTTGTATGGCCTTGTAGTGCTTTCAAACTGTAGGTGCCCAGTAGACATGGTTTGGGAATTCTCACCGATCAGAGGAATGGTGGTCTGGTGTCCCTTTGTTTTAGGCACACTGGTCAGTGTAAAGTATTGCTTAGTGATGGTTCCTGTTGGTAAGCAGAAAGGATATGATGTGTCTGATCTTGTTAGGGATCTTTGGGCTTTACTATCTTTACTAATGTGCTTTCCCTTCTTTTATAATCTTGATTATTGGACAGCAGGTGTGACCTAGTCTCCATTGAGCTCCCCTGACCCAGACTTGGGTTGATTAATCAGTCTTTCTTCATGCCAGTTCCTCCAAAGGCCACTCTCCTGGGTTACCTAACTAGACTGAGGCTTTTCTTTTGGACCCGCCTGATTGTGGTGTTTGCCAAAACAGAATTGCTTCCCAATCCAGCTGTCACCATCAAAACATGTGCAGCTTCTGCCTTCTGTGTTCAATTGTGCATACCAATGCATGTGCTACCTACCTACCTTGTTCACCTGTAGCTTCTGATGCGGTACTGGCTCTGCCTTCATGCTCTAATCTAGATAACACCTGCCCCAACCAAACAAATGCCTTTCCTTCATATTGCCACATGGTATCCTCTATATGAATTGTGTATAACTAATAGTGTGGCTCTTGAGTGAGCCGTCTCTGCCACTTGAGATTTTGCATGGCATAACACTGGTGACTCATGTGAGCTATTCCGCTTTGTATCTATGTATATATGTATTTGCATTTGTATAGGTCTAACCGAGCTTTGCAAACAACGGAGAGGTAAACAGCAGGCTTAGCCCTAGAAATGATTCAAGGTAATTTACAGGAGATTGGTCAAAGATAGAGTTCCTATTGGGCAGGTGGGTAATGGTTTTTGAAGAGTTAGTTCTCAGGCTCTTTTTGAATTGTAGGTGATTGGGAACCAATCTTATACTGATTGAAATGCTGTTAGTTGGGTCAAGAATGTTGCCTGTGTGGTAAATGGGGTGTACCCCTACCCTGAGTTCCCAATTTTATGTAAAACTGGTATCTTTACCTTTTGTTTGGCCCTGGCGTCACGCTAATCTAATGTGTGCACAGAGGCTTAGGCCTGTCCCTGGTAAGGTGAGGTCCTGAACATGATCTGTGGCTTTGAGAAGCGCACCAAGCATGCCCAGATAGTGGGCATTAGACTAGTATTTAGGGCTGGCTCAATCACATACAGTTGTGGTGGCAGTTTTCTGTGTTTTGTGAACCTTTAGCGTGCTCTTACTCTGTGCCAGAGAGAGTCAGTGGCGGTGCGTCCATTAGGGCGCTGGGGCGTTGCCCCACAAGCCGCCCCCAGCTCCCTCGGCGTCTCTGAACTTAAGTAAACTCTCAGTTTACTTAAGTTCAGAGACACCGAGGGAGAACTGACAATCATGTCAGTCAGCATGACGTCGGACTGCCCACCCCCTTCAGAGTCTGAAGGGGGTGGGCGGTCCGGCGTCATGTTGACTGACATGCATGTCAGACCAGGGGCAGGCAGCAGCACAAGTGCGCATGACTGGTGAAGGTCGGTGAATTTTTCTGACCAGCCCAGTCATGCGCATTAGTGTCTGCTCAGGCTGGCGGCTGCACATTAGGAGAGCGAGGGTTGATCAAAGGCTCAAACCTCGGTCTCCTAATGGGCAGGCGGGCGGCGAGTATCCCTGCTAAGCCAATCCTGGCGCTGCTGGAGCAGCGCCAGGATTGGCTGAGAGGGGTTGCCAGCAGTGACGCGGCTGTTCCTGTAGGCGCCAACGGGACCCCGGAGCAGAGGCGGCGCGGACCCGGGCGGTCAGGTAAGTTTTTTATTTTAAAACTCCCCGGCCCCCACCCCCGTGCGACCCCCGCGCGAGTATTGTGAGCCGCGACTGTATGTAGCCCCGTATTATGAGCCGTATACGTGATTCCCTTGCTGTAATATATTTGTTTTCGTTTTGTTGTTTATTTTTATTCTTACGATAAGAAACAGTTTCAATTTGCTGTCGGCACATGTATAGGTGTTACTAATAATAGTATCATGGCTGTCAGACACCCTTTTGATTAGAGGGTTAGATATTCGCTTGGGAATGTGCGATTGTTTATTGCTTTTCACTGCAGGCTTCTACCAACCTACCGATATTGAACCTGGGGGGGGGGGGGGGGGAGGCAGTGGCCATTTGCATACCCTCTGACAGGAACACTATTTTTAGAACCCTTTTTTGAATAGAGTGGCAATATAGTTGTTTGGTTGTTTTCTCTTTTTTTATCAATAAAGTTTTTCACGAATTGACTAATTTTGAGCCCAGGTTGGTGTGGCTCATTTACGTATTTTGTAATGCGTTATTGACGCTGGACCTGATGGAGTTTTACGGCAGCAGAAGTTTATTTATTGGCTCAAACACGGTTGGCGCCGTGACCCTTTCCACTTTCCTGCCAGTTGTGAACCAGGACAGGTGAGTACCGCTGTGATCTGACTGTTGTTCCGAACTAGTCAGTTTGAGTACCATGCGTTACGAGGGAGGAGCGGGTTCCATATACCAGTGCAGAGTATTAGGTGGGAGTCCTCTCAGCGTGCAACGTTGTTTTCGGGGATCCGTAATGTCGCATGTTATGATTTATTGTTGGCTGTACTTTGGTTATTTGTACTGACAGGAGGGCCCTCCATTTGTAAAGTTTTGCACTGGAGACATAAAACAAAATAATGTGCCATGTTTCCCCTAATGGAGGGAACAGTTCTTTGTGTTCGGATGCAGCATTTGAGCGGTTGTGTGATTCATCACGGGTGTGCAGGGCCCGAGCGATTTGGTATATTCTCTGGGGATAATGTATTCCACTTTGTTTAACCGAGGGGTGCATGCGAATCATCCTCAAGGGAATGACAGAGTCTTGGTGCACGTGAATGTGCCGTTATGAGCCAGCGCTGCTCATTGACAACAAATATGGTTCTAGTGATCATGTTAGATATCTGACGCGTTAGGTCTCCAAAAGTAGATTTTGACTTATAGCAAAAACTTGGAAACATACTTTCTCAAGATCAGTGTGGGCTCGAGACATGTTTTTTTTTGTTTTTTTAGATGAATATGAGTTGTTTTTCCCCTAGAAACCAGTACTGGTGCAAGGATTTAGAGTGATTCATTAACTATTATTTTGATTACTTGAGCGTTCCCTGCACTCTGGGGGAGGGAGTCCTCATCCGGCCCCTTTTCAGTAATTCCGCACCATTAGGTTGCATTCTAAGGCTGCTGCCTTACCTCACCTTATGCACGCACGGGCCCTGTAGGAAATATGGGAGTAAGTCACATCTACTTACAGAAAATCTTTTGTGAATGGGCCTTGTGTGCTCGTCTCACTCACTGGTCTTTAAAATAGTCCCGAGACGAGTCAATAACCATCGGCTTTGTGAAGGAGTTAAATCTCGAGGTAAATCTATTTTACGCTGAGAACCCCCTGGTCTAGTGGGAAAGATAACTGGGCATGTGAATGCATGCACTGCAGAGGCGCTATTGTAACCAGAATGCCGAATGTCAGAATCTAGATGGGTCCACTCAGCACCTCACCCTTCTAAGGTCAACCACGCCTTATCACAGCCTACATTCTTTTAGTAGAGTCAGCTCAATATGTGCACTACTTTATATAAGTATTTCTTTTCAAGGGAGAGCGCGCCTTCAAGTTCTACAGGCCTGTACTTCCAGTTAATGCAGCCCCATTACAGTTACAGAACTTGGCATAGTACAGTCTGTGCTTCAGTCTCCCCGGCGGCCTTTGATTACTGCACTGTGACCCGCTCTCCCCCCAGCACGAGGCAATAATCGGCTGCACCTCATGAAAGTCAACAGTCTGTGAAGGCGCTGTGAGAAAAATGGCCTCTAGCTAGACCATAAGCTTCTGAAGTGTATGTGTTTTTCCACAAAACTGCACACAGTGCTGTAAGATTAGTATTCTGGTAACAGAACAAAATCAGTACAAACCTGATGACGTAAAAGTGTCAAAATCATTACAGAATTGGCTGCGTTTGTTGGGGCGGTGAAGTGACAGAGATGTGAGGAAGGGCATTCGAGGAAGAGTGAAAAGAGGATGCAGATGGACAAGATATGCAGAGAAAAAGAGGATACATATCTAACATAAAGCACACATAATTGAAGGCCAAAACTCCTTCCACAGGCCTCAATGCTATTTAATTCACAGACTCACTATTTCAGAATTTCAGAATTTAAACATTTTCAATGTTAATTATTTATAAGAAATCATTGTTGTTACTCATTTATCTTAAACAGCTAACACCCAGTGACAAAGCCAATCATACTGACAGGCTTTAGGCGTATGTCAGTTGCTGTGCCATTTATCTGGATAATATTACATATCAAGAGAAACCAAAATACCAGTCTGATGGCACACTATGGGAATCACAGAAATGTATTTGGCATGTTCCTTTATAGGGAGCACCCACTTTTTTTCATCTCACTAAAAGACCTGTCTGCACATATTTCTATATGACTGGTTACAGCCAGCAGCTGTGGGTGCTTCCCGAAGTCTGGTTAGAGCATATTTTTCCAAAGTTAATGCTGCATGCAGTGCAAGACACTGGGCAAGCATACATTTTAAAGGGCTAAAGTTGTTGTCATGCAGAACAATTTACATATTACAGTAACTGTTGAACAAATTAATGCAAGAAGATACGGGGCAGTTTTTAATGTGTTTAATATTTCAAGACTATACGTTCCCACTGCTTAATAAGCCTTGCTTTATCGCTGCATTCATTTGCTTTAAAATGCACCATTTGCCAATCTTTTTAAATTTCTTTCTCAGGAGAGGGACTCTCCCTAGACCCCAGGTTTGTCCATTGAACTTGTTCACATCGCTAACTAGTGTTTTCTATTGGAAAGGGTAGAGCCAAAGCAGTCTTGCTTAGTACCCTAGCCCCCTTCAGAAGTCAGACTTGCTTGGCAACACAGAAATTCTCTGAACTAATGTATGGGTTTTCTTTTATGAATGCCTAGAAAAACTGAATTTTTAGTCCATTTATCACAGAAATAGTGCTGAAAATCGCACCAAAAAGATGCCAATTTTTAAAAAATTTCTTCACGGGGGGAGAACCCCCCTTATTGCCGTCGGGCTCGCTCGCTGCGCTCGCATACGTTGATTGGTTCTGCATACACCTCACCAGTTTCAAATTCCACCAGCCACCACTGGAGAGAGTACAGTCCACTGATCCCTGTTGTGTAAAGTTCCACTGTTATGTAAAGCCCCAGAACCTTGCACTGGCATCCTGTGTGCATGTGATATG
The DNA here is from genome assembly GCA_963921515.1 of Calotriton arnoldi. Lineage (NCBI taxonomy): Eukaryota > Metazoa > Chordata > Amphibia > Caudata > Salamandridae > Calotriton > Calotriton arnoldi. The sequence continues at coordinate 21,652 of CAWUFW010006096.1, read as the reverse complement.
TGTTAGTGCAGTGAATGTGCAGCACATATATAGTAGTAGGGCTCTGTGTGTAGTATGAGGCTTAGTACTGGGGCCAGTGGGATCCATAGTAGATGCTCCTGGTTTTGCATGGCACAAGATGTGGGATGAAGGCAGGTTCCCCTGAAAGAGTTAGTATATGGCCTCCAGTCCTGTAATTTGAGGGTGGAGAACCAGGCATTGAAGTGAGGGGTATGGAGAGAGAGCTCACCTTAGAGGTTCAATGAGGACCTTGTTAGATGAGGGCTTCTATTGGTTCTTCTTGAGCACTGCCATTGGGTTGATGATAGGGTAGAGGCCTGGAACTGCTGTTTCTGTTGTTCAAGGTGAGGACATTTCTAGACCGAGGTTGTCCTTTTGTCTGACTCTGATTGTTGCTTCAGGAAAGCTGATGTCGGGCAGGTGCAGAGATCTCACACTTCATTGTGCCCTTGTTTTGGATACTCCTGCATAAGCACATCCCATTTGTACCCACAATGAGAGCAATTATCTTGTACAAATGCTTGGTCTGAGGAACAGCCAGAAAATGACATTCAAAAGAGTCAGCCCAAACGTATTCTCATTCCTGTCTGTAAAATGTGTATACAAAAGGGCTGCTCTGTAAAGACATCGAAGAGCTACTGTGGCTGGCTGCCTGACAGGTGACAGGACATTATCTGAAGTCTCAGTTTCTGCTGGAGGAGCTGAGTGTTTTTCTAGTTCCTAGAAGCATGCCTGCCACTTGAACGAGTAAAAAAGAGTGATTAGCCCTGTAGAAGCAGAGACTGTCTGGGAGGAAGAGTCCAGCATGTTCCCAACATGAGAAACATCCAGAGAAAGCTGACCACAAAAGACAGAATAGCCAGGAGTGACCATTGCTGTTACAGGACCCCCAGTCTCTTTGTGAGGTTCCTGTTATGAACTGCAGCAAGACTTTGTGAAATAAAGAATCACTGTGTTGTCTGGCAGTCTGCCGCAAGCCTCTAAGATGGGTGCTGCTGATGTCAGCCATGGTGCTGCTGAAGCAAATGACACAATCTTCCCAGAGGCCACAACTGTCAGTGGCACACCCTCATGGGCGACTCAGCCACCACAACTCTCTACCTGAGCCACCGTCTATACCCAGCCAGGGTAGGCGCAACTCCCGAAGACTAGTGTTGCTCTGCAGGCCTGCCATGCTCACTATGTCCAGTGGGCCCTGTTCTAACGCGAAGTTAACACAGCAGCCCCGAAAGAAGTTAAACAGCTGCTGCGAAGGTGGGTGCATGAACTGCACCCTCCTCACCTTTGGAACTACAATGCTATACAACTAGTACCTACCGGATTAGCTTGTATCTGGAAGACTAGAATCTGCTGTGGGGATTTAAAACCTTTTGCCTGAGTGAACATAAAGGTCGAAAGATATTGAACTGAGTTAAACATCTGATTATTAGGGTATCTTGAAGTAATCTGCACCTGTGCTTAATTAATATCTAGTCCCACTATATCCAGGACTATTGTCATTTGAAATCACACAGTTTGGAAAAAGAGCACCCAAAGCGGTGTGTAGTGCCTTACAGAAGATTGTAACCTGGATTACAACATTGCAATTCCTATTGCACTGTGTGGCATTTCATTTTGCTGTGAGACTAAATTACTTTCTGTTAACCGAAAGAAGTACTGGGCAGGACAATACATTTTTGTGCCTGTTGGCTGACAGTTGATTTCTGATCTCATTCCCCATACTGCCTCCCTGAGAAGCCTTTGTGAGTTCTGAGCTCTTGCCCACAAACTACCTCCCTGAGAACCCTTTGACTGGTCGTCTTCACTACCCTCTGGGTCCAATGCAGAAAGGGTTGCATTTGTTCTACGGTGCAGAAGGATAGTGGAATGGACCTCAGGACCCTAGTGGCAAACTAGCTCAACCACAACAGTTGGGGCCCAGTAGCCCAGATGGCCACCTGTATGAGGTCTGACTGTTTTCGAGATCCTGATAATTGAAATTGAGAAGGCCTGGCTTCTGGTGTTTTCCTACTTTGCACCTTTTAAACCTCTTAAACTCCAATATGGTCAGGTCTTGGCTCTGCATTGTCCATGTGATGTAGCAATTTTCTTTGTCAGGCAGTTAGAGATGCTGTTTCTGATGTTTTTAAGTGAATTAGTTGGCCTCAATATGAGGGTGAGGATGGTGAATGTCTTCAGGCTTATGATGAGACATACTGTACCAGAAGGATGCCTTTGAGGGAGATCAGAGTGGTGTTGGGGAAGCCAGTAGGGCTTAGTCTCCATATAATTGAACTGAGCTGGTCAGACCTGCCGTGAGGGGAACGGCTTCTGTCCATTCCACGCCGCCGTGAGGGAAACGGCTCCTGCCTATTCCACGCCGCCGTGAGGGGAACGGCCTACATCTCCCAGCTGCCCCAGCGCCTCCCGCCAGGATAAAGGCGCGGCTGCCCTCCCGCAGCGTGGGACGCGCTTACCGAGCTGGTCAGACCTGCCGTGAGGGGAACGGCTTCTGTCCATTCCACGCCGCCGTGAGGGAAACGGCTCCTGCCTATTCCACGCCGCCGTGAGGGGAACGGCCTACATCTCCCAGCTGCCCCAGCGCCTCCCGCCAGGATAAAGGCGCGGCTGCCCTCCCGCAGCACAGGCCCGTCTGATCCCGTCCGTGACCGTCAGAGGCCGGGCCGGGCTAACCCTCTGACATTGCTCATCCTCTTAGACACCGTGTGGTGAGTGAAGTAAGCCTAGTATATTTTCTGTAGTGCATATTTTTGCATTAAACATGGCCAAAAGGCCTGTTGTATCCAGCTTACGCGGCTCTGCCTCCATTGATAGTATGCTGGAGAGAGTTGTTAACATTGTCAGCACTGAAATAGAGCTGACTGAGAGGCGTATGTCCCTGGGTCCAACTACTCCCCACCCCACCCCCCAAAATATGACTCACTCCGGCTTGGCAAACAGTTCTCCTTCAACGCTAAATCCATTAGTTCTCATGTCAGCTGCGGAGGGTGGACTGGTTAATGAGCAAAACTGGGGTAATGAAGATACTGGAGCTCATGTGGGGTCAATGGATCTAACGGACCTAATATCACCAACTCGTGGGAAGGACATTGCTGCAGCAGTGAATGTTTCCCCAGATCCAGTAATCACGGGGGCAAAGAGAAAAAAGAAAGTAATGAAGCCTGCTTGCCCAAAGAGGAAACAACCACCGCGTTCAAAGCCACAGCGTACTGCTTTGAGTGCATGAATGCAAGGGTCAGCAGCCCCAAGTGAAACAGTGACTGTTAATGCCTCTGTCAATGTTTCTGATGTTTTAATGTCTACTAGTTTGCCTAGTCAATCAATTCATACCCAAACTGAATCTATACCAGCACCTTTTAATATTTTTAAACTGGGGGACACTGCAATAGATATTATTATGGACACCATGTTTGAGCGCGTTAAGGAGCTTGTCGATAAGAATTTTACTACCCTGTGGAAACGTTTAGATCGATTAGAATCACTAATTAGTAAGCCTTACTCACATAGTAAGGCATTTAATACGCTGCTAACACAGGGAGTGCCACACATTCCGCAAGCCTTAAATGGCTTAGCCCCCAATACATCACAGCAACCCTTAGATGCCTCACAAACGTCGTTAACTGGTTCTCGTGATCCTTGTGATGTTTGCTGTAAAGTTAATAAATGCACCCTTACCAAGGTTCTCACTTCTCAGGATGGCGTTTTAAATTTGGGCAATGATGCCTTGCATCTACCCCGCCACCAAGATGTGCATGCATCTATTAAAGCCCCAGTAAAAGACGTAAATCAAACACATAATTTACAGGGCATAGCTTCCTTACCTGGGATTAACGTTTGCAGGCCTCTCAATGCAAGAAATGATGTTTTAAGTTTACCTCCTGAGGCTTGTCCTTATGTATTAGTTTTAGCTGGGGTGCCACCTTTAAAGGAAAACCAACAAGAGTCTTGGGACCAACTGCGCAATAAGTGCACAAATTGGCTTACGAAACATAAAGGCTTTAGGGTGTCTAACATTAATGAGATTTTGATGGTACGCAGGGTTGGCTGGGTTGGATCATCAGCGAAGTTAATAAAGGGAGACTGTATTGTTGTTAATTTCCGACAACCCGCACTTGTAAAATTGATACTATCACAGAGAGAGCATGACAGTTCTACTGATGTCTGGTCATTGCCCCTTGGCTATTTTTATAAACCCAACGTCACGCAAGCCATTTCTCCGTTCATGTTACACAATAGATTTTCCTCCCTCTCGGATTTAGACACTCTAGATTGACTGGCCCCGTTATCAGTGCCTATTGAATTGGTCCCCTCCATAGTAGCACCTCTATCACTGTTAAGAGATGCCTCCAGGCAGTCTGACCAACTCTTGCAGATATTAAGTTGGAACATCGCTGGCCTAGCCTCTAAAGTAAATAATGAAGACTGGGTCGGGTTGGTAAATAAATTTGATATTCTATTGCTCCAGGAGACTTGGGCGACAAGTGAGATACATTGTGAGGGCTTCCAATGTTTTAATGTGTATGCACTGGCTCCTAAACATGGGCGCCCGTCTGGCGGCCTTTCTATTTGGGTTAAAATATCGGCAGGTGGCGTTATTAAGACTATTTCGACAAACAGCCCTAATTACCAAGCTTTGATATACACACGTGGGGCCTCAATTTGTTTTATTAACTTTTATAATAATGACTTTTTAAGTGTACCCAATAAGATTGTTGAAAATCTTTTTAAATTTGTTTCTAATATACACATTGTAGCGGGAAATCAAAATTTAGCTGGAATCTGTCTGGGGGTGATTTTAATGTTAAGATCTCTAGAGCATATCATTTGGATACTGGCTACATACAATATGAAAATTTGAGTAAAAGGGGAACTGAATTAATGGATTATCTGTTAATGCATGATTTATCAAATGTGATGGACATTGCACCCATGGACCATAGTGATAATCAGACAGTGCCAACATATAGAGGCCGAGGCTGTGCCTCAATAATTGATTATGTTTTTATATCTGCCCCACTTGAAGATATTTTAGTTGGTGCAGAGGTTATACCTACTACGTTTGGGGATCACAACCCAACTTCGGTATTGTTTAGGGTTGCCCCCAGACACATTTTCAAGGGAGAACCTGGGGCCTGTAATATATCTTCCTCAACTGACAATCTAAGAATCATCTGGAAAGGAATTGATAACAGCATGCTGTTTAAGAACATGATAACACTTCATCGATCAGCTGTTGACGTATGTCTGTCATCTATTGACCCTAACCTTGAGGTGGTTGCAGCCTTTACCCAGTTATGTGCAGGTATTAAACAGATGATCTCTAAACCTGCGTTTAACAACAACCACCATCCCAAGTGGTTCAATAGTGTATGCTCCCGGGCTAATAGAGAACTTCGTGCCGCTTTGTCGGCAACACCTAGGGATGCAATTTTAATCAGATCACTAAGGAACCAATATAATAAAGTGGTTAAGCAAAGGAAAGAGGAGATTTTGAGAGATCAATGGGATAATTTGGCTTCCGCTGCAAGATTCAATAATACAAAAGGATTTTGGGAGGTGGTCAAAAATATGAGAAACACTGGTCAGCACTTAAGTCCCATAAGTTGTAATATAACCAGTGATGCCTGGGTCTCTCATTTCTCTAAAATATATTCTGCCCCATCGCTGGATGAGGTCCATATAGATCTTTACGTTGCGTCACGAGTCCAGATATCGCTCTCAGAAGTGGTAGACGCAATTGATCAGAGTTTAGGCAATAAGGCCCCGGCCCTGATGGATTTCCCATTGATTTTATTAAATATAAATTAGATTTCTGGGCCCCGATTTTACTTAATGTTTTTAATAACTTAACAAACTCCCAAATTCCTAGTACATGGTCGTCCAGCACAATAGTACCGATTTTTAAGAAGGGAGACAGGGCTAACCCTAGTTGTTATAGACCAATTTCTTTGATCGATAACACTTTAAAGATACTTGGGAGGGTGCTATTTAATAAAATTAGGAGTTGGGCTGAGGATATGCATATTTTAAATAAATGTCAGTTAGGTTTTAGAAGCAAATTAGGAACTATAGAGCAATGTCTCAATTTAAATTTGATTGTTGACAAATATACGATAGCTCGGCAGTCTCCCATTTACCTAGCTTTCATGGACCTCACCTCAGCCTTCGATTATGTGAATAGATCGCGCCTATGGTCATGTCTCCTAAATTATGGGCTGGACGAGGCCTTAGTACACTTTTTGGCCTTTTTACACAAGGATTTGGGGGCAAGGGTAAGGATTAGTAGGGATGGGGCCGTATCAGAGAATATTGTCATCGGCCGAGGGGTCAGGCAGGGTGTGTGCTGGCCCCTCTGCTTTTCATTTTATATATTAATGAGTTGCATGATGAGCTGTCAAACTTGACTACGGATGTCCCGGTGATCAATGGTATCAAAATACCTGCTTTATTATACGCAGATGACGCGGTCCTAATGGGCCGCACACCAAATGCACTACGCACTTTAGTCGGGGTTTTGTCGATTTTATGTCTAAATTGGACTTGTGTACAAATTTAAAAAAATCTTTTTAATGAATTGTGGTCCAAATAAACATCGGGTTAATGTAATCAGCTCCGGCTCTGAAAAACTATTTTGCACACGCACTTTCTCATACCTGGGGCTGGTATTTGCTGACAATGGTTCTTGGACTGCCCATTTGACACATAGTCGGAACAAACTCTTAAAGGCCTCCAACTCAATCTTATGCCTCCCTCAACCCAGAAGAACTGAGGTAGTGCTATCCCTACTGAAGATATATAAAACTCAATGTAGACCAACCGCAACTTATGGAGCTGAAGTGTGGGGTTATGCGAATTGTAACAATATTCAAATAGAGGAAAATAGATTTTGTCGGAGAGTTCTGGGGGTCCCGATTAGCTCCTCTTCCTTTGTTTGTCACCGGGAGCTAAAACTGTCTTATATTGAAGATTATATTAGGGCCCGTCCAACTATTTTTTGGATAAAAGTATGGCAAAATCCGGCAACCACTTTTACCAGAGAAATAATAGCTGATTGTCTTAAATGTGACAAGGGCAGTAGCATACCTTGGTTGGCAGCTGTTAAGGACAACTTGTCCGCTGTAAATCTGCCACACATTTTCTCAAATCCAAGTGATATGTCAGGCATTAATAAAAAGACTATACAGGAGACCCTGTATGGGTATTATGCCAGTATGAGACTCAGGCAGGAAGCTTCGAAAAGCTCAGTTGCCCGTTACATAACGATGTCGGACGCTGAGGGCCCACCGACAATATTGCCAGTCCGTTATCTTTTAATGACGACCAACCGTTGGGAAAGAAGTTTGCTCTTTCGCCTTAGGGCTGGTACTTTAAAATATTTATTATGTTTTCCCCTTGGGCACACCAGTAACCTTGAGCAAACCCCTTGTCCCTGTGGTAATCGTGGCAACCAATCTATGTTACATTTTTTGTTTTTCTGTAACTTTTATCAGTTATATAGTAAACAATTGTTGATCCCGTTTTTTAAGGCAGCTGCTATCTGCAACTATAAGGTGGCATATAGAGAAATTGTTGAGCTCAAAGACGAAAATTTAACTTTCCGCGTCAGCACTTTCTTGCGTTTGGCTGTCCGCTCACGCGCTTCTATGAGTTTGGTATAATTGGCCTTGATTGCCCATTTTTAACCTCTTATTTATATGTAGGTTGCACAATTGTATTGTGTGTATTCCATTGTTACATAATTTTTGATAAACTGCCCGCACTTTATAATATTATGCTGCTAGATTTAATGAATTTGTCTGATTTTAACGCTGGTCTAATGTGATAAATTGTCCGCATTTTAAATCACTATGCTGCTATATTTAATGAACTTTTTATTCTCATTTTAATATGTGTTACTATTTTAGTCTGATGTTATTTATCAAATCAGTGGATATTGGTTGCCTGTATCAGTTGATTCAAGGAACTATTATACTATTGCCCCTAACAAATTATAAGTGTAAGATAAATCCCCTGAGCATTGCGTATGTATATGTTTTGTGTATTTACTGTTTTTTTTTTTCTTCTTTTTTTATCCTGCTGGTTATTACTTTGTTCTTTTATGGATATTCTCTTATCCGAATAAAGATGAATTGATTGATTGATTGATTGATTGATAATTGAAAGAAAGGTAGACTCTACAATGTCACCCTGAAGGCTGAGTTTCACTTTTCCTCAGGAGAGATAACTGATACCATGGTCTCTCTGTTTTCTTTGTAAGAGAGGATGGTGCTTAAGATGTATCACAGTGATTTCCACTGGTAGACATGTAGTAGGGGAAGCCACCTACGTTCTTGTAATACAAAAAGGCTTGAATCTGTAGTCGCGGTGTTGCTAGCTATCAGGAGGAAGTGTTTTTGTTAAGCTTTAAATAGGTGATTGACATCCAGTTCTGGATCAGACTGAGATAGGGTCTAAGTTCTCAAATGTCATCAGTCAAGGAGATTCTTTAGGTTCAGTTGTTTGACCTCAGCCTTTTGATGGACCTTGATGCTGTTGTTGATGACCATGGATCAGGAGGTTCCAAGTATATATTGAATGTAATGGCTAAGAGGATGGATCTTGGGGATCTCAAGATCCCATCCAGAGAAGTTGATGATGGTTGGTGATTGTAGAATAGTGCTAGAGAAGTTTGCACATGTTTCTAGGGTTCGGGCCAGTTTTAGGTGGATTACCATGTATAAGGTTGCAGAGAGGTCAAGCAGTACAGAATTGGGTGTCATTTCTGTCGCCTATTTGGAGCTTTGCATACATTACGTGGTTGATAGCAGTTTACGTGCTGCACCGTGGCCTGCATCTGGATCAATAATACTCCAGCAGGTTGTTAATACTGATCTCAGTGTGCAGTAGACTGGAGGCTGTTTTCTTGATGATTTCTCCAATGAAAGGTAGGTGGGTAATGGGCCAGTAGGTTCAGAGAAGGCCTGGTTAAAGATCTGGAAAGGCTCCCCAGCTGAAGAAGGAGATGAAAATGTTGAGGAGGAGGAGTGTGGACATCCCCATGGAGAGTTTATGGTGGAAGAGCAGTGGACTGCGACATGCCACTGGCCATGTTAATCCTGTTACCGCCATTCAATATCATATAGGCACCTTCTTCACTACTGTCCTGATAGAGGTGGTGTCAGAAAATATTAATTAAACCATGACAGAAACATTTTCTGCAGCCAAGCCTTCCATCTTCTACTTTTTTGAGGGATCAAATGCACAATCTTTTTCTAACTCTTCACTCTCCCTAATAGACAGGTGATTATGACGGAACAGTATCAGCGTTTAATACAGACATTGGGTCCCAAGTCACCCGACCATAAAAAGCTGTCCTCTGTATGACCAAGAGGCAGAAGAAATTTCTCCATGTCTGCCTCTGCACTTCTCTAAGCACGTGAATATGCCAGTTTAGAAGAGGACATCAATGCACAGAAAATTCAAGGATGTTGCAGTACAAAGTCAAGGCACTTACATGAAAAGAACCTAGGAATGCCACTGTTAGACATTCTGACTTTAAGGACCACCTGAACATTGGAAAACATGTGCAGTGCACATTGAGCCATCTTTGGCAGAAGTCACTGTTAAACCTGCACCTTAAAATTCAGCGAATCAAACTTCCTCCCAAGGAACCATAAGAGTGAGGTTTGGGAGGAGAGGTTTATGAAGATATTGCAGAGGCATCTTCCCACACAAGGGCATAGCAGGCAGAATTAAAATACTCCCCACTTTCAACATCCTTCTAAGGCACCAAGTGAGCGTAGAGCACAAGTGATAGAGCAGTGCAAAGATACATCACCCATGGGTGGTTAAAAAGAGGAACACATCCACGTAATCTAAACCAGTGAGGAGGTTTGGGAATGTAGAATGCAACGCCAAGAACAGCCAGCAATGGCCCTGATTGGCTTCAAATCATCTGTGTCATGTCACCTCAGAGAACATTGTTCAACAACTGAGCGCTATCCCATCGACTGTGCCCACCCAAGTGAAAATGTTAATCCAGTGGCAGCAAGTCATCCATCCTGATTGAGGAGGTATTAGTTGCAAACATGAACCACAAGAATCACTTAATTAATGCACGCATCCTTGTCAACAAGAAAGAAAACTATACACTCTGGAGTTGCGAAGCAGGGTAAGCACCACAGCTCATCAAATGCAGCTTCTCCTTCCAAACATGGGACCTTGCAGAGATGCTAGAGAAATTCAAAAAAGTCTTCCAGTCAATTGACTGCCTGAAAAGTACGTGTCAGATTACACATCTACTAGTTAGTCCAATTGTTTACTCTACTGCTAGATACACTTTGAAATGAGAAACCAAATAGACACTGAGGTAAAGAAGGTAAAGAAGACAGGCTCATTGGAGAGTCTGAGAGCCTCACACCTTGGGTCTTGCTGATTGTCATTACCAAGAAACAAAAATAACGCTGTGAGGTCTACATCTTTGTCAACATGCTTACGCCCAACAAGACCATCGTTGGTGAGTACCACATCACCCATAAAGTGGGTGACCTACTGCTTGAGGTAAATGGTTCAAAGTGCTTTTCCAGCATCAGACTCGTTGCAGAATACCAAGTGTCATTAATTGAGTCATTTTATATTCCAATGCTCCTGGCCATGTGGGACTCAGGCAGCCCAGACAGCTACATTTGGCATATTCAGCGCAGTAGAGGTGCTCTAAAGCTGCATCCGAGAGTTGTCCATCTCGTATGAGCCATAAATCTCAGCGATAGCGCCCTGATGCATGTTACCTTCTCATTCAACCATTTAGCACACCTCAGAGCAGTGCTCAAAGTAATCCAGGAGAGAGGACTGACAACACACTGCAGAAAAGGTCAATTTCCTGATCCAACCCAGAATTGTTTAGCTACTGCTTCTTAGTTGAAGAAAGTGACTATGTATCCACAACCTCACAGTATTAGCCATACAATGCTAGACTTCCTGAAAACTGATGCAACCTAGGAGTGAAATGAAAGCCAAAAACAGGTATTCCGTGACACCGAAGATGACTTGTCAGCTGAAACTACAATACAACATTATGATCCAAGGAAATTCACGAGCTAGTACGCGATGCTAGTCCCACTGGACCACAGGCCGCCCACAATCAAAAGCACAATAAGGCGCTTGTTGTTTACACTAGTCAGGCCCCCACTGCACTCAACAGACGTACTCACTTGGTGAAAAAGAAACAATAATAGATTTGTGGGGATAACACCATCTGTTTTTTACAGGTCTACGCGAACGGCTTCCAAATCAGTTCAGATCACAAGACTTTGTTCCCTTACTCCTAAGGTCATCAATGAACCTAGCTCAGAAGACTGTAAAATGGATCTTTTATTGTACAAGAATATTCTTTCACCATTTTATTCACACACGGAGCCAGCATCCCTGGTAGACAACTGCTATTAAAAACTTCCAAACTGTGGAGAGTGGGAAATAATGACACCTCATTACTGATGGTTCGAGCCATAGGCCATGGGCCTTGATGAAATTTCCACCATTGCAACTGGTATGTAATTATTGCCAAGCAGGTCTCTGAGAGAAACCCGTTTAAATGAATCGGGCAGAGACGATCTTAGACATGAACAGTGCCCAAAATATATTTCATTCTTTCCATAGCATACAGTCATACACCATCAAGTTTCAGTCAACGAGGTTCAGCTCCTAGTAGACCGCATCGTAATTCCAGCATCCCTAATTCCATGCATATTGAACTAGGACGATTCTTCAAAGGAAATTGAGAATTCTGTCAAATGTATGCTTCCCAGTCATGGCGCTCAAGTAGAAACACTACGGCCAGGCTTCGGGATGAACGGATCACTGACATAATATCGTCAGTCAAAATATCGAGGTACCAGAATATCGTCGCCAAAATATCAGTGGTCAAAATATCGACTTCCTATCTCCATAAAGGTAAGTACCAAAATATCGAAACAAAAATTTCGTTGTTAAAAATATAGTTATACAAAAATATCGATTTTTTTTTTTTTTTTTTAATGTCTTAAAAATAATATAAAATTAATTAAATTATAAATATAATTAAATAAAACATAGTTAGAATTATTTAAAAAATGGTAAAATTAATAAATGTAATGTAAAAAATATTAAACATGCATAATTTTTTATTTTTATATATATATTAACTTAATAATATTAATAACTAATTATTAAATGTAATTATAAAATGTTAAAACCATCATTTAAATTATAATTACATATATATCTAAATAAACCTATAATATAAATATAAAAATTAATTTTCTATATAATTAAATTATTTTTTTTTTAAATAATATTTCACACTAAATTAATTATAACAGTAGGGAAAACATTGCATAGCATAGGGGATAAAATTACTATTCCCACTCCAACAAGTATAACAGTAGGGAAAGTGTTGGATAGCGGGAGGGTAAAAATTACTATTCCCACTCCAACGAATGTAACAGTAGGGAAAGTGTTGGATAGCGGGTGGGTAAAATTACTATTCCCACTCCAGCGAGTGCAACAGTAGGGAAAGTGTTGGATAGCGAATGGGAATAATTTACTATTCCCACACCACCAAGTGTAACAGTCGGGAAAGCGTTGGATAGCGGGAGTGTAAAAATTACTATTCCCACTCCAGTGAGTGCAACAGTAGGGAAAATGTTGGATAGCAGGTGGGTAAAAATTACTATTCCCACTCCAGCAAGTGCAACAGTAGGGAAAGTGTTGAATAGCGTGTGGGAATAATTTACTATTTCCACTCCAGTGAGTGCAACAGTAGGGAAAGTGTTGGATAGCGGGTGGGTAAACATTACTATTCCCACTCCAGCAAGTGCAACAATAGTGAAAGTGTTGGATAGCGTGTGGGAATAAGTTACCATTCCCACTCCAGTGAGTGCAACAGTAGGGAAAGTGTTGGATAGCGGGAGGGTAAAAATGACTATTCCCACTCCAGTGAGTGCAACAGTAGGGAAAGTGTTGGATAGCGGGAGGGTAAAAATTACTATTCCCACTCCAACGAGTGTAACAGTAGAGAAAGTGTTGGATAGCGGGTGAGTAAAAATTACTATTCCCACTCCACCGAGTGCAACAGTTACGAAAGTGTTGGATAGTAGGTGGGTAAAAATTACTATTCCCACTCCAGCGAGTGCAACAATAGGGAAAGTGTTGGATAGCGTGTGGGAATAAGTTACTATTCCCACTCCAGTGAGTGCAACAGTAGGGAAAGTGTTGGATAGCGGGAGGGTAAAAATTACTATTCCCACTCCAGTGAGTGCAACAGTAGGGAAAGTGTTGGATAGCGGGAGGGTAAAAATTACTATTCCCACTCCAACGAGTGTAACAGTAGAGAAAGTGTTGGATAGCGGGTGAGTAAAAATTACTATTCCCACTCCACCGACTGCAACAGTAGGGAAAGTGTTGGATAGCAGGTGGGTAACAATTACTATTCCCACTCCAGCGAGTGCAACAGTAGGGAAAGTGTTGGAAAGCAGGTGGGAATAATTTACTATTCCCACTCCACCAAGTATAACAGTAGAGAAAGTGTTGGATAGCATAGGGGATTAATTTAGTATTCCCACTCCTGCAGTATAATTAACATTAATTAACAATTAATTAATTTAAAAAAAAAATTACCTCCCACCATATTCCCCTATAAACGTCACCACCAATATTGTAAAGAATTAATAAATTAACATAATTAATTATCAATTAATTAACTAATAATTAACAATAACATTAATTTCCATCAAATATAAAGTAATTCAGACAATTAACACTATACAATAACTTATAAAAATAATATATAAAAAATATTAAAAATTTTAATAAAAATTAAGGGGCCCATTACGATACCCGGCGTAAAAAAATCCGCCAGGCATGGAAGCGGCAAAAATCCACCCGCACACACCGTCTGAACACCGACCACGCCATTACGATTACACAAACCGAAAACCGCCATCGGCGGAAAAATCACACAAGATACCGCCCGCCATCGTCCGAGTCGGAGTCAAACCGCCCGCCACGGACGGAAACACGCACGACAACACAAAACCGCCCGCCCTCACGGCCGACACACCGCACGTGAGATTACGATCGCACCGCCATGAGCGCGGGAAAACTACAAATATACCGCCCGCCAGCGCAAACAACGCCGATGAGAATCGACACGGCAGAAGCCATGGCGCCCACGTCCCTGCACAGAAACCATCCGCTCACAAAACCAATAGCACACAACATGGCCAACAAGTCCACACAGCAAGGCACGCACAAATACACAAGCACAGTACACATCCCGAAAACACCCCCGGACAAACAAAAACTACAAAGGCCAGAACCCCAGACACAACACACCTGAAAACAACAGACCATGAGGACACACCCAGATAGGTAAGTACAAAAGCAGCACTCCCACAGACCACAACCCCTTGCAACATTGCAAACCAGAGAGGAGAGGAGAGGACACAGTGACACAGCAAGGACAGCAGCACACCACAGAAACGCACACATCACAACCACCACCACCACCACCACCACCACCACCAAACACCGGCACCACAAACCCCCTGCACATTACACAACACACACCGCACCAGCACCACAAACACCATGGCACCACAAAGAATGCCCAAGTTCACGCCCATTGAGCTGACGGTCATGGTCGACGAGATCATCAAGGTGCACCCACAAATCTATGGGAACATGGTCCAGCACACACCACTAGCCACCAGAAATAGAATGTGGAACCGGATCGTAGACCAGGTCAATGCAGTCGGGACCCTGCCCAGGAACAGAGGAGAAATAAACAAACGGTGGAATGACGTCAAGAGCCTGGTCAAGAAGAAGGAGGGCAAAAACAGAGAGCTGGCTGCCGTCACTGGCGGAGGGAATCCCGCGCTCTTCAAGACCTTCAAAGCGTGGGAGGAGAAGGTGCGAGTCATCATACATCCCGAGATCCTCGCCGGATTAGCAGGGGAGTGGAGGCTGGTAAGTACAAACTAATGTATACCAGCACACCGCTATGTACTCACATGCACTACCACCATGCCACAGCTCCCAGGGACAAACACCCCCATGTCCAGCACACAATACACAACACACACATGCAACAGACACCACCACACACAGCCCAAACAGAACAACTGTAAGATGCGTGGGGACATGTGTACACTCAGCCAGCCACGTAACCACCAACAGGTCCCCAAATATGCCAGAAGCGCCACAACGAGCACCCACCACACCCATGTGTCCGCCACAGCTGCACTAACCGACAAGTAACAGGTAAGTGGCAGGAACACAAAGTGCAGTGGGTGGGACGGTGGACAGCCCAAGTACAACACACACCAGGCCCCTAGTCCCACAGCACAGCAAGGAGGAGCATCCCCCACACCCCACAGCCACGTGTCAGCCACCGCAGTGCACAACGACAGCCGAAAGGCAGACATCACGGTCCACAGCAATCGGTGTCAGTGGGTGTCCAGCCACCCCACGACCCACAACACCCCCCACCCCCACAGACCTGCAACATGGAGCACCCCCGCTTAGAACCATGTGGCATCCAGTACAGTGCACGCACGAACAACCTGCAGGTGGGAAACTGGACAGGGCTGGATTACTGGAGGCATGAGGACCGGAACACGACCAACACATGGGACATGTCACGTAGCAGACGAACACGCAGCACCGCCCACCGTCACGAACAAGTGAACAATGTGCACACGGACATGAACAACAGACTCACACCCCACATGACCCATCACAGACATAGCAACACCCAAGGAGCCACGTCTGCATGCACAAGCCACACTGAATATAGTACCACACGGCAGCCACTGTGCAACTCATCACACACAACCGAAACACCATTGAAGTCCTGTCCATGTAGCCCCTACTGCCTGTCAACCACACACCCCACAACTACGCATATGTAAGACAAACAACACTAGACGCAACAGAGCAGAACAACATAAATGCACACGAACACCACTGAACCCATCAAACACACAGACACACCATGCACATACAACATACCATCCATCCCATCCGTCAGCCCCAGTCTCATGAAAGGCATGTCATCCGCACAGCTGCCACACATACAGCAGTCACGCTAAGATACATGCCCATGACCAACCATGTGCCAGAAGTCAATGAAGCGCACGACACACTGTGAGCAACAACACACAACATGGGCCACACCCCCCGAGCACTGCAGTGATGCACATGGCACAGGGCAGCACGCACACCAAGGAGATGGGACAACTGCAATACGTTGGCTGGCACACAACCATCACTCACTCATAACGATGCGTCCAATGCCATGTCCAGTAATCACAACAGACAGCAAATATGCAGGCCATGTCAAGCATGCACACACCTCAAACCATGCACTGTCATGCTGCCACAACACATGTCACGTTCGGCACCCATGGCTTACAGCATGTACCCCAAAAGCATATTCCCACCCAAATGCGAATCTGGGGCATGGCCCCCATGTTGCCATATGCGTTCCTAAGCGTTCCATTTGAACCCCAAAAGCATATTCCCTCCCAAATGCGAATCTGGGGCATGGCCCCCATGTTGCCATATGCGTTCCTAAGCGTTCCATTTGAACCCCAAAAGCATATTCCCTCCCAAATGCGAATCTGGGGCATGGCCCCCATGTTGCCATATGCGTTCCTAAGCGTTCCATTTGAACCCCAAAAGCATATTCCCACCCAAATGCGAATCTGGGGCATGGCCCCCATGTTGCCATATGCGTTCCTAAGCGTTCCATTTGAACCCCAAAAGCATATTCCCTCCCAAATGCGAATCTGGGGCATGGCCCCCATGTTGCCATATGCGTTCCTAAGCGTTCCATTTGAACCCCAAAAGCATATTACCTCCCAAATGCGAATCTGGGGCATGGCCCCCATGTTGCCATATGCGTTCCTAAGCGTTCCATTTGAACCCCAAAAGCATATTCCTTCCCAAATGCGAATCTGGGGCATGGCCCCCATGTTGCCATATGCGTTCCTAAGAGTTCCATTTGAACCCCAAAAGCATATTCCCACCCAAATGCGAATCTGGGGCATGGCCCCCATGTTGCCATATGCGTTCCTAAGCGTTCCATTTGAACCCCAAAAGCAAAGTACAAACCAGACCCAGGATGGGCCAGGAGCCCGCATACACCAGAGTCACAATAAGTAGGGGCACAGCAACACACCCATCGGCATGGCCAATCCGTCCCATGCCACATGTGCACAGCACACAGTCCCATTGCCAAGCACACACAACTACAAATGGTACAGCCACACACACGCCTCCGGGAAACCCATGTACGAGATTGCACGAACTGTTAATGTCAGACGACAAATACATACTTCGCAAGGTGCAACACAATAACAAATCTCATTCTCTCCACAGGTGACGAACTGCTGGATGCTGGGGATGGAGCCAGCAGCCAGCACAGCCAGCCTACAAGCCCCCAACGAGGACACACGGATGTGGAGGATCTGTCCTCCTCTTCGGACACGGACCACCAAGCTGGCCCATCTGGTGTGGCAGGGCCCAGCCGCTCCCCAGGACCCCTCCTACCCACCAACCCATCATCCAGGGCTGCTGAACATTCCCAGCCCCCTGCTGCCACTGTCGTTGCGGCCACACCCACGGTCATTGCGGCCACTACCACTGCCGCAACCGCCACCATCGCCGCACCGACCACCACCGCCGCCACCACCACCACGTCTTCGCTGGCACCAGCCCCAGCGCAGGTGGTGGCCCGGCCGACTGGATCCACCCTGGGAGCCACAGCGAGGACCGTGGTGAGCAATGTGGCTAGTGGGCAGGCCGGTGGCAGCAGGACTGGTAGGAGGAGCAGGGTCAGGGAAACGCCAGCCTCCCTGGGAGCCATGCCCTGCCTCAAATGGCCAGAGTCCTTGGGGCCTATGAAGAGGCCCAAGGACAATGGGCCAGGTCAGCTACGGACACGCGTGAGGTGCTGGGGGTGCTGAGGTCCATGGACGCCCGTATGGGCCAACTCGTGGACCTCATGGGCCAGCTGGTGGTGGCGGTGAGGTCACAGCCAGGGACAGCAGCTCCCCTCCGCCACCACCTGCCGGGGCGCAGGGTCGAGCAGCAGTGTCCAGTTCCCCTGCGTCCACAGCCAGTGAACACACCTCAACCACCAGCATGTCGCAAGCAGGCACCCCCCTCGCAAACGTGGAAGGGGCCGTCCGAAGAGGAAACAGATCTCCCGGGAGGACTTCGCACGCTCCAGACGCAAGTGAGGCAGCCAGCCAGCCTTCCTTGACCAGCCACTGCATTGACTTGGACTACGATCCCACTCCACACAGCCATCTGGATGGCATGTGTGTGTTGGACTATGGACATAGAACCAGTGGGTACACCCTGAGCATCACGCAGCCATGACCGACAGCTCATTGTCACTGCACGCACCACTTTTGTCATCACCTTACACACAATCACATGTCACAGTTTGAAATAAATGCACCTCTTACACAAACTGCTGTTTGTGCCCTGTGTTTTATTTGTACGAATACAACGGCCACCTTGGGCGGAAAGGCACCTGATGCGTGGCATGGCAATGGAACCGGAGGACCTGTAGGGACCTAGGGGTGGGAGACAGAACAGGAGCACATTCAATGAGTGTGTCACACACCCATCACACAGTACATGTCAACAACTACAAGCAATGTACACACATCGCACAGAGCAATAGGGCACAATGCCACAGCCACCAACAGTGGCATACTACCCTGGCCATGGAGCGTTGACACACAGCACGCAGTGAACAAACGGCCACCCTGACACAGCACACACACACCTGCACAGATACAGCCACATCAGCCGTCGTACATGGACACTCACCGTCAAGTGAAGTAGCGGGCGATGAGCTGCTGCCGCACATTCCCAGCTTCCTCCTCTCCGCTGTCCTCCTCACTCGAGCTGTCCTGGTCTGCGGGCTGGGGCCCTGGTTGATCTCCGTCATCCACAATGAGGGGGATCTGCTTCCGAATGGCCAGATTGTGCAGCATGCAGCACGCCACCACTATCTGGCACACCTTCTGTGGGGAGTACGCCAGCGCACCCCGGTGCGGTCCAGGCACCTGAACCTGGACTTGAGGAGGCCAAAGGTACGCTCGACCACACGTCTGGTCCTCCCATGTGTCTCATTGTAGCGATCGTCTGCTGGGGTGCGAGGATTCCTCAATGGACTGAGCAGCCATGCCCCATTCGGGTACGCAGAGTCACCTGGGTGTGAGGGACACAGAGAACCGTTGCTATTCCAACTGGACAGGGGACAGCATCGCACAACCAGCACGCTACACCACTCCACATACTCACCGACAATACAGCCACGATCCTGTTGCAGATTGGACATCAGTCGTGGCAAGATGCTGTTGCGCATTATGTGTGTGTCATGGGCCGAGCCTGGGAACTTTGCACACACGTGGGTGATCACCATGTCCGCAAGGCACACCACTTGCACATTCAGGGAGTGCGTGTGCTTCCTGTTGCGGTACAGGTGCTCAGTGGCCTGTGGTGGAACAAGGCCAACATGTGTGCAGTCAATGGCTCCAACGACGTGTGGGATTCTGCCAAGGGCATAGAATGCACCCTTCACTGCCGCCAATTCACGAGCCCCGGGGAAGCGGATGTACCTGTTTCGGTACAGCATCATGGCTGCCAGTACATCCCTCAGCACCTTGCTGAACATGGGCTGGGACATCCCTCCTCCACTGCCCACTGTGTGCTGGAATGACCCAGTGCCGAAGAAATGCATGGCGGCCATCACCTTAGCCGTGGGGTGACAGCTGTCGGATACACCCTGCGGGGACGGAGATGGGGTTCTAACATGGCACACAGTCGATGCAGGGTTGGCCTGTCCAGCCGAAACTTCCTAATGACCTCTGTATCGTCCATGTCCGCCAGCAATTGGTATGGGCGGTCAATGTTCGGTCTCCGCCTAGGGAAAATGGCAGTGGACACATGTCAAAGCAACACGACACATAGCAATTTCGCATACACATCACTGACATGACTGAGCAAGCACATGAGCCACAGCCCAGCTGTCAAGCTGGGACGGCACGGCCACAATACACTTACACAGGTCTCCCAACAATGGCAATGGCTAGTGATACAGACCACTGCCATGTGCATGCACATGGGGATCTAGGCCCCAATGACTTGCGGGGCGTGCTGATGGGGACTGACTGCATATTCGTCAAGCGGCAACGCCACGGCAACATGAATGTCTGCTGAGCATGGAACTGCTTCCGAGGCTGGATGAGTATGGCACACGCACGCACGACGATGTGGGCACAGGCTGAGCGGCCAAAACAAGTGGGACCTGTGGCACGAGGGGATATGAGACAGTAGTAGGTGTCAGCACTGCACCCTATGTACAGCACTGTATGGATCACACCTCCCGAAACATTGACAGGTGTCCACATTGACAGCCCCATGCCAAGACGGCTGTGTGCTTGCAGTCACACGTCACAGGTGAGAGGTTACATTGCACGTGCCAGGTGGCAGACGTACATAGTGGGAGCTGGCATGTGTGTGCATGTGTCTCCTGTACAGGATCCACCAGATGGGCGCTGACTCTGTACTGACCATTGGACACAGCATGTTCCGTGGAAGGCTTGTGTGTGGGATGGTGGCACTGGATGTGCCTCCGTTGGGTGGGGGGCCATGCACAGGGCGGGTACGTCGATGATTGCGCATTGTTGGTCACGGTGGGGGCACCCACTAAGATGTGTTGCCCTGTGTTCAATTCCTATGTCCGCATGATGATGGACTGTAGATGTGGGCAGACTACACATTGGTCGATGTGCTGTCTATATGCATGTGCCTTCACACCAGGCACAGCTGCCCCTGCACATGTGACCCCTGCTGGACTCGCTGCTGGGTCTGTGGAGCTGATGCACCTTCTGTGCGTGGGGCGGACAGCTCTCCTCACTTCCCTCATTGCGCATGTCATGACTTTGCCGCAGGTGACATGGATCATGGAGGGCCCACATGTACGCGTGGGTAGGCTACACATGATTGTTCACTGGTCGCCACCCCCAGTCAGTGTTTCGAATGGGAAGGTTGTCGTGCTGGTGGTATGTTCGATGTGGCGGATGGGCGGGCCTAGGTGCGGGCTTACATTCCGGACATGGGGGGTAGTTGGATTGGCGACTAGTTGCAGTACACACGGGACACGTCTCTTCCTTTCCACATCTGGGTCATCCCTTGTACTCACTGACAGTGATACAGTCATCTTCGCCCCAGCCCTCATGTCCTCCCCTCGCTCCCCCAATATGCATGTGCACCTGCGAGGCTAGCGCTTGCACAGGCAGCCCCAAGCTCGCACCAGAGAGGGCAAGGAGTGTATGTGTGGGTCCAGTTGCACGAGTGGGCTGTCTCAGGGTATGATGTGTTGCGGGACGCCGTCCACCTGCGTGGTGCCCCAAATGGAGACCCGGCCTGCATGGACTATGCATCACAGTCTTCGCCTTCCGGATCCGCCACCTGCGACACCCAGTGGCTGTGGCTGCCCTTGCGGCCAGGCCGCGTCCGTCTGTGACTGATGGCCCACACATTCACTCTTTGGCCTCTCTGGGGAGGGCTAGGGGGTGGTGGCGCACGCGCTTGCACTTAGTCGCAATGGCAT